>OX031040.1:12402500-14802500 GCA_943735995.1 Sesia bembeciformis
TTATTTGTAACTTATTAATCTTGTTGTCATAAAAATACTGAAATCTTTATTAAATACTTTATTTAGTGATTACTTTTATCCATAACCCCGAATCGCATCTTCCGTCCTACAATCTACAAACCTTTGAATAAAAAATGTTTTGTTTACCATCCGTGTATCTCAAAGCATGCGAGTTCAAGCGCAGGTTACCGCTTAACCCGTCAGAGGTCAAGGCGGGTCTTTAGGACCACTGCCTGATATAATTATGTGATGCACTCGTTGTTATGTCACGAACAGGTTGCATTGGCGCGGTTTGTAAATTCATTTTTAGGTTTGGTTGAATATAAATTGAATTTAAATAAATTTATTTTATGAAACTACATCTGAAACACAGAATAATAATTACACTGTATACAATCCAACAAACAAATAAGGGCGACGTGAAATTGAAATTAAACTCATATTAAATGAAATTTATTTAAGTATTTTTAAATAGAGAAGTAGAAACAGTATTTTAAATATTTTCAATTTATTTATCAATGGATATATATTTTATAATGTACGTTGTAATGATTTAATTTGCCGAATGTTTTAGTCTAAATATATAATAAATTTCAATTTTATGCGTATTTTACGGTAAAATTTAAATTGCATTATTAAAAAATCATCAGCTTACAGCGTTAGATTCTTTATTAAACGTAATAAATTATACTTAAACCTTTTTGCTTATAGTTATTCAAATGTACCTACTAAAATTAAGGTATAATTAGCAAATTTTCCGAAATTGACCGAATAAGGTTTTCAATTACGATAAAAATATAAATTCATTTTTTTATTTAACCTACAAAAATCCGCTATAAAAAAAGAAATGAACATCTTGCATGACTAAGGCTAAGCCGTTTACATAACAATTATTATATAAAATGTATAAGTATATAAGGCAAGTAAATATGCACATATGAGTGCACACACACTACGGATTGCTAGTACAAAAGTCTTATTTCATTATTCCACACGAAATACATAGTAAAATATCTTAATTTTACATCATCTCTAAGGGTCTCAAGAAGGCAAAAATGTGTGCTTAGATTGACTACGTGGTATGTACCTATATAAAGATACACAGTTCATTTGCGTGACTGGCCGTATGTATTAAGCACATCCTCTAAAAATTGTAATAACACAGAAAATACTTTGTTTTTGTATTTGTACCTAAGATATACCCCGACCTATTTTTGCGTGAATTATAAACAAAATATAATAAACTAGCGACCCGCCCTCGCTTCGCTTCGGTTAATAAGATTTTTTTTTCAAAATTTCAAAATAAAATAGCCTATGTTACTCGGGGATAATGTAGCATTCTAATGGTGAAATAATCTTTGAAATCAGTCCAGTGGTTTTTGAATTTATTCGTTACAAACATACAAAAATACAAATCTTTCCTCTTTATAATATTGGTGTAGATTAGTATATTAGTATGATAACGCTATACTCTATGGCTCATACTACGATTCCCCGTATCATGGGTCCAAAGACGCAAAGACGAACACCACCCAGATCTGAACAAACATTTGTCTATAAACAAATGAATATCCGACCGGGAATCGAATTTGGGATCTTTTGCACAACAGATAGCGGCACTACAAACTGAGCTAATCGGCTGTTTATTTAATATAATTATTTATTTTTGTAGAGATTCATAATTGTACCTATTTAAGATTACGCAAAATATGTACATGTAAAAAAACCCTAGGTATATATTAGGTATAGTTCTTTTTGTGTTGTGACAAGTTTTAGCGATTGTTTTGTGACAAAACTCAGTATTGCCAAGGCGAACAGTTTAATTTTTATCGTAAGAAAATCGTCGTCAATTAATTTTATAATAATTATTTAGCGATATTGCAATTATTCTTGACGTGTACCCGCGGGGTTTGTTTCATGTGAAACTGATACGTCAGAACGGGTCATTAATTAATGTCCACGTATGTTTTTTACAAACATTTAATATTTTATAAACTGTTAATTTTAAATTGTTTTAAATCAAACCACAAAACATACTATTGTTGAATAATTGAAATAAATAATTACTAGAGGTGGACCGAGGTCCCGCTCCTATAGGTACCTACCTTTATTGTCACCGGAGAACCTAAACCTAACCTTTCAATTTGTTGGTACCTACCTATTTGCTGCCCATTCAGTAGGTACTTTTTCTGGTCATTTAATTATTTCTTATTGTTTAATTTGGCAAATATATATTAAAACAGCTGTTTTGAATTATCAATCATTAAACTCATTAGTTCCGTTTAAAAATTGTGTAAAATTCTCTTCCACTTTAACTTAGAAAAAGCAAAAGATTTTAAGCAATGATTAAATTTTAAATAATGTTTATGAGTAAGGCCGTTAGTTTTATATATTTGAAAAGCGTAATTTAAACATTCAAATAATTTATTTTTAATTGAAAATTAATGCATTATTTATTATAATTATAAACAATATGATACCCATTTTAATTCTATTAACAAAAATTACCTACTATTCTAATTCATAACATAAAACACGATTTATTACTCGCTGTTATAGCAAAACGGCCCAACTCGGAAAACAACAATTTCTGCGATCGCCTGATTTGCATAAAAGCACAACACCCCTTATCTTTAGAGGCAGGCAGTTTATGAAAACTTTGTCTTATTGCATTCTGATTAGAAAGTGTCGAGAGTCAACGGTTTAATTGGGATTTTTGAGGTTAAAGGGGGAATGGGAAATTGCTTATTATTGTTTTTATTTGCTTTAATGATAGCTAATTTATTGCTTCATATAGATAGCGATTACACCTTCGCTCATAAATTTTAAAATGTCTCATTTATGTTTATTCGATTCACTCATCTATGTTTATTAGCAATAAAATATTTTGAATTGCACTGCAATTATCTTCAAGATACCAATTAAATTTTAGTAAGATCGGTAGTTAAATGTTCTTAAACAAATTTCACCTACAAAAATCACTACCGATATGATTAAATTGCTGTTATTTTCCCATACAGTTTGATAATTGCCGATTTATGTCAAAGAGGTTTAATTGTTTTAACTACCGGATAGATATTGTTAGGAGTTTCAAGTTTACGTTTAATTATTTCACCTATATTTTAAGTTAATTGGCGGTCTGATTTAAATTACGATCTCCAAGTACCTATTCCATTTTTTACGAGTTTGTCTTAAACACCGTCATTGATGCCGTTTATATTAATCGATAGGCCGGTAATTAAAATGATTAAATTTAATAATTATTTTATTTGAATCCGCAATATGAACACTTCGAGAAAGCGTAGGTAGTATTATTTTGAAAAAAATATTTGTAACGTTCACGTTTAAGAGATGATATATTAAAACACAACGAAAAACAGCAACACCTGAAAACCGCGAGTTTTCCTATGCAAACACGCCTCAATAACCTACAAAGTACAAATGGAACTTGCGGCCGCACACGGGTCCTAATCCGCTCACGTAACACATACTTTGAACCTTAAACACATCACTTTCACTTCACAAAATTACGTACCCTCACAAGTGAACTGGCCGTAGTGTTTCCCAGAGGACTTGTCACCGCAGACCACGCACTCCACATTCTGGCCTTTATCGTTCGCGGAAGACCCGCTTTGCGTCGACGCGGCCTGGCTGGCCGGAGTAGACGGGAGGAGCTCGTCTTCGCGCCAGGTACCGCGGAAGCCGAGTTCAAGAGGCGGGAGGTCGGGGCCTCTCGGAGGGCAGAGCCCCGGGCCTCCGACCCCGCCGTAAACTAGCGCTCCGTGCGTGATGATGCCGGTTGCCGTCACAGGGTTAGAAACCGCGCGCGATGCGCCTGTGTGTCAAGGGTCGCGGTTGAGTCGCGACTGAGCTCGGGTCGGGCCAGGGCGCACGGCTCCGCCATTGGCCCGGTGGCCCGGGGGCAGGGAGCGAAGGCCCCGCCACCTCGACCGCGGCCCCCCTCCCCGCGAGGGGAGGTGAAAATCTTTCAGTAGCCAAGTACGGTCGGAAAGGAAATTGGATGGGCGGTTTCTTCTTGTTTGTTATCGGACATGTTTAGATACATTCCTAACGAATGTAACATTACTTTTATGATGGAATGGACAGTATATATATTATGGAATCAGTAAGCTGCTATTTTTTAAAAGGTATACCTACGTTTGGAATACATACCTACCTACATACCTATTAGTAATTTTTTCACGTTTGTTAGTTACCTTAATATATGAAATATATTAGTTTGTCAATATTAGATTATTGTAAGTATTTTATTATCGCCACGTGTAAGTATAATTTGTCGTACCTGCATATAAAATTATTTACAACTATTCTTTTTTTTTTTCAGACGTTACCTGAAAATCCTACTTTGTATCAACTTTCCGCCGCCTCCATATTGCTGCTCCGCTGATAGGCGTCTATATACGCAAGTAAGTAAGTATTTTAGTGAGTTACTTATCATACTGTGAATATAAATACTTGTGTGTTTATTTTTTGTATAACACTGCGTGTGGGACCTGTTTACATTGTCGACATTCTACACGTACGTTACGAATAATACCTATATATCAAAAATATAGACTTTTGACACTTTCATTAGGTATTGCTTGAGAAAAAAACCTAAAAAAGTATCAACTAATTGAGACATTTCACAATAAATCAAAATTAATCAACATTAAATTGCAATGAAACTTATTGAATAAATTAAACCATATTCTCAAACGAGCCCATTGTACTTCTGAAGCGTAAATATCTAGATCGATCTAGATCTGGGTAGGCGGCGCACGCGCACGGGGCGTGGTCTCGTCGAGGGGGGAGCCACTCGCGCGCACTCCGCAGCGTCACGTCGACGCGGTTTGACGCTTCGCTGACTTGAGCCGTTTTGCCGAGCGACTCTTATTGGAAAATAATTTCATGGGTTACCTACAACTAAACGTTTTCTACAATGTTGATTATCAATATAATTTAGCTGCCTACTACATTTTTAATAGAAATATAAACTTTGAATGTCTCAATAATAAAATCGTTAAATTCAACCTACGTAATAGACATTATCAAGCTGACGTAATTTTCCTCACTATTTCGTCTTACAT
Organism: Sesia bembeciformis; assembly: GCA_943735995.1. Classification (NCBI taxonomy): domain Eukaryota; kingdom Metazoa; phylum Arthropoda; class Insecta; order Lepidoptera; family Sesiidae; genus Sesia; species Sesia bembeciformis. Next base: position 12,407,591 of record OX031040.1, read on the forward strand.
CTAGATAATATATGACTTGGTGCTATTGAGAGTTTAGTTAAATCTTTAAAAATACATATGTATTTTTTTATTACTTTATGTTAAAGATCAGATGTTGGAGCAACAACAAAGTTGTTGGTTATGTTGAAACAGCGAAATTTTGAGTTAGAAAATCTTATCCAAAGTTCGTCCTTTTACCTAGATAGTCTCACAAATATCTTATTATTTAAAAAAGTCTTGGAACGAATTAAATATATTCCTAGTTAAATTTTAAAATAGATGCAGGTAAGTATTGCTTTGGCGTATAGCAATCCAATGGGATTCAATGGTAAGCAATGGCTTACCGTCGTCGACCTCTGTTCAGACCGAGATTGCAGATTTTTGTACATGGTCGGGTTGTAGGTACAAATACACATAAATATTAATATTGATTCGTGTGAAATTTCTTACAAGAGTTCGATCAGAAATATTTACATGTATAAGTAAATGAAATAAAAAATATCTACTTACATCGTGAAAATAATTAATATTATAGATACCTAGGTACATGTAATATATTTTTTTAAATGAGAAATAATTAGTGAATTAGAACGTGTTCAAAAACCCAAGCATCTTCAGTTGTTGAAAAATCTTGTAGGTAAGGTCCGCGGCTCACCCTCATCTCCAGGTGTTCATGGGCTGTGGTGACGACTTGGCATCTCGTGGGCGTTAGATTTAGATTTTCGACTATAGAGATGCCAAAATATCTAGAACAATAACGACCACCGAGTGGATCCCATCAAATGATAAAAGGCAATGTGGCAGAAGAACACGACGGCGGAAAGAATTTGACGTCTACTGCAAAAGGCCAGGGTCAGTCCGAAAGCACTGAACTGAGAGGAGTGGAGGAAATGAGGGAGGCCTTTGGACAGTAGTGGGACAAGTCAGGTTTGCAATAATACTAACAGAAATGGTTATTATAATTTTGTTGTTGTTTTTTATTGTATTTATAATGAATTGTTACAAAAAGACATTACCTTAAGTAGGTACAAAGGCGAAATTATTCCTAGGAGGAAACTCTTCCTGTCAACCTTAGAATAATTGAGAAGAGTTATGTCATTAGAAAGCAGACTACATCATATAATTAGAATTACAAAAAAAAATGTACATAAACATAAATATATACATAAATACATATATATACACATACATACATACATAATAGGTAGGTAGTTAAATTAGAAAAGCGGGATTGTAGTATAAAACTGTAGGTATACAGATGCTTGAAAGATGCCACAGGTGGGGTTTTCTAAATTGTACGGGGAGTTTTTTCCACGACTTTATTGTACTGCACACCATAACAAAAGAGATCCCGAAAAAAAATTGAGTTTTTTCTGAAAAAAAGTTCTGATAAATATCTCTGAAGCAATTTCATCCTGACGACCTTTGGATGGTATGAAGTGTGAAGACGAAATATACCTCTAATTATCTTTATACTTCTGGTGCAATAAAACAGATATACCTATACAGTAGGTACTAATTTTAATTATTAGAGTATGTAATAATTTCATTATTAAGAATCCAAAGACACTACTTGGCACAAACTGTACTGCGACAAACGTAAAGATATTTCCTCATCTCGCAGTCTCCACCACCCCAAGGTGAGAGTGCGGGGGTGAAGGCAAGGGCGGGTCAGAGGTCGCGCCGCCCCGCCCCGCCCAGCGCCTAAACACGTCTCTCTAGAGGAGTTGGGTGAAAATTATAAAAACTAGACCATAAAACTATAAACTATATAATATTTAGTACTTCTATTTCTAAATATAGAGGCACACGGAACTTACTAAATCTACATTTTTGTAAGTAGCCTACTAACTGATTTCTTGAAGAACTTCCTGTCGCAGTATATCAGGACTATTCAGGATGCAGTCCGATTAAAGAAAATCGGTTCTTAAAGACATTTGTTTACCTTTTTTATTTTACTGGATGTTTCGATTCGATACCGTGCTCAAGTATTCCGTGTGGTGTCAGTCAGATTTAGAATAGCCACTATACCCAATCTCTTACAATGGGTGTCGTAAAACACGACTAAGGGTTAACAAAATTGCTATCCCTACGGGTTAATAAATACCTACACTATTAATAACATAGTAATCTCACTATGTACTCGATAACTCGATTTCTTCTATTTAAGTAACTATAAATACCTATGTAAAAAGGGGGTTGTATTTAAACGGGCATCAAAAAATACTGAATGGGTAGTAAATTATGAGCAAGAAAACAATTTTTGAATATCTAAAATGAATTGTTTTAAATTAAGTACTAAGAATGCCAACACAAATTCGGCGGGAGATTGTCACCAGAGAACATAAATCTAACTCATCTTTAAATTTGCTGCCACTTTCTTTCATTTTTATAGAAAAAAGGCGGCAGACGAGCATACAGTCCACCTGATGGTGAGTGAATACTGCCGTCCTTAGATATTCGCGATACATGCCAACATCAGTCCAGAATGATAAACGTTGGCACGCGTCCGGATGCGCTGCCCACCTTTGTAGGTTATGGAATGGATTAGGAGAAAGGGTTGGAAAAATGTGGAGGGATAGGATGGAATGGGATGGGATTGGGCTCTGCCATTTCTCACTCACTACCGAAACACGTACGTACATTGGGGAGATACGATAAAGTAGGAAATGCAGTACATTTCAGGGTAGTCCTCTGTGAGAGAGGGGTAACGTTGCCAGTAGAGTGCGCCCAGCGGCTGTGAGAATGCACCATGCACTCTCCCCCTACAACTGTCATTTCTACTGTTCATTGACTTATATCCCATGGAAAATACTTTATGAGCGTAACTAATTTATTTTTAAACCGGTTTTGCAGACCACACAATTCACCTTTTTAAGAGTTAGTTTCAAGTAAATACCTACTTACTATTTACTGTTAGTTTTTTCTTATTTCCATTACGGTTACGTTTAATTATATTGCTGAAGTGAGAACTGGCTGGTATTATATTCTGAAAAACCCTTAATCTAAGCTAACGTTACAACATTCTACTAAGTCGGGCGCGGCGGCGCTCTAAGGAATATACCGGTACAGAGGTGATTAAAAATATAATACATTTCAAAAATATTTTATTTTAAACGTAATTCTTTTTTTCGTACAGTATGAATACTGAACCTTTCCGATCAGGGAGAATTTTGTTCATTGAAGGTCATGCAGTACACTAATAAATGGTTAAACTTGCTGTTCCGTCAAAGAACAATATTCGTGTAAATTGAAAGTCATTATCAATAATATATTTCTCGCTTTAGAAAACCATAACAGTCAAGTAGGTATTTATACCTTTATGAAATCTGTGTTATTTCACAAATTTAATGTATCTGGTAGGCTGTCTGTCCGTCTTACCTATATATAAAAAAAGACCGATGACAGGGCCAGTATTTTTTATCGTCAGAGATTTTATCGTCCACTGCTGGACATGGGACTTCACATACATTTATTGTCTTGTGCCTGAGGGATGTATGGCTTTAAAACGCCACGCTGGTCAAAATGTCCGGCGAGTCCATTCTTATAGAGGTAGTGCAGTCGCCTTTTATGACACCCACGAGTAAAGATCGCAACCACGTGGCCATTAGCCGTAGGTACGTTTTAGAAAAGAAAGTATTTACATATTCAAAAGTTTTAGAGCCTTATGTGCCCTATCCAACGATACCTAGGTAGGGGAATTGTGCTTAAGATGACATACTTTTTGTTTTGAGGCAAATATTTGAAAATTCAAAGGTTATAAAAAATAAATGTAAGGCTACACATTTAAAACGTTTATTTACGACGCACGAAAATTAATCTTGACGCTATAGAAAACTTAATAATTGAAATAAAATAAAAAAACACCAATCATGTCCATGTGGGTAAGATGACACACGTCAGTCTAAGTTGACATACCTAATTATCGGTGTACATTTCACTTTTGAAAACCTTAGTTCTTGGTGCAACGCCAGCACATAGTGTAACACCATCGCTTACATAATTGGCAGCATACCCAATGCTCTCCTGGCTTCCATTTGCTATATAATTCGTTACAATAAAGGCATGCAGCATCGGAGTCATCAACATCATCAGCGTCCTGATTAAAATCTTCCATAGATCCGGCCATCTGAGTCATCCTGAAGGATAGTACGCTTCACCTGCTTTCGAGCTCTAACGCTCTTGCGATTTTCCTTCTCTTTTTTATTTTGGACTTGGGCTTTAACTTCGTCCATAAAAGGAGTGCCTGTCAGAACCCGAGAGCCAGTGATTTTCCTCTTCGTGCTTCTTGCTTGCCCCGTAGACATTGATTTCGGAAATGGAGAAATTTCTATTTGGTATCTCCTGGGTGGTAGACTATCCAGCAATGACTTGGCAATCACGCTGAACTGGACCGACTGATGTAGGATTTTTAGTGCTCTTTGAGAAAGAAGGTCCACCAGCGATTTGGCTAGCACGCTGAACTAGATCGACTGTTGCAGGATCTATCGTATCAATCAAACAATAACAATGTTAACTATCAAATAAATACTATAAGAAAACTTAAATAATAAAATCTACTCAAACAAAGACTTAAAACTATTGTCGCATCGGTCGTCCCGAACAAAAATAAAACAGGATTTTAAAGTATTCATAAACGCAAGAACTTCAGGGTAAGATGACATACTATGTCATCTTAAGCCGACCGTTGCTATGTCATCTTACCCTACGAGGTAAAAAATATTTGCCACCTTTTGCGACTTAAAAACTTTAAAGTTACTTTAATTATTCTTCAATATTCATAACCCATATTAACCACAGTTCATATCAAAGTAGTCAAACACAACTAAAATCTTACCTGAACATATTTATTGGCACAAACACTTTCAACAAAATAATATTTTCGAGTGTCGAAATCAAAACAATCCACACCACATCCAAACAACGCAAGCGGTCGCTCACAAAAGTTTTGAGTGGTGACGCTATCTGTGAGCCGATGTGTGATCGTCGTTTAGGCGTTTCTGGCGCGTATATTTGAACGGATATAGGCACTATGTCATCTTACCTGAGTATGTCATCTTAAGCACAATTCCCCTATAGCTTGTAAGTTGACGTCGACTTTTTTTTTTCTGATTTTTATCGTAATCGTTGTTTATAATATAATGTCTGTGTTTGTTAATAAATGCTACCTACCTACTTGGAAATATGTATTAGGGAGATTTCGACGAATCTACTTGTGGAGATCACGCCTTTCGGATCTCGTCTAAGGGTCAACTTGGGTCCATATTAAACAATATCTGAGCAAAGGAGATGTATCATTGCTCATCGAACTCTTGTAAGAAATTTTACACAAAACAAAATTAATAGGTTATTTATGTTTACTTGTACAAAAATCTCCAAGTACAAAAATCTCCCATCTCGATTGGCGCAGAGCTCAGAGATGGGAGACAATGGAGTTGTTGTAACTACATATAGAGCAGACATGCGTCTATGATAAGAATTGTATTAAAAATAGGTACGCTAAGTGCATACCTGGTACATACCAAGTTAGCATTTTCTTAGCATACTTAGGTATGCTTATATTCTATAAGGAGATATTAAGTAGAATATAGAAATATAAGTAGGACTATATTTCAATACCATTTCTTTTTAATAATTTCAATTTAAAAAATATTTCTTTCAATTTTTGTTGAGACATTGTCTGAATCAAGGTATAGGAGGTAAAATCTTATTGACTTTATTCAGAAAAATAAACCTATTTTCTTAGATAAGGCCACAGATTCTTCCAAAAAAAATTTTTTTTAGAAGAAAGCGAACTGTAAATCTAAAAGAAACTCTGTAACAGTAAACCTACAACGTTTTGCTGAAAAAAGAAACTGAAAGAGCTCGGGCAAGTACCTGCACCCAATTACTCAGTCCCGACCCAAATGGGGGGCGGCCGAGGGTGGGGGGTGGGTTGTAACGGGGCGACATACAGACACGGTTCGCGTTGTCGCGATCGATGATAAGGTCCAAGACGAAGTTTATGTATGTACTGAGACAGTGTGTTTAGCACATATACTTAGCATAAGTATAGCCGGATAAAGAAATGTCTTACTTTTTTATTATATGCATAATTTTCATTATGTTCATTTCTACGCCCGCACCACACTCTTTTGTGTTTTTGGACCTGATAACGCAGTCAACGTGTTAATAGCACCAGTCCTCGTTTAGTGATTTATCAGGGGAGGCCTGTGCCCTGCAGTTGGATATTAAAAAAGCCGATATATATATATATATAAGTATATATAATATATATATTTAAAAGAAGAGATATGGCTGTCTAACGAGCGGGCCACATGATGGTAAGTGGTCACCGCCGCCCATGGAAACCTGCACACCACGAAGCATCCGGGTGCGCTGCCGACCTATATACGTTATACCTACTTATAAGTACATGTTCAAAGCTAAAGATTTACACGTACTGAAATGTGCATCTGTATGTCGAGTGCAAAAAGCGCAAAACGTCAAAGAATGCAACTCCACATCTATCAATCGTCGCGTTAGAGTTTGAGTCACTGGCATTGGTCATTCAGAGCTAAACACGACGAATGGCATTTACTGCTATCAGTAGCCACGTATAGATAGATAGATAGATATCGGTGTTGTGATGAAGAAATTAAATTATTCATGAACTAGCAAAGCCCGCGATTTCGTACGCGTCGATGTTAGGGTCTGTGTGGTTTTAGGTACCTACGAGACCTAGTTTATCCTAGATATCGGTACCTAGTTACGGTACGGTACCTAGATTACCTATGAGTAAGTACACAGATTTATTCCAAATCTTACCCATAATAACTGACAACTTTTACTTTTACCAATAATAGCTAAAAGTTTAAAAAACCAGGACGTTTTTATATTTAGTGTACTAATTTAGATATAATAACTGGGTGAAGTCGAGAAATATAAAAATGGCAGCGATTGCAAGAATTCGTAATCGTAATCTACGATACATTATAAGATCAATTTTTAAAATTATCACGATATTTTTACCCTTTATACTTTCTGGTGTACATATTTGAAATAGTTTTTTTTAAATGGTTTATTGTATCTGGTGTTCAAAAGTCGCTACTTGGGTAGTTATCCTCGTAGATTAATTTGACAAAATTGGACTTTGGTTTGTCTCCTCACACCCATAAATCGTTTGGTGACTGTCTGTGTTTTAACCTTTTTTAAAAACTCCACTCTTCAGCATAAATTTAAATTAAAACGTACAAACAGCAAGATAAATCAGTCACTTACCATCACAATTTACACTAAGATCGATTTCGAAACAAAAGTTAAAAGTACTTTGGTACGGATCCGTCAACTCTAAATCACTCGTTTGTCTGTTTTGCTCGTGCTTGTCTCTTTGCTTGCTTTTTGCTTTGTTTGCTGTGTGCGCATGCCGGGAAGCAATATGTGATAGATAATTTAAGACGTCTGCTGCTCAATTGTTTCGATTAGTTTTGTTTTTTAGTACATATGTTGTCGATCAAAGATATGAGCAATACACATTATATGTTATTATATATTTCTTTTTGATATAAAAATAGGACTCTGTCCTTTTTCTATTGGATTTATTGTGTGTTATTGTCTCACTTTATTCATTTATCTGTTGGTATAAGAGCGAACGTATAGTGTTTTTTTAGGCACACTGTGTTTACACAAGGAGAGTTTCTGGAACGCATGCAGGCGAGAAAATCAGTCTAAAACTTGTATAAACAACGTAATCATCAAGTGAACTCTGCGATCACTAGTATTATCAGTTTTAATTATCATGTGAATAGTTGCAGACGAGAATCGTATGAAGTTTGATCGTATACGAGAATCGTATACAATATTGTCGTCCGCACCATTGGAGAAACTCTCTTTGTGTAAATGAGCCATTACAAGCGTCGCGAAGTAGGAGTAAGGAATAAGTAATGATTCTATAAATTATAGATGTCAGCTACAGCTACCTATACTTATAGATTTTTGTCTTCTGTATATTTGCTTTCTACCCGCTATGACATACGGAATCGAAATGTGAATTCTGATGGTAGGTCTAATTTAGTGGTAGTAATCGTGGTGGTAACTTCTCGGAGTGTTTTAACTCACTTAATCCTGCTCCGCTTGCGGATCCGACTCCTCTTAGTTACTCCTTAACTCTTTTGACTCACCTACTTAATCACCTTCCGAGAGCGTTCCATTCCCTTTCCCTAACGGTTGTTGCCATCATTGCATCTCGATTTTGAGCCCCCGATAAGTGCTGATACGCGATTACACTCACCATTATGATTGGCGCCGGAATCGGAATCGGAATGAATAACAATTCGATGGAACAATTAAGGGATTCTGCTCCGCTCGCGGATTCAACTCTTTTGTTTCAGAACTCTGGAGTTACCCATTACTAGACTCTAATTCAGTTCAACGTCAAAATGAAAACATCGACGAGGACCTAAAGAATCAACAAGCTCAAGTGGCAGAGGGTAGGCGATATCTTCGAAAAGAGACCATGTACTAGGAGACGTATCGTGGGATGCTCTCCTCAAAGTAAGCCGGTAGTGGCTGGATGAGAAAACGGAAAAGCTAGTGTGGTGACAGAGCTTGAGAGAAGCATATGTTCAGCATTGGAGAGACGCAGGTAGATGGTGTGTACCATAATCATTGGCATCAATGAAAAAAAAGATTAACAAGTTAATCATTGGATATCAAACTTTGCCATGCCGTACCACCATCTGCTTGTTTCGTCGCTGCTGGATATAGGCTTGCCTCAAGGCTCACCATCACACACGACCTATGACGCTTTCAATCCAGCCACCACCAGCCGAACTTCTTCAAGTCGTGGGTCCACTGCGCTTCCTGGTACGTGGGCTCTATTAGAGGACTTGTCTACCTCATCGATTATCGCTCCTGGACACATATGACCTGCCCACTGCTACTTCATCATGCTTTCTTTGGCAATTTTTTTTCGTTTCTGATCTTGGCCTAATATCAAACATTAACAGCAAATGTATAGTGCAGATCTTTCCTTTTTTACGAAACAAACTTTAATAATACATACACATGTATTATATACTCTACTTAACCTATTTTTCTTCACGATAACAAGGAGATGCGAGGGGGGGGGGGGGAGATATCAAAGGGGTTATCAGCTTCATGACCTCACGTGTTGAGTATAATATATTGTATATCTGTAGGTAACTGTGTATCTCTTGCCTGTTTTAATGTCTTAAGATTTATATATATATTAGCTGACCCGGCAAACGTTGTTCTGCCATATAAATTATTTCTAGTGAATAAAAATGTTCTGGATAGGGACACCCTAATCACCTAGCGGTATGAAATATACTTTACGACCTATTCTCATACCTACCAAATATACATAAAAAAATTGATAAAAATCGGTCGAGCCGTTTCGGAGGAGTGCGACCACAAACACCGTGACACGAGATTTTTATATACATATATATATTACATGAAACATTTAATAAAATAATCTCTGCTATGCACACTGTGAATGATACAGAGCCGAGAACAAGTATAATAACGAATAATTTACGTTCTTGGCCGTATCATATATAAATATATAATGTATTCGTATCATGGAACAGTGGTACGGTTATAATGGCATGGTTCTGTAGTCACGTGCTTCACAGACCTCCTCTAAAGTTTGTTTCAATGCAAATACTGCGTTTTTAGTTTCGACAGCCGAATTGTGCACGCGTCACGCAAAAAATACCTACTTGACTGATTTAGCATATACTTTACATCTTGTATTAACGTACAGGGTGCTTTTTATTCAGATTTGTTTTAGTTCCTGGGGAATCATTAAATAGTTAATGAAACGAAGTCGCGGGAAAAGCTAGTACCTACATAAATTAACATACTAGCCAGGCGTACTGACTTCGCTCAGGTGGCAACCTAAAGTATATTTCTTAATGTCCATCTGCTAGTATAGCTTCGTAAAAGTGAAAGAATTTTCAAAATCGGTTCTGTAGTTCCTGATATTGCTTTTTACATATAAACAAACAAACACAGATTTTCTATACAATAGCAGTACATATTGTTTTTTCTGCAAGAACATGAATGAACACTTAGGTCTTTTCTACATTTATCATAGATTCTAACGCCTGTTTCTCTATGTCGGTCTGTTTGCGCAGCTGTAACTTAAAAACTGTTGGAAGATTTATCTGGGAAGGTTCTAAAATATGCCTGGTATATCAATCCAGAAGTTGCTGTTTTGTGTATACCTAGTGACAGCGAATGTGGTCCACTTGCTTTCAAGACACCATCGAAAAACAAATGCTTTCTTTTTATTAAACGGGATTTTTTCACTAAACTATGGCAAGGGGTTTTTCAACAGACCTGTATGCTTGTAAATGTCGATGGATGGCTGTGCCCATTTTATGTAATATGCGCCACCCTTTCGTCCGATATACCTCTTCATAACTTTCTGAACTTTCCCGTTTTGTACACATTTTATATTCTTTATATTCGTACTCGGACATTGTAAGTGTAGAAGATCAAATGTGGGTAGTTGATAAAACTACTCGCAGCTCCCATCCTGGACTACCCGTCTCTTCAGTCAATTCGCGACCGCGGCTGGTGCAACCCGTGGCGAAACGCTGAGTAGGAATAAAAGGTAAATAAATTTCTTTATTATACGCGTTCAGACCCGATTTAGAATATAAAGTGATATACCTCTTCAATAAAAAAAAAAACTTAAATATTCGTCGGTTCTTAAAAACTTTTCTAATTGTCCGTATACTTTCGGTCTATCGGCTGTTCATTGTGGGAAGGCAAAATTATTCACAACTTTCACAAAAATCATTTTCACATCAACGACTTTAGCATTTAGAAAATAAAATCTTAGAGAGAAATTCAAAGGGTTTTCGGCTAACTTTTCCAATATTCAAAAGGTAAAATAGCCCCCGATCGGTCAGAGGCGCGCAACCGTTTGGTCGTGGTCCGATACACCGCGGGATGATGCGATTTTACGCATCATCGCTCCCTCTACGTTTTACTTGGCGCCGTATTCCCGACAAGCATGTTTCTGCAAAAACTGGTAAATTTATCTGTTTATTTTTCTCTAGATTATGAAAAATGTTGGTTAATTAACTTAGTGTCGTAACTCGTTAGATGTATGGTAATTACGAGTAGGTAGGTACATTTCTTAAGTCACTTTTAACAACAAGATATATAAAAAAAATAGAAAATAAAAAATGGCTACATAGTTTTTCAATATACTTACATATTATACTTTTTCATTGAAAAAGTTGATTGCTGAATACCGTACAGGGCTCTGTTTCAGAGAATAAAAAATATATTAATAAAGTTCAGATTAAATTTTCTTCAAACAATGACAATAAGTAGCATCCGTTATTAAATATTAAACCGCGGGCAAATCTTTCACGCCATAACAATATTCCGTGAATCAACAAAACATAATCCTTAACGCGTTTTGAACATTCTATGAGTGGCAACCCTCGATCACTAATAAAACTTCGTTCACAATATTACCGCGCGCGGCGCTACCGTCGTATTGTACGGAGGCGACCAATTGTGTAGAACCCCTGGATGATCACTTAATTGACTAGTGAGCGAGAGCATTTTGGAAATACGCCCCCTACACCATCAATTTTCGCGTTGTTTTCTATCCATTTCTTTTTACAATAGAACTGAAATATAGTGATCAACATATAAAGCGGTAATGTATTTCATTGAAAACCAAAAAGTGGTTCTAAAATGTAATAAAAGGCGACCGATGATATCGGATTAAAGTGCACTGGAAATCAGATTTGTTGGCAAGTGATAGGATTGTATGGGAGCGTTTAATGCCACTTAATATAGCCGATTAAGTAACGGGAAGTTTGAGTACGCACGGCTTACTGCCAAAAAGGCGACGCGTTCGTATAAAATGTAGGTATGTGAGGAGGGAGTTAGATATTTATTGGATTATAAAAAGTAAATTATTAAGGTACGAGTCGAGGAATACACACGCTAGTAGAAATGCGTACTTGGTTGCTAGCATTAAGTACTGTACACATTTGCTTAAAGTTGATTTTATATTATATTATACTAGCGACCCGCCCTCGCTTCGCTTCGGCTTATAAGTTTTTTTTTTAATTTTTTTTCAAAATTTCATAATGTAATATAGCCTATATTAGACACGGATAATGTAGCTTCGTATTTGTGAAATAATTTTTGAAATCGGTTCAGTAGTCCCAGAGATTACCCCCCAACATACGTACAAACACACAATTTTACCTCTTTATTATATTAGTATAGATTTAAGAGCGAGCTAGCTGCGGGCCAATCATCACTGAGTGGTACTATATAGAATGTTGCTGGCAATTCGGCAGTGAAAGAAAGCATCGTGAGCCCGATAAAATTAACAGAATCTGTATCATGGCTAATTACGTATCTCCCAATCCGCAATGGACTCGCGTGGTGGATTAAACCTTCGTGATATCAGATGTAAATACATACAATTGCTTTCAAAGAAAATACTTTTCAACAAGCAAGGCTTTTGTTAAAAACGCATTTTAACAAAAGCCTTGAGCATATATTCAAATACCATACGGATGGTATTGAGCATCCCATTTATCATGCTTAATAACCAACCGGCATGCGATAAACTTCTTGGATCTTTTTGATAAAAAACTTAAGACAATGATATAAATGTCTACAGTACTGCCAATTATTTCAGCATGATTGAGTAAAAAGGAATAAACAACCAAACACGCTTTCAGAGTTCATTACGTTACGTTGTACTCTATTTTATGTCGATCGGTGACGATCGCAAATACGAAGATGGCCGACCGGCATTATTTAATTGAGAGCACTTACTGTATTTATTTTGGGTGACAATTAATAATTATTTTAAAAAGAAAGAAAATAATCATCCAAGCGGCCCGTACTTACCGAACAATTAGACCTGTGGGCATTTCAGTATTTGTAATGTTCTCGTACGGTTTTTAAGCAATTGCTATAAAACAGACGAAGGATTTTTCATCTCTTCATCCAATACAACAACAAGAATGGAACAAGTTTAAATAACTGACTCTATAAAGAACCTAGTGAAATAATGATATCGGCATATTATAGGAGTACATAGGTATATGTCATATCGCATGAATGAGATTAAATCGATATGCGTCCAGGAGTTTATTGCCCTTGACAACACCATATTTCCCATGGGGGTGTGAGTAATCAGTGGTCATGGATCCTAATTCGGGATTAATCTATTATTGTATTTTACCGAACAAACGGTCTACTTTCGTGACTGCAAGAAGTCGTTTCATAGTTACTGGCAGGACCACAGTCTCATAACGCCTTTTCTGCAGTACAAATTCTTGTTTTTAAATGTAAGTACATGGATGATAACATAAAATTAAGTGAAAAATTAAACATTGTACTACATTAAATTAAGTGAAACATTTGTATTTAAAGTACAGAATTTTAATTGAAGCAGACGATGCAATACACGATTTCTGGCTTATCTCTTGAGGTACACGCTGAGATTGAAAGCGTAATTGAATAATAATTAATTAATGTGAAAATTGAATAAAGACATTGAATAATAATATTTAATTATAATTAATGTGTCAAAAAGTATCCAAAGGCAACAAATGACCCTTTTATTGCCTATAACATGAAATTTAAATTCGGTACAAATTCTTGTTTTTATACTATTATATAATATAATAACTAAAATTTGTACTGGATATACGAGTTTTAACGTGTTGTATGTGGTCTTAATTACAATTAAAACTTTAATTAATGTATAATACAATTTGTACAATTTTAATGTACTTAATTGTACTTACTACAATAAAACTCGTGAATCTTGGTAGATAAACTACCCCTTTCCACACTTTTTAATTTTTTTCTTGGGGTTAAAAACCGTAAACGGCACGTGGTGTCAGGGTTACGTCAACGTATTGCGACTTAACCCTAAACGGATGCTGCTTAAGTTCTATTGATGGTTCGTAACGGTGCTTTGTACCCATTGGCTTTGTATGTAAGAGTGGTAAGAAGACATAATTGGAAATGTTTTTTTTTTTTTAAAGAATTTGAAATATAATTTAGTTATTTCTCGTAAAGAAGAAAAAATCTTTTCTGTACGTTTGCCTCCTATTTTTTGGTAATTTTAGTCATTCAAGTGAAAACATATTTTTTGTGTCATTACAAATTACTGTTTTGTCTTTTTATCATTTATCGACTTATGTAATACATACCTCTACTGGCGTTCGCTGGCGTGGACTGTAAAAGCTTTTTAACACCTGTAAAAGCACCGAGATGATGGATTTTGCGGATGCGCTCTCTTTCTACCTAGATATTGTCTGTTCTAGTATTCATTCATAACCTTCTGGAGTATTTATATGTCAAATGCTGTTCCTACTCGTCACTGTTTCCAGAATAACTAAATTCTATGTAATCTACGCATACTTTCAAATCACTATCTGTCATCTGCCCAGAGTTGAACATGCTCATTACTGATTCAGAAAAACGTAATTACTGAAGACGTCCAAGTCGTAGCGTAGCGAAAAACCGCAGGGGGATTCTTTCCAAAACATTTGGTTACGCGTTATAAATCCATTTGTATACCTCAACGTACTTGACGGCTCCTTGTCAAAGAAGTGCGAGTACGTTGCACTTCAGTACCTACGGTTATTTTAAACCGATATGGGCGGTGTAAAGAATAGTTATGCACAGCAATTGCGTTGTAAGTAAGTGTCTCCGAATACTAATGAGTTTTAAATTGCTTGTGAGAGTGGAATGGTCGAATATTCAAACCCCGTGTCCATAGTTTGTGTCAAATGTTCACAGATATTCTGGTGGCATACCATCCTGAAGTCCGAGCAGCATTCCATGTTTTTTACCAGCTTATTTCTATAAGATATTGGTCTATCTCGGTCGTAAGTAGGCGAAATACATTTGATATACTAAATCGGGTCTGAACGCCTATAATAAAGATATTTGTTTACCTTTTATTCCTAATCGACGTTTCGGTTACATTAGCCGTGGTCACTAGTTGACTGAAGATACGGGTAGTCCAGGATGGGAGCTGCAAGCAGTTTTTTCTACTACTCAAATTTAATCTTCACATTCGAAAAGGCTGCGACACACTACACTAACAAAGTCCGCGGACGTATTCGATGGTAAATCGCAACATTTATATTTGTTAATCACTAAATTCCACGTCGACGACAATTTATATCCATCGTCCCGGTTATAATTTTTATATTTCTTAATTTCAATCGCTTCCAATAGCTTTCTAATGTCACAGCGATATGCCACACACTTACTCTAAATTTCCTTTCGGATACTAAGCTATACAACAGCGCAAACTCTAATTTATTATATAATAGTTTTTGTATCAAGAGACAATAAATATTTTAATGACTTTTTTTGACCCTACTCTTTATCTAACGCATTTAAGGATAAGATATTGGCGTTGTTATGGGACTGGATACACGACACGACACGACAGCTGCACGACAGTGAAAACCTCGTTGAAATCCATCTAGTAGTTTTTGAATAATTATATTAAGTCATTTTTTTATTTTCCTCTACATAGACTTGATTGTGTCATATGAAGATGACACATAGGTATACTAATTATTTCTTTCTGGACATTCAGCAATACTGAAAACCCTATCAAAATACGTTCAGTAGTTTTTACGTGCTACGGTAACAAACAGACATACAGATAAACATACAGACAAAAATTCTAATCACTACTGTTTTGGTTTCTGTAGCTTCTAAAAAGACCCAAATATCTTTTATTTTTGTAAATTAAGTCAATGTAGAGACTTAACCCTTCTACTGTTTTATTTATATGTATAGATTACCTTTTGTTCATTACTTACTCATAATTATTACATAATGTTATACTTTATCACCGACTCGCGATCCCGTGGTACCCTCCCAAAGCAACGCCCTAAGTCGAGGTCCGTTCCTTCAGCTGGTCTACCGGCGGGGGAGCCCTTACGCTCGTTGCTGCACACACTCTTTGCTCCTGGCTGAGCGCCTTCTGCACTATAATATGTAAACCATATAATATGTCCGGTGACTCTTGAAAGGCAATTAAGGCCACAAGAATTAAGCCAATTAAAAAAAAAGAAAAATGTTATTCTAAAGTAACAATACTCAATACTTCTACGTGCTGACAATAACCCAATAATTATAAATATGTATTAATCCAACCTAACTTTAGTTCTGTTCAGTTTTCTAACATTATAACAAAACGACTTCAGTTATACATAATCGCAAAATCTGATCTGAACATCAAAATTCAAAGCAAATGCTGTTGTTTTCAAAATCAAACTGCCTTTCATATTCATAAAAACTTGTAACAATAAAGCCAATCAGCCGTTAGGAAACTTCTTTAGAATGGTATTAAATTTTCAATGAGATTATTTACAAATCCTCGAATCTGCGTCAAAACGTCTTAAAAGCCGGGGGCTGTAGCTGTATCTGTCAATATTGTCACAAAACAAAAAAGTAAAAAGTATGAAAAAAAAACAAAAAAAAAAAACGGCCATGAATGTGGCCTAATTTTCGCTCTCAATAACCACTTTATGTGTAAGCATTAGGGCGTAACACGAATTAATTCGTATGTCTACGGGTCCGACATTTTTTGCAAAAAAAACCGAGGAAGACCGTTACCTTTACGGTTTTTTTTTATTATTTATGGTGCAAAAATTGGGTTACTTAACGGGAGCGTCGGGACTATTGTGTTCAGTTTTGAGGGAATTTTTTGCAACAACAACGAAGAATACGGTCGTTTTTTTCTTTTCATTTTCGGACGCGTGTTTCAAGGCAAATAACTAACAGTTATTAATAGATAACAGATAATTGGAAATAATTAATGATGAATTTATCCGCTGGAATAATTAGCGGACGCTTATCAAGGACTTTTTGTATGTAACAATTGTTATTAACAAATTAAGTTTTCCATTTTTTTTCTCGAAGTTAACTCCGCATTTACGAATCACTTCACAGATATTCTTCATTAAGAATCTATCGTGGGATTTTTGTTTTTCTGTGATAATTTTCCACGTGGAAAATTTATAATTTATGTAGGTATACACATTCAGATTTAAGTACTGTATAATTAGTAGTTGAAAATTTTGTTTTCAAAAGTAATCGTCATATTACTTTTGAATAGTAATCGTCATATTACGTCATATTACGTCTACCTAACTATTATGTATACAAAATAACGAACTTCAGTAAATAGAAGACAATCCCGTCCACATAAATCCGCCTTGGACATGATCTATTCAGTAAACACGTCACAAAGCACGTCGGACATGCTTTTTTACAAACTAGATTTCAACCGTTCATTGCTCAAAGGGTCCCAACTACACAGGTCGTAGGTCACCATCGTCTTTTTGGTAAAGAAAAAAGTCGTTACGAGCCCTACAAAAAAAGATAAGGTAAAAAAGGGGCTTCGTCTAATATTGTGAATATTGATGAAGAAAGAAATCTGGTTTTCGGATTCGCTTCTACAGAGGTTTATTCATTCAGCATGTGTGGTCTCACGGTTTCGAATCACGTGTTCGAAATGTTCTGGGAATTATGACACCTAAAACTTGATTTCGTCGCGGTTGGAACTGAAATTCGTAGATAAAAGAATGGTAGCGACTTTTAGGAATAAAAAAATACTTAAATTTATAGCTTGATTTTCTACCATAAGCTATTTGAGGCTAGTTTGCAGAGAACCCGATCTTAAATTTTGATTACAAACATAAGTTAAATAGAGAATCTGTATCTATCTATACAATAAAAAGAATATACTTAGTATAATTTTACATGCTACCAAAATGGTTCAAACACTCGATACAATAGTTACAAAAGATGAAGAAATAAGGGTTAGATACTCGTTTCCATCCGAACAAAAAGCACGTGGTACATTACAGAATCCTTGCGCACGATTCCTGTACCCTTTTGCCCTGAAAAGGGATTGTGCTTAAGATAAACGGGTACAATAGGGATCTCGGAGGTGGGTCGTTTTGAACCTGGCACGCGCTTGCGGGTTAACAGTTCGTTTGAACGTAAGGGTTGGATGCTGCGCGGGAGCATGTGCCGTGGAAACGGGTTTGTTATTATTTACATGTGTTAAATTAGGTATATTGGTGATGAAATGTTTTATTACTGTTTGTTTATAATAAACAATATAACTTTTATTTAAAGAATCAGCAAAAAAATATTAAGTTTACACCTATTTTTACTTATATTTGAATGTTGTTTTAAATTTCTTTAAAATTACTATTTCCAAGTCATTACCAAGTCGATTCGTGGGACACTTATTACTATTTTCAAGTCATTACCAAGTCGACTCGTGGGACACCTAATTCTTTATTGTCACCAGAGAATCTAACCCATCTTTAAATCTGCTACCCACAATTTGTTGCCCATTCAGTATTTTGTGCTGCTTATTTCATTACGTCTAAAAAATATTATAAGCGTTTGTTTGTTACTAATATATTAATATTTAGTAACCTCTGAATTTTCTTATTGGCATTTTTTGAAATGTTTGAAGCGTCATAATTTTGAAACTACGGCTCCGATTTGACTCATCTTCGAAATTAATATCGAATTATTCACAATATCGTCAAGTCTCAAGTCATGCCGCCTCCAAATTATACGGCTAACTAGTACCGACATAAAATTGTTGTTACAATATCACAAGTTATTAGCTTTCTTAAATATCGTAAAACCAAGTAAACAGAACTCGCACAACAATGGTGCGGCCATTGTGTGTAAATGACCCTCACACTCATATTAATTACCTAATGAATACATTTACATAGAGAGGGCGTCTACCTATAGATGTACCTTCAGCGATATGTTGCTTTTTACTACTAAGAGTTATAGAATTACCAGTATATACTTGTTTATGTAGTACTAAGAAATTCGATATGATGAGAATCAATTCGAACAGATCACAAATATAGCTCTCAGAATCCAACAACCAGCCCTTTTAACATCCACTACTGAATAGGGGTTTCCTCATGCCCATTGCTCTGTGCATGAGGGATATATGGCCCTAAAACGCCACGCTGGCCAAGCGGGATGGCGAGTCCACTCTTTTAGAGGTGGTGTAGTTCCTCAGGGCTTGTGGTAGCGGATTTGTTATTCCTTAGTCCAGCGCCGGCTCTAGCTCATGTAGCGCCCGGGTGCAGGGCGCCCTCTAGTAGGCGTTTTGAACTCTTTGGAGGTGTCGCGAGCGGCGCTCGGCGCCCCCTAAGACCCTGCGCCCGTGTGCACCGCACCCCCTGCACCATAGGTAAAGCCGGCACTGAATTCAGCGCTCGACAGGCGCCCCCGGGCGCGGGGCGCCAGGGGTGCACCGCACCCCTTGCACCCCCTGGTAAAGACGGCCCTGCCTTAGTCTACTCTCATGACACCACGGGAAGAATTATGCCTCTCTGCGTTAAATTGTATTATATCGTCGGGCCATCTTTTCGGTGGCTTGCCCACACTTGGTTTCCATGTACGGGTCTTCAGATTACAGCCTAATCATCACTAATTATGTTTTAATGCGTTCATTAAATATCATGTTCCTACTTATTTATTACGACGTTTACAGCAACCACATGTCAAAGGTTAAGTTAATTTCGCAGAGAAATTTACTGCTTTTTTTCCTTTAAAATATTATAGCATATGACATCGTTATATCAGAGAGACTTCTGGAAGTTATTAAAATTTAGATTTATTTTAACTAGACTATTTTATATGGCCACCTACGTTCCTTGGATGCGGCATCGGCGGGGAGCAGAGACGGGCGAGTACATTTTTATATATTATATTTACTTACCTATAATCCAATTTTTAACTCCGTGATATTCTGACATTTGTCATTTTATAACATTCCAGTTGTCTTAAACATTTTTTGTTTGGTTCTAATTGAATTATGTATAGTTTTGATCATTTTATCAAGTCAACAAGCAAAATTCAAATAATGTACCTATGTACTTGCATTTTTTGTTATATCTATATCTATCTATACTTACACATAATAAAATCGTGGTAGGGCAGTGTCTGTACAATTAATATTTATTGAAAAAAATAGTTGCATTATACAATATGAATAATAGAGAACCTAAAACAACATTTTTTGGAATTTTTGTGTTAAAATAGTGGTAAAAACCACTGGACTGAATTTAATGACATTTAGCATAGTTGTAACTTATACGGCCAGATTAACATTTAGGGTAATTTTTATCCAGATCTTTTAGCTTGATTGTAGGAACTTTATAACTGAGATCAGTTATAAAGTTCCTACATGCTCTGGTACCGCTAGTTCAAAATAAATGGTTATCTATTTCATTTTATAATTTTAACTAAATATTTTTTGTAAATTAGACATTATATATGTGCATAATACTTGCATAATGCATAATTAGTTACTGTGCGGGATACGTATGCACTAACACGCAGTAGAATGAATGCTAGTGTCTGTACTCCGCACCAACTGGATCGCCGGGGGGTGTGGACTGTATAATAGGGTGTTTCCGTGTCTTGATTAAAACAACAAGGCTTGTTCTTCAATAGAGCCGGGGTAGCGCAGAGGTACTTGTTTTTCTTCTTTGTTCTTGTTCTTGTCGGAGTGGATGCCGCTGCGGAAGTGATTTTGACCGGAAATGGTCCGCCTATTATTCGCGTATTGGGTTCTCCAACTTGCGGCTAGTTGCGGGATTCCTCCACCACCGGTCAACATCGGGCCTCCCCTCCACTTGTCCATTTATGTACCCCTCCCGCTACCCGCGGGGAATCATTTATTTTCCTTATCACTAACACGTATTTACATTGATAAGATCCTAGTATGTCCTCAATTACACTATGCACCAACGATACCTATACTATGCACCAACGATTTATGTAGGGACATACTAGGGATTACTCCATTATTTCCATATTATATACATAAAAACTTAACAACTATTTGCGAAACTATATACATGTTTGCCTAAGTACCCTAGCCTTTTCGTCGTCAACATATCTCCCGCCGTCGCCGTCTCGCGATCTAATTGGTAGAACGACGATTTTCTTGGTCGGTCGCCGCAGGATGTGGCCGTTGCTCGTCTGGACGTCGATGATGCGAACCTCGCCGTCTTGCCCGGGGTACGTAGCGATGACTCTTCCTCTGGGCCACGTGTTCCTCGGTAGGTTCGGGTCGCATATGACGACCAAGTCTCCGACGCGTGGTGCCTCGCCGACTGTGCGGGGCTCCCGCCGGTACTGTAGCAGGGGGAGATATTCTCGGAGCCAGCGGCGCCAGAAGTTATCGGCTAGCCGCTGGGCGCGCCGCCAGTGTTTGCGCGCATTCACGTCGTCTGTAGTGAAGGCGCCCGGTGCTGGGACATGTGAGTTAGGCCCCAGCAGCAGATGATTCGGTGTGAGCGCCTCCGGCTCCTCCGGTGTTACCGCCACGTGTGTGAGTGGGCGGGAGTTGACGGTGTTCTCCGCCTCGATGAGTAATGTGTGGAGTGTCTCGTTGCTCGGGTACTTCTCGCGTAGCGTCGCTCGTAGGGCTTCTTTGACCGTGCGCACCATGCGTTCCCAGGCCCCGGCCATGAAGGGGGCGGAAGGGGGAACGTGACGCCACGCGATGTGTTTCGCAGTTGCTTCCTCTTGCACCGCGGCTAGTGCGGCCTCGGTGAGTTGTTTTTCCGCGGCTTTAAAGTTAGTGGCGTTGTCACACCATAACTCCGTTGGGCAGCCGCGTCGCCCCATGAATCGTCGTAGCGCAGAGATGGCGGAATCTGCGCTGAGTGATGCTGCCACTTCCAAGTGTACAGCCCTCGTGGTCATGCATGTAAATAAGGCGACATATCTCTTCTCTCGATGTCGGCCCACGGTTACTTCGATGGGACCGAAGTAGTCGAGCCCGGTGAAGGAGAACGGGCGCGCGTGATGTGCTACGCGCGCGTGCGGTAGATCGCCGGTGGCTGGACTTGTTGGTTTCGCCTTCTTCAGCCTACATATCATGCATGCCTTTATGACGCCCCGTACTGTAGGGCGAATCTTTCCTATGCACAGTCGCTGTCGCAGTTCGTTGACGATTAGCTCGACGCCTCCGTGGTGCATTTTCCTATGTACATGGTCTATGTACAACCTCGTATAGGTGTGTGAACCATCCAACACAGCCGGATTCGTCGTTTCCTCGCTAATCTCTCCTGCGGCAGCGATTCTTCCCTTTTGTCGTAGCAGTCCGTCGGTTCCCACAATCACACTTAGTGCGGCGAGTTTGTCGTCTCCCGCCGGTGTGGCGCTACGCTCGATGCGCTTACGTTCGCATGCGTAGCTGTCCTCTTGTGCTGCCTTCATCCATTGATGCTCCGCTCGTATGAGATAGTGCGCTTCCATCGGTACGAACTTGCACTTGCCGCGTGCTGGTTCTTTCTTTTGTGCAGTCTTAGCGTCGCCTTTCTTTGTTCCTGACCATGCCGGGTCCGACGTCGGGTTGGCAATGGTCCTTTTGCGACGCGCAGCTGTTACTATGTGCCTCCTTTTGCAGCACAAGTCGATGAATTGTAGAGCGCGTGCGGTGGCCCGGATCAGGCGCTCCCACTTTGAAAAGCGCGTGATATCGGGCAAGTGTGCATGCCCCTTTGTCGTGTTCGTAATTGCGCAGCATTTCTCTTTTTCCTTTTTCCACAGGAGTCCGGTCTCGAACCGCCCGTCAGGTAGCCGTCGACTGCGCTTATCCAGAAGGTCGATGGCGCGCTGCTCCGGGTCATTCTTGGTTTTCCTCGGTTCGATGCCCAGTGACTCCAACTTGAAGAAGTTCTTCATTAACTCCTCCTTTTCGTCGCACTTCTCGCTGATGTAGCCGCAGAAGGCGACTGGTTCGCGCACTGAAGTGCGGCATCCGTGTAGTACCCAACCTAGTAGCGTCAGTGATGCTACCGGCTTGTTCCTTAGTCCCGCTCGGACCTGGCGTGAGACGATCAGCTCCCAATTGTCCTGCCCGATGACAATCTTCGGACAGACATCCTTGTAGGTGAGCTCGTCCCTGATGTCGTCTAGGTGTGTGCAGTCTTCCAGGTCCGTTTCCCCGATTGTCTGCGATGTGAAGTTGAGACGCTCGATGGTGCGTGCGCCCTTTAATTTGTGCACGCCGTCCGAGTGTAGCCCTTGTATCTGTACATCAACAGTGCGGCTCTTTTCATGCTTCATTTCGCCGCCGTCGATGCCTTGTATCCACATTGTGTCAACCGGCCCGTCGATGCCGAGCGAGTTGATTGTAGCCTCTTCTATAATGGTGACGGTGCTGCCTTCGTCGAACAGCGCGTAGGTGTGTATCTTCGCGTGTGGTCCGGCAAGCACTACTGGCGCAATCTTCAGGTAGGCTCGACGTCGACGCGGTGATGAGTTCGCGGCGGTGGCCTTGTTGGTCAGCTCTGTTGTTGACGTGACGATTTCTTCTTTGGGCTCTTCTGTCTTCACTGTTGGCGGCAAAGTTTGACGTGTACGATGTAGCAGCCGATGATGTGACATCCCACACCCGTTGTGTCCGCATGGCTTAGCTCGGCAACTGCCCCGGTGATGGTCACTACACAGGCAGCGGAAGCAGATGCGGTTCCTTTTCGTTACCTCCCATCGGGCGTCGAGATCGCTCTCGGCAAACCGTTTGCACGAAGGCAGGTAATGATCTTCTTTACACAGCGGGCAAAGTTTTCTTTTTCCGTCGTTAATGGCGCTGTATGTTCGTTCCGTCCTTTTCTTTGTCGCCCTCTCTCTCACACTCGCAGGTTCAATGATGGGAACGGTGACTTCTGGCGGTGCGTAGGCACTGCATTTGTCGGCCTCTATGTTGAGGAACGTTGACAGCAGGCTCAGCGTGGGTACTTCGTGCTCCCAGATACTTGCAAAGTCGTACCACTTGCTCTTCAGTATGGGTGTGAACTTCTCCATTATAGCCCGGACTAGCTCGGGGCTATATAGGTAGTTGTCCCTCTTCATCGCTTGTATGGTAGCCACAGCGTTGGCTACCTTACTGGCGAACACGCAGAGGTCGCGGGGCTCGTCGTTTAGCTTGCGCAGGCACTTCAGTTTTTCTGTTTCGCATGCGACGAGTGCGTCCGGCCTCCCGAATCTCCTAGCGAGAGCTTCCATTATGTCGTCCGGCTCTCGGTGGGCGGTAAACAAACTTGCCACCGCCTCTATAGCGACACCCTTCAGGCTCTTCCTTAGCCGTGCCAGGTTGTCGCTCTTCGTGAAGGTGTGCTTTGAATCTTCGTAGGCACCCTTCAACCCCAGCCATGCGCTGCCTTGCCCATCGAACGTCGGCAGCTCCATAGTGTAACGCGGTGTCTCCCTCGCCGAAATCTTCACTGCCTTGGAGATCGCGGTAGCCATTTGCTCCACGATGTCTGCAGTAGGGCGCGCGGGCCGAGACGTGCTTCGTTCTCGGTGCCTATCCTCCCCATTGTTGGAGGTATAAGCTCCCCGTCCTCGTCCTTCCTTCCTTTCCGGCGAGATCTTGCGAGACTTTGGCCCCGCCCCCTGCGGGGGTATGGGGGGGGGAACCTCGTTCCGATTTAACCATTTTTCCAACCGGAACGATTCTTCTTTTCGTTTGTCGTCTTCTTCTTCTTCAGAGCTCGATCCCAGCTCCGCGAGCCTTATCTCTTGCTCCTTAGCAGTCAGGCGCAGCTGTAGCAGGGTTCGTTCTATTTGTAGACGCTCCTTCTTCTTTGCGGACGCAGTAGATCGGTGCGACCTTGCCGCGATGCTTGCGGCCCGTGGAACGATTGTGACGTCCGCCGTCCCATTATCATCGACGTGCGCTTTGCCTTCCTCGTCTCCACGTATCGATTCTTCTCTACGCGTAGAAGTCGTCTTCGTAGTGGCCTCGGTGCTGGTGGCCGTGGTTCCTGTAGCTGTCGTGCCCGTGCTCGTGGTTGCTGTGACCGTAGACTCTGTAGTGGCAGACGTTGACTCCGTAGCGGTCTGTGCTCCGCTCTGCGACCCCGTTCGGCTCTGTGACCTTGTTGTTGCTGGCATTGTAATAGGTACGTCGTGAGAACAACGTAACTAAACAATCAAGTCTTTGAACGTCTTTGGAAATCAAGATCGGAAATCAAGATTGGAAACCAAGATTAGAAACCAGGATTAGGAAACCAAGACGTGAAATCAGGACGTGAAACTGAAAGATTGGCCCTAGTACGGACGAGTACGATGCGTCGTGCCGCTCTCCGTAGAGCCGTAGATCGTACGGGGATTCTTAATAATCCTACGACGCGACCGTATCGTCTCTTCCCGCTATTTCTTAATAAATAACGCCGTACGCCGTTCTTCTTATTCCACGAGGTCTTCAAACACGACTTGCTTGATTCAATATCCGGCTGCTCGAAGGACCATAGATTTGCGGGATACGTATGCACTAACACGCAGTAGAATGAATGCTAGTGTCTGTACTCCGCACCAACTGGATCGCCGGGGGGTGTGGACTGTATAATAGGGTGTTTCCGTGTCTTGATTAAAACAACAAGGCTTGTTCTTCAATAGAGCCGGGGTAGCGCAGAGGTACTTGTTTTTCTTCTTTGTTCTTGTTCTTGTCGGAGTGGATGCCGCTGCGGAAGTGATTTTGACCGGAAATGGTCCGCCTATTATTCGCGTATTGGGTTCTCCAACTTGCGGCTAGTTGCGGGATTCCTCCACCACCGGTCAACATCGGGCCTCCCCTCCACTTGTCCATTTATGTACCCCTCCCGCTACCCGCGGGGAATCATTTATTTTCCTTATCACTAACACGTATTTACATTGATAAGATCCTAGTATGTCCTCAATTACACTATGCACCAACGATACCTATACTATGCACCAACGATTTATGTAGGGACATACTAGGGATTACTCCATTATTTCCATATTATATACATAAAAACTTAACAACTATTTGCGAAACTATATACATGTTTGCCTAAGTACCCTAGCCTTTTCGTCGTCAACAGTTACAAACGAATTGTGGATATTTATTTTCACAATTTAGACCACTTACGTTTGCAGACAACAAAAAATGTGACACGATGGAGGCGGAGTCCTCTTGACAAATTTACGGCACTTTTTGCCGTTTTTTGTCTCACGGCTTATATAGTTCCCGTAAGTCGGTCTTTTTTCAGACATTCTGTGAAAGATTATCAACTTGTCTCGAGGTGTTAACTCAAAATTATCGTAGGCCCCATATTTCTGTCTAGACGCGCATTTTTTGGACTTGATAAATCGGTCCTCATATGTTTATTTGGACAGATTCGACGCAAATACTCGCAGTTATACTCTGTTCAAGATAAGAAAAAGTGATGTCATCACTGTCAGTCACGTGATTTTACTTATTAACCAATTAAGAGGGGGGGGCGTTCTTCGATTGCTCAATTAACGTTGTGTTATGTTACATTGAATTAATGACGTTACTTTTTTGTGAAATGGAGTATAGTATTCCACTCGCAGTTATTTAAAATGGAAACGCCAATAGACCGAGTTATTCTGAGTCGATTGTGATACCACAAAAAAAGAAACTCAAAAATGCGCAACACGATCTTTCAGTTCTACAATATCTCACAATGAAACTACCATTAAATATTAGTATAGAAGTTTGCGTATTTTTGATAATATCCTTTTCAAAGTTTAACTCACACCATTTTCGTACTGGATGGTAAACATTTCACTGCACGTAAACACAGAGAAGCGAATCAAAAGTAATATTTTTATTGGAAGCCTTGTTCTATAGCTGACATGAAAACCTTAAGTCGAATATAATTAGTTCACACAAAAATAAAATGGTAAAAGTTAGGAATCGACTAACCGTCATCGTCATCAATGTATCTAGGAAGTGGTAACAGATAATGATTCAGTTGTTATTGTACAAGATGTGTCATATGTTCAAGTCTTTTTTATACCTTAAACGCATTTTAAAAATTGGGATGTGACGGTATTCTTGTATGAGAAGATCCATAGGTGTCTGTGTAGTCGTCGCCGGCGCCGCTTCGGGCCGGTAGGCGCTGTAATTTTGTCTGTACCTAGATTACACGACACTATTCAGATTATTAATATGCAAAAAATATTATGTCACCTGCAACACAATTCTAAACTTGGAAATTTATAATGTTTATAGAAAAATATCTGTAATTTCTATTACATCATTCTAGGGGGCCGTTCAAGTATTACGTAAGCACCAAAGGGGGGTGACATGGGGGACGGGGGGTCAGAATGGCGATTACGTCAGCAATATTTATTTATTTAAATTTCGTATTTTTTGACAAAATTTAGTAGATTCTGATTAAATAAGAAACTAGAACAGATTTTGTAAAAATTATACCAATGCTTACGTAAGTGTGGGGGGGGGGGGGTAAGAGCTTTGCTTACTTTCGCTGACAGGGCAGGGGGGGGGGGTTATTACATTAAGTTAATATTGCTAATAATTGTTAGAGACTAAAATTAAGTTTTAACGAAAACGTTACATATTTATTACAGTTATTGATAAATCTTACAATCTTTTTATTGTAATCCAACCAACTTAATGTATATAAAATTATATTATACTATATCCCTTTTTTGGAATAGAATAAAACAAATTAGCATGTTAATCAATCACCCTCATCTCTACCACAAAAATATTAATACCCCAGGCCACTGGAGGAAATGTATTCAAACCGAGGCCAAAGTTTGCTCAATACCATATGCCCATTGTGCGTTCGAATAAAAGAGTTTTCATATCAATTTCTTGTTTGCAGAAAAACCACAATTCATTACCATTTCTAAAAGTAGTGTAAACCTATTTTCATCTTTATAGAGTAAGTTTTTAAGCCATGTATAGTTAAGTGGGCTAGTTGAAATAATTTGGTGGATTTTTGCCATGCAATGGGATACTTGAGTCAAATTAATAGCTTATCTGTGATCAGTTCGTTGGTTATTATGTCACTCATTGCGCGGGTTTCAGTCACCTTTTGTAGTAGATCTAGGGTTGTCTATGGTTTATTAAATTGAAAAAAAGATATTAAATAATAATTAAACAAAACCTCGACTTCACTTACTCAATTTCTAGCCAAAGAGTATTGACAAATTGCCACATAAGGTCAAATTTGACGTGACACAATAATCTGTATTAGTTGATTGTATATTGTATAATGTGTGTAACAGCACCTGCCAACCATTCGCTACTTTCGTTATACATGTTTGGCGGGACACCAGGCCTCTCCGACTATAAAAACGTGTGCCTTTTTACAGTTGATTATGAATGTTTTATAATCTAAATAAATCGGATCTGAATGCGTATAATACAGGTATTTGTTTACTAAATATAATAAAGTTAGTGTAGAGTAGTGTGTCGCAGCCTTTTTGAATGTGAAGATCAAATGTGGGTAGTTGATAAACTGTTCGCAGCTCCCATCCTGGACTACCCACCCGTCTCTTCAGTCAACTCGTGACGACGGCTGGTGTAACCCGCGCCCAAACGTCGAGTAGGAATAAAAGGTAAACAAATAACGTTATTACACGCGTTCAGACACGATCTAGAATATAAAATGTGTACGAATTTAAATTAATATTGACATTTTTCCTTTCACTTATGAAAGGTTTTTTTTTTTGTGTTTTCATATTCAGGTCTACTTTGTCACGATGTCGTTTTTTTAAAAGAAACATCGGCAGACACAAATACAGAAAATTAAAACGACAACTTGCAACTTGTAAGTAAAAAGTGTTTTTTTTTTTTTATGTACGAATGCGGCAGACGAGCATACAGTCCACCTGGTGGTAAGTGGATACAGTCGCCCATAGACATCCGCGATACATGCCAACATTAGTCCAAAACGAGAAACGTTGGCATGCCCCCGGATGCGCTGCCTACCTTTGGAGATATAGAAACGGATTTGGAGAAAGGGTTGAGAAAATGGGGAGGGATAGGATGAGATTGGAATGGGCTCTGGCACATCTCACTCACTACCGAAATACGTACGTACATTGGGGAAATACGATAAAATGGGAAATGCAGTACATTTCAAGGTAGTATTCTGTGAAATTCTTACGTATTACGTAAGAATTTCACGTAATACGGTATTCTTACCACTTATGTAAGTACACTTATGTGGTACTTACATATGTGGTACTTACATAAGTGGAAAAAAAATCGAGAGTACAATTAGACACCTTTAATTAATTTTTTTATTGGCAAAATTCGAAACATGTTGTAACATTGTCATTTACTTATCCAATTTTCCGATATTTTAATTGTCATATTATTAACATTCATATATTGTGTAAGATGTAAATTTATTTATAGAGGTACATATATTCATTTATTATCATGTAATTTGATATTAAATTCGTTTTCTGTTTTTTTTCCCTGTGGCCCTGATGGCCTTTCAAGAGTCACCGGACATGTGTTTTCTGAGGGCACCCATTTCTGAATATAGACCTCCTCCATCCATAATGGATGGAGCATTATTAAGTCCCATTAATTATTTTTCTTTTTCTTACAATAAACGCAAAAAGAGAATAGTGTTCAACCCTATTCACCCAGGGGTGCAACGTCGGCTCTCGGGTTATCTGCTACATCTAGACTTTTGTTGTGGCCGTAATCAGAAACCGCCCTATCGACTGATTATGAAGCTGGGGTCCTTTGTAGCCCGTGGGTACGCATCATAGCTACTGAGTGAGTACTCGACAGTTTATTTGTCAAAAATATATATCTATTTATCCTAAAATATCGAAAAATACGCTGAGGTCGATATTACACTATTTACACATATGTATAAAGAGAAACAACGACTGGCTGACTGACTCATACCGAGCCGAAACCCCATAAGGTAGAAACACGAAATTTAGATAATAGCTTCCTTTTATGACGTAAAGACTAACTAAGAAAGGATTTCTCGATATTCAACCACTAAAGGGCTTAAACGAGGTGTTAAAGTTTGTATGGGACAAAATATTTGATGGTCCAAATAGTAAATATACTTGAAACTTGCGACAAATATTCTACAATAAAATAATTAAACAGACGTCTTGCAATTGTGTGAAGGGGCTAAGTTATAAGGTGTCAAATTTACGGAAAAACAGAATATCCAAATTAAACAATTTTTCTAATTAACAATTTAAAACCAGTGATGGATTTTCTTATGCAATTCGTTTCACTCCCGAAAACTTATGCAATCGAACAATTCGCATTATCGCATGTCATCCAGAAATCTTAAAATAATTCAATAATAGAATTTAGTCGTCATGGGAACTGTCACCAAGTTCGCGGTTTAACTAATAAGGGATATCGTTTGAAAACGGACAGAATTCTGAATTAAAAATGGACATTTTAATTCGCAACGCTATAAATCGATACGGAAAGTGACATGTGTTTTAAATACGTCATTTTTTCTTCTTTTTTTTTGTGCTATTGCCATAAGTCCCTTCTGCATTGTCCATTCAATGGAAGAAGGGGCCAAGGCAATTATATTTTGTGCAAGTAAAAGTTTGTGCAGCATTAGTTTGGACAATACAAGGGGCTATATTGGTGTGCTTTGTTGAAAGCCGACTTGTTTTGCTGCGTCGTGTTACACAGAAAGAAGCCTTTATAAAAAAATGAGGCATATGAAACGGAATCTTATGATTCTTTGTTCCAATAGATTTGTTTGTTTCCAGCTCAACTAATGTATCTGTAATCTATGTAATATGTTCAGTTCAATAAATATGTACAAATTTATACTTATAATCGTAAAAGAGCCGTCTGTACATGAAATATTTAAAAAAAGTAATTGCAGTGTAAAGTACATGTGATAGAGAGCCCGAAACAACAACTTTTGGAATTTTTGTCTATCTGGCTGTCTGAACGCGCATTACGCGTTAATGTTAAAATATGTCTATTTACTTAAGAAATGTTCATAAAATGATAAAATTATTCAGGAATTTCAAACAATTATACCTTTGTACAAATATATCTCCAATATGTAAAGGCTGTCTCAACAAGAACTTGAATTTTGAATAAATGGAAAAACGCCGTATTTGAATGAATTACCTAGAAACTTTTATTTACACAAATAGATCAATTATTACACGTGAAATAAAATGTCAGTCAAATGACCACCGCGACTTCGTTAGCAGCTATGGACTCTTTCGACGAAATTTCGGAATACTTTCAGTTATGTCCATTTCATCCAATTTGTGCCAAAAAATGTTTGTCAACATGCCACTTTAGCGATCACTATGTAAGTACTTTATATGTACAAATGTATCGGCTAATTTTGTTATATGTTGTACCCTGGTTTTTAATGACATAAGTCCTTTCGGTTATTCAAAGGTTGACTGGAATAGATTCCTTCTAGGAATAAGTACGCCTTTAAGGTAATACTGTAATGTTCTATTGTTTGTAACAATTAATTTTATGTACAATAAAGACCAACAATAACAACAATTTAAAGAAATCGAAAATGACACAAAATTGTTAAATACGTGCTCACCTACTTTTTAGATTATCATTTACCTCGAGTCACAAACAGTTGAATACACGATCCAGTGAAAAGAGTCTCCCAGATTCCGTACAACAAGGGCGTGAGACACTTTTTTTCTTTTTTAAATACAGCTTGTTAGCGGCCAGTAGTTACTTTACTTTTTATAACAGTTTTAACAAAAGTTAAGCAAATTTGTACAACGCTCGCCACAAGATGCTGAGGAAACATTTTTTTTTGTGATTTACTTTTTTATTTCAATATTTATATCCATGTGACATAAAAAAGAATTACAGCTTATTTTTATGGGGAAGTGATTGCAATTGAAGTGTATCTAAACATAAAAATAGTTTTTATAATTTTTATACATGGTTTATTCGAGACCGATTTTTATACATTGATTATTAGAGGAGGTCGATAAGCGCATTCAACTTGGCTGGGCAGCATTTGGGACAATGCGTAGGCTGTTCTCGTCGCCTATATACCACAATGCTTGAAGACGAATGTCTTCAATCAGTACGTCCAGTTATGACGTATGGTGTCGAAACGTGGGCTCAAGCGGTAGGTCTGATTCATAAGTTCAAGGTCACTTGGCGAGCTATGGAGAGGGCTATACTCGGAGTTTCTTTGCGGGATAGGATCCAAAATGAAGACATTGGCCAAAGAAGTAAAGTCACCGACATAGCTCGTAGACTCGGCATGGTGAAGTAGCATTGGGCGGGTCATATTTACCGCAGGACGGATAACCGACGGGGTAGACGAGTCCTCGAGTGAAGGCCGCGTCCTGGACGCGCATGTGTGGGACGCCCTCCGGCCAGGCGGACTAACGACAAGAAATTCGCCGGTGGTGGTTGGATGAGAAGATTTTAAATCTTTGTTATCGTGGTTGAACACAATAATTGTTATGTAAACGGGTTACTCACAATTAATTATTTATTTATTATAGCCGATATTTGGCTCCAGTTACATGAACCGTGGTCGCGACGAGACTTGGGAAAGACCTTTATCCAGCATTGGAGAGACCCAGGCAGATGGTATGGCATGCTAAAGGTAAATATAGAAAATAGATAGATTTCTTTGCATGGAAAGTAGATTCTCATTTTTCTTCATCTTTTTACACAGGAGCATAGGTGTCCTCAAGTGTTACTCGTAATTAAATATCAATGTGGATATGTGGATTACGACCCAAAAATCAGTAATTACGAGTACAATCCGTTGCCTATCCAAAGAGACGTTATGGGTTAATAATACATTACTATCCTTCATTTTTATAATCATACGTCCATTTCTTTGAGGACCGAGCTATGAATATATTAACCTTTAATAAAATGAGGTATTTTAGCAAATACCCCGTCTAAAAGGCACCCCTATCCATCAAGAGGGCAGCCAAGGGAAACTATTGACAGAAAATTTACGAGATTAATATTTACAGAGGAACCCTTGTGACTTAAACACGGCCTACCTATCTATTACACTTATCCATATATTTTTTGACGTCCATATTTTTTGACACAAAATTATTAAAGGTTGAGATAGTGCCTACCGGTGTAGTTTATGTATGTAGATGATATTAATTTACTTATGTCTCTTCACTGCTACAGGCCTCTTCCTAGGCCACACGATCTTCGGTTCTTCTCATCCAGTTTCTGAGACACACTGCGAGGCGACACGAGTTGACGCCGTCATCGTCATCAGCCTTTTTGTAATCCAATGGGCGTCCTCATGTACATTGTCTTGTCCATGAGGCACGCTTGCTAAGTGGGTTGGCGAGTTCACTCTTTCATAGGTGGCTTGTAGTAGCGTTTTGCCATCCCTTATTCGCCTTTTAGGACAGCCGCGGGAAGAGATGGACTGGTCTTATTCTAAAGGTGGCTGACACTACGCGGCCAACAATCAATTTTATTCTCTTTTATGTTATTCCCGCTGTATTTGTTGTAGTCAATAAAATCAGTTTATTTCTTTCTTTAAATACCTAGGCTGATGATAAAGATGACAGATGAACTTGTATAAACGTTAGATAATATTATTTTACAGCAAAAAGGCGCCAGACGAGCGTACAGTCCACCCGATGTTGGTAAGTGTGCCGATTCGCTTTCTACCTTTGCAGATTAAGGAATGGATTGGGAGAAAGGGTTGGGAAAATGGGGAGGAATAGTATAGGACGGGGTGGGAATGGGCTCTGGCATATCTCACTCACTACCGAAACACGTGCGTACATTGGGTAAATACGAAAAAGTAGGAAATTCAGTACATTTCAAGGTAATCTAGTGTGAGATAGGGGAAACGGCCAGTCGAGTGCGCCCAGCGGCTATGTGAATGCAACGTACACTATCCCCCTGCAGAATTATGAGAATTATAATATAAAATATAATTTATAAGAATTATTAAATTATGAAATTAAAATTTCAAAATTTAACAAACTTTAACGGAAAGTTGGTTTATGATAATCACTCAATCATCCCTTTTGGTGGTTGTCCAATGGGTTGTCGGTGACCATCTGGAGTATCTTTTGCAAACCACTTACCAGAATCCGTACATTTACCATCCAAAGCACCCATTTACCATTTACCATCTATACATTTGATAAGTCTATAAACTGTATACCTAGATGGTAAATGTATGGCTTTACGTAAGGAAGGCTTCTAATAAAGCTTTGGGAGCTTTAGGCACATTTCCTCCGAAATCTACAGACCTAATGGTATTTTTCTCCTATTTTCTGTATATTTATATTACAATATAGGTATGTATGTATTATTTGTATTATTTTATTCATATATATGGTCTATATTTAATATCTACTTTTTTTACTATATCTTTTTAGTTATATAAGAACTCGTATTATTATATTATTATTATTACCTATACAGATAAATTAAGCTTTACCGTCTAATTTCTTCTGCATCCGCTTTAATTTTTCACATTTAACCAAAACGGTCGATTGGTTGAAAATGCCTTAAGTAAGGAATTATATAAATAATATATAAATAAATAGTTTTATTCATTGTCATATTCAGTACTAAATGATCAAACCAAATCTCATTCACACACAAATATACAGTGTAGTGCATCTGAAAACATTTATGCACATCAAGATCACATTATCGTTTCTCGACATCTCAATCGATAAGGGCTTACGAAACTCATCTCTCTTGTTATTATTTAAATCTACGGAAATCCACAGAAATAATCTTCCGTCCCCTGGTCAGTACATCTTTTTACTCCACAATCCCCATCGATAGATCCCCTTTGCGGAATCGCCGTTTCTCACGGCTCGCGTATAATTTCGCTATAAATAAAATTGGACTGTAAAATTTCTTGGACATTGCGAGCGGATTAGATATGGTTAGTGTGGCGATAGCATTAAAAATATTCAATACATTGATGTTATTAATATTGATTGAAGCGGAGAAACATTTTATTTCGTATCAAATGAAATGACATCTGGCAATCCCTACATATAAAATCCATACGTACATACTCGTTTAAAGAGAAATGTACAGACTGACTGACCGACTCATCAACGCTGAACCAAAATCGTTGAAACATTAAACCTGAACAGTGGCTGCTTCCTATGACGTAAAAACTTACTAAGCAAGGGCTTCTCGAAATTTGAAGGGGAGAGTGCACCCTGCGATTAAACAGCCGCTGGGCGCGGTCGACTATCCACGTTACCCCTCTCTCAAAGAAGACTATCTTGAAATGTACTGCATTTCCCATTTTATCGTATTTCCCCAATGTACGTACGTGTTTCGGTAGTGAGTGAGATGTACCAGAGCCCATTCCAATCCCATCCTATCCCTCCCCATTTTCTCAACCCTTTCTCCAAATCTATTCCTATATTTCCAAAGGTAGGCAGCGCATCCGGGGCGTGCCAACGTTTCTCATTTTGGACTAATGTTGGCATGTATCGCGGATGTCTATGGGCGACAGTATCCACTTACTATCAGGTGGACTGTATGCTCGTCTGCCGCCTTCGTACATAATAAAAAAAAAATCAACTCTCAAAGGGGTCAAACGGGCTCTCAAAGTTAGTTAGTATTTTAGAGAGAAGGCTGCAGCCTTACGTGCATACAATCCACCTGTTGGTAAGTGGATAAGTGGTAATGGAAATGGTAAGTGGGATGGGCTTTGGCATATCTCACTCACTAACGAAACACATAGGGAGGTACTTACTTACATTGTGGAAGTTAGTTAAAGTGGAAAATGTAGAACATTTTAAGGTAGTCTTCTGTGAGAGAGGGGTAACGTGGCCCTTCGAGTACTCCCTGTGGCTGTGGGATTCAGAGTGCACCCTCGCCCGCCATTTCTATTCTATCCCTCTTAAAAACCTTAAAAAAATATTTCGATTTGTGTCAAAAACATCTTTAATAAATATGTTAAATCAAGATGTTTACTTTAAAATTGAAACACTTTTCAAATGACTTCTTTACAGATGTTTGAAATTTCTCCGTAAGGACGCGCAAAAAATCCTTTGTAGATAAGCCAAACGACCACAACGATAAAACAAACGACCACATTCCCACAACAAAGTGCAAAAAACACCATAAAGAAAGTGTAGGGTTAGCGAGTAAATCCATGGGCGTTTATATGGCATATTTTACTATCACGCAGGGCGATAGGAGGCCAGCTTAAGGGATAAGTTGTAACCCTTTAAGGGCCCTGATTTGCAAGGGTGGGTTATCATTGTTTTGATGCTTTTTGGAAAAGTCACCAATATTTACTATTTTCAGAAGCTAGTTTTTTATCGTACATTTAGAACTTTAACACAAATTTTACACTAGCGACTTGACCTGGATTCCTTTAGGTGGCAAATACGCTTGGGCCGATATTGACAAAATTGCGATTGCTGGTTTAAAATATCCCTATTTTGACAAATTATAATTGACTGATTATTAGTTTCTCTTTGATTCATGATTTAAATCACACCCTTTATTATGGAATACAATATACCGGTTGACTGATTCCTGACATTCTTTAACCGGCGCTCGTAAAATTTTATCACGCCCCTTTTCTTCTCTGAGAATTCGTACATGATGTCCTAGAATATGTTTTTTTTTCGGAATGGCTCATTAGCTTGTGGCCCTAATGGCCTTTCAAGAGTCACCGGACATGTATAGTTTAGGGCGAAAACAGAAGGCGCTCAGCCAGGAGCAAAGAGTGTGTGCAACGAGCCGATGGGGTCCCCCGCCTGTAGACCGGCGGAGGGAACGGACCTAGAATATGGTCTCAGATTTATTTCACTCATTTATCATTGGCTCCGTATAAATTGGACTAGTCCACTGATACTTACATAATCCTTTATCTAATATATCCAGTATAGTAGTTATTTATCTAGTATCGAAGCTACGCGTCGCGTCGAACGTTGCATCAAGCGTTGCGGCGCGGCGCGACGAGGAGGCGTTGTACTACGTGGGAGTCGTAGACGCGCGATGCATTTTCGTCAGCACGCATCGTCAGCACTATTCGAATTTTAATATGACAACACATAAAATTTGTCGCTTACTGCTCAGTGAAAAAATTTACTTTTAGTATTTATATTTAGAAAGGCAAGGATCAAAATAAGTCGTAATCGGGCGTGGGTCGGACGCGTGAACGTGCCGCAGTCCGCAACACTAGACGCACTGTTCACGCAGGACATATATGTGGGCAGCGACATATATGTGACATTTTCGCGACGCAACGCTCGACCCGCCTAGTAGAACTGTGTGTATTTTAAGCATTTTCAATTTCTTTACTAATTCCTCAAATTTTAAAATGGTATTATGATTTGTAATGTCACACTATTTGACGTCACAAATCATGGACAGAATAAATGTATTATATGGAAATTTAGTTCCGCAATTTTTGGGCCTTGTAAGCCCTACGTTTCAACGCTATGACAGTCCGTCATACTTCGATGATGACATACATGACTGTGGATGATGACCGCTTACCATCGGGCAGACTGCATGTACCTCACCTTCTTTCTAAATTTCATAACATTTTGAATATCCCAATAACTTCAAACGCCCCTCTGATACAATGATTAAGCTGGCGATCGGTCCTGTAATCCGGAAAGTTGATTGATGACCGCTCTTTGTGCGATAAACCGACATTTTCCCTTTTTTGGGGATAAATGTGCGGTTATCATAATAAGTAGAAGGGCGTTACTGATATATTTTTTGGATAGTAGGTCGTTTTGTTTTATAACTAAAGGCCACTGTGATGTGACTACTGGGTACCTATAAGTTTCTCCTAAATCTAACCTTCACACAGGAGGAAACAGCACATGTGATAATAAAGGGATACCACAGTAAATCTCCAAGACATCTAACATGTTACTGACCTAGGAATAATAGTGCCAACGGTCTTGCGAGAGCCGTCCGGCTTTCCGGCCCGTTTCTGGAGCTGGGGATGAGGCGTCCCTCATAAGGTATAGAATAGGGTACCTATTCCGTATCACGGATAAACCCCGGAGGTTATTGTATTATTTACATAGATTAAAGACTTTCTCACCACCTTCTCAGTTGGTCGCAATCTGCCAATTAATCTAGCTGATCAGACTGTTAATAGTTACGTTTTTCAGGAGGTGGTGAGAAAGGCTCTTATTGTCAAAAATCTGATAATGTTTAATAAAAAAAATATATAGATATATATATTAAGTAGGTACCTATTTTTTTTCAAGTCCGTCTAGAAATAATGATTTGATACACCGATTTTTTTTGAATAACAATGTTCACGTCTTACGAATAAAATAAAAACTTTACGATAAAGTGTCACTTAAATACATTATGTTACGCAATAACTATATTACGCTCTAAATATAAAATGGTTCCGATAAGGCGGTGCTAAAGTACAGAGACTAACCAAATGCTATATAGCTCAGTGTTTGCCAAAGTATGTGTCGCGACCCACAGGTGGGTCGCGAGCGAATGTTACGTGGCCCCCTATTTTTATTTATTTTTATTAAACTATTAAAATATTTGTTTTTTAAAAACAAATCTATTTTTATTTATACTTATCAAAAATTTCGATTATCACTGGATACTGGATTTTTCTTATTTTCTTAATTGTACAACTCTTCATTTAACTCACTGATAACTGGGAACTAGGAATTTAACTGGGAATCACTTATATAGCTAATTAACACGAAATCTTCATAGATCAAATGCTTTAGAAAAAAAATTGTAGAAAAAAAAAATGTATATTATTTATCAATGGAATTGTAGAATTGCGAAGAAATTTTCGATGAAGTTCATCTCGGATATAATACATTGAAATAAATAAGAGTAAATTTAAGAAATATGGTAGTAAATTACCGTAACCGACTCTTTTACGGTCCACTGCTGGATGTGGGCTTCAACATGCGTTTTATCTTGTGCAGGAGGGATTAACGGCTTAGCCAAGCTGGTTGGCGAGTCCACTCTTTTAGAAGTGGTATAGTTCCTCAGGGTCTTTGCTAGAGGCTTTGTTACCCATCAGTCGTATTTTGCGACACTCGCGGGAAGAAATGGTGCCTATTCTGAAATATGCACGAATATTTGTACATAAATGCAAATAGAAAATACGCAAAAGATCAAGGAATTACCCAAACATGTGTCCACTCAGATTACCAGCTGAAGGTCAGTTCTGTTTGTGTCCGCACACGTAGCACCTGCTTTTAAATTTGAATAATAATAAGATGACACTGCAACACCGCCGGTCGTACATGCGACAGAATATATTATTTGCACACAAAGGACAACCGACCGGACGCACACAATGCACTGTTTTCTTAACGGCATCGAATTTAGAAGGGGATATTCAAATTTTAGGGTCGTGCGATTTTGAATATCGAATCATTATTTTTTTTTAAAGTGGCCAGTTCTCACGGGTCAAGCGGTGACCTCTGCTGGACAATGCCGCGTAGATCATACCGCGTCCAGAAATTTATAATTAATGTCCCGGGTTCGATCCGGGACCCATTGTGCAAATTCGCGGATAATGGCCGCGCGAATCCTTGTCACGATTTATGTGCATACGTGAATAGTTGTACTAGTTGGAAAGTGGAATTTCTTGAATATTGATGAATTGTTACGTAGTTTGAATAAGAGAGTTCGGGGTGAGTCTTGAGAACTAAATTCATTTTGCGCGACACTTGTTCGGTCATTAATCTTTTGTCATTATTCGACCTTTCATACTTCGGTTTGAACTTTGTACCTACGCTGTATAAAAAAATTTGTTAATTATAATGGCACATAAGGCAGTTTCTGCGATTATAATGTTTTTAAAGAAAGCATTTGATTCACATTGTTTTTAGGCAAGAGTACAAAACATTTTTTTTAAATGTATCTCTGAATAAGCATTTATTAACAACTTAGATTTACATCTCGTTTTGTTCAGAAGCAAAGAAAACTTGAACTCTCTCTGTTAATCAAAAATAATTCAAGCAATTATTAATTATCAACTAATAAATCTTGTACTTAACCTCAGTCATCTTCTAACATATGCACCCGTTACAGATATATCGCATCTTTTTAATTTGCCCTATCTTTTCCAAGTCATATTTCACAATTATTATGATAAAATGCGTATTCATATTTAAAATGCCACGCTCCTGATTCACTTGATACAAATTCAGTACATTAATTGAGATGATATGCACTGAGCACGCGACCAGCGAGAAGTGGATCAAACCGGTTCAAACAAGATGTGTTGATTACGCTTTGCTGGCATCCAGAACACTTGTATAATATCGTAAGAGAGCGGTGTCTGTAAGTACATGACATATTTAGAAAACAAAGTTATTGCAATAGGTATAAAGTACAAATGATATAGAGGGCAAAACAACATTTTTTATTGCAATATTTGTCGGCCTGTGTGTTAGAACGCGCATCAGGCAATAACTACTGAACGGATTTTAATGAAACTTAACACAGTTATGGCTTATGTGCTGGGTAAACATTTAGACTATATTTTATCTCGATCCCTTACAGAGTTCCCTCGGGAATTACTCTGAAGTTCACGCGAATGAACTCGCTGACAACGCTAGTTCTGGATTAAATAATTTTGAGGAACACTCAGCTTTTTAGAAACCGTTCTCTCAATCTTGATATTACATTCGCCTAGTGCGGTGTTACGTCTTCTCCATCTTTCTGTATGGTGTAGAATCCTGGACCCTCACAAAGACTATGAGCAACTATGAGACTTGAGGCGTAGAGCACCAGATAGAATCTGATGGTAAATTAAAGATACTACTTAATGAAAAGGGGTATAAAAGCAAAGGAATATAACGAATGTTGGGACTTTTTGGCGGGAACTCGAGAAAAGAAGTAAAATTTTTGTTTGATTTTTACATAAATAATAAATAGCATAAATGAAAACCGAATCAGTCATTTGAGTAATTTTTTAATTTATCGTGATCATGCATAGGGGTGTCCAAAACGCGTGTTTTTGAACTTTTTATAGGTAGGTACAATACAACGTACAATAAAGCGATTGGTAGTTTTAAATATTATTTCACGAAAAATTAAAACTTCATATATAAAATGCATACAAACAGATAGATAATAAAAAAACCAAAGAACAGGTAGCAATAAATTAGTAACAAAATCTATTTCGGCTCTATTCATTCCGTACAGTCGTGAACAAAACATCATTAGCGTTTCTCCAAACGCGTATTTGTCGGAAATACGCCGTTTGACAATTTATGCCGACTCAAACGTGCGCGAGGATTTGAAAACCAAATAAATACAATGCGCCGCGGTAACACTCGTAGGGGGTTAGCATGCGCTTTCGACTGAAAAGCGAAAATACGGAGTCGAAACGAAAACGGAGTTGATGTTTAGTAGTGAAACAAGACTAGGTTGATTAGTACTCGATACTCAATATCAATCTATATCGTCTCACTGTAGGGCACAGGCCTAACCTTGTTAATCACTAGGGGGTTTCGGATCATAATCCACCATGTGGGCTCAATGCGGATTGGTAGATTTTAAATTCTGTGGCATGTGGATTTCCTCACGATGTTTGATTAATAATAGGAATAAATTCCTTCAGGGAACAGAAACAATAGTTAAGGGCGGTTCGAGATAATCGTAAGATAAAAGGTTAAAAAATATTTTTTATGCATTGTAATAATATTATGATTAGATATCAATCAACTTATTTAAGAACTATCTATAGAAAATCTACAGAAGACAAATCTAGATATGTATGTACATAGAGAGAAAAAACCATAACTTTATTTTCTAAAATATTAAAATAAAGTGGTATGTAGGTAATTTGTGAAGAAAAAAAACATTTTATAAATATGAACGAAATTATGCGTTCCGTTTTCGTTTATCGTCAACCTTTCGCTTACGTGTCGCTCGTACCTGTTTAGCCCCCGAAAAAAATCCACCAGGAAGATATATCTCAAAAAACAGTAGTGGAGCGTCGAGTATTTATGGAAATCTAAATAACGACAGACTTTTTTTAATTATGGGGAATGAGTTTTTTGTGTGGAATTTGTTTATTTTCGTGGCTGAGTGATTTGTTCGTCGATAAATATTAGTGGTGCTGGGGAATGATGTGCAGTAAATGAAGTGTCACGTATAAACTCAGTAGACACTAAATATGCTCTCATGGGAAAAGATGTTCGTTGAAATATAGAAAGGTTATTTGAGAATGTTTCATGAGTTTCCTTGTGTAGTAAAAACCTTATGTTGCCAGCTGAATATGTGTTTGAAGTCTTATAATTACTACTACGTTTTAAAATGCAAAATGTGGGTATTAAAATAGTGGGTACTTAATAATTCATATTAAATAATATAAAACTTATATGAAATCAGTTAAAGGTACTTATGCATATTGGATAAGGTTATTGGAAATATACTGTAGGTATACTAAATTCTTAACGTTAACACTTAACGTTGTAGGGGGAGAGTGCATGCTGAATTCCCAGAGTCTGTGGGCGCACTCGACTGGCCACTCTACCCCTCTCTCACAGAAGACTACCTTGAAATGTACTGCATTTCCCATTTTATCGTATTTCCCCAATGTACGTACCTACGTGTTTCGGTAGTGAGTGAGATATGCCAGAGCCCATTCCCATCCCATCCAATTTTATCCCTCCCCATTTCCCAATCTTTTCTCCCAGTCCATTCCGTAATCTGCAAAGGTAGGCAGTGCATCCGGGAGCGTGCCAACTTGCAAACGTCATTCTGGACTGATGTCCATGGGCTACAGTATCCACTTACCATCAGGTGGGCTGTATATGCTCGACTGCAGCCTTACTTCTATAAAAAAATTGAGACTTAATTTTATTAGTAGGTAATTTCATTAAAATTTTTGGTATGTTATACTAATTAAATATTTTCATCTCGTCTTAATAAATATATCTAATTTCAATATCAATGTAGGCCATTGCTACTAGCCGAAGCCACCACGAAATACTTGTCTATGATTTTCAATAATTTACGTCCAGTTTTTTTCTCTTCTTTATGCTTCTTTAACCTTCTTCAGCCTTCTTCCTATTTTAGGCAGTTAGGGTGTAGTTGCTGACCATCATTTACCGTATTTTTTCGTTTCACAGTCTCTAGTCCAGCAGTCTTCTGCAGCATTGCACCATTTCTTTTCTATCTACCTACTATTAAATAATTAAGATTCATTACAAATGCGAGATATTTTCTTTAAAAACTAAAATAAATTCAAAGTTATTCAAGTAATCCCAAACTCTCTTGCAATCCCAATGTGGATTTATTTCACGTGCAGTTGCCAGGAATAAACCGATCTGGTACTGTCGTTTACAAAAGTAACAACGATAAAATTTATTTTGTATCTAACATCAATGTTTCTTCAATATTGACAGTCTATTTGTAATTGTATGTAGTCAAATTTATAATTATTTACTCCAATTGACAAATTACATCGTAATGCCTACCATACAATGTGCATGCTACACACAAGTGTACAAAACTAATGTTAATTCATAGATCCACTGTAATATTAACATAAAGAATTATTAATTTAAACAATTCTAATATTAGATTAGATAAATAATTGCAGTAACTCAAATTATATATGCAGCTAGCGGAATACCCTATACTTGCTCAGATGGCATAACGATTTCTAGTGAACTCTAAGATAGTGAGAACTCTTGAGTTTTCGAAAGTATTGTATATTTATTAGTCTAAACGCTAGACGGGAAAAGCTAAGGATTGTGACAAAGTTGACTAAGTAGATTTAAAAAATATTCTAATATCTTTTTAACTTACCTGTACAAGTTTGCCAACAGACACGAACCCAAGAATAGAAATCCCGCGTCTCTCTCCCACACTTCTTTAACTTCTTTATCCGAGCAAGACGCCGACACATGCACTTACGACGCCAGCCGTCGGGACGCCTCCATTGGTCGATCTTAACCTTTAACCCCACCCATGAACAAAAAATATCACCCATTAAACTGAAAGAGATCCGTTCCAGCTTCAGATAGTGACTATTGAAGTGCCGTTAATGTGTGACGGTCTTATCTTACAGCAGTGGAGTGCTCCAAAAAGAACTTCTTGGCGTTTTTAAAATTGGAATGTTGAAATGAGGTTGGATATCTGGGTTGGGATTAATTTGGATGTCAGATTTGGACGCCTTTAATTGAAACACAACAAGAAAGTAGGAGTATATATGCTGCCTAAAATATTAGATGAATTGTCGTCCTACATTTTATAACTAGTACCTACGGAGGGTAGAATGACTTTTAGTTTCTTTAGTACGGAAGAGATAAATGTTGGAAATGTATGTGGATAGATAAAGATATATTTTTATTGCTTTTGTGTCTTA
This sequence comes from Sesia bembeciformis, assembly GCA_943735995.1. NCBI lineage: Eukaryota > Metazoa > Arthropoda > Insecta > Lepidoptera > Sesiidae > Sesia > Sesia bembeciformis. Next base: position 12,451,777 of record OX031040.1, read on the forward strand.
TTGACTACACAGTAAAGGTCATCATAGTTCTTTGTATAAATTTATAAAATTTATACAAATAACAATAACAATTTAACAAATAATTATTTACAAAAATTACAAAAAAAAATGCATTTAATTCCAATATACTTTAAGTCTATTAATTCTCAGGATTAAATATATTGAAAACTGCATTGAAATTTATTTTTATTTTTTTTATGTACGAAGGCGGCAGATGAGCATACAGTCCACCTGATGGTAAGTGGATACTGTCGCCCATAGACATCCGGGATACATGCCAACATTAGTCCAAAATGACAAATGTTGGCACGCCCCCGGATGCGCTGCCTACCTTTGGAGATATAGGAATGGATTTGGAGAAAGGGTTGGGAAAATGGGGAGGGATAGGATTGGATGGGAATGGGCTCTGGCACATCTCACTCACTACCGAAACACGTAGGTACATTGGGGAAATACGATAAAGTGGGAAATGCAGTACATTTCAAGGTAGTCTTCAAATGCCTTAAATAGTTCTCATATTATCTATACTAAGCTAATTTTAGAACTATTCTGCATTTTTTCTGCTTTAGCGTAAGGCCCCACCTTTTGTATACATATTTCTTTAGACTTTGGTATCCGTTTATTGTATCCCTAAATAAAGTAAATAAATAAATGAATTATCTGCTGAACTCCAGTAGAAACAAATAAAAGGGCAAAATTAAGTCCTTTTTCATTAACTGGAATATAAATAATATAAATAAAGTATTATTAACGAACGGTTCGCTATTTACACATAAATCCCATAGGTTTCAGTAGATGGCTACTTTTTTTAAATTTATTGTATTATCAGAGAATAAAAATAATAATAATCCACACTTCCATACCAATGTCTCTTTGTCCATGTTCCATGGTCTCATTGTCTTGAAAAATCGAAGATTAAACCGCTAAACGGACTTCAATAAAATTTTGGTGAGAAGCAGCCCGAAATCCGGAGAAAGACATACACCTAGGTACTCTTTATTCTCAAAAATTTGTTTATTTTTCTCAAGGAAGCCAATTAATTTCCAAGTGAGCGAAGTCGCAGGCTAAAGTTAGTCTTATTATATTCGTAACTCTCTCTGGACATAATATAACAGTGACATAAATCATAATTAATAAATAACACTTCTAATTGGGATAGTAGGCACTTGTACAACTGACAGCAAAAGGCTATTTTAGTAATAAATGTATTTACCCAAATACGCGGTCTTTGGTTTAACAATTAACATAGTTAAACACCAAAGTAAATAGTATTGAGTAAGTAAATTGTAAAAAAAATAATACAATAACTCAGTAAAAATTATGTTATGGTTAAAGACTCAGTTTAACAGCAGAGAAAACGTTTATGGTTTTAGGATTTTACATGACATTATGATATTAATATTATTTTACACAATTTTTACCGTTCTGGTAAAAGAATTCGTCACGCTTGGGGACAGAATTCAAAAACGAATTCGCTCAAGCCAAGGGTGCCAACTGCCAACATTTTAGTAATAAATTGCAATATATTTAAAAATGGAACGCTCCGTTCCGTAATACGTTCGAATTCGATGCGTTCCGCGACATTGGGCGCAGAGTGCGCGATATATTGTGCATGAAACTAAATGCATTAAATATGATGAGGCGTGGGCTTGGATGCATTTAAAATAATAATAAGATTAAAATGCCTACCTAAACAGTTTTTTACCCACAGGAGACTGCCGCAAAATGTGTTTATGTAGAACGTATTCGTAAATAACATATGCCAGTGATCTTTTTCCTTTCCGTTTCATCGACTGAGGAACAATTGTTCCTCATCGAGTGAAGAGTATAATGGAATAAAGGAATCTAATTGTACTCTTTACTCTTCACCCCACTCCATCCTCCCCGTGGATGAATAGGGGTATAATATTAAAATAAGAGAAACTCGTCCCGTTATCCCTTGTTCCGTCCATATCCGTCCACATACCTCCCAACCTTTTCTCAAAATTCATTCCTAAATCTCCAAAGGTAGGCCAGTACATCCAGGGACGTGTCAACGTTTGTCTTTATGGACTGATGTTGGCATGTATCTGCCACCTGCTTTTCTATAAAAAACTAAATAGATGAAGGGAAAGAAGTGGTATCAAATAGGTAAGTACCTACTAAGATTCAGTGTTCTGATATGTATATAAAAGTTTATTTTAGTTCAGTTCAATTTCATTATTTAAGAGAAAATAATACATTTTTATCACCGATTAATAAAAATACAACGACCGATTTCAACCCGCAGTTTACTAACTCCCCTTATAATGTGGTTATAAAAATGACACATTTAAACTACCCACACACCCCCGTCTTTGTGATTATTCGATATCATATAGGTAAACCTTTACAATTTTACATTTGCGCTTCTTGTCAAACGCTTTCCAATACTCATTTCTGTAAATGTTATGGAAAGTAAGAACGTTTCGGTTAAATGTAAAATTGTTATAAGCAAAAAAAGAATTTGGCGGGCAAAGTATGGAAATGTTATGGCAGGAAGTCGCCTACGAATTGTCTCTTTAGAAAAACCGTAGAAGGCAAAGGAAATCTGTTTAGGGCCAATGAATTTTAATGGCCGCACAGACTACATTTTATTACAGTTTGTTAAGCGATGTTATGTTATTCTTTTTTTGTTTACCAGAAATAATTTTATGCGCATTTCGATGAGGTTTTATTGCGTTTAGTGGTTTGTAAAATTAGTTTTAAACATAAAAGTCAAGCCATATTTTTTTCGTATCAGCTAACAGGTCTAATATAAAAATATTTGTGTCGAATTTAATATATTAGTGTCTATATTAAAACTTTTGTGGTTTGTATCAATATTTTAAACAGTTATGATAAGATAACAGATAGACGAAGACCGGTTGCTGGATACCATTATATCTACCTAATGATATTACCTTTGGGTACCATTCTATTGAAACTCATATAATTAATTACGATAATAAAGCTAAATTTAAAATTAAAAATAGAATTAAAGTTGTTTTTTTTGTGCAAAGGAATCTTGATGTGACTGTATAGATCACAAATATTGTCTTTATTGTCGTTCACATAAATGTATTTACTGTAGTCTTATGCTTCTCTGGTACCTGAGTAGCATAAGACGGTAACCCGCAAAATGTGATTTTACAGTAGGTACGAGCGTTTTAGTGTCAAATATATATATAGGTATATGGGTGGAATTGAATTTTGAAACTTTGTAAAATATAAATCACAAGGCATTAGTTGAAAAAAAATATTATTTTCACATCTTAGATTTAAGTAAGATATAGGTATTATAGGAACACATGCTAGATCATTATATGGCTTGGTTCTTTAGATTTTGAGCAAATGAAAAATAGTGGGTTTTTGGCATGTTGGTTTGATACTGTGTTGGTATGTAGTAAACACAGAAATAATCAATTAGGTAACAAAAATAGTTGGAAAATCAATCTTGGCCTTCTTCCATGAGGTAAGTCGATATAAACAGCCCATAAAGAGAAGGATCGCCGTGCGAAATTGATCCGATACTACACCCACGATATCCCGAAGATTCGGCTCGGCAGCATTTGGGAAAAGGCGTCAGCTATTTTTTTATTTATTTATTTGTGCGTCTACATTCTACATAATATGAGATACCTATACTCTTCTGCAAAACTGTGTTTGTTGCCGGATGCATGCCCTCCTTCAATAATGACTAGACGCTAAACATCACTCTCGTTGCATAAACCACAATGCTTGAAGACTAAAGTCATCAAACAGTGCGTTCTGTCAGTTACGACGTACGGTGCCGAAACGTGGCCTCTGACAATGCGCCTGGTCCATAAGTTAAAAGTCGATCAAACTGTGGAGAGAGCGGGATAAGATCCGAAACGAAGAGATTCCCCAAAGAACTAAAGTCACCAGCGTAACCCATAGAATCAGCATGCTGAATTGGGCAAGTCATATTTGCCGTAGGACCGATAACCGTTGTGGCAGACGAGTCCTCCAATGGAGGTCACAAACCGGGAAGCGTAGTGCAATACACCTTCCGGCAAGTGTGGATTGTCATTAAATTTAATACGTCTTCTTTCTATCGTGATTTTACTGTCGAATGTGGGTGTCGAAAATCACTTCATAGCCATAACACTGTAACTGTTTAATTACAATAAAATGCAGTATGCAGTAAGTCGAAGTTTGCCGTATTGTATTATACAGTGTAATGTTAGACAGTACATTGAGAATTACAGTAGTATTCAATTTGTATAACTTATTATTTAAAAATTTAAAAATAAAATGACTGTTACTGTGATATGGATTTATAGAGCATGTCTGATACTATAAAATGAAATTAATAACTAAAAAATCACAATTTGTCAGATACAGTGTTATGCTTCTCAGGTACAGATTAATTGTCTGTAACTTACACCTCACGAGGAAGTGGTCTTGAGGGCGCGAGGAAGGAAGTTGCACGTGGACGAGACCCTTAAAGGGCCGAAGGTTTGGGTGTCAATTTACAAGGAACTGTTAGATTGTTATCACACTAATAGCCTGCTTTGGTTTTGAAACTAAGTAAACAGTACCTATACGGGTAGAATGCAAGATACCTTAGATTTATTTTAGCCTTTTTAACATCCCACTAGTAATCACTAGAGGACTAATAAGCGGGGCACAGGCCTGCCCTAATAAAACATTAGGGGTTTCGGGCCATAATCAACCATGCGGGCCCTGTGCGGTTTGGTAGATCATACGACTACCCGGGATTTTTTTCCTTTGCTTCTGAGTTAGTGACAATTAAAAAATTCGAACTTAAGTAAAAACTAGGAAAGCAAGGAAAGATCGGTGCCCTGCAATGGGGACATCAATTGGCCGATGTGTTACCATTTTTCTGAGTTAGAGTTGAGTTCTAATGACCGAGTTAGAGTTCTAGCCGGTTCTAGAATAGCATCACCATCTTTTCGCGTGATAAAAGGCGACTAAAGGATAACAAATCCGCTACCACAAGCCGTAAGGAACTGCACCACATGTAAAAGAGTGGACTCGCTTTTAAGGCTATACATCCCTCATGCACATAACGGCATGAGGAGGCCCGTGTTAAGCAGTGAACGTTAAAAGGGCTGACGATGACGGCCCAGAGGCTCAATTCATTCTAACGTCAACACCTTAAGTTCACCACTTAAGTATTGTAAGATCTTACCCACATTTTGCAAATAAATTATTTGATTTTATTTAATTACCTACCATTTATAACACTTGGCTTAACCCTTAGTGACGCCACATAGGTACCACATCCTTCAAATTAATTTTCCTTAATCTTGTGATAACAATCTCCGTAATAACAGCTATCCGTAACTCAGAAACACATGTGACAGTTTTTACGCTCTTAAATTAGTAAACAAATTTATAAAAACTACCCTTAGTTATAACTATAGTTTTAAATTTCAACCTACCGTCGGTGAGTTTAGAAGTCATATTTCTTTACCGGACATATTTTACTATCGTTATTTTTACATAGTTCATTTTAATTTGGACGCTAGTGCGAAACTAATAAAGTTCAAAATAGTTTGGAATCGGTCCTGCAAATGATTTATGAAAAATCGCATCTGATTTATTAATAAACGGTCTTACAGTAATGTGCTTTATGGAAGCGGAAGCGGAAGTTCGAGGTCAGTTCCGCCATTAGTCTGGTTTCGACGTGTTTGTTTTGAAAATGGATTTTGAAAAATATACCTTTGGGGTAAAGGTTGAGCCCTACATGCATTTATGTTCATTATAACATTTCTTACAACAGCTAAGTATAATTATTTTCAACCGCTCCCATTCCGATCGTGTTTCTAAATAGGTACTAAAATCGCAAAGGAAATTCTTTTTTTTATATAAAGAGATGGTAGAGGAGCTTGTGGCCCACAAAATGGTTACACCTACAATACCAAGGGAGATGTGGATGCGCTACCGACTCAGCTTCTCAACAGGATCTAATTCGCAGCTTTCTTGAAGAGTCCCGTGACGGAAAAACCTCGGCTCATTTCACTGTTCTCTTCAGATTCTATTTCGATTTTGTGCGTCTAAGAGCATCATATAGGTATGGTGATTCTTGAGGACTATGCATAAATCATAATGAAGGGAGGCCTGCACCCAGCAGTGGAGGTTAAACACATGACATAGAAAATCTTAGTGTCGACAATTGACTTTGACGACAATTGGAATACTAAAAAGGATCAAAGCTTTGACCCGGTACTGAGAGCTTTTGTGGATTTATACCGAAAGCTGCCTTACTGCAACCTTCTCTCATGTCATTAAATCAAAACGAGCAGGTACTCGTACCTACTCAATTATGAAGGTCATAGATATTCACTTCTTTCTAATTGATAAAAAATTGAGTACCTATCCATATCATTATTGAAGCCGTGGAAAGGGAAATTATTGATTTACCTACTATTTATTGATTGATAATTATAGATAACATATGCGAATCATATTATAGGTATTCGTCTAAGAAATAGTCATCATATTATTTTTAATTTGAACCTGCCGATGTAGGCGTCTACTTCCTTATCGCCAAGTTTTGCGGGAAGCCGTACAGTCAGCGGTTAAGGCAAGCTAAGGAAAGATGGAGGGGGGCGGGTAAGAGGATTGTGTTTGACATGTAATACTACTGCGGTGCCGACTGTACTGATTGTAGGGTAGCCATCATGTCAAAATATAGAATTTTGTAATAATATTTTGATTATGTTGTGTTTGATAATAATACTTTTAAATTAATACGTTTTAAAAGTAAGCAATCTAATACTGCTTTAAATACTAATCCTTATTCAAATAATACTTATTCAAAGATATGGTCTCCTACTTGTAGTGTCTATAATTTAAAAAATCAGACTACATATTAATTTCACATTGTACCATAATGACGCTGGATTAAGGTTTCAGTTTTATTTTTATTAGTCGTCATTATTTGGTAAAAATAACGAAGATAATACAAGTAGAAGGTATGGAGCTCTTGCCGTAGAAAAGTGTGGTAAGGTCAAATCCAATAAGGTCAAATGGTTTTCTATCTTCCTTTATTAATAAACAAATACTGTACTACTTAAATAATATATTTCTCCAAAAATATATTGAAATCACTTACAAATTTCATAGATATATGGATACCCTAAACCAGAAGCCACCGAGCAAGTGGATGTCAAGACACAATGAACGGAAAACGAAATTATTACATACTTCTAATAGCAATTCGTTCTAGTTAACGTTCCTAAGGCTTCTAAGGAGCTAGATTCGGATTAACTTACAATAAGTTTTATTTCACAATTATAATTTATTCTAGGAAACCTTAGGTCAGATTTTACGGTAGGTACCTACTAACGAGGCCGCTTTATAGAAACGTCAATGGAAGATACAAAAATATATACAAAACTAAAGGATTTAAGTGATAAGATATTAAGGAACGTAACTGTTATTATTTTAATCTATACATATAATAAAATTGTAACAGGCCGATGTCTGTACATTATAGATATTGAAAAAAAACTAATATGGGAGTCTTTATTAGAGCAACAGAAGCAAAAACAGCAGCTTTTAGAAATTTTGTCTGTCTGTCTGTCTGTATGTTTGTACACGCATAAACTACTGCATGGAATTGAATGCAGTTTTCACCGACGTATTGCTAGAGGTCTAACTTAAAATATAGGCTCCATTTTACAGCAGGAAAATATATTATTCCGGTTGTTTTAAATTTAATAAACCGAAGCGAAGTGAGGGCGGGTCGCTAGTGTTAATATAAAAAAGAACTAATTCAAATTTCAAATTGTCTTCAAATGACTCTTCTGTCAATTGTAATTTAGATCGAAACCGTGTGTAATATGAACTAAACGTCATTTATTTTGAATAACTATGAAATTTACAAGCCTTTGCAAATTTACTTTCATTAACTAGAGAAATGAAAAGTGATTGGAAACCTAAGCAATAGAGATACGCTGCAATAATGTACAAAACCACTGAAAAAATCCTACTTGCTGATTTCAACGTTTACTTCGATCGATTCTACTGTCTACTGGCTGGCTAGCTGGCTATCGATGCTGGCTACTGCCCCAGATTATATAAGAATTATTCCACAACAAGCAGTTACGGTCTAATAACGTCCTATAAAACTATGTGAGTACTCGGTATAAGTTTAAAAAGTTATCTACGTAATTTCGTATCTAGTCGGTTATCTCGTGTTTCCTTAACAATAAATCTATCCCTTATGATTCTACGCCTACAAATTGATTTTTACAATGATGTTTCAATAAGGTTGTAACCACAAAAGAAGCAATAATAACCTTGCAAAGTCAGATGCCGCCAGTATAATGAAAATTGGCGCGCGCGGGCGGACAACATAAATCTGTGACTGAAAAAACAAAAATGGCCGTCGCCAGCTGTCAATTCGTAACATTGAGACATCTTTATCGACCAATTTAAACATGCCGTTCCACAAATCACGCTTAATTCTTTAGAATTAATACTTAAAGTTGGTTTTTGATTACTAAATTTGGAATGCGAGTAAAAATGTAGGTGGACATTATTGTAATTGTACAAAAGGGACATTGGTCATTACAAGTCTATTCCACGGTCATTCCGAGCGACGACACGCGTGTGAATGAACGACAATTAATTTTATGGATGTTTAGTGGGTAATTGTCGTGGAAAAAATAGCGTGCATGAGGGCAAGAGGCCCGTATTTTGTGACAAAAACTATTAATGGTCAACATAGATTACTTACTATCGTTTATACGCCAACTAATGATTCATTTACACAAGGAGAGTTTCTTGAGCGCGAGAGTTTCGAACATACTCGTAGGTGTCAAACTAGTATTAACAACTATTATAATTATCATCACCGTGATCACTGTTATCAATATTATCGTCCTTGTGACGAGAATTGTAAGTAGTTTAGTCGCTTACGAGAATCGTATATAATATTCTCGCCCGAACCATTCTAGAAACCGTCCTTGTGTAAATAAACCTTAAGATAGCAAGAAGATTCAGTTTTAACGACCCGTTCACTATAAACCTCCAATACCTACAAAGAAAAAGTTGTTATAAAGACGCGTAGGTATATTTGACAGCGGCTACTAGCGCTAAAATTGTCGCAGGGCACAGGCGTCCCTTAGTGAATCAACTAGACGGTTTCGGCCCATAATCCACCACGCGGGCCCAGTGCAGATTTGGGCGGAACGGGGATTTATAAAGGGTAAACTTTTTAGTTCTTAGTTTTAACAAATAAACCGGCACAACGAAATAAATTCAGCATAACTGAATTCCGAAGTGAAAACTTATCTAATTGCACTCACAAAATAGACTGCAATATTTTAGGTTGGAGATTTAAAATTCGTAACTTAAACAAGAATATGATTTTCTATATAAAACATTAAAGTCGATTCAATTAATTATGGATTTGGTCAAAATGGAAAACCATATTCATATATTTTTAAATGAAATTTCAGAACATTCTTTTAAATTCCAGAAAGGAGGTTGTGTGTTGACAGGTGACCAGCGTAACAATTATTCAACATCAGACAAATTGTTTAATTAGAACTAACAAAATCCAATTAAAGCTTCAATCAAATAAGACAGGAAACGAGCTCGTGAGGATCCGACTCGCATACGTCACCAAAATGCTATTTATTACGGATAGTAGAACATTTTGCCATTTCAAATTACAAAATTCAACTTTACTGCTTTTCCAATAGATTTAAATTTAAAGCAACGTATAAAATTAATTTACATTGAAACTTCGATAGAATGTAAACTTTCTTACTTGCGAGTAGGGTTGCAATACGTTCGGATATACGCACGGTTTGTCAACCGCTAACGACGGCGATTCAAATTAGTATGGTAAAGTTTTAAGTCGTAGAATGAAATTAATCTGGAGAGTACCGTCAACGGGCACTTGATTTATTACACCTGCACTTCCTAGATTCCTCCGATTCCTGTGGGAGAGATTTTTAAGTAAAGACGTATTTTGTTGTGTTGTGATGTCTATTTGTTATTATAATTTTATGGCTTATCTTTTCTTGTTATTTTTTTAAATATATTCCCACGGTTTGTATTACGACGACTGTATATTCCATATTTAAAAATGTCTACTAAGCTAAATAGATATTTTATTTGACATTGGCATAATACACAAATTCACGCCTTTACCATAAAAAAGATAATTTTAATAGTGAATTTAGGTGTATAAAATCCGACGACAGTGTTACTACATACTTTTTGGCGGGAACTCGAGAAATGGAGTCGAGTTTTATTTGATTATTATAAAAAAATGTATTGTATGTTTTGTGGTTTAATAGTGATAATTAATTAATCTTTAGGTGCCTAATGTTTGTGATAATCAAATAAAAGCATTAATACTGGGTTTTTCATGTGCTGGAAGCCAGTTCCAGTCCAGGAGGAGTCCAGTTTTCTGTCCTCAGTAAATCTACAATCACTTTACTCAGCGACTCCCAATTTATTTTAACTTAACTGGACATTAATTACGAACGAAACTTGACACTGGCACAATGCGTTAATTGCGCTATTGCTATATAAGCAAAGAAGAAGACAGCGTTATAAAATTTTTTTTTATTTTTCTTTCTATAATAACTTATTCATTAATTTATCATGAAAATAGACGCAGAAAATAATGATAGACTGGTTTTGAGTCACACAAAATTAATTAAGTAGGTAATCAAGCTGTTAGGTAAACAGAGCTCCCTCCGACGGTAATTCTGGCTGATAACGAGTGACAGAACGTAATTTATAGTCCTAAGGTGCCTTAAGCTGCGGTTAATTTTGCATATTCGCTAAACGCATTGTTTTACACCACCCTTTTTAATAATGGAAATAATTATAGAGGAAAAACTGCTTTACACATAAAATTATTAGATATATTAATGTCGTAATTATTATCACCATAATTCACTGTTAAATTTTTAGATAAGTACAAAAATTAATGCATAAAAAACCCACAGTTTCTCCAACTGTACAAATAGATACTTAGTAAATCCAATTGGATTACGCTTTAATTTATTGAAACCAATAAAGCAACATGTTACAATTTCTTTGTTTTTTTTCGTACTTATAAATACTAGTACAATAAGTAACAATGTAATGTTATTACAAGAAGAGGTAAAATGACACTTTTGTCACAAGGCGCGTTCCTTGTTCACGAAGCTAGAATCAAGCTTCGTGAACAAGGCGAACTTCAAATCAGATTTTGTAATTAAAACATGTGCGTCAGAAACCAGGGACCCGTTTGACTCTTTTCCAAATGCAACGCGAACCGTGGGAACATTGGAACAGGTGTCGTTCAAAAACCAAATGTTTTCGCTCGCTGATGTCGAACAAATCACGCGAACCAGGAAGCGGGGGTTGCAAGCGGAAAAAATTGTGGATACATTGCCATACATTATTGGTGTCGCGCGCTTTACAAAAAATATTTGTATTGGACACGTTGTCTTTCTTTGCATATTTATTAGTTTCAAAGACGATACTCATATCATATGCCAAGAAGATCATAAATTCACTTATTGCATACAGACTCGTAGTGTTCTGAAGCACACAATATTTTCTTATTTATTTTAGCCCCAAACCATTGAGCACTGCAGAGTTTCGGATGCTGTGAAATACACAATATTTTATTACTCAAATATACATTAATTTCTTTTGAAACGATTCATGAGCATAGTCATAGTAATATCCTTAAGGCTCGTTTAGCCAAGGAGTTACACGAACGGTTCGGGAGAGAATATTGTATACCTACGATTCTCGATTGCGAAAAAACTTCATACGATTCTTGCCTACAACTGTTCACACTTTGATAACAGTAATAACAGTGATCACAAGATTTTGACCGATTTTCTCTCCAGTACGCGTTTGAGAAACTCTCTGTTTGTGCAAATGAGCTTTTACTCTTTCGTACCTGTTTGCTTTTGCGAGCACATTTATTATTATTCCAAGAAGATAACTTACTTTACTTATTTTTACTTACAACCCTTTGTGAGTATTGGTGTCTTCTACAATCCTTTTTCATTTGGTTTTAATTTTGGCCTATTTGTTTCAGGATCGATCCATGTCTTTCGCGGCCTGCTTCGTGGTCTCTTTTACTGCGGGGTCCAGCCTGTCAGGATTTTTTATGTCCTAAGTCTAGCTTTCTATTTCCAGCCCATCCCAGACACTGTGACACTCTTACAAGATTTTTTTAGAAGATACGAGTACCTACTGAAGATTTAAGTCTTACAAGATTAAATCTTCCAAGTACCAATGGGTACTTTCCAAGTACCACAAAAGAAATGAAGAAGATACACTTTGTAAAATAACTGGTCTTATATAGTAAGACTCCTTATTTCACTCTCCATTAAGGTAATACACAAAAACGAGGGTTTCCTGGTTAGCTGTGAATATTGGGAGTAATAACCGACCCTCTCTCCCACGGGATCGTATTACATATACAGGGTGATGTTTCCTCAATCGTGCAAGATTTTTTTTATTTCTGTAAATTACTGTTTTATGAAGAAATCTTGCAAGTAAAACCTTTTTAACTGGTTAGTTATTACGTATAAGAAGCGTAGTATGCTTCGATGTATCTATATCTGACGATTTTAGGTACACCTTTATCTTTGTAACATGTCTATGTCGTTCCATTGCTGGATATAGGCCTCGCCCACGACTCGCCATCACATACGATCCTCTCATCCAGTCACTTCTTTAAGTCGTTTGGTCTATCCTGCATAAGGTATCCTGCACAACACTTCCCGGGAAGAGCAGTGCAGGGCGTGGTCTCAATTCAAAAATTAGTTTACTCCATCGATTGACGGGTCCTTCTTACGGCAGATATTATGATTTACCCATTGGTACTTCTAATTATGAGCTATGACGTGACTATTGGTCCCTTCCGTGATTTATATTAGTTCACCCATTTTTTTCTTGCTAGAGAACAACCGTAAAGAGAGAATACTAAAAAATATTATTATAGGTCTTTTTTATGTTTATATGGCAAACTAAGCACTGTTAAAACAATATCTGTACAAAGAGTTGAGACACGTAAAACTGGTAAGTTTTCACAAATGATAAAATTCTAATTGAACTAATATTTATACATTGATTATATTACATAAATTGGGATCCTGTGATACCCTTGAGGGGGAGAGTGCACGCTGCAATTCAACAGCTGCTGGACGCGCTCGATTGGCTACGTTACCCCCCTCTCACAGAAGACTACCTTGAAATGTACTGCATTTCCCACTTTATCTCATTTCGCTAATGTACGTACGTGTTTCGGTAGTGAGTGAGATGTGCCAGAACCCATTCCCATCCTATCCCTCCCCGTTTTCCCAACCCTTTCTGCAAATCCATTCCTATATCTCCAAAGGTAGGCAGCGCATAGGGGGCGTGCCAACGTTTGTCATTTTGGACTAATGTTGGCATGTATCGCGGATGTCTATGGGCGACAGTATCCACTTACCATCAGGTGGACTGCATGTTCGTCTGCCGCCTTCGTCCATAAAAAAAAACAGCATGTTGGCGGCATTACCCCGTTGAATGCGATTGGAGTGGTAATTATCGACAATACAGCAAAGGGATCACCGGTGGCTTCGACCAGGCGCATCGCTAAGTCTTTAAAGAGATTCGTTATATTTTGGCCAATTTACACAATATCTTTATAAATTATAGCCTATATTACTCTGGGATAATATAGCATTCTAATGGTGAAAGAATCTTTGAAATCGGTCCCGTAGTTTTTGGGTTTATTCGTTACAAACATACAAAAATACAAATCTTTTCTCTTTATAATATTAGTATGATTAATAAAAAATTAAATTGAAACTCAACCTGTATAAGCTGTCACAAATATGTCATAAAGTATGCCATGGAGGTTGAAACTATGCGGATTGCGCGCAGGTGGTTCCGCCCATTTGAATTCCGATGTTTTTATTAGAATTCCGTGATACGGTTTCCGATACTAAAATTATATTACGTTCTTCTTATAAGATTTTTCATGACAAAATGCAGTACCTACTGACTTTTTGGCTGGAACTCGAGAAAGGAAGTTGGGTTGTTGTTTGATTGATTATAAAAATTGTGTATTGTGCCCTTTGTGATTTAATAGTGATTAATGTGTTTCTGTGCGTAATGTTTGTGATAATCAAATAAAAGCATAGGACCACGTTTTTCGTGTGCTTCAACGAAAAGTCCTCTGACTCTTCTTCCTCTTCTATCCTCAGTAAACATATTATCACGTTACTGAGCGTCTCGTGACTTACTTCGTCGGGATTGGATATTGACAGTCAATAATGAACATTTTAGACTTTGAAATTGTTTATTTACGAAGAAAACTTGACATTGGCAGGATGTGTTAATTGCACCATTGCCATATACCTATAAAAAAAAATAAAGAAAATAAATAAAACGGATAATGGTTACTGTTTCATTCAACCTTGACATTGGAAGAATCATCGAAGTCTCGATGGGGCCATATTAAGAAATTGGAATTGGAAGAAACAGATGTACCAAATGTATTCTTTTAGTTAGCGCGAATAAAAGTCTGGTCTTAATTTGAAACTGCATTTCACAGACCTGGTTTCGATCTCACGATAAAGATTGATTGGTACCGACGGTTAAGTTCTTACCTCTCTCATACCTAAATATATTTATATCGAAGAAGAAGAATAAGAATAATTGGTATTCTCATACTCCAGATTAAGAACTTATACACAATTTTCTACTGTGTAATAAGTTACGGTTTTGCTATCATGCAAAAATCGATGTCAAATTACCATGCCAATGCCTTCCGACTCAAACATCCTAATCCCGTAGATTAGTCTCTCCTTAATAAATAAGCGAGGGTGCTTCCCGTTAACGCGATGCGAGGAATTCGCCTTATCTTTGAATCTACTACTTAGCCTTCTTTAAAAAACAAACATTATTTATTTAAATACTTTAATACCACCCGATCTCTTCCCGCGGGTGATGTGAGAGGCGACTAACAAAGGGATATCACAAGCCCTGAGAATCTACACCACCTCTGGAAGAATGAAGCCAATCCGCTTGGGCATACATCCATCCATGATTTTCTAATACTAACTTCCTTAAAAATAATGCAAACGTACATTTTGATTATATTCGTGAAAAAATTGGTAATTAGCAGTGATTTTAAATTAAGTTTTTTATTGGAGTTTTTGATGACAAATGAGGAACCATTATTTATTCTGTTTGTTTATTTTTAATAAGCGACCCGCCCTCGCTTCGGTTTATAAGTTTTTTTTTTTATTTTAAAATAAAATATAGCCTATATTAGACACGAATAATGTAGCTTCCTATTTATGAAAGAATTTTTGAAATCGGTTCAGCAGTTCCAGAGATTACCCCCAACATACAAACACACAATTTTTATCTCTTTACTATATTAGTATAGATATCCGAATATAATGTTACTTAATATGCTTTCGTTAAACATGTCATTAATGCCTTTCCTTCTTAGGAGTGCAGAATACTTTAGATGCGTTTCCTTAGATAAATTTAACAAACTTTGTTTCTATCCTGTAGTTTATCTCACCTCGTATCTGCACCAATATAACACTGATGCCAAATTCAAAGTTCCTAAAAAATCGTGCCAGAATCCCTTCGATCGGAGACTACCCCAGTTCACGTGCGATCAAATCTCTGACGAGATTTTCCACCACTTGACGAGTCGAGGAGCCGTATCGTTATCGATGGCCAACTAAATCTGACATCCCTCTCTTCCTCCTACATTCATTACGTCAAGCCAAATGCGGATGCCGAGGTGGTTGGTGAGGGGTCTACATGATGTGGTTATGAGATAATACGGATTTTGCTATATTTATTGCTACCCCTTCGCTTGGTTATCCGATCTTTTATGTGTTTAAAATGTTTGTTCGTGTGATATTAGTGTGATGGAATGAGCGTTGATATTTATTTTGCATACATCCGTATTATACCACATTTAAGTCGATAAATAAGTTAGTGAGCACTTGGAAATATTTATTTACAGCAATATCTAATAAAAGAAATTAAAGTCCCTTTTTACCCACGACGCGGAAAGGAGATAGTATGTATATGCATTTGGGGTAAGAGAATGTATGTAGGTACGTGTGTATCCCTTTGTTCGCACTTTTCTTTGAAACGGCTAAACCGATGTTTAGACGGTTTTTTATAGAAGTTTAATCATACCTTCGAGCATGTTTGAGGATGGATGTTGTGATTCTAACTCACCAGGGGCGCTGCTGTACCAAATTAAACGTTGTAATACTTTATAATTTCTAAACGGATGCAATTATTCGAATTCTGAAGTGACTTAAATAGACTTATATTATACACATAACTGTCAGCACCTGATGCTGAAGTCGAACTCCTTGAAATTTGGCGGTACAATGATGGGTGTTCGGACTCTTTTTCTGGAATTGTTTAGTTCAATGAACAGTTCTATTACATTGTGGAGTATGATGCTGTATCCTACTGGTCGTGTTATCTCATTCCAAAAGAAGGTTGATATGTACAAACGTGATTATAATATCTCAATTAATACTTAGTTTACCTACATTTATCCGAATGCTTATTTGTGTTGTTAATAGTTAAAGGCTATACTTTTCATATAACCGTCAGCGTCTGATGCTGGAGCCTAAGGTGAATTTTTTAACCGTCGGTGGTTAAATCAAAAAAAAAAATTTGTTTTCCTTTTTTATTAGTTCTAGTTTGTCCAATACTGAGACTTCAGTGAAACCTTAAAAAAACGACTGTAGGTAAAAATGTCCTAAAAATCAACATAATATACTAATATTTATTTTTTGTAGTAAGTACATAATTAATTTTGTTGGTTGAAAAAAAAACTTTATACAATAATTTGGCAATTATGTAAAAGGCTTGTGTTTGGCATAGTGAAAAATAATTATACTGTGAAATAAAAGCTCTAGGTTTTGTTAAAATAAATAAATAATAATAATAAATACATAGGTTGACTTAAAAGTGTTAATTCAAATGTGTTTCACTTGGTAGGTACTAAAACGTGCGCCACAAGCAGGAAGAATTTCAGTCATTGACATAAGGTCAGCCAAAACTGAAACGGTGAAGAGATTTGTATGAAAGCGTCGATTACCGACCGCTTTACTAAACCCCTCATGTTATTGAACCTTAATACACACTTTAGTTACTTCGAAAGACATAAGTAATTAGTTAATTGAAAGACATGATTTTTATCTCCTGACTTATTTATTTCATATTTCAAACGAATTTACCTACACTCAGTACAAAATCCCACTTTTGTTATATACTGATATTAATGAATGAGTATTCTGATTTAGCTGGGCTAAACGAGAACACTGTGCACTATTATGTATGTCTCGTTCAATTAACAGCCAGTGTACACCACTGTGTAGGAAAACTACGAAAACTGTCGACCCTATCTGTACCAAAGGCATATTATAAACTTAAAAAAATCTAATTCCGAACCAGTCAGTTTGCAGTTTTATATTGCTTTGTTTCATTTCGTATTATGTACCTATGAAATTAAAATTACGTTTTATACAAAAGCGGGGCTTTTAAAAAAAATTGTTCACAAGTAATTTTAACATGGGTTTTCATTTTTTAATAGGGTCTTTTTCTTAAAAAAGAGATCCCGTGATTGAAATAAATGTTAGTCCGAGGCGGTAGTCAGAGGGTGCAATGTCTGGTGAATACGGAGGATGTGATAGAACCTTTCAATTAAGCTCGGAAATTTATTTCGGTCACTGGAACATTTTCTTAAGAAACAAGACCGTTAGAAATGTGATCGATGTTGAAATGATGTTTCTTATACTTTTTTTCTTCAAAAAGACTGAAATTTTATAAAACCAGACATTTACACTTCCTAATGAGAGTGTCACAGATCATAATGTAGGTAAACTATAGATAGATATTATAGATAAATTTTATTGTACATCAAAACATACAGAAAAGAAACACAAAAATACAAATAATTAAAAGTACAATCGGCGGTCTTATCGCTAAGGCGATTTCTTTCAGGGAACGGAGTGGTAAGAAAGAGTTTGTAGACGAATAGAGGTATATGGTGCAACAAAGAAATAATGTCTCCATATACATACATATTTTACTCAATAAAATTCAAACGTTTCTGTTAATTTGTTTTTAACTTTACTAGATAGACACAAAAAAAAATTAAAAAACCTTTCCGGTACTCCCGAATACTCAAGTTCACAATTTCTGTAGTGTCACAACGATAGTAGATTGTGTGGTTAGCGGCAGCAGGTTGGCTCACTAATTTACCGCGGGGTTTGCGGTTCAATCCCGATAATTAACTGTGATGTATGCACAATGTGTGCTCTGTTGACACACGGTGTATTGCGATTGATACGTCACTTATGATTAGCTGGCAGTATTAATAACTAGCAGTGCCCGCGACTTTGTTCGCGTGAACTTTAGAGCGGATTCCCGTGGGAACTTCCAATACAGATACCTATACAGTTGTATCAATACGTATGTGTCACAGGAAAATAATTAACAATACCTCAATTATGGATCTCGATAAATAGTATCTTAAATGTTACCGCAGTAGGTATATGAGCTTTAGGTAGGTAGTTATCTGGCAAATTTTATTAAAATCCGTCCAGTAGTTTTTGTTTGCGCGTTCAGACCGACTGACAGACAAAACTTCCAAAAAATGTTGTTTCGGGCTCTGTATCATTCGCACTTTACACTGCAATGTAAATGGCGGATTTCCACTCACTGCATAAAGGACTGTCTGCTCGTTGCTAATTTCTTTAATTAAAAATTAAAAAACGGTATCTAAAAGTAGTCATAGTATAGGCATAGTGAAAATAATAACTACTTTTTAAACTGTGGTATAGGGAAGTATGGAAAGTGATCCGATCAAAGGACATCCCGCGGCCGTTGTCAGGAGGATTATCCTCTTACGAGTTACCTGTGTGATTGCCTGCGCGAGCCGATTGAGCCGATTATAAGTTTTATAAAATGGCTTTAACGTAAGTAGAGTACCCGACGATTATATAACATATCGTACTCATGAGGTTCGTTGTCGATGGACTCTCGACATAAACGAAATTGCTTATATCAATCTTTGACGGTGGAAAATAATGGAGAAGAATCCCCGTAAACATTGTCCAACCTTTGTTTGATATAAGTTGGGCTAACACCTTCCTTTGGAGGGAACTTAATCACGGAACGATATTCCACTTTAAACATTTGAACGTTTTTGCGACTTCCTGTTGTTCAAAGAGTCGAGGAATCAAAACTAACGAGGGTTGAACTGTAAAAATTATACACAAATTAGCAGGATAAATGACAATTACAATGACGTATCATGTGTTTATTTTAGACATCTAGAAATATGTCAGCCCAGAAACTTTTGGACCTCACTAGTTTTCTTCTTTTTTTTTACAAAATTGAGCTTTAAACTACGCGATTTATTTTTGTGTATGAAAGTAGTAATTGAAACTAGAAGTAATCATTAATAAATCCTGCATTGAACCACGTTGAATTTATCGTAACCAGCCCTTGGATCATATAATAAAACATGTGTATATAATGCGCTGGAGGTTGCATAGAGCCATTCATCGGGCCCGTTCGGCTTGATCAAAGCTCGCTATGAAAGCCTCTCCGTACACAGAGGTCTCATTTCAGAACCTCTCTAATGAGGGCGGGCGGTGTGGTTAGACGTTTTGTTTATATGCCTTTGATGTGTTATCTTTTAGTGTATTGTTATAGGTAAGAATGTACTACTACTCTTTAGAGTATTAGCGTAGCTGTTATTTTTTTTTAAATAAAATGAGTAAATTAATATTACAAAATAAAAACTTAATAATTATATTGAAGCCTCTTGTTTCACTGTTTTTTATTGTATATAGAATATTTCGTTCATGATTCTGGACTCCGATTAACTAAAATATATAGATGGATAATAGTACGAAAATTATTGATTGTCGCTTATCGTCGGCTACTGTAAATAATCCGACCGATTGGTGTAGATGGTATGCTTACTGTGCAAAAGGTCCTTGGCTCGACTCCCGGTCGGACATAGATTTGTTTAAAGACTAATGTATATTCGGGTCTGGGTGTGTGTTTGTCTTTGTCTTTGTATGTGTCTCTGGACCCACGACACAGAGAATCCTAGTGTAGGCCAATGTGTTGAGGCGTTATTTATAAAAAAAAATCCGCCAATTTTAATAAATCTATCGCCGCGAAATATGTTATTATTACCTCTGGAAACATACCTACGTCATTATATACATAAATAAATATACCGGTAACCAGCATCCACTCCTGGACATGGACTTCCTCGCATGTACATTGTCCTGTGTCCTGTGTGTGTACTTCACCGCCTCGAAAAGAATTGACCAGCAAACCCGCCTGGCCAGGCGTTTCATTTTTGGTCATTCACCTCTCATGCATATAATATATAAATATAATTAATTAGTTATTGAATTTCTTTATGTGTCAAGTTTGATAAAGCCATAACTCCATACAACGGGTTTTACCTAGATTGGGGTTCAAGGTATAGGGTTTTAAGGTTTTCACGGGTTTAAGGGGTTAAACCTTCAGAAAACAAATAAAGAATCTATCACGTTGTTATCAGAGCATGGTGGCATTACTAGTGTCTTTATATAAAAAAAAACCATTTGCTCATAAGCTCTGTAAGAAATCTCCGTCGTCTTGCGCGTTCTGAAAATCAATACGTGAGACCCCCCGCTTCTCCCCGTCTGCACACCCCTCACACATCTGTGTTTTTGTGCTTGAAAGTGAACCTCCTCATCTTAGTGGCTTTATATAGATCTAACTAAAAATAAAATTTTGAATAGAAAATAGGTTAGATATTTCGTTTTCAAAAACAAATACATAAACACAGTGAGAATAGTTTATATTTAACATAATCTACAATTAATTAAAGTGCAGTGGTAACGAAAGAGGTCCCTGACTCAACATAATGTTGAGGCCGTCCACAGCAGACCACAACGCTGTGACATTCAACCCGGGCCGTACGTCAATTTGTACGTCACCGACGTCTCCAGCGCAAAATCTAAATATTTATAGCAAAAGTAGATAAATCAAATAAATTACGGTATAGGTAGAAGACTAATTATCTATATATATAAAAGAGGATGTTGGTATATCTGATGTTAATAGACTTCGACACCGTTTGACCGATCACCATGAAAGTTCGCACATATTATATATATATATATAATATGCATTTTTTCATGGAGAAGGTTTCTATGCTATCGACTTTGTTGTAACTCGCTACTAGATGGCGCTGCACCAAATCAACTTCTATACTGTACAAGCGATCGCCATGAAAATTGGTAGAATATTTTCGAGCTATCGACTTTGTTATAACTCGCCACTAGATGGTGCTGCAGCACATCAATTTCTATGGCAGGACAACGTCTGTGGGGTTTTGCTAGTAGTATATAAAATTTTCACTAAAATAAGATCTGGATTGAGGATTTCAGTTGTTAATTGAGGATTGAGGATTCAGGCATACTGTTGTTAATTAGATTTAAATGTTAACACATAATAATTCGATTTACATAGTTAATAGAGAGATTTCAAAGAAATCTCCCTCTGCAGTTATCGGGACTTTCAAATTTGATACGTACCTAAATACGAATTTTTCCCGCAAAGAAACCTTATAATAATACCTACTCTTTCCAAAACGATTCTGCGCGATTCAATTCTAAGGAATTGCGATTGCCTGAGATTTTTTAAATGACAAATTCGCTCTAAATATCAAATGTATGACTGACTCACTTTGCTATTTTTGTCGTATTGTCTGTGAGGTAGTACATACTGCACTTCACAAAAGCTTTTAGTGTCAGTAAAATATTTTTGGGTATATTCGGCCGTATCTTGTTCAGTTTTCGCCGTGTGGTCTTGGCCGGCTGTAGAATTACACCTGTTCCGATTAAGGGCTAGCACAAGCCCTGAGAAACTACACCAACGTTGAAAGAGTTTACTCCCCAACCCGGTAGGCCAGCGTTGCGTTTTATGACCACATGCACAGAACAATGTAAGTAGGTATACTACGCGCGCGAGCAGTTTAGCTTTGCGGCATGAGGTGAAGCGGGGGCAATGCCCGTCCGGTCACCGCTAGCTACCTGATTAAAAATATCTGTGTATTTTTGCATATTCTATAATGTCAATCGATATCGACATACGATATCGATATGGAATTTGCTTACAGGCAAAACCAGCCCTAGTGCTCGCTTATCACATTCCATCTGGAGCTCAACTGCTCGCGCGCCGAGTGTACTTACTCGTTTCATCTTTAGTTTTGATGTTTGAACAAGCAGTAGAAAAAAGTTTCAAAGGATGTGTAAATATATAGCCTGTTTTGAAGACTATACATATTTTTCAGCGGTGTCGTATAAGTAATTACGCAAGGGCGGCGCCCTACGTCATTGGCGGGGTCACGACCCCGCGGAGCGTTACCATTGGCCGATTCTAACCTCCCACCCGTTCTAAATACGAGTTTTTGATGCGTTCAGATTTACTGAAAATATACACAACCTTTAGCACTACATAATACATTGTTGAGAAAATTGATAACCCCTTCGCGATGCACTGGATGGAATTACGTGTTATGGTCTCGCGTACTGGTTCAGGGCTAATTATGACAATTATGCGATTGGCTACAATTAATTAAAGTGCAGTGGTAACGAAAAAGGTCCCTGACTCAACATAATGTTGAGGCCGTCCACAGCAGACCACAACGCTGACATTCAGCCCGTTCTGACTTCTGACATTCAGATTGACGATTTTGTGTCTGAAATAAATGAATTATAATAATACAGCAGGGGGCGATTTATAGCACTCAAAACAGACAATTGACTATTTATACATATTATCAGATACAGTTGGCAGTGAATTACGAGTAGCTTGTGTAAGAATCGAAACTTAGAATTGGTCTGTTTCGATTACCAGAAATCGAAACAGACCAAATCTAAATTTCGATTCTAAGTAATGAATATTTTTAAGATAAAATATGTAAGCATAAGTAGATATAATAAAAAATTCAATCAGAAAGACGAGAGTAAGCCCTGTTGGTGATGCCGAGCAAAGATTTCACGTTAGATTCCTGTATGGTTGGTGTCTGGGTAGTTTGTCTACGATTTATTCTATATTTCTTACAGGAAATTCTTGTGTGAACCTTTGACTGTTGCGTTATTTATTAAAAAAGAAAAAAAGTTACTCTCATATGCTGAGTGGTATTAAAGGTATAAAAAAATATAACATAATCGGCATAGAAAATTGCACACGCTTACAAAAATATGTCTAATACATATTATGTATCATGTGTTATATATCATGCTTACAACATGATACATAATATATAAGTACACATTATTAATAACATACCATTTATACTTCTGTGAATTAATATTATTTTTATTTACATTTAATTTCATGTCACATATTTATAATCATTTTTTAAAGTTTTTTATTTATTTTAAGTTTAGGCCAGGTTGGATGTAAACATAGATACAGCTTTTGCTGTGGGCAGTCCGTTCCAATATATTCAACGTGGCTTCAACTGAAACTGAAACTTCAACGTGACTTGGTGTCGATTGACACAATTAATTGAAGTTATTTTTTACTTGTATTTTATGTTGTTCCTGGTGTGTATGTTGTTATCAATGAAATCATTTTCTTTCCTTTTCTTTTTTTCTTTATGCCACCAATACGACACCTTATCGATATCATAAACAGCTCAGTCTATAAATAAATCTCCCGTTTCTAAGTCATTTTACAGTTTTTCTCATCGCCCATTATCATAAGCGCTATATTTTATACTCCGTCTCGGTGCCGCGATAAAGTGACAAGAGCTCTCGCGGGAGCGGTTTAGTTTCCCTAAACTTGAGTTTTTTGGAGGGCCGTTTGCGAACAAAAAAGTAAACAGACAGCGCAACTTCTTGCACTAACTACGAAACCCTTCGGTAATTACCCTTACATTACCCTTCGGTGTAATGTAATGTAATGTATCTATTTGTATGTTCATTCATTTGAATTCTCTTAGAAAATGGAGGAAAACATCGTGAGGAAACCGAAACTTGCATTCTACAAAAATAAAAAAGTCCGGAATATGTGAATCCACCAATTCGTACCGGGCCCGATTGGTGGATTACGGTGGATTACGCATTTAGAAAATATTTTTTTTCTAAATCGTCCCGACAATAGCGAAATTCCCTTCGGACTGGCGCTGCGATCGCACTTTTTTCAAAATGTGATGTTTATATCTCCAAAACGGCAAGGAAAGCTTTTTGTCGGGAACTTGAGAAGTTAAGTTGAGTTTTAGTTTAATTAATTGTAAAAATTGTGTATTTATCTGTTTTGTATTGTAGTTTAATAGTGATAGTGATATTTCAGCGTTTTTGTGCGTAATGTTTGTGATAATGAAATAAAAACATGGGACTGCGTTTTTCGTGTGCTTCCAAGGAGTCACCTTCTGTTCACTAAACCTACCAATTTACTGAGCGACTTCAAACTCACTTCGACGCCGACGGGACTTGACATTGACAGGATACGTTTTAGACTTGTTTATTACGACGAAAACTTGACACTGGCAGAATGTGCTAATTGCACCATTGCTATATATGAAAAGAAAAAAAAGGCAACGAATTTGCGGACATGTCAATATTCGCCATATTTGCCTAATGTTTATATGATATGCCTCTAAAAGAGTGGACTCGCCAACCCACTTGGCCAGCGTGGTGCTTTAAGGCCATACATTCCTGGTGCACACGACAATGTTCATGTGGACCTCCACATACTAAAAGTGAATACTAAAAGGGCTGGTTGCATTGCATTGTATGGATAGTGTGACAGACTGATGAACGCTTAATAATGGGCTATCTGCTCGGAGACCACGTACCGGGTGACGTAGCGTGGGACGCACTCCGGCCAGGTGGATTGACGACTTGATCAAAGTCGTCGATACTGGCTGGATGAGAAGAGGACCGTGTACGGAGGCGGCCATCGGGAGAGCGGTGGAGAGATATATGAATAGATGTTCATCTGTCACCATTTTTATACAAAAAAGTATCTGCTACGTATTATTTATTCTATACCATTTCGATGATCACTTTTGCTGCTGTCAGTACAAGTCGCTCATATCTTTATGACGACACATGCGATATCTTTGTCTTTGACGCATTGGTCAGTTAGGGAAAACTGTTGCTTTGGGATTTTTATCTCCATTGTTTGGTTTTATGAAAGATTTGGGACATTATTTATGATGTAAAGAAATAATAGATTATCAAAGTTGGATGTTTGTCGAACAGCGTGTGACGTCACGCTACATATAGGTAGGTACATATAAGCGTACATACAAATGATATATCGTTGAATTGTGTTCACGAAACTCTAAAACGTTTTCTGTAAATATACAGAAAATAACTGAATCTCACGTTTGAAAGAATCTGAATCTCGCGAGATTTTTTTTTATATGGACGAAGGCGGCAAACGAGCATACAGTCCACCCGATGGTAAGTGGACACTGTAGCCCATAGACATACATATGTGATACATGCCAACATTAGTCCAAAATGACAAACGTTGGCATGCTCTCGGATGCGCTGCCTACCTTTGGAGATATAGGAATGGATTTGGAGAAAGGGTTGGGATAGGATGGGAATGGGCTCTGGCACATCTCACTCACTACCGAAACACGTACGTACATTGGGGAAATAAGATAAAGTGAGAAATGCAGTAAGTACATTTCATGGTAAATCTCGTTCATTTTCCAACGGATTTCAATAATTTATTCACCTATGTAATATTTTAGCGTATATTTTTTTCTGCTAGTTCTAAATCTAATGATCATCTTCGTTAATGTATTAAATAATTACTACTTTATGAACGTATCCACACATCTCACGCATGATCTCATAACATTTATGTTATCGACAGAGATAACGTGAGACGTAAACAAGTCACAATTATTGACTTCATAAAACTTTTATCTCTGTCCTCTATAGAGACGTTATCTTTGAAATATATATTATGTTCTTCTTATTGATAAATGGCTGTGTGATGCGTTGTTGTTGCAAGGGTGACTATGACTTCCTATGTAGAGGAGGACAGTATCAAGTGTGTTATTCCAGCAGGAACTACGCTAAAGTCAATAGACTAAGTCAGCGCTAACGTTCCTTATTAACCTTAACCGTTTTAAACTCGAGCTTCTAATTTCAAGGGTTTAAGACCACCGAACGCTAAACATTCGTTTAACAGTACGAGTCTTAAATTCTTAAAGTTCATTTTTACAACACAATCTGTATTACGGCAGAATTTTGTGAAACATAATGTGATTTATAATGTGGCTTTGTAACGTATCTTGTATCATGAACTCGTCTGATCCTCGGACGCCCTCCTGCTATGTGGACCGACGACACAAAGAACTTTGTTGCTAATAGCTGAATGAAAAGAGCAGATGATCGTGTGTAGCAGCGAGCTTTGAGAGAGTCATATATCCAACATTGGACACACATAATATGCTTAGGTATTATATGTGCTACTCTACCAGCAATGAACTACACCAAAGTAACACAAAAACGCATTTCCTTCCGCAGAATCGGTTATTAGTTGGTTACACTAGTAGGTATTGTTAACAACAAGGAGCTTATCAGAAGCAATAACACATCGTTTTCATGATAACATATTACTAGTCATCATTATAATTAGTTATCTGTAAGAATTTGTCGGTATTGAGAAAATATACCTACTCATATTACAGGTCAAAAACAAAATATCTACTCTGATTTTAAGTCGAAAAATGTGTATATTGTTATAATGTATCTACCTATATTCTTTATTATATTGATGACGATCGAAAACGATGATTGATCCTACAGCAGACTGAGTGTCCGACCGACCGTTTTAGTCCTCTTTCGTTCATGGTCAAAAACTCGCTGCTCCATCTGTTCTGTGATATCTGCAGGCCACAGACGTTCGCAGCGAGCTATAAGAAATGTAACGATCACAATAGATCAACAATGGTAGCAGTGATACGACATTGTATTGAGTCGTACAGCTCCCAATTCTCAATAATAACTCTTTATCTCAGAAAATATGTGAAACAGCAATTCGTTACTAAAGTGTGTGAGACTTGCAAAAGCTTTTCTATTTTTTCCCCCACCCTAACACGTTTTCCTTATCCTATTACTTAATAGACCGTCCTTACCCGACCTTATTGTCGGTATAGATTTATTTTTGGTTAAGAATTTTTTTAAGATTTCACTAAAGCCTGGATATTTGAGAAACTAGACGCGACAATAAGGTCCCTTGTCTCAGATAATGTCACATAATATAAGTCTTATAGGAAAGTCTTGTATCTATGTACTTACCTATGTATAAAAGTGTAATAAAACCTACAATAGGTAAACATGTACATATTTACATACTTACCGATCACAAGAGTTATAATGCACGAGATTACAATTACTTGTGTTGATCATGCGAGTAGGTACAACGGCAATGAACAATGGTAGACGGCAATCATATCATTATTAAACACGCTGAAATATTTACTAAATTCAGTTACCGTTATATTTCTTCGATGATAGATAGCTATGTAGTCTTTATTTTTCCATGCATTGGCGTTGTAAAACTAGGATCATAATGCGAGGGTGGGACCAATAAACCATAAGTATGGTGATTTAAATATAAAATTCCACTATATTGGTAAACCCACACACTAAAATCAAAATTTACCATTACAAGGTTTAGCACAGAAACGATACCATACCGCAATGTAGAACCTACATAGCGACATCTGTTGGCCTTGACACGAACTAAACCATTATCACAAAACTAAAACTTCAATAATAGTATTACATAATAGTAATACAGTGTTTAACACGCGGCGTCACATAGTAATTATCGAAGGAATTTAAATCTTACGCCGTATGATTTTTTCTTTGATAAGGCCAACGCTTATTAAGCAAGTTTTCGGCGATATGCAATCTCGGTTGGAAGAGCGCTTACGCCGAAATTGGCGGCATTTGGATGGAGTAATTTTAAAAACATGAAATCCACACAGTTTGTCCTTTTAATAAACAATAAATAATTTTGTTCAGACAACCATGTGTTTTTTTTATAACCAGGTGTTATCGGCGGATACAGGCTATAATGATGATCGAACATCACTTACAGGTGAGATTGTTTGTACTTACATTTTACAATAGTCAGCTCACTTTCTTTAGAAGTCTTTTTTTTATTCATGCAAAGAAGTCGGCAGAAGAGCTGACAGTCCATCTGATGGTAAGTGGACACTGTCGCCCATAAACATTCGCGATACCTACATGCCAATATCAGTCCCGTGACGGCCCCGGATGCGCTACCTACGGAGATTTAGAGGATGGTTGGGTAATAGGGTGGGATAGGATAGGATGAGATGGGAATGATCTCTGGCATATCTCACTCACTACCGAAACACGGACTTACATTGAAGAAGTTGGTTAAAGTGGGAAATGTAGTACATTTAAACTAGTCTTCTGTATGAGGAGTAAAGTGGCCAGTCGAGTGCGCCCAGCGGCTGTGGGAATGCAACGTGCACCCCCCACCCTCAATTATGTAAAATGTTGACTAACAATAGATTTGTCTAACGCTACTTCTTCTATAATACTTCTTCTTTTTTCCAAATGTTCACTATTCACTGTTCTTTGATATGTAGGTACCTACTGTATCTAACAGTTATCTCGCTAATGGAAATATGTAGACACTACACATTCCATCACTTTTTGGCAAAACTTCACGAAAACTTCACAAATCCTTGAGCGACCAACTATGCTGTTAGTCATAACGAAACTGCCTTCACAAAATTGCTTATTATTGCTTTTATATAGGTAACCTTTATGTTGGCCCTATACTGTTGGCCTAGGGTTATGTGATACACTTTTGTATGAGGTTGTCAATCATATCTCTCACCCCCAGGTCACTAACAGAGAGTGTATTGTTTACGATAAAATATGCCTACGTGTATGTAAATACTGTATTATTGTAAACTGGACTCTGAATGAATTACATAATATTCAGGTCTTCGTAAATGGATATCGTTTCAACGGATTCTTCTAAGAAAGTTTTGCGAAAGAAAATATAGTTCAGAATAATACATGTTTCCCTAATTTTCAGAAAGCGAATTTGATAATCCATTCTTACAAGCACTTAAATCATCGATTTAAGATTTATATTTCCATATCGATAAGAAAATGTCACACGAACAGAGGTCTGTAGGTATATTGGCCATCCATGGGCATCTGCGATGCGTCTGGTTTGGGATTTGACGACTGTCAAATCCCAAATACCTAAATGTTACGTAATTAAAAACCAAATACCTAAAAACCCTGTCAAATTGTTCAATATGATACCTAAATGTTCAATTACGTAATTAAGTCAATTGATTTTTGTCTTAACAAAATGTATTCTTAACATAGGTATAGAATTAAATGGAATAAAAATACCTAATTATTTACACGCCAGTCATATTAATCGTATTCTTAATCTGCAAGTGCTCTCAGACCGTAATAAAAGGTAACTTATATTGGCAGACTTTCCTTTAGACAAATTTCGTATTGGTCCTTTTTAGTTTTGGTCAATTTTCATATTTGACATATTTCCTTTTGGACATATTTAGTATTGGACGTTTGTCGTTGATTCTACGAAATTACGTATTGGACAATTATCATATATAACATAAGTCGTCAAACCGACTAGTCTGGCTGGATTGTGAAAGCTTTAGATAATAATGGAGGGTTGCCATCATTATTATAACTGGACGTGATGGGAAACCGACTCTAGCGCTCATAGAATGACCTATGTTTATGATATGATATGATATGATATAGGGGCAGTGATTGAAAACAACAAATTGAAATGATGTTTACTGCAGTTGCTTTGCGGTATTAATTAGAAGGTAAGTTGGTGCAATGAGTAGTAGTTACTAGGTAGGTACTCATTTCTGTCAGACTACCTATTGTCTTTACCACAAATCAAAAACAAAGATAGAGTGGTTTGTTTTAATTAAATCAGAAGACTATATTCGTAATTGCTCCGTGGTCTTTATTAGGTATAGGCTGTAATAAATTCATTTGGGAAATATGAACTGAAACCGTGGAGTGCGTGGATTTTCACGATTTAGAGTAACTACAATTGACGTGTAAATTTTACGTTTCTTTTTATGCATAAAAAATTTTTTGAGTCCAGGCAAATTTTTTCTTATAGGGGAATTGTGCTTAAGATGACATACTCAGGTAAGATGACATAGTGCCTATATCCGTTCAAATATACGCGCCAGAAACGCCTAAACGACGATCACACATCGGCTCACAGATAGCGTCACCACTCAAAACTTTTGTGAGCGACCGCTTGCGTTGTTTGGATGTGGTGTGGATTGTTTTGATTTCGACACTCGAAAATATTATTTTGTTGAAAGTGTTTGTGCCAATAAATATGTTCAGGTAAGATTTTAGTTGTGTTTGACTACTTTGATATGAACTGTGGTTAATATGGGTTATGAATATTGAAGAATAATTAAAGTAACTTTAAAGTTTTTAAGTCGCAAAAGGTGGCAAATATTTTTTACCTCGTAGGGTAAGATGACATAGCAACGGTCGGCTTAAGATGACATAGTATGTCATCTTACCCTGAAGTTCTTGCGTTTATGAATACTTTAAAATCCTGTTTTATTTTTGTTCGGGACGACCGATGCGACAATAGTTTTAAGTCTGTTTGAGTAGATTTTATTATTTAAGTTTTCTTATAGTATTTATTTGATAGTTAACATTGTTATTGTTTGATTGATACGATAGATCCTGCAACAGTCGATCTAGTTCAGCGTGCTAGCCAAATCGCTGGTGGACCTTCTTTCTCAAAGAGCACTAAAAATCCTACATCAGTCGGTCCAGTTCAGCGTGATTGCCAAGTCATTGCTGGATAGTCTACCACCCAGGAGATACCAAATAGAAATTTCTCCATTTCCGAAATCAATGTCTACGGGGCAAGCAAGAAGCACGAAGAGGAAAATCACTGGCTCTCGGGTTCTGACAGGCACTCCTTTTATGGACGAAGTTAAAGCCCAAGTCCAAAATAAAAAAGAGAAGGAAAATCGCAAGAGCGTTAGAGCTCGAAAGCAGGTGAAGCGTACTATCCTTCAGGATGACTCAGATGGCCGGATCTATGGAAGATTTTAATCAGGACGCTGATGATGTTGATGACTCCGATGCTGCATGCCTTTATTGTAACGAATTATATAGCAAATGGAAGCCAGGAGAGCATTGGGTATGCTGCCAATTATGTAAGCGATGGTGTTACACTATGTGCTGGCGTTGCACCAAGAACTAAGGTTTTC
Source organism: Sesia bembeciformis (assembly GCA_943735995.1). Lineage (NCBI taxonomy): Eukaryota > Metazoa > Arthropoda > Insecta > Lepidoptera > Sesiidae > Sesia > Sesia bembeciformis. The sequence goes on from OX031040.1 coordinate 12,483,140, forward strand.
AAAAGTGAAATGTACACCGATAATTAGGTATGTCAACTTAGACTGACGTGTGTCATCTTACCCACATGGACATGATTGGTGTTTTTTTATTTTATTTCAATTATTAAGTTTTCTATAGCGTCAAGATTAATTTTCGTGCGTCGTAAATAAACGTTTTAAATGTGTAGCCTTACATTTATTTTTTATAACCTTTGAATTTTCAAATATTTGCCTCAAAACAAAAAGTATGTCATCTTAAGCACAATTCCCCTATAATATCTGGTAAATATAATGCCATAAAATGATATTTGCAATCAAATACGCAAACCCTACGATTTAAAAAATTGTCTTGGATAATCGGCACCTGGAAATTCCAGCCATCTAAAATGAAAAACTCAATGAAATTGCAGAGAACTCAGATATTTTAACTTCCTTGTACCTAGTGACATCTGTTATGACCATTCAATATTAAATGCTAATAAATTGTTGAGAGATGTCGCTTCAGTTGTACTAGCGACATCTATTGAAATAAGTCTGAAATATTATGAAAAGATATACAAGGTATGATGTTTAATGGAATTATAACAATAGATGGTATGAAAATATAAAAACTTATGTCTCTTCACTGCTGGATATAGGCCTTGGGAGAGGAGAGTTCGCCACCACACACGATGCTTAGTTCTTCTCATTCAGTCACCACCGGCGAACTCCTTCATATCGTCGGTCCACCTGGGCGGAGACAGTCTTCACGGTACATGGCTTCCATTCAAGGGTTCGTCTAGATCGGTTATCTATCCTGCAGCAAATATAACCTTTCCATGGCCACAGCATGCTGATTCTACATGAATCACCACCATGATGAACTAGACTTTTCTGTGGGTCACTATATGACATTTCTTAATGTAAATATATCTAATCACAACGCCATCAGATTTTTAATACGGAATCAAAATTAGGGTTTATTCTGATAAAACCTTACAAGGGTTTTAAATTTTCTTTATAATACTTTTCTTGAAAATTGACGTATGGTTTTTATTGTAACCCCAATTTGTAGCTTATACTTGTTTAGCTGTGATTTTTTTTTAAAGAAAATAAAGACTTTTATTTCTTAATATCATTTTATTCATAGATTCACAATTACACTCAATACTTATTGACAGGACATCGTTATAAAACAAACATTAAAAACGTAGTCATTAAAATCATTCACATAAAAATGACAATCATAATACTTAAAAAATGCATCAAGTTAAGGAATACTCACACCTGCTTGAAATTTTCTCTTTCATAATTACGTTTTCTCTTTCATAATTACATTTTCTTCATTTCATTATTAAGATAGATGTTTGATACAGAAGATTTTAAACTATTATTATTATGGTTGATCATGATTGAGTTATTAAAAATATTTACTTTTGTGTAGCCAGTATTTCGGTACAGTTACATGAACCGTAGTCACGGGAGCCTCGTGGTCACGCGTCATGTAACTGGACCGAAATATCAGCAATCCAAAAGTAAATAAAAATCTCGTTTACAAACATGTTACATTGTTTGTAAATTAGTTTGTAAGGTGAATTATGTATTCCATCTCTTCGAATTATTTCCCTATTTGCATCGGAAGCTGCATTTAAATAAAAGTGAAACATTACTGTAAAAATCTTAAATTAAATACAACAATAGTTAAATATAATATGTGTTAAAACACTGGAAATTATTATCAGCATCTACTTGAAGCTATTCTATCTTTTTAATTATCATAATTTTTGGATAATTTGAAAGTAAAATTTCTTTCTCCAAGCTATATGACCTTTGACCTTTTATTGTCTTGTTTCATATTCAGGGGACATCCATAAATTACGTCAGGTAAATTTCGTGATTTTTAGAATTCGTCCCCTGTGATGAGGTTCCCACCTCGCTCTGTCACACCATGCCACTTTGTGGGCCCCTCCCTCCCCCATACTGTGTGACGTAATTTATGGATGACCTTTATGGGTTGATTGGGCCAAGAATTGCTTGAATAATGAAAGGCGTGTTATGTAGATAACATAATACATTATTATGTAGAATTATGGTCTGGAATATTTTGGTTTGTAGAGCTGCCAAAAATATGATGATATCCACAATTTACACATTTATTTTTTCAAATTACTGACTCAATCTCCCGTCAAAATCTACATAACTACTTATGACTAACACTTATTTACATTTAGCCAAAATTTTATACATTACATTTTTCGAAAAATTTGTATGCCATACATTCTTTTAAGTCTAATTTAGTTATATCTCGTATCCAATTCTTGTTTTTTTTAAGATCAACAAGTACACCGATTAACAAATTCACTAAAATATCACTTTATAAAAAACAAACATTATTTCAAAGATGAAAAAAATCATTCATACCATTATAATGCCCACTCCCCATGCTTAATCCCATCCTTATGCTTAAATTTCCAAAATTAGGTCATGCATCCCGAGATATGTCAACATTCCTCATTTTTGACAGATGTTGCTGTGTATATATTATATATTACTTACCGTTAGACTGTCTGTTCGTCTGCCACTTTCCTTAAAAAAAAAAAAAAATATGGAAAGTAAGAATCTTATAAAAAAACTTTTCTAAAAAACTAATCATGATCATCATTGAAAAAATAATAATAATAAAAATACAAGTACTAATAATAATATGTGACATTATCTGAGACAATGGACCTCAATGTATCTCTAGGTATCAGAAATATTATTGAGACGTAACATTATCTGAGAAAATGGACCTCAATGTCAGATCTAGGAGTGTCAGAAATATTGAGACTAGGGAAAAGTTAAAAAAAAAAAATGTTTTATATTGAACGTTGGAGCATGTTTCTATTTAAACAAAATCTCGAAACAACGAAATTTTACGTTAAAAAATCCTAACCAAAGTCAATAGTCCCTCCCTTAGCGCAGATAACGTCACATATACAAGTAAAAGTATGTTCTTCATATGTTACGAGTTAAATTTTTAATTACAGAAATCCTATATTTTAAACTGACATGCACGGACTGTTTTTAAATGCACTCTCATTAAACCATTGTCGGACTCTAAATGAGACTTATATGCCAAAGTCAGTCATATAATATTATATACCACTGATAAATCAACGGAATCAGCTTTTTAGGGTCGAGATTAGTGAAAAAAAAAGACGATGGGAAAAATGTATGGCTGTGGTTTCAACCCACCCACAAAACCTAAAATTTGTGACAATGTATTTGTTATAAGTTATGATCTATCATAATCGTTATAAGCAATGGTAATTGTTAAAGCAATGGGATATATTTAGTAAAGAAATTAAAAAATATTTTATCAAATAAAATGTAGGCGGAGTGCACGCTGCATTCGCACAGCCGCTGGGGACACTCGACGTTACCTCTCTCACAGAAGACTACCTTGAAATGTACTCCATCTTATTTCCTTCCCACTTTATCTTATCTTGATACACTTTATCTTATTTCCACAATATAAGTACGTTTCGGTAGTGAGTGAGATATGCCAGAGCCCATTCCCATTTTCCCAACCCTATGTCCCAATCCATTCCTTAATATCCATAAATAGGCAGCGCATCCGGGGGCGTGTCAATGTTTATCAATCTGGACTGACTGTATCGCGATGTCTATGGGCGACAGTATCCACTTAGCATCAGGTGGACTGTGTGCTCGTCTGCCGCCTTTTTTCTATAAAGAGATAAAAATAGAATATCGGTTCGCCCACAGTTTTGACATTAATTGTCTGGATAACAACAGATCTATGAAATAATAGCTTTCATTTGAGGTATATCTCAAATGTGTTGGTACCATGTTGATTTTTTTTTTCGGAAACCTTTATTTAACCCATCGACATTTTTTCCGGAAATTCGAAAGGTATTTTTTTCCAAAATTTCTCTAAAAGATTATTTAACATTTAACACTATCTTATTTAATATCAACGTAATTTTTAATTATTTACTTATACCTACTTTGTATCTGTCAGTACAGGCGAGCTAATTTACAATGTCATAATTGGGTATGACATGTAGATCATTACATTATATAGAAAAATCACTTAATCTACGTTTGTTTTCACTACACTTTTATATGATTGGCCAATCGAGCCTTCGAACATATACAAACTACTTTGCCGTTTATTATTTCTCACCATATTCAATGTGTGGTTAGGCGAGGGCACTGCTAATGAGTGGCTCTGACGGCGTTGGATGCCTACATGTGGAATACCAAAAGCAACACTTAAATCCAATCCACACTTACAACCTGGGCATTAAACCATAGCACACACACACATCCATATGTGTGTGCTGAAGAGTTGTCTAGCAAATAAATACCTCCGAGGTTCTGATTCTAATTAAAAACCAACTGCACACAATGGGACTTTCAGAAACATAAGTCTACAGGTTCTGTCATAGAGAACAGGAAATTGCAATCCATATATGTACTATGTGCTGTCCAGCTTTGCCATTTAGGCGAATTTTGTTTTCTAATATTGATTGAACATTGCTGAATAGGAAAAAAAGCGTCAAACGACACCGTGGTAACATGTATTAGTTACTGATGGAAATGCTTCAATATTGACTCACAAAGATGCAGCAGACTAGGTTTTGTGAGATCTTCAATGGTGTTATAGCAGTCACTGCATTATAACACCATGAGTTGGAAAACATATCTCTGTCTTGCTCGCGAGTCGTCTCATCTCATTCACGCCTATTTGCTATGCATGCTTCTGATTGATGGATTTACTGAATTGCTCCTAAAGCGACTTATTAAAGTTAAATCAGTTTACCACGGTGCTTGTGACAGTTGCTATTAGTGGTTTCATATTTTATCGATAGAAAAATAACAGTCAAGTGTGAACTGTGTACTCTTAAATGTTCTTTCTAAATAACAATAACAAAATTTAACTTGTATAGTAATTAATGAATTCTATGTGTTTGGGTCTTTTGAGAGTGTATGTGTACAAGCATGTGGTTCTTTATTAATACATTCATTTCGGTAGAGGAATGCTAGTGACCGACTCTATAATTTGCATAAGTACATAAGAATTAAATTTATAAGGCAGAGAAGAATTAAACTGCTATCCATGCATATAGCATAATTGTACCCTGTAGTGTAGGTATGCGCATACTGTCACTATCCGATATGTGGGTAGCGTACGAGGGCACTCTGTGGCCGACAATTAAACATGTAACATATATTCCGTGTTCTCATTATTTAAATATCCCAAAATACAGGATATACCTATAGTAACTTCTCGATTACACATAGTTGTTGCGAAATGAAACATTAATAACACCATGTGACGTATACTCATAGATAACCCAAACATAATTATCAATAATGAGTAATGTGAATCAGTAAAAAAATTATATCAAACTGTACAAAATATCTAATGACTCTAATGAGTTATATAAAACAATAATTAAATTGTATTTTTTAAATATAATATTGTATTAGTTTAAAAAGTTATTGATACTCTTTTGAAAAGCCATCGATTTTAGAATACTTAGTAGATATGTTATACAAGCACTGTAAGTGGATCATTAAAAAGTCAAATTTGATACTTTATAACTACTACATAATAAGAATGCTCTATTTTTAAACCCATATGAATTAAATAATTTGAGAGCTACTGAACATAGAGCTCTAACGTGCCTGCCCTAGAAGTGGTCGCAAAACATGTTATATATATGTATATAGTATGTATAGTATGTAGTATGTATGTCATGTTATATAGTATGTATTCTCAAATTGAAGACATGCCATTCAATATTTACAATATTGGTAGGCGTGTAAACGTTAAAAGCGCCATGATAACTGCTAGTTGTCGGCGTAGGATTTTGTATCGGAACATTTTGGAAATAAATTATTCCTATTGTACACAAGAAAATATTGGTTTGATTTAAGAACACAACTATTAGTTTGAAAATTACTTTATGCGAAAGCTATTCACTGTTCAATGTTATGATTTTTTAAATTCCCAATTAACATTACGGGCTTTATTCATTAACTAGCAGTGCCGTGCGCTTCGTGGACTAGCTTGATTCCCGCGGGATAAATGGATCTGGATAAATAGTATCCTAAATGTTAACCTGGCACAAAAGCTTATAACTAGTTTTTTTAAAATAATTATAATCCGTCCAGTGGTTTCTGCGTGATGATAAAAATTCTGAAGGTAATTATTTTAGGATTCTATTGGCCATAGAGTACACTACAAGGATCTTTTTCAAAAAATATTTCATGTATAGACACGCCACGTTTACGACTTTATTATATGTATAAATTAATCATCTGGTACATTTTATTAGGCAGTTTGAAAAAAAAATATTAATATTTTACAATTAGAGATAACACAATTGAACATTCTAAAAATACATCTACAAATCACATTAAAGTACTTAACTTACCATTTTAATCTTCCATAAATTTTAAAAAGAACTTCTTTGATAAAACACTTCAATTTCAAAAATAGTTATAAACATTACGAATTAGTCACTTGCCACTGTGTCACTTTACCACATTTTTTAAGTTTTTGTCACTTTAAAAGCGTCACTATCGCGCACTACACGTTAGTTCACCGTTAAGCGTCACTTTTCACGTATAATGAGGTATTTTTGAAAATCCCAGGATCATTCAGGCTCCGCATACAAAAATGAGAACTTAACGTGGCTGGTTGGGGAAACGATTCGTTCTTCGATGATGCACTGAATCACCCAATTGGTCGAAACAAGTGGGACATTCTCCTGATTGGCTATATTTTGTACTTCATGTGGACAATCCCATTCTGTCACTAAAGCCAGGGCTCCAGACATGTCCAAGTTTTCTTCGTTAACGACTCTGGTTGTCGCTCCGACAAAATTGCACACAGTTCTCCAAAAGTCAACAGTTCCTTGGTCTCCGAAACATACGAGAATGGTTTTGTCTTTAAAGAATGAGGTGTTTCGTCTACCTGAAGGTGGGACCTGAAATAAATGTAATTGAATATCTTAAAAATAGATAGATTGTTATTTTATTTTGTTTGAATTAAGACGTTTGCAGAATATATGAAATGAGTGGAATGCGAACTATTTATCATTACATAATTACTAGAACGAGGGGGCGGCTAATACATAATCTTACTTTGATTATTTATATTGCGAAAGTGATACTGGCTACTTTGGTACCGTATTATTTGTTAATTCTTATTTCAAAAAATTCTAGCATCCATTTAATTTTTGTGTTTGGCTTTACATTGCGACTTCATTGTATTCAACATGTTGGAGATAATTAAGATTGAGCAACGAGCAGTAATTAAATTCCTAATTAAAGAGGGAAATACGCCATCGGAGATCAGACAACGCACGTGGAATGTGTTCGGTGATTTTTGATTTCGTCATAAAGTTTCGGTCCAAGCAGTTTAAATGTGGTCATGAGAGCTTGGAAGATGATCCCCGTAGTGTACGACCCGTTTCGGCAGTCACAAAAGAAACTGTGAGTAAAGTGAAAGAATTAATAATTGCAGATCGGAGTATTAAGTAGTGGGAGATTGCGAGAGATGCTGGCATTAGCAAGAACGATTTCATGTAAATTATTCATGAACACTTTGGGATAAACTAAGATGCCCAGAATGCTGACGCCGTTTGACAAACAGCGACGTGTCGAAAGTAGCGAGACATATGTGAATATGATTAAAAATAGAGAGGCAGAGATGATCTCAAGCATAATGACATGTGATGAGACCCGGATTCGCCAATGGGACCCCGAAAGCTACCACGAGAATTCAAGGTTCAGCCATCGGCCGGCAAGCTGATGGCAACCATTTAATGGGATGTGGAGGAGATTCTATTAATAGATTGCCTGCCAAAAATACTACGATAAATGCTGTTTACTATGCCGACTTGCTGGACCAATAGCGAGCAGTGATAAAGGAGTCTTGATTTTGAACGACAATGATCCAAATGGCTTAATTGCAAGGTCGGATTTTTTTTTTTAAATTTCATTTATTTATTTCAGACTCAATGTCCATAATATGGTGTTAGTAACCATAAATCTTAACCTAGTGTTAGTTTAATGGGGAACAAATTGAACTTAAAATTAAGATGCGACAACGCAACCCTACATCGATGTACCGGCTAACGGGTAGCGTGCAGTCGTGTGTATCGGTGTAGCATTGGACTGTCCCACAAGGCCGCAATGGTGCTCAGGATGGAACTTTAGGCCTACTTTTTCAAATGTAGGAATAAATATTAGGATAAGATGGGATAGCAAAGGACGGGAATGGGCTTTGGTATAGAATAAATCAATAAAGCATGTCAACTACATCTATCATATATATATTTACCCAGTTAACAAAGTTTCCCTTTAGATATGAACAACTGGCTGGCGGCGCATAAGGTTCGATGTAACAGATACGGCTTTGATATGATTTTATCATACACGCTGCATTTTTAATGGTGTTTCGAGGTGAGATCTTTTTATAATTATTTTTATTTATGTAAACTTTATTGCACAAATAGTTTGTACAAATGGCGGACTCAATGCCATATGACATTTTCTACCAGATCAAACAGAAATAAGAGTGTGGGTGTAATGTATTTAGTTATTTAAATTATATAACTAATATTTTATTATACCTGCACATATTATACATAGTTACATATATTATACATAGTTACATATATTATACATAGTTACATATATTATACATAGTTACATATATTATACATAGTTACATATATTATACAGAGTTACATATATTATACATAGTTACATATATTATACATAGTTACATATATTATACATAGTTACATATATTATACATAGTTACATATATTATACAGAGTTACATATATTATACATAGTTACATATATTATACATAGTTACATATATTTGCATAGATCACCAACTTTGAAGTTGTAAATGATGATTTTGAAGCCATCTTTTAACACATCTTTTTTATACTATAATTGAAACGAATAAACAGGTTCCACGAGATACTCGTTTAACGTCACAAAGATGAGTTTACAGAAACATAACAAAGGACACGTAACGTACAAAATCTACGTGGACGGCGGCGCGCGTGCTATCGCGTTGATGGACGGTTTTCGACTGGTGTTATTGGTAGTTTAATTGAGAAGCCGCCGCGGGAGTGCGGCGCGTGCGCTGAGGGCGCGGGGCGGTGCGAGCCGCTGAAATTGTTGCTGCTACAATACTAAGCATTACTAGTTACTACTATCAATATACAACATGTATTTAAATCAATGTGAATCATTACAAAGTTCAAATCAAGACGGCATTTTAGTAGTTTCAAGTTAGTGAAAAACTAATATTATTGATGTTATTAAAATATATGCCGATTAAAATAAAGTAACAATTTATAAGGTGGTATGTATAATGCCACCACCTTACAAAGGGTTTTAAATGGAGATTTTCAATAAACTATAAACGTGTTGTAACACTACTCTTTGACCTCTGTGACCGCGCGGCGAAACGATAAACGCCTACTTATTATTATTTAAGTAAACGCGTAGGCTGGTACCTATGTCAGCCGTTAGAACTTTAAAAAAAATATACGCGCATAGCGTTTTTTGGCCCCAAAGCTAGATTCCGTTTACTATGGAAACCAGAACAACGGAAAATATCACCGAATTGAGATTCGAACCCAGGACCTTTCGCTTGACATCGCACTTTTTAGCCCAATGGGCCGTCGCGGCGTTCCAATTTTTTCCATCACACTTTCACAGGCTTTGGACTGTCAATTTATTTTACCTATCATTTTAAAAACGTAGATACTGTTGGTATGAAGTTGCCACCTAGCAGCATCTACTTACAGATGAATCAATGAAGCTTAGAAATCCTCATAATTTCTTAATCCTCAAGCAAGAGCAGATGCGATCTTGATATTTTTTTTATTATTTAAAATCAGAAAACGTGGAAGCAGAATAAAATGAAGATTTTTAAATTTTGTTATAAATTTTCTATTTTGGAAATGGAAATAGCCAGATTTGTCTATAAATTGGTTATAGAGCTAATACATCGGTCAAAGGTAACCATTTTAAACCGAGGAGAAACAAGCACATTATTTTGCGTATGATTTATAAATCATCACAAATACTCGTATGCGTGAATAATCATAGGACATAATAATTAAGACAACAAATGACAACAGAAAAATTATTAAGAGACATTCGACATTTTTTAAGGAAGGATAAACATGCTGCTCATAGCACTAAGATATAACTAAGGCCTTCAAGCTAAATTAAGTACGTGGATGAATTCACTTAGGTCCGACATTACCAGATCAAAAAGGAATGGATAGATCATGCTTTAAGCAATTAAGCGGAACGGATTGAACTTATGAAATTAACGAAACCTAAAGCGAAAACGACCACGAGATAGTTACCAGAAAGGAATCAAGATATAGATATAAAATGATAAAGGGTTCATATAAAAAGAAATTCTAGCAATCATTTCACCAAGGCAATGCTCCCGGAACAACAATGCAGCAAGTAAATTCTCATTTCTCGACGCATCAAAGCAATTTTGTTGCACAATTCATCAAGACTAAAGATACTTCAGCAGTATTGAAATTCGAGAAGGGAAGAAAACGCATAGCGGAACCGACCAAGAAGAGGTCGAAGGAAATCAAGAACCCAGACTAACAAGGCAATTTCATTGCGCAACCCATCAAGGCAACATGTGCATAATCTGGCCTATCGCCTATCGATAACCTTGTGTAAATTTTATTATTATTGTTTAAACACAAACAGTATAAATAACTGTGTGCCCGGTGAAATGTTTCTAATTTAGAAAAAATGATAATAACAAACATTAAAAAAATACATTAAAATCGGTTCTGATCTTGAGGATTAAGAAGTAAAAACCTTCACTGACTCCGTTAACTGGAGGTAAAGCTTACAATACGTACCTACAACATGTGCGTAGCGTTTTACAAATAACCTGAATGGTGGGCATAACAAATGGGAGTGTTTAAAAAAAAAATGGAATCAACGCATATTTACATTTATTTAAAATCACCTATATATCAAATTAAATTACAAAAGGTGTTGGAAATGTCGTGCATTATTAGTAAGGTACAAATTCGACGCTTTTAATTCATTAGTTTGTACTTTTCTAAGTGTCTCGTGTATCACTTTTAATGATGTCAAATGCATTAAAAAACGGCCGCAGATTGGGGCTGAAAAGCGCTGTGGTCACGTAGACGCCGACTAGCGCCTAAGATTGCTGCACGGGATGGCACTCCCCTCGTGCGTCCGTAGAGTTCCCGGTGCAGCTCACTAGCATGAACAACTATTTCATTACTTGCTATGTAGCAAACCATCATATCCGAATATACTCGATTCGTATACGCGTACGCTATTTTTGCGGAAATGCAAACGGTCTCACCCGTTACGCGTCACCAATGCAACTAAAATTTAAAACAATAAGAAAAAGTAGAGGCCGTACTCCGCGAGCGGGCGCGCCGAGCGGAGCGAGTGAACGCGCCGCGCGGAGCGAGCGGGGCGAGCGGTGACTATGAATGAAACAACTCGTGAGCGTGCTACATTGCGCATGTAGTCACGACTGTAGGACATCAGGAATATTCGGGTATCTTTGGCAAACATCGAATTAATAAATATATAAAGCTACTCACATCCCTAAAATACTTTTTTTCAACAGATAATAAATTTTATACATATATATTTGCTTTCATCAACTGTTACCAACCTCAAAAACTAATTAATTTCTTAATTTTCAAAAAGGTATCCTGTCATTTGCAATGAGGAAAGATTTGTGGAATATTCTAATGACAATTTTTTTGCTGAATCGACTTGGGAGGGGTCATTTTCGCCCTACAAATTAATTCTAATTGACAAATTTCACAAGTTTGAAATTGATAATTTAGAGAAGTGTATTGTCGTAAAACTTCCCGTAAACTTAAAGTCGTAAATTGATTGTGTAAACTTATGTCAGAACTTTTATTTTGTGCAATAAAAAAATCTTCTCATACCGAGTTGCTTCTTTTCTGATAGTGCATGTATAATGCATATTTTGGCACTTTGATAGTGCATATAATCCTATGTCCACCACACCACCACATGATATATATGTGCATATATGACCACAGTAATAAAAACGTTATTCGAAAAAAATTATATGATTGGTCCAGATGAATGGAAAAAAGTTTGTGATCACACAATCAAATGCCAAGATGAATATAGAAAATATGAACATGCCATGGATAATTGTATGGATAGGTTAATAATTAATACTTCTGAGAGTTCTGATGATTCTTAAAGTGACTATGAAGACTACTATTATTCTGATTATGACATGGAATATATTGAATACATACTATCAGAGAGAGGGCCAGTCAAAATCTTCTAAATGATCTGTAACGTTTGACTGATGATTTCTATATAGCTAATTATAGATTTTAAAAGCTAGTCTAAAATAAGCCAATAATACATGTCAACTACACCCATCATATAAACTTACCCAGTTAACAAAATTATCCCTGAGATAGGACCAGCCGGCCGGTAGCGCGTAGGGCTCCACGTCGAGCAGGCGCGCGCGCGCACAGCACATGATCACCCACACGTGCGACACGGCGCGGATGTCCGTCGACAGGCACTTTATGTACTTGGCCGTCGTGCACGGACGGGGCGCGATCAGTTTGCACACGGAATATTTGTTCTTTGGCACGCGGTCGTGACAACTGGGAAATGAATGTGTGTCGGGAGTATTAACAAACATACCAGGCCAGCATCGTCGAACGTCAATTTTGCGTGAGCACTCACTCTCACTTGTGTGAGTGAGAAGGCATGATAGTAGAAGCCGTATATAAAATGGATTCTTATTGTGCGGGTTCTAAACACATTGATATATTGTCACATTGCTTTTTTATAAAACTATTGATAAAAAACGATTTCATGTTTTTTTATAATAAATTAACCATTTTAATAGCTATACAATTTAACTATCCTGATAGGTATACGGCATCCGTGGGTGACAGAAGGACGTTACGAGTTGAGGGGGGAAGTAAGGTTTACTTCGCGGCTTTTGGGACACGCACAAAGGAGATTCATTTCTATACTTGCATTATTTATTATTCTTATGGTACAGGTTAGAGCAGTGTTCACTATTATTACCCTGAGTAATTATCTCCCAAGTTATGCTCCTCAAGCAATAATATTAAGGTTGTAGTATCCCTTTACTTAATAACGAAGTTACTGATGAGATTCTTGATAAGTTTAGTTAACCTATTGGTTTGAGTCGAGGTGAGGATGGTTAGCTATAAGGTGTTACGATAAGACCAACCCGAGGATCAAAAGCTAATTATTGTTGTTCAATTAACTGCATCAGCAGAATAATGATCAGAAAAACACACTGGTAACAGATACAAAGTGAACACGCCGGTTCTACCCCAACCACACAGGCCAGAGTCTATATAAATGTAGGATGACGAATGTATGTGGACTCGCGTGCACTTAGGCTCGCCGAATAGAGGCGATCGAGTCGCAAAAACTTTTTTGTTGAACGAGTTAAGACGCGCCAATTAACTTACAAATCAAATTTTAAACTAATTTCACGTGCTTCAAATTCTGTTTCTATGTATGCCGTTACTGATTACGATACAAATCATATAATTAAACCGTTAAACAATACGAACAGCGCAGGGTGCGACGATATTGTGACAAAGGTGGTAAAATATGTTTCCCATATCATAACACCATTATTGAGTTATATTATTAATCTGTGTATTGAGAGTGGTACACACGTACATCCGCCATCTTATTATTCTCATTCATACTCTACTTCATACTACAATAGAGTGCTCGCCACCAAAGAAGTCCTGCGGAATTTAAGGGAACTAAATATGACAGGTCGTCCGTTCTGCAAAATAAATAGTATTATGTCCGTTTATAATTTACTTTCTAATCTAGACACATCTTTATTGGTAGGTGTAAATAAAAATACATAATTAGATAGAGTAAATTGAAACCAATAAGCTGTGGAAGTATTACGTCGGCCGATCACAGCGCCGCGCCTACGAGACTTCATTTGTGGCACCTACTATACATCCAATATACAAACGTCACTCATCTTGGTTTCGTACGTCATCCATTCACTACTGCCCACATAATTCTAAATTTCGCGTTGTAGACCTCATCTATTCCACATATATATTGTACTAGCGACGCGCCCTCGCTTCGCTTCGGTTAATAAGATTTTTTTTTCAAAATTTCAAAATAAAATATAGCCATTTTATTTTGAGGGATCCCTAATTTTTTCTAGTAATAAATATAGCCTATGTCACTCAGGGACAATGTAGCATTCTAATGGTGAAAGAATCTTTGAAATCGGTCCAGTGGTTTTTGAGTTTATTCGTTACAAACATACAAAAATACAAAGATACAAATCTTTCCTCTTTATAATATTAGTATGATAAAGGCTTAAGATGTCTATATATGTATATCGTATATTACGTAATTATGTATACTGTACACAAATCTACCTGTTTAGTGTACAAGTTAATTCACCTATAAACAGTCCCCCCGCCAGCTTCCAATTGTTCTTTAAGCCGTTCCTTATTGAATGGTCGATCACTAAACTCCAGATCTTCCGTATCGGTGCCTGCCATGCCTGATGTTTCGCCGTCCTCTTCGGACGAGTAGTGGCGCGCATCTGGGCACTGGAAAAGATGGTTAACATTTTATAACATACTCAATGTTTTTGGCATTTACTCGTAAGTTATTGGGATTCGAAATGATAATTATCTATCTCTTTGTACATCAAAGAGGTGCATTGAAAATGAAAGCGGTACATATGCTTGTCCCTTGACAAAACGCAGTACATTTGATTCAGGCACGTTATTTTTCTTTTTTTTCGGCATGGCTAAATTCTTGTGACCGTAATGGCCTTTCAAGAGTCACCGGACATATATAGTTTAGGGTGAGCGCAGAAGGCGCTCAGGCAGGAGCAAAGAGTGTGTGCAGCAATGAGCCTAAGGGCTCTCCCTCGCTGGTAGACCGGTGGAAGGAACGCTCCCAAAGCAACGCCCTAAGCAAAGGTTCGTAGCTTTGCTTTGGGAGGGTACCACCGCGGGATCGCGAGTCGGTCAATATTTAGTTTAGTTTAGATATTTAGTTTCAGCATTAAAAAAGCGGTACATAATGTAGTTGGTATCAGTGTATCGGATTGCAATAGGGGCGGGCTAAAAACGTGAGGCTAGCCCGGCCCACCTTTAGATGCTTTAAATTTCTACACCAAAGAAATTAAGAGATTTCTATACAAAAGTAAATTGAAAATGAAAGTGGTACATATGACCCTCAAGAGGAGTACATTCGATTAAGGCACAACTAAATAACTTTAGTCGATGGGTCAGGCCAGCCTGACGCACGTGATTCTGAGCGCTATGTCGGTGACTTCAGTTCTTTAGTGAATCTCTTCATTGCAGATCCTATCTTGTAAAAAACTCCGAGCATAACTTTCCATTTGAACTTATGGATTAGATGTAACTTTGGAGACAACATCCTTACAAATCCACTCCTAAGCGGATAGGAAAGTGGATTAGATAATTGGACAAAGGATGTTTAGGAGTTCCTTATGTTGTTGTACTCTACTTCACATATCATACTACCCTCCATGCAAAATAAATGAAAAGAGAAAATATCCTCATTACGATATACTTCAAACTTACCAAATTCACTCCTGGTCTCCTTAGGAAGACTACTCATCACGAGATGTGCTAATAATTGTGACTCTTTATTCATGTTGACATGCATTGAATTAGTCATCGAGTAACAGTATCAATTTACTACCAAATGGACTGTGCTCGTCTGTCACTTATATTTATAAAACACAATGTGGCTGTCGTTCTATCTGTTCGCTTGTAATTCGGGTTCCACTTGATGAATTTTGATGCGGTGTTCTCTTGTAGAAAGTCTTAGTATACACAGTAGTAGAAAATGTATCATGAAAGCAAAAAGTCAGAATCTATAAAAAAAACTCACTTGCATACTGGTTGCTTCCTTTTTCTCCTTGTCTTTCCGTTTCGGTGTGTCAGTGCAGGTGAGCAGGAAGTGGAGTCCGGCGAATATTCGATTCTTGCTGTCTGACGGGGGTATGGGTCCAAGTTCAGAGACCGTTTGTTCGTCATTCTCAAACTTGTTCAATTTTGAGTTCTTTTTACCTGTAGTTTGTTTCGCCGCACCTTTTAGTTGCAACGGACCGGCTGGGAAGTTAAAATTATAAGATTTGAGAGTTGTACAAAACAGAATGTGGTGAGGAAAAATTTTATTTAAAAAAAAATGTCAGTAGCTCGGCGGTGAGAGCAAAACATGCTCCAGAAATAAAAAATAATCTGGAGTATGTGTGTCCATCGATCTGCACCGGGCTCGCGTGGTGGATTATGGCCCGAAACGCCCTAGTGATTTCCTAGGAGAGATTTGTGCCTTGCAGTGGGACATTAAAGGCTGATACAAGTAATTATATTTATTTATTTAAACTTTAATGCACAAAGGAACATTGTACAGAAGGCGGATTGAATCCTTAGTGGCAATCTCTGCCAGTGAACCTTTGGTTAAACAGAAAATGCACCCCTCTTACTTCTCTGTTTACTGGTAGACAATGTTATAAGGCATTAAGTCCGCTTTTTGTACATTTTAGTCTATGCAATTAAGTTTTAACGAATTCTTCTGTTCCTTCTAAATTTTTAAATCGTCTTACCTTTTTTTCTTTCTTTCTATATTTATAAATAATAAATCAATTCATGTTTTAAAAGTAACTTACAATGAACTTATGTGATAAAATAATTGTTGAATGTTTCATACATATTGGCTCTAACATTTAATGACTCCATCAAACTTCCAGTTCGAGATAGACCACTTCCTCCGCCTATCAAGTGGGACAGGTTATTGTTATCACTCATCTCACTACTTTCAAATACATATATTGACAATAACATTTAATAACCCCATCAAACGTCCGGTTTGACTCCCACCACTTATCATGTGGGGCAGTGTTGTTATTCTCACTCTCTCACTTCACATACATATATCTGGATGATGATTAAGTAATGCCTAATTGCTGCACCAGGCCCATAATGTTATTAGATTTATTTACTATTCGTGAGGAGTCTTTATCAGTAGTGTGTTTTAAGTAAAATGTCTGCTCATGTTTGCTTAGAATAAAATAACCACCTGCTGTTATATCTTCCCTGAAAATGAAATTAATAAATATGGAGACTAACCTTTAATAAACCCAACAAATTTCCGGGACACATTGGTTCGATACTGACACGTCTATTACACTTTCAGTTCGACACGTTCACTTCCTCTACCTAGCAAGTGGGGTGGAGCTGCTATTATTCATCTCACTACTTTCACACATATTAACCCTAACCTTTAATAACCCCATCGAACTTCCGCGGCGTCCTCTGCACTTCCGGCTCGACGCCGGCCACTTCCTCTAAGCGGACCGGTGGTGCGGAGTTGCTACTCTCACTTATCTCACTGCTCTCACTGGCCAGCCGTTTTCGAGCTGGAGTAGCTTTAGTAGCCGTTTTCACACCTGGAAATTTTAGGTAGGTTTTGATTAAGGTAAAAAAATATGCAAAAATTGCTATCTGAATCTAATTAAAGAAAATAAATAGTACGAAATTGCACATTTTTACTAATATATT
Organism: Sesia bembeciformis; assembly: GCA_943735995.1. Lineage (NCBI taxonomy): Eukaryota > Metazoa > Arthropoda > Insecta > Lepidoptera > Sesiidae > Sesia > Sesia bembeciformis. Next base: position 12,500,806 of record OX031040.1, read on the forward strand.
CTTAAATAATATTCTATTCTCCTACTTGCTCGGAAATGGCTTCATTATTTTAAAAAAAGCATACTCTAATCGGCTCTTTTCTGTACGCACGCAAGCAATTTCCAACATGACAATAATAGAGATTGCTGGACTGCGCAATGCAGAGATTGCGAGGTTATTTTTAGTGCACACTAACATAAATTAGGTTTTTTTAGGTACACGATATTTATTATTATAAGGCTGAATGTGCATTTGTTTTCAAAAGTTTAAAAAAAGAACAAAGACCGCGCGCAGTCGAATTGGCAGGAATGAAACTTCTGTTTCTTGAATTAATTTGTTTATTGTTTCCTCGCAAATTAGAGAAAAGTAGTATACAAGTCTAGGCCGAAATAGCAATTAACGGCCTCGTTTATTTAAAAAGGACTCGGCTTCGCCTCGTCCTTCCAATATTACTCGGCCGTCAATTGCTTTATTTCGGACCTAGACAGTAATGTACTATTAATTCTTGTTTATCTAGACGCGTTCGCGGCGGGAACGGTAGCGCCGTTCCCTGTCTAATTAGCTTTTTTTTAAATATGTGTATTTCTTTTTGATATGTGTAGATATATTACATAATATAATTTAACATTAATTTCTTTCTCTTGTGGTTTTTAGAATTATTACTGTTGATTGCTGAATCATTCCTTCAGTCTTTGAGTGTCATTTTACATTTGAGTAATGAAGCGAGCTACCATGTACTCAATAACTGAATGGTAAATGTGTCCTTTTCCTTAACAGCGTTTTAACCTGGATGGACTCATATTGTAACATGGTCCTTTCTGTCTCTACACACCGATAGTACAATGGTGTTGTGACCGAGTAGTTGTGACCATATACAGCATAAAACAGCACTCGGGCTGTGTTATGTTGTGTTACCTATTTATTACACTATTTATTAAACGATAAATATTGTTTTTCAAAGAACCTTGATTTAAATAACTTATTAATTGATTACCGCACCATGTCAAAATGCTATGGTGTTGATTTAGATCTTAAAACATTTAATTCCTACCGTTTAACATTTGAGGTATAATTCTGTAGAAAAAATGAAACAGCACATCTACCTACATAACAATTATTAATTAGTATATATATTCTTATTCTTCAACTATTAATTAACTTATCCGACTATATGACCTTTTACATTCAATTGTTCCATCTAGTATCAGCAGTACCGTTAGGTCAAGCTGCGCTTGACTAGTCGATATACTTAATATTCTATACACAGTATATAATACTCGTTAAAATATATTCGGAAGCTAGTAATAATGAAAGCTCTTTTTAATTTATATTATTACCCTAATATTATAATGTTTATGAATAAAAATTTCAAGCTTTGTTGAAAGTAAGAAAGTTTTATTGAAAATTTTTGGCGAGTTAACATTTTTTTAATTTTCACAAAATTAACTATGGAGAACAAGAACAATGACATTAAAAAATAATTGTCAAAGTCTATATTATAAACTGAAGATTATATTATAGACTTTGACCAAGCTGAAGTAAGAATAACAAGCCGTAAAAACCTTAGGTAACTTATAAAAAAAAAATTGAAGATATTTAATTTTCCAGAGCTTTATCTCTGGAAAATTAAATCTCTTCAGACGCGACATCTCGTATAATTTTGGTTGAAATTCAATTAGGTAAGTTCTTTTAACTTTTTAAACATTCCCGTTTGGTACACATTTTATATTCTAAATCGGGTCTGAACGCGTATAATAAACGCAGGTTAGGTTGTTTACCTTTTATTCCTACTCGACGTTTCGGCGCGGGTTACGCCAGCCATCGTCACGAGTTGACTGAAGTTCTTTTAACCATAAATAATGTGTTATTCTTACTATACATGCGTTATTTATTTTTATTTATTTACAAAACGAAATTCTAAAATTTGCATGAAATGAATAGATACTAACCTGATGTAGAAGCTTTGGGACTCTTAGGCGAGTTGACGCGTTTCCTTGCGCTAGAGTTGGCTGCTTTATCGCGGCTACGGGCGCTTCTTGGACCCTGATAAAAAGATATTTAATTTCATTAATTTAATTAACAGACTCATTGCCACCCTCAAATACAAAAAATATTTGAGAGGCCATTTTAATTTGGGTTATATTTAACCACTTATACAATTGAATCGTTTATTTTCCAAAAGGGCTTATTCCATTGACTACAACTTTTCAGAAGAAGGTTAAAACTGTGTACTGTAAACCAGCCAGTGTTCCATAGATAAAAACTCTTTGGAGCAAAATTTCTCAGTAGGCTGGTAACCTTTAAACAACTTGCACTTATTCAAAAATTGGTCATGTTGAAATGCGGACATTCTGGGTACTAGTCATGGCGATAAATTGGCGTAGCGTAGTGGGAAATTGTCATTTTGGGCAGTCCCAAGGAGGAATGGGAAGAGATGGGAAATGAAGAGTATAATGTGTGAGATTTTCAAGAGGCGACATGTGCTCGTCTCCACCTACTTCCATTATATGTACTCAGAAAAATATAGCTAATATCTCATTTTTAACTAAACTAGCACAAGATACCATCGATTGTCCCCAATTACTCCGAAGAATTCATCTTAATATACCATATACCCAACTGTGCCATATGTCAATCCTATGTTACATGGGCAAATATAAAGTACAGACAGAATACATGGCTATTACGATTCTGTTCACTATTTAATAATATTTGCGACGATAATGTGCTTGATTTCTTTTGCAGTAGCTCCAGCATCTACATCTACTTTTGACTTTTATGTCATCCTGTGAGATAAAAAATATCCCTTGTTCTATTCAGTCATAGTCTACCTAAAGTTACGGACTACGTTCGTGTCGGGCGAAAGGAATGCGGCTAGTGCGGCACGTCGTCTAGATTAGAATATCGATGATCGATTATAAATCAAAACAATATATGTATATATATATTATACAATAGATGGCAGACGAGCGGGCGGGCCATGGACACCTGCAACACCAGGGGGCTTGCAGGTGTGCTGCCGAGTTTGCAGATTCCTGTTCACAGCTCTCTTAAAGAGCCCCGTAACGTAACGGAAATACCTCAGCTGGCAGCTCATTCCACAACATTCGGGTTCGCAGTATAAAGTGTATTTTTGATCGCACTGTATGCACCAACTCTAAGGAAGTGCGGATCAACCGCACGGCGATGACGATCGGTGCGGTGGTAAAAACCCGAAGTTGGCATCAAATTGAACAGCTCTTCGGAACATTCCCCATTATAAAACGGCGGTAGAAAACGGAGGGAGATGCAACATCTCTACGGATGCTGAGCGATTCTAAACCACCTGCGAAAGCAGTATGTTCTATTTAGATTGTGTCTTGAGTGCTTTCATTACTTAGCTACATATTTTTAGCTTTAAGAAATACAATATATTGTGTTTGTTACTAAGTTTTTAGCGATAAGTTCTATAAAAAAATATTAAGTTACTCACTTGAATAATGTTATCTAAGTCCAATTCTCTATTGTGTCTGCGTCTCGGCGTAGAAGGTGTCGGAGAATGAGCACGTGAGGATTCCTTCAACGAGCGCGCTTGGTCTTCAGTTAGATATAATTCACTAGCCGTTACCATTACCACTGTATCTCTGTAAAAACACATTTCAATCAATAATAATAACCCATTTTGACAACGATGTAAGGTCCATTTTCGCATGTGCAATAGAAAATCCGGTGTTGAAAACTTGTACACTAATCATGCAATTGCATTATTAGTGAGCATTTTGCACTTGATTCAAAAAGAATTGGCAGGACGATGTTTACTATTGACTCGTTTGTAAAAAAATTGTATGTATAATTAATTGTATTTATTTGAACTTGATATACAGTTTTCCTTTGTTCCTTTTTATCCTTTTTAAATAATAATAGTTATATTAAATAATAACACTTAAATATTATTATTGTAAAATACTAACTTGTTTTTTTTATTTATTTCGGGAGCTTATAGCTACAATACACGAAGATTTAAAAGCTAACTAAGCTTAAAAGCATTTTATGATGACAACGTTATGTAAGTCTTGCTCTAAGTAGATATTTTGCCATAAGTTAAAATTTTATTTTAAAATTACAATGTGTTTTAGGCATAAGGATACAGCTTATATTAATTTAAAAATAAAAAGTATACAATATTTTGGATGTAAAATTCAAAGTTACCAGTGGCGGTACTTCCATAGAAATACAAAAACACGTCTGTATTTAATCTAATTAGATATAAAAACCAATGGATTAGCATAAACTAAACTGCTTTTAAATGAGAAAGATGCAAAAAGGAAGTAAAAAATCTTAAATACATACCCATCAGTAGTACATCGGTAAGTGACAGTTCCACTATCATTTTCTTCCACTCCTAAAACCAACCCAGGTTCATAAGTCTGTTCCTCATCAACCATAGCATAAACCGACTGCCCTTGCAAAGGCAAAGTCTTAAAATCACCAAATATTATGAAGTCGTCTATCAACACCTTAGATTGTCCATCATCAAATTTGATCAGATATTTGTTCGGCTCTGTAATTTCTATCACTTTGCCGGAATAGTAGCGTTTGTCCACCCATTTGGCTAGAACAACTGTATCGGGAGCATAGCCAGAATATTCTTGCTTTATTGGCGTTTTTTCCACTGGCGTTGCAGGTCTGGGTGAAGTTGGCCGTCGCTTTTGCTTCAATTTGCTCACAGATTTCGGAGTCCCCACTAATGAAGCTAAAGGCTTCTCTTCTGTCGGAGATTTGACCGGAGATCTCTTTCCATCTCCATTCATTGGTACCATTTCGGGAGAATTCATGCCTTGCCATTCTGGCTCTTCAGCCTGTGTAGGTAAGATAGCACGTTTCGTTTTGCCAGCTAAAGGTCTACGACCCCTTTTTAAAGTTTTTTTCAAAGAGCTCTTCGGGGTAGTCTTATCGCATTTGCCAACCTCTTCGGGACTTGCATTGCCGTTGCTTATTGTACATTCACTCGAAGGAGATGCTTGTATGCCAATAGAAACTTTTTCCTCACTCGTGGACTTATTGCCTTCATCAATTGATGATTCTCGTATGTGCGCGAATATGTCGTGTAACTTTTTCATTAACGCATCATATCCTTTTATGGATGTTGAAGGATTAGACATGGATTTCCGCGGTGGTTGTGGAACCACAAACGCTCCATCACTGGTTCTGTTACTACTAGAAGTTGAGGTAGAACTGACAGTAGACGCGAAAGATGTTCTATTTGGTAGGCTAATCATACCACCACTAGTCACACTCGACGGTGAATTACTGACCGATACATCGCCTAAGTACGGATCAATTGTAAACCTCTTTGATAACCTTTGGTATTCCCGACACATCTCTACACCTAAGTCATTATCAGTCCTCACAATGTAAAGAGACAGGAACTCTCCATCTTCATTATGGCTCATATGGACGTCGAAGACTGGAATCTGAGGTGTATTGACAGGCAAAGAATGACCATTGTGTAGAGGCGAGATTGTAGAAGGTGTGGTAGTGTTACTGACTCTAAAAGATTCGTTTTTGCCTCTCTTTCCCTTATTGAGGTTCAATCGCGTCATGTCAGGAGTGCTATCACTGTCGTCAGACCTTTTGCCTTCCATTAAATCTGTAGGTGTAGAAGAGTTGCCATTTGATAATTTTCCGATCAGTTTAGATGCAACAGTAGGGATATTGTCTGGACTTTCTAAGTTCATAGAACAAACACTGTCAGTGCTCTCTTGATCTGTTGATTTATCTTTATAATCCTTAAGCTTAGTTTGAGATAGATTGCAATTTGGATCCGAGTAATGATAACCTTCACTTTGGGGCTCACGAATCTTGCCTACTTCAACAATGTCTTTTCTGTCTTTAACTGCAACTGGATCACTGCTGTAAACACGAGGTTTCGTCAAATCATCAGATTTTTCTTCAAGGCTGTCGTCGTCAAGAGAGAGTACTAAGTGTAAATTTTGAGAGTCATTTTGTGCATCAAAACTGATTTCTTCATCTATCGATTCTGGAATTTTCTTAGCTACTTCTACAATAGGATTGTTTACGTTTCGAGATTTTTCAGATGATTCATTAATTTCCTTCTGCTGTTTTTTACGTGGCGTCCTTGGAGTTCGATTTGAATTTAAATTAGGGCTGACAGATCTTGACTTAGCAGTCTTTGGTGTTTTGGACTTAGCAACATCAGTGCTATTACTGCGTTTGGTTATTTTTCTAGGGCTAGATTTCACTGGAGCAGTTGGCGTTGAGTCTATAAGTTTTTGTTTAGTGGTAATTTCTGACACCTCATTATCTAACGTTTGAGTACTAGGGAGGTCTAGTTTTTGCATTTTAGGACTGTTTTCAATAGGTTCATCTACAAGCTTTCTTTTGGCTTGGACTGCATGTGGGTTGTCTGAAACAAATAGAAATTATTTATGAATTATTACTACATGTCTGTAAGTTTGCGGTAAACTAGAACATTACTTAACAGATATTGATAAGTTTCTCTGTTCAACAGTTTTCATTTTCAAGATTTTTTTTATTAAAATATGTATTTGTTTTCTATAACAGAAGTTGAAAACAGTCGAGTAACCTACATAATGATAAAGTGATGTGAATGCACTATCGATTTAGCAGATTTTTTTTTTAATTATAATCAGACTAGGAATTTTGAAAATACTCGTATATCAGGTTTTGTAGGACAGCATGATCAAACTTTGCAGTTTTTCATTAAGTTTTAAACATTTAAAACTGGGAGTGAGCCAAAGAATTTAAAAAATAAGAATTTTATTTAAATGTACAGAATTTCATAATAAACATATAAAGAGGTTAAGATTCTTATTTCTTACCCTTAGAATCAGATGAAATTGTAATTGGACTTTCTTCAGAGAGACAGATGATATCCTGAAATAATAAAAACAAAACTTTAATATGTCGTGTGTATTTAAATATGTTATATTTTAAATATACTATAGCATTAAGCTCCCAAGAAATATAAAATAAATTATAAAAAAAGACTAACTTGTTTAACTTTATTAGATAACATGAGGATGATCGGGAGTCGGGACTATTTTGGTTGACATGCAATTTTAATGCCTATATTTTTTAAACTCTGTAATCATAGGTAACGGATTTTGAACCATCATCCTTCAAAAGGAATCAATACAGATTTGTGTGTAATAAACAATATAATGTTTGCCAGTAGTGGATAATAAGAGTAGAAAACAGTAGATAATAGAGTAGAAATAGAAAATAGTGTCTTGGAAGAGGCTTCTATCCAGCAGTGGAGACATTAGTAAACAATATATTTACTGTTATTAAATATCAGTAAAAAAATAGTACAATTTTTTAGTTATTTTTTCTTAATATAAGCGAATATTTGCGACTTTTTGTGAGTTTGAGTAAATGTTAACTAGATAATTATTCTTGTTGATAATTATCCTATAAAAAACAGGTACCAACCGATCTTTACTCAGGTGAGCATTTCTATCAACTTCCATATAGCGTAGACAAATGCTAGTGTACACTAATATTATAAAGAAGAAATATGAAATAATAATGCTAGTGGTAGAGTTGAGTGGATGTACGTTGCTTTAAATAAAAAATAATTACAAAAATTAAATATCGTAAACGAATATTAAGACTATTCCGCGGTCTCAAGAATTTGAATTGTTAAATTAATGGTAAACACCTACGTTTCAAGAATCAAGAGAATCAAGCAGAGGTGAATAGTAAGGCTGAATTTTTCGTTTTGCTCACGTACCTACACCTTAAATAATACGGTGTGGGCGGCTGGATTATTTTCTTCAAGCGATAAGTGTTCATTAGTAAACAACATGAGTGTACAACGATCGCCGAATAGCGGGAAGTCGACAAGAGGAAACGGTTCGTATCCTGATTTATATTAAATGTCGAGGGAAGAATATGTTGCACAAAGACGAAAACAACCGGATATTGACTTCGACTTGAAAGAGAAAGTTGCGATATCCGAAAAGAAATCATGTACTTTTTTAATGAATTTACCAATAATCGTAAAGAAAATTCTACCAAAATTCAACTAGAACTCACTGAAATTAAAAAAGAAATAAAGAATATAAATAAAACAACAGATTTAACATCAGAATATAATAAAATAAAAAATGAGTTTGTAGATTTGAAAACTGAAAATTCGGAAATAAGGAGAATATAACAGAACTGGAGTAGGATTCTCACGGAAGTATTGAGTGTGATTCTATTACACAAAAATAGCTACTACTTAGCCACGAAAACCTCGTCCTAGAATTCCGCAAACACTGTCAACGAGAAAAAAAAAATCATAATAAAGGAGGATATATGTCGACAGTGAGGCGCGATCATGACTGTGAAGAGGGCAGGACAGTCCGAAACCACTTAAAACAACCAGACTTGGTAAGTTCAATTCAGAAAAATCGCCCTTTTAAAGTCTGCTATGAATCTGTGGATATTGATAAACAATTGCTGCGCAACAAGTCGAAAGCAGGTGACATGAAATTACATGAAAATATTAAAACAAGAACTGACGCGAAGAGAATCTAGTGGAGAAACAGACCTCACTCTATAAAATACATTAATGGTATTACCTGTATAAAATCATTAATAAAAACACAAAAAAATCAACCTATAATACCTACAAAATACCAAGTTATTCTGCCGATCGGCGAGTCGTTACTATGACGAATAAACCTACTAGTTTACAATAAAGTATCTAATTATCGAGACCCACTTACGCATTCTTCATGCTTGAAATTATTTTACGCCAATGTACGATATGTAGGACTGTGAAGTTTGACGAATTGAAATGCACAATTATTCATCTAATAATTGAACCGAGACCTGGACTAGAAGTGAAGCTGACGCCAAATTATATTAAATGCCTAACTATACACATATTTATAATTACAGAAAAGATAAAAAAAAGGGACGGTGTCTCAATTTTCGTACACAATATAGCCTACAACATTATGTAACAGAAGAACTTTACACAGACGGTATATATACTACCTTGAAATGTACTGCATTTCCCACTTTATCGTATTTCCCCAATGTACGTACGTGTTTCGGTAGTGAGTGAGATGTGCCAGAGCCCATTCCCATCCCATCCTATCCCTCCCCATTTTCCTAACCCTTTCTCCAAATCCATTCCTATATCTCCAAAGGTAGGCGGCGCATCCGGGGGCGTGCCAACATTTGTCATTTTGGACTAATGTTGGCATGTATCGCGGATGTCTATGGGCGACAGTATCCACTTACCATCAGGTGGACTGAATGCGCGTCTGCCGCCTTCATACATAAAAAAAAAAATACTATATACCTATGGATGTACCTACAACAATTTCCACTAAATATAGGAGCTATTTATGAACCAGCGCCAGCGAATTTTGTACAAGAGAAACTACAGCATCAAAAAATATTTTAGACCATGTTTGTACCAACCTCGAGCAAGAATGGATTAATAAAAACATAATTGATGGAATAAATAGATGAAATTTACTATGGCAACAACTTAAAAACGACCCTGTAAAATAATGAACTCAAAAAAGGTTTTTTAGAAGTAAGAATACTAATGATACAAAATACTAAAAATCATATTATTATCATGCTTTTGGGAAGTGTGATAAAAATCCCAAAAAAGTGGGTCTTAATAAATAATCTGACTAATAATAAAATTCAAAACAATTGCACTCCTTCCTAACTTACAATCGGTTCGATATAACTGACCTAAATGAAATCTGTAAGCATTTTAACCTTTTTTTTCTACTATGGCTTGAAACTTGCTAATGAAATTCCTACTAAATAACACAACTTTATATATACACTATCATATATGAATAAAAAACCATACATAGAACTAACAGAATTCAAATCTTGTAATAGAAACAAACTGCAAAATTATTGTCTTTTTATCTTTTTTATTTAGAGGCTTTTGTCCTACAAGGAAATGTCAGCCCAGCCCCATCCATCCACTGATCTTAGAGTAAAGATACATATTAATATATGTACATATTAAGAAGTCAAAGGCTTCACTGATGCATAAGCATATTAAAAAATGTAGTTGCCGCATCACAATGTGGCTCTGCTATAGTATTTCCATTTCTTTATTTTCTCGATGACAGTTCTAATTTGATAGTTGTAGTGTTGTGTGACCAAATAAGTAATGATACCGATCGCATATATTTATTATATTTTGAACAAAGACAAATACAACAAAAACATTCAAATATATTTTTTCAACACTCAATGGCCCACCGCCATTTTGTGTTTGTCTTAATCTGTCACTCGCAACAAGACGGTCGTGCTAGTCACTACATTTCTGTTCGCTGAGTTTTTTCACATTATCCATACGTTACGTTGTGTATTTTGTGTTCCTCCGTGTTGATTGCTGCCCAGCTGTCAAATATCAAAATGCCGAAAGGATCTGTTCTGAAAAGGCAGGCGAGAGAACTGGTGATCAAGGTTCGTAATTACTTTGAAGCAGAGTATCAAAATGGTGGCCCGCTATTACCACTGTCGCAAGTGCGAGAGCGTGTTGCGGCCGCATTAGGAATTAGTGGACCTACTGTTTCAAAAATTACTACCGAAGCTTACGGTACAAGCGGCATGCAGGAAAATAAGCTTCGTACGCCGAAGAAAAAACGCCAACCACGTCGTGTGACATCGGTTGACAACTTCGACGCTGACGCTATTCGCCGTCATATATATGACTATTACTTGCGCAAAGAAATTCCAACACTTAAAAAACTTGTTGTTTCTTTACGTGAATGTGGTTTGTTCCATGGCCAAAAATCGTCATTAAGCTTGGTTTTGAAAGAAATTGGATTTTGTTATAAAAAATCGGACAAACGTAAAATATTGATGGAGCGTCACGACGTTGCTATGGCTCGCTGCGAATTTTTGAGCGAAGCCAAAAAGATATCAGATTGGTCAAATGTTATTTTCACTGACGAGACTTGGTTAAATGCAAACCACGCAGTATCTAAGAACTGGACTGACGACACCGTCGCTTCCACTAGTTCAGTGCCAATGGGAAAAGGTGAACGCCTCATCATATGCCATGCAGGGTCTACGAAAGGATTCATGTCAGATGCTTTACTGGCCTTTAAATCCAAGAAAACAGTGGACTACCACGAAGAAATGAACGCGGAGATTTACGAAGGATGGTTTAAAGAAATGGTGCAATCTCTGGAAGAACCGTCGATAATTATTATGGACAACGCTACATATCACTCCAGACAAATTGATAAAATGCCGACGCAGGCCAATAAAAAACAAGAGATAATTGACTGGCTCCAACGTCATGGCGAAAATGTGGATAATACTTTATTAAAAGTACAATTAGTGAATATTTTAAAATCGAATAAAAGCCACCCTAAAAGATATGTTATCGACGAAATGCGAGTAGCTGCCGAATGTGGTCATTGGGTTCTTCGACTTCCGCCGTATCATTGCCAGTACAATGCTATAGAACTAATATGGGCACAAATCAAAGGACACGCCGCTCGAAACAATACCCATCCCCCTTTTACGGCAAACAAGATGTTAGATTTATTAAAAAATGCATGTGCGGAAGTAACTGCCGAAAACTGGGAAAAAATTGTGAGAAGAACCCAAAACATTATAGCGTCGGATTGGGAAATTCATGTGGCATTCGATAATATAGAAGTACAGGAACTTATAATAAATGTTGGGGAGAGCTCATCGAGTGACAGTGACGATTCATCAGATTTTGATTAAAATAAATAAATAAAGATTACCTGTCATTATAATTATTTCGTTTCATTGTCGAGTACCTACCTATACCTACTTATTTTACAACAGCTTCGAAAATTTTAAAGAAGTTGGCATTATCAATCAAGAATTAACACGTGTAACATCTTGTAATGAAATATAATATTAGTTAATAAATTTGTACAAAAGTATCCGGCAGTAGTTTAGTTTCTTACATTTTGTAAAAAAATATCGGATCTGTTATCCTGTTACGTTTATCGATAACTACATCCCTAAAATTGCTTTCTGGCTGACATGACCTTGTTAATGAAATATGACGTCTTGGTGCCTAATTTTTGTTCAGAGTTTTAGGCGTTGACGCTAGAACAAAGTTATATCGACCACTGTGTGTCAGCTGTCATCGAGAAAATAAAGCAATGGAACTTGTATAATATGGCAAATAAATGCATTGACATTGTGCCTATTTATATTATACTAGCCCTCGCTTCGCTTCAGTTTATAAGTTTTTTTTCGGACTTAGTTGACGAATATCATGATAACTTTAGCTAATTTGCACATAATATATAGTCTATGTCCATCTAGTTACAGTAGGAAGTTAGAAGCCGGGAGCCTTGCATTAGTTGGTGTAACCAGCCAGAACATTAAGTAAAATAAAGTAGGTGAGCATATACATTTAAGAGACATTTAGTAACCAAATAATGAGTTATAACATACCTCATCCTTCTGGATGGTTGTCTCAGTTGTTTGTTCAATTTCTTTTTCAGGTTCATACACAGGACTTTCTGGGAATAAATTACTTGAGTCATCATTCATTCCCGATGTACTGTCTACAATGTTGTATGATTCAACTGGAGGGTCTGAAAAAACATATTTATATATATTTTATTCAATAAACAACTGTATTATGTAGTATACTAATATTTAAAAATGAAATTATGTCTGTTTGTTTGAAATAATTTCATATATCAATGTATGGACAAATAAATCTGAAATTTTGCATGAACCTCGGGGAAGACATCAAAGACATAGGCAATAAAACTAAGTTTCCTGTGGGTTACTGACTACACAGGTGAAGCTCTGGGCAAACTCTAGTATATTAAAAAACAAAATAAATAAGAATAATTAAGGTACTATAGATAAAAGTTTAAGACATTATTTATATAAAATTAATTTAAATAAAACTAATTGAACTCGCATTTCCCCTATTGCTCTTTCTGCCATACAGATAATGCCATTTATTATATTCAGCAAGAAAGGGGATTTTCCCTAAAATATTGAGCTTATTCAAGAAGACCATTGTATAAATAGCAAATTTTAGGGAAGTACACATTATAAGAAGTCCTTGGTGCTATTTTTTAAGTTATATTATTACATTTCATCACACCTTAATTCAAAGGTTAGCTGATAGAGGTCTGTCTCTAGGTATTAAAATTATCTTTTATATGATAATCTTCAATAAAGTTATTAAATAAATAAATAACATAAATAATGCATTAAGATTATTTGGTATGTTTTATATACAATGTTGTTCATGAACAAATTTAATATGATGTTCAATTCTGAGCATTATTTAAACTGTGTTTTAAAAATGAGTATTTAAATTTAAAAAAAAATAACACATTATAGTAAAAAACTAAATTTTAAATAACAATTAAATTATTTTATGTTAAATAATAAAAACAGTTGTTGAAGATGGGTTTAGGAAATGTTAAATAACCAATACATAATATACAGAAAAAGATAAAAGTGGTCTAGACTACTTTTATCTATATATATATATATATACAATATATTTTTGAATATACTTTTATCATTAGAAGGCATATAAGGCACACATTATTTGAAACTGTTTTATAATCAGATCTTATCAAAACTTCAGTTAAAAACATCCTTAATCATACATAACCTCAAAACATGAAAATATAAATTAAACCATAAAGCTTTTACAATAAGGTCTCTTCTCTTTTGTATGATGGGTGTATGTATCGTTTTTTAGTCTGATGGTTTTAATTTCATATTGGTATTACAAAATTAACTGAAACTTTTAAGTTAGAACAAAATGCAAACTATGGTGTACGTTAGTTACGGTGAATGAAGGGCTTAATTTTATTGATGTTTGTGCTATAATACGACCACGTAATGATGTCGTGAGAAAAACAATTACACAGGCGTTATATTAAGTTTACAGTATATTTCCATGCATATTGTGTACATCATAAATTGTTTATTGTGTGGTTAATGACATTCGTTTTAATAAATAGCAAATTAGTATGTGAAAATAAGAAAACATCAAATACAATTACTCTTACAAGGAATGTTTTTCATTAGCCGCTCTAAATGTCAAACCGTATCACGATTTAGGAAGCTAAATATAAATAAAGCTTAAGTACCTGTATCCTGAGAGTCAACTTCCATTTCACTGATATTATTATCCCTATTCTCCATGATATAGACAATAATTGAACTGTAATTTGATAAAACTGGCGCCTTTCGCTACCGATACATCTGTCACTTTAAGCTATTCGTAATAAAAAGCATTAAATTTTCTTTTGACACGTACACACAAAAGACACCACTGTTATTAATAAAGGGCCTAATTCTTAAAAATAAAGAATATACTGTAAATGAAGACAAAAATCGTTTTATCAGCGAAAAATGCAATAAAGAAACAGGCTTGTTTATGAAGCTCATAAACCGTGTTGCCAAGTAATAAAATAATTAGTTAGGTCGTATTTGTTTTCTTTCTATTTTAATATTATAACTCGCTAATAGGCCGCAGTAAAAATATTAACTTAAATAAAAAATAATTGACTAAGGATATGCAGTGAGTTAGAAAAGGTAAAAAGTATGAGGTATTTAATTTCAATATTGTAACATTGCCAATGACGGCTTTGCGGCCGGCACTCTTCAGCCAATCGTAAACGTTTTTCTAAATTGGCGCGCAAATTTGAAGGGCGCCCAAGAAAAAAAGATAGAAGACTCCTTTTATTACATATTACTAAAAAAAGTAATTTCCTAAAAAAAGTAAAAGTAAAAGTAATTTTGTAAATTACCTTAGAAGTTTTTTTTTAATTACTATTTTTTTAAGAATAGAAGAATTGAGATTTTGTTTGATTATTGTAAAAATTCTGTATTGTGGGATTTGTGGTTTAATAGCAATAGCTTATTAAACTTCAAAGTTTAATAAACTACCATTATTTTCAGTTTATTAAATGTTCGTGATAATTAAATAAAAGCGTGAGACTGCATTTTTCGTGTTATTCCAAGGAGTCCAACTTTGTCCTCAATAAATCTAATATAATATGTATATTATGCGTATTATGGATCAATAGTGATAGTTTATTAAAGATCAAAGTGTTTTTCAAGCGCGGTGTTTGTGATAATCAAATAAAAGCGTGTGACTGCGTTTTTCGTGTGCCAAAAACCAAAGAATCCTCATCTGTTCTCAGTAAACCTTCTATCGCTTTACTAAGTGACTTCTAACGTACTTTGACAGGACTGGACATCGACAGGATACGTTTTAGACTTCGAAATCGTTTATTACGAAGAAAACTTGACACTGGCGGAATGTGCTAATTGCACCATTGCCATATATGAAGAAAAAATAAACAATAACAAAAACAAAACTAGTTTAATAAATTAGTAATATATATGTTTAATAACTATTTAGTATAATTTTGTATTAGCCTTGGTTTTTAACTTTAATTTTTGTTTATACATAATGTATCGCTGTTGGGTTACCAATAAAAAAAGGATTGGGACTCGGTACAGTTGTACCCGAAGTCCCTTTTTATCGCTGGCCCTGTATTCTAGCCAATAAGCTATATTACGGAATACGGAGTAATTTAAATACAATAGCACATTCATTAGGGTGTCCCAAATAAGTGTAAAATCGTAATAAATGTACAGTTTACACCAACTGGTGTTTTATTTTCCAAATCTACATGAATTCTTAAGTCAATCCATAGTACCTCGGTACAAATTCACATTGTAAACTTGACAAGTTGTAAACTTGACATCAAGTCGGCATGGGTTCTGCTTGTCCTGTGGCAATAATAAGTATTTCATAATTTGATTTCGCAAAAAAAATCCCTCCTTATGTCATGGGATACTCTAACATTCACGCATAGGCAATACACGTACATAGTATTCTATTGAAATTAATATCTGAATATTTACGATAAAACTTTCTAGTAATTTTGTTCACCCGCATCATTCAATAAAATAATGTTAAACAAACAGTATTTCTGAAGTACCCCCCCTTTGACATTAATGAGATTTACATGTACGACGAAGTTTTCGTTTTTGGCTCTAAAATATTTCCGGATACACCAAGACGGGATGTAATAACTTCGCTGCCATTGGAATTGTCTTGGAGAATATTCTCGTAAGTTCCTCCTACAGGAGACACATAATTTTAAATAATCTGATTACATGTTTTCTTTTCTCTTTGGCTTTTTAGGTGAGCGAGTACGTCGGATGTTGTTTTCGGGTGCTGACTAAACGCGGTTTGATAAATGGATGTGCAGTAGTATTTTTTATTCAGTTTTTTTTCTCGTAAGAAATTATTTTTTGTTTTCTATTGTGCTAGTAGTATAGTGATCCAGTTAAAAATATGCAAAATTGCATTAATAGATTTTTTATAATTTTTTTCTATCAGCAACTGATAGGTTTGTTATACGAGTATTAGGTATTTTATCGAGTATTGCTTTTAAAGAAAGAAGATGGCAAACGAGCACATAGGCATACATGCGACATTTGCAATACATGACGACATCAGTCCAGAATGACAGACATTAGCATACCTCCAGATGCGCTGCCTATATTTTAGTGTT
Organism: Sesia bembeciformis; assembly: GCA_943735995.1. Lineage (NCBI taxonomy): Eukaryota > Metazoa > Arthropoda > Insecta > Lepidoptera > Sesiidae > Sesia > Sesia bembeciformis. Next base: position 12,517,356 of record OX031040.1, read on the forward strand.
GTGGATTTGAGAAAAGGATTAGGAAATGAGGAGTGTAACGCTACGAGTAGTTTTGTTTATTCCATCAACCTCCCCATTCCTCCTTAGACGAATGCAGTAGAATGGGGAGCAAAGGGTTAAGGAGTTTCATTTATTCCATTATTCGACGAAAGGGGTGGGAATATGATGAGACGAGATGGGCTGCGATGAGAAATAGTTTCTTGTATGTCTCAGTCACTATCAAAATATTTACATACTACATTTTAAGGTAGTCATCTGCAGAGCATTTAGCAATTTCCGACATTTTTTAATGATTATGTACATTGAACATTTATTTGTTTGAACAGACATTTAGACGACATGTCACTGCGCAATGCAACCCAAGTACATAGCACGTGGCGTCGAATAATAATAGCGAAGAAATCTTTAAGGAATCGTCTGAATAAATTAGAATTAGTTCTAAAATTGGGTTCAGAGAGTTTAGCTAAGTTCTACAGGAGAAATAGGAGAAAGGTGAAGAAGGAAAGAAGAAAAAATTACTTGTTACTTGCTGAAAGTACTGGTGGGTACATTTGACACTCGTATATTATACAATATCGAATCAATCTTTCGCACATTTGCAGTTCATTACCAACTTCTTTAACAATCTGTTAAGTAGCGCCGACCGCAAATGTAAGGTTGTAGAACAATCCTATTCATTTAGTAGAGCGATGAATATAGACTTTAAAATCACCGCAATAACTCGTTTGTAATCGTACGAACGCTCGGTTGGCTCTAGGGTGTGTTTCCCATCCTATCTCGAAGCCCGAAATCATAGATTCTGATCGTGATTCTTAATTAATTCCTTTGTTAGTTCCTTACCAGTTGTCATTAGACGTGCTTAGTCGCTGTCTAGTTTTAAAAGGCAAGTTAGAAATCATTATTCTATTAGTTAGTTTCTTTAATTTTCTATTTTCTTTCTTTACCAAATAATTTTCTCTCACTACCTACCATTTCGTTTCTAACTTGTTCTATTTTATCCCCTGGAGACTACAATTCCCTCGTATTTTTCTATCCTTGTCAACTTTGATTCTTATTTACAAATTAATATTGAATGCAGATATATATATCTAAGTATGTATTTATTTATATCTTATTATTAAGTTATTTATTATTATAAGTATGTATCATATTATATTTATTATTGATATAATCGGTTTTGTTGCACATAATTCGTTTTGTAAATTTCAATAGTTTTTTTATTTGTCTCTATCCCAAGGTTGGCTGGAAGAGATCGCCTTAGCGATAAGGTAGCCTATTGTATTCTGTCATTTATTATTTGTGCACATGTAATAACTATTTGTATGACTTAAAGAGACTTCATTTATTTATTTATGAAGCAGAATGTTCAAGTTTATGCTCATAACTCTCAAGAAGGTGCTCAATTGGTCAATATGGTGTAACGTGGCCATTATCCGGCTTCAGTGATGGTTTGGTGGATGTTAGCCATCAAGGAGTGACTGAACCATATTTTTGTGAAAAAGATATTAAAATGTCGCCTCAAGTATATCAAGATACGATTTTTGGAAAGGTTGTAAAGACCCTTAGCAACACCCTGTTCCATAACCAAGACTGGTCCTTTCAGCAAGATCAGCTTTCAGCTTTAGTGTTACTGGACTCAACTTTGCATGTAAACTTAATTTTTCTGTGAATAGAATTTAAATATTTCTACATACTGGTCCACCTGCCTTCGACCTCCTTGAACAATAGCGTACACGTTATCCACATATCTCTTCCAGATCTTTATGACACCGGGAGCAGACTGGATTGTTCAAAATGGTTGGTTCAAACTCTTCAAAATATTCCATCCATAAACTGGCTACGACTAGAGCGCGACCGGACTATTATTATTATTATACCCATAAGGCGCTCATTCCAAACATCAAAAAGTGAACGAATAGCGTGCTTTAAGGAACTTTGGGAGGCCTTTCTGCGTAACAGCAACTTTTTTTGGAGTTAATTGTTACTGGGGATGAAACTATGGCTCTTTACTATGATCCCCTTCCTAAAACGGAGTTGATGGAGTGGCGTTGTTCTGGTGAAGCACTGCCTAGAAAGGCAAAGGTGACCCAGTCCACCGAAAAGATTATGACTTCGGTATTCTGGGACTGTCAAGAAATATTGCTTGTAGACATAAAAGAACGCAATACTACGGTGACCGGAAGCTATTATGATAACCTTATAGAGCAATTACGAGAAGCAATCCAGCAGAAACTTCGTGGAAAACTAAGCAAAGCTGTGCGGCTTCTTCATGACAATGCACACGTCCACCCTGCCGCAGTTGCGAAAGCCGTTGTTTCAAAGTGTGGCTCCACGGAAATTCGCCACCCACCCTATAGTCCTGACTTAGCTCCATATTAGCGTTCTATTTTTTCCTCTATTACAAATTGTTCTCAAAACTCAAGGCGAACTTAAGGGATAGAATATTTTCCACTGATGATGAAGTGACCGCTGCGGTTTTTGCTCATTTTGAAGACAAAACTTCTGACTATTTTTATACTGAAATAGAAATCTCATAGAAAAGTATGTTCAAATAGACGGAGATTATATTGAAAAATAACAATATATTCATGAACTTGAGTGTCCGTTTTCTTTGTCAGATTGGAAAATTTTGGCCCTCCCCACGTATATACTCGTTACATACACATACCTTTTTTAAATTTAATTATACCAAAGTATAAATGCATTTATGTTGCTTACTTTGTGCCCGTAATCCTAGAAGGTTTGTGCAGGCCCTGCACATTTGTAAATAAACTTAATTACTAAAATATGAATATAAATTGCTGGTTTGTTATTTTAAATAATTAATACAATTCACGCAAAACATCAGTCACTATAATGAAGCCACCAATTGTACAGAGAAACCGGTTCCTCACACTCGTCGATAGTCTGCTTACGGTACAATATAATTTATTATTTATTAATAGTATCATTTTATGTATTAAATTTATGTATTTTATTATTCTATGGAAATCCCTGCAATATTTATATATTGGATTTGTTTGTTGTATTTATAAATATTTAATTTAAACATTGCGTAGTTCGTAATTTTGTGAATATGTATATGTCAATATGAATATTGTGTTATGGTTGTAATTATGTACATATTGTATTTTGTAATGGAAAATACAAAAATAACAATAATAATAAATATAAAAAAAAAACTATTTTTCATTACTTAAAAATTTCCTACTAGTTTATTCATATTAATGTTCTTTTAACTTATGTATAATTTTTCATTTATGAGATTGTCTCAATTGAATTGGATAGATAGATATATAGTGGTTAGTCTGTTCAAGTTACATAATATACATCTTGTATATTTAATGCACTTAGTAGGTATTTTGTTAGAAGCCATATTTAAATATTAGGTAAAATTGGCGTATGTTTTTTTTCAGTTCAATCGGCGAGAACGTTTACTTTAAAATCGAAACGAGGAGGCGACGAAATGATTTTACATTCAAAACGGTTCAAATTATTTTGAACATCGTTGAAAATAATTATAAATAAATTTAGAATTACACTATTTTAATATACTTGAGCGTTTTTATTTATGTAAATAAGTTCTCTAGTAAAACAATTGTCATTTTCATACATATTTATCATTATACCTAATTAATTCACTAACAATATGTAATTTTTATCCCATTTCATTCAAAACGGTTCAAATTATTATGAGCATCGTTGAAAATAATTATAAATAAATTTAGAATTATACTATTTTCATATACTTTAGTGTTTTTATTTATTTAAATAACTTCTCTGGTAAAACAATTGTCATTTTCATACCTAATTAAATCACCAACAATAAATAATTTTTATTCCAGTAACACTGCACAGTTTTTTGTTGAACGACTGACTGTTGCTCCCCTACAGTAGTTCACAACAGAGTCGCTACGAGGAAAAATGTCGAAATGGACTTATTTATTTTCTTACGCGAATAACTAAAAATATTCTTAGTAACTATTTAATCACAGGAACACCGTGGAACGAACTTTAAATAAAAATATAAAAACAATATTGAAAACATAAGCTGGTATTTGAAAATTGATACCTACATCTAAAAAGAACGTAAATAAATTAAGAACATACTAAAATTCAAAAAAAGAATTTAATTTAATCACAAGCTCGATATCTCTTTGATAGCCAGTTCAATGACTTAAGCTAAAATTCCTTTGTCTCGACAATAAAATTTAAGATAATTAAATTTAAAATGCCTACACAAACTTTGAATACAGAAACACTACAGTTATCCCTGTAACGGCGCTTTAAAACAGAATGACAAAAAATAAATGTATATTTTGATTAATATTTGTACAATTGGACTTGCAAATAGGTACATCTATAAATGATTGTTGTTTGTGTATACATGACTGTTTATATGTAAGAAATATTAACAGTTATTATTCTTTTTTTCCATAAAAAAAAAGAAAAAAGTGCCACAAAACGTGTATGTCCCTACATTCTCACTTTTAATTTTTCTCACTTCTACAAAAATTGTTAGCAGTAGCGGTCGACAACGGACAGTGTTCATACATTTTAGTCACAGAGTAAATTGTAAAACATCTCATGTGAAAGCGGCATGGACGTGATATATGTACGGGAATGCCTTTACACGCACACTATATGGAGTGGAAATGTTTCAAAATTCAAACAGAATTTCATGTACACTTGCGATTTATCTCTCATTTTACCGCTAATGTTTTTAGAAACAGAACTAAGTAAGTAAATAGGTAAAAATATAGATATAAATGTATATGTCCTTACATGTACTGTATGCATTTTAATGGATTAGTTATGGTAATGAGTGACAGAGATATTTGAGAATTCAGGAATTTGCATAATTATTTTTTAAGGACATTTTGACTCGCCTGGTCGACAGCACTGGCGATCCTAAGCCTGGTCATTATTATGAAAATAATATCATATAAGTCGTATTATTATTATATGTCGAATTAGAGAGCCAGTGCTTCGCCTTACACGCTTTGCTCTCTTACTTAGGCGTAAGTGGCGTATATGAGTGATTAAAGTTGAAGTGTCTTGTGCTCGAAAAATTTAACAAAATCTGTAATGACTTTGATAATGCTATTATCCGTGTTTAAATAAAATCATTCTAAATTATTTATTTCGTTGTCTTAGTGACAATAAATATGTTGAAATAAAAAACGTCGTGCACACGACAAAAGTACTCTTTCCACATTTTCTTGAAGAAAATATTATTTCAGTGCTATTTAGAGTTCCGTGATGAGACTTTTTTCTATAGAATAAAGGCGGCAGACGAGCATCCGTCCTCCCGATGGTAAGTGGATAATGTCGTCCATAGAAATCCGCGAAACATGCCAATATCAGTGCAGAATAACAAACGTTAGCACGCCCCCAGATGCGTTGCCAACCTTTGCAGATTAAGGAATGGATTGGGGAGATGGGTAGGATGGGATGGGAATGGGCTCTGGCATATTTCACTCACTACCGAAACACATACGTACATTGGGGAAATACGATAAAGTAGGAAATGCAGTACATTTCAAGGTAGTCTTCTGTGAGAGAGGGGTAATGTGGGCAGTCGGATGCCCCCAGCGGTTGTAGGAATGCAGCATGCACTATCCTCCACCTGATGAGGTTCTTGGGGATTTTCATATCTTTTTATCACTACATTGGTTATGTTTGGTCAACTATTGCAAAAGTTTCATTCAGATTTGATAAATAGTAAATAGTCCATGTGTACCAGTATAATATAACATGGAACCAGCATAATAAACGCCTATAATATATTCCCTACACTAGTATTTGGTGTGCTTTTAATGGAATTCCTGGATTATTATGGAAATTCACGTTACAGCGATTATATCATTTACAGGAGGATATTATATTACAGCTGTGACATAAATATTACAGCTGTAGTATGGGCCGCCTTTTAGAATAATAGTACCACTCCATCTGTTCTCGTGGGTGTCGTAAAGGATTAACAAAGCCGCTACCACATCCCCTGAGGAACTACACCACCACTAAAAGAGTGGACTAGCCAACCCGCTTGGTCAGCGTGGCGTTTTGCAACCTCACGGAGAAGACGAATGTACACGAGGAGGCCATGTCCTGCACTGGACAAAAAAAGGGCTGGTTACGGTTTAAATGGTAAGATATAGAAGTAAGTATAAAGGAAATGAGCTAAACAACAAGAATGCGATCAAACTTAGCAACAGAAATTCGACAAAATAGTCACCGACATAGTTCAAAGAATTATCAAGCAGAATTGGAAGTGGGTAAATCATCTCTGGCATAGGACCATCCACCGATGGAGTAAACGAGCCCTTGAAACAAGACCAAATTATCAACTTATTCAATAGTCGACTAACTGGCGTTAACCGCAAATAGAACGTTGTAAGACTAACCTGTATTTTCAATTAAAGCAACGAATATGAATCACTAAATAACTGGTTTACGAACGCAAACAAGTTTGTAATCGTGCTAACACTCGTTTGGCCAATATTTTTTACTTGTTATCATACTGAAATGAATTTAATATAAATGATTATTTAGTAAAATCGCAACGGAACCCTAACGGGAACCGGAAATTGTTACATAAAGTGTACACGGAAAACTAGCGAGAAATATAAATAAAAACCCGCGTCGAATCCGTTTTCCCACGTAAATCCAGGTGAGACGCACTCGGGCGGCGTTTTATTCAATTTTTTACGTGACTTCCTTAACCACTCCCTTCTTATCTCCCTCTGCCTCTTAAACGTCCGCCGTCAAGTGAGCAACGAATTAACGTTCCGACGCTCTTCCTGTAACCAGAAAACCAAACTAACGAAGTTACGTTTTTCGTTTTTTGACCGAGGGTTGGTCTTCACAGGTGTAATATGTAGGTAGTTGATGTATAATGTATATCACCTATTGTTATTATTATTATATAATAATCTATTAAAAAATAGTTTAGAAACATTACTGTTATTTCGAGTTATTATAATATCCCACATGTATTTCATCACACTTATACGTACACGCACTCACAAATACACACACATCTTTACATACACAAATACGCACCTATATAACAACACTACACATAAGAAATACCACACATCAGTTTTGCGTTATAGTCTTCAATCTCCCTAAGTTTGTTTTGTGTTAATATGTATACATATTCGTAGTATACATATTAACCCCTGTGGCGATAAGAATAGTTTATATAGATGTAAGGTTTGTTTTAATTCGTTTTCCTGTGCCTGTTGCCTGGAAATAGGAGCTCATAGGTCAGTTACCCTCTTTACTTATAATATCTACCCTACACTACATAATAAAGCTATCACTTGCTCCCACATTATATACACAGTGTAAATATTATATGAGAACTGCAAAACAGTCATTGTCCTTTGACAAAACTCACAGGGGTTTGAAATGTTTTTTTTTCATGTTTTTATTTGTTAGAAACAGTTATACAGTGTTTCTAACACTGTTACTGACAGTCCATTTTAAACTTGTTTTTAATAAATTTGTTAGAAGCATAAAAACAGGAATGAATGTGAATGTGAACGTCCCTGAATGTGAGGACATAACAATCAATTATAAGTACAAAATTATTGGAAAACGTAGCTTATAAACCAACAATAATTATAAAATGCGTTTTTTACATTAAAACTAATTAAAATTTTCTTTTTTTATTAAATAAACGAAAGATTTTTATCTGTGTTTTACGAGATCCGAAACGCGGGAAGCCATGATTGATTACTGGGTGACGTCACATCACAAATCACAAAGTTGTTATAGTGTTGTGAGTTATAGATCCAAGATGTCACGTGAGCAACTGTTCTCGCGCGAAATTAAAATTAATAATGAAGATTTATTTTTTAAATTGAGCAATCGTGGAGGATTGTAATCAACATATTTTGCATGTTTTAAAATACTTTCTTGAAAATTGGCCAGTAGCTAATTTACTGTAGATAGATGTAGATATTTAATTTAGCGGTCCGATTAGCAACTGTTTATAAATGGAGTGTGCGACGTTGCCAATCGTAGTAGCGTATAGCGAGTAGTACAGAGTAACAAAATCAGAGACTTCATTAAAAAAAGTACATATTTTTGGGTGAAAATATCTAGTTCAGATTAAATATTCAGATGTTCTACCATACAAAAGTTGTTAGTTTTAATTATAGACATTCAATATCTAGGTCGTACCAGGTATTTTTATTTAACCCTGTAACAGACGTGAAAAATTAAGATGCTAGCAAATCGCCAGCGACCGTGCACCGGCTATTATATCGCTTGGGCAATTTTCACCACAACTAACTGTTTGGCATTGTTCTGTGACTCAAACTTGTGATAAGGGTTTCATAATAAAGCCGTTTGCAAGTGTAGAATAATGAACTTCCTAATTGATTTATTATCTAACACCCTTCTAAACGCTACTACTGTGATTATTTACATAGTACAGATTTAATTATTCTAGGAGCGTTTTAGTTTTTTTAAATGTATTCTTCGGTCTTGGGAGTCTTGGGAGAAGACACATCCAGAAGTAGAGCGACATAGATTGATGGTACCTATGGTATGGTATTCTTATCCAGGAGCGTGTATCTCATATAAGCTAATAAGCAGAGTTTCCCATTTAAAGAATACTTATCTACGCTGTAATTACGCGCGAGCATAATTACAGGCAAGGTTGTAGTCAAGATTTTACCCAGGGTGGGGTGAAGCAAACTATTTTCATATAATTTAAATAGAAATAGTGTAATGCAGAAAGTCTGTTCTTTATTCTTCTCTATGTCGGGGGAGGGGGAGGGGGGCAGCCTGCCCCGCCGTGGCTACGCCCATGGTCACTGATCAACGCTATTGTTGTTAGTGCTTAGTGCTCCTGTTAGTGCATTTTCCAGTCGATTAAATTTGTTTACATGGATTCCTGCATGATCACTGTCGTTTATCAAGTTTATCAAATCAACTAAGGCACGTCACTGTTCTTATGTTGTCTGTTACTCAACCATGTTACTTGAATGTTACTCAAACCATGTTATTATATAGGCATTAAGTAAGTGTTATTAAATGTAACATTCTGTTTGTTCGTAATAAATAACTAAATTTCGTTTTAAATTACGCCGGTCCCATAAATGTTAATGGGAATTTAACCACGACTGAGCTTCATCCGGTCGGCTATCGAATTTCTGCTATAAAAATCGGAAACTCCATTTAAAATGCCTACCTCTAAGTAATTAACATTATTGAAACTGTTATTTTTTTCAGCTGTTCGAAAAATTAAAAAAAATCCTTTTGTAAGCATGGAGGGGGCTCCAGGCTATCACGTCAATGCCTCTTGCTACACGATGCTTTATTGCTGAACTAGTGACAATAGAAACTAGTGATCTATCGGTGTTACGAGCCAGGGTTTGAGCATGAATATAAGTTGAGATTATGTACGTCTAGGCCTAGGTTTAGAGTTGTAAAAACTAACGCCAAGCACTCGACGCTAGAGCGCCGAATAAGCGCTAAGGAATTTTTAAGTCGAGCGTTAGCGATGGTGAACTTTATAGTCCAATTATAGTTTCCATTTTAAAATAATTTCTTTTGGTCACGTCTATAGTGGCCTAAATTAATCATAATAATGGAGTCTTATGTTTCCTTGTTAAATCTTTGTCCCCCGTTCAATTAGGATTGTAATTCCAATTTACTTCTATTTTTCCAAGAAAATGTCTCAACTTATTTCCTCAATTACAGTAATTACTTTGCTTGGAATGAAATATTATAAAAAAATCGCGTAAAAAGAGACAAAGAAATCATCCGTAACAAAGTCGTTGTTACCAAAAAGACACTTTCAAGGAAGCATCTTCTCTGGAGTTGATATCAGAAGGCTTTAAGAGCACTTCCGATGAGGGTCCGCGTCAAAGCGTGCCGGATGTATCAATTTGACGCCGTCCGCCATCTTGGAGACTTGTGAGACGCTGGAGTGTGTGGATTTTCGGAGACTTTTTTGACGGCAACTTGACCTATATTTTATAGAGTAAATACTTTACCGGTTTACGCTACAGCTGTATACACTCATAATCTGATTCCAATCTAGCATTTTGTTTGTTTTAGTCACGTATAGAATACAACATGTTTATCTCGAACGGTGATAGCGGTAATGAACCTTAAAGTGGTATGGTGATAAATGACACAATTATCTTTAATGCAAAATAATTAATATGTGTTTTACTTTACAATCATTGTTTTTTATTCAGATTTCGTGATGGCATTTTCGTGAACGCCTAAAACTGGTCTAATACATAAACAATTTAGTCTGAAGAGCTTCATAGCTAGAGAGGCCAGTTTTAACAAAAAATGATAGGGTTGTTATCCGTTCGGGTTTTCCCGGATTTGTTCTAAGTTGTCTGCTAAAGCCCATTCCCATACCAATCTATCCGTCCCTTCCCATTTGGCCAACCCTTACCAAATCCATTCTTAAATTTTAAAATGGTGGGCAGCGAATCCGGGGGCATGTCAACGTTTGTCATTCTGGACTGATGTTGGCATATATTGTGGATGTCGCAGGGCGACAGTATCCTCTAACCACCAGGTGGACTGTCTGCTCGTATGTCGCCTTTATTCTATAAAAATAATTTATAACTTAACAAAAATTTAAAGAATTTTATTTTGTACCAATAGGTACAGTAAGTTTCTTTAATTTAAAAAAATAAAAATAATTTTTTTTGGATGTCTCGGTTTTAAACCCAAAAGTATTAGAGGTCCTTGTTCGGGTTTGATGATTTTAAGAGTACAAATGGCAGCCCTAGTCAAGAAAATACTATTGGGATATTTTCCTGCATCTCTTTTTCTTACAAGGCCCTTTCTTACTACGTCCATTTCAGTCCCCTTCTCTGCCTATCGTCAGTCCTCAAACATTGAGTTTTTAAAATTCCTGCCATAATTTAGACGGTGCAGTATCGAAACGTCCGTGTTCCCGTTTTGTTATGGTAATTTCTCGTGAGGCGTTGCGCAAACATAACTCATTGCCCATGAAATATGAGCGCTACGCGTTTCAATAAATACGCATTTATAGAAGTCCTTATATCTCGTAGTCCCGTGACAATATACTTTCAGAACTTTGGTTTAAGATTCTTCTTAAACGTCACTTACTATATAATTATAATGTCTAAGATTGTGTTCAAATTATGCTAATAGTTCACAGGCGTTAAGCCAAATCATAAATTTACATTAAAATATTGATTTAATACACACTTTGCAAATAGTTTGCTTAGATGACGCGTATTTAGCTAACAATGAACGCTTACTTAAATAAATTAGCCGTTGTAGAGGGTCAGCATGTTGTTGGCATTCCTTTGATTCCATGATTGGTCAGTGCAGTCAGTATACCGATATGCGCTGACCGAGACCCTGCGAAACGGCCTGCCAACGAGCCTGTAAAATGTCTCACAGTTTATTTGCTTACTGCTTATTTGCTTATTAGCCTCTCTGCCAATATTTGATCACGATCTAAAAGGTTGTAATCGATCTATCGTATTACCATAATCATTTATGTGGTTATTTTGTTATTTACCTGGTGGAAGGCCCTGGCATCTGTAACATAGGATTCTTCTAGCACGCGAGCCAACGAACCTCTTCTATGTTACTGTAAGATATTTTTTTAGTTTCACTCGTAGGTACGCACTAATTAAAATTATGTGTAAAGTTAAATAAATAAAATATTAAACTAAATATCAAGAGTTGATAACCAGAAGGTAGAACCAGTTTCTTGGGCTGTAACAGTTATGTTATGTGCTGGGTTAACATTTAGGATGTTTTTATTCAGTTCAATTATAAAGTTCCCACGGGAACCAAACTAAAACACACCTACTCCAAGGTCTGCGCGCGCGAAGCCGCAGGTACTGCTAGTGTATTAGATGTTTAAGTCAATAAAATAATTCTCTTTCTTTCGTTTTTTCTGATATGATGTCCTTCAAAATATGAGAGGAGCAAAAATCTGATTGAATTCCGAATTCAGCGATTGCCGTATTTCTGAACACGGTCACATGGAGAATCCACGAAAAGGACAAATATGTTCCCGTCGCCTCTGCTTGATTTATACTCGTCTTTTATACTCGGCGCACATGGCTGTGAAAACTGAAAAATAGCCGACATGATAACGAAAGAGATTCGTATGTGATGTTTTTAATGGTATGTTTGCGATCTGATATCGAATGTAGGGTTTGTCAAATGAAACGTGGCATAAAGCAGCACATTTTAAAAAGTTGGTTGATTTTCGTTTTGAATGTCTTGCGGAATTCATTTATATTTCAATTTAACACTAGTTTCTATAGGATGGTACCTAATTTTATGTTCTAAGATTATTTCGTCATTTTGGTTTCGAATGACCTTTAGACGATCTATTTCACATTTTTATGAACAATCCGTTTACAAACAATAAAGAAGGTAATAGACAAGTAGAAGGTTAAAGCGACAGTAGATAATTTGGGTAGGTACGAGTATCGAAAAACACGCTCGTGTAGTTGTCGCCTTAAGTTCGTTTTACCACCCGATGGACTGTCTGCTCGAATCCACGAGCTTGCTATTAAAAAAACTCTTTTTTTGGGAGTTTATGAAACATTTTTCAGTCGTAATTTTGAAAGTTCCAAACCGATTTGGCCCATATAAACTCACACTATTTAGTACTACATTTCATTTCAATCCTTTAAGAATTGCGTTCTCCAGTTTGTCCATAAATTTTGTCACGTTCTATATACATGTATAAATATAAACTTTTCGTTTCAGCTGGTCACCATTAACCAATTTGGCAGCGATAGGATTCCTGTGGTCAAGCAAACAATAAAAGGTCCAAAGATCATTGCTCGATATAATGAATACTTATCTAATGATAGAAGTTTTATGAAATTCCTACATCTGAAAAGGTATGCAGCGCACATGGGGGCGTCGGCGTTTGTCATTCTGGAATAACGTTGGCATGTATGTGTCCATAGGCGACAGTATTCACTTAGCACCAGGTGGACTGTATGCTCGCATGCAGCCTTCTTAAAAAAAATTGCAATATCATGACCTACAGTAGATTTCTTCGAAATATCCCCAAAAGCATCGCCAATAACTTAACATTCTTCGCTCCTAAAACCAATATCTTAAGTTACAGTTACAGCTGAAGAATCTCACGTATTGTAGATATTTTCAAATTGCTCAACGATTTTGTTCAATACTAAAATTCTCTCGCAACGTATTCCCGCACATTTCATTCATCTAAAATATACGACGAATGTGCTTGAAATTTTCTTTATTTTTATAGAAATAAATACTTTATTTTCTCTATTTCGTTTGTCTTATCTAAATATAATGAAACGTGACATATATTTTATCTGATAAAATAGGCTCCTTTAAAAGTTAATTACAGTCTGTTATTTATCTAATTTACCCTATTCTACTGTATTAATATATTGTTATGTATTTTTGTAGCTTCTTATATAAGCATTATGTTGTAATATTCATATAGTTTTTGTTAGGTACCGCATTTAGTAACTTTTACGTAACTTAGTATCTTTTCTTCCTTCACGTTATCAAATTAAGCAAATTTTGTTCTTGTTATTTGTGTACCCTCTTATTACTGTAGGTACACTATTGTTTATGAACGTTGGCCGATGTGTAATTTAAGCACATATAGAAAAAGATTTTGTTTTGTAATTTAGTTAGTAAATGTTTTACATGTGTTTAGTGCATAAGCCTCATAAAATAAATAAATAAAACCCGCCGATTAAAGGATTAAGTATGAAGGTAGGAAGGTAGGAAGGTATTCGTATAAAATATTAGTAATCCTTGACCTACTGTATGTATGTCTGTACTAGTTACTAAATTACTATAACAAATCCAACAAAAGTGCTAAAAATAACTTCAAATTACTTAAAAAATAAACCTTTCCCGAAATGCATAAAAATGTCAAATTTTAACCTCTTTCCTATAACACATAAATGTTACCAATTAATATGAATCAAAAATTAAACATTGTTTACGAAATGTTTAAAGTTTATCTTTCCATGATAAAGAGTTTAATATATGCAAGCGTGTCATTACATGAATCAGTCTCATTCGAATGTGCGCAGTGAGAACACAAAATGAAGTTATTTTGTTTAGCTTTTTCGTTAGCGGTTATTCTTGTAGTAGAAGGTGACCATAGATTCGTAGGAACTAATGTCCTGAGACCCATGGTCTATCACTACCATGCCCAATACAGCTCGATGATCTTCAGGAAGCGAGTGGAGAATTTATATTTCGCATTACCTGCACTGCCAACAAACGCTGGCCGGGTCATTCAGGTAATTATTACTAATTCTTTTTTCATTAATTTTATTTTTATCTATTCGTAATAACTGTTTTTTGCAAAGTCAATCTTTATTAACCACAAAGGTTTTTAAACAGAACATTTATTTTTAATAACCATAACCAAGCTTCTTTATCTTGATATATATATTTAATTATTATTTTTAATATGCTCTGTGTAAAGTTGAGAACCATGTGAAATTCTACAACAAGTAGGTATATCAAAAAGCACAATAATTTATAACATATTTTTTAAGTGTAAAACTATATTATATACGAAGTATTTTTTACACATGAATGTATTGAAAATATTTGATAGTTTCTTTGGGATGAGTTTATTGCAGCTTAATTTAAAGAAGAAGTACGTATTTCGGGTAGTTGTATCATTTGGTGCAAACTATATCTCAGGATCTGCTTGTATCGTAATGTGGATTAGACAGAGAAAATCTTATTTTTTTCTGAGTATGATGCACTTAAAAACGAAAAGTGTTATAAGTCGAGTTGTACCGTTTTTCACAGAAACAAAATAAGAGTAGCTTATTTGTGACCGTTTCGGCGTTTTCAAAACATTGAAACAAAATCTTACTTTTCTTAGTCTCTACCGTTATATCGTTATATCGGTTATACTTAGTCACTGGTGTTATATCGAGGAAACATATTTCTTGATATATTCTCCTTAATACCTATTGAGTATTTTTTTCGTACAAACAACAATATTTTGGCTTTGTATTCAGGAAAGATGGAAAAAAAATTAACAAAAACTCATAAAATGAGGTTTTGCAAAACAGATTCATAATATTTTTCATATTTCCTGAATACAGAGGGAAAATACCTACAACACGATACATATGACTAATATTCAACAAACACCTGTGAGATCGCCGGCCTTGTAAATAAAACACATTTCACAGCTGTTTTGCAATTAGAATTCCCGTGTAATTCAAATGTGCTGTATAGAAATTAAAATATCTGCACTTAATACAGAATACATAATAATATAATACTTAGTACAGAAGGTTCACTTGCTAGAAAATTATCCATACTAAAATACATCTAACAAAATGGGTCATCATGGTTCAACACAAATTAATTCAGCCTATTCACGATCTATAGATTAATTAAACCTGATTTTACAGGAGAGCAGTTTTAAAATAACAACACTTGCTATATTTTTATTGACAAGCAAACATCGCCAGTGATCTTAAAAGCAGACTGTAGTAAAGGTATCTTTAGGATACTTTTACATTAAACAGTATATGTATAAGTATTAATTGAACATGTTTTTAATAATAACTCAAAAATCGAGATTTACGAATAATGTCACTCTTGCAATAAATGAGCGATATGACTGATGACCTTTAATTTGTTTTCTTTTGTATTAAGTAGATAGAGATAGATAACACGTTTATTCAGGTTACAGTCACCGGACACAATGGTTATAAAGGAAAATAAATAAAGCCGCCCAGAAAAGGCTAGTTTGATTTTAGTGGGTATTAGGTATACTCGTATGTACCCTATTATTATGTGTACTCCCACCGATTTGGGAGATTATTTTTGTATCTCATTTTACTCATTACTCCTCATCCCATCTTATCCCATACTTACCAACTTAATCCCACGGACTTATGAATATTATAAAATAAAAGAAACGTTTTTCTCGTTATACTCGTACTTTTTCTCAAAGCCTTGGGATTCATCCAGGTAATACCGCCAGAATGTTAAGTAGCTTGCCATGAGGATCAAATTTGTACAACATGTTCAGTATATAATCCGGTTTCTGGTATATTAGTGTATTTTTTTTTTTATATAGAAAAAGGTGGAAGACGAGCGTACAGTCCACCTGATGGTAAGTAGATACTGTCATCCATAGACATCCGCGATTCATGCCAACATCAGTCCAGAATGACAAACGTTGGCACACCCCCAAGTGCGCGCGCACCTTTGCAGATTAAGGAATGGATTGGGAGAAAGGGTTGGGAATATGTAGAGGGATAGGATGGGATGGGAATGGGCTCTGGCATATCTCACTCACTAGCGAAACATGAACATTGAGGAATCCTACCTTGCCACGGGGACCAAATTAGTACAACATGAAATATATTAGTGTACTAGCTGTGCCCGGCATAATATTTTTGCACATAATATATAGCCTATGTCCATCTGGAATAATGTACCTTTCAAATGGTGAAAGAATTTTTCAAATAGGTGCAGTGGTTCAGGAGATTACCCTCTACATACGCACAAACTCAACTCTTTATTATATTCGATCACAAAATTCGCACTCTCTTTTTATTATATTAGTTCTTCGATAGTTATTTCGATAGTTATTAGTAATTGTTTTCGTGAAATAAAATAAATTCCAAACTATATTGTAAAATGGTTTTGCTTTCGTATAATAAATTATTTGGTATTATTAATATCAATTATATCTAAGAAGACATTTGATGGAACCGGTAGTGGACCAATTACAACAAATATTAATGTATTTACTCCCGTTCTTTTGACAAAAAACATTTCTGAAAACTTGAACTAATCAGTTTCAATGGCGACCTTCAATTACCGCCTAAAATAAAATTAGATGTTATCTAAGAAATTAGAAGGTCATGCAAGAGATAACGTCAATTTAACTATGTATTATATGTTTTCCCCTTTGGTCTCGCCTTAACAATGAAATGAATTCCTGATTGCGATAATTAGGTGAATAAGTCAACTTTTATCTTATTCATAAGCTATTAAACAGTTGAACAAAGTCATGACCTAAACACTTTTGATAATGTATGAACGTGGTAGATATGGATGTGCACCGGTTCTGGAATTACCGGAAAAAAATCGGTAAATACAGACACCGGAGAATTATTTATGGGTGTAATACCCAATTAATTCAGAATTTCTACATACAGACTACATCTATATACTTATAATAAAAATGTAACTGATCGCTGTCTGTACATGGAAGATATATGAGAAAAATATTATTGGGGGTCTTTATCAACGCAATAGAACCCAAAACAATGATTGTTAAAATTTTTGTCTGTTTGTTTGTTTATCTGTTTTTCTGTGCGTTTGTGCGCGCTAATCTTAGAAACGGCTTAACCGATTTGGGTGCGGTTTTCACTAATTTATTGTGGTAAGCTTCACTTAAAATTTAGTGTTTGTTTTATTTCAATCAGTTCATAAATAAAAAAGTTATATCAATTTAAAGAATCACGTCGAACATTTAAAGAAATAAGCTATAAGAAATTATGTGTGTGTTCGTTTTTGAAAATACCAAATACCCCTAAGAAGGTAAAGGCGGTGTTTATAAACTAAAGTCCACGCTGACGAAGTCGCGGGCAACAGCTAGTTTATAAATAAAAATTTAGACTATTTTTATTTCCTCAATGAACGTAGGTGTTTGCTATTGACAAATTACTAATAGGGAATAATTAACAATTTTATAATAATAATTAATTAAGAAGTAGATATTAAGAAGTTAATAAGTAAATATTATGCCAAGCATTAAACCCCCCCACCCCCTGTAATGCTGCAGGATAGGAGAGTCATATTTGGTAGAGGAGGCTTTCAGGCAGATCTTTTATGCATCTGGTCGCTTGAAATCCGTCAGTTCCCGCTGACAACAAACATCTGTTACCAATAGCGCTGTTATTATTATAGTATCACAATCATTCAGCTCCTTTGTATTTCTTTAAAGTTGAGTAATTAAATTTATTGAATGACGTGATTACTTGATGATGATCAAGCTAACAAAGACCCGGCAATAATTTTGTGTGACTGTAATATAAGATTAATGATTACCATAACTTTTATCATATTGAGCATTTCCGGGACAAACTGCTTATATTCCTGGACACGGAATACAGCAAAAAACTCCGGGACAATCCTGGAATGCTCCTGGCAACTTTAGTCGTACCGATGTTTATAGTTTATATTCATTTGTTACAGGGAATACTGGCTTACGATGTAACCAATTCTGGCGCTACTGCGAACATAACTCAAGGAGGCATCGGGTTCAACTTCGTGAATCTTCGTATGAAGAGCGACCGCGGGAAATCCCTTGACTATGACATTTATGTTTACGCATAAACGCATTCTGCTGCGCTTTTCTTCTTTTTCTTTCGCTTTTAATCTCTTAAACTACGGGAGAAATAATAACTTTCATGAAAGGAACAAACCAAAACTAGTTTTGTGATTTTCAATTAGTACTGTTAAAATTGAGCGCTGAGCATCGAGCGTCAAACGCTCGTGAGCGTTATAGGTTAGAATTTTTAACGATCAAAGGTTTAGGGCTCGCAAGCGTTACAAACGTGGACTATAACGCTAAGAAGCGTTTAACGTTCGAGTTTTTAACGCTCATTAGCACACACTACAATAATATTTTTTGTCCTGTACTTGATGTTCCAACTCTTCACGATAACTGCAAAAAAATATTAACTTTAGTTATTAACATCGTCCAAATCAATTATTTAGACCTTGATTTCAGACGTAGTCTTCGTAAAAATCAGCACTGAATCAGCGCTAGTGAACCTTCATAACCGTAACCATTTTGGACTCGAGGTTTTAACTAAACGGGTATAAGACCATCAAACGTTAAAATTGCGGATTAAAACGCGCATAAACGTTATAATCCGAGCGTGATAATAATGACAGCGTTAGCTCGAGTCCTAAATGTTCATTAGTGCTCATTCGGAGTCGAGCGCTTAGCACTCATTTTTACTACTAGTACTAGATTAACCAGAATTCATTACCTTTCCTTCATTATTTCGCTTAAACACTAGTTCCGAGAGGTCATGATCATTATGTCGACCTGTACAGTGTGTATCAATAATTATAAACAACAGGTCTGTTATTCAGAGAAAGAAAAACATTATTTTCAATTTGCTGTATTTATTTGTTAAATAAATTCTGCCGACTTATTTATAACGTGGTTAAAATAAAATCTCAATCGAATTTTCTGTATGCACTTTTATTAACTCAATTCGATTGTTTATTTTGACGAACAGACAAATCAATACTAATATAATAAAGAGGTAAAAGTGTGTTTGTAGGTATGTTGGGGGTAATCTCTGTAACTACTGAACCGATTTCAAAAATTCTTTCACAAATAGAAAGCTATATTATCCGTGTCTAATATAGGCTATATTTTATTTTAAAATTTTGAAATAAAACTTATAAACCGAAGCGAAGCGAGGGCGGGTCGCTAATCAAATATACATTGTAAAGAATACAGCACATCGAGTTTTTAACATTTCTATTCCATTTTAGCCTTTATGAGGACTTAATAAGATTTAATTAAGTACACACTTGATATGCTTGGCTTCTATACATACACTACAATAAAAACTAGTTGTATCTAATATATAAAGAGAATGTATTTTCATTTGACTTAATAAAATCTACACGTGATAATTATGTTTGGCATCTGTACCTACCATACCATCAGCATACGGATATAGGCCTCTCCCAGCGCTCGCCACCACACACGATCCTTCTTCGAAACGAATGGGCAGGTCATATTTGCCGCAAGACTAATTACTGATGGGGTAGACGAGTCCTCGAGTGGAGGCCAGGCACCGGGAAGCGCAGTGTGGGACGTTCCCCACCCAGGCTACCGACGATTTAAAGAAATTCACCGGTGGTGGTTGGATGAGCCTGTCTGTACATACACTATGGTGAAATTGAGATATATCTAAGACTATAAAGACAATGCATTACAGAAAATTAAATCATGTGCTCTAATAATATCTATAAATATTTACTGTATTTAGATTTTGTTTATAAGTAGAAGAGGTGACAGACGGGCGGACGGATGGCAAATGGTTACCTGCAACACCAGGAGGAAGTGGGTCCTATTGACAGCCTTCTTGAAGAGCCCCATGCCATAGCTTATTGGAAAACCTCAGCTGGCAATTTTTGAGTTTGCAGTATAAAGTGTCAATTTGTTTATAAAAATAATAGTCGCGTGTGATTCTGCTCGTGTTTGTATATTGAATTCCCAATTTTCGCTGACAATTTTTCATTTTGTTATTTCCACGTTAATAAACAGATAAGTACAAATGTTGAAAATATTTAAAAAATATTTAACCATTCAATATATTCAACCGGCGGCGTACTTCACGCATTTTAGAAATATAAGATTGTAATTAAAATTACAATTACAAGAAAATAATGAATTGTTTGTTAACTTATTAATAATTTTTAGTAACTACCAGTAGGTAAGTAGGAGCATACTTTTGCTGAAATATGTAACTAATATGTAAGTACAAATAAAGAATAAATACTTGATCAATTTGAAAGATGTCTTAAATAAATAGAGCCGCATAGAAAAGTGACGTAAAGCAAAATTGCCATTTTTTATTTCCGACGAATAAAATACGAATATCCGCTAGAAAGTAACACTCACAGGAACTATCAGTAAATTTTAACTGTATGTCACACGGCTGCAATAAACAAAAAGCGGAAAAAATTGAGTTGACCTGATAGTGGTGTGACTGACCCAACGTTGGGTTGCCGTCTTACACACCGTAGCGTAAATTCGTCATGAATACCTATTTATTTGACCAGATTTCTGCAAAACAATGTTGCAAAGTTTTATCATCCTCGACTGATGGTGACATGTATCGCCAATGTCCATAGGCGACTGTATACCTTTACCATCGCGTGGATTGTTTACTCGTCTGTCATCTTCTTTCTATAAACAAAAATAATTTAGTATAGTTGTTTCCCGACGACGTGGCCTGGTGTAATTATTATTTTACTGTAATTATATGCGGAGAATGTACGTTGCATTCACGCAGACGTTGAGCGTGTAGCGTGTGTTGAGCGTGTGTAAGAGAAGACGCAGGCTTCTCTGGCCACATTACCCCCTCTCATACAAGACTAAATTGAATTTTACTACATTTCCCATTTTATCTTATTTCCCCAATGTACGTACGTGTTTCGGTAGTAAGTGAGATATGCCAGAGTCCATTTCCATCTCATCCTATCCTATCCCTCCCCATTTTCGCAACCCTTTCTCCAAATCTATTCCTATATCTCCACAGACGTATTCGCGGGAGTACCAACGTTAATCATTCTGGACTGATGTTGACATATAACGCTGATGTCTATAAACAACAGTATCCATTTACCATTAGATGGACTGTATGCTCGTCTGCCGACTTTTTTCGTTAAAAAATATATATATATTTTCGTAACCATTGAAGGTTGTTACGCGGCGGTGTAACAAACTTATCGCAGTTTCATATTAAACGAAACAACGTTATGTGAGCAGTATGGGTGAATTTAAAATAGCAATTCGAAATAAAATGCTAGACTTTTTGCCTTTGACTACACTGCATGAGTAGACTAGACTCAAAGAAGTAAATCAAGGGTCTTCTTTTGGAAAGAATTGTTCCAGAGTCAGATACCCGCCTGGGTATGCACTTTCTACTTATAAACTGCGTCCAGTAAATTCGATACTCAATAGACTTCAATAGAGTATCGTTACTTTAAATTAAGCTAAATACCAGGGGAGGTCCAAAATCTTTCGCCCCGACAAAGAAAAAGTTTATGAAACTATTTTTATTTTCCAATATAGTCTCCGCCTATTTGAACACTTTTCGGATCGTTTAATTCGGCGAAAACCGCAGCTATTACTTCATCATCAGTAGAAAATATGCTACTACTTAAGTCCGACTTGTTTTTTGAAAACAAATAATAATCACTGCGAGCCAACTCAGGACTATAGGGTGGGTGGCGAATTTCCGTGATGCCACACTTTGAACCAGCAGCTTACGCAACTGTGGCGGCGTGGACGCTTGTTATAGAACATTGTTATACTGTTATAACAATGCTGTGGCGGTGCATTGTTATAGAGAACCTGCACACCTTTCCTTAGTTTTCCACGACGTTTCTGCTTGATTGCTTCTCGTAATAGCTCTATAAGGTTAGCATATTAGTATTAATTGAATCTTCCGGGCTACTTGGCCACAATATTCCTTGACAGTCCTAGAATATCGAAGTCATAACCTTTTTAGTGAACGGAGTCACCTTTGCCTTTCTAGGCGGTGCTTCACCAGAACGACGCCACTCCATCAACTTCCTTTTAGGAAGGCGATCATAGTGAAGAACTATAGTTTCATCCCCAATAACAATTGACCCCAAAAAACTCGGGCTAACACCTTCCTTTGTAAGGAACTTCATATGATTCTTACCTGCAACACACGATGATAACTAGTTACTAGATGATAACAGCGATCGCATGATAGTCTTAAGAAATTTACATTCAAAGTGTGCCGTTTGCCGTGTCGTTGGCTGTCACTGTTCCCTATCGGCTCCCGAAGTCTAAAGCTGTGTATCGATTACGTGCGGTTGCCGCGCAAGCGCCACGTAAATAATCTTCAAATCGTAAATAATAAGAAGAAAATAATCAAATAATGCTGGGTCTTGTTTGCCCACAATGGCTTACTAAATTAACATTTTTATTTTAGAATTCACGTTCCTATACAATTTTCAACGTGGTGATATTTAAACAGTCTTAAACAAACCCTCCATATATTATTATAAGTCTTCATTTAGACTTTGACATCAAAAGTCATTTACGTTCAGTTTAAAAAGTTTTCAGCGCATTTAATATAATTCAGATTACCTTAGTGTCTCTAACTAAACAAGATTTACTAACAAAGTAGTTAAGTTGTTAGTTAGTAAAGTGAAGGGTACCGACATTGTTCACAATATCAACGCGCTCAGCAGGTATCGACAAGTTTGTATGAATTAAGTTTCCAACTTAAATTGACTCCACTATCACTAGTCTATGGGTAAAGGTTGACTGTCATATGGATAAAAATAATTGCTTTTATAGAACATCAGTATTTGTCTGTGGCTTCACCTGTTTGAAACATGATTTCGTCTGTTTAAAGTTGATAAATTTTCCTTGCAAAATATGTTCGAAAGTACTAAACTGATTTTAGTAAAGATATTCTAAAATTTTCGAGGTAAAAATAATTTAAATTCTTATAGATAAAAATAATTTTAATAATAAGGTGAACAGACAGAGTAAAATTGCCTTTATTGTAACCTAGGTAACCTAGTTAATTAAATTTAATTGTAATCTATTTATTTAAAAAGAAATCAAGTTGGTAATAGTTTTATATTCTAGCTTTAGAATTAGTTTGGTTCATTAACTAATATACATTGACGATACTGTGTCATCATTTTATTTTATTTTAAGATTTATTTTAATGATGCAAAATTCCACTCAGTATGTGGTTTGGAAATTTAGTTGTCACTCAAAGTAGTCTTAAATGGAAACATAATCAAGACATATTATATAATTGGACATATAACATATTTTCGGCGATAATGTTTGCCGTCTAGTGGAACCGCACGGCTAAATAAATAACGTTACCAGTTCTAAGCCAACCTTTCAATCTATAGCCCAACTTCGATATTGCACGGCGCAAATATCGTTAGAACATTGTCTTGAATAATTGCTACTTGTTGTTTGTATCGTGATACATGGTCGCCGATATCAGTTACTGTGTACGATTCCACAAGAATTAACAGAACAAGCCTTGTTGCCGATTCTTTAGGTCTTAATTATGTGCAGGGCCGGATCGAGCGTGTCTAGCGCCCTGGCCGAACAACTTGTTCTTCGAGCGTGTGAAAAGTAGATCGAACATTTTTTAATGACTGACGGTTTAATATGTATTACATTTAATGTCATATATCTGAGATATGGGTCTACTTCTACAGATATTGAGACTTTAGTGAAATCTTAAAAAAAATAACTATAATATTTTGTATTGCTTAATCTTAAAATTATATGTTAGAACAAATTCCAATTATTTTGATTATCATTATTCATTATTATATTTATAGATATTTACTACTTTACATATTTTAAGTTGGTATTCATCTTTAGTTTTTAATAATTTAGTTTTAAATATATATTTAGTGAGCTGATTTTATTGTATTAGATTAGTCTTATATATCAATTGATTTGTAAATATAAAATTAGATTCTAATTAACAAAATCATGAAACAACGAATTTTAAAGTCGGAAAATCTTAACCAAGGTCATTATGTCCACACCGACAATATGTCCTCTTTACTCAGATAACGTCACCATTAGTATTCTAGATAATATAAAGAATAGTCGTTATATTTATTTATTAAATTCCAACAGCTATAATATCTAAAAGTATTATTATTCATTATAGACGATTGAACTAAATCAATATACAGTTAATAAATTTATATTAACACCAAACCATTAAACATCAAAATTAAATTAAACTTTTACCATTTCCATGAACCGGTTTTCAATGTTCTAATTTTCCATTCACCATTTGTTTGTCCTCTCTTCATAATACGATCCGATTTTCAGTAACATGCAAGTATACTCAATTATCTCATGCATTAAGACTGCGATAGAACATAGACAAAATCCAGTGTTAGATCTTACGTCGGAGAAACTAGTCTTAAATGGAACAAAATTAGGATAATGTCAAATGATTATTTGACTTTTATTTTTCATGACAACACCGCTCATGTGAAAGACATGTTAATCTTTCATTAAAATCACAAAGTAGGCTGAAAAAGGCCATTACGGCCCAGAAGATAAGGATTTCGTATCTCTCTAGCACGTGCCAAATTTCAGCGTTCCAGCGGAGTTTTTTAACTTAATTTCCTGTGTACAATGATCTTGGCACCAGATCGTGGATCGTTTGTATTTAGTTAGAGGAGATACGCCTTGTGGGAAGTTACTAACAAGTATTCGATTAAAGCGTTAAATACTAGGAACCGATTGAATATCTTAGTGACATTTTGAAGAAATATTCAAGGAATGTTCCAAAAAAATATCTACTGTATCAATATGAACGAATCTATGAAGAAAACAAAGGAATCTAGTATGACAATTACAAAGAAACTTGTAATGGAGTATTCGAACAATCTAGAGATTTCATCAGAAATCCACTTAAATGAATGGAAATAAATGAATCTGATTAAATTTAATGTAACACTGTAGTCGCCTTTGGATGCATCGCGCCCTCCCTGAAATATTACTTACACTCTGACTGGCATACTTTTATTTATTTTATTGACATATTATCTTTTATTTATTTATTTTATTTTAATTAAAATTCATGGCAACAATTTATGGAAAGAGTAGTTTAACAATGCTACTGTTTCTTTTATAGGGAAGTAGGTGGACGAGCAAGCGGTCCCACGCGATGTCGACACTAAGGATCCCGGTACTCTCCGACATCTTAAGAAAGCTGAATTATGCTCTGAAAGCGAGGTGCTACGACAAAAGTGGCCTTTTTAGAGGTGAATGCACAGGCTCGCGTCTTACTGGGGTTGAAATCCACTAGGTTTAGAGAACCCCAAATCGAGACGATCTAAAGCGTTTTAGATTTCAGAAACAGCACGGAGCCTTGCGGGACGCCAGCGTTAATAGACATGGTGTCGGAGCAGCTACCATCGATAACGACTCTGATGCTCCGTCCAGTCAGGAAGCTGGCAACCCATTCGCATAATCCCTCGGGTATCCCTAAAGATGGTAGCTTGGAAAGTAGCGATTTGTGCCATACCCGGTCAAAAGATTTCGGTAATGTCTAGGCCCTAGGAAAACAGCTAAAGCCTCGCCTCTACTCTCAATGGCTTCTGCCCAGTAGTACGCTAAAAGATCACCAATCGAGCGATTATAGAGAAATCCATATTGACGGTCGCTAATCAGCTGGTGATCCTCTACGTACCCAAGGAGCTGTGTGTACCCAACACGCTCCACCACCTTCGAGAGGTAGGTGATCGCTAATGGCTTGTGGGTGCTAATCGCCAATGCTAATGGCTTTACGCCAATTACGAACTAATATTCCAAAAAAAGACAATTTAATTATGACTATGTGTGGTGTGTGATGTATATATTTTTCTGCAATAAGTTACTTAAGAAAAAATATTATAAAATACCTATATCATGACACGATGAGTCATGACGTCAGCGGGAGTACCTAGGTATTAGAAAACCATAAAATATTTACGAACAAACTTTTGCTTTCGTCTACTGACTGTTAGGTATTTAGTTACCTAACATTTTCTTATCACCGACAAAACTTCTTACCTGATGGCTTAAAACTCTTCGAGCTCTCAAACTCTTCAGAATTTAATCCTCTTGTAATTCGTCAACTCCCGAATTCGGAGATTAACTTTCTTACATCCAGTAACGTCTGCTAATTTCAGATAACTCCTGAAAAGTTCCCTATGTTGATCGTTTGTTAACGGAGAACTCGTTTTAAAGTTGCCACTTTCTTCGACTTTGTCAAGTGAGTCTGAGTAGTAATTACTTGTACATTGTTTCTAATTGCTTTTCGGCAAGGTGGGAGGATCGGAATTAGTGTTGCTAAAACGTTTTTTTTTACAAGATTTCTACTTAGAACAGTCCCATCGCTATAGCGGTAGAGATTGTCTAAACTAAAATGATGCTAATACTACTATAATTACTTAATTCGATGTGTGAGAGTAAATACCAATTACGCCATATCATTTGTGTGGGTGCGGCGACTATACTGTGAACATAATGACTTGCATGAGTACGCGACGCGGACGGTCGATAAATTCGAGAACTTCATAGTATGGCGTAGTGCTTGTGCTTTCTATTAAACAACATCTCCCCTGTCCTGTGCGGACACAATAATTATGACCAGTTGAACAACAAATCAGACGACACCGATGTACAGTAAGTACGATCAACATAAAAATAGAGCGCAAAGAAATTTATTATTTAATCCATTTGTACTTTTTTAAGTTTAAACCTTAAGATGATATTATTGGTAAATTCAGCATAAAAAACAATTTAGTGGGTGACAGGTTTATTATATAGGTATATATAAGTTTATTATATGTCAGCGAGAAGCAGTAATATACATATAGATACTTAGTATGTATGCAGACAGGTTTAACCAAAAAAACATGGGTCGTGTTTATGTCTTTATTTCAATATTAATTTGAAATCAAAAAAATATTTTTAATCCCTATTATTATTAAAAATGTATCTTTAAAAAATGATTGCACTTATATATACTTTAGACCATATTATTTGGTCTTGAACTGGATATTTTTAAAATATTTTTTGGTCAACAATGTCCTTAATAAGAAACACGAAATTTTTTGCTCGTACGTAGGAGAAACAAAATTATTTCAGGAAAAAATCTATACCGTCGCAAAAACTGCGTCCGCCATTTTGCTGGGACAAAATAAACATAACCGTAAACGAGAAATGGACTGGCAAGATACGGAAAAGTTCCGGGCGTAATTTTTAACGTAATTAAAACTGTTATTGCTCCGGGGACCTTTCTCTTTCTATTATTGCTTATTTCATTAGGTCCGTGGGTGGGATTGGAGCCCTAATAGCGTAGTATGTGAAGCTAGCGGTAGTAAATTACCTATTTTCGTTTTGTCGTTTGTAATCTTCTTAATACGACAACTAGAATATGTGGTTATTTGATTCTCTACACTGTGTTTTTTTATTCATCAATGAAATTTTAAGCGGGGATTGGAAACAGATTAGATATTTAGACAAATCATGTTCCTTTTCTTTTTTTTTATACCGAAGTAGGCGGACGATCAAACGGTCTCACGTGATGGTAAGTGTTACCGCCGCCCATGACCACCTGCAACAGCAGGGGGTATGGAGTGGGCCGCTGACCTTGCAAAATCCCATTCACAGCTGTCTTGAAGAACCCCATATCGTAGTTTATGGCAAGACCTCTTGACGCGCTTCGTTCCACAGCCTACGGGGAGGGATAGGATGAGATGGGAATGGGCTCTGGCATATCTCACTTACTGCCGAAACACGTACGTACATTGGGGAAATATGATAGATAACGTAGGAAATGCAGTACATTTTATAATTTGAATTTTCTGTGAGAGAGGGGTAACGTGGCTAGTCGAGTGGCTGTGAGAATGCAGCATGTACTCTCCCCCTACATTGTATTCGAGTTTATATAATTTATAAACAGCAACAAAAATAAGCCACTCACTTGGACGTCGCACGGTAACTGACTGATAGACGGGCTCAGGGAGCGCAGTAGGGATGCGAGGGATGGCGGGGGTTGCGGCAGCGCAGGCAGGGATGCTCTCTGCCAAGTTGCCGCTTCGTACCAGTACATAGGTATACCCGCCGCTCGGTTCCTGTTTACCTTTTTATCAATGAATTAGTACGGCGAAAGCGAGTAGTGGCGCACGAGCATCCACACTATTAATTATTTAGTAGGATAATTTTACATGTATTGAGTTTTAATATTGAAATGGCTAATATTGTTGTATTTCGTGTATTGAGCTTGCGCTTATATTTTCTCGGGTGAATAAAAAAGGCACGGTGTATACAGTGCCCTTGGTGTAAGTCTGCCGTTTGCAAACATTACTACCGCTAACATATCTACAGTTTATAAAGATTATAAATTTGTATTTAATTGGTGTATTTAAACTATTTTTTTTCTCAATGCTGAATTTTTTATACAGTGCTCCTGGTGTAAGTCTGTCACTACTCTGGTACTACTCCATTCACGTCTACTGTTTTTTCCATTTGAAGATTCTCATTTCTCAATTTGACCGCTAGGGGCGCCGTTCAATTATCTATACGGTGCCCCTATTGTAATTAGTGTAAGTCTCTATGTTTACAAACATTACTACCGCGTTTACGTTTCTGTATGACGATTTTAAGTTACTCAATAAGACCGCTCTAGGAGCACTGTTTAAGGCTCTGTTTAGAAAAAAAAACACTTGACGTAAATGAGTTAGTAACGTTCGGAAACGAAAAAACTAACTAATGCCACGGGGCTTTTATCGAAATTATAATCGTTTTATTCACATAGAGTGAGATATGTTTCAAACATAAGTTGAACTACCGTTTCTTTTCGTGTACTGTGTCTAATGTAATACTCATTGAGCCTGTAATGTACTCGCTGATATTTCTTTTACAAAATGGTAAATGTTAGTGACTCTTTCACACGGAGCCTAAAGCCTGTTTATAAATACTTTTTGTGTTCAGTAATATTATAATAATAATTTTATCCAAGACTTTGATAAGGCAAGTTTGCGGTTCTCAGTGAATTAAAACTAATAAACAAGTTCGAAAGTACATTCACACTTCTCACATTTGTAGATTAAATGGGCATATTTCATCCAACTTCCAATTCACCAGAATTCTGGTGGATTTTCTGGAGTCTGACGACACAATTATAGGTAGTCCGGTGTCCAACAGCTTGTACTGTATGTGCTGTCAATGTGCGAACTCTTACAGCGGATAGAAGTTCGCCGTTGAGTTTACGAGGTCCCGGTAATAGAAATCACTTTTTTGCGGTCACTCTCCTCAAACATCATCTTAAGAACCTTCAGCATCTTCATCTCTGAAATAGGCAAGTCAAAGACAACTAAGATCTGTATAAATATTGGTCACAGTTTGCACATAAGCATATCCTATTCGTATTGTTAGAGGGTTCTTCAAAAAAATATTTATTTGGAACTTCGATCGATATTATCCTGTAACGTTCCACCGCGAGGCACAGGCGTCTTCTTACAAACATGAGGCTTCAGTCGAAATTTCATCACGCGGATCTGGTGAGGGTTGGAAGATATTGCACATATGCCAGGTTTTTTTAAATGCTCGGGCTCGTGGGTTTCGACACGAAATACGCGTATTGCTTCACCATGGAATTAAATAGTTGAACAAAAAAAGTTGAAAAAAAAAACTACTTAAATATCGTAGAAACTTAATTTTCGAACAGGGCACACGACTTCACGGAGGGATGTACGAATGGATGTGGAGAGTAGGTACCTCTTGGATAGAAATGCCAGTCGTAGATAAGGCACCCTGTATAAAGGGCGTGCGGGACGATAATTGTGATTATGATGATTACCTATAATCCTATTAGATAGCCTGTCGCTTGTCTATCATGTTTTTTTCACAAAACATTTTAGCATATAACTCCATGTTGCAAATAAATATTTAACAAAATTGCTCTCCCAGACGGGTGTGTTTACACAGTTATCAAAATAAATTAAAAACTGATAAGATGTACTCGTAATCTATTTGTATCTAA
The DNA here is from genome assembly GCA_943735995.1 of Sesia bembeciformis. Taxonomy (NCBI): domain Eukaryota; kingdom Metazoa; phylum Arthropoda; class Insecta; order Lepidoptera; family Sesiidae; genus Sesia; species Sesia bembeciformis. The sequence goes on from OX031040.1 coordinate 12,547,730, forward strand.
TACGTAAACTGTTTGTATTGGATTATTTACACTCAAATAATTTGAACTATATATACGAGTATATCTAAATATCTTATACTAGCGACCCGCCCTCGCTTCGCTTTCGATTTATAAGATTTTTTTTTTTTTCAAAATTTATAGCCTATATTAGACACGGATAATGTAGCTTCATATTTGTGAAAGAATTTATGAAATCGGTTCAGTAGTTCCAGAGATTACCCCCAACATACCCAGAAACAAACACACAATTTTACATACCTCTTTATTATATTAGTATAGATAACAAAATTTATAAAGTGTTAAAGGGGGACCAGAGCGAAAGCAAACAACATGTACTACATAAATTACAAATCTGTTTCTGAGTGACTAAGATATATCCGGCCGTCACCGCGTCGCAAGACGCAAACCCAAGAGACCGAAGCAATATCGGCCGCACTACGAGCGCGGCGGTGCCCCTTCTTCGTAGTATTGTCGTAGCATACGTAGCGGTCGTGCTGACGTCACGCGCATACGCGCTGCGCGCATCCAAGCGTTTTAACAAAATATTTTTTTAGAAAGGTGTCTAATAAGATCTGATGGTAAGCGGTTATTCTTGTAATAACATATTTGTCATAGATACAATAACCACACCATACCAGCCGATTTAGTGTCCACTCCTTAGATGTGCCTCTTCATGCACACTGTCTTGTATTTACATGAGGGATATATGGCTTTAAAACGCCACTCCTTTAGAAGTGGTATAGTTCTTCAGGACTCGTAGCAACCGCTTTGTTGTCGCTTAGGTGCCTCTTACGACACCGACGACGGTAAGAAACGGGGTTGGCTATTCTAAAGTCATCAGTCACCATACGGCATATAGATTACGACAGCAGTCTAATACATATAAAATAAATTGTATTTGTGTATGTTGAATAAATGCTTCTTTCTTTCATTTTTCTTTTCTTTTTCTATTCAAACCTTCAAGAAATATTGTTGGCTATAGTAGATATTTCCATTCTATAATTCGAATTATTTCACTACAATAGCTTCTTTATTTCCGTTACTTGCGTATTAAATGGCAAAAGCAATTTTATTTGTTGGTGCGGACAATAGAAGAAGGTTGTACCTTTGTACAATAAAAACGTTTATGAATCATATTTATTATGCTTTTAATATCTTATTTGATTATTCATTCGACGAATAACCTTATTTTTGTGTAATCGTTTTCAATGAGTGGGTTTTTTTTCCAATTGATGCCAAAAAAGTGCCAAAATGCGACATAAAAGAATAAGGAAAAAGAACATGTGCTATATAACTATCGTACGATAGTACCACCCTCTTCTGGTGGGAATTATAAAATGCGACTGAGGGATAACAAAGCGGCTACACAAACCCCAAGGATCTACACTATCTGTGAAGGAGTGGACTCGCCAATTCGCTTGGCCGACATGCAAAAGACAATGCACCCATACCCTTTATTAACCATGCTGGCATTGGATAATAAAAGGGCGGTGGGTCACCGTTAGTGACTATGAAACATCTTACTAAGTGTAGTGAAGTACAGGTAGGTATATTTTAAAGATTCAAGAGAATGGCAATAAAATACTTTTATTTTTTATAGTTCATTGTCACATTTTGTCCCACAAAACAAATAAATGCCCTCAATACGTTATTATCCGGGTTACAATACCGGCCTAATTCCCACTTTCGTTATAACAACGATACAGAACGTATGTTATTGCTAACACGCCTATAAACTTGCTTTATCGCTTCAATATCGCGAAGGTTTATTTGTCGCGAATTTAGCGATTTCAGCTGGGTACACACTGCGTGAGTTGTAACTTGTAACCTACGATTTCATAATTAATGTGAATGAACGAACATTGACAATTTATATTTTGAATAAATAAAGGTAATTTAAAATAACTTAAAAAAAATTGCATCATGTCGCGACGTAGGGCTCATAAATCGAAAATCGATTTCGTACCGTAGTTAATATAATCTCTCTGTAAAATGATTCTGCTTGACTTAATTCAGGGTCAATTTTATCATGTGTAGTAATATTGTGAAATATAATGCGATGTTATGAATGGCATTTCAGTGTTTAATGTTAGTTTTATTCCAATATTATTTTTTCCTGAGGCAACCACATTTACCTACACACGAAGGGTGTGACTCATCCATTTCTAAAGCCTGTAACTATGGATTCTGATCATCATTTTCAGTTAATTAACATATAGATAGTCGGAAAAGTTCACGGCCTTTTCAAACATATAAATTTAACGTCCTATATTTCTGGCAACACTGATCACTGGCGGGAAAGTGATATACCGTTTGACAGCTGACTCTTTTGTTACGGTAGCAAATTGAAAGTACCTACAAGTTAAAAGGTTTATCTATCATATTTTTTTAGCAATTTTAAAATGGAAGTTAATAAGGAGAAAATAAGACTTTATTGTTTTCACTATAAAAAGGCCGCGAACTTATCGGACTACCTAATATTACGTGTTTTATTGTAAAATACAATTTTTGTGGACTTTATATTTAGCCAATTTGTATGAAAAAAGATTCGTAAAGTTTTCATCATGAATTCGGAATTTTGGACGGAATCCTTGAAACGGTTATACCCTCCCTGTATAATAGAGTAAAATCTAACACAACGTTATTAGATCAATGATCACTAACATTTTACAATAGCCCATGAATAGCTTCAAATAGCTTTTAGCGCATTAACCGTTACGTTACAAGTTACAACACATTTATTGTGTGCCCAGCTTAACCTATACGCGGCATATTGCCACTTTTATTACGGTAATTATGACTGATTTACCGACTGACCGCCTTTTATTTTTATTTAAAGTGGCAGCCAACCCATTTGGTTAAGAGCACTGCCTGCTGGTCGATTTGCTAATAAGCGGATATCCAATGGGCAAACGACCGAATCGATGATACTATAAAAATAAAGTAGATAATTATAGCTGAGTTTCGGTACACATTTTAAAAGGGAAATAATTAAGCTCCAGTAGAAATACTGAATGGATAGCAAATCGTTGGCGGCAAATTTAAAGACAGGTTAGGTTCTAGTTATCCGCTGACAACAAACTGTGTCTTTAATTAGTTTCAAATAAACATTTGTCTTTAATTGTCATGATTTTTTTTTTCGGAATGTCTACATTCTTGTGGCCCTAGTGGCCTTTCAAGAGTTACCGGTCATCTTTGATTTAGGGCGAGCGCACAAGGCGCTCACCCGGGAAACAAAATGTGTGTTGCAACGAGTCTAAGGGCTCCCCCGCCGGTAAACCGGCGAAAGCAACGGGCCTCGGCTTAGAGGGGGATCGCGAGTCGGTGAGAAGCGCCCAGGCACGTGCCGATACCTGGTAAGTGTGTTGGCTGAGGGCCGGTGTGTGTTAACGGTGTATCGAGGGGGACGTCCACGTCTCCGCCGGCGGGGACGGTGTGGTGTATCTGTGCAGAATTGTTACGATGTTACTACTTTAATTGTTCTGCGTTACGACATGGGAGTTGTTCAAGAGAGCTGTGAATAGGTATTTGCAGGGTGGGCAGCGCATCATTAATCATTCTGGTACTGCAGGCGTTCATGGACGACGGCAACCATTTAACATTAGGTGGGCCGTCTGTCTGCCATCTTTAATACAACAACAAATATTTTGAATTCATAGTAACGGCTTTGTAGTTTTTCACAAATAACTTAAAAATGAATATTCGATTGGAATCCAAGTGGAACGCGTTAAGAGTAACCCAGTATATAGATCTAACATTGAAATTGGACGGGCAATAACGATACAGTTATTTGTTACCGGAGTTAGCGTCAGCCGTCAACGGAAATTATTGCAGAAATACCGTGAAACATTTAGTGGAACAGTAATTGGACGACGCCGAAATCGGTATTTTTCGGTACTGACGCGCGTGGTACTTCGGTACTGACGCACCAAATATGTCCAAATATGTAAGTAAACATATTTGGTGTTGAGTGTAAGTTGAATATAATATCTGGTAGTACATTCAAAGATTATTTATATATTAAATGGGTCTTAAATGTGTGATTACCTTTTTTATTTTACTCGATGTTTCGGCCTGGGTCACACCAACTATGGTCAATTTCTGATAGTTTAATAGATAAATATCATAAAACTTTATATCGCGAAAATCTTAAAAGATTATTTAAAGCTGTTTTATATAATATAATGTATAAATTCTTTGAATATTATGTAGGTATGTGACTAAGAATTTTTTTCTTATTTATTTTTATACACATTTCTTTAGTAGAAATTTCTATAAAAAAGGTACTTAAAAAAACTTTATCGAAATTTCATCCAACACGATTTACTTTTAGAGACAATATATATTATTTACTTAAGTCTTCATTTATTTACATTTTTAATTTAAAGGTTCTGTATTAATATAATATAATATTAAGAAAAATTCTTCGGCAAACGGGGTTTAAGTTCACTAAGGTTAAAGATAATCGAAGCATTTTAATGGAAAAAAAGTGACGTGCGTTTAAAAAGTTTTTTTAAATATATTTAGATCAAATATGTAATATTAAATAAATTCCGGTTCTTGCAAATTAATAATATTAAAAAAAAATGCGTAGGTAGGTACTAAAGTGGAGTGTCAGTGACTTGAGCCGAGGATTGGCACGACCTCACAAACTTGGTACCTACGAAAATAGGTACCTCTCTTTCAGGCATCTACCTAGCATACTTACAAATTGTAATTTAAAATACTGATATAAATACTATTCCCCAATAAGAAATTCGCAGTACGTTGGCGCAGCCCTAGAGAACATTTCCTAAAGTTACAAGAAAATAAACCTGTAAACTCGGACTCTTAACTTTCAATACCAACCAAATGGACTTGAATTCAATACTAAGTTATAGCCAAGTTTGTTGGAAAGTTTTTAAAGACGTGGCAAAGTAATTAAGCGCTTTCAGTTTTGCGGCGTTAAGTGTTTCTTTGGTAGGGGCTGTGGAGCGCAAAATAATCGATATTTGATTGCGTTTAAACCGTGGACATATCGATATCGATAACAGTCTATAACATCTAATTGTAGAGCTCTTATAGTAATCACGTTTCGGGCTATAATTTACCACGCGGCCCCAGTGGAGGTGGAGCCTATTACCAATATTGAATAAATTGAATGAGTTTTAAATGCATCGATTGGTTGATCTACGCCTAAAGTGTCCCCACTGCAGGACACAGGCTTCCACTAGTAAATAAATAGTGGGTTTCAGGAAATAATCCACCACGCGGGCCTAGAACGGAGTGGACACATGGATTATGGATTTCCTCACAATGGTTTCCCTCACCGTCGAGCTAGCGATTTAAAAAAAAATTGGTATGTAGAAACTTAGTGATACGGGCCGAGTATTTGAACTCACGACCACACACACGATATCACCGCTCTATATCTTCAATGCATATGTTTATCTATTTTATTTTACTCAACATTACGGTTGAATTGTACAAGATTATGCTGGATTATGCGGGTAGCTGAAAAAAACTTCTCACAGTTCTCGACCTAGACAACTCGCTTCTGCCCGCTTCGTCCGAAAATAGGTAAATACATGCGTTTAAGACTTGTATTATTTATAAATTACCAGAGAGTACTTATCTTCTATTCACGCTAAAGGACGTTGCACACTACATTCTCCGGGCTTTCTATTCCTTCCTTTATTACATTTTTATAGGAAAATTTTTAAAAGCCTTTAAGCATTTTTTTTAGTAAAGAAGTTTTTTAGTTTTTAGTACATTTTAGTACATTTTTTTAGTACATCTGCAAATATCTTATACAAGAACTGGATGAAATTGAGCAAAATTTATATTGCGACACAGCATTTACCGAACAATTATTAGGATTCTGTGCTATTGTCATTGAAAAGCGTACAAAAGAGAAAAATCGACACAAACATAGTACATGAAATATTTCTTCCCTTTTGAACAATATGAGGGCGTATTTTGCTGGCACACATCAAAATCACATTACAAATGAGGCAGCAGTAGTGTATCTCTCAAAATAGTTGCTTGTACACATAATAAATGATTTAGCTGATCATGTTTCTATTTATAATATTTTTTAGAGTAAGTCAATTGTCTTCGATCGCCCCTTTTTTCCGAATCTTGGTGTTTGCATTCCTATTTTATGTTGGACGTGCGCAAGCGCGGTGACATATCTCACCGTGTTTGGTTCTGCATAGAGCTCACAGAGCTCAATGCTGTAGCGCATGTGCCATTGATCTTCACATTTTACAGCTCCATACATATTTGGAAATTGATTGCAAAGATCCGGAGGCTGTTTTCAAGCTTTCTAGTCAGGACCTAGCATTCCGAATCATATTTCAGCACAGTCTTATCTCAAAAGTTCATAATTTAGGATAACAACACTGATATCCTAAAAGTTACCTCTCACGTGACCTTAGAATGTATTACCTTGAAATAATACATATACAATTATCACGGAATAGTTTAAGATACCTAGCTGTAGATACCTAGATTTGAGTTGCTGAGTCAGCGAAGTAAGTGGACTATGCTCTTGTGTGCGTGAAGCTTAATTTTAGTATTTGTCTGAAATGGACCGCTGTTTGTTCTCTTTCCTGTGCTTACCAACACTTGGGATCATTGTGTATTGTGTTTTCACGAAACGATTCAGGCACAATGGACAACTGTGATGTGATTCTCTGAATTGATTGGTCGAATACAACACTGACCATAAATTAAATGTATAGGTAAATCTTAAAACGGGACACGGAAGTAGACACATGGAAGGTTAGCGGAATGTTTATTCATTTATTTACTGGCATGAGCCACCATCACTCATCAGCGTGTTCATTAATCGTCTTTCCATATAAACTATTTGTTTACTTATCGTTTTACTAGCTTCTACCCGCGGCTTCGCTCACGTAGACTAAGTAGCTGAAAAAGATTTTGCTATACATTAGTGAAAACTCGAACAAAATCCGTTCAGTAGTTTTTACGTGATGCTGAAATAAATAGAGGCACAGACAAACAGACACACAGATAAACTGACAAAAACACGGACAAAAATTTTAAAGACATGTTTTGGGTTCTGTAGCTTCTAAAGAGGCCCAACAATTTTTTTTTAAATTAAGTCTATGTACAGACTCAACCCCTTTACTGTTTTATTGTACGTATAGATTAATGCTTAGTGATCCATCTAACATATACTTCTATACTAATATAACAAAGAGGTAAAATTGTGTGTTTGTAGGTATTTTGGGGGTAATCTCTGGAACCGATTTCAAAAATTCTTTAACAAATAGGAAGCTACATTATCCGTGTCTAATATAGGCTATATTTTATTTTGAAAGTTTGAAAAAAAAATTAAAAAAAAACTTATAAATCGAGGCGAAGCGAGGGCGGGTCGCTAGTGTGTAAATAAATAATGAAAATAAAATAAAATGTTACAGAGCCTTAATCTGAATAGTAGGCACATAAACATTAAGTATCACTTAAAATTTAAAATAATTTTAAATTTATAGTTACTTTGGCCGTGTGTTGTGTGTCGGGCTTCGAATAGCGCTACCCCATCCCTTCCCGTGGGTGTCATAAAAGGCGAGTAAGGATAACAAAAGGGTACTAAATATAATACCTGAGAAACTACACAAACTCTAAAAGAGTGGACTCGCCAATCCGCTTGGTCAACGTAGCGTTTTAAGGCCATGAATATTCCTCATGCGCAGGACATTGCACATCAGGAGGCTCATGTGCAGCAGTGAATGAAAAAACAGGGCTGGTTACAGTTATATTTACATTTCATTTTTATATTTTATATATTTCAGTTATATTTCATTAAAGATGAAATAACTGAAAATAGAAACTTCAATATGTGTAGGTAACATCGATATGGGAATAGACATCATAAGTTGCTATAAACTTGGCAACTTCTATTGGGGTTGAAGCAGCTGAGGAGGGGTTCATTAAAAAATCAACTTTGAAACTTAAATACTACGTGTTCCATTTTTAAAATACATATAAATTAAAGAGTTCGAGAGCCACTGAACATGGAACACTGTTAGACTGTTACGTTCTTGGCCTAGAGTGCTTGTATAACATATATAGGTAACCCGTACGTAACCGCGAACCCGTAGGCTGTGGAACGAACTGCCTCAAGAGGTCTTTCTATTAAGCTACGATATGGGGTTCTTCAAGAGAGCTGTGAATAGGATTTTGCATGGTCGGTGGCGCATACTTACTGGTGTCCATGGGCGGCGGTAACACTTACCATCACATGGTACCGTTTGCTCATCCTTATACAAAATCCGTATACAAACTATACAAAATCCCTACTTCTCAATAAAATAAAGGTAGTAATAACATATGCTCGTATAATAAGTACCTACCTATACTTAAGTCAGATACAAATGTAAATCAAAATTTAAAAAGAAGCAAACAATTTTGTTTTCGTGTTTTATTGTTTTATTTTATTCATAAATCTAGATTCAATTTAGATACGGAATTTATATTCTTAAATTTAGATTAATGCTGAAGAAATAGTAATAAAAACATACTGATTAACTTGATATTTACAGAAATCAATAGTCATATAACTACTATCCTTGTAAAATGTACAATTTATTTCTGGCGATGTGACCAAGGTCCCTGCATATGGCTCCAAGGCTGACAGGCAGATGACACACACTAGATTAGGGAAGCCTAGAAACATGTAGGGTAATAACAGTAAATGAAATATTTTTGCTAAATCCCAGTGACTTCCAAGGACGTTAGAGAGACTCCGAGAATCCCAGGCCGTTTACTAAAAAACGTCATTCTGACATTTTGTCTAGTTGTAGGTATTTTGTTTAGACAATGATTATTTTGTTTGTTCTCAAGTTGTAAGTTGTTTAAACAATTTGACAAGAAAAAAACAACAAGACATAACTAATATACAATACAAAAAAATACGACGGTGGCATGTGACATATGATAAAGAAAATATCGATATTTTAAAAAAATCGACTTCCTTAAAAATTGAAGAAATTCTGGAATCGAAAAATTTAACAAATACAAATTGTTTTATAGTTCATTATTAACTGTTTCAGTAAGTGGCTAGGTGGTGCCAACTGCAAATAAAATGTTGTAAAACAGATTCTTTTTTTACATTTAAAAGTTTTGATCCTTTTTTTTGTAAAATCAGCGTGAAATCTCTGAAGTACAACGTACAGGGAGATGTAGCGTGGGACGCTTTCTGGTCAGTTGGAGTGACGACTTAAAGAAAGTAGCTGCTAAATAGCGAGTGAGAAGACGTGAAAATCGAGCGAGTTTTGGGAGAAGCCCATGATATGGTATGGTATGATAAGCTATGATATGGTACTTATCTCATCTACTTATTTCATTCTAGGGTATTCATTCTACACCATAGCTATTACACATAATAATAGGAATTACTTTATAATATCTGAGTTATGTAAATATTCTACTTGCTGCCATGATTCGTCCGACTAACGAACTGTCATATTTACGCGCCAAAATGAACGACCTCATAATTAGGTTGACGCCTCGTACCATGATGTTCGAAACGGAAAAAAATATATAAAAATATTTCGGGAAACATTTTTAAGGAAGAAGGTGTTAAAAGGCCCTACTACGTGATAGAAAATACTCGTAACTAGGACAAAACATAGCGAGAACTAGTGAAGGATTTCCTTTCAAGGCTAGAATTATCGATGTTTTCATATACCGGTAGGTATCTTATATTTAAATACTATTTTTTTTATATACCGCAATGGCTTTGAAGCTGTACCGGTAACTAAGAATAATCGGTAAAATCCCGTTATTTATAATAATGATGAAAATTATTAATAAGAATTTTAGTGTACATTGCCGTCCTCATAACGACGGCCTCGTGAAAACCGAAATCGAGAAAAGAAGAAAGTATCTCGACCTAGCGCACAGGATCACCGACATGTGGGGCGTGACGTCGACTAAAATCATTCCAGTCGTGTTATCCGTAACCGGATTAATCCCCACCAGTCTCGGGAACAATCTGAGGCGGTTGGGGTTGCATGGCGGTTTTGCTTTCGGTGCAGAAGCCGGTGTCGTTCGATACTACGCATGTCGTCCGTCTGCTCGAAAAAAGAAGAGCGAATTGCACATTATGCACCAAAACCATTGGTGTTGGAAGTACATTAATTGGTAATTGATGTAGATACATGGTTTTGTCACATCCAACCATCGACCATCGTAGTACGGGGTCAGTGAGTCGCGGTTACATTTCCATAATAAACTTGGGCCCGTCAAGAATAAACAAAGTTCATTAGCTATAATAGGAAAATGCGAAATAATTTAATTAGGCCTTCATTGGGTTGCTTGATCCGGATTATTTGGCAAATTTCTGGGTCGGGGATAAAGACTGAAGGTCACGTTCAGTATCAGAGCCATGTAATGATTGTTGTCTTTTGTTCGTTGTGTAGATTGAGATTAGTAGAGTGGTCCCTATGTAATTACTTTCAGGTTTGTTTTAAAGGAAGTTGGTTTAACATATTGTTAAGTATAGATAAATAGGTGTGGCATTATCTGAGCAAAGGGGATTTTATTGTAGGCAACGAATTACTAACTTTGGTTAAAATTTTGTAATGTGTTTCGTTATTTCAAGTTTCTGTAATAGAAACATGATTTAAAATCGATATTTAAGATAAAGAAAGCTCTAAAAGTTATGTTATTTTTTTAAGATTTCAATAGTCTCAATATCAGAGTAATTAGAATATACAAGAAGGGCCCTTTCCTCAGAGTTACATTACACTATCCACACTCGCTCGCTTAGGTCTTTGACCTTAGAACGCGTCCGCCTCTGTACTACTTTTGTAAATACGCGTAAGCAGATGTCATGCACATACGAGCAACTCAACTACCAATTCTATATTTTTAATGTAATAAAAAAAATCATGAAATACATGTTAATTTTTAGTTATTTATAATAGTTATAGTGTACTGATTAACATATTAAAATATTTCACACTATTTTTGTAAGGCTAGTGATAAGCAAATAATTCATTTTTTAATTTTTTAGGACTAATCTATTTTTTCCAAGTCAAAGCCTTTAAAATGACTCCACTATCAAATATCTACTTTTCATAACAAAACGAAACATTGTCGTTTTTCAGAGACAATACGTCACGGCTGAATTCTAAACCAGTGCTGAGTTAATATAGACAATTGGATTGATCACGCTTTAGACGTACCCCGTCGCATCCGCGGTGGCACGCGTCATCAATCACTTGGAACGCGCGCGAGAAAATCCCTCTTTTTACCACGCCACCTTACACCCACATACCCACATCAGCGAAGACTGAATACATCGGATTTCGATTTATAAGGTAACGCGTGCTCTGTGTTTTTATTTAACGTCTTATTGTGTACGACGTTTTAATATTGATGTTTGAAACTTATTTATTTAATAATAATAATAATGCTCTTTATTGCGTACAAAAAAAAAAAAATATATATATACATACTTGGCCATATTGTACCATCATTTATGGGGTGCAAAACCGTCAATTCTTATTTTCCACGCGAAAGTGTTTTGCTACATTTCCCTAGAAACACCTATTTGTTCTGAGCAAAGTTTTCAAAGAATCCATAAAACCCGTTAACTTTTAATCTCCATCAAAGCACGTCGAAGGTGCACCGGTGCCGGGATGCATCGTAAAATCGCGCGGTACGGCGCCGGTGGCAATGTAAAGGCAGTTTTAAAACTGTGTTCCGTGGCATTGTCACAGAATCAGTGTCGTTCGAAAGTGCCGGCACGTTTTTTAGTTTCAGTGTGGTTGGGCCATGGAATCAGCGGGGAAATTTACTAGTTTAATTTGCTTTATTAATGAGATGCTGGATTTTTATATTTTGGTTGATTATTGTTTTGTAGAAAGAGATTTCACTTCGTGGTACCGTCCATGGACATTCACGATACGTGGCTACATCAGTCCAGAATGACAAACGTTGTCATGCCCCCGAATGCACTCTTCCTTTCGAAATTTAGGAATGAATTGGGAAAAGTGTTGGAAATATAAGGAGGAATAGGATGGGATGAGACATGTTCACACGTACATTGCGGGATCAGGATGATGTGGGAAACTATATAAAGGCGTACGAAGACTTTTAAATTAAAATTTGGATATACTTTTAGTATTTCTTTTCAACTTTCGTGTTAACGAGATATATAACCACATAATAAGTAATTTTAATAGTGGCAAAAGTTTGGCTTGTTATTTTACGTAAATATTCAATAAGAATAAAATTAAAAGAAACATATTTCCATTTTCTTGTAGCTTCAATTCCTCAGTAGGTAGCCGATTTAATGGCTCCAGCTTTAGTGGAGTGATAAAAACCGAAATGAACGGCGTAAACAACAATGTCCGGTATGACCTGGGAACTGTTAACAAAGTTTACTGTAGCAAATATTTTTGTTACGTATGTTGTGGCCGTAGTTTTGTACAGGTGTGGTCGCTTTCAATAACTTTGGGGTTTAGATGGTTCGACGTTTTACTCTTGGACGAGACAGTTGAGTTTGAAATTGTGCCAAAATCAATGAACAATGTATAAAATAAATAAATAATAAATTACGCCACACTCAATGGCCCACACTAGGATTTCCTGTGTCGTGGGTCCAGAGACACATAAAACGACGAATACAACACGTGCAACGCCCAGAATCTATATATCGCTTATCTATGTAATTATTGTTAAAGAATGATAGGTAAACGTATCCAAAAAAATCAACATGTACTACTAACACACTTGAGATATAACTCAAAAATCAATTAGTACTAACACTTGAGATATAGCTCAAAAATCAATATGTACTAACACTTGAGATATAGCTCAAAAATCAACATGTACTAACACTTGAGACATAGCTCAAAATTCATCATGTACTAACACTTGAGACATAGCTCAAAATTCAACATGTAAATACTAACACTTGCGATATAGCTCAAAAGTCAACATGTACTAACACACTTGAGATATACCTCAAAAATCAACATGTTCTAACACAGTTGATATATACCTCAGAAATCAACATGTACCTCATGTACATGTATGTACCTTGATATATACTTCAAAAGCTATACACGCAGTTATATACGCAGTTTATAGTAAAAAAAAATCCAATCCTTGTAGCAGTTACAGCTTGTAGCTTGTAGCTTATATGGTAGATTATAATAAATATAGTCAATAATTTCATATTTGTTGGTGGGTTGGAACGACGTCCATACATTTTTTTTTATCCTCTTCTATGCATTTTCTTTGCTTTCTGCACTATACATATTGTTACATATATGTAACTTAAAAATTTGCTGATAACTACGAATACCATGATAAAAGTAGAACCATAATACCATCTTTGATAAGTAACACAATCCTTATTAAACAGAGTAAAGCAAGCATATATAATGACAACCTTTTCAGATTTCTAATGAAATAAATTCTAATGAATAAAAAGACTTGCGACTTCTACGTTTTAAATTTCACAACTAATTAATTAAGTTGCGCACAAACTGTTGCGATTAATACAATCAATTGTTTCTTCTCTATAAAATCTTTTATTGTCCAAGGCCTCTGAAGCTTCTTCAGGGGTGGAACCAACATTAATGTTGATTTATTCACCCCAACGCTCCATTTCACATCCCCGCCGTAGATCGTCATAATATTTACTTTCTTTCTTTCCATCAGGATGTATGAACAAAGGTTTTTGATTTTTTCGTCCGTGCGAACAAGAGATATAAATCTTTAAGGCTGCTAGGAGCGTGTCGTGAATGACTTATCCATCGTTTGGACGAAACAACAATTTATAATAAAGTTACACAATTCGAGACTCTTGTATGATATTTCATAGTGATACCGGCCGATGAATGTGCACAATACAAATATTTTGGAATCAGGTGGAACAGAAGAATTGTAAGAATTGAAAAAGAAGATATGTGTAGGCAATGTATCGAATAATTGACTAAGCAAAGGATAAAGTGTCACAGATTCAAAGATGTGAGGACACCCACAAATGGAGAAGATAATAGACGAAGATATAAACACAACAAATTATTGAAAATGTAGCTGGGAGAACTGATGAATATAGCGAGGCAAAGACCTGATAAAGACCTTTTTTTTAAAGAAAGAATGGGCCATACAAACATATAGTTTACCTAATGGTAAATTAATTTTGTCGTAGCCAACCTTATGAGTTATGAGTGAATTTGAAGGGAGAGAAAATGTTGAGATTTTCTATCCCACTAGTCTTCCTTAGAAGGTTGCGATGGAATGGAATATTCGTATTGAGGTGAATAAAACAGACCTCAATAAGGGGAAGAAATCAGTGGTTTGTTTTTAATTTATATGTATATTATGTAATATTCTCTGGTACAAAAAAAAAAATGAAAAAGAATTTATTTAAAAATATGGCTTACAAATTTATTTACCAGTTGTTTCCATGCCCATAGGCATGCCTGTATCGTGGACATAGTGACACGATTACCAATAAAATTTAGTTGTTGTACAAACTGAGCATGTTGTAGCATTTTGCACAAATTTGGTACCCGTGACAAGGTACACAATATGCTGGCGGCATTACCTCACTGGATGGCAAGGCTGATGCGCTGCGCGAGATAGTGGCTAGTAGATAGGAGATGGCTAGTGGTGGTGTCAACCAGCCGCTTTGAACAGTCTCTTCAGAACTCCTGGTCGACAACCTCAGGCGTCTTTACGTTGATCTTGGAAGATGGTTTCATATATAGGAGCAGTTGAATAAACTGTAGCGGTAGCAAACATTGTTTTTTGATGCTCTTCGTTTCTTCGTAACTCCACAACGCCCTCCTATATTTTTGTAACAATTTACCGCTTCCGAACGAAACTCTTTTCCAATGCAAATATGTCATTAGGCTTTCAACGATAACAATTTGCGACGCCGTCGAATGTTAATACATGGAAATATCTCGTTTAAAAGGCATTGTTTAAGCATTTTTTTGGGTTTAAAATTCTCGGTTACCTTGGAAACGAAAAATAAGTTCCATTACAGAGAAATGTGACCTTAGACTAAACAGTAAACAAATATAATTTTGTCTACGCACATATTGTTATCAAAACAAAAGTTCCGATAAAACAGACCAAAGATAATAGATAACATGTGTACAAGGTTATTTTGTGAACCAAAATATAATGTACCTTTCAGTTAATATATTAATCATGTAATTAACTAAAGAAACCGATTGGTAAATTATAATTTACCCGTCAAATACTTCAATTATTAATTACATGATCGGTCGATTAACTACATTACATATAAAATACATAATCGATAATTAACCTTTCATGTTATAATTAGAATATATTATTGATGTCATAACATCAATCAATTATATAATCAATTTATAACTATTCATTATAAGTTAATGTTGAATAACATTCTATTGATGTTACTCAAAAAGTTATTATACAAAAAAAACTAAGTAAAAGAGTAAATAAAATGGTGCTAACTTAATTACTTCCCATCCAATATACAACTCACATTAATTCAAATAAAGAAATAATTACTAATGATAGGAGTAATTTTTGCTAAGTTAGTTGGGTGAAATTAAAAAAGATCATGAACATTATTAAACCGAAGAGCATAAAGACGAAAAGCACATAGACACTCATAAAGTTTAATCCGTTCAAACTCAAATCATCCACGAAAAGAACGGACGCGGCGGCGTCTGTGCAAGAATTTCACTAGTTCTAATGAGGTGCCCAAAAACTTTGTGCAATTAGTGCAGCTGACAAGTGGTAGCCACAGATTACTAAGAAAATAGTGTAGAATCTTCGTATAGTGTGTCTTCGTAAACACACTAAATATAGTTTTCTATATTTTTTTTATAGAAATAGACGGCAGACGAGCATACAGTCCACTTGATGGTAAGTGGATACTGTCGTGAATAGACATCCGCGATACATGCCAACATCAGTCCAGAATGACAAACAGTGGCACGCCCCCGGATGCGCTGCCCACCTTTGCAGATTAAGGAATGGATTGGGTTTCAAAAATGGGGACGGATAGGACAGAATGGGATGGGAGTGGGCTCTTGCATATCTCACTTACTACCGAAACACGTACGTGCATTTAAGGTAGTCTTCTGTGAGAGAGGGGTAACGTGGACAATCGAGTGCGCCCAGCTGTGGGAATGCTGCGTACACTCTCCCCCTACAAACCGCAATCAGCCTTTAATCGTCCACTGCTGAACATGGAAGGGCCTCAAAACGTCACGCTGTCCAAGCGGATTGGTGTGTCCACTCTTTTAGAGGTGGTTTAGTTCTTACGGCTTGCGGTAGCGGCTTGTTATCCCCCAGTTGCCCTTTACCACACCTACGGGAAGAGAGGGGAAGTGCTATTTGAAAGCTGATCGATACCAGACGATCGATATAGTTAAATATGGCTAAATTATATAGGACAAGGTTCATAACGTAAGGTTGACTCGAGCACGAGTCGAAACAAAATCTCTTTGCTACTTTGGGCGAGGTGTTGGTAGGTACCTAATAAATTCATACGGTACTGACTGTTGACAGTACAATAGTGTTGAAAAAAATGTAACAACAATACTGTTAATGTGCTGTCAACAGTTGGGCTTCTATATCGAAGTGGCATAGAAAAATATTATTATCTATGAATAATACATTGGTGGATAAAAGAGGCGGAAAATTTATCCCTGGATCCATCTGTGGAGCCTGATTGTGGATCCTAGTGGACGGAACGTTTTTGTACTGTTTATCCTTCTTTAAAGGGCCGACAACAATTACATTTTTAAGTTCGGTTCACATATAACTAAAATTGACTAAATTTTATATTCGGTGGTCTTAATTGATAAAAAAAAATGTTGTACAATGTTGTTTTTGCAGTTGACGTCTCACAGCTGCCTATGGAATAAGTTGATAATAAGCTATAAACTAATTTGTATATCGTTGGAAAAGGTTGGTCAATATAATTTAATAAGTGCAAGTTTCTGTGGCCCAAATCATGAAAAGCGTGCGGTCCGTTTCGCTATAGTTGTTTATCTTGAGAAATTACATAATATGTGAATCGTTTCTAAAGTTTATTATAAAGATTCCATACTGGACTTCTATCCGCTGTGTCGGAGCAACCAGGGCAAGTGCTTAGGTTGTTTTAATTGTTTTAAAGGACATTTTGGCGTAGGCGCGGTTAAGTTTAAATTTGTATTGATTCGTGAAATGATAGTTTAAGCGAAGAAGAACCTCTAAATATTTAATTCTATTTACTACAATATAATGTTAATATAGGCAAATAAAAAACAATTCCCATCAAAGCTGATTGTTGCTTTTGAGGATTAGTGGCTCTGGGAGTCAATCAACTTCTGCATCACGGCGATCATTGCTGATCTATTATGATCGCCTGCAGATACCGCGTGGTAGTTTTAACAGCGAGTTGTTGGAAATCTTCCGATTTTAATAGGTGAGCGCCAACATAACGTGCAACTTTTGTAATCAAAGGGCCACGTTCGCGTAAACAGATGCATTGGTATTCCATCCAGCTCTGAACAAAATTTGCAGGTTTTGGTTATTGGTGCTTAGTAGTACAAATAATTTTAACATGCATACATAATCATTTGGGCTAGATTATATCACATTAGTTACGAATAGTATAAGATTAGATACTAAGAATAATTTAGGTTGTAAATGTATGCAATAATGAAAGGTTGTTTTGTTCTATCTTTTGCTACATATGTGTTTATGAATATATTATTAAATAGATAGTCACTATTGACTACAGATTTGCAAATTTGCAGACACTGTAGCAATACACGTGTAACACGTGCAGATGTAATTAACTAATAACGAACAAGAAAACTGGTGATGGTGATGTCTCCCGGTTTTGAAATAGCACCCCACCTATCTCCAACTGGTGGGTGTCGTAAAAGGCGCCTCAGGGATAAAGTTCTGAGGAACTATACCACCTCTAAAACAGTGGACTCGTCAACCCGCCTGGACAGCGTGCCGCTAATTCCTCCTGCACGTTCCTCATACATCCACCATGTTTTGCCAATTTTACTGAATAACAACTTGGCATAACGAAAAATAGAGTAAAGTAATACATTATTAACAATCTTATAACATCACACTTTCAAAGGATTTTTCCACGTAACTCCGAGCTCCGTGCGGTTTTCACATTCTTCTTTCAAGAAAGCCGTGGAGATCAGTAATGAAATGCAAATACGGTTGAAAGAATCTCCGTGACTCCTATGCAGCATACTGACAAAACGCCAGATTTAATTTGTCACACAATGTAGGTTGTCGGTCGGAACCCCGCGTTGAGCTCGTAGTTAGCGCCTTTGTTAACATTCGGGAAGTCTGCGTTCACAGTTGTTTCCTTTACACGAAACTTGGGATTTGCATTGAAGCAGGTGTGTTTGGCGCTCGGGCAATATTCTCTGTAAACCAGTCGTTTTTGTATTTATAAGTGATGATTACAATGGTGATATTAAGACGGCAAAAATGTAGAGTATATGTATCCACCAATCAACACTGGGTCCGTACGGTGGATTATAGCTCGAAACCCTTCGATGATTTACTAGGAGAAGCCTGCACTTTATAGTGGAACGTAATAAACCTATATCGAAACGATATCGATTGAGATGGAATTATTTTATCTCGCTACAAGGATACTCCCCTGTATCTCGGCTATCATGAAGAACCTTTAAAGAATTTTCGATTAGCCCCGCGGATATTGCCACATTTCATGACAAGATGTTTAAGTTTAAGCAAAAAACTCTCTCAAATTGTTAATGTGCCTCTTATATTTTTTATTATTTTTAGATTCTTCTCTCTAAATTTCCCATTCTTTACAATATATACTCGTAGGGATGCGTACAAATTTAGTTTTAGCCTGTTATAAATGTAATCAAAATTACATGTAGCAATAATTACTAATGGTAACAATTATTATCATGTGACTACTACTTTTCTATTTATTAAATTATCAATGTACTGGTAGAGAATGCCTTAAGGCATTAAGTCCGCCTCTGTACAACAGAGTGCACAAACAGTAAATAAATAAATAAACTATTATCCAAATAAAGTAAATAAATAAATAAACTATTATCCAAATAAAGTAAATAAATAAACAATCATTATCGAATACTACCACTTTAACGCGAGTAACTCTCCATGCAGACCAAAGATGCGAGATTGTTCCGCGGCAAAAGTTAACGAACGTGTAGAATTTTGATGAAGCATACACGGCTGTGTTATTGTTATTGTTCGCGACGACCGGCTCATAATCTGTACATAGCTTATAAGTATATAATGTATAACTATAGGTTAAGTACAAATACACATAGTTGATTCAAAACAGTAGGTTAAGGTAGGATACGTTTTGTTAAAATAGTTCGTTTCATAAAGACAGTTATGTCACTCATTGTAAAGGGATGTTGGAGTTGAACAATAGACGAGAAAGCGTGTAAAAAACCAACGGTTTACGCAACCCTGCTATAAACATTTAACAGACAAGGGACAAGAAGGCGCGTTCCGACCTAACGGTTTATACACCTTCACTATTGACACTAAAAACAAAGGAAGAGAAATCGCTTCCCAGCCGAACGGCTTGCACATGCGGACCGTAACGAACACGTGGCCAAAACATCGTAACAATAGAAACGCCCAACTCCAGCATCCCTCATTGTATCAATATAAATAAGGGCGAATCCCAGACCACTACAGTCAACTTGTAGTCACCACACTAGACGCATGTCTAACAAAATGAGGGCGAATCCCAGCCCACTACAGTCAACTTGTAGTCACCACACTAGACGCATGTCTAACAAACAGTTAAGTCTGTACTAGATATAAACCTCAAGAATAGCTCATCGCGTTTTCCTTCTTCACAATCCCAGCAACAACACAGTGCGGGTAATATAAGCCCGCACATTCTGGTCCTTCGAACGCCGAATCATTGAAGAAAGAAAAACGTGAATCGTCGAGGAAAAGTAAACAGAAAAATAACAAGATGCCAGTAACAAGATCGCAAAGCGGAAATTCGTATCTACAGAACTTTCACGAATCGGATGACGGTACAAGTTCCTCGGCGACAAAAACCTCAACGGGGACGACAGCAACAGAAACCGCCGTTACCGGCTCTCCAGAGACTGCGATATCCGCTAAAATGACAGTAACAGAAACCACCGTTACCGGCTCTTCAGGTATTGCGATATCCGCTACAACAACGGACAAACAGAAAAGGACGGGGGTTGATATACAGCAAATTTCCACGACACCCCCACCTCTCATCGTTGAAACTAGAAAATCATCGAAAAACAGTAAGAAATCGAAGTCTCAGCGCGCGCTCCGTTTAGCCAAAGCTAAAACAGACTTACTACGACTTCAAGTTGAACTCGCCACAGCCCAAGTCGCCGAAATAGAAGCAGAAAGTTCAGACAGCGAACAAGACGACGCCACAGTAATTACCGACATAGAAGCACAGACAAGAGTCGACACCTGGCTACATACTACGCGCAAGTTAGCCGTATCAAGGGAACCGCATCAACAGTACAGTACAGAAGAGGTCGGCGCTACAGTACAGAACAATCAAGCCCCGACTCACATAGCTCAAGATGCCGTTCGCCTCGCGTTGCCTCCACCTTTCGTGCCTACCTCCGCCCCCACAGAACAGACACCCGACGTAAGGAACCAGGGCGCGAACTACACAGCGATAGCCACTCACCGAACAGGCGTAACGACTACGCAACCGGCGGGAGCCACGGTCAACACGACACACCAGCAGAACCACATAGATCTAACAGAACTCGCTAGTGCGATCACAATGGCCGCTAGAACAGGACAACAGACTTCTCCACGCCACCACACAGAGCTACCCCCGTACAATGGGTCGCATCAAGAGTGGTTATTATTCAAGGCAGCCTACGACGAGTCGTCGGCCTCCTTTACAGATACAGAAAACATCGCACGACTTCGCAAAGGCCTCCGCGGTCGAGCCAGAGAAGCGGTAGAGAGCCTACTTATTTACAATGCGAAGCCGCACGACATCATAAAAACACTGGAGTCACGTTTCGGCCGCCCAGACTCTATAGCATTGGCCGAACTGGAGCGTCTGAGGGCACTCCCCCGCCCTTCAGACGCCCCAAAAGAAGTATGTATCTTCGCTACCCGAGTATCCAATATCGTATCGACCCTACGGGCGCTACAGAAAACATACTATTTGTATAATCCAGAAGTAACGAAAGCAACAATAGAAAAGCTCACGCCCGCTATGAAGTATCGCTGGTTCGATTACGCGATCGAACAACCGAAAGAAGAGCCCGATTTGCCAAAGCTCGCGCGATTCCTTGAGCGTGAAGCAGAAAGGTGTAGCCCATACGCTCAACCCGAGTCGGTCCCTACACAACCAGACTCGTACAATAACACACATAAAAGAGCGCACAGGACATTCACGACGACAGAACAGTATAAGAAAACGACCACATGTCCTGTCTGTAAACAAAGAGGGCACCCAACAATAGACTGTAAAATATTCCAACAAGCCGACGTAAATGCAAGATGGGATTTAGCAAAAAATCTACGCCTTTGTTTCCGATGTCTCAAATACAGAAATCAGACACACAGCTGCCGCGGACAACGATGCGAAATCGACGGATGTCAACATTGGCATAATAAACTACTACATTTCACAAAGACAGAAACAGACGACACCGAGCCGAAAACAGACGTCGTATCAACCGCGTGGACTCCAATAGGATCGAATAGGACGCAATCCTATTTGAAAATGGTTCCAGTTAGAATCTCCGGTCCCATAGGGGACGTTACTACCTACGCCCTTCTGGACGACGGTTCAACAGTCACACTAATCGACTCCAGTGTGGCACAGAGAATAGGAGCGAAGGGACCCGTCGACCCACTGCATATTCAAGCTATAGCGGAAACTGAATTGGAAGCGGCCTGCTCGCGAAGAATCACACTCACCATACACGGTGCGACTCAGAGTCATAAAATACAAGCTCGCACCATCGAAAACCTACAACTCTCAGCACAAGGGGTATCGGAGAAAGACTTAGACGGCTGCCGCCATCTAGACGACATAAAAGAGAACCTAAAATACCCTAATATCAAGCCACAAGTTCTCATAGGGCAAGACAATTGGAACCTGCTCATCGCAACTGAAGTCAGAAAAGGGCTGAAACACCAACCAATCGCCTCTCTCACTCCACTCGGATGGGTGATGCATGGCGCGCACACAAGAACTTTAGGGCGCCGCATTCACTACACACATCATCTATCCCTGCAAGAACAGAGCACGGATGAACAGTTAAGGCAGTATTTCGCACTAAAGTCTTTCACGATCACGCCCAAGCGACCTCTAAACGACCCAGAGGAACGTGCACTCAACATACTCAACGAATGCACGAAAGAAACAGAGCACGGGAGTTACGAAACAGCGCTACTATGGAAGAAAGACAATGTCGTGATGCCCGCGAACTATGACAACGCTTACAAGAGACTGATGACGATAAATAAGAAAATAGACAAAGATCCAAAACTTCAACACCGGCGGGAGCCCCACGGTCGAGGGCCTTCGCTGGAGGAAGGAGATATAGTACTAATAGCAGACAATACGATGCCTCGCAACACATGGCCGCGAGGAATAGTCACAGACACCTATCCGGGAGCCGATGGAGTAGTTCGCACAGCTGACGTAAGAACGAAAGGAGGAACATTACGTCGACCGACAAAGAAGCTCATTATCCTACCAACAGACCCGGTCGCGCGCCAGCAACCCAAATAGATGCGTAGACAGGAAGAGTCTACGCACGGCGGGAGAATGTTCGCGACGACCGGCTCATAATCTGTACATAGCTTATAAGTATATAATGTATAACTATAGGTTAAGTACAAATACACATAGTTGATTCAAAACAGTAGGTTAAGGTAGGATACGTTTTGTTAAAATAGTTCGTTTCATAAAGACAGTTATGTCACTCATTGTAAAGGGATGTTGGAGTTGAACAATAGACGAGAAAGCGTGTAAAAAACCAACGGTTTACGCAACCCTGCTATAAACATTTAACAGACAAGGGACAAGAAGGCGCGTTCCGACCTAACGGTTTATACACCTTCACTATTGACACTAAAAACAAAGGAAGAGAAATCGCTTCCCAGCCGAACGGCTTGCACATGCGGACCGTAACGAACACGTGGCCAAAACATCGTAACAATAGAAACGCCCAACTCCAGCATCCCTCATTGTATCAATATAAATAAGGGCGAATCCCAGACCACTACAGTCAACTTGTAGTCACCACACTAGACGCATGTCTAACAAAATGAGGGCGAATCCCAGCCCACTACAGTCAACTTGTAGTCACCACACTAGACGCATGTCTAACAAACAGTTAAGTCTGTACTAGATATAAACCTCAAGAATAGCTCATCGCGTTTTCCTTCTTCACAATCCCAGCAACAACACAGTGCGGGTAATATAAGCCCGCACAGTTATAATTAGAACTTTAAACATACGAATGTGAAACGAGGAGTTTTAATAACAACGTGAGGCTGGCGGATTCATTTTTCAATTTCAGTTTCGAGTTCAGTCTTTAAAGGTGGTACCTACAGCTTTTGATGTTAATTAAAACGGATGTTAGAATGTGTAAGATTTTTCAATGTACGTGGGGAACTCAGAAAGTTTTGGAGCAAGAAAAACAATATGTTCGTAGAACATTTTATTTATCTTTAACCCGTATGGTACCAATTTTTTTATTTTATCTTTTCAAAGTACTATCCACTTGCATTTATAGAAAATTTCATGAGGCTGAATCAATTTTGAAAACATTTTTTCCACTCTTTCTCGGGTACCTACCTCTTTCACAACTTCTTCGAACGTAGCCAATGCGTCTTCCGGCGAAGAAAACTGCTTCCCTTTTAGTTGGAATTTAATTTTGCGAAATAAAAAAAAGTCATAACGTGCCAAGTAGGACTGGCACTGGAAGGAGAATGGCCTAAAACTTTAAGCGGGGTTCTGTCCAAAAAGTCCCTAGCTTTATGCACTGAGTGAGCGGGCGCATTGTCGTGGTAACTACAATCCGCGGAGACCTGTGCTGGGACTGTTGTTACTCACTGCAGTAAAAATATTTGACAAGCATGTAGTTATGTACTATTCCGAGTTAATGCTGCTGGTTTCCTAAGGTAGCCAGTTAAAGTGACAAAACTTGCGATTAAAATGTTTCCAGCGCTGTTTACTCTTTTTTAACTTGGTCGACGTTAGCTCACTTTGAAACAGCCAAACTTTAGATTGACGCTCCATTTCTGGATCGTACTGGTAGAACCAAGATTCTTCCTGATAGAACCTGTGACAATGTTGTGAACGAGCCGAGACGACCCTGCTTCAAATTTTGCTATCATATCACACCACCCACCATTCGACACGAACTTGTTTTTGAGCCTCGGTGAGTTGTGCGGCACCCAGGGCGATACTATTCTCCTGACTCATGGATGCCCATGTTATATTTCATACACACACTCAGATCCAATCTGCAGTCTGTCCCGAATCTCCTCGCATGTAATTAGCCTGTTCTCACAAATTAAATTTTTCACAGCCACCACGTTTTTATGATGTTGTCTCTGATTGTCTCTTTGCAACATGTATTGTTGTACAATAAAGAGTATATCAATCCATTTAAGTTGTATGTGCATTATGTTGTATTGTAGAATTTATATTAATTTAGCGCGTTTAGTAAAACTACCCATGTTGAGTGATATTTATGATAACAAATGCGCGATAAAGAAATAAATAATTCGGTTTCTACTGCGATGCGGAACGGTTTCTACTGCGATGCGGAACGGTTTCTACTGCGATGCGGAACGGTTTCTACTGCGATGCGGAACGGTCTCTGAATGGTAAAATGCATGTACAGTCAACAACAAGGTAACGTACCATTAATGCGCTTGTAAATTGTGCTATGGACTGGAATGGAACGATCTTGAGTACATTAGCCTGTTGCTAACTGTACAATAATATATGCTAACCACAAACAGAACAGGAGCGGACCGAGAGCGATTAAAAATAAGTTTCAACGAGTCCGCTCTGCTATTTCCCGCTCGCAGTAGAAAGTCCCTTCTACTTTTACTTATAAGTTCTATTTCTAGTTCTACTTCGTTTATCTGCACTTAATTCCCGTCCATTTCCCGATAGTAGAGGAAAATCGCCTTTAGGCTTAGTATATGTTCTCGTTTAGACTATGAACACATGTAGGGTCTACCCGTGTGGATGATCTATTAATTCATAAAAGTCAATTTTCAATTATAGAAAATCTACTACAGTCTTTTGAATCAACAGATTGCATATTAAAATTATTGTCTATTGAGTGCTTATTATGATTTCATAAAAGCAAATAGTATTCTTTGAAAAACAGAACAATGAAATAAATCAGAGCTAATTGAAGAACTATTTCTTTGTGCTCTCGAGACCTCTCTTTGTGGCGTTTGAGTGTGTATTGAAATTGTTGAATATTTATAGTTCTTCAAATTGATCAACTTATTATGTTATATATTGAATAGAAAACAATTACAATGATAAGTGGTGGACTTTTAATTGTTTTATTTTAACTGAACGTTAAAGATGGGTCTGCTGATAACAAAAGAAGTCCCGCGGACTCCGTTGGTTTTGTGATGACGCTCTTCTATCAGCCTTTAATGTCCCACTGCAGGGCTTCTTCCCCTAGTAAATCACGGGGGGGATTTCGTGCCGTAATCCAATGACATTCTTATTAATTATAAAATATTTATTTAAGATATTTAGAAATAGTATTTCGTTGATTGTGATTGGCCGATCATTTAGTTAATTTAAAGAAGTTCGGTCAGGCGCTTTTTTTAAAGGTTTGATACTATTTACAATTGATTTATAATTCGACATGATAACTAAAATTGTAATAAGGACAAACACAAAAATACCTGCCATAAAACTGTATATACTTAGACAGGAAATATTTATCTATACATATAATTAAATTGTAACAGGCCGATGTCTGTACATTATATATATTGAAAAAAAACTAACATGGGGGTCTTTATTAGAGCAATAGAAGCCAAGATAACGGTTTTTAGAAATTTTGTCTGTCTGTATGTTTGTACACGCATCACGCAAAAACTACTGCATGGAATTTAATGCAGTTTTCACCGATGTATTGCTAGAGGTCTAACTTAAAATATAGGCTCCATTTTACCGCAGTAAAATATTATATCTTATTCCGATTGTTTTAAATTTAATAAACCGAAGCAAAGTGAGGGCGGGTCGCTAGTCAATTATAAAAATAAAATTCAATATTGACCATTTACGTGAACAAAATTGGGTTATATTTTATTAAAATTTTCTAATACCCTCCTAACATCTGGCATCGGAATGAACAATTTCGGTTAATAATAAAGCAATTAAAAATGATGGAGAACGCTCTTTGGGCCATTTGATTGCATCTGGCTTAAGATTTATAGAGGGGTTTGGAATACAAAAAGTATTATTTAATTGTTACACAGTATTGTTTTTATGGATTGAAGGCAGATAGGTAAGCAACCTACTTCAGGTTTCTGGTATCTTTATTTAAGAATATGAATATTATGTTCACCTACTATATGTAAAAATAACAGTAAACATGTCGCTTAGTAAATGATATATTTAATTAACTATAGTGCCCGTTACTATTTCCACAAACCATTATCAACATTTAACACCGCAAAAGGGTTACGTGGCAGCCAAACTACAAACTTTGTACTTCAATCTTTTTACTTTTGCAATAATCATTGCCATCATCGAATTTAAAAAGACCTTATGCGGCCCCTAGACCTACAATAAAATTGATCAATAATGCCATTGTATAATATTATAGAATCGCGTCTTGCACCCAAACGAGTTTCAAAACACTCCCTAAACGATCAAAAACATTGAGTAATCCGTATAATTGCGCAATATTATTGATCGTTTAGGGGGCTCTAAGAACAATAGCCATTGATAGAACCACAAAAATAAATAAAGACGACACGGTCATTGCATTCCCCAACTCTGGACTGATTGCGTACAATAAAGCATAATTTCGAACTAACAGTATTTTACATTTTACAAGCTCTTCAGAGTATTTTCTGAGTGAATTCTGCAGGGACGGCGGAATGCGGAGTGTCCTGCTGCGTGTTTTATTGCATTATGGTGTAATTTAGAAGTTAGTAGCGGAAAATGTGAAATAAAATTTATTTATTTGTAGCCGATGGATAACTAAGGGGTCTCGACTAGTTTATTTTAACTGCTACTACTGAGATTCTTCGATCAGTATTTAGCAAACACATTTCTAGCAAAGAATTTAGACTAGAAGAATTTAGAAGTTCCAACTCCTTGTGGAGGTCGACATTGAGAAAGTACGTACCATAGGGCAACCACGTCCTTACGCCCGAATCTATTATTAGGGTTTAGAGTATTTTAATGTTGGAGAGGGCTGCGTGTGCAAAGACAACGCTAGCGAAGGTCATTATGGGACGTACGCAGGTTTTGTACAATTCAGTTTATTTCTAAGCGACATTTTACTTCTCCCTCCAATGAGAGGGTTGAGGCGACAAAGGCGGCTCGGTTTTGGACAGTTTTTATGTGTTCTCGGAAAGTCAGCCGATGGTATAGTCAGCTATTACTTGTATAAATACTCGTCTAGGGCCCACTATCTTGATTTTGATTTTTGTTATAATATTTTTAATAGTGGTTTACGATAGGTACTTGTACTTACTTATACAGTGTTAGTAATCTGTGGACAATGAAGTAGGTGATACAATGAAATATAATCATATGTATATATTATAGTAATATACTCGTGTCATTGAAAATATTATATTGAATCATTGTTAATTGTCCCTAATAAATAAAAAAATGCATATTTTTAAACTTACAAAATTTATACGAAAGTGTAAAAGAAATCAAGTTCTAAAATCTGAAAATTTAAGCAGGTCTTTCAGACAGTACATGATACTTTTGACTGTATTATGCATGTTCTATACTAATATTATATAATAAGGAGGTAAAATTGTGTGTATGTAGGTATGTATGTTGCGGGTATTCTCTGGAACTACTGAACCGATTTCAAAATTCTATCACAAATAGGAAGCTACATTATCCGTGTCTAATATAGGATATATTTTAATTAGAAATAAAAAAAAAAAATTGAAAAAAAAAAAACATAAACCGAAGCGATGCGATGGCGGGTAGCTAGTATACTATATAGAAGATTCAAATTTTCAATAGATTTCTGTAATACAGAATTAACATAGCAACCAGACGCTACATTCGGCTCGACTGTTCTGGAACACATGTTCCAGATATTCTGGAACATCTGGATGTTTGAAGGTTACTACTTACCTTTTATGGAAAAAGTTAAGTGATTGACCATGCAATATCATACCCTCCGTAAGTACTTTATTCCACAATGCGTGTAGCATTTTTGTATTTTTTGTCATATTTGTAGATTCGTTGATTAATCGATATTTGGCGGGTTGTTTGAAGTGCTAAGTATATTTAGTGATTGTTTAATGATCTTGCAATGATTGTTTGCAAATATAAAAAGCTCGTAATTTGGACCAAACACTAACTTGTATGACCCACTATCTTAGTTTATGTTTTACAGTAGTAGATTACGAAACTATTGTTATAGTGTTATTTGCTCGTTTACTACAGTGTTAATAAGAATTTCCGCTTTATTACAACATTCTCACGGGAAAATCCTGTGGAATATGTACCAACCTGACATATAAGAACCTAGTTCTCATCCCTTTCCCTATGCCATAGGTGTTTTTTCATACATAATCTTTTCCCCCCATCTTCTCTAATCCCGAATACTGGATTCCCAAAGGTCCTCCTGCGCATCTTCGACTGATATTGGCATGTATCGCAGAAAGGGTTGCCAGGTGTCCGGCTTTAGCCGGACATGTTTCGCTTTTTACAGTCGTGTCCGGCCAAATATTTACGTGTCCGGCCTGTCCGGCATTTGTTAGGCTTTTTGTCAAATATATTTATAGGATATATTTTTGTGTTTAATAAAAACTTTTATTTTATTATTATGTTTTGTTTGTTCTTCGATTTTATCTAGTCTCCAGAAGACTTTGTACTTAATAAATACTTAATTAAAATACGTAATCGAGTTTTTTTTACTATCAAAGTTATGTTCAGCTTTGAAAAAGATATGTCCGGCTTTTATGCAAAATTTCCGGCCCAATATAGCGCAAAGTCCGACTTTTGTATTTTAGGGCCTGGCAACCCTAATCGCAGATGTCCATGGGCTACATTGACCACTTCCATTATGTTACATTCACGGCGTGACCAAAGCAGATAGGATTGATGACAAATTGATCATAAATATTATCTCTTTATAATATTCACCTAGTCTTCTTTCGTTAAAGTATATTGTTTTCTGTATATTTTCAAACCGATTATATATCTTCGCTTAGTACATTCATAACAACCTCATTATGTAAAGTAAGATCGAAGACGCTTAACTTCATTAGCGCATTTTTATATTAAAAGCAACCAAACAATAGCCGTTCCATCAAAATTCTTATACAAGATGGCGGCCACGACAAAATGTCCGCCGCGCACAAAACATAGACAAAAGAATAAAGGTCTGTTCTCCACTCCCAGTTTAATGTGGGTGCCGACCATTTGCGCTCATTTCGATGCAAATTCAAGGGTTTTGCGACGTTTAGAGGGCTATGCAAATAGGACCACAGCTTAAGTATCGGATAAAGACTTCCATGCAAAAGATTTTGATGAAAATTTAGCAAGCCCCCAGTGTTATCAAGTCGAGTTTGTTGAGATAACAATTTATGTGATGCGGTAGCTGCTGCCTATGTTTTTTTTATTATATTTTTTTTAAAAGTAATTCTGGAAGCTGGACTCTTGAAATACTTGATAATCGTTCCCTTTATTAAAACAAATGATACAGCGGCATTACAAGAGATTAAAGCGTTTGTCGAGAATGGTGACAACACCCAATATCGTGTTGTCACCAGCCTATATCTCTTCATTGCTGGATATAAGCGTCTCTCAAGGATTGTCACCACAGACAGTCTTCAGCACTTCGCATCCAACCACTAGTGTTGTAGAACCGACTCTAGCGTTAAAGATTATGAGAGTTACAGTCCAAATTTTTAAACGTTTGATGGTCATGAACTATTTATTATAGATAAAAGCTCGAGTTTAAAATGGTTCAGCGTATAGCGCTTGTTTTCACAACAGTACTAACCAACCATCGGCGAGCTTCTTCAAGTCGTCGGTCTACCTGGTCGAAGAGCGTCTCATACTGCCCTTATATGTTACGTACCGGGGTACGTGGCCTTCTGCGGCAAATATTGTTTGTTGAGCATTTGTTGGCAATTTGTTGAGAAGGAGAGTGCACGATGCAGTCCAACAGCCACTGGGCGCGCTCGACTGGCCACGTTACCCCTCTCTCATAGAAGACTACCTTGAAATATACTGCATTTCCCACCTTTATCTTATTTCTCTAATGCACGTACTTGTTTCGGTAGTGAGTGAGATGTGCAAGAGCCCATTCCCATCCCGTCCCTCCCCATTTTCCCAACCCTTTCTCCAAATCCATTCCTATAGCTCCAAAGGTAGGCAGCGCATCCAGGGGCCTGCCAACGTTTGTCATTCTAGACTAATGTTGGCATGTATCGCGGATGTCTATGGGCGACAGTATCCACTTACCATCATGTGAACTGTATGCTCGTCTGCCGCCTTTGTGCATAAAAAATAAAATATGACCAGCCTATTGGTAGGTACTTTAGCATTCTGATTCTACGAGCTATGTTTTCGACTTTAAGGCCTAATAAACTTCATAAATTTTCCTTAGAGGTCAATATCGTCTACATTTATTTTAATACCCAATTAGGCGTTCAAATCACTATCAAACGCTGCTGTTTGCTGTTTATGATTCAGCATAGGTGGCTAACTGAACAAAGTTACTCAGCCACCATGAAGTAATAATCAGTTAATTCGAACAAAGTAGTGTTCTCTGGAACCAATACTACAAATAGACGTTCAGTAAAGATTTTCATTTAAACTTTTTCAACTTCCAATGCCAAAAACCTTGGCTTCGAAAATACGTTCATTCCAAAATACGTTTCCATTCTTTACCAAGCAGGTTCTATGAGTAAATATATTTCTATTTTTTATATTACGGAAATTGTAAATACTGCTTTTAATTAAATTTAAGCTTCAAAGTTCACGCGAAATTAGAACTTCCTGTTTATAATTTCTGTAAAATGTTTAGTTCAGTACTCTGTAGTTCAGGAAAAAGGATCTGCAAACTGCATGGCCTGCCTGATTTTGTATACATTTTCGAATGAAATTATAAAACTCTTAATTTTGTTGGACTAAGTATTCATTAATCTTTTATATAAAAAGTTTTATTTTCAAATATTCCGTGTCCATTAGTAATGAAAGCAAGACCACCATTTTGCACATGGTGGTTCAGATAGGATTTATCATATATGTTTTTGGCGTAAAGAGGATTTCATTCATTCATCATTATTCAGTTACATTCATTTAAAATATCTATGTAGGATTCCATAAAAAAAATCTCCTTCGAATGAATTCGAGTGCAATGAAACCTTATTATTTTGTGTATCTACAACAAAATATTTATTGTCTCATAAAATTTAGTGCTGCGTTTATTGCGTTGTTTGTCACCAGTCTATTATTATTAGTATTACTGATTGTTTGAGGGTTGTTATTTATCCAAAGTACCTACTCAAAAAATTATAGGATAATTTATGCATATAATAAAATCGTAACGGAGCCGTGTCTCTATCTACATGAAGTATTGTTAAAAAAAAATCGCTGCGGGCACTCTACGAACGATACAGAACGCATAACAACCATGTTTAGTCTGTCTGTCTGTCTACCTGAACGCGCATCCCGCAAAATCTACTGGATGTACTTAATGAAACTTGACATAGTTGTAGTTTATGTACGACATTAACATTTAGAGTACTTTTTATTCAGATCTATTATATAATTCCCTGGCACCGGAAGTCGCTGGCACCGGTAGTCCAATATAATAAGACAATGAAATGTTGGTAGGTTTATTTCATGTTACTTAGTAACTCTGCAATACATAGTAATATTTAACCACACACTCTACAGTGTATCGGAGCTACACACTCTCGGAGTGTATCGATCGGCTTACTTAATCCGGCTCCGCTCGCGGATCCGACTCCTCTTAACGATTTCTTGACTCTTTTGATTCATTTACTTATATTTTGTAAGAACCCGAGAGCGACTCATTCGCATTGCATCACGTTCGTTCATGTAACTCAGCAATCCAAAAATGAAAGGAATAAATTACTCCTCGGAGTCGATAACAGTCAGCCGGAATCAATAAGAGTTTCGGCTCCGCTCGCGGTTTCGGATCTTCTGATTCATTGAATTCAGAGTTACACATCGCTACTACAGGCTCCAAGAATTGTGTAAATCGGCGTACACCGCTGTTACTCCCGTCCACCCGTCTTGGTTCCGTCTGAAATTCAGCGCTGTGTGTCGTATGTACTGTATACAGCTTGTGCTGAGATGGATACCCTTTCGACACACATGGGACTGCGGAATTTTATTGCCTTGTTTAATTTTCATTTTCTGTTTGCTGTCGTCTACGTATGTGTATGACATCTTACGATTAGAATTAGACATAAGTTATGTATACGATCACTTGTGTGTACAGAATACAATTTCCATCTATCTTTGTCAATAACTAAGTAACTCGCCCTTTTTTCCCTTCTCATGCACATTGTCTCGTGCGTGAGGGATGTATGGCCGTCAAATGTCATACATCATTAAGTTACATATATTATATAAGTTGGAGAGTCCATTTTTTCAGAAGTGGTGCAGTTCCTCAGGGTTTGTGATAGAGGCTTTGTTATTCTTTACTCGCCTTTACAAAGATCTTTGTTTACTCACCAAAGTTATTTGACAGAAAACAATCAGCAGTCTTATTGCAATTGTGTGTGTAATCTCTTCCAAACAAAGATTTTTTTTATAGATATATTTTTTTATTTTATGTGATTTGTAAATGTAGATGGTTCATTGGGCAATAAAACTAATCTTCTCAGACAGAGATTTAGTATAAGGACTAAATAAATGTAAATTGCAAATAAGGGCTTTTTTCCGTCAAAAATAGCTGCCCTCACTCATGTATCCAGCAGAAAATTGCGAACTAGACTGCATCAATAATTTAAAATTGCAGGTGTAATAATCCTCTCTAAAACATTACGGTATGTACCAAGTTGGTGTCGCATGGCGCCCATAAAAGCCGGCGGAGCGCATCTAACGCACGGGTTTACGACCCGACACTTCAGGGGGCGTCACTTCTCTTACTTCTGTTAAACTGTTGGTGAGATTGTGTCGGTAGGTGTGCTTTCCGAAGCATTATAGACAACGGTTATATGGAATATGTTGCGATAGAGGTTAGCACTTATCAGTTCAGTTATTCTTAATCCTAAGACCCCGTGATCCCACTTTTGTCACATCATTGTAGTTATGGAGGGACTATCAGAAGGTTGGAGGACCCGCGCGTCTATAGCGGTGTGAAATAAACTAGACATTACATGATAAGTTCGTGACTAATTTTATATAATACATAAACTAAGTACACGTATATGCATACGCACACATACGCACTTAAACGTATCTACACTATACGCACGAGTGCATCCGGGCTGCGTGCTATAGGTATGGGAGACGACTCCGTTGCTTCATATGAACTGTTTTCAGTAAGCCCCTAATAGCCCAAACTGCGACGTCGGCAATACGCCGCCGTTACATCATATTCATATACTTCCATAAATTTACTCACATGGATTTAATTGTTTAATTGAACAGCCTTAAAATCATAGACATCTATAGACAATGCAAGTTCTTGATTTTTTATGGAAACCAAGACGGCCAAGAACTCGCATGATTTTATTGACGTCTAAGAAAGGACAGAGAGAAATCAAAGAACTGTTTCTGGCGATAGCCTATGATTCGATCAGACAACCGATCTCGTTTGGGAACGCGAGTCTCTGGCAGTGCTTTAAGCATATTGTCAGAATATCATCCAACTCTGTTGCCGTAAGGTAGGAGGGAAATATCTTGGTTCTGTGTTTACGTTTTTGTAATGGTCTGCAACGCCAAGCCACTATCCTTAACAATCTCCACAAATAAGAATAATTATTCCAAGGTATAAAAAAATATGATAAAAAATGTTATGATCCTGAGTTGGTCGAAGTAAATAAATAAATAAAAATAGGGTCTTATTGTATGCCGTGGTTTGTGTGTGATGATACCAAATGAACCGTAACTTGTTTCTCTTCCAATGTCGTCCACGGAAACTTATGTTGTGAAATCTCGAGATCTACGAGTATAAATAAATACTCATCGATAAAACGAAACAACTCCTTTAACTCTATTCACCACTTTTGACGATTTTTTACAATTGATTATAGCGCTATTGGATGTTTTGGTTTTTTGAAACAACGACCTGTTAGCGACACGGATCGGAAAGGACTGAACGAGCGATGCAAGAAACAGGAGCTTAGCGCCAACTTCGGGCATGCAGCAATTTATTTATTATATTCAATGGCATGCAGTTATTTATCCTTCTATATCATTCTTTAGAATATTCTTTTCTCTTTCTTCCTTTCTAACATAATTTGGATCGAGAACATCAGTCTGTAACATGAAGTGTATAAGACTTCTCAGATAATGTCACAAGAAATCAATAACTTCGACGTTATTTACGTTAATAAATTAATATTTTTAACTAAAATCTTTTCCAAATAAAATCTTTTCTGTAATGTTAGTAAATGAATAAATATGAATGAATGAATAAATGAATGATAATTCTATATTGCGAGACAAATCTGTTTTAGAAATCGTATAATAAACAGTTGAGTGAATTAGACTTATTTCATCTGTCTCTACCTAAATTTAAATCGGAGTGTTGTAAAGTCATGTTTTTAGTTACCATATGTTTAGTGGGTGTAAGTTTTTCATAATGAAAGTTTTTTTTCATTTTAGTGGAACCTTTGTTGGTATAATTCAATTCTTATATATATATTTTTTAGTGTTATTGTATTGTATGATTTCCCAAATAAATAAATAAATTCCTGTTGTAACTAATTAATTACAATAAACATAGTGACATATTATTCAGAAACAATAGACGGTCTGTCTTATCGCAAAGAGCGATCTCTTCCAGACAACCAACAGGCGCCTACAAATACTTATCCACAAATAATAATACGATATAATAAAGAACACCTTATAGCTAATGTCCGAAATAAAACAAATTGCCACCGAACTCTCGGAAGAAACTGTCTAATTTCCGGTTAGTAGCTGTTGTTAGAGCCGCTAAAATATCGTTGCGAGCGGTTTACATTTCATTTAGAACTAGCTTTGTCTGCAACTTCTGGATAAAAAGTAACTTATGTCTTTCCCCTCGACCCAATATTTCTCCAAGAAAAACTTTATTACGATGAATTGCTTCCTTGAGGTGCGATTGAGTGAAAACAAAAACACGCTCTCTGATTTGTACATTAGGGCGATAAAGACAATCTTTGTAAATATGAAAGACTAAAAATAGACATAATTAAAAAAATATATAAACTTGTGACCACAGCTGGTGTAACCCGAGCTGAAACGTTGAGTAAAAATAAAAGATAAACAAAGACCTTTAATTTTTTTGCGTTCAGATCCGAATTACAATATAAATCACCGATGCACGCCATGGTTAAAACACTCTGATTACCTTTGAATAAGGTTAAAATAAAAATATAAATCTGTCAGCAGTCTCGTTGACAATCTGCAATCGTATAATACAACCTATCACTGTAGTCGCGCGTAACGAAGGTTTATCGAATGTAAAAGAAACAAGATCTTTTGTTGAAAAAAGTCGAAATGAAGAGATATTTGTCTCAAGATGACCAATTTCATTAATTTGGTTGCTGTATTAATTAATTTGGCCTTCTCGACAGCGCAAATTCAAATTACAAATGTACAAATATAAAATATGATAGAACGTAGGTAATATAATAAAAGTAAATCGACATTTTTCCTCCACCTCACATATATTTTGAATATTTGTGGGCATTGAACAACGTACACGAAAAATTCGTCAATACAAACGAATATCGCATGACGCGTAACTTATGTCGCATGGGGCGACGATGGCTTGACGATAGTCACACGACGCGACACAGAGGTGACTTTCGAAAGTCACCTATGGGTCGTGCGGCTATCGCACTGTCGATTGTCCTGTGATCGACGCATGACGCAGGCCGCGGGGCTCGCAAGTTCACCTTCACAGTGTATTTCGGCTTCGCTTGGGGTAACAGTATGATGTCCACGAGGAAGGTATAATAATGTGTTCATAGTTATATGAATTCTCCTTCAACCACTGCAAAAATATAACACTACAAAAGCTGGTTAATATTTTAGTATTTTACGTCAACAACATTGTTCGTATAAAAGCAACATTTTAGGGGCCCAACTCTAATAATGGTTGGGCAAGGGCGAACCCCTTTTCACCCTGGATTTATATTAAATTCCTTACTCCCAATTTGTCGAAACAATTCCCGTGGGCCGCGTACAACTGCGATTTTGTTATTACTATCCACTAGTATTTTTTCTTAAATTTTTATTGTAGACAAAAACGTTTATTAAAAGTGTTAAGCGACTAATACCGTACTCACCATAGATTATACAGGTGAAGACGATGCTATAATCCGCCATCATCGTTTGGTTGTGTGAGACGACGCGCGACGCAACGCTTTAATGAGGTAGATAGGTACTGTGACAGCTATAAACTGTAGGTTTGCTTCATTCGTTGAAAATATGTATAATATATATATATATCATCGATATGGGAATATATATATATATATATATGTATATTTCTTTCAAAGGCCTAAGTGCATATTGGTGTTTTGTTTCGGTTTCAATAATATAAAACCGGTTTGTGGAAAAAATTCTCAAATATTAACATTTATTACCCGTATACACCGATTCAAATATTAGGTCATTAGACGAGTCCCCGCCGCCGCCTGAGAAAAATCTGTTTTTAGGTTTGCCATGTATGAAACAATTTTCCAATCCCAGTGTGCTTGTAACCAAGACAAAACTGTAATATCTTCTTGCTTTTATGACATTCTTTTGTGTAAACCTTAACAAATGCAAATACGATTTTGAGCTGCTTTACATAAAATAATAACTAAGGAGTCTCTTAGTCTCTTATCTTATCTATCTGCTTCCTATGTGTGCTGTGATCTCTTGTGCATATTAAATTACGTACATTTCAGTGCAAGGAATAATGCAAGCATGAGGTTGAAGTCTAATACTTTCTGCAATCAGTCAATGTCGGTAGCATGTGCACCTGCCCCTACCGCGAGATCACTCGACTTGCATATTGTACGATTTGTGTTTAGTTCCAAAATTGTTGAATTGTTTGTTGGGTTTGATCACATTCTATCAACCTGTTCCTAATCGATTTTTAATGAAGTTACTGTGAGACGCATTGGTGGTCTCGCAAAGACGAAATCGGACAGTTTGATTACAGGACTGACACGAGCAAAAAATATATACATGATGTTCGTTGTACGTGTACAGTATATATATATATATATATATATATGTAAATGATCATTCCGAATTCACTATGGTGGTGGCTATATGGAGTTTGTGCCAGTCTGTGGTGACTCGGTGGTTGGGGCTATGGACGTTTGACAGTTGAATCTAATGACGGAATACAAGAAAGATACAAGTGACGGAATATCTAGTGATCTAGTGACGGAATGCATGACTTGTGTCTCAATAATCTTCCTGGAGAGAATTAAATAGGAAATCAATAGCTCTAATGTCGTTTCTCTTTCCAGACTTTTTAAATTGATGTCGAATGTATTAATTGTATCCACATTGAATTTACTTAAAATAACCTCTTTCCAGAGCAACGCAATTTGGTTTTGATTTCGTGATTCCTACACATTATCTCTGGTGTTTGTTAGAGCACAAATATATATATATTATATATATATATGTGGTGCTTTGAAGTTTAATTTACAATATCTCCATGCCATGCCAAGTTAAAAAAGTAGCTAGGCACTAGGCAGCTTTACTTTTAAACCGGTTTACAATTAATTTAGTAGGGGGAGAGTGCATGCTTCATTCCCACAGACGCGGCGCACTCGACTGACCATTACCCCTCTCTCACAGAAGTATACCTTGAAATGTACTGCATTTCCTACTGTATCGTATTTCCCCAATGTACGTACATGTTTCGGTAGTGAGTGAGATATGCCAGAGCCCATTCTCATCCCATTCTATCTTATTCCTCCTTATTTTCCCAACCCTGTCTCTCAATCCTCTGCAAAGCTAGGCAACGCATCCTGGGGCGTGCCAACGTTTGTCATTCTGGACTGATGTTGGCATGTATCGCGGATGTCTATGGACGACAGTATCCACTTACCATCAGGTGGGCTGTCCCTCGACGGCCGCCTTTTTCAATAAAAAATAATTTACCATTGTCACTTGAAGGTAGTTATAACAGTTGTTTGCTTTACTACCCATTAAAATGGGAATAGATGAATCAATTACTGTCAAGTAAGTTACCAATAATAGTTAAACGTCACGACTCGCTAATGTAATTCGTTTTCTGTACAACTTTCCTCCTCGTTCTATTAGCGCGGTGTATATTAAAAGTTTCTATCGTCCATTACATTAAGAGTTTTATATTTAGTGCTACATTTTGTTTCACTAATATTTAGATAATGACCTTAGAAAGTCAAGTGAAAGAGGTCAAAGAGACTCAATGACATTTATTATTATTTTTTAGTTAGCAAAAGTAATTTCATATTTATTATAAAGAATTGCAAAAGGTCAGTGCTTATCTGCCCTATTTTCATTAAAGATTTTTTTTATCATAATAAAACAGAATTAAAATGAATACGTCAGTCAATCCAGATAAATGAGAGATTGTGTCCGGAATTTATAATTACAGTAATTATGACAATACCGGATTTGTATGGAACTATACCCCACAAAAATGACAACAAAAATATTGTAGACAAGCATACCACAAGTTTACACATACAACAACAAATATTGTACAAAGAAGTACTCTTACAAAATTCAAAATGGCGAATCTAGGACGGGCCGTTAGTTTTCATTATTTTCGTCTCGTGTACAAAAGTGTATGTCATTCTTTTTTCTTGATTTAACGGTACTTCGTACCCCATTCGCGGGTACTTTAGTACAAAATCCTAGAGCTCAGTACCCGCTGGTTTCCGAGCAAAAGTGGCAGCCATATGCTGTGTTTCAAGCTTAGAGCTTTAAGCGTACTCGTATACTAGAAAAACGGCGAAATAAAAAATATATATATCGATACTGAACTGTACATCTCATACAATTGCTCACAACATATAATGAAATTGAGTCCTTCTTTATGCACGCCATTAACTAGAAAAGTACTCAACGGATTTTAATGAGGTTTGCTACATTAGTTATAGCATAATATTCTCA
The DNA here is from genome assembly GCA_943735995.1 of Sesia bembeciformis. NCBI lineage: Eukaryota > Metazoa > Arthropoda > Insecta > Lepidoptera > Sesiidae > Sesia > Sesia bembeciformis. The sequence continues at coordinate 12,587,295 of OX031040.1, forward strand.
TGATGGGTTTATTGTAATTACAGTTTAATTTTATTTATTTAAACATAGCAGAAGGTACATTTCAAGTATAAAAACAAATGCATGCATTCTTTATAACCTAAGAATTCTACAGCACACCTACTTAGAACCCACTTATTTGAAAAAAAAAATCTATGCCACTACGCCTCGCTAACATTTTATTTATATAAATTCATATTTATTTAGATCAGCTTTTTATAATATTTTATTCGTTTAAATTTGAATAATTCCTGTGCTAGCTTAATAAAAATGCTATTTGTGAACTAGTGACGATGAAACCACCGGGCGAATAAATAAAACTAAATAAATTCCCAATTTCTCATATTTATGTTGCTCCTTTTTTATGACTTGGCCCATCTCCAAACTTCCCGCGAGCACAACTTGAAGTGTTTCTCTTAGTACGTATATAAATCAACCGTGAGGAATGGTCCAACTATCGCGGACAACGGATGGCGTAAGTTTTGACGGTGGTCTCGGTTTGCCTCGTTTTTACTGCTTACAGATACTTTTCTTATTTCAGTTTATGATATACATTTTTGTCCAAGGCGGTTTGGCCCATTAGGGCCAATAATACAAAATAGATAGATAGATAGATAAGACGTTTATTCATATAGTAATTATAAAACTCTATAGTTACAAAGGAAAAGACAAACACATATATATTTAGACACAGAGAAATTACAGTAACCGTACAGTAGTAAAGAAATGGGCGTGCAGCTTAGCTTTAGCTGTGGCCTGTGTGACACGAAGCGCAAATTTTCAGCTTCTCAGGTGATATCGGGACTTTTAATAATACATAAAGTTATTCTTATAACTGGAAATAAACCTTATCGACATATAAAGACATACATGGAAGGTCAAAGATAATGTAGCATCACTCTGAGTTATGGAATTCTAGTGGAAGGCCACCTGACTAGATGAGGTGGTAGGTGGAGTCAGATCTTGACTAAGAGTGGTGGCCGAGTGAAGGTAAACCTTCACTCGGCCACCACTCTTAGGCTTTGGTAGTCCCGCGGCAAGGTCTATGACATTAAGGATATGGTTAAGAACAGCGCAAGACCGAGGCGGCGCAAACGAAAGGAGACAAATATACTGCATTTCCCACTTTATCCTATTCCTCAATGTACATACATGTTTTGGTAGGGAGTAAGATATACCAGAGTCCATTCCTATCTCATCCTATCCCTCCCCATTTGTCTAGTCCTTTCTCCAAATCAGTTCCTCCATCTTAAAAAGTATGAAGCGCATGCAGGAGCGTGTCAGCGTTAGTCTTTCTGGACTAATAGTGGCATGTATCGCGGATATCTATAGGCCACAGTATCTACTTACCATCAGGTAGACTGTATGCTTGTTTACCGCCTTATTACTATAAAAAACAACTTAGCAGTGGGTTATCACAGACGAATGATGATTTATTAAATTATCTAATAGTTAAAATATTTTAAATTCGACGAGCCATTATTACAGACTAAAATTGAAAAGCATTTTACCCAAAAACAATACAGCAAAGTGTAAAGTGTAGCAAGCGTCAAACGCGAGACAATCGCTCACTTTTTTCAAAAGGACAAAAGGTTTGCTCGAGGCGGTTACATGACATGTCTGTCTTGGGTAACACGCTTTATTCCGCCACCACAACACTAAGACCTCCCTTTTTTCTTGACTACAAGGAAGATTTCTTGTACCCAATGGGTCTGGTGAAATAGGTCACTTTCGCATGTATCTTTCTACAAGACAAAAAAAGAATGGAGCTGTTTTCAGACGAAACTGCTGCTTGTCATCTCTGTTTTAGTTGTCACTGAGTTTTCAACGTTGATGGCCTTTTTCCTCGCTATGTTTCGGAGCTCTTAAATATTTTCATACGTTATTGTATTACACAAAACTAAATATGTGAATAGAATGATTTCTACTAGCGTTTAACCTTGAAATATTCGATCGTTATGACAATCAGTACATTTATTATTTATAATTGGTTGTTCTGAAAACGAATGTAGTTCACAGTCCTTAAAGACAACAAAAAAATCTGAATAGGACTGTTATTTTCAAAGAGATACACAAATTTAATAAAAAGTTTCGTATTTCTATGTCTAGATATATGTATGGCTACAGAAAAAAAAAATACAACAAAATTAATGTTAGCCTACAGAGCCATTATTATTTAATTGGCATTTTGCCTTTTACCTCGGTTGTCTGTTATTCCCACACGAGTCCTTTGTATTCTGGAGGATAAAACGGAGGCCGCCCGGCCTATCTCCGATCCTGTACAGCTTTGCATACATTATGCCCGTTTGTAGGTCTTAATAATATCTAAACACGTAAGAGATGTACGGTAATTAAGAGCAGATGTGTCTAAACAATTTAGAGATGAAGACAATTTTGTCTTGTCGCTTCTTCTATCAATATTTTTACTAACAGTAGCAGAAAAGTTGTTTTTAAAATTTGATTTGACGTTTAATGTATGTATTGATTGAGTATTGTTGTATGTATTAAATATTTATATGTTACCCACATAACCCGGCAGACGTTGTTCTGCCATAGAAGTTGATGTGCTGCAACGCCATGTAGTGGCGAGTTACAACAAAATCGATAGCTCGAAAATATTCTCCTTGCTCAAATACCTACGTATACCAATTTTCATGGCGATCGGTTGAACGGTATAGAAGTTGGTCATATTCTAAACTAAAAGTCTGCCTAATTCAGCTATTAATAACAGCATGCAAATATTAATAAATTGTACTTAAACTATTATACATTATTATGCTAAAACTAGTGTCGTAATTTAGCTAAGCTCGTACACCTTAAGCGTAACTAATATTTATAGAACAATGATGCATGTGAACCCAAAAAAACTGCAATTAATTATCAGTGCAAATGAAAACAAATTAATTATTACTGTTGATGTACAAAGCGGTTGTTGTTGTTGATGTTGATGTTGTTCTGTGCAAAAGTACAGAATGGATTTTCATGGGGTTTCCACAGGTTAATTAAGCTTAGCTTGGCGCTTCGAATATGCGTTGTTTCATCCAAATCAGCTAACAGGAAAAACATATATCCCAATTTAAAGTTTAAAAACTAATATTCCACGCGTACAAAGTCGCGGGCACAACTAGTGGTAAATAAAATACCGTAAATGTTATTGATGCTATCCTAACAATTTTCAGTATACTGTTTTCTCATTTTTTTCTAATCACGTTTATGCATATAAGAGGATTTATTATTCTCAACTACGATATATATCCTTAATTAAATATAATTCATCATCATTCACCGCTAACAACTAGAATAAGGACGCTAACAACACCTATTTTTGCTCTCTAAGAATTCTGTAATGGAATAAAATGTGTGATTGAGAAGCCATCTACTCGTATCTATACAAATATATTTTTTTGTGGAGTATTCTAAAGCCGGCCCACGCCACCACTCCATTTTTTCACGTGGGAGTCTTAAAAGGAGAATAACGGATAAAAAGCCGCTACCTTGTGGTGTCTTGAGGACCAACACCACTTCGAAAAGAAAGAACTTGCCAACTCGCTTGGGCAGCGTGGCGTTTTAAAGTCATACGTCCCTCACTCCAAGATAATATCTAAAAGAGGACCCATATGTCCAGACAGTGGACGATAAAATGGATGGCTACAGTTACGATATAGTTTCATTATTGTTTATTTACCAAAATCTGCATTTTTGAAGACGTTTCTTGTACATCCAGTTTTAGTTTGATATCACCACAAAACGACCATTTTTAAGACAATCCCACGTGATATAAAAAGGAATGTGAAACCTGGGATAAGGCCATGTTTTTACTAAGATCTCCATTATACTAGAGCTCCGATACCCAAGTAATTACAGCTCCGTATATCTGTAACGACTTTTATGAGCCGTGTCGTACACAAAACACATGCCGACTTCACAATATTAACGAGAAACAGTAATGTATTATTACAAAACTCTGAATTTTGCATCTCATCCATACAGACGTGTTCTTTACATGGTATCGTGGAGAGTCGAGGGGTAACGTATTCATAACTGCGAGAGATACTTATAAATTTCGTCAAGCATCTATGACTACGTGTGGCTGTAGCAATACCGTTTCGAGTATTGTCCTATATCGATCTTCTTGCTGCTAAATCCAAGCCACTGGCCGCTAATGAAACAGCTAAATTAAAATTTACTTCAAACTCTTTGTTTCGATTGCTTTTTGATTCATTCTGCTGTCCAATTTTCGATCTACAGATCGTCTTTACAAGACGTGCCTATTACACTTCGGTAAAGCCTTGTGTTACTGTATGTAATTGTGCATGGTACTGAAATTCTGCTGTATTACAATATGTTTGTAAAAAAAAGGCCTTACGGTAAGTAAATTTTAATGGTCCGTTTTTAAATTCACAGTTTACTTTTATAAAATCAGATTTTTAAGTGTCACACTCATTTGATTCAATGTTTTTCTATTTTTAATACATTAATGATAAATAAATTGCTGGAGTGCAGACTGGGTGTCATTTATTTCTAAGAACCCCCCTACCGTCTGAGCAAACGTCGCATGGCAAGGGGTTTCCGAATAGTTTTATTTTCTGTTGATAATTCCATACATTATTTTCCAAAAACTCAATACAGTACTACTAATTAAATTTTTCCGATCGGCCATCTTCGTAATCCGAGCAAAAAATACGTACGGAAAAAGATCATATTTCTTCCAATGTCTAGTTAATGAGCCAGTTATGCCAAAATGCATTCCCCTCCCATTCTATCCCCGCCTCATCATTTTCCCAACCCTTTCTCAAAATTGATTCCTAAATTTTCAAACGTAAGCAACCCTTCCGCGGGCGTACCAACGTTTGTCATTCTAGACTAATGTTAGTATGTATCGGGGGTGTCCATGTGCGACAGTATTCACTTTCTGCCACCAGATGGAATGTCTGGTCGTATGCCTCTTTCTATAAAAAATACGTATATGAGTCGAGAATAGATACCACTAAGCTATAACCACTCTTGACAAGTTCAGGTACTGTTTATTTATTTCACTAGGATAACAGCTTACTAATGGGTTATCGTGTGTGAGTCATAAATACCTATTACGACTAGGAAAAGAGAACGGCCAGGACGAAGGATGTATTGTAATGTCCCACAAATGGTCCTTTATGAGAGGTTTTCTGATGTATAAATGCCTTTGCGAATGGGTAAGTAAAATGTGATTGCTGATGCTCGTTTATATAGGCCTTTCTAGGCCCCAGGAAACATACAATATGTGCGGAACTGCATCTATTCCGCCTTTTGAACAATTATCTAAGTTTTTTATTGTGTGTAGTTTTGTAACTATTGTTTTATTTTGCTTCGCTGTCATGGCCGAATATACAGGATTAAAACGCTTTTTCACGACCTACCGGCGCGTTTATTTACAGTTTGCTCCATTATATTTGGCAATTTTCGCTCGTGAAAATGGTTGTGGAAACGCCTTCGCGTACGATCACTGCCGATGGTGGTGAAGTGGAGCTATCAAATGGGGAAAGGGCACTGTCGTCGTCCGCCAACCCTGGAGACGCGCTCTCCTATCGCTCACTCTCCCAAATCATCAGCAACGGTGCAAGTGAGAAAGCTCTACCCCAAGACGCGCGCCGTCTCGCGGAGATAGAACAGCGTCGAACAGAGGTCGAAAGCTCTGCTGCGGCTTAAGAACTGCGTTCGAGATGGCAGCCATCTATGCCGAGGCAGCGAGTTCTATCGCGAGTCTTGTCAGTCAGCATACTAACCTTAGTTGCAGGAAGTTCCCACTTCTTTCCAGGCCTCAGGGAACGTAACGTATCACGAAGTCGACGGCACAAAGCGTGTGTCAGCTTCGGCCGCTCAAGGTTCAAACTGTAGTTTAGTGTCTGCCCTTGTTGCATAATTGTTTAGAGCTTGGAATCTTTTGCACGTCTCTTGCAAAATGGAATATTTTTTAGCAGACATATTACGCCACAAGAGTTTAAAACCTGCCCTTTTTTGATGGTAAATCCCCTTTAGATTGGGTCAGTCTTAAGCGGGCCTCTTTGGACACGGAAACGTTGTATTTAGCGGCAGAGAATTTAGCCCGTCTAAGCTTCGAGCGTTGTGCGCGAAGCAGGGGCAGTGCTGTCTGTTTCAATCCGCGAGCCCAGTGAGGCGATTAGCTTTACATTTTATTCTTATTGGCTATAGTGAAAATAACATTTTCGCTTTATATTTGTAGAATTCAACAATTTTATATAATTGTACCACACTACGTTATATCATCACCTGGGCGTGTTGTGTCGACTAACTTTATCATACCACCACCCACCACCACATCTCTTCTCGGAGATGTCGTAAAAGACGACTAATGGATAACAAAGCCTCTACCACAAAGTTCAGGCACTACACCAAGTCTAAAAGAATGGACTCGTGAACCCGTTTTTCTCTTTTAAGAGGAGGGCTAGAAAGTGAACGAAAGAAAAACTGCTGGTAAAGATGATTAAATAGCATAACAATGTTGATCTTAAGCAACTTATACCTACTTAAAATTACTACTTCCTGTTCTTTTAACCTCTATTCTGTTTAAGTAATAGGAGTACAATTACAAGTATCAATTTATTTAGATTTGTCCTTTACGTACGGGCCACGTACCGACTTTATTGCCCATAATTTGTTCTACAAAGTAATGTACTAGAGTGTAAATACAATGAATATAGTAACATACGTTCAATGTTGTTCAATCGATTATGATCTTAAAGCCAATTTGTGCATTAGGTATATGCATTTGAAGAGTCTCGTTAATCTGTCCCAGACTAAACCCAAATTCGTATAGAAAGATATATGAGTTGTAAAAGATAAGAAAGAAAGTTATATAAAAACGAGTAAGATGTATGTATGGATGCGACTAATATTGTTTTGTGTCGCGGATGTGACACAGTATCCACTTCATCCAAGATCCACTCACTCAAAGCCTCTCACTCATCCACTCAAAGCCAGATTGTGAGCTCGTCTGTCTATCCTCTAACTTCTTCATAATAAAAAGAGATAACATTTTCCTTTTATTCTCAAATAATAAGTAACTACGTCTGATCCTCTTTAAACCAATCAGCCATCAATAACAGAAAGATGTGATCAATAAAACACGAATTCCAATCGCACCGACAAATCCCCTCCATTTACTCAATTCGCAATTAATCGTGAGTACATTCGAGGAAATTGTCGAATTCCCAAACAAACCTGGCGCTACAATGTTCATCCTGAATAAATTCCCAACCCGGTTTTTTCTTTCAAGTTATTTATGCGACAATCCATTGTTGCGAGCCGGAATGGGCATTTAGTTTTAAATTAACGGTGGAATTCAAAGAATTACGAGTTGGAACCCGAGCTAAGACAAAACCCCTCTAACCTCGCAGCGTCATCGATCGAGACAAGAATCGAGTTACTACTACATCGAGCAATACGATCGAACACTGTCGAGCAAAGCAAAGGCACACTGAGCGTTCAACATCGATATTTTAAGCTAATATCGTGTTTTAAATGAACATTTCTGTCCATTGAAGGATATCGGCTAAATGCGATAAAAGCCTATTAAGTCGATTACAAGCGAGCGGTTTGTTTCATTGGTGAGAATAAATGTTGAGAACGGAAAGTGGACAAGATACGATTTTATCTGGTTGTTTTGTTTGATTGAAATGTTTAAAAAAATATTTATTATATGAAATATATATTTTGGTAATTGATATGCATTTTTTAGTAATTGTAATTATTAAACTGATAAACAATAGATATCGTAAGTTGTTGCTCATTACAAGATTATGGGAATATACAAATCTTCAATAGTATATACATAATATAACAAATAATATTTTAACTAATACATAACAGTAGGACGTTACCTATTGGAATTTTAGATTCAAATTATATGGACAGCAAACTCCTGAATAAAATACATTTATTTCCATTGCGTTTCCTTTTTAATTCTTCACGATAGTGAAAAAGTAATCAATTTGGATTTCGAATTCATGGCGATACAATGATATACATGGCGATACCCTTAGTCACTTAAAACAGGTTATTTAAATTATATTTTCATTGGCTTGTATGTCGCCAATTTAAAAATGGTAATGATAAAATCTTAATACTAACAAATATTGTAAATGCAAAGTCGATTTCTTTCTTTGCTTGTGTTATTTTTTCTTTGTTTGTGTACATTTGTTAACCACTGTTTAATATTCTCAATAAATCTTATCAATTTATGTACAGTTCGTAGAACAAATAAGATATTTACGATTTTTATGACTCCGGTCAATGTGGGCGAAGTCACAGGTGACTGTTAGTACTAAATAATATTATAATTTTCAAAATAATTTGTAACACCGAATAAATGTAAATGTTAGTGTAGTTACTCCTACAGATGATTTACTATACACCAGAACCTTGTATTGATAGAAAATCTGGATATACAAAAAGGCTTCCAACACCTACCGCTGCCTATTTCTGCATTCACCCCGCCAGTCCATTTGTACCCGCAGTTTGTAAATCGTTCACGTAGTGCGCGTGACTGAGCGGAAGTTTTTCCACACTATACTGGTACTCTGAATCACTAAACGCTGTGACGAATTAGTCGAATTGAAACCGGGTTTGCTTTTTAAACAACTTCCTTATACACATTTTGAAAGGTGGAAGGACGGACTGATAGCAGTGTTCGACGTATGAATACTCAATAAAGGATAAAGGAATACTCAAAGTAAAAAGGGTCTTATTTGACTTTTTGTATAGATGAGAGTACGAAATAAAAAAAAAGGTATTTTTATCTCTCTTTGTAAAGAGCTTACTTCTGTATGATTATTCGTGATAATTTCAGTAGGTATTCACTGGTTTGACTATTTTGAATTGTCACCATTGTGTATTGTAGCCATTTTCTCTGGTTGAATTTAACACATTATTTAAATAAAATTGGCGCAATACATTTGAGGATCTATGAGAGACTTTATCCTAATTTTGATTTTCTTATTGTACGTAATAATTATAATAATGTGAATTAAATTAGATTTACATATGAAGCTGCAAGTGAATGAAATAAAGAAAATAACTTATTAAACGCATTAAGTGGACATTTTCCATTTTAGAATACAACTACAAATACAAATTCATTACGAAAATATATTTTCATAACAGAAATTTATTTAATACAGTTTACCGAGGTGTTTACATCATAAATGAAATTATATTAACAACCCAAAGAGCTTTTAAACGTTGTTTACGTAACCGTTTTATGCTTCGGCCCTTTAATCATCTTATACTAAATTTTTCACGGGACACTTGGTCGAAATCTCATAATGAGTCCCGGGATCTTTATTGAAAACGTCGGACAAGGTCCCGTTTTGTCGGTTTTGTATAGTCCAGTATAATACAAAATATTATACACCTGTACATGAAAGTACGACAAAATTGTTTTTAAGTTGCTGGCAATTATATGTAGATATATACAAAGATATAGACTGTACTTTATGTAGAATAGCGGGCTCTAAGGGCTCGTATCACTGCAACCATTGCGATCGGCTCTTTTTTATAATTCGCCACCAATGTGGTTTATTGATATCTATTGCAGTATAGTTTTAGCAGCATATTGTTGAACCTCTTTCGGCTTTAGTAGGTTAGTAGTGGTAGTAGTACTAGTAGTAGCTATAGTAGTAGCTCTAGTGGTGGCTCTAGTGGTGGCTCTAGTGGTGGCTCTAGTGGTGGCTCTAGTGGTGGCTCTAGTGGTGGCTCTAGTGGTGGCTCTAGTGGTGGCTCTAGTGGTGGCTTTAGTAGGCCCTACAATTTACAATGATCTACAATGCGTATCTTAAATGTACAAAGATTTTGCGGGTTTCCTCACAATGTTTTCTTTTACCGCCAATTTAGAGGTAATTCAAAAAGACTCATGATCTCTTGAATGAAGGTCCAGAAAAGATGCCTCTCTAAGCTATAGTGCTAGAATAATATACGGTAAATCCAGTATATAGGTAATACGTTTATGTGTATGTATGTGTGTATGTTTTACTATAGTTACATGTAATATTTATTATCTTTGCTTACACTACCCGCGTAATTACCCTAATCACAACTACCTGTCTCAAAGTTGTCTAGAAAAAAATGCTATAAAGCCATACACCCCCTATGGTTAAATTCTCTTCTTGTATTGTTCCTTATTTTTGTCATAATGTTACAATTATACAATAAAGAGTTTAATCTCTCTATCTATGCATCTATATGTTAATATAAATGGCACAAAATCTCATAACATTGATATCGTCCCATAAAGAACCATATCCAAACATAAGCAGTCTTATTTCATTGTTACCGCAACTGAATAGTAAATCATAGGGAGGCGTTATTGGACGTTATTATTGCCTGACCCGGGAATGTTATTGCGATACATTTAGTGCTGTATTTAGACAGAACAATATAAGTAAAGTACACATTGCTATTATTATTTTCTCTTCGTATAATAAAACTGGCCGTCCACCTAGCCGGATCCATGACATAAAGAAAGTAGTTGATAGTGGCTGGATGAGAACAGCGTAAAAGTGTAGTGACGGATTTTGCGAGAGGTTTATATCGAGCAGTGGTGTAACTAATGGTATCCTTCTAGAAATTGATTCTTCCTTCTTATTAGGTAATGTTGGGTACGATATATTTCAACTAGAGGACTATCCACGTGGAATATGTAAATTATAAAGAAGTCGCATAACTATCTATGGTCGTTTTATTTCTCAGTAATAGAATTAATTAATTATAAATTAATTTTATATATTAATTGTTTTTATAAGTGAGAACTAGATTTTAATTAAATAAGAAAACATATTATTTTCGATTTATATAAAATTTACCAAAACATGAAAATCAAAATCTAAGCTAAACTATCAGGACGCGTATCGTGTGAGCGCACTCCATTAAAATGGACACCTTCTTTTTCTTTTCGAAATGGCTAAATTCCTGTGGTCCTAATGGCCTTTCAAGAGTGGTGACTCTTGTCCGGTGGGACATGGACATATTGTACCGCCTTATATATCCCCGCCACTGTCCGAAGCGAAATTGGTGACGTTATTAAGAGAGAGTTTGGTTGACGCTTCTATGGTCCAGTTATTATTGGAAGAGCGCTGACAGTTCGGTATTTAATTAATTTTATGTAAATACTGATTATTTCTTAAGTAATATATGACACACAAAAAAAATCTTAAAGGACCATAGAGTTATAAAATGATTTTTATTATATGTTAAAGATTTATGTCAGTTGTCAGAGATCTTCCTATAATAACCGGACTAAACCGAACACTATATTCGGCGCCTTGCATAATATGAACAGCATGAATTCTTGGCAATTCTCAACCTTATGTAAAGGTAGGAAGCAGAGTTAGTATGTATAATACTACGTTACCGCATTTTTTATTATGATAATTAGTTCCAAATTTACAATGGCCTGGCCTGGCCTATCCATTGTGAATTTCTGCTACATTTCTCCAGAGGAATAGATATTATTTCTTCCTTCGGGTTATCCAATCCAGCAGTATTGATCTCAAATTGCCGAGTTATGACCGCTTAAACTACTATTTCCATTTCGTGTATTTCACTCTTAAACTTGTCTACTCCGCTGTCAGTTATGTGGTTTAAGGCATGAACAGTTTGATAAACTGCATCATTGGCGACACGCGAACCTGGCATGCATGACAATATTCATATACCAAACGAGCCTTGAAGGTGTATATTTACCTACTTTATTTAACTTTACGTTTGCACCAGTCGTGGTCACGAGTTGCCTGGAGAGGGTTGGTCCACTTTGTGCAGAATAACGTTCAGATACGAATGGTCCACGTCGAGAGCCATGGCTGAATTGTCAAAAAAGAAACTTTATACTACTTTGACAGCTATGTTCCTCGATATTATATGAGATCTTTTAATGTTTGACGTCGCAAATCTGATTTTTGAAGTTACCATTAATTTCATTCGTTAGAAAGAAGACTATAAAGTCAGTGGGTAGTAAGCAAACAGAGGCATTTACGAATGAACTACCATCGAGTTAAGATCCAATGAATATTGTTTAATGTGTGTCGGCGACATATCTATATCTTTACTAATAGCCCAGTCGAATTAGGATTTGACCCGGAAAAAATTAAAAGCGTCGATTTTCCTTCGGAAGTCGTTTGGGGGGGTCACTGGCAGTCTACATTTCGGTTTTCGGGAGTCGCACCCTGTTGCTTCGTCCGCCATCTATAATTGAAGGGTGAATTTTTGTTTATTGAATAACTAGGTAATTTTCAATTTTGCACGAAAAATGGTCATGACCAAAGTTGTTTAGAATTAAATTTCCCACAATTTTGGTCCTCACCAATTTTTCGCTACGAGCGATATTTTCCGATTTACACCCGAAAAGGGGGGATGAATTTTTGTTTATTAAATAACTCGTTTATTTTCAATTTCTCATGAAAAATGGTCATTACCAAAGTTGTTTAGAATTAAATTTCCAACAATTTTGGTCCTTATCAAGGTATACAATAACGCCAAAAATGACGCGGCAGCTGTTCCATGACATTCGAGTGGGCCTGAGTTTCAGTTTGTGAAAACGCTCGTTGGTGAGCGGACGCTCTCTATCAACATGGTGAACTGTTTTGTGTGCGGAAAATGTCACTCACTCCCACCCCTTTTTGGAGCAAAATCTAAAAATATCTATCATAGCGAAAAATTGATAATGACCAAAATTGTTGAATATTCAAATCCAAACAACTTCGGTCATGACCATTTTTCATGTAAAATTGAAAATAAACGAGTCATTAAATAAACAAACATTCACTCCCACCCCTTTTTGGAGCAAAATCTAAAAATATCTATCATAGCGAAAAATCGATAATGACCAAAATTGTTGAAAATTCAAATCCAAACAACTTCGGTCATGACCATTTTTCATGTAAAGTTCAAAATAAAGGAGTTATTCAATAAACAAAATCTCACTCCCACCCCTTTTCGGATCTAAATCGAAAAATATCGATTATAGCGAAAAATTGATAAGGACCAAAATTGTTGGAAATTTAATTCTAAACAACTTTGGTAATGACCATTTTTCATGAGAAATTGAAAATAAACGAGTTATTTAATAAACAAAAATTCATCTCCCCTTTTCGGGTGTAAATCGGAAAATATCGCTCGTAGCGAAAAATTGGTGAGGACCAAAATTGTGGGAAATTTAATTCTAAACAACTTTGGTCATGACCATTTTTCGTGCAAAATTGAAAATAAACGAGTTATTCAATAAACAAAAATTCACCCTTCAATTCAAGATGGCGGACGAAGCAACAGGATGCGACTCCCGAAAACCGAAATGTAGACTGCCAGTGACCCCCCCAAACGACTTCCGAAGGAAAATTGACGCTTTTAATTTTTTCCGGGTTAGCCCCTTTTTTGATCTAATTCGACTGGACTATAATATAATAAATAGGTAAAATTGTGTGTTTGTAGGTATGTTGGGGGTAATCTCTGGAACTACAGAACCGATTTCAAAAAATCTTTCATAAATAGTAAGCTACATTAGCTACATTACATATAGGCTATATTTTATTTTGAAATTTTGAAAATAAAATAAATTATAAACCGAAGCGAAGCGAGGGCGGGTCGCTAGTAGATTATAATTTAGTCATTGTATTGGACTTTGATAGGGGGACAGTACATGGTACATTCCCACAGCCGCTGGGCGCACTCGACTTTATCCCACTCTCACAGAAGACTTGAAATGTACTGCATTTTCCACTTTATCGTATTTCCCCAATGTACGTACGTGTTTCGGTAGTGAGTGAGATATGCCAGAGCCCATTCCTATCCCATATTCTCACTTCCCATTTTCCCAATCCATTCCTTAATCTGCAAACGTAGGCAGCGCATCCGAGGGCGTGCTAACGTTTGTCATTCTGGACTGATGTTGTCATGTATCGCGGATGTCTGTGGCCGACAGTATCCACTTACCATCAGGTGGAATGGAAGCTTGTCTGCCGCCTTATTTCTGTAAAAAAAAACTTCTCTCCCTTTGAATTGTGACCGTGGTCCATCAGCCCGTTGGATAGCAGGAATGAAGTGGATGCTAGAAGATACCAGATGATACCAGAGACAGATGAAAAGCACAACAAGTGGCCCTAGTTCAGTAGTGGACTGCAGCGGGCTGTCTTTGATGGTGCAATGCACTTCTAGTGATATTTATTTATTTATTCAATGCTGTCATGTACACAGGCAGGAACTTAAACTAAGTACGAGATGGCCCTGCTGGGGCATTGCAATTTTATAAATTCTAACTAATAAAAATAACGTATAAAATTCATAGCATATCACAACATATATCATACTATACTCATATTCATGTTATGTCATATTCATATTCTTTCATTATTAACTAAATTAACAAAGCTATTATAAAACAACTATCTATATGAAGTCATATTCACATTTCATTATTCATAATTAACAAATTGCCTTATGTCAATTAACAATTAGGTATTGATTTATCCTTATATAGCATAAGGAATCGTAGTTTAAACATCAGTTGAACCGCTATCACTCCATGTTCTTGCAAACTGTATCATATAGTAGAACATTCTTATTTTCGCATATACTCATAGAATACTATTCTAGATAGTTTTTAATATTCGTATTCACAATATAATTTGACTGTCAAAAGACAGCAGGTTTCATCGCATTCTTTACAATTCTGTCTGGAAAATAATGGAATTGGGTGCATTTCTTTCAATATTTTCGTCATTTATTTAACTTAAATATTTATATTATAAAATACAAAAAATCGCAATCAACGTACATACTTACGTTTTGAGAATTGTTTTGAAATCGTTTGAAAAGGTAAATAGTTTTGAGATAAATTTGGATAACTATAAAACAGATAAAAAAACGACGATGGCGGTAATAAATGGTTTTACAAGTTTGTTTTAATTTTATATGAATACATATTCGTTTTATTGTATTGTAAAAGAACAGACTAGATTATTAAAGATTTTTATTTCGTATACAGGTACTTGATAGACAATTTCATAACGAAAGGAAATCGTAAAAAAAAAAGTAATCATAAAGGTATCTATATCATATACAATAGAAACATGTGAAGGCACTTTAATACTTCTAAAAATTCAAGCCATATCTATAAAAGTCCAAGTTAAAATAATGGAAAATATAAAAATATCTATTAACACTTATTATTTTTATGGTAAAATAAATAAAAATATAACTTCTATAATTCAGTTTGAGTTATGTTGTCACAAAATGTAAACGAAAAAGTCATACAATTCATTGTCACATTCAGAAGATTTTTTAGAGTATGTATAGTATAATGTTTTAACCGAAAGATTTAAACTTATGAATGAATTCAAATAAAAAAAATCAAAGGAGCAAGGACATAAACTAGCGACATCTGCCGCAGCGTTGCATTCGCAAAATTAAAGCTGGTAAAATGTACAGAATTCCAGCCAACAGCAGTAGGTGAAAATTTCATTTGGTGCAATCGCACGTACCAGACGTTTGGTAAGCATTCAATAGAGTTTCGTACTAAAAATAAAATTTCGTGCTGTACGTCCGTCGAAATGATTTTTTCGTATAAAAAGACTGAATATTGGCGCTTTTGTATTAATAGTAGGATACTGAAATATTAAAAAAAAACGGAGGACAAATTTTGCCACAGTCGAAATTATCTATGAATTTATATTTCAGGGTTGAAACTATAACACACTGAAACTAAAACATAGTGTATTTTAGATAACTGGCGTTGGTAATGTGATGATGATCCGCCAGGGGTTATACCGTCCCTCATTTTGGTTCACCGAGAGAGACGCGAAGGTTTTTAACCATTTTAATAATAATAATATTCGATTCAACAACTGTTCATACTTAGACATACAGAATAACAATATGTATACAATAAATAATATTAGTACAGATACATTAAACCAAACCTAAATCTATTCATAGACATCTATTTTCTCCTCATCACTCAAAGGTTGCTTGAAAGATATCGCTTACTTCAATTATCTTTTTGCAACATATTCTGTTTGTGTACAATAAAGAGTTTATTTATATACCTATATATATATAATTGACACAGATAATGGTTGAGTGTTTTTTGTACAGATGGTCACGCGACTACTTAACATATTTTTTCAACGATAACGATGGGCAAAGCAACCAAAGGAGCAAAGCAAAATTTGGGGATGTAGTTTTGATAATGGAGGACAATTTACCTCCCGCTAAGTGGTTGTATGTGCGAATTAAGAAATTGCATCCGGCAGTGCCTTCCGGCAGTGCCTACATCACAAGCGTTGTAACGCTGCGCTGCAGAAACGAGATATTTGTACTGTAAATATAAACTCCAGGTTTTTTAACTCGCAAATGGGAGTCTAGTATTGATTTCCTTAAATATGTTCTTTTTCTTTTTTTTAATACCAAAGTATGTGGACGAGCAAGTGGTCCCACGTGATGATAAGTGTTACCGCCGCCCATGGATACCTGCAATACCAGGGTGCGGGTGCGCCGCCGACCTTGCAAAATCCCATTTACAGCTTTCTTGAAGAACCCCATATTGTAGTTTACGGCTAGA
The DNA here is from genome assembly GCA_943735995.1 of Sesia bembeciformis. Lineage (NCBI taxonomy): Eukaryota > Metazoa > Arthropoda > Insecta > Lepidoptera > Sesiidae > Sesia > Sesia bembeciformis. The sequence continues at coordinate 12,603,895 of OX031040.1, forward strand.
CCTCTTGAGGTGGTTCGTTCCACAGTATAAAATTGCAGGTTTGCAGTATAAAATGATTTTTGGACCGAACAGTACGCGACACCTCCGCATCGAGGAAATGTAGATGGACCGCCCTTCAGAGGTGCGTTTTTAGAATCCCGATGTGGGAATTATATTTAACAATTCTTTAGAGCATTCCCCATTGTACAGGCGGTAGAACACACAGAGGGACACAACGTCTCTCCGAACGCTGAAGGGTTCTAAACCGTCCACGAGTGTGGAATCGTCGACAATTCGAACAGAACGTCGTTGGATGGAGTCAAACGGGTCCAATTGATATTTCGGTGCGCCGGCCCAGAGATGTGAGCATTACTCCATATGGGGCCTAACCGGAGCGTTACGCTTAACGCGTAACGCTTCGCTCTGTTTAACAATCCGAGCTTTTTGAAGGCCCTTTTGACTTTATTTTCCCTAAATTCGACTTTGCTGAAGATGTCGACACCAAGGATCCCGATACTCTTCGAGATCTTAAGAGGTATGCTCTGAATGTGTTTCTATGAATTTACACAAGGCTCGCATGGTGGATTTTGACCTAAAATCTTAATAATATGAGCGCTGTCCAATGCCCTGCAGTCGAACATTATAGGCTGATATCGAATTATGGGTACGACCATTAATTTCATATTGTTTGAAGTCCACAAGTCAGTTTTGGCAAAGTTCATGGTTATTTATACGGCAGTTATAAATAGCGGCTACAATTTTAGGCTACTTTGAATAGATATTTTAAGCAAGGAAGTTGGAATTATTAATTCTGCATACTCTGCATACATTAATTTATTTAACTTAACATTCCAAGGAACAGACGTGTGTTTATTAAGCTGTTGTTCCATTGAGACGATCAAAATTAGAGTTTGTCAAATGAAACGTGGTATAAGTAAAGAGTGGGAAATTTAAATGGGAAACTTTTACGCTGAATTTGCTTCTGAATTCACTTATTTTACAGTTTCATACCAGTTTTGTAATAAATACATAGCGGTGAAAAACAAATCCCTCCTTGCGTGCCGCAGTCACATAAAAACATATAAAGTATCAAATTCGTTTTCTTCCGATTTAAAATCTTCTCGAGTAGCGCCTTCCAGAGGTATTTTCAAAATAAATCTTCTTGCAATAGACACTGTTTAATCATGTTTTGTGTGGTATATTTCTTTATGTTATTATATATATAAATATATAGTAGGGATGTTTCGAATAGCAAAAATCACTATTCACGAATAGAAATACGAATGAATCTAATGAGTAATTAGATTTTTGGTTTAATCTAAAGTTAGGTGTGAACCTAACTTTAGATTAAACTAAAAGAACACTTATTTATTAAAATTAAAATAAGATTTTAAAATGAACGTTTGTTCTTACAAGTGTTTCTTTTTGTAAAAATCCTCTTACTTTACGAATTCAATTCCTCTTTCTCAATCAGTGGCCCGACGACTTAAAAAAATTCGCCTGTGGTTGTTGGATGAGAGGTGCCGCGGATTGTGTGTGCTGGTGAGCCCTGGGAGAGGCCTATATACCTAGCAGTGGAGATACATAAGCTGATGGTGTGGTATGGTATGGTATTAATTTATATAAATTTTTTAACTTAAATTACAATAATTTACACTGTCATATTTCAAACGCTTATGTAATTGTCATATTTCATGTAATTGTTTGTCTGTGAAAACATTTTCAATAATTGTTTGCACTTTTTTATGAAACACATTACTGGTAGAATGTTCTGTTTGTTTCCCAAATGTAATAAAATAATATATAATTAAAATAAATATGTAGCTTTGAGCAGAGAAAATTTGATGTAATCGCTATGGATTTCAGATTACGAGAAAAATATTCAAAGTTTTACTATATGCCGTCAAGTAATATTAATTTAATCACCGTAATGTTTTAAAAAAAGGGAAAATAAATCAGGCGTCTTCTAAAATTGAAACACGGAAACATCAAATAAAAAGTTTATGAAGTCCTTGGGCAAGTTATTTAATGAGTAATCCTCATTATTAGGGACACGAAAAAGTATCGATACTTTTCGGTATCGAGCACTATTTGTTTGATATTGCTACTTTTTAATCGATACTTTTACTCATATGAGTAATATTATTCTAGGAAAATAAATCGTTCCCGAAAAAAATGTGGAGAAATCTAGAAAAGTATGGATATCGACGATCGATTGGCGACGTTTTTTTTTATCGCTATCATAACTGGAAAAGTATCGATACCTGAAGTATTGAATTTTATTTCGATACTATGATCTGTGTATAATATTTATTTTATTTTTCATTTTCCTGGCAAACTTGATTCAACAAATTTAAGTAATAACTATTTAATTTTAGCCCTAGATGTCGCTGTAACTAGCTAGTGCTACATCGTACTATTTTTTCGTTTTTTGAATTTGTATAGCTGTCATTGTAAAGCCAAAATAAATAATTGCACTCTGTTACACACTCATAATCGTTTAATTTTTCATTATTTTTTTGTGCAATTAGTACGATACTTTTTTTTAATTTGTACAAATATCGATACTTTTAATTCGTGTCCCTACTCATTAAGAATTAGAAGTCAAGCGTTTCAAATGAAACTCAATTCAGGGCAAGAAAATTTTGGACCTCTTAAAGTTTTGTAGGCGCTAAAGTTATTCATTGCCATGAAATACTTAGAGGGGGGACTAAAATAATTAATTTTGAATTCTAGGTTATAATAAATAAGTGCGAAATTCAGCTGTACATTAAAATTGGGAATGTTTAATTGAAGACGAATTTGTAGCTTTATTGTTGTTCTTTTGTTTGATCTTTATGTTTTTAGTGTAAAAGTCAATAGGGTATTTGAGTATTTGAGGGTATTTGCTTAGGTACTTACTGAAAATCTATACTATGACAAAACTGTGTCTGTACATGAAGTCTTAAAAAAGTAGTTGCAGTATACACTTGGAACGAACGGTAAAGAACTCAAATCAAAGATATTGAGATTCTTTGTCTGTTTGTCTTAACGTGGAGTGCGCAAAAAGATGTGTACGGATTTTAATTTTAATGTTAATCCGGCACATGAGCTAAGTGCCAAGTTTCATTAAAATCCGTCCAGTAGTTTTTACGTGATGCGTGTCAGATAGACAGATACGACGACAGACAGAACGACAAACAATCCAAAAAATGTTCTTTTTGGTTGTGTTCATTCGTATATTACAATACAAAGACGTTTTTCTTTAAAAAAGGAAATTAAACGTACAGACATGACTTTGTTACTAAATGTCTGTAAAGAATCGCGAATGTATTGAAGTTTCACGTACTGTTCACCGGTCTATTACGTACCTCGTATAAGCCTACCTTAATAAACTGGCATTTACATTTTAATTTCTATCGGATTACTATGGATTATTAGCAGCGATGGTATAAACAAAATGTATACTTCAAACACTCAGAAAATCCTATGATATGAAAAGAGAATTCCCTTCCCTTCATTACGTTCAATATTTGCCATCCTGCGATCTCATGTTATTAACGTCTCGCAATAAACATTCCAATATACGCAAACATTAGTATTACTCGCACCATTTCTTCATATTTTAGGCTGCTGTTCCATTAACGCAGACAAGCGATAGATCTGAAATATTTTAGAGAGATTTCGAAGAAATCTACCTATTGTGGAGATCACTACTACGCGACGACTGCAGGTCTTCAGCTGAATTCAAAACATCAATCAGTTTTCAGGTTTATTATGGCAAACAATATAACGAAATAAAAAAAAAACTGGAGGGCGAATTTTGTAACGAATTGAAATGAAATTTGTCAAAAGGACAGTTAGGATCAAATCTGGGTTGAGTTCGAAGACGAAAAAATCTAAAACCGAGGCGCATTCGGTAGCATGCGGGATTCAACTCTCTTGACTGATGTTGGTATGTATTACTATTGTCCTTGGGTGGCAGTACACATACCATCAAGCAGTCTCTTTTCATCGTCTACCTCCTTTCAATAGAAAAATGTTATTAGTTTCTCAGCACCCCACTACTCGTTACATGTCTACATATTTACTTCAAGTTCCTCACCAATTCGCTGCTCATCGGCAGTAGAACGTCGATCTAAAGAGGAAACAAGCTTATTATTTAGTATTCCGTCGCGCGACTCAATACTCAATATTCCGGCTCACGTGTGTACGTGAAAGATTTACAAACAGCGTGATTGCGGAGTGCCCCTTTGTATCTCGCTCTACAGGACAAAAACGGGTTTAGGCTGTTCACGGATCTAGCTGCCGCTTAAATTTCACATATGAGCTCTTTTACTGTTTAAAGTAGGAAATAACGAAAGAAAAAAATAATTAACAAGGTACATAAAGCACACAAAGGAAAGAAAGCATTAATTGAATAATGAGGGGAGAGCGTACGCTGCAATCCAACAGCTGCTGGGTGCGCTCGACTGGCCACGTTACCCCTCTCTCACAGAACACTACTTTGAAATGTACTGCATTTCCCACTTTATCTTATTTCCCTAATGTACGTACGTGCTTCGGTAGTGAGTGAGATGTGCCAGAGCCCATTCCCATCCTATCCCTCCCCATTTTTCCAAACCTTTTTCCAAATCCATTCCCATAACTCCACAGGTAGGCAGCGCACACGGGGGCGTGTAAACCGTTTGTCATTTTGGACTAATGTTGGCATGTATTGCGGATGTCTGTGGACGACAGTATCCATTTACCATCAGGTGGACTGTATGGTATGCTCGTCTGCCGCCTTCGTCCATAAAAAAAGTAGAAAATTACTTTACATAACAGAAATAATGAGTATGTTTTGATAATTGTCATCTCGTCGCTTTTGTATGAATACTGGTCTGACCACCAATACAATTGTAGTGTACTAGTATGTCAACTTATTGACTAGAACCTATAGTTACCTTAAAAAAATATATGTTTTTTTCCCCAGATTAATGAAGTATAAATGGTGCTTGGCAAATAAACAACGTCATAGTAAAAATCTGGTTCCAATAAGATCCGAGCCTATAACGACTGGGTCTTTTTTTTCGGAATGGCTAAATTCTTGTGGCCCTAATGGCCTTTCAAGAGTCATCAGACATGTATGGTTTAAGGCGAGCGCAGGTAGACCGGCATAAGGAACGGACGTCGGCTTAGGACGTTGCTTTGGGAGGGTATTGCAGGATTAAGAGTAGGTGAAACGTGCTTAGGTGAGTGGATGAGGTCACGAGTATCACGTGCGCCCAGGCATGTACCGATACCTGGTAAAATTGTTGGCTGAAGACGGGTTTATGTTCACGGTGTAGCGAAGGGGAGATAACAACTGGGTCATAGCCGCTCATAGTACACCTTTGGCGTGCTCAGATAGTCTTAGACCAAATTAAACACCCTAGATAGAAAAGTCTGCTGAACCATGTCTTTCCTCGGGATGCACCGCCTAGAGCCCTGTACCTGGGGTGACTATGCTTCCGCCGGTGGTTATATCGTCTCTCCCTTATACATTTTTGAAATACATGTTAGGCATATATCTCATTTCCCCGGTACTTTAGAGTTTTGTTGCCATAATAAAAATTGAAGCGTACGTTAAAATCGATCATTTGGTATTCAAGTGGTTTTTGTATTAGATATACCGGCTAAAATAACTCATCATTCTTTAGGAATGGAGAAAGAGTTAAGAAAATAAGGAGGAATGGGATGGGAATGGATTCTGGCATATTTCACTCACTAACAAAACAAGTATGTGCATTGGTGGAATATGGTAAAGTAGGAAATGTAGTACATTTTACGGTATTGTCTGCTGCGAGTTCGGGGTGACATGTCCAGTAGAGTGCGCCCAGCGGCTGTGGGGATTAAAGCGTGTACCCTCCTCCTCCCAAACCATGTAAAAATGCGTCAAACTGCTATGCGTGGTAACCCCCTTACGTTTACATTGTATAGTTTATTTCACGGAATCGGGTTTTAGTTAATAAAAAAGTTAAGAGGGATGTTGCTTGACTACGAACAGGAAAATCACTGAAAAGGATTTGTAGCCAATCGTGTGAACACCTGTAGAAATATTTACGCCATTCGTTTCCTACACAATATAGGCATAAAGTAATTGAATACGTCATCAATTATATGTACGTTTATTAATCATAAATTGTCATCATGATTTGTATTCATGGTTTGTCCTCATCAATTGAAAAAAGATGGACTAGAGCGAAAGACTTTTTTATATGCTGACCGTACTTGATATTGATATGTCTTATTATGACTTGTTGCACAACTAGAGAATTCATCGGATTCACTTGCAATTCTCCATAGAGGATTCACGCGAACTTGTGTCTACTTGTGTGTCTCTACTGAGTTCCTTACTTTGTTTTGTAATCACTTTGTTTAAATTCTATTTTTCCTCCTATTTCTCATATTATGTATATACATATGTACAAATACATTTCGTAAACACTGTCCATCGGCTAATCTCTATTACCGTACGGTACAGTAATTCATAGACCCGGATGACTAGTTCAAGTGTTTCCGGATTAGCCGATGGTCAATGTTTTCGTAATGTATCAGTATGTAAGTACCTTTCTATGTATTATGCTTCTAAAATAAGTGTATATGTATTAAATAATTTATTTCAGTTATATAACGTTATGTAAAATTGCACTTTATTGATACTTTAGTTAACTTTATTGATATTTAACTTTATTTGATACTGTTATCTCTTTACTACCCATAGCTTGTCTGGTTGTCTGGAAAGATTGAGGTCTTTCCATTATGCTATTATATGGGGTCCTTCAAGAAAGTTGTGAATAGGATTTTGCAACGTCGGCGGCGCACCCGCATGCCCCCTGGTGTTCTAGGTGTCCATGGGCGGCGGTAACACTTACCATCACGTGGGACCGCTTGCTCGTTCGCCCACTTCTATATATAAAAAAAAAGTTTGCTTGGCGATAAGGCAGCCTGATGTACTTTTCGTGTCTTTTGGTGTACAGGAGTTTATCCATCTATCAACGGCATTTATTGTCATTACTCGGCTTTTGTTTCTTTTTATTCCCTCTGACGTTCAATAATGACATTGCGTCGGAAAACTGTCCGACGTTTTTCACATCGTCTCCTTGCAACAAATTATTTTGACAAATGACAGTAATAGTGTCTCCATTACTATACGTAATGCAACTAGGGTGTATGTCATTAATTTGTGACGTTATCTGAGCGAAGGGATCTTATCGCTGGGGTTTGGTACCATTGTACTGACAATCGCTACTGGTGAGAACAACGTTAATAAGTTTTGTATTGGAATTTCCGTTGTCGTCACTGCAGTTGTTACAAAATACTCTAAGTAAGGCTGGAATAAAAAATAAATCAATTTGGACTGGTTGTAATTTTAGCAGTATCTAAATAACATCCGATATTCTTTTACGCTTATTAGTTATTCTTTCCTTGTTATTGTTAGGGTATTTTGTAATTACCAAAACCATTATTGCCGGGATTTGCTACCGTTAACCCAACTGACAATTCCCACCGTGGGGACAAGGGGAATTAGTTTTGTGTTTGAACTTTCGTTATCCCACCGTAGTTGTAACAAAATATCCTAAGTAAGGTCATAATTAAAGAATGAACACGAGCGTAAAATACTTTCATATGTTAATTTATATACTACAAGGTTTCTCAGATAATGTCATATTCTTTTAAGGGACAAATGGCAATTCATATTTTAATTATTCCGAGTCGAAGAAAATGTAGGTATTAAGATAAAATGTAGGTATTAGTAATACCATGTTAAGACATAAATAATATCTAAATTTCAATCGAATCAATATCCCGGTTTGTTATTCGGAAATTCCTCCAACACTAAAATGCTTTTACGCGAAGTCGACACGTCCGAAAATTACAGCTCACCGGCAAAAGGTGGTTACATCAGAAACGTGTTGCGGTCGGCGTTCGTGCATTTGCAGTTGCGACTTCATACATCCGAAGAACACTCTAAACCTATTAGGCAAGATAAATTATTATCATAGAAGTTTTTTTTTGCTTAAACTTTGTCTGAGAAAAAGATGAAGTAATATGCTACCTCAAATAGGGTTAAGTAATAAGTGTAAAGCGTAAAAGTAATATGTTGATTCTTATAAGGTTTAATTAATAATAATAATTAAAAATGTTTATTGATCAATCGAGTGTTTGTATGAGTACTAATATAAACTTTACGGCACGAATGGGGTGAAATTAGAATGAAATATTTATTAATTAACATGAACTGTTTTTCTTTTAGTCCAGTCAGCTGGTGGCTTGAAAGATATTTTATTCCGTTAGGGTAATTTAATTTGCTAGATATCGCTAGCGCCTTCAACTAGCTAACTAGATATTAGATATCGCCTTCAACTAGCCAGCTAGATATTAGCACCTGCGACTACCTCGCTAGATATTACCTAGCGCCTTCAATTAGCTAACTGGGAAATTAGCTGGCGCCTTTAGTTGTACAGGGCACACCTAGGTTGTTAGTTGATCCGGAGGTGGTCTAGCCAAGTAGCTAGCCTTTGGAAGTATGTTCGCGTTCGTGGACGCCTTCCATAATTTCTAAAATCTGTGGAGCTCTTGATTTATATATGGCCTTGTTTTGGAAATGACATGTTTTATAACATAAGTATACATGCCTACAAATTCATATATACGTCATACTCTGCTCTGCTCTTGTCTGTACTTAAGGTCAGTGCTTCGACTGCTTGTCGAGCAAGATGATTGAAATCCCAGAATTCTGGGCGGCCTTTAAATTGAGTGCGACTGTGTAGCCATGGAGTTAGGAAGATTTTAAAATGGATTAAGTTTAATATAAGGTAATTTTCCGATGAAAATTATTTTATTACATAGGTAAACATACGAAATGAAATGACAATTAGAAAACAAAACGAATATTAACTGTTACGCCAATCGGCAGAACAGTTAACATCCAACGTGAATTAAATACAAAAAGACAAAATTAAATATGTAAAAAACATAATCCTATTAATATTATAAACGCGAGTTTGTGAGGATGGATGTATGGATGTTTGTTACTCTTTCACACAAAAACTACTCAATGGATTTTATTGAAACTTTACAATAATATAGCTCATACATCAGAATAACACATAGGCTATAATTTAGAAAATATTGTGTAAATTGGCCAAAATATAACAATAAGTGTCAAGTAAGTCGGAAAAAACTCTGCCATCTGCGAGCTATTTTGGCGTGCGCTGCAAAAAAAAGTTATACGTATATAATGTATGGTGGAAATGTTTCTGAAATTTTGAAAAAAAAATTGAATAAAAAAACTTGTAATACGAAGCGTAGCGAGGGCGGGTCGCTAGTAATATACAAATAACTGTAATATATATTGAATGGCATGCGGTTTTTCGAGCAAAATGTGGAAGCTACATACCTCCACACACAAGATAATCGTTAACATGGTTAAATCTTAAAGGTTTTCTCTGACGCCGTCATCTGACGCTCTCACCGCGTGATGTTGCGAGACTGAATGTAATTCTTCGGCACCTCTCGGATGCTGTCATCTGATGCGGCCACTGCGAATAGGTCCCGTCATATGAATTTCAAACGTTTGAATATCGAAACTGTATTATTTTGGTATTATAAATAAAATATTTATATAGCGCGATATCTTGTTCGTAGTTCTTTGAAGTTAGTAGGTACATTAGCTTGGTTGCGATCGACGTTTATTCCGGGCACATCATTTATATTCGAGCGCCTCTCGGACGCCGTCATCTGACGCGGGCACTGCGAGTAGCTCCCGTCATATGAACGAGCTTAGCATTTCAAATACTTCAATATAGAAACTGAACTATTTTAGTGTTTGAATTAAAAATAAAAAATATTCTTATTTAAAGATTTTTGGTTATAAAAAGAATATTAACTATGTCATATTGTGGTGTCGTAGGCTATATAGTATCTTATATAGTAGGCTATATACTAAAATGATTATTGAACTTTTTTTTTAAATTTACTATGACATACCTAATTAATAGGTATCACATTTAAAATTACGATCTAGTCACAATACTAAGACTAATGAGTAATTTAAATTTGACTTAAATTGCTAAGTAGGGTAAAACTAAGAACGTGTCCATTAACACTTTTCTTATTGCCCCTATTAAGGGGAAGTCACTTTGTTGTTGTGATCTTTATTAGGAGCACTTATTTCACTAAGTACCTACATGATATTAACACTACATGGCGATGAAGTCTTTGTATTGGACATAATAATATGATTATTGAATAAACTATAATACAATCAGTGATTGGAGTTAGTTGGCCGTCGGCAATAACCGATAAATTACCGAAAACTATTTTTACATGAATATTTAACGATATATAATATATTTTTTTTTTATGTAAGAAGGCGGAAGACGAGCATACAGTCCACCTGATGGTAAGTGGATACTGTCGCCCATAGACATCCGTGATACATGCCAACATTAGTCCAAAATGAGAAACGTTGGCATGCCTCCGGATGCGCTGCCTACCTTTGGAGATATAGGAATGGATTTGGAGAAAGGGTTGAGAAAATGGGGAGGGATAGGATGGGATGGGAATGGGCTCTGGCACATCTCACTTACTACCGAAACACGTACGTACATTAGGGAAATACGATAAAATGGGAAATGCAGTACATTTCAAGGTAGTCTTCTGTGAGAGAGGGGTAACGTGGCCAGTCGAGCGCGCCCAGCGGCTGTTGGATTGCAGCGTGCACTCTCCCCCTCAAAGAATATTAAATATATTAAATACTAAAAGAACGATACACTCCAATAAAACTCAAGAGCACAAACGAATGAATTAATGTCGAACATCTTCGAAGACGATATATTAGACAAGTCTGACTGTCAATATATTATTACTTGTGTATACTGTCAAAATTAAAGTCAAAATTACATAATAGGTCGGGGAGAAAGTCTTTTCGTATTTTGTATGTATGAAGTTGTGATCCAATATCTTTGATTGAACCTGGCTGGTTATGATAACCATTAAAAAGGTAACATTTAAACAAAAGAATTAAAAAAATAAAAGCTGTTTCCTGCCATTTTTCAATTGTTTTTCTGTCCAAGAAAATGAGCGAATCTAACGAAGAAATTCGATACATTTTAAAGTTTTATTACAAAAAAGGGAAAAATGCGACACAAGCCGCGAAATTTTTTTTGTGGCGTTTATGGACCTAATGCAGTGTCAGTAAGAGTAGCACAAAGTTGGTTTAAGCGTTTTCAGTCAGGAAATCTTAATGTTAAAGATGCAGTTCGCTCCGGTCGCCCTGTTACCGATAAAGTTGATGCCATTTGTGAAAAAGTGCAGCAAGATCGTCATATAAGTTGTTACGACATTGCTGATGAACTGGGCATTGCCCACAAAACAGTTTTGACTCATTTGAAAAAGTCTGGATTCACAAAAAAGCTCGATATTTGGGTACCACACGAGTTCACTGAAAGAAACCTAATGAACCGTGTACTCGTTTGCGATTCTCTATTAAAACGCAATGAAACCGAACCATTTTTGAAAATATTAATCACTGGTGATGAGAAGTAGACCACTTACGACAAGAACGTGCGGAAAAGATCACGGTCTAAGTACGGCCAAGCTCCACATACTGTGGCGAAACCCGGAATAACGCGCAATAAGGTGATGTTGTGTGTATGATGGGATTGGAAGAGCATCGTTCATTATGAGCTTTTACCGCCGGGCAAAACCATCGATTCGGATCTCTACTGCCAACAGCCGATAAGACTAAAGCAAGAAATTGAGAAACGCCCGGAATTGATCAACAGAAAGGGTGTAGTCTTTCATCATGATAACGCCAGACCACACACATCGTTGGCCACTCAGCAAAAATTGAGAGAGCTTGGTTGGGAAGTGTTGATGCACTCATCATATAGCCCTGACCTTGCGCCCTCAGATTTCCACTTGTTTCGGTCTCTTCAGAATTCTTTAGGTAGTGTTAGGTTAACATCTAGAGAGGACTGTCAAAACTACTTGTCGCAATTTTTTAACCAAAAATCCCAAAATTTCTATAGCAACGGGATTATGTCACTACCTACAAGATGGTAATAAGTTATAGAACAAAACGGCACATATATATTATAATTAAATGTAATTAAACTTTTAAAAAAATTGTCTTGGATTTGTATATAAAATGCGAAGAAACTTTTTCCCCGTCCTAATATGTTTACCTGGACTATTGAAGTTTGAATTTAATAAACATTGCTATTCTCGTATCACCGATGTGGATGGTCTGTCGTTTACCACACTATCTACTGATTTTATGCAGCTATTCGAAAACAGCCGCTAAATTTTATCAAACATGGAACTCTCATTTGCCAAAGTGCCTACATAAATATAAACGATTCTATTTTTATTCATCTATGTGGTGAGCCATAATATTTCTCTTTTCAGGACACCTTAGGCACTTTGACAATTACCGGGGCTTTCCCGGTTTACCGGTATTTTTTCTGTTTAGCGACTTTATAGGTAATGAGAAAAAGGTAGTTGGAATCATTTTAGTTATTTTATTTATTACAAGGAATACCAAGGAAAATTTCTGTAAATATTTTATAGACCAGTTTAGTGACCGAAATCTGCGGCGTTCAATTTATTCAAATTCGCACTTAAGCATATTCCACAGCTCCATGCAATAACTTTCAGACCACAAGAGATCAGGCATTTGAAAAACATTTTCCATTTCCAAATAGAAATCGCATACAAATGAGAGAATTGCACACCACTTTTTAAATATGCAAATTTGAACGTGATTACTGCGAGCGAGACAGCTACAACTAACACATATAGTTTGGCTTTAGTGCGAAAGAGATATTCAAGAGTCTGACTTTCACATAGAACCTAGATGCATATTTTAATTAAGGTTTAACGCTATTAGCAATTTTTGCGGACGTATATTTAGTGAAAAGAATTAAAGAATAAATAAAAAATACGTTTCAGACAATGAGAGTGAAATAATTATGCGATTTTCTGAGATAAAGTTATAGAAAACGGCTAAAAATATCACAATAATATTCACTGGATATATTTCTATTTTGGAATGTTAGAATGGAATTCTAGTTTGGAATGGAATAGTGTAGTGGGGGAGTGCACTCTGCATTCCCACAGTCGCTGGACGCATACACCAGGCCACGTTACCCGTCTCTAATAGAAGAATGTACTGCATTTCCTACTTTATCGTATTTCCCCAATGTACGTGTTTGTAGTGAGTGAGATATGCCAGAGTCCATTCCCATTCCATCCTATTCTATCCCTCCCCATTTTCCCAACCCTTTCCTTAATGTGCAAAGGTGCCAACGTTTGTCATTCGGGACTGATGTTGGAATGTATCACGGATGTCTATGGACGACAGTATCCACTTACCATCAGATGGACTGTATGCGCGTCTGCCGCCATTTTCTATTAAAAAAAATGTTAGAGCGTATATAGCTACTATGAATTATATCCTGAATATGTATATGTATAAAACAATTACTTATGTCACCATCACACTGATGGTATGATGTGGGAATCATTTTGGAATCTTAATTCAATAAATAAATCCTATGTACGAGTAAATAAAATAAATAAATAATCTTTTAATTAACAGTAATATTATTTAAAATGTGCTTGTATTAAATATGCTATTGATATTAAAATATGATAATCTGTGAACCTTTCTAATTTTTAAAACATTCTGATAATTTTATTGATTGATAATTTTAATAATGATAATTTGTAAACCGGAGACGGTTAAGTACGTGACGTATGTTTGTTTATACTGATCTAGCAACTGCTGTACTTAGAATAAATAAAAATATCATATTCTACGTATTTTTTTTCCATACCAAAGTAATATGTGATTCTTACTAACCGCACAGAAAAATTCGCAATATCTAGGGCATACATGTATGTCAGCAATATGCCTGACATATTACGATTCACCACCTAATCCTTTTAACCTTATAGGTGTGGTTATAAAATCACGCCATGGTCCCTAATATAATTTGTCAAGTACAAATGCAATAAGGAGGACCCTCGTCATACGCGACGAAATTAAATATTTCAGAAGCTGGTTTAGCGTTATTATACGTACCGAGACGTACTCGATTCGACGCCGAAATTACTTTTGAGCCCACACACAATCTCACTCACACTCCCATACGCGCGAACACATACACAGACACACGTACGAGCACACGCACCCGGACACCAATGCAAACACAAATCTACATTTGTATTGTTAATAAAAAATCGACAATCTATTATATACTGCTTTTAAATGTCAGTGTAATCTGTATTTGGCCATTAACACTAGCAAGTTTTTTTGTTAAATAATTCTGTAGATTATATAAATAATTAAACAAACAAATAAACAGAATTGCACGTCATAATCTTTAAAATCTTACTACTTAATTGTTCCTATTAATCCTATACTAGTAGTGCCCGTGACTTCGTGTGCCTAGACGTTAGAACATGCGTTAGCTTAGTTCCCATGGGACCTTTATAATTGACCTAGATGAAAGTATCCTAAATATTAACCCGCCATATAAGTTATAAGTTATATTACAATCCGTCCAGTGGTTATTGAGTGATGTGCGTTCTGACAGACAGACAGACTTGTACCGACACGGCTTTGTTTATATTTTTTATCTTACATCTTCTCTTATACGAAAGAGAGATGTCCTGACTGGCTGACTCATCAATGCCGAGTCAAAACCGCTGAAGCTGGAAACATGAAATTTGGATTTCTCGAAATACAACCCCCAAATGGATAAATGGCTGGATGGTCAAAGATTGTATAAAAAAAAATGTGATTCTATTAACTTGAAACTTGGTGTGAATATTCTACAAATCAAATAATTAAACACGTTTTACCATTTTTCAAAATTCTGTCAGAGATCTAAAATACATGGGGTAATTTTTTTTAAGCAATTAAGCTGCGAGGCAATAGCGAGTTATATGTATAAAATAATGAGTGGCGTAACAACAGACGCCAAGTGTTTTGGGTGGTGAAGGTTATGGAAGAAAGTGATTTTTGACTTGCATTATTACAGATATGTAATAATAATCACCATCGAAGCGACAACTTCTTACTATCAAAGGACTGTGAGATAGTATGTAGCATTTCTCGTTTTTATTTGTTTCAAACATAATATACAGTTTTTACTTTACAAAATATATAAATAGTTATTAATTATGACAAACATAAGCCTTTACAGATTAACATTTTATTTGTAATAAATATTAGCAACGTCAACAATTAATTGCAAAAAATATATAAATTGTATGTGTGTAGTAACTCTAACCAATCAAGAGTCAATAGAATCAAATTATGAGTTAGCTCCCAGTGCGGTCAGATGGCTTTTTTGAAGATCCAAGAATTACTTTTTTTAAGATGGCCTTAGAGGAGCAAAAAGGATATAATTTACGTTGTTAATACGTTGGCGTTAGCTTCTTGTATGTAGATAATACTAGCAGTAAAGTAGATTCCGTGTCGTCAAATGTAAAAGCACCTCCTCAGTCCCCTGGGAAATCAGGGATCACAGTGTTCGGCGTTAAATCTGATGATGAGTGTAGGAGCGGGTGCATGTTTTTGATGTTTTATCGACGGTGCGAGCTGTCCTCCTGACGTTGATAGAAAACGATGCTTTTGTGTGTAATATCACTGAGTTCTATTATATGTGTGTGTCATAATCCATGCCGGGTAGGTAGAGTTTTCGTTAATATTACAGGGTAGGGTTAATATTATATACTTGTTGGGCGATTGTACAGGTCGAACTGAGGTAGAGAGGCCAGAGCCGCACTCATTTATAGGAGCTGGCTGCCCTTGCGATCCCCTCGTTCCATGAGGAATTTATTTAAGCTTCACTTATCCATGGTTTATACAGGTTATAAGTTACAAATTATATACAACGGCGTCAGTCATCACTTTGTACAGAGAGTACTATTTCCTATAGTGAAAGAAATTGAAAGGAATTGATAAGTCTTTTGACGAATAGTAATTTTCGTTTCCTCGCCGCCCCCGTTGAGTAGCAAGGGGACTCGGGAAGACTGCGGGAGGGTCTGGAGTGTCAGGATGGCGCCACTCCCTGTCCTTCTCTATCTATTCCGCAACTTTATGTTTCTGTCTCTCTCTAATAAAACACATAGCAGACGTAGTTTTTATTTTCCTTAGACTATTCTTAAGACCCAACTTATAACCTAGACGGACATACACAAATGTAAATACGGAAAGGTAAAAGGTAACAATAAACAAAGATAAAACATGATACAAATACAAAACGAGGAAAACACAGTCTACAACAGGCAAACAACATTATTATATACATGAAACATAAACATTATACACCTTATACAGTAAATAAGGCATGTAATTTCGGTCTACTGCGCGTGCCCCGGAGTTCGCCGGATGCTTTATACTGCTTGCGCAACCTCATTCAGACAACTCCTTTATTTCCGAGACGTGGAATTTTAGTACACACTACGTGCACTGATTTGACGCTATTATGCAGGCCTATTGCAGTTTCCACACGACGGACACTACGTTTTCACTTGCTTACGCACTCATTGTTCTGTTGTACACATTGTTCTATATACACATAAGCACACGACAATGTCACTTGTTCATGCACAGAATTTAATTCACTACTTTAGGAATTTAATTTCTAGAAATCCCTTCTTAGTAAGTGTTTAAGTCATGAAAGAAAGTCACATTTAGATGAGTCAGACCGTCAGTCAAGACATTTGTCTTTATATGTATAACAACATTATATTTTGATTTAAAAATATTTGTATAGAAAATTTTTAGAAATAGACCGTATAAGGCAATATAAATACATAAATAAATAAAACAGCAAATAGTTCAATGACGTTCTTACGCAAATATTTTATCGACAACCGTTATGTTTGTCCTGAAATCTCTATAATCTCAGGGGGCAAAACGCGTTTGAGTAAAGCGTTTCATCATATGAAATAGTGAAGATGCACATAAAAACAACCTTTACTTAAGTAATGAAGCTTATTTATGATATGTGCTCAAAACAAGAACATAAAACTTTATACTCTGTGACAACTTTTGTTATCAAAACATCTATATGAAAATTAATCTAAACATTAATATTTAAATAAATAAAATAAACAAATTTAAATAAAATATAATAAATTAAATCAAAAATGTAAAGATGTGCTGTTCAGAGATAATCGATGTATGATATAGGATCGATTTATCAATGGACAGCACTCTATATAGGTTTGTCGATGATTACGCTTCGAGGTTCACTAGCCAACAAAGTTCGGATCCAACAAAGGGACAGCCTTGCGTCTCACAATAGTAAATTATTGTATCAAGTTGCATGTTCGGCTTTTCCTTCTCCCACAATATGATACTTTTTTATTTGACATTTCTCGGTGCTGTTCAAGATAACGCCTCTTTAGAGCGTCTAAAATCGACTTTATGTTTGATCTAAATAATGTAATTGGGAAAGCCCTTTCCTTGCCTGTGTATTGTATTATTTACAAGTGATGGGAACATTGATACTACTAAATTGTAGCAGGAATATTCTGTTTTTGTAGCGATCGTAGCAGCCGTGCTACGCTTTTCGTAGCGATCTATAATCGCTACGCTTTTCGTAGCGATCTATAATCGCTACGTCTAGCGTAGCGATCTACTGCGAAGTACTGCAGAATAGTAGATAGATAGGTACGTGTACTTTGTTCTTCATAGCCACACTACGTACTACGTCTTATGTTATATAACGTACTTTGAAATTATAAGTACAATCATTTCAACGGAATGATATACTTCTTGAAGCAATTATAGCATACTCCAAAGTTACTGTTTGGGAAAAGGAGGATTGCGTTATTTAGAGTTAAATACACGCATAAAAATGAATCTATAAAAATAGTTTAAGATATTTGAAGTAGTTACATGAAATGTCTAATTCAAGTATTTCAATATATCTATTTACCACCAGGTAGACTGTATGCTCGTTTGCCACCTTTCATGTTGTAAAAAACATATGTAAACCTTTAAAACATATGTTGTAAAAAGACGTTAAATCTACAGCGCGCCGCATTGCGGTCGGGCCATTAGACCGCAGCAGGTAATTACTAACTGTGACCATTCCATTACGTGTGCAGTTTGCTCCCGTTCATTGTAAATTGCTGATCGAATGGTAAAGGTATTTGTCCACTAGACGGAACCGTGCGGAGACCGTCGCCGTACCAACTTGTGGTGTATTCTTATAATTTAGCGATGCGTGTGAAGCGCTCTCTAGACGATCAATTATATAATGCAATTTTACGAATATTTTTGATTGTTTAGGGAGTGTATTGAAACTTATTTGGGTGCAAGGCGCGATGCAACGCTATTGAGCAATCACATTGTTGTAGAATCTAATTGTAGGTCTAGGTTTATGTGCATATTATTTCCAAGTTGACTATGTTAGTTGTTGCTCATTTCTTTCAACCCACGATACGGGTAATCCTAGTGGAAGCCTTCGAGTGTGGGATTACTTTATTTTAAATTTTAGGTTTATTTTAAATCAAAGTGGTCAAGCCCCTGGGGCACGAATTGCCGCAATGCAGTGAATGTCGAACTCTGATGCAAATAGAGCAGGCAACTCGAAGGACTTCGGCCAATACGAAATGAAAAGACAGGTCTAGAAAAGGCTGAAAATGTACACTTAAAGGCTGTAATTTGACAGCGGAGAGACATTGGCTGATAAGTGAAAACATACACATATATGTATATAGTTTTATATATATGCTGTGTTGAATCAACTGTTTTAGATATTCCTAACCAAAAAGTCCTATCCAACCAAGCGTAGAATTACGTATACCATTGAATGATTACATAGATCATTATGATATCATCATTATCATTCAGTATATCATTTATCATTCAGATGTTATTCTGTTGAAACCGAACAGCTAGTAACTACATTCAGTACATATCTCATTTAAGTGTTTATTTAAGTTTCCCCGAAAGGTTTATTGGGAAATTCAAAGTAAACATGTTAATAGTCTGATATTAAGTTCGGTATTAAATATTATGGTTTGAGCGCCGCCTGGGGGCGTAATATGGAACAATAAATATTTATTTGGCAGAGTTAATACGCGACCGTACTCATAATATCCAATATGATCTTAATAAAATTCTTCAATTTTTCTTAAACTAATACGAGTTAGCATTTTTACTGGCAACTTTTGCATTCCGCCGAATTTATCTTGCATACTCACAGCCGGTTATGATTTTAGACAATACTAGATGATATACTAAGAAATTTCACACTGTGACATGCTCACTCACTGTTAAACATCATACTGTACAATAGATTTTCTCAGAGAATTATCCTTAAATGAAACAAATGAATTGATATGTATGATTACGTATCTATTGATTATTTTAAATAATATTATTTTTAATTCATAAATATTATACGTTATTATAATCTATACATATAATAAAATCGTCACAGATGCGTGTCTTTTTTTTCAATAAGTCAAAAATATTTTCACATATTTTCAAAAAGTCATTGTCGTGTACTTACTCTACGAGCGATACAGAACCCAAAACAGCCATTTTTATAATTTTTGTCTGTCTATCTGTCTGTCTGAACGCGCATCACTCAAAGCCACTGGACAGAATTTAATGAAACCTGACATAATTAATTATAGCTTTTATAAGCTATATATATATTTATAAGCTATAAATAGTAACCCAGGTTATCCATGGTTACTATTTAGGGTACATTTTGTCCGTATCCGCTATAAAGTTTCTGAGGGAATTATCATTAAATACGCATGCGCAATGCCAGCCGTTACATAAAAACCAATGAATGGAGTTTAATGAAACTAACTAAGTACACCGATTGTTTATGTCCTGATTCAAATCATAGAATTTTTTTTATCTCGAACTATTATAACTATCTAGATTTTACGATTTTCAACAATTCCATTAGTTTAGTGCCTGTTGCTTGATGGTCTACCTACTGTTATCTCATGTAAAGAGGTCGGTGCCAACAATTTTATACATTTGAAAAAAGAGCATTATTGCTGTGTGTGTCAATTTATTTAAAGTTTTAAAAATGGAATCCTCCCTATTTTGCAAACCGAAATTGCAATTTTATTGTAATCTTTGCTACCAATGACTACAACTTTGAACATTTGATAAAATAAATATATTGTTTGAAATGCAAATGAAATGAAATGAAATTCCAGAAACGGAGTTCCTTAGCAAGATTTATTCCTTAGAACCTATTATACAATATCAATTAACGCAATAAAATAGGTTACAACTTTTTCAAGGAAAATGAAGGGTCTCGATTGTGCATGAGTTTTTTGAAAATCTTTGAATGCAGTTTTTCATAACTAGAATCGACGCCATGATTCCTCAGAACAAATTTCTCTATTTCTAATAGTTTCAGACTTCCTCGTCCCGTCCCATTTTAGTCCCGTTTTAGTCTCATTTTAGTCCCGTTTCAGACTGTCCCGTCTAAAAAAAGACGCTATTTAGTATATATTATAATACGAAAGCCTAGACCTTGCGGCAAGGTACTCAGCAAGCATGGCGGTATTACCCCGTTGAATAGCTTGGCTTATACGCTGAGCGACATAATTGCTGGCCCTGGGGTCACCGATGGTGTCGACCAGGCGCTTCGTTATGTCTGTCTTTATGCGTATTGGGGCCTTATGGGAATTGAATTTCGACATGAAAAGGAATAAAAGTGTAATTGGTGCCGATGACCCTGTATTTATGAATCTATTTTTTTAAAGTTACGTAAATAAACCATTCACTTTGATAAATTGAGTTTTATTAATTTATGAATTCTATGCCATTTATAACCGAGCTAAGGGTGTCCTCAAAGGGCACGTTGGTTTTTCTCCCCATAAACCACAATAATAAAAATACCAATAACATTTATTAAAGTAGGAGCCCCTCAAGCAAGAATTATAACTACGCAGGCCGGTTCCCTCACCCATGATATTAAATTTCATCATTTCACCGGCCCTGACGAAATATCTTTGTTAAACAGAGCGTGAATAAACCGCCCAGCGGACTTTTACAGCTAAAATTTATGATACAGATTTTTTTTAAAATGTACACAATTATGGGTTTCCTCGAACTGATATTAATGATTTACGATTTCTTTATTATATTCCATGGTATTAGTCAAGAGAAATTGTTACAAAATCAAGCGACAAAATCCGCCAAAACATATACAAATATATCAGACAGATTCTTAATACCTAAGTAAATTTGCATACAACAGGGACAAGAAATTCTACATTATACAATCCTAGGAATTAATATTTAATCTAAATTTTCTTAATTATTGAGTATTTATTGAACTTAGTCAACGTACATTTAGGATAAGCGATGAAATAAAGAAAACTGATGAATTTAAGTACTTTAATAAAAAAATATTATTGCACTTAATCGTCGTACAAATGGCGAGCGTAATACCTGGAGCAATCCTCTACTAGCTAACCTTTGGGTTGAACAGAGAGGTACCTACGTTGGAAAGTGCGATGAAACGTATAAATATAGTCTAAACGACGATTAGTAAACATTTTACACAAACACTTATAACAGATATATATCTACTTATATCGACGTATACAGAACAATTAATTACATTACTTTAACATTAACGTAACATTCAATTTTTTAAACAATTTTCTTTAACATTTTAACTGCTTTTAATAACAACAATTGCAACATTTAATAAACATCTTATATCAAACATGGGTTCCCTTTTATTGGTCTCTCGAGCTGTATTAATTACATTATACTACTGACTGATTGACTGACGGATATTTCACACTAACGTAATGAAACTCCGATTCCTGAACTAGGGTAGATCTCTATCTTCGGAGCCACATATCTTCTTAATACAATGTTTAATAACAGACTATTCCATCTTGTTGTCGGCACATAAAGTTGAAATCGGTACAGAAATATTAAGCTGAATATTGTGTTGTTGATCGTAACAAGATTACATAATAAACAGCAGATGAACCGAAAATCGAGTGACCATCGGGCACCTAACAAAGGTCGCGAACAATATCCTGATTTACCAAATAACGAGCGATAATAACACTGTAGAGACGAGTTAACAGTAAAGTACCTTCGTACTATTTCCAAAATACTTCCTTTACTTGTTGTTTCATTTAGGATGTTAACGCTCTGTTTCCTTTTGTCATAAATTCATAATTTATTTGCTTATTTTTTTTTTTATAAGGCAGTCGAGCCTACTTTTGGTGGTAAGTGGATTCGCGCATGTTTTATCTATATCTATACATACGTGTATAATAAATCGTAACAATGCTCTGTCTGTACATGAAATGTTTCTGAAGAAAATCCTTGCATGTTTCGAATAATATGGAACACATATCAAAAGAACATCTTTTTGATATGTTTGTAAGTTGGTCTGTCTGTTTGTACGTTTGTATATCTGCCTGAACACGCATAACGTAAAAACCATGGGACAGATTTTAATGAAACTAGCATAGTTGTACTGCATAGGTACACAATATTTACGATTATTACCACTTTTTCATTTATTTAGTTTTTTTGACTTAAACACAAATGCACACACACCCACACATAAATATACTGACCTCAGTCTTATATTGCATAATAATTATTTATATTGCATTGTATATAGTACATAGTAAAATCCGTTTTTGGCAATAAGCTTAATTTACATGTATAATAAGTTCATATTCTTGTTTTGCCGTGTTTTGCTTTGTTTGTAAATAAATAAATAAATATACCTCATGTGCAGGACACTATCTATCTAGACTTAGTCTAGATAGATTTGGTATAGTAGTATAGATAGATTTGGTATAGATTTGATCTTATAATTTGGTATAGTGTATGCAGTGCGTCTGTGTGCGTGGCGATCACATTTTATTTAACATTTGTACAAAGATTACCTTCTGGTCTTAACACTATTATTCCATAACGAGCCATAATAACTGATGATCGATTATGTTACGTCGACAGCAGATCCGAGTCGATCAATCAACCTTTTTGTCAAAGTGAGTCTATTGTTTCCCTGCGTTTAACCCGTGTGCGTAATCTTTGCCCCGTCACACGTCAGATTGTCTCTGCGATGACGAATGCTAGAGTAATGGATTTCACAAGATTGGGTGCGTATATCGTATAGATCCATAGACATACTGCAAAACGTATGATGTAAAAGTTGACGTGACTTAAAAGAAAAACGTATTTGAGCAATGTAAAAGTTGACTTGGCATAAAAAAAACGTAACGTACGCATAATTTGTTATAATAAGCGTGACAACGCCTACTAGAGGATCGATTGAGCAGTGTTTGGTTGTTTAGGGAGTGTATTGAAACCGGTTTTGGTGCACATGACATATATTGATGACAATATATTGATTCAATAATATTGTGCCATGACATATGTTTATTGTACAATGTAATTGTACAATTTTATCGTAGATCTGGACGCACTCTAAAATATAATAAGTCACTTCGTAATATAAATGTAGGGATCCGGGCCTCTAAGACTAGTAAAAAACGTGTGCCGTTTGATAGTTCGTATGGATAATATGGTATGGTTTTAGTTCTAGATTTTGTTTGCAGTTCGCAACAAAACCCTATATGTACGTATGGAACAGAGAATAATAATATGTAGTACTGGACATAGCGTTAAAAATCGAGCATTAATTGAGCGTTATACTATATTCTAAACATATACTATTTGATGGTGTCTTTTAAACTTTAGAAATTTAAACCCTTAAAAGCTTGAGTCTAAAACGGTTAAAGCTGAGATGTCCTGTATCCGGGCAAATAGTGCGATACCCCAATGAATTTACCAAGTTTAATTTACCACGTTTCCACCAAGTAAGCCAAGTAAGGTAAGCACGTTTATATTTGCGTGTCTGCTTTTAGATAATTTTGTAAAAATAAAGAAGAGTTTGTAGCTGTATTTGTAAAGTTAATTACCTTTTTAGAACATGCTCCATACACTGTTGCAAGACATTTAATAAAGTACCCTATCTAAAAATTGTCTTCGAGATGCGATCATAAAGCAGCACTGGTTTTATGTAAAACGCCGCCTGGTAAGTTTGTAGCCAAGTAAACCTACTATAAAGATACCGCTCACCTGTCCCGCGCTAGAACATTAAGTTCCACAAAATAATGAACCATTAATATAGTTCCACTGTGCCAAGTTACTACAGCCCACATATAAATGCTGGGTCGGAACGGCTGGCAGTAAAATCGTTTTACACTTGTTCCGTTTGCGGAACAGCTCCTTTATTGCCTGTTCCATCTTTTAACCGCCGCGGAACGTGTCTGGAGTGGTTTTTAATTCCCACTTTGTATTGGTGAGGTAATTCTTCTTAACTATATTCATCCATCAACCAAAATACAGAGATGTAGCATTATGGCCCTAAAAAGGTGACATTTGCAAGTCGGTCAAATTTGCAACCAATGCGACCAGCCCTTATTGAATCTTGATAAATTGAACCTTAATATGAGGGGTCCAGTAAAGTGGTCGTTGTGCGACGATTTCATACAAATCTCTTACCGTCCAGCTTTGGCTGACCTCATGTCAATGATCGAAATTCTTACTGCTCGCGGCGCGCGCTTTGTTTCGAAATACACAGTTATAATCTAACATGATTGTAAAACACTGAAACGTTAGCTAAGGAAGGTGGTAGGGGATCTACGAGACAGAGTACCAACCAGTCCTCACACCAATTTATTTAAGGGTAACAGAAATAAAACAATAAAAAACTTAAAAAAGGTGCTTTTTGATATATTTATGATTGTATGGAACTAATTTAGTTTCACGCGCAAACAAGCAATCTATATCCAGCAGTGGAGAGGCATTAATAAAATCTATAACTTTATACATAACAACTAAATTTTAAGACAATAACGACCAAAATTCTTGCTAAAGAAAAGAAACATAATAGTAGGATAGTAAATAAAGACTTTTCGAGAATTTGCGCCACAAAGCTCTCGTAAAGTTTCCTTGAGCTCGGCCTAAAGCTAAAAGTTATTGCTTTCTCACCCAAACTATATAGATATAAGGTTCCATAGAAATTAGGAGTTGAAAATCAACAATGGAAAAGAAAATGGCGTCTATAAGTTTTATATCCCGGACATTGATGAGATGCGTTTTGAATTCTTTTTGACTTTGAATGCAGTACATTTCAAAGTAGTCTTCTATGAGAGGAGGTAACGTAGCCAGTCGAGTGCGCCCAGCGGTTGTGGGAATGCAGCGTGCACTCTCCCTGTCCTATTTACTTCAGTTATTTAAATAATAGTTTGCTTTGTTCACCATAATTTCCTGCTCATTTTTTTACTGCTCGTTTAAATACAAGCCGCTGTTTAATAAGTAGGTACAGTGGAACCAACGAGACATAAGCTTTGCATCTGTGTGAGTGGGTGCCGAATTGTCCACTCCGTTTGTCGAAATGATTCGCACTGTATACTATCGTATATTGACACAAATGGAAAGCTCATGTTTCATTGATTTCTCTGTACAATTTATCGTTTACTTTATAAAAGAAATAATTAAAGTTTGTATTGAAGACGGAAAGGAAATAAGGATAATTCACTATGTAACGAAAGCCAAATATCTTCAGTTAATCTCCGATTATATTTTGTTTTCCAATAAGTTACATAGCAACTGCGACACACTTTTGCAAAAGTTTTGTCAACAATATCAAGGTATGTCAACTAATGGGATTTTCTTAGAAATCCTAGCAAGAAACTTGGATTTGGAATTTGTAATTCCTAGAAATTTTCATAAAACATGGCTTTGGCTTATCAATATGTGAAGTGGGATAACATCAATGAATAGGTAAATCATTTTCTCATACAATAAACATTCTTTTCTCACACAAGGATTTTTTAATGAAGAAGTATTTTTTATAAAATTTTCCAAGTGGTTAACAAGAATATTTATTCTTATTTATCACAATAAAAAAAATATAAATCACCAAACCGAAATGTATAGTCACGAAATTAATTATTCTTACCTCCTTCCCTCAAAGGTCATTGTCCTCAATGATTAATTCAATTAGGCATTCACTTAGACTAGGGAACAAACTGTCACTGCAATTGCAACCAGCCTTTTCAGAATCCACTGCTGGACATGGGCTTCCTCATGCTCATTGTCTTGGCCTAGGTAGAGACCTATGGCCTTAAAACGCCACGCTGTCCAAGCGGGTTGGCGAGTAAACTCTTTTAGAGATGTAGTTGATGTAGTTCTTTAGGGCTTGTGGTAGCACTTTGTTATCCCTTAGTCGCCTTTTACGACACCCACGTGAAGAGATGGAGTGGTGCTATTTTATAGCCTGCCCACACCACACGGTACAACACTCAATGTATATGTATGCACCTAGTCAAGCCATATATATTGTTACAAAGAAGACATTGATATTATTTTTTACATTAAGTATTTCTCTTATTTTATAGGTAAATAGGTAATCATTTTATAAATATAATGTTAATTCGAAATTGTCATCATTTGCTTTAATATAATCTTTAAAATGTTGTGGCCAGTTTTCGATTGAAACACTCACCCTTTCTATAGGAAAATTGGTAACTGCCACCCTTATGGAATGATTTAGGGATTCAATATTATCATGGCGTTTATAGCATGCCATGCTCTCTAAAATAGAACATAAGTCATAATCGAGTGGATTAAGATCGGGACTAAATGACGGCCAGTCTTCAACTCTGAAGTCGGGAATATTCCATTCTAGCCACGCCTGTGTTAAGCGAGCCTTGTGACCTGGTGCTGAGTGTTGCTGATAGGATCATTCTTTTGGTTGTGAAACAGGGTGTTGTTAAGCGTCTTTACGACCTTGTCAAGAATCGTATCTTGATACACTTGAGCGGACGCTTTTCACAAAAATATAGTTCAGTCACACGGTGATACCTGGTGATAGCACGGTTACACCCCACCAAGCTATCACTGAACAAGGATAATGGCCACGTTGCACCTTATTGACCAATTGAGCAGCTTCTTTAGAGTTATGAGCATAAACTCGATCATTCTACTTGTTAAAATGTTCTTCAATGGTGAACATTTTCTCGTCCGTAAATAAGATTTGTCTGTGAGCTAGCTCCCTTTGCGTCTCGCCCAAGAAGTGTTTTTGATTATTCAAACCTATTTTTCTTTGAATTATCAGTTAAGAAATGACCACCAAGAATGACCGCCTTTTGTAAGCAACAAGTCCTAAATCATCTTTTAAAATACGTGACATGTTTCTGGGTGCTATATTCATCTCTCTGGGCAAATCTTTTGCTTCCGGACGGGATTTCTTCGGACTCTCTCCTTCCCAGCTTTAATCATCTGTTTAGCACGTATTGTGCGTGGACAACCAAACCTGTTTCTGTAGCAAACAGAGGACGTTTCAATGTACCTACCTTTTCAATGTCCGGTACACTAACATTTGGCTAATATGAAGCGGGTGGAGAGGTTTAAAAATTGCATTCGGCCCCATGTCTACTTTGTGTAATGCAATTAAAACAAGACAGTTTTCGTTATCACCCACTTCATTTTAATTTAAGTGCAATATCTAATAATAATTGGCGCCAAAATGAGAAAAACACATTTATTTTTCACGTGACCATGACAGAATCCAAATTCAAATGTATTTTTTTTTATTGTAATGGTATTTACGGCCCGACTAGGTATATATTTAATATTGTATTATTTTTAAGTAGTATTTTGTATTATTTTATTGCGTAGCTCCCCTCTTCCTCTAAATCATTTCACTAGCCATTGGTATAAATAAAATAAAAAAAGGTAAAAATTGTCAAGATCCGATTAATAGATAAATAAATGTAAAGAATAGTGGGACGCTAAGACAAACTTGAGCTGAAAAAGTATTGCTTCTCTACTAGAATATTCAAATCTCTGAAAATAAGTGAATTTTTTGTAAAGCTCCATTGGTATTGTTTGCATTGTTTGTATTATACAAACATAAGTGGTAACCATACAAAAGCGTGTACACAACAAATACTGTTTTTTTGTTTGTGATATATAGAAATCTTTCTCTGGTTTGTCTATCGAGTAAGAATAAAGTGAACGTAGTAAAGTGTTTTTTCTCTTAAGAACTTGTAATCACTTCAAAACAGTATAAGGAAAACATACTACAGCTACATACAAAATACCGCGTCTGTGTGCTTGGCTAGCAAACAGTTTGTATTTATCGGGCGTAGGGTTGTCAAATAAATGTTTTCTAATTTTAAAATATTTAATTACAATTGAACTATAATAATTACACTTTTTTTGTCCACGACTTCATTCGCGTGTACTACATGAATAATAGCCTGTATTAATCTAAATTACAATTTATCTATTTGCCAAGTTTCAACATAATCTTTACTTAATCTGTTGAGTAATGAACATCTGAACATCCCTTAAACATTTAAATGTCGACATTAATAACTTTAGTGGGAATAATGATAAATGTCCATATCAAGATCAGTCTATAACGTCTCATTGCAGGGTGCGGGACTCCTTTAATCACGAGTGGGTTTCGGGTCATCTTCCACCAGGTAAACCCAGTGCGAATGCAAACGTCTCAGATTCCCCCCTCCCCCCTTTTAAGTCTCTTTTAAGTTCCAGGTTAAAATATTTCAATTTATGAATAAATAATTTGTTTTCTGTTCTTTTTTCATTATAAATTGTTTAATTTATTTATGTAATTATTGTACTAGAAATGGTACAATGAAATTACTACCGCGTAAAAAAAATACTGTGAAGTCATAGACATTATTATACCATTGTAGTACTATTGAGTATTATCATTTGTATTGAACACACTAATTATATTGTGAGTAGGTATTTCAATGATGTGGCAAATCTTCCGCTTTCTTCACTCTGGTCGATTCCACTTTAATGAAAATATAGCCTAAGATTTACTTCCATTTAGGTGTTGCTTCTAAATTTATAATGTAGGCCTCTGAAGTTTAGAAAAGCAGAATAAGACATTGCTTCATTCTTCTTGAAGCTTCTTGAAACCAGCAAAAGTTTGTAAAACTTGCAAAATACACTTCTCAGCATCGAGAACAAAAATCTAACAAGTTTGTTACTTGACAACCCTAATGGTGCGAAGTATTCCCTTTGCTGTGAGCGAATTTGCTCGGTATGTCGACGAACTCTAAAATAAATAAGGGCGCTTGTCGTTTGTCACTAACACAAACAAAACAGTGGCAAAGGACTTTGTAGTGGGTATTCTAACGATATTAGTTTCTGAAATAGAAACTGCATGGGACATCTATTTATTTATCTTATAAATATATCTATGATGGAACAAAATAGATTTGTGACATTTTCTGATATAAAGGACCTTATTTTCGGTTCTAATTTCCCAGGGAGAGGGTGTGTGCACTATGCAATTTAATAGCCGCTAGGCGCACTCGCCTAGCCAAGTTACCCCACTCTCAAAGAAGACTACTGTAAAATGTGTTACATTTCCCGCTTCATACTATTCCTCTAATGTAAGTACGTGTTTCGGTAGTGAGTGAGATATGCCAGAGTCCATTCCCATACATTCCCTTATTTTTCCAACCCTTTTTCCAAACCCATCCCGTAATTTACAAAGTTCGGCAGCGTATGCCGAACAGCGTAGGGTAGGGTGCACCCTACATGCAGCGTAGGGTGTGCCAACGTTTGTCATTCTGGACTGATGTTGGCATGTATCGTGGATGTCTATGGGCGACAGTATCCGTTTGCCACCAGGTGGACTAAATTGTACAATTTTTCTAAATACACTTTTATACTCGAATATTACATTTTTAGTTTTACTCGCCGTACTTGTTTTTTTCAACATGTTTCGTTTCGAAAGTATTCTTCGCAAAAGCTAATTATTCTGCAGTTGTTTATCAAACATCTTCATTAAATTTTTACCTTGATTTCTTACTAATTAAGACATTTTTTGTAAACATTATTTTGTTTATTTCATGTGTTTACTCGTATTTTTCTTTTTCTGTAAGTGTAATTATAATACTTTTAAAAGTGTAAAACTGGATATTGGCATTTATATTGAAAATTTGATTGAACACTGCATCTCCGGCGCGTTAATTTTTCATTTTTTTTAATAAATCTTACAATGTATGTATGTATGTCAGCCCATGTATCTTCAATTTTGGTTACTTCATGACCACCAAATTAATTTCCTTTAACTTAAATTAAAGAAAATCTTTATTTAAAAAATAAAGGTCGTTCCATCAATGTTAACGATTGTGACTCTGCTGACGAAGCCTATCGACGATCGTCCTCCACGTGTTTGCGATCTTTGGCATCATACAGACCGAAATATTGTTCACCGAAATATTGAGAGTACTGGCTACCTGTTCGTGTTCAGTCTATCGCACACATTCGTACATCGGGATGTCCAAGGAATTCTGAGCATACGTCTCCAGCACCACATCCCGAAAGCTTCAATCCTCCGTCAATCAGTAGCTTTCAGTGTCCACGCTTCTGAACTAATAAGTATGAACATAAATATGGTATGTCAATTATCAAATATGTCAATTTATCACTGCCGTTCGCATTATATCTATTTGTATCTCAATTTAACGATATTTTTCGCCCAATCTTAGCTTTCTTCCGTCTTTGTTATGTATTACGAGTATAATCTGTAGCACAGTTACGTTTTCCAGCAACATTAATACACCTCACTCTAGTGACAGGGAGCTGATGTGAACCACTATTAGAAGCGCAATCAAATTTATAGCCGGCGTAATGTATTGGTAGAGCGAGCTATTTTGTTCATAAATATATGAACACGCGGAGGCAGCTGCGCGCTTCGCTTCGTGGACCGTCAATTTACACAACGTTGATTTATAGTGATGTCGTATGCTACTGGTGTGCCGCGTTTAGACTGCCACAGTACTAAATCGTTTACTAAACCATATCGCTTAGTAGAGTAATAATATTTCTACTCCTCTCTTCATACTTCTGCGCATAGGCACTATGAAATCAATAAGAACTTATTTATCAAAATATATAGTAAATTTTAATTTTGCCATGAGTCAGTCCGTTTCGTTACTCGGATATCTTCTACATGTATATAATAAACCTGTGTTGAGTCGTGTCTGTAAAATTTCATAGAAATATTAAATACTAGTGATATGGAGCCCAAAACAACAATTATTGTTTGTCTGTCTGAATGTGCATCACGCAAAAACTACTGAACGGATTTTATTGAAAGTTGGTATACATTTTAGGTAGGGTTGCCATATCTAGCTGGGACCTCGTAGGGACACTGAGATGGAGGTGTAGAAATGAAATAAAAAAAATATTTTATATAATTATTTTTTATTTAGAACAAAATTACATGGAATTTGCGGCAGAAGTAGTTGGCACACCATATTTTTCGGAAGATTTCACCTTTTCAGCAAGTCTTTTTTTCCTTTTACGTATTTATAAAACTTGTAGTTAAACTGGCACTGGAAGATTGATTCCACAGTTCCTGGCAGCAGTCGATTTCTTTTCTTTTTTTTTATAGACAAGAGGGCAGACGAGCAAGCGGTCCCACGTGATGGTAAGTGTTATCGCCGCCCATGGACACAGGGCCGACGTCAGCGAAAACACTCTTTTCACAGTGGCGTTGTGTGCGGGGCTCGAAAACAAATATTCGCATAATTTTAGCAGTTGGCATTTGCGTTCAGGATTTTCGGTTTCCTTAAGAAAGTCTACCTTTCTTCCACGGAGTGTTTAGACTTCCATTCTTCCGAGTCACGCTTAGTTTCTAAAAAGATCTTCAGATACATATATTGCTGAAAGCAATTGTCGCCTGAAATCTTCACACCATTTTCAGTCAGGTATATAATAGTGTTTTCAATCATCACCCAATCTGGGGATTCAGATAGCGTCATTAAATCAAATACTTGATATTTATTAAAAGAAATAGTCCATTTCTCTAAGTAATCAAATGCTATGGTATAGAAAACCATTCTCTTCCTCAAATTTCGTAATCAAATTAATTATTTCTTAGGTAGGATTCTCCTTTTTTAATTTGTTCAAATTCATCTTGGTTTGCATGCCAATAAAATTGGCAGTCTTCTTTTCATTCAGACATTTTTGAATGTCGATTAATATATTTCTTATTTCAATTATCGGGACTTTATTCTTCTCCACGCTTTTATATATTTTTCAAACAGAGTCAAGTTTGACTGCAGAAACACGAAATAAATGTCACTGCGATCAGTGACATTTACCGCTACTAAATCAGATCAGACTAAATCTAAAATCAGATTACTAAAATCTGAAATCTAAAATTATTTTAGGTGGCCTGTCTTCGGCGTCAAAAAATTGTTTTAATGAAATCCAAATCTTAAGATTTCTCTTGACTGCGGGCGCTAACGACAGCTATCTTGTTTTTGAGTTAGATAGAAGAATCTGATGATTGACATCAACGTATGAGCAGAACTCTTTCAGCATCTCTGTCCTTACAGTGTATATTGAACGCCATCTGTGAGACAACCTTGTCAACATAAACTTGTTGACATGAAACTAACTCAGTCTGCATTTACATGTTGCGCTAACAGATGGCGTTTACTTGAGCACTTGAGCTTTACTTGAGCTCTTACGAGCTTTTGGTAGCAACGATTGGTGACGGCGACGGCGTCACCAATCGGGACAAAATTGGGTCTTGTCAGAATGTCGGGACAAGACGGTCCATAACGATGACAGTACCGATATATCGGGACGGATGGCAACCCTGATTTTAGGGCACATTTTATCCAGATCTATTACAGAGTTCCCACGGGAATTATTCTAAAGATTATGTGAACGAAGTCACGGGCACTGCTGGTATATTTATATAAATAATTATAAATACAATTTTCTTCACATACTCGCACAATCTTTGAAAAGAGGCAGCTTGTCGCTTAAATACAGAACCTTACAAAATCTATAAATTAAGTAGCTACATTTTAAACGAGGCACCACACTTGCGGTGCCCATTTCTCACTCACCCAATAAACCTAAATCTGAATTTTGTACTGTAATCAGAACAATAGATTATTATTTTACATTAGTATTACTTCCTGACTGTCACTCAGCGAGCCACGGAAAGAGCTATGCTCAGAGTTTCTTTGCAGGATAGGATCCGAAACGAAGACATTCGCTAAAGTACTAAAGTCACCGACATTGCTCGTAGAATCAACATGTTGAAGTGGCAATGGGGAGGTCATGGACTGATAACCGATGAGGCAGACGAGGCCACGTACAGCGCAGTGTGGGACGCCCTCCGGCCAGGTGGACCGACGACTTTAAGAAATTCGCCGGTGGTGGTTGTATGAGAAGAGCCGAGGATCGTGTGTGGTGGCGAGCTTTAGGAAAGGGCTATATCCAGCAATGGAGACACATAGACTGATGGTATGGTATGGTATTACATCTTACGAATATATTCATACTACATTAAATTTGTCTTTCCCCATCTATGCACTAGTTATAAACTTAAATGTAGAAGAACTTTTAAGGAGAGCGTTTGAAATCAGTTTTAATATTTTAATTGCCAATGATATAGCCAATATAATCCTTTTGATATATCTTGATTATACCCGATCTTTAAGTTGGCAGCCAATTACGGATATATCGGGCAAAGAGGTAGTAGACTTTTAATGCTATATTTTTGACTAATGTATGATACTAATTGATTTTTCTAGGCTGTATTCAACATTGACGATTATGAATTAGGTACTATAGAAAAGAAAAGATATCGCTAACTATGATTTCCTGGCTTAGCGTATGAATTGCGACGACTGAATGGCATACGACGGTTAGAAGGTTAAATGAACGGTAGTTGAAATCAATATTTACAGAAATAACGGTAATAACTTCGACAATTCGTATTGATAACTTTGATTTTCAGCTGGAGTTATTGGTTGATTAAAAAGCTTAATAATTATAGGAACTGATCGCATTACATAGGCGTTTCGTGGCGCCTGAATAGCTACTGTTGAAAGAGGTTCGGCGGTCAAAGGGTTAAAATGAACGCATTATAAAACCATTGGTTTGTAAACAACAGCTGATATCATTTCACATGAGCTGTTGCGAAATCTTTCAGAATATTTAATTGAAAATGATGGAAATGCGACAATTATTTCGATGAGTCAGCGATGTGATAAAATATTTCATGGAATAATAACTGTAGCCAAGAGCACATAATAATTGTAGAAATTATTTTATTTATTTGTACTGAATACTGGATCCACAATTCATATAAAGGATATACATATACATATAACTTTTTTCCTTCAACATTTATACATCTATACTAATATAATAAAGAGGTAAAATTGTGTGTTTGTATGTTGGGGCTAATCTCTGGAACTACTGAACCGATTTCAAAAATTCTTTCACAAATAGGAAGCTACATTATTTGTGCCTAATATAGGCTATATTTTATTTTGAAATTTTGAAAAAAAAAATTTGGTAAAAAAATAAAAAAAAAAACTTATAAATCGAAGCGAGGCGAGGGCTGGTCGCTAGTTATCTATAAAATTGTTGGTAAAATTTTTGTTTGTTGCCTGTTTGTATTGTTTATAAGTATTTTATTCAATAAATTCATTCTGTTTTACAAAATACAAGATATTAAGGGACTTTCTCATCACCTCCTGAAACTTTATCAGAAGGTATTAAAAAGTCAGTTATACTTTATCAGTAAGTCAGTATGCGCTAGACTTAATTGGCAGATAATGTATCTATGAGATTGTTAACAGTTACTGTATCAGGAGGTGGTGAGAAAGGCCATTACTGTCCGTGTACAGGATGTATACCTTTCCGCAATTCTGAGACCATGGGTTGAATTCTTTTTTGGTTTTTACAAAATTTTTCATAGGTTTACATAATAAAAATCCCCAAAAATTGCTAACTCAGTTAAAGTTCTTATATAAAGAAGTTTTCATTGTCCGCAAAGATTAGGTTATTGTGGATGCATCCATACACTTGACATAGTAATTTGGTAAGTCCCAAGATAAATGATAAACTGATCTTGACTATTGAAGATAAGATAGTTAATAAAACATATCGGTAGGAGGTTTTTTGTTTAGTTTACAGCTTTGTTCGCCAGAATGCAGATATTATCCGGACTGATATTATTTTTATTTGGTAAGTTTTCTTTATATTTCGCTTTAGGTTCACATGTTTGTTAATCAATAACAATTTTCTCATGACATGCTATTAAACTTGAGATTGATTTCAGTTCTTGTATAACGGCGACAGCACTTTATTAAAAAGTATATTATTATAATTTTATTATTTATAATACAAACGGGATTATTATTCGTATAGTCAACGGAGTCAATGCGTAGTTGCCAGGTGAAACTTCGTCAATCGTCACATATTGTTTGTTAGTCCATTACATGTGTATCTGTAACAATTTTAAAATTCAGGTGTGTACTCGCCACACGTAATTAGATACTTATAAATCTAGCTATTTTTGTCTAGCTATCACCAAACTGCCGTGGACAAATTCACTTTTATTTATTGTCAACAATATATAGATAGGTATAATAATTAAACAATCGCTCTAGTCGCCATCAGTACTTTTGAGTTTGGTGATATAAAACATACATGTAGCGAGTATATCTACACTTAAAAAGCCGCTGTGACGAATGTTATAAGTTTTTTCGGTGGCAAATTTTCACGGTGGCGCGAACGTTCAGTAATCCAGACAACAGAAGAATTAATACAGTAAAACTAAAACAGTAAAACAAGACTTTCTTAGAGTAAAACTAAATACAAAGAGTTACTTAGAGTAAAACTAAATTTTGATCGAGTCAATGGTGCGGAGTAACGGTTTATAGAAAGTGAAAAAAGTATGTAAAGAACATAATGAAAAGGAAAAAAGAAATTCAACGAA
Organism: Sesia bembeciformis; assembly: GCA_943735995.1. NCBI lineage: Eukaryota > Metazoa > Arthropoda > Insecta > Lepidoptera > Sesiidae > Sesia > Sesia bembeciformis. Next base: position 12,639,756 of record OX031040.1, read on the forward strand.
TAATACCTAGTGAAAAACATAAAAACGGATATCCGTTTTTGTTTTTCCACAAAACTAAAGCCCAAAACGGTATCCACAAAAAACTTATCGGACAATATTTCCCCAATGATGTTCATACGCTTGTTCCGTATACCTTGAGTTCGACAGACTAACTATTGGTTCTGTATGAGAGTACAGAACCCACTAGGACTTCCTATCTAGGATTTCAGGTTAAGTCACAATGAAAGACACATCATAATCTATTTTTTATTTAAAATAACCTAACAGTCTAGTATCCTAGAGGTCCTATTATCCTTGATTCTCAATACTCAATACATTTGTTGCTTTCATATGGTTACAACAAAGATATTTTAAAATAATAAATGTATCACATATGAGCCCCTTCAGGCATGGCAATACTGGAGACTGGTGGATGTTTAAATAAGTAAATAGGTAAATAATATATTTAATTTTATTTTCAAGTTTAAATTTTGTTTTATTTGCATTAGTAAATTAATAATTATTATTTTTTAAATATTATTATTAACATTGATCAGTATTGTTAATTTTTTTATTAGAAAAATTCTTTAGTATCATAACATTTATCGATTATAACAGATTTTAGCTTTTCAATAAATTTTAAATCGTTTTGTTTATCTTATCAGACGGATCACAAGGAGTTTACTATACATTTTAATAGACATCGAATATGCACCAGTATTAAGCATCTTCAATTTTGACAGAGATAGCATTATTTTGTTTGACAGAGATAGTATTATTTTGTTTCTTTCTGGTCTGAGTTCATAGCGTCGGAGAAGGTCGTCTATTTTCGTATAGAGTTGGAAACATTCTGACGAATTTACAAATTTCTAAAATATACTCGCATATATTTAGATGGCAAAGTAAATATTTTTAAGTTCTTGAAATAGGGTCTGCAACTCATTAGGGTCTCATTCGCTAGATCATGAATTTCAATACCTGACCCACATTACGTAGCAGAATAACTTAGCCCAGTGTGTTATTCTTCATGTTTAGTCATTCTTCTAAGGAAAATGTTCTGATATCCGAAGTGTCATTTTGTCTATGGGTATTTTCTCACATTTTTCACAGCTTCAGCAATATCCGCCGCTCCATTGGACTCTCTAGTGTCAGACTCGTCAGCTCGAATTGTTAACGGATATGTAGTGGACATCTCCGAAGTACCGTATCAGGCGGGCTTGAGGAGACGAACTACATCAGGCTGGACCCATATGTGTGGTGCTGCCATCATCAACATTAGGGCCCTGTTAACTGCTGCCCATTGCGTTAGTTCGTAAGTATATAACTTTTTAAAATATTTATATTTATTATTGTTTTGTATCACTTTATGATACATTAATTATTAATTATTATTAATAATTAATAATTTTAAAGTATTTTTTTGTGCAATGTACTTTATTTAAAATGTTAATATAAATGTATGTTGCTTTGAAAAACTCTTATGATTAAAGTATTCAAATGTTACCTAGAATAATTTATCAATAATCTATCAGCTTTTGTAAGATGAGCCCTACTAGGGAACTTTTCTCTGAAAACATTTAATTGCTCTGTCTAATTATCTAATTGTTTAATTAATGTTATTATAAGTGTTTTATGTTTAAAATTTTATGTTTTATATAACTTTTTAAAATATTTATATTTTTTATTGTTTTGTATCACTTTATGATACATTAATTATTAATTATTATTATTAAATAATAATTTTAATGTATTTTTTTGTGCAATATACTTTATTTAAAATGTTTTCATATATCATTAGACCTAAATGTTTACATAGTAGTCAAATCGTCGACTCCATAACATAGGATATAATTTAGAGTTTATTTAGTTGAAGGGTTCGTAGGAAATATCAGTAAAAGTATTAAAATATTTAAAAAAAAACCTAATAAGGTATTTTTTGTACAAATATATTGTTATACAACCGATTTACAGCAACATTGTAATTACCCAGCGTTTTATGAGATTTAACAAACTATTTTACAACAACATTTTTGTAACGTTTTACAAACATACAGATACACAAGGCTTTATCAAAGTGTAATAGGCAGTATTTACAGATCGAAAATTAGATAGCAGAACGATTCAAAAAGCAATCGAGTGGAAGAGTTTGAAGTAAATTTGAATTTAGGTTTTTCATTAGCGGCCAGTTGTTAGGATTTAGCAGCGAGAAGGTCGGTAAAGGACAATACTCCAAAGAGTATTGTTACGATACTTTTTCTAATTATAATATAAGTAAGACCGAGTTTACCAATTTTCAACAGCTACGAAAGTCAGCCTTCGTTACTGCGAGTGGTGGTTGGGACCTCGTACCGTCTCTCTGGAGGCAAGACTTATGAACTATCTCGCGTCTATTCACACGAGGCCTATTCCCCCTTGACCCTGCAAAACGACATTGGAATGTTGATCACCAGTAAGATTATGAGCTTTAGTCAAAGTGTCAGCCCTGTGTCATTTGCTTCTGCGGCTCATAGTCTGCCAGCTGGCACTGAAGCTATTGTTTCCGGATACGGAACTACAGAGGTGAGCGTTTAATTACATTTTTCGGTAAAATTCGTGGTAACCAATCTGTTTTATTTGATTTCAAAACTTGCTCTATGAAAACTTTTCGACAAAAAGTGGTCAGGCGCCGGCGCATCCGTCAATAGTTACTGTTTATATTAAGTGTGGATATAGTCAGTTGACCATATTCACTTTTGTTACGAATAAATAAACAAATACTAAGGGTCTGTACCGAGGTGAATGAAAATACTTTGGCAGAACATATCACAGTGCAATAGAACTTTTGAGAATGTTTGCTAGTTTTCACAAGTTTAGTTACTACTAACTACTACTACTACTAACTGGGGTAGAGTGCACGCTGCAATTCAACAGCCACTGGACGCACTCGACTGGCCTCGTTACCCCTCTCTCACAGAATACTGCCTTGAAATGTACTGCATTTCCCACTTTATCATATTCCCCAATGTAGGTACGTGTTTCGGTAGTGAGTGAGATATGCCAGGGCCCAATTCCATCCTATCCCTTCCCACGTTCTCAACCCTTTCTCCAAATCCATTCTCTCATCAACAAAGGTAGGCAGCGCATCCGGGGGCGTGACAAAGTTTGTCATTTTGGACTAATGTTGGCATGTATCGCGGATGTCTATGGGCGACAGTATCCACTTACCACCAGGTGGACTGTATACTCGTTTGCCACCTTCTTTGTATAAAAAAAAAACACTAATGTATTTGTAATTCCTAATCATTATTTTTCCTAACATTTATCATAACTATCACACTATTAGCTAGTTTCTCCACTATTGGATACTATAGACTTTTTCCAAGGCGCATCGCATCACCCCACCCTATCTTTCACTCTTATCAATCAGCCACTATAGGTTTAATAGTGAATTCTACGAACGAATTTTAATCGACGCATCCCTTTTTTCCAGTTCGAAGGCACATCGTCTTCAGTACTCCTTGCAGCTCGAGTGAACATCGTAGCTCAAGAGACGTGCGCACGCGCCTACTTGCGCATCGCGACTGTTACCACGGATATGATCTGCGCAAGCGGTGTCAATCCGTCTAGGGATGCCTGCCAAGGAGATTCAGGGGGACCTTTGGTAGCTAACGGCTTGTTAGTCGGAATCGTTTCCTGGGGAGAAGGTTGCGCAGATTCGACATATCCTGGAGTATATACGAGGGTGTCTGAATTCAGCAATTGGATAGACCAAAAACTGAGTCAGATTTACTGAAGCATGTGAGTGCGGTGTTGATATGGTATTATTTACTTATCAGAGCAAGATCTGAATGATGTGTAATTCTTGCAGTTCAGTAGTTGTCGCAATAAGTTAACCATTGGTGGAACAATTCATGAACGATATTTATGTATTTACTCTTCTGTGTCCTTAAATAACATTCCAGTGTCTTGTCAAAAATATATCTTCTTGGAATTGTATAATAAATTAGATAAATTGTGTTTTAAATTACCAATGTTTTATCTGCATTATAAACATACATAATGTTAATCTGCATTGTACGCACTAAATATAAATCAAACAAGAAAAAGCATGATATGTTAAATATTTATTAAAAGGTAAGGTATGGTATATAAAGCATCCACAATAAAATTAATTCTAATCAAATCTTATTTTATTACGGCATAATTGTTGCCGTTGTTGTTGTTGTTGCAAATGATGCAGGGCACTGGAATCACTGGAGGTTTCTGGCCATAATTCACCACGCAGGCCCGGTGCTGATTGGTGCACACATACACCAGACTTTTTTTTTATTTCCTTAAAAATGACGTTATCCTCAAGATGTTTTCCCTCACTGCCGAGCTAGTGATAATTTTAAAAACTCCGTACTTAAGTACTAAGTGGCGCGGGCTGAGGATTTGAACTCACATTCATGCGAATGAGAGTAAATTACTAACAACCCTAGGCTGTCACAGTTTTTGGTACCATGTCAAAGAAAATTATTGTTGCCGATGTCAAAGAAAAAATGTTAGAATGATTATTTCAAAATATTTTTTATTTAGTGCAAAGTTAACTCAAATTTTTAAATTTTATTTTATTAAAAATATCTGTCTGTCACCTTTACAAAAACATTTTATGAAAATAAAATTAGTAGAAACCTTTAGTGCGCCTCCCAAACTCATTTTCAGCAAGTTTTGATAAATTTTAATTAGCAAAATCAGTGTGAAATGCTCCCAAATTTTCAACCGAATACGAAACGAAGTGGGTGGTATTACCTTTTTAAGTATCTACGTAATTAGTAAGGACTTTTAAGGGCATTTAAAAAGAGCGTTTAATTTGTATCAAAATCTTTTGAGGTCATATGACCTGTATAATATTCTTATTTTTTAGCAACACAAAGGTTAGTAGGGTGACATCGGAAACAATTGCCGCAAACTAGGTCCACGAACATTGCCGAAGCACTACAATACCGTGGCAGTCTTCATGCCTCGTAGGTGCCCAACAGCTTTCTCAGTGCGCTGACAACCGATCGGTTCAACAGCACCATATCGTCGTCATAGCTAATTATATTCATACAAACATCATCCACATAGCAGCCCGCGTGCACGCTGCTGAGCTCGATTATCAGCTGTTTGATGTACAGGTTGAAGAGTTTAGGTAAGGACAACCCTCGCTGCCTCACTCCATACTCCAATCTGTACTCATCCAACAAGGCTTCGGCCCATCTCACTCGATTCACCTGCTTTCCATACCAATATTTCAACAGACACACTCTGGCAGTACGCCCTCATCCACAAGCTTCTTCCACAATAGGCTGTAGACTACGTGTTCAACAGTTTTAAATAGGTCAAGATAGCAGACGTAAACAGGAGTACTTCGGTCAGTATAGTACCTGACAGCGTGCTTCATACACACGATTAAGTATTTACCGAGATGCTTATTAAGCATACTATAACTTTTTAAACTTTCGCGTTTTGTACACATTTTATTTTCTAGATCGGGTCTGAACACGTATAATAAAGATATTTGTTTACCTTTTATTCCTACTCGACGTTTCAGCGCGGGTTACAGCAGCCGTGGTCACGAGTTGACTGAAGAGTCTGAGATGGGATCTGCGAACAGTATTATCAACTACCCACATTTGATCTTCACATTCGGAAAGGCTGCGACACACTACACTAATAATTTATACTACACTAACCTTTATTATACGCGTTCAGACTCGATTTAGAATTTAAAGTATTAAGCATACTGTCAAATGCTCCTTAGCCATAATCGTTTTTTTAATAGTTTGAGCCTAAGTTTATGTTCCTTACAAGAATATCTTACAGTAAATTTATCTGTGATGGTCTCACAATCACACGCCTCATTTAAAGATCCCAGCGGCAATCGCACTAAAAATAAGCTCGGAGTTTTTTTTCTATTTATCTATGTACAAATTATCAATGAGATAAGGGATTTTACTTTTATCGATATATAGATAGCGATAGTCAAGAGCGGCGATAACCTAGGGTGTAATCTACTTAACTAGGTGTATCGACTCCCTCGGAACACCGATCTATACCCACTACTTATTTTGTTTGATTTATTTGGTACCTACGAGTACACCAGCAATATACATGCAGATTTTTTCCACAGTTCAATTAACAAATTAAAATCAATGCGCTCCAGCTCTCATTTTTACTATAGTTTAATTATTTACTAAGGTTACGCAAGCAGAATATTTATACTAAAACATAATTTGAGTAACATAACATAATTATTTATTTATTTACAAAATGGTGTGTAAGGGTGTAAGGGGTTCCGATCACCATCACACGGGATCCAAGCCGCCTCCTCCTGCAAGCGGTGCACCCTGCTGAATAAAGGACGGAACTCTGACGACCGATCAAGCTAGGGTCTATCACGACAATTATGTAGTAAGAACTTTTATTCCGTGTCTGTAACTCATTGTCCACAGGAAACGTTTCGATACCGATTCTATTCTCCCTTTGTGGATTTCATAAAAATTGGATCTTTAATTCGACCTTGTGATCCTTTGGTTATTTTTTTTTTGACAAAGAAACTTTTTCTCTATGTTTTCCACTTAAACTGACATTGCCACAATTTATCTGACAACTGTGCTCTACCATGGGATGTTCTAGATTGAGAGTACCTACCACTTTCTGTTTAGGTGTCAGTTGTTAAAAACCTTTCCACACGTCACACACCTCGAATCTCGGACCGCGGTCGCAATAAATGGAATTTATTATGGACCCCAGGTATTTTTATACGATCACCGGGAAGATTTGTCGCCGGCCGGTGATTTCCCCTGGGCGGCTTGTGTTTAGCGACATTGTGTATGCGCCTTTATTTACATCATTCGATTGGTATTCTATTATATGGACGACCGGGGCTTTGTTTTTTATCAACATCATTTACAAGAACATCGGATTGCAGGAGAATAAAAGGTAAATGTACCATGCAGCAGCGTTTAGTTGACCACACTGGTATCAAACATTATTTGTACATAGTTTTACACTATTTATACGGAGGGACAGGGTGCACGCTGCAATTCTACAGCCGCTGGACGCACTCGATTATCGTTGTCCACCCCACTAGTACTATTCTTCAATAATCATACATATTTTTTATCTCGTTATTTTTTCCCAGGTCTTGTCTGCAACCAGAGGTAACCAATAGCTTTTATTTGTATATCCTACTTAGATATTGTTTTATTAATGCTTACTTTTCCGTATAAATATAAAATAAATAAGCTTGGTATTTAAATTGTACAGTAAATACAAAGGCTAAAGGTGATGTTAAGGTTAAATGTAAAATCGCTTGAAGGATCCTTCAAGGGATTTGATCTTTGACATCGTGAACTCCGTAATCTTTGTGCCCCTTAATCGGCTTCCTACTACAATATCATACCGTTATTCTTTATAGACTTCTTGATGTGGTAAAAATGAGCGCTGAGCGCTCGAGCGCTCGAGCTTTAAGTCTAATTAATCTTAAGAACCTAACCTTTAAACGTTTGTATCCCTCCAGAATTCGAACTTTTGACCTCAAGGGTTTAAGACCATCAAAAGTTAAAAACTTGGAGTATAAGGCTGACGAGCGTTTAACACTTAAACGTCTTAAAGGTTTATTAGCGCTCACTCAGTGTTCGAGCGCTCAGTGCTAATTCTTACAACAGTAAGAACTCCCCAAGGTCAGTGACCATACACGCTCTTCCGTTTTTTCCATAGAGCTACTACCGGCCATTTCCTTGAAGCCCTGTCCCCACGTCCTATATAAAGACATTTATAAATTGACGTCCCACGCTATTTCCTTTATTTTAATAAACATCATAAGATACCTTACCATCAGCCTATATCGTTCCACTGCTGAATATAGGTCTCTATCTCCCAACGCTCGATTTTTGTACTAAATAATAATAATATTAGTAATTTTATTATTTAGTACTAAATGTGATAGCTTTAGTTCTGTAATATTGTAAGTATATCATATATTTATTCCTATATGTATCATAAAAAGTCAATCACGAGTTAAACATGATCACTATTCAAACATTTATAAGCCTTCTTTTACAATAAAAACATATATTCACGGTCTTTCCTCGAGATATTTCCCAGAATTCGTCTAAACATGACGAAGAATATTCCCAAGAGAATACGTAGAAAAAACCGGTGTAGCGAGAAGTTACTAAACCTTGAAGGTCGTAGAGTAAGTACCACAATAGCGGTATCCTAATACTGAAAATTCTCCGTGAAAGGTGAAGCCATCTGTGCATCAGTTTCATGGCTTCCTCATTCCACGCATCGTAAGCATTATTCACCAAATCAGCCTTGGGACGGAGTACATGCAAATTTTAACACGATTTACCTACATTCTGAACAGGTACAGTTAGAGTGATAAAACTGTGGACTCAATTTTTTCATCAACGTTTTCATGTTTAATATGTTTACTATCATATTCAATATACACCTATACACAGAATGAGTAATAACTGCAATTTTTTTAAAAGTATGGCAAATTAAAACGAGTAATTTTTCCGCGCGAGATAAATTATAACTGAAACCAGAAATCAATAATATTACAACAAAGTGCGGGTAACAAGGGTGAAAAATGTCGCTTTTAGCAATATGGCCGCCTATTGCTTCTGTGTCTTAAGTTTAACAGAATGAATTTAAAAATAATGTAAATAGCAGTTAAATTAACAGGAATGCAATAAACAATTTTCATTCATTCATCCATTCATTCATTCATTCATTCATTCATAGCTCGTTCGTCATTAGATCTAGATCTATAGATCTATCGGGATGTGCAGTTTTTGTCATTATAGAGGGTATGGGGACTATAAAATAAACATATTATGCCAATTAACACATTAAAACAAACTTTACTTTTAGCCCAAGTTCAAACGTTACGCACTAGTTTGTTCAGCCACGCGTACTTCCAATCTCACGTGTATCGTGACGATGCCACTCGGACCTCACTAAATCCGGCCCGAACCGGTCGAAACCGGATCGTGTAGCCCTTGATCAGCGCTTCTTTGCCCCCAATTCGTTTATTTCGCTACTTTCTTTCAAGTTGTTTATCTACGGAATTATCTACTCGACGCGCTCGGTTGAACTGGTAAAATTGACTTATTTGGTTATCTGTACATATCTTTCTCTTGTGAAACAATTTGTGTTGACATAGTGTAAATTGTTGAGTACTGTTGTTGTAAATTGTTGTAAATTGTAAAGTGTAAATGTGTAAAAATATGCATTATTATTTTCGTATTCTTATAATTTCGTTCGATCGATTATAATATTTACAATTGAACAATGTAATGTTTGTTACAGTAAAAATTGCTAGAATACGAACCTGTTCCAAGTTCGTGTTTGGCTCTACTGAAAAAACGGTCTGTTTCGAGGAGAAAGTTAGTAATTTATCGTGCTTGTTAAAGCTCAGAGAGCATTTTGTTTAGCCCCACGCTTTTAATTAATTTTTTGCTAAACCCTAGGTTTAATCTCTGTAAAAAAATATTTAAAATAACGTGTCGCTCAGTTTTGAAGTAACAATTCGGGTTACTTTAATTAAGACTGCTTCTGATAGTTTTAAAACCACTTGCTTTTAAAATATCACAAAGAATTTGAAGAAATATGTGTTATTAAAATTAAGTTTAACTTTTAATACTTACTTTCGTTAGTTGTATTCACATTTTCTTTGTTTTCTTTATTTGAATCATCAGCGAATGATAACACAGGTCGATCGATCGATCGATATCAGTGTAACATCCCACTGCACGGAACTCTCCTAGAAAACTCCCCTAGACATATCTCAGATTTTTCTATTTCGCCGAACTTGTGGTAATTTTTAAAATTCATATTTAAATAGAGACTTTAATCTTATAAATTTCTATTTTTATACTCAAAATTAAAATATTAAAATCTTCAACAATAAATACCATAAAAATGGTAAATTCTGCACATAGTATTAAAATTAAATATTGATATGGGATTAGAATTAGATATTGTCATATAATATGTGCAGTGTGGAGTCGGCCGACTATAGCATAGTACCACCCCATCTCTTCCCAGGGGTGTCGTAAAAGACAAATAAGGGTAATAAAGCCACTTTATGACAAAGCCGGATAACAAAGCTCTGAGGAACTACACGACCTCAAAACAAGTGGACTCGTCAACCCGCTTGGCCAGCGTGGCGTTTAACGGCCATTCCTCATGCACAAGACAATGTCCGGCAGGGATTACTGAAAGGGCTGGTTGCATTGTCAATATATATTTAGATATTATATTACGTTAATATTTTAATATTGATTGATTTATCTAAATTTTAATATTTATACAATACAATATATCTATTCTAGTGGTGACAGCGACTTGTTTGAACTTTAGTGATTCCCGTAGGAACTCTTTAACGGGTCGATATAAAATAGACCTTAAATGTTAACCCAGGTCGTAAGCTATAAACAAAATATACTTAATTTTTTCTAAATTCAAAGTCAGTAAGTTATCTTGGAACCAATTCATAACAGTACATTTGCCACTTTCTGCAATTTGTGCAGCTTTATGCCAAGAGTTTCCAGAGCAAATAAGCGTAGTGTCATCCGCATACGCTTACTACAATTTTACAATTTAGCATATTTAAATTCCAAAGTCCATTGATATATATTAAAAAGAGGCTAGGCCCCAACAGACTTCTTTGGGGCACTCCGTAAGTAACCGGCTCTAGGTCACTTAAGTGCTTCCCTATTTTACCAGAATGAAACCGATCACTTAGATTTCCAGTAAGTAAGTAAGTTAGATCAATTTTGAATGTAAGTAATGAGGTTAGAAAAACTATACATCTCGAAAACAAACATAATGTACAATAATATACAAACAATAAAATATTTGAAGTATAGATATATTGAGTTGAGTAAATCTCTTCATTCTGTTATCCTCTACATTTCACATTTTCCCCAACCCTATATTCAAATCCGTTCCTAAATCCCTAAAGGTAGGCGGCTCATCTGGCGGTTTGTAAACTTTCGTCATCCTTGAGTGTCGTTGGCATGTATCTTGAATGACAATGGGCGATATTACCCACTTTTTATAGAAAAAATAGACGAACAGGCAGCCAAGCAGATAGTCAGCCAGGCAGACGGATATACACACGCTCATTAACTCTTGGTGGTCGTGTTTTACTTCAAAATATCGCACATCGTATGAACAATACAAACCACAAAAGGGTAGAAAGTTTATAATAAATCTGCTACAAGACCTTCTCAGCGAAGTTTAATAACGTCAAACTCTTTGAAAATTTTACTTTTTAATTAACCTCTTACATAGTTAAGAAGAAAAATCCAACCGCGGCGTTGTTTGTACAAAGTGACCATTTTAAGACGAAAAAAAGCTGTAGATTTTTTCAACCCTTTCCATTTTTTAGCCTTTACTTATTGCTAGTGTTGTTTCGTTCACGCATTATGGCCCCCACGGGAGTGATAGAGACAGATGATGGGGGAATCTTCGCAAGGTACGTGAGGACATTCTCACCTCAACTTTAAAATTATAATTAGCAGTTTGTTGAAACTTCTTACATTAATGGATTTTTTTATAAATGTTCATTTTTGCGCTTTTGCAATTTAGCATATTCCAGCGGGCTGATTTTTGTTTATAGAAAACGAGCGAACCGGGCCACATGATGGTAAGTGGTCTCCGCCGCCCATGGACACCTGCAACACAAGGGGGCTTGCGGGTGTGCTGCCGACCTTGCAGAATCCTGTTCACAGCTCTCTTGAAGAGCCCTATGTCGTAGCGTAACGTACCTCAGCTGGCAGTTCATTCCACAACTTTGTCAAGGATGTCAAGGAAGTCTCTATGTCAAGGAAGTGCAGATTACGACACGACGATGACGAGCGGTGCGATGGTAAAGAACCGAAGTTGGCATCAAATTGAACAGCTCTCCAGAACATTCCCCATTATAAAAACGGTAGAAAACACCGAGAGATGCAACATCTCTACAGGTGCTGAGCGATTCTAAACCACCTGTGAGAGTGGGACCGTCGATAATTCGGACAACGCGTCTGATCTGATCTGTGGTAATAGAACAAAGAGAAAAGGGTGTACTTATTATCATAAGTGTCTCCTTGCGTGCTTTGCTTTTCCCTGGATAAAATTCTGATAACGTCCTTGTACATGACTAGTGATTACTACATGTTTAACAGGACTCTCGGCCTCTCTGACTGGTTGAAAATGTGTGCCATTTGAGTTGTGACTATTTTTGCGTATAGTAAATATCCTATTATTTGAATTCCCGCTGGTGTATTAAATTTGAATTTGAATATTGTTGATCTTTGTGGTTACGAAAATTCTACATCTAAGATCTATAAGTAGGTACGTCAACCTATAGTATAAACTCGCGGGTAATTTAAAGGTACAAAACTTGGAAGTTAACCCTTCGTCCTTCGAGAGTAAATTTTAATTAAGGCAATAAATATTTGGACGCCCCCAAAATTTTAATGTGATTGTTCCTACTTTGCATCAGAGCGCGATCTAAAGAAGTAATTCAACGAGAGATAAATGTTTTATTCGACTGGCAGTGTCGTTTCTTTATTACTCCTAAATCGTTTTAGGGTTCCGTAGCCAAGGGTTCAAACGGACCTTTCGTCATCTTCGTCTATTTATTGTCTGATTGTATCACGGACCACTTATTCGTAAAGGAAAGAAGACATTATTTTTTAAAAAAGCTGCTTTACTCAAGAGGCGTAAGTCAAGTGTTTACTCGGTTCATTCTTTTCTGTCATTGTCCTTCACCGACCCTTTCATCGTCCACGGCTGCACATGGGCATAAGAATAATAAATAATACAAGTATCGAAATGAAACTCGTGCGTCGAAAACATTCAAGGTCGCGATAATAGCCTACACTTATGCGTCGTATCATACAAGGCTAGCGTCGTCAGTTAGGGCTGGCATTGTCATTGACGCCTTAGTATTTAGTTATAAGGAAACATTACTTAACGTGGTGTAATTTAAATCTAAGATACTCACTAAAACTTATAAGTAGTTACCTACCGTACCTACGTATTATCTGTACCAGTTTTGTGTACAACTTATGTAGTTTAAAAAGTTAAGTCAATGAAATCAAAATTATATTATGAATCTAGTGCTAACCCGAGTGCTAAGGCGGGTATAGTAAAACCGCGAATTACCTATGCGCACCATTTTGTATTGGACTTTGATAAGGATAGTAATTTAATAATATATATAATATAATTTAACTTACCTAATAGGATTGGGCTCAGGTGTTTATTTTGCGGCTTTTGAGACACGCACAACCGAGATTCCTGTCTATACTTGTATTATTTACTACTCTTATGATATGGGCTTCTCCATGTACATTGATTGTCTTGTGCATGACGGATGTGGCCAAGCTGGCCAAGCGGGTTGGCAAGTCCACTCTTTTAGAGATGGTGTAGTTCCTCAAGGCTTGTGTTATCCCTTAATCGCTTTTTACGACAACCGGGGGAAGAGATGGGATGGTGTTATTTAAAGCCGGCCGAAACCACATAGCCAACAAATAAAATAACGTCAAGAAGTTTCCAAATTCATTAGAAAATTAGATGCAGATAATGAGTTTGAAAGTATTTGAGGACTATTGCGTCAACACACTTGCGCGGATTTTTTTTAACTTGTGACTTCTAACTCAGTCATTTGCCACGATATTTTTATTTTAATTACAGGGGTTCATTTCTTGTGTCCTATTCCTGCTTTGCAAAATGTTCCGGTTTGATAAATGCTTATTCGGGTCTGGATATGTGTTTGTTTTTTACCTTGTGTGTGTCTCTGGACCCACGACACAGGAATTTCCAGTGTGGGCTATTGAGTGTGGCGCTATTTAGTATCATATATTAGTATATAATTACCTATCCAATAATACTAAACCCTAATAATAAACTCTATTATAAAGGTTAACAAAGCATTACCTAATAGGCTCATGAAATAGATTTTTCCCAGAACTAAGGGAGATATAGCCGACGAAATACTTGTTACCAAAAGGTCATTGCCACCTACGCTATTTTTTTTTGTGTTTTTGCTTCTCATAATACATTGGATCTATAAAATCAAATGAAACAGATTAGATGTTTATGAAAGCTTATTTAGCAACTTTGTCTGTGGGCGTATTCAATTTAGGTAATTTTCAGCCATTTTACTTAGGTTATAATTTTCTTTCTGTGCACTTTTATGCAAAACCAAAAATAAGTGAACATTTTTTTTGGCCGTTCAAATAAAACGAGAATTTATTTTAAGACATGAAAGGAGAAAATATTTAGCGCTTAGGCTCCCGGGAAATCACTGGCTGCCGCCGCGACAGATGATGTGGGGAATTGAAAAGGCAGCAGTTTAGGATCTGCCAGAAATCTTATAAAAAACTAGGCTGTAGTCAACAGGTTTACCTATTTATCTATTACCATGACACCTATTTACCAGGGGTAAATTTCTTTGATACATTGATTTGATACTTTGATCTTTATTTGATAAACGTTTAAAGGGCAGACAGTCTTTGTCAACTTCAAGGTCAAACAGCGAAGTCCAAGTTTAAGGGAACAATAGACGAGAAGCATCATCTAAGAACTATTAATCATGTGAGTGACGACATGTTTTTTGTAAGAGAAAATAATAATTTAACTTTACCAAGTCACTGTGAGAATCTGTGAATTTGTCTAGCAATGAACATTTTGTGGTACGATAGTAGGAAAATTCTGTTTTTTTTTTTTAAGAATCTGCCACGAAAAGCTCAAAAATACAGAAAGATAATTATATGAACTCTGAAGTTAGTTAATCGAAATTACATCACTGGCCTTAAATTGTTTGTTTTAACATTTTTCACACAGATATATTCATAGTGTAGTGTAATTAAAAATCACAGTAATATTTGTGTTCAATTGTGTGACTACGAGTCACCGTGTCACCAAGTATCACAACTATTTGCCCGTAGGTATAGGCCACAGTATTTTTATTTTATTATGCGACTTGTACTCCTTGTTGGTTTATGATAGGTACTTAATAATTCATTAAAACAAAACCATTACAACTTAAAATTAATAATAATGACCAATCCAGTAAACGGAGACCAGTGAGTTCCACTACCAGAAATTTCCATCTTATTGTTACTATCTTATTGTTAATTATACTTATTGTTTGGCAAATAAATGAAATATGATTATAATTATATACTTATTGCTCGTTTTACTTATACAGTTAGTAATCTGTGGACGATTAAGTAGGTGATACAATTTATAGAAATACTTCTATAATCATACTTCTTTATAGAAATGTATCCACTCGTATTGTTTAAAACATATTGTATTTGTTAGTCGTTCCAAATAAAGAAAAAAAAAGAAAATAAATCTAAACGTTTGACTTACTATTTACTAGGTCTGTCACACAATTAGAACGAACTTCTGTGGAAAATCATTTTTCGAAGTCATCTAGAAAAATCAGTTGGTGTATTTCGGGCTTCGATAGGCTTCCCTCTACGTATTTGATGTTGATTACCTTCTTTACCCGGATTAGGCGATAATTGGGCCCTTTCTGGACTAAATTGGCACCTACCTGCATGTAATCGACTTTCTTGGAAGAGTTCCTAATTAGTTTTGTTGGTTCCGATGATAGGAATTTATGTTTATATAGTTTTGCCAATATATTTTGTATATTGTTTTGCAAAGTAATTAGCCAACCGGGCAATCGAACGATTTCAAATCCAATTGCAGCAGAAAACAGCTAACAGCAAAAACAACTTTGTTTCACATAGAATTGTCTTGATGAGAATGAACTTCCAATTTGCTCTTAAAATTTGTTGTATAAGCATAGCATATGATCATTTTTAATAAACTATTTTAATAGAGAAACAAAGGGAAAAAAAACCAGAAGAAATAAAACTTAGTGTTTTTTCAATAATGCTTTGACAGAAGTTCCTTACTATTTAATTTGAGTACAGGATTATTCACGTTTCATAAAATACTAATCATTGTTCAGGATCATACAACATTGAATAATATTATATTAATAATGTACAATTGTACTAAAACCCACTCCCAAATACCTACAAAATTATGTCTATCAAAAGTCACTATTTTGAATAAGCTAATTTGAATATAAAGTTTGTCCATATGTTATAGTCCATAGTTGTCCAAAGAAAGGCTGGCGCTTGCGTCACTTCGATTGTGACACCGATTGATCTCAATGAAAAAGGCTCAGAGCCTGCAAAGTCTATTTATGAAGAAATATTTTCGTAGCAGATCAAAATTGGAATTTACTTGACTTCATCCATGCAACCAGCCCTTCCAGTATCCAGTGTTGGACATGGGCACATTGTCACTTGCATGAGGAATATAATGCCTTACTACTTACTCTACGCTAGCCAAGCGGATTGGTGAGTCCACTCTTTTTTAGGTGGTGTAGTTCTTCAGGGTTTGTGGTAGCCGTTTTGTTATCCCTTAGTCGCCTTTTACAACACACACGGGAAGACATAGAGTGGTGATTTTCTATAGACGGCCCTTCATCCATATGAGTTAAAAATGATTTACCGTAACATCTGAAAATGCTATTTAATTGAGTTAAAATTATTAATATCACAGTTTCTATTCACTTTTCTTTCCCTCTTTAACTTTATATTAATATTTAGTTCTTGAAAAAGAAGACAATAATTAGACTTCATTCACACATACTGATAAAATCACGCGTTGGGTTTTTTATATTTGACCCCATTTTTGAGAGTTTATTTATCAGCGCTTTAGTGAACCATTATCTACATTACCTATTGATTTTACACTAAGCAATAAGCGTTATTTTTGCGCGCGTGAGAAAGAATTTTTATTATGATTCACTATAATAATCCCAATATTCCTTCCTTTCGTATTTCTATATTCCCTCTTTTGTTAACTTAATGCATCTTCCTCGTATAATCACTTTACTTAATTGCTTAAGCACTCTCCGGAAAATGAAAGCATCCGGCAAATAAATAGCAAAATATGCAATAACAACAGTCGTTATTCATAAATGAACTACCATTAAAAATAAATAAACCACCGTAATAATGTAAACAAACGCTGCCAAGTTAATAAGGCGGCTGCTGTTTATGTTTTCATAATAGTGTTGTGGTTGGAGGGATGTGCGAAAATATTGATACGCTTAAAATTGTAACTCACGTCCGCGTTTTAAGTTTGCAATAGGCGGCATGGTTTGCGGGACTCATTTGTAATTTTTGTTATAATCGTATCTATTTCCATATTACCTCCTTACATTTGAAATTTCAAAAGTTTGCGATTATACCATTGCCATTGGATTGAATCTGAATCATATTGAGTTAAAAAAACGCGGTCATTTATTCAAATGCGTATGAAAATTTTACAGTGCTTATCCTACATTGTTATATACTATACACAATTATACATTGTTATGTACGATTTAAAACTACGACGTAGATACCTGGGCACTTCTTACAGACCCGAGACAACTCCTTAGCTCGTAAACAAATAATTAAATGTAAAGTTACATAAAACTTTATTTATTTAATAAATAAAGTTATTCATTCCATTTGTCATCCAGTGGAGAGCCCTTAGGCTCCTTGCACCTCGCATTTTTTCACTTTGCTGAGCGCCTGTAGCTTCTGTCATTTTTGAAAGGCCCATATCCACAAGAATTTTAGTGAAAGAAAACATTATTAACGTCTTTGTAAATAATTTGAGGGGTAGAATTACAGAGAACTCCTAATAATATGTTCCATGTGACACATCTGTGTTTTTCTCACGATTTTTAACTCATGTTATTGCACACTTTGCTGTGGCGAATGCACAACAGTCGACCTCTTTGTAGATTATGCCGCAGTCGAGAATTGTTTCATTACATTTTTTTTTTTTTTTTTTTTATAGATTAGTGGGCGGACGTGCAGGTAGTCCCACGTGATGGTAAGTGTTACCGCCGCCCATGGACACCTGCAACACCAGGGGGTATGCGGGCGCGCCGCCGACCTTGCAAAATCCTATTCACAGCTCTCTTGAAGAACCCCATATCGTAGCTTAATGGAAAGACCTCTTGAGGCAGCTCGTTCCACAGCCTACGGGTTCGCGGTATAAAGTAATTTTTGGACCGAACAGTGCGCGACACCTCCGTATCGAGGAAATGCGGATGGACCGCACTTCTGTGACGGGAGGTGCGGTTATAGAAACCCGAGGTGGGAATTATATTGAACAATTCTTCAGAGCATTCCCCATTGTACAGGCGGTAGAACACACAGAGAGACGCAACGTCTCTCCGACTGCTGAGGGATTCTAAACCGCCCGTGAGAGTGGGATCGTCGATAATACGAACAGCACGTCGTTGGATGGAGTCAAATGGGTCCAGTTGGTATTTCGGTGCGCCGGCCCAGAGATGGGAGCAATACTCCATATGGGGCCTCACTTGAGCTTTGTAAAGCATAAGGAGATGCCCATGGGTGAAGTACCGCTTCGCTCTGTTCAGCACACCGAGCTTTTTGGAAGCCATTTTGGCCTTATTTTCCAGATGACCCCTAAATTCGACTTTGCTGGAAATGTCGACACCAAGGATCCCGATACTCTCCGAGATCTTAAGAGGCATGCTCTGAAAGCGAGGTGCTACGACAAAGGGGGTTTTTTTAGCGGTGAATGCACAGACTTGCGTCTTACTGGGGTTGAAATCCAATAGGTTCAGAGAACCCCAAATCGAGACTAGATCTAAAGAGTCTTCGATTTCAGACACAAGCCTGGCGCGACTCTCTTCCACTTCGACCCGAGGGATGTTGGCGCGGCCTCTGTACAAGGCGTCACCAGTACTGTCATCTGCATAGCAACGTATGTCACCAATTTGCAACAGGTCGTTGATATGCAGAAGGAACAGAGTTGGGGACAGCACGGAGCCTTGCGGGACGCCAGCGTTAATAGACATGGTGTCGGAGCAGCTACCATCGATAACGACTCTGATGCTCCGTCCAGTCAGGAAACTGGCAACCCATTCGCATAATCCCTCGGGTATCCCGAAAGATGGTAACTTGGAAAGCAGAGATTTGTGCCATACCCGGTCAAAAGCTTTCGCAATGTCTAGGCCTACAGCCAGAGCCTCGCCTCTACTCTCAATGGCGTGAGCCCAGCGGTGTGTTAAATACGCTAAAAGATCACCAGCCGAGCGATTATGGCGAAATTCATATTGACGGTCGCTAATCAGTTGGTGATCCTCTAGGTACCCAAGGAGCTGTGTGTTTATGACACGCTCCATCACCTTGGAGAGGAGGAAGGTGATCGCTATTGGCCTGTAGTTGGCCGGGTCTGTGCGGTCACCCTTTTTGGGTAAAGGGTGAACATGAGCTACCTTCCATGTTGCCGGGAAGTTTTTTGTGGAGTATGAGAGTCTAAAGAGTCGCGTAAGCACCGGGGACAACTCGGGAGCGCATAATTTGAGCACCACTGCAGGAATACCATCTGGCCCACTCGACTTTCGGATATCAAGAGTTGCTAGAGCTCGCCGGACTTCACGCTGCGTGAAACAGATTTCCGGCATGGAGCTTGTGCATCTCGAGATAGACGGTGGTGATGCACCTCTATCGTCCAGAGTCGAGTTCGAGGCAAAAAGATAGCCCAGGAGATCGGCTTTCTCCTTCGCCCCGTGGGCCAGTGACCCATCGAGTTTTCGCAGTGGTGGGAGTGACGACTGACAGAAGTTACCTTCAGCAGCCTTGGCGAGCGACCAGAAAACTCGGCTTCCAGAAGGACAATGGTGTTTTGGCAATTAATTTCAGTGGTTGACGACCATTTTGTGTCATATTTACTGTTGATTTTTCAAATAGCTTACTTGAGAATCAAATGGTCGGTTTGATGGTATACTGATCTGCAGATGCGCTGCTTTCAGATACGGTAGTCAAATTCGGAAAAGGGTTTGGGGAATTTGAGTAATAGGCAGTGAGTTGGATTAAGGAGTTTTCCTTAGCGTAATACAGTCCTCTATCTATGGGATGGAATGAGATATTGAGATTGAGTGAGACGTGAAGGTACCCACCTTCAATGGAGTTCGATGGAGTTTTTACTTATCCACATTAAGGTTAAAAGCTCGTGTGTAAGTAAAATTGTATCGGCTGGCTTTAGAATAGCGCCACTTCATCTCTTCCCGCGGGTATCGGTAAAGGGAAAGCCCTGAGGAATTACACCAGATCTGAAAGAGTGGACTCATCAACCCACTTGGCCAGTGTGGCGTTACTACAATACAAATAATTAATACATTCATTAATACAATACAAACTTATATAATTAGATACTAACTACTTATGTAATCTTATGATCTTATGCCGCTATCTTATGAATCCTATGACGTTTCTTTGGTGATAGTATTAAGGGTGTCAAACTGTTAAAATCAAAATGTCAAATAATCGATTCATTCGAATTATTTTCATCCAATTCCGATTTTTTATATATCTTAAATTTTACGGAAATGAAACAAGGTTGTAAACAAATATCAGAATCATTATAATCTGTATCGTTTTCGTCTTATAATATATATTATGAAATTTATAATATTCTGAAGCCCCTGACTCCTGAACTAGGGTAGACCAGGAGCCAGTACCTTCCCAATAAAATGTTCTGAATTTTATCTAGTCCAACAACATTCAAATAAGACGTACAGTAAACACTATTTAGCAGATTTTTTAAATAATAAACTTTAAGAAACAAGATTTAAATAGAGAAAACACAAGGCTGATACAAGTTATAAACTATGTAACATATGTTTGAATGTGTTGTGTAGACAAGACTAGTAAGAATTACGATATATTGAATGTGATTGCGTTTGTGCCTGTGTGAATGTATGTATGTGTGCCTGTGTGAATGTATGTATGTGTGCCTGTGTGAATGTATGTGTGTGTGCCTGTGTGAATGTATGTATGTGTGCCTGTGTGAATGTATGTATGTGTGCCTGTGTGAATGTATGTATGTGTGCCTGTGTGAATGTATGTATGTGTGCCTGTGTGAATGTATGAATGTGTGCCTGTGTGAATGTATGTATGTGTGCCTGTGTGAATGTATGTGTGACTATTTCTAGGCGTTGGGAGTTGAGTGTTATGGGTGTGTGGTATATCTTCAATAACTTTCTCATTTATTTAAGTTGGATACCCAACAGAGGTAACAATAAACAAGTATACATATAAAAAGTAGTGGTTACAATATAATTGTTCCCCTACAGGTTATCACTACATGCGATTCATAGTAGGCCAAAGCAAAATTAGCACATATGATATTTGAAGAGAATGGATTAATTTAGAAAAAATTAAAATATTAATTATATTATGAAAAAAATAGCTGTAGAAAAGGAAAAGTTTTCTGTTTAAATTTATACAATTTATCATGAAATATATCAAGGTCGCGAGGCTGATCGAAAATAAACGTTGAATGAAGAGATGAATGATTTATGAATTGATTGTAAAAGATTTTCTGGGCTTTCGTGTCTCTACATATATGAGATATATTAGTGTCTCAGCGTCACCCAATTAGTGATGATCCTTACCAGTCCTGTTAAATTTACTAATTACGATGCGTCCCAGATATAGTTTAATCTGATGTAGACAGAACTAAACATTTCAAATATCATTACGTGTAGAATTAGAGGATGTTTTCACTATAATAAATTTAACAAGTTCACTAATCCATACATCAAACGGTTGCCTGCCTTTGATCAAATACGTGATATTAATACCTTATACGACCGGGGCCGGATTAAGCCATGTAGAGGGCCCTAGGCAATGCAAGTCTCGGGGCCCCTCTCCCCTTAGGTAGGTGGGTCTCTAGGTAGGTAGGTAGCATTTAAACCTAAATATTTTAATATCTCGGCAGTAATGAATGTATGTCATTTATTCAATCTGAACTATTTATAGGTAATGTAACGTAATTCAATTTATGCAATACTTGCATAAATTATAGTAATACTTACTATAATTGCAATACTTGGTGATTATAGTAAAATTATAACAATAATTTATTTCTTGATTAACTGTAAATCATCATCATCATTGATTAATGATCCATCAGTCAGAAAACTGCATTGAAAACTATTTAAATATTCAATAATGTTTTGAAAACATTAACTTTCCTCAGTTTTTTTGGTGTGAATTCTTTCAATATATCAAATTAAAACTACTTGACTCATTTTTGTCACGGACCGCGGGGTGTCAGGCGGCGTCGGGCCTACATTGCCTATATGGATAATCCGGGACTGTATACGACAAGTCATACGAGTACATAAGTAGTGTGGGTTAGTTTATATTTCTTGTGTATAACATACTAGCTTTTACTCGCGATTTCGTTTGCATGGTCTACATGAATTTGTGTTTATCTGGATTACAATCTACCTATTAGTCAAGTTTCAAAGAAATCGGTTCATCAGTTTCGACGTGGCCTACATAGCACAACAGAATGATTATAACTTAGGGGTATCTAGTCTCGATCTATTCATGAGGTCGTGAGTTCTGATCCTCAGTTCGTACCACTAATGTTGCGGCCGGAGGGCGCGCGAGGCGGAAGGTGAAGGCGGGGCACTAGTCTAATCAAATAGGCCTTTAAATTTTATAGGAAATTCAGGAATTTTTGATATAAGTTACTTTGAAGTATATAAAAACGATAAATCAAGTAGATTTTAAAAGTAGAAAAAATGTTTATCTAAAACATTTTTTCTACCTCATACCCCTTTTGAATAATCTTAAAAAAACACTTTTTTTTTCACCCCTTCTTGGGGGTTGAAAAAAAAATTTCTTTGATTTATCATTTGTATATACTTCAAAGTAACATATCAAAAATTCCTGTATTTCCTCCAAAATTTTGATTTAACGGCCTATTTGATTGGACTATATCCGCTTCTTTTATAACGTGTTCCCAGTTAAAGCGATTCTCTTTTTTATAGGCATGTCTCACTCATAAAATTGATTTAGAAGAAATTTTACTTGAAAGAAGTGCATGTTTTACTAGCCCCTCCGTCTGACCAATGTGGGCCACCGGTGGCCTAGTCCCGTGTCATTCACAAGCCAGATATAAAGTCTATCTATAAGTTTTTTATTATATATTTTTTTGCATAGCCGCAATCATAGATAGATAGATAAATTCTTTATTGCACCAAAATGTGTGTACAAAGGCGAACTTAATGCTATATAGCATTTTCTTCCAGCTAAGCTTTGGTGGTTGAGAGCAGGGTAAGGGTAGTGCCGCTAAATATAATAGCGTTTTGATACTATACTATTACACTAAGTACATAAATATAAATTTATGTTAAATATACATACATAAAAATATAAATAAAACAATAATAAACATATCAGTCATTCACACTGTTTGAGTAAAAAGTGTTCAGATACACGCGATTTGAAAACATCAATCATCGTGTTGCATAGCCGCAATCATGCAATCATCATCGCAAAGGCCTAGGGATGTTATAACATACTCGAAAAACGTCAAAACCAGAGAGAACCTATTAAATTTGTAGCGAAAATCGCACATTGAGTTGTAGATCTCTCTATATCGGCTCCTGCTAGGTAAATTTTTAAGTTATATAACTCGGTCCGACATACGACACCTAGTTAGTTGAAGATCGTTGTGTATGGGCTATTGACGTTGCAAAATCATTTTGAAGATTTTTTACTTTTATCTTTTGCTTTGTATACCTATCTAAAAATAACTAAAATGAGATTTTGAAATTCACGAGTAATGCTAATGAATTGATATATTTTCAATATTATTTCAATTCGTAGATAATGTATCTCTAAAATGTGAATTTGTTTAGATATAAATGTATCGATACGAATATAAAAAAAGATAATCGATGATAACACTGTGATAAAAGTGGAAATGTTTTTATTATAATATTATCACATATGTTTTGTACCTATGTTTAGACTACACTTAGGTATTTTGTTGACTACTTTCTTCGTGCCTTTCTTTAAAATTACGCTGCTTGAAAATAGCTTTGCGACATAAGGTGACATGCGAGCATAGTCCAACCGATGGTAAGTGGATACTGTCGTCTATGGATGTAATATAATATACTTTTATATGATATAATATAATATAGCACAATTAACTATCGTATTAATCTAATATATCAAAAATGACGTTTGAATGTATTTCATGAATTTGTATTAACGATTTCAATACTGTGCCTTTCTGTCGTCAAGGATGTCAAGTTAACGCGATGTATTAAAATAAACAAATCTAATGTTTTTTGGAACGAAGTTCCTTACGCGGCTTGCGGTAGGTGTGATTCGAGAGAAAATGTAACGTCACGTAAGATTTTTACCCCTTTATACGCCTTCCTCTTTCTCGCCTTTCTCTTGCTCGGACCCGGTATGGTCGCGATTCTCGCGATCGTGTCAGTTCGTCGATATTCGGTAAATTTCGGTAGCAGGCCGATCGCTAGTTCTCTCTCTCATCTCGCTCGATCCGAAACGAAAATATCCGATTCGACTACTTGGCCATCGCTGATTCGCTGAATCGTATCGTTGTTTTTCAATTTAATATATCGCATAGTGACATAGATGTTAGAATGATATATTTGCAATACATCGATTGTTTTTAGAGTTTCCTAAGATTATGGTTATAACATGCCTGAAAATGAAAGTATACGGATGCGTGAATTACATTCGGAGTTTAAAAAAATTCGTGAGGATCTTCGTTCCTGACGGGGGGGGGTTCCCTGATCGAACACGTTTTTTTTTTTATAATAAATAATTCATGATTTTAATAAATGTATTTATTTAATTATAATTACGTATACTTACTTACGTATACTTATTTAACACATAAAAAATTGAGTAGTTTCTTTACTAATTTTTTTATTTAACACAGGTGTTGGTAATAAAATGCAGTGATTTATCTGTTTGAAAAATCACTCTTTATTGAGTAAGACAATTTTCACCATACAAGTTAAACACCTAAAACCCAATATCTTAAATATCTCCACGCAGAAATTATTTCAGACAATTCTACATAAAGAAACGGACGCCGATCTCTAAGGGACATCCCCGGGGTATAGTCTCACCATTAACCATGACCCCTCGATTTCTCACAATCCCTCCTCTTGCTCCTTTTTCAGTACAGTTGCCGCGGAGCGCGGGAGGTCGACGTTAAGCTGGTCGCACTATACATAACAATTGGCCCGTCTCCTTATCTAAAAGGATCATTTTTCACGTCAGTGCAACCGCGGGGCGGCATTTGTCACAACTCCTTCAAGGGTTTTTATGGGGCAGAACGAGGGAGTTACCTTTGCCTGCGATAGAAACAAGGATTTATATTGTGCGTGCCTCGGCCGCGTCTGTTTGCAAGGCTTGTAATCGAGTTTCTTGAGAAAATGTAGGGACGTTTGTTGTCGTGTAAAAATTGATGGTTTTCTTTCAGAAGTTTTTGAAAATAGAAGCGTATGATTGTTGATGTTGGTTTGTTGAAGTGTATGAATACTTTTTTGATGAGCGATGAACACGAAGCTTATACAATGTCTCTGAAATAACGAAAAAATTGAAAATAGGTTGTTCAATATTGAGAGTACAATCGATTGTACCAGTCTTTATGGTAGTTTAGTGTTCATTTCTAGTATATTTCTTATTCTACGCGCAGTTAGGAAAAACAAATACAATAGTCACAATTACTTACCGCTGGGGCCCGGTCAATATCCTGTATTGAGTAATGTTTGTAACATTTAATTTTTTCCCTTAAACAATTTTATTTTCCTTAGAACGTTTTTTAATTTAGTGACATATTATATATGTACTCGTATTATAATAAGGACTAAATCAACGTATGATACCCTTCGCAGGCTTATTGGTAAGCGGCTTACAGTAAGCCATTTGCTATGCTGATTGATCAGTACATTCTGCTACTTAGCGGCTAACTTAGCTGAGTACGTGCTAACTAAGGTTGAGTATGCGGCGTCTAAGCAAACTGTTTACAGTGTGTACGAAAGCATTATTATCATGTTAGTTTAAGATTTTACATAATGTCTAATTGGCAACTTATTATGTACGTGGAATTAGATATCATAAGGTCTTATCAATTCAGTTGCTTATCAAAATATAACATACTAATGAGTTACAGTTTAGTTAAATGTATTATATCCATCGATGTGGGAATAGACTAAATGACACATCACACGTTCTTATCTGTTATGTATTATATATGTGTGGGTGCACTTGCATCTGCGCGCCAGTCTCGTAATAAACGATTGTACTAGACGCACGCCTTTGATTTGCTAGTGGCGACGAGTGATAAAATAATAATTTAAAAAAAGCCGGTTTTACGTAAAACTATACGTTTATATTACTTATTCAAGATGTCAATTGGAAAAGTGCGAGAATTTGTAATCAAAACAGGAAATTGGACGGGTTATATCGAAAGATTAGAAATGTACTTTTTGGTGAATAAAGTGTCGGACGATATGAAACTACCTACATTAATTTCCGTAATGGGTGATGAAGCTTACGAGCTGTTATCTACATTGGCGAGTCCTACGAAGCCCTCGTTATTGAACTACAAACAAGCCGTGGATCTCCTCACGGCTCACCTGCAGCCGAAACCTACAGCATTAGCAGAAAGGTACAAATTTCGCCAGCGTAGGCAGTTTAACAATGAATCTATAAGTGACTATGTTACGGAGTTAAAAAAATTGTCTAAATACTGCGATTTCAAAACAACGCTCGACGAGAATCTGCGCGATCAACTGGTATGTGGGCTAAAAAGCGATATTATCAGACAAAGATTATTTGCGGAAGAAAATTTAGTATATCAACGAGCCATTACATTAGCTTTATCATTAGAGGCTGCAGAGCGGGACGCGAACACCGTGGAGCGCGGCAGTGATAAGTTAACCGAAGAAGTTTACAAAATGTATACCGGCGAATGTCCCAGGTGTGGGGACAACAGACATCAGGCGGATGGTTGCTCATATAAAGAGTACGTGTGCAGTGGATGCCATCAAGTCGGGCACTTGAGGAGAATGTGCCCAAAACATATGAGACGATCTGGACCAGCGGGTTCTGCTGGTAATTATTACGAGCATGATACGGCGCGGGCGCGCGGTAGCCGCGCGTCGGGCCGCGGCGCGGGCAGCGCCGGCGGCGGTGGGCGAGGCACGTGGCGCGGTGGCCGCTGCGGGCAGCGCGCTGTGCGGCGCGGCGGGGGCCGGGACCGGGCCCCTGTATACTCGTTGGAGCAGCAAAACGAAGTCGACGAGCGGGGCTCCGCCGCCGATTATTACACGAATGAATTGGAAGACAGTGAATTAGAACCTATGTATCAGATGTCGTTGAGCGATTATAAACCGGTAAATATAGCGCTTAGGATTGAGAATTGTCCACTTACTATGGAAGTGGATACTGGATCCGCCTTATCATGCATTAGTAAAAAGGTTTATGAGGAACTGTTTAGTAATTTACCCTTAAATAATTGCAGTTTGAATTTAAAGTTTTATGACGGCTCCAGTATCCAACCATTAGGTTTTATCGAAGCTGTGGTCCATTATAATGGTATTATTAAAACATTAGATCTGTATGTGATAGAGAAAGGAACTACCAACTTGTTGGGGCGGCAATGGTTAGCCGAGTTAAATATAGCTATTAAAGTAGCGAAAGTTATCTCACATAGTAACCATATGGGAGAAAATAAATCAGTTCAGCCTAAAGATGCTTTAATTAAGAATATTGTTTCTAGGCATGAACCACTGTTCGATGGCACATTGGGTAGATATAGGGGCGGCGAAGCAGAGTTGTGTGTACGCGAAGGCGCCGCGCCTATATACTGCCGCGCGCGACCGCTGCCCTACGCGCTGCGCGAGCGCGTGGACGCCGAGCTGGACGGCATGCTGCGCGCCGGCGTCATCGAGCCGGTGGACCACTCCGACTGGGCCACGCCTCTGGTTGTGGTGCGTAAGGCCGACGGGGGCTTGAGAATATGTGCCGACTATAAGATAACCCTCAATCGAGTATTAGCTATCGATAGATTTCCGGTTCCAAAAATGGACGATTTGTTTAGTAACCTTAGTGGAAATAAATTTTTTACGAAGCTGGATTTATCCCAGGCCTACAATCAGGTAGTTTTATCAGAACGCTCGCGACAATATACGGTTATTAATACGCACAGGGGGTTATTTAAATATTCACGACTTGTTTACGGGTTGTCGTCGAGCCCGGGAATCTTTCAAAAATTAATGTTAAATTTGTTTAAAAATATGCCGGACGTAGTTATTTTCTATGATGACATTTTAATTAAAAATAAAGATTTAGCTAGTCATCTAAAGACAATTAAAGACGTATTGGAAATTTTAGAAAAGAATGGTTTGAAAATTAAAAAGAGCAAGTGTGAATTTTTAGCGAAAGAAGTAAAATATTTAGGATTCATTATTAATGAAAACGGGGTTCGAGTGGATCCCGAAAAAGTACAGGCTATTATGACTATGACCCACCCGAAGAACGTTAGTGAATTGAAGTCATTTTTAGGAATGGTAAATTTCTATGGAAAGTTTATTAAAGATTTGAGTTCCTATTTAGCACCTCTTTATGAACTGTTAAAGAAAGGTAAACATTGGAAATGGGGTGCTGAACAAAACGCCGCCTTTATTAGAGTGAAAGGATTTCTATGTAGTACGAAAACACTCGTGCACTTCGATATGGAACAAGAGACAGTGTTGACGGTCGACGCCAGTGCGCGGGGAATAGGGGCGGTGCTAGCGCAGCGCGCGGCCGGCGCCGCCGCCGGAGGCCACAGCGAGCGAGTCGTCGCATACGCGTCGCGATCGCTCACCACTCACGAGTTGCACTACAGCCAAATACATAAAGAAGCTTTAGCAATCGTTTTTGCGGTAGAAAAATTCCACCAGTACTTGTACGGTAGAAAGTTCATTCTTCGTACCGACCATAAACCTCTGGTTAGTATATTTGGGCCTAATATGGGTATTCCGGGTGCGACAACAAGTCGTCTGCAACGCTGGGCAATTAAATTATCAGCATATGATTTTACAATCGAGTATGTAAAAACTCACCAGAATACTGCTGATGTCCTTTCACGTTTGATCGAGTTACAAAAAAATGACGTAGCATCGGAAGAGGTGGACTTACCTGAACAAACTTATTTACATTTTGCAACAGACGCACTATTACTTGATTACAATATTCTTAAAAAAGAAACTCGTGCCGACCCAATATTGAGTCGCATATTAAGCTATATAGTAGACGGTTGGCCGTCCGAGATCGAAATTAAAGAGCTAAGACCATATCTTAATAGGAAAAATGAATTGTACTGTGAGCTAGGTTGTGTTATGTGGGGTCATCGTGTAGTCATACCTTCTTCGTGCAGATCAAAGGTGATCTCCGAACTGCACGACCCGCATATGGGGATAGTTAAAACCAAGTCGCTGGCACGTAGCTACGTGTGGTGGCCAGGGATCGACGAGGCCGTGGAGGCAGAGTGCCGTGCGTGCGCCGTATGCGCCGTCGTGGCCGACGCGCCGCCCAACCACGCGCCGTGCTCGTGGCGCTGGCCCTCTCGGCCATGGTCCAGGCTACATTTAGATTTTTTAGGACCTATTCACGGTTTAACGTATTTAGTTATTGTAGATTCATGTTCTAAATGGATAGAAGCAATTCAAATGCAACGAACTACGGCACAGGCTCTTATCACGGTACTTAGGGACCTGTGGGCTAAATTTGGCCTTCCCAAGCAAACGGTCAGTGACAATGGCCCACCGTTCTCGAGCGTAGAATTTCAAACTTTTCTAAACCGTAATACCATAGAACATATTTTTACAGCCCCTTATCACCCGGCTTCGAACGGAGCAGCTGAAAATGCTGTCAAAATATGTAAACGTGTTATAAATAAGGCGTTAAAACAGAAATTAGAGGTAAACATAGCATTAAGTCGATTTTTACTAGCCTATAGAAATACCGAACATGCTACTACCGGGGATAGTCCAGCTAAAATATTACAGCGTCGCAGCCTGCGTATGAGGTTGGATAATTTAAAACCTGAAAGGGAATCTCGGGTAGTCACTCGACAGGAGCGTAGTGAGGTAGCCGCGGGCGGGGCGCGCCGGCGTTTCGAGCCGGGCGCTCCGGTGTGGTATCGCGAATATAGGGGTTCGGAGAAGTGGGTAGCGGGGACGATCGTGGAAAAGCTAGGTAACACTAATTACGTAGTAAAATCTATTTTTGGAACCGAAAATCACAGACACGTGGACCAGCTAAAACAGAGGGTTATTAGCAACATAGAAGATAGTAGCACTACTGTATTAGCACCAGATATTCTCCTCAGTAAACAAGCGGCAGAAAAGCGTAAATCTCTGACGTCTCCCATAGCTAGAGGCGAGGAAACAGAACTGAGTACAGACGGTTCGGGGGAGAGTAAACCGCAGAGTGGTTCACCGATACGAGAGACGCAACGGTCGCCTGTACCGTCTACACGTAATTCTTCACCAGTACCCATATCTATACCCAATGTGTCGGCAAACACAGAGCCCGCGGTAGAGAACTGTGAGCGCACGGCTAGAAACCGTAAGCCACCCAGGCGATATGGTTTCGAAATAGATTAAGTTTTAGTTTTAGTAACTTTTCTCTTAATTATATATTATTTGTAATATAATAAGTAAATAAGAGTGGAGGTGTTATGTATTATATATGTGTGGGTGCACTTGCATCTGCGCGCCAGTCTCGTAATAAACGATTGTACT
Source organism: Sesia bembeciformis (assembly GCA_943735995.1). NCBI lineage: Eukaryota > Metazoa > Arthropoda > Insecta > Lepidoptera > Sesiidae > Sesia > Sesia bembeciformis. The sequence goes on from OX031040.1 coordinate 12,670,453, forward strand.
AGACGCACGCCTTTGATTTGCTATTATCAAAGAAACCTGTTTGGCAACTTCCAAAGAGGGGGTAAACCGGATGAGGAGGGGATCATTGAAAAGTCAAATTTGAAACTTATATACAACGTAATAAGAATGTTCCATTTTCAAAACACATATTAATTGAAGAATTCGAGAGCTACTGACCATAGAACACAATTAGACTGTAACCTGCCTGCCCTAGAGTGCTTGTATAACATATTTAGTATGTATTCTCTAATCGATGATTATACCTAATGCAGTCGACAGACGTGCTGTATAAGTAAGTTGTGGCTAATGCCATAACTTTTAATAAATAGAGTAATTTATTTTCATAAAGTAATTTTAGTTAGGAGGTTTTGCAATAAGATCAGAGAATACGAGTATCTCGATTTACCGGTCAAAATATGAAAGAAAACGAAAGAAATGAGGAAAAATTTTTAATATTCCTGTTAGACCAAAAAAAATATGCCTCGATATCTACGAAACATAAAGTACACAATTAAATATATTTTGTCTATAAACGTCCCAATCCAACAGACTGGCAGCACTTGACTGGCCTTGTTATCACCCCTCTCACACTGAAGACTACCGTGAAATGTACCTTCTGCGTTTCCCACTTTATCGTATTCTTCAATGAACGTACGTGTTTCGGTAGTAAGTGAGATATGCCAGAGCCCATTCCCATCCCATCCTATCCCTTCCCATGTTCCCAACCCTTCTTTTAAATCCGTTCTTACATCTTTAAAGGTAGGCAGCGTATCCGGAGGCGTGCCAACGTTTGTCGTGGATTGAAGTTGGCATGTACCGCGGATGACTATGAGCCACAGTATCCACTTACCACCAGGTAAACTCTATGCTCATCTATACCCTTCTTTCTATAAAATAATAATTGAGGTGGGCCTATATTAGCTGTTTAACTATATTAGCGTATCAATGTTGTTTCATAGCTCAAATTTCCCTTATTGAGTTCGATGTTGAAGAATTACTCCATCAACTCGACATCCCTTTGTCTTAAAAATCAAGCTTGAGCTCGGTCGATTGAGCAATATTGCCGACTCGGCCACAACTAATTAAGCGTTTGAGCCAACAGCTTCGCAAGTGGCCTGACCGCCACGATAGCTCTCCGGCTTAAGCCCTTTCAACAAGAGAAAATGAATTGATCTGTCTTTAGGTAATATTCACTGTAATCATAATATTTAGATAATACAAAATTATATCAAATAATTAATTAATAGAGTAATTAAAAGACAAAATTCAGAAGAATCGTTTAAGACATGGGTCGGCAACCTTTTGAGTCGGAAGAGCCAAAAATTACAATTTACAAAATTTCAGTTTTTAAAGAGCCACAAAAAAATTTTCTTGCCAACAATAAATAGTACTTGCATAAATAAAGTTTTTTGATAAAAATAACTAATATATTTATTGATAAGAAAAATATCTATTTATTCATATATAAGTAGTGTTTTTTCACAACAAATTAGATAATATATATATGGTATTATTAGATAATCACCTATTATTTAAGTAAAAAATTAAAACAATTAAACATTTACTTACAACACTAACTTGTACTTCAATAACAAACAATTGAGCCAACAAATTCAATGGGAGCGATGGCTTTGCATGGTTATTCAAGTAAAGACTAAAGAGCCGCAGCTTCACATCCAAAACGCGAGCCGCAGGTTGCCGACCCCTGGTTTAAGATGATAATCGTTTAAGAATGGGGAAGAATTGTTCAATATAATTTCCACGTCCGGTTTCTACAACCGTACCTCCCGTCACAGAAGTGCGGTCCATCCACATTTCTTCTATACGGAGGTGTCGCGTACTGTACAGTCCAAAAGTCATTATATACCCCTATCCCGTAGGCCGTGGCACAAACTGCTTCAAGAGGTCTTTCCATTACGCTACGATATGGGGTTCTTATCGTTAACGTACCGGGAAGCGAAGGACGCGGACGCCCCCCGGCCAGGTGGAGTGATGATTTAAAGAAAGAAGTTCGCCGGTGGTGGTTGAATGAGAAGAGCTGTAGATCATTTGTGGTACGGAGCCTTAGAAGCCTATAATCAGCAGTGGAGAAACTAATCTGATGGTATGGTAAAGGAAGTTGCTGACGCCACAATCTCCTTCTTTTTTAAGGGGGGGGGGGGGGGAGCGCACTGCACTGGTCACGTTACCCCCCCACCTCTTGAAATGTACTACATTTCCCAGTTTATCCTAATTCCCCAATATACGCACGTGTTTCGGTAGTGAGTGAGATATGCCAGAATCTAATCCTATCTAATCCTACCCTGTTTCTCCCGATTAGCTCATCTTCAAAGGGAAGCAGCGCATCCGGGGGCGTGCCAACGTTTGTCATGGAGACTTAGAATATAGGTAGATACGATATGGAGCTGATATGGGTTATGAACAGCTATCACTTATCATCATTCTATATGATTCTTTCTATTCTATATATTCTTTTTAATTTCAAAAAAGTTGAGCGAGAGCGAATTTTTCTCATTGCAAAAAGACTAAATCCCGTCCATAGATTTCATACTGGCGGAAGCTTAAGTCCTCCGTTGAAAGGCATGCGCTTTTGACTCGACACAACGACTGTGTGTGCGCCAGACAATGTAACTGGTAACTTGTTAAAATCGGATTTCGAAAATAAAACGGGGAATTGGACGCGACATTTGTTAGAGATTCTTACAGATTTACACTGCATAAGACATTTGTGTTGCTTTTGTTATAAATATTTCGTTTTTCATGATACGCTTTGTCGTAGCTACTTTTTACATAATAATGAGCGTTCGATATATTTATTCAATTTTATTGACGCTTTACTATACATAAAGCCTGTATTCGTCTACAAATTTCTGTTTATTAACTTATTTTATTTTATTGCACAAAGTGACAAAAGTCGGACTTAATTCCTAGTAGTATTATCTCCCAGTCAAAGGCGCGGTAGATGCGGTGCAATCATAGGTAAGATTAAGTAAAATTATAGTTAATAGTGACGTATATCTACTCAAAGGTGCCCTAGAAGAAATCGTTTTAGCGATAAGGCCGCCGGTTGTACTTGTAATTACTTGTATTTTGTGTTTCTTTGTACTCGTGTATGGTTGGTGTACAATAAAGTATATATATATATATATATATATATATATATATATATATATATATATATATCTGTTTAAAGTATATCTATCAATATAAAGTTTGTACAAGTGCGACTATTAAAGTTTATTTATAGAAATCAGGAGGCTGACAAGTAAATAGTCCGCTTGGTGATAACTGAAAACTACGGCGCAATAATTGGCAACATCAGTCAAAAACGACAAACTTTGGCACGCTCCCGTATGCACTGCCTGCCTAACTTTGGAAGTTTAGGAGAAGATTTGAAAAAAGGATAGGGACGGTTACATTCATTCATTCATCCTTAAAGGGATTGGAATGTTGAAAAAAAATATAAGGGGATAAGGGGTTTCTTGTATCCTACCTGATATATCTCTTTACTTTTTTTTTGTCTTGATGCCATGAAACTGTGTGAGTTTATCACGGCACTGCACATTTGCTAGCGGGTTTCGGTAAACTTGATACTTGTTTGACCGGTTTAATTTTAAATACTTTAGTTTATACAGGTTGCTCAAAGCTAGAAGTTATTTTTGTGCAGAGTATTTTATCTTTTATCTGTAATAGAATTGTATTCATAATACTCGGAATTGTATGTTTAAGTTTATAGAAATTATTCGTTCTAGGTATCATTAGTTTCTTCTCAGTTATCTTTCGTGGTGATGTTGTGTCGTACTGGATTTTGGAAATCAATATTGGTGAATTGTTCTATCAATAAGGTGTATTTCACCTTATCGTGAACGGGTAAAATATTACAATACTTAATAATCCCTACATAATTTAGATAATAATTTCTCTTCAACTTTTCGAGAAATATTCATTTTTAATAAACGTCTGCAAATTCGGAATCCTATCAAAATAGCCATTAAAAGTGAGCTGTTAGCTGGTGATACCGTAAACAATTATTGATTTCGTTAATGTTTAGTATATGTATATCGGAGTTTTAAAAGGCATAGTATTAAATAAGCATGTATCGCGTATGTCCACGGGCGACAGTATCCACTCAATACCGGGAGGTCAATCTGCTCGTCTATTTATAAAAAAAATATTTTATGTTTCTTTTTATAAAAAAAAGACTTGTGAGGAATAACTTGGCCAGACGATCATACTCAGTGGGTACAAAACGCACTCTCTTCCCTGAAGAAACCAATATACAATAATGTCAATTGTTATGTTTCACCTGGGTATTATTGTATTTTTGATAAACATTCCGAAGTTAAAAAAATATTTGGACTTTTTAGATCGACACTTCACTTCTCATCACTTCTTGGATCGAGAAGTGATGTTGAGTTTTGTTTGATTATTATAAAAATTGTATATTGCACGTTTTGTGCTCTAATAGTGATAAGTTATTAAACTTTAAAACGATTTTGTGCGTAATGTGTGTGATAATCAAATAAAAGCATAGGACTGCGTTTTTCGTGTGTGGAAGCACACGAAAAACTCTTCGGTCCTTAGTAAACCTACTGTCGTCTTATTGAGCGACGGGACTAGACATTGACAGGAGACGTTTTAGACACGGGTTTTAGACTTTAAATTGTTTATTACTGAGAAATGACACTGGCAGAATATGCTAATTGCACCATTGCTATATACGAATAGAAAAAAATGAAAGCTTTAAAATTAAATCGCAAAGTTATGATAATCCTTACATGACTCCGATATAGCGTTAATATTCTTCGATATTATTTTAGCCAAAACTTGGAGTCACGTCTAATCCGAGTTTCGTCTGTCAAATTAAGATAAGGTTGGAAGCGATTTAATCTGTTGAATGGAAGCCAACTCTGGTGCTGAATCAACAGTTCGCTATAGTCGCGCTGTATAAACGTTAGGTCTTGTATTAGCTGGAATCTCAGTCCTACGTTTATGTTGTCACAGTTTATTCTGAAATTTGAGTCACTTTTCTAGCCTTCTGTGACAAGATTACCGACCTAAACCACACCACCCAGACCCGAACAGATATTTGTCTTTGTTCGCGATGAGTATCCGACCGGTAGCATTGCTTCCCCCCGGGGAATATTCCCCGGAAGATCTTCCTCGAGCTCTCCGACCCTCTGGTTTGTTACACAAAATTCGTTTCCATGTTCGTCTTCCAGTAAAACACCAAAAATGCGCCCCGGAACCATTCGCTCAAATTTGAGCTCCCCAAATTGTTTAAAAAACAAAATTGAGTCGCCAACGTGTCTTCCTGTTCAACCCAAAGGTTGGCTGGTAGAGAATGCTTCCAGGGTATTAAACTTGCCTTTTGTACGACTAAGTGCAATAAAGTTTTCTAAACGAATAAATAGAAGAATTGAGGGGGATAATGCACGCTGCAATCCAACAGCTGCTGGGCGCACTCGACTGGCCACGTTACCCCTCTCTCACAGACCTTGAAATGTACTGAATTTCCCACTTCATCTTATTTCCCTAATGTGCGTACGTTTTTCTGTAGTAAGTGAGATGTGCCAGAGCCCATTCCCATCCTATCTCTCCCCATTTTCCCAACCCTTTCTCCAAATTCATTGCTATATCTCCAAACGTAGGCAGTGCATCCGGGAGCGTGCCAACGTTTGTCATTATGGACTATGGGCTACAGTATCCACGTACCATCAGGTGGACTGTATGCTCGTCTGCCGGCTTCGTCCATAAAAAAAATACCTCAATGTTTCTACATAAATACAACGAGATCAACCTGAAATTCTGACTCTAATCATATGCTAGGATTTATTAATAGTGTGTCATTTCACATCTTTGTGTGCGTCTACATAGGCACACTTGAACCTACCTAGAATTCTAAGCCTATTTTGAATGTTAAGCCAGGTACAAATGCAGATAGTTAGCTGAAGCGGCTACTAGCTGGCCAGATCTGTCGCTTTATCTTTCGCTATATCCGGCTACCAATGGTGAAGTCGAGTCCTTGAATAACATCATTAATAGATAAGTAATTATCTGATATAGACATAATATCAATTGCAATCTTTTATTTGCATGTCATTATGGTTAAGATTTACTCAAAATGCAGTTGATGTTATTTATTAATAATTATACAACATGCCACTGCAATAACGCATAACATCAAACAGGTCTACTAATTTAAAATATGTAAAACCATTCTAGGGAAAAATAAAATTACTTAAATGAATAATTCAAAAATTACAATCTTACAATTACAAGTTATTCTATCTAAAACGTTCGTAGCGCTTATTACTCAGTACAGGTCCTAGGCAAGCGCGGCGCGTTTGACACGCGTAGAATAAAAGATGTACGAGAAATTTACTATAAATTATAAATATATATATATATATATATATGTAAACTGGTAGAATCGATTCTACTTTGGATACTTAAGACACTAATATCATGAAGAGACGAAGACCTTTTACGTTATTTCAGTGACACGTCGTATATTTAAATAACTGAAGATTAGAAATGGAATTGAGAAACCAAGATCTTTTTTTTTTTAAATGACTGGCTAATCGAAGTTCGAAAAGACCCGCGCTATTATGCTGTCATTACATCTATGAGTGAGTGATAGGAATAGCGATAATTTCCCGCCAGAAATGTTCTCAAGCGGGTGGATAGTGGATTCATAATTAGGTGGATATGGATATGGATATGCATCCACCTAATTATATAAAGTTTATTTTTTTTACCCCTTTTCAATATTTACTTTTCTAGTTGTAGAATAAGTCAAGAAATATAATAATTTCCGGCTATTCAAGTACAGTCAAATAGAGTATTGTGATTATGAAAATACCTATATAATCAAGTTATACGTAAACAAATACAATCTTACGCAATAACATTTTTTTATTGTTTTATAAAAAATAATTATCATTCGCCAATTTATTGATCAACGATCATCGATCATCGGTCACCGATTTTAATCAATTGTAGCAATATCGCAACTCACAAGTCTGCGTTTACTTACCTAATTTTTGGTAATTTTTCGTGTAAATGAAAATCAACTATTTCTCCTTGTATTGTTATTTTGGAACATAAAATAATTATACGACAAACACTTAATAATAACTTAACTAAAATGTATAAATGTTTTAATTGTTATACAATTTACACTAATGTCCAAAAAAGTTATAATATATGAAATCAATCAAGTAGGTATAAGTTCTTTCATCTCACGAAGGTTTAATGTGCGCCGCTGCGTTCGGGAACCCAATTGAGTGTCCTCAAGTCTACGTACCCTAAAGCAATGAACATCTACGAACACAACCACTAGGTACGAAGCGTATACTCGCCGTCATGAGATGAAAGAACTATTTATAACTTCCTTACTATAACTTTATATTTAATATAAATTCCTTAAAAGATTATTAAACCGACTCCCTTTTAATGATTTCGATTACTTCTACTTATTCTATTCTATTCAATAAATAATGTGATCTAAATAATTGAATTTGTTATAATTTGCCAAAAGTGTAATTTAAACGGACTTTCAAAGACTCTCAGAAAGTTGGTATTTTGTAGGACGACATTGTTATTAGAAGTCGATTTTATTAATTAGAAGCAAATTTAAATACGGCACTAAGTAACAAGGTATTGAATGACACGCACTCGTGAGTTGCAAGAAACAATCACAAGCAACAACTTACCATACTGATCACGTACCATCAGCCTGTGTCTCTCAGCAGTAGACCACGGCAGCGATCTCCCTATCCCCCCCTATATCCAACAGTGCACGCAGTGGAGAGATACAATCTGATCGTATGGGAAATCTTTGTTTAGCTTGTATGCCGCTACCGTGAATGTATACATATACTAGTTCGATTCAAACAGACTATCCGGTTTTGCATAAAAATTCTTGGGACATCGTAATAAGTTAAAGTGTAAACGTAAAACGATATATTTATTTTAAAGAGCAATAAAATTGTAACATCGAATCCATTTGTAATATATTCTGATTTAACTGTGGTTCCCGACGATCCTGATGTTTGTGACACACATTCAACTTCTTTAGAAGATGTATTGAGGAATAGAGTACAAGGCCGGCGATACTGCAATTCGGGCAATTAGTTGTGTCAATTTGTATATACCAGATTTTGAGTGAGTTTTGACTCTCAAACTAGATTAAAAATCTGAATCTTGAAAGCCAGTGCCTCCCTTTACACAGGTTTAAAGTAAGAAACATAGACATTCAGAATTTATTACAAAACATAATTTATCGATAAGCACATAACGATACAATTAAATAACGAAAAAAAATTAAAATATTAACAAGGTTTTAAATCAAATAAAACATTAACATCATGGGGCTTAATTACATCGAATAATAGTAATGACGTCTTTGTTTATTTTCTTCATTTAAGTGCATTTTAATAAAATGCATTTAATTTTTCAGTTTAATATTCGATTCACATTGATGAAGATCGACCCATTCTATTGAGTTTCAACTTATATACAATTGTTTAATTGTCACTAGCTCCAAATATAATTTTAACAGACACTGATCCTTTGGTTTACTGACATTGACTGGTTTGGACCACTGGTCTCTGCGTTTGGTTAATAAACACTGCTCAGGTAGTAATAACAGTCGGCTGGATAACGTGGCAATAATTATAACTAACAACAGTGAAAGGATTTTTTTTACAATAGTTACTATGTTCAATTACCAGAAGATATTTCGATAGGAGTCGTAGGGTTCCCCGAATCTTAATGCCGTTATCAAATATTCTTATCTATTAATAATTGTGTTAATCAAATTAATTTATGTCGTAGGATATCAAGAATATCTATAAAGATAATTTATTTAAAATACAAGCTCAAAGGAGTTTGTCATCGGCTATTCCTCTGTGTTCGATTGAAAAACGTAATCAGCATTAAAGGTTCAGAGGGATCAAAGTAGGCCCATCGTCAATAAAATACTTGTATTTTGTAGGTGTAACATCATACTGTGTACAGTAAACAGTAGCGTAACTTATCTATCTACTCCAGGTTATTATTAATTATATTAACATTTACTTGTATATACTAAACAAAGTTTATGTATTAGATAGATAGATATAGTTTATTGTATACTAAAATATACACAAAAGAAACACAAAAATATAAGCAATTATGGAAAAACAATCAGGGGCCAAAGCGATTTCTTCCAGGCAACCTTTGACTGGTGCGGAGAAGTTTGCAAACGAATAGAATAGATGGTGCACTGAATAAATATTTCCATATAAATACATGGATACATACATACATACATATAAGGATAGCTACATGCACAATGCATTTATACGCGTACGTACCTACATACAGAAGTAACTAAGGAACTAGAAAATATAAAGAAAATTAAAGAAAAAAATGTCGGTCGTAAGAGAACGTGTATTATGTGCCATAAAGGCTGGATAGTTTGTAGTAGCATTGCATCGATTAACTACCAGTTGTTTATGAGCGAGTAGCGAACGAGTAGTACGAGTATAGCGAATAGTAATGTGTCACATAAACAGAGAGTGTATTTATTTGTTTTTGGAAATTGGAAATAATTACATACAACCAAAGTTGTTAAATACTTTTAATGATAGAAATTCAGTATCACGAGGGTGCAGGTAGTTTATATTTAGGCGTGTATATTTGAAAAAAATGCGGTATTTATGTACAGGGGTTTGATGTTTTTACAAATGACAACCCTATTTTTAAAAGCTGCATGCGGAGTGTGTCTTTGTGCGTAAGCAAAGCATTTGAAAGATGAGCCACTGTAATATTTATGTACTGTGCATCAAATCAGGTGTGCCCCTCGTGTGGAATGATTTCCCTTGGGGCTATGAAACATGAGCGTCGATAGAGAATTTGATTTCATTTTTATGTTTCGTTATTTAAAGCAGAATTTAAAGCACATAACTTATTTATGGGTGTCATGTAAACGTTTACGTTATCATAAAAGTGGAATTGTTCTCTTAATAAAACCACACACTACTGTCCAGAAACTTTAGTATTCTAAAACAAAGACCAAAGAAACAAGGGATTTGTAACCAAAAGTACAAAGATTTATTTTAACAATTTCCAAATTATTAGAAATTTTGTCGTTGGTGGTTTCTACTATTTGAAGAAATGGTTCAAGTCTAGATTAATTAAAAAAGTGTCGATTTGATGATAATATTGAAATTACGTACTTATAAGCCCGTAAAATAAATGGTAAACATGAATGAAAGAAATGAAAATAATCAAATGAAAACAAAGTTAGGTATATTTTATGATTAAACTGAATTTCAATTTAAAATATATAATGTATATAATAAGTATTAATAACACATCTAATAAATCGTTTATATTGTACAAAATACTCAAGGTACCAATTGTGAGCGAAATGTAGCAAGGTACGCTACGCAGTATGCTGACGGTATTATCTAGCTGGATGTGTTGCGCAAGATAATGACGTCAGTGACTTTGATGACAGCAGTGCCTTGATCATGTTTTTCGATATTAATCAATTTAATTAATGAATCAATATAATTTATTTTTTAATTATACGTATAAATAAAAAAAGATGTTATATGATATGATATAAATCAATTAGTCATGATTTACTCAAATGCATGTATATATTCTACAAACCTTATTTTTACATTAGGTACTTATTAGGTACATTTCGTATTACATTTAATACGCAGATTGCTATAATTATTGAATGTAGTTGACTCTTTTATTTTTATAATAAACTTGGTCTGGAAACTGATCAATTACAACATCTCCAGTTCACGTCAATTAATTTTAAAAACTATATAAATTTGCACACTAGGGCCCTATAAGCTGAAGATGTAATAAATTAGGTAAAACATACATAGACAATAGTTGTAGATATCTCCCAAATATAATGTATACTTCATAAATAACTAAAAGGGCCCCTAAAAATTTACCGTTTCTGCAACCGGTTAGTGGACAAATGAACTCCCGTCGTTGGTTCGATGTAAGGAATGAGGGCCGTTAGATAAGAGAGCGTTGGAAGCCTTGCGGGGTTTGAATTGAGGTAACTCTTAGAAATGGATAATTTTTATTCCGTCGGATTTAATTAATTTTGGCAAGACTCGCTGCTGTGGTAGCCTAATGGTGTCTACTCTCGATAGGTATCTCGATATCTACAATTGTGAGAGTTCAAATCAGAGTCTGCATCGCTGAGTTTCTACTTAAGCACGAATCCTTCAATTACGAGTATCACTCGTGCGGCTGTCAAGGAAACGTCTTGAGAAAACCTATGGTACCATAACATCAGCCTGTGTCATCCCACAGTTGAATATCTTTCCCAAAACCAGGAAATGTTCCTAGGATGTTCTAGGATTAGAATAAAGTCTAGAGCACATATAAGGTCCTATAAAAATTGTGTGAAATATTTTAATATGTCAATTATACTAAAACTATTAAATCTAACTAAAAATTACAAAGTGAATAAACCATTGTTAATTAATTTACTCGCGTGTGCATAACACTTTAAATGTTGATACCTACTTAAACGTAATCAGTAATAGAAGCGGGCGCGTTCATAGGTCAACAACTTATGCGAGCGAGTGTGGATAGTGTTATGCACATGCGAGTAAATAAATTAAATATTTATTTATTTTTAATGTAATAAAAAATCATGAAATACATGTTAATTTTTAGTTAGACATAATAATTTTAGTATAGATACTGATTAAGATATTAAAATATTTCACACTATATCTGTAGAGCTTTATACCTACATAATATATACATAGTACATTATATATAATATCTGTATTGGGCTTGCGTTAAATTTCGGTTTAAGCGCATTGTTATGTGTTGATTCAATATACCTAATTCGAATAAAACGTCGGTTTTATTCGAACCGGTTAAATGTCGATTTAACCAGTTAACTAATCTTTGCTATAGGTCGCCTTCAAATATTTCTAAAAGTAATTAACATCGTATTATAATTTTTATTCTATTTCAATAGCTATTCTTTCCAAAATGGTTTCTTTTTTAATTATCTTCAAACCTTTCTAATAGATTTCTACCTCTGTGACACCTTATTCTTAGGAATTACTTCATTTGAAGACATAGGGCGGGAGTTTATAGGGTTTCATATTATAAATTCGTTCAATTTGTTATCTGACGACACCATTAACCCCAAACGTGGAGAAATATTGTTGAACGTGAGGGCGTTTTATGTCATATTATGATGTAGATCTCATATAGTAGAAGATGTAATTGTCAAGTTGATCAAATGCTCACTGCCTTATCACAAACTCAACAAATTACACGCGGAACAAATAATCTCTTTATTTTATTTTTATTACCAGAAAGAACTTGTTACTAGAGTCTTGCAAATGAAAATTGAGACTGGAAAATGCGTAAAATTAAAAATTAAAAAATGAAATGTTTACAATAGCTTTAGAATGAGCTTAGCAACACTTGCTTGGCTAATTTTATAATTTAGTTCAAGTATCGAAATTATTTTTCCAAATATATTTAGTGTAAATTATATTAATACACCCCTCACGCACAAGACTTTTCTCAGGGGGCATAACAATTTCCTAGGAAATCCAAATAGCTTATTCACTTAATAAAAGTGGAAGAATTTTCAAGACTTATCTAGTAGTACCTATATCCTAGTAAAGTAAATTTACCTCTTACATGTAACAAGAAAATAAAAAGTCTATCTATAATTTATTTGTTTAACTCTTACGTTTAACTAGTCTACTTAAGACTAACGACCCCTTACAATTGCAAAAAACAAACAAATAACCATTAAATCTAACATTAATATTAGGATAATTAACCTAATAGTTAATTAATTAGGTTAATTATCCCAAATAATTAAAACTAAATTTAGTTTTTATTCAGTCCTGTTCAGAGGCTTTGCACAATGTAATCTCTCTGATCAACCCAAGGGCTGGTAGAAAGTGATTAAACTTTTTGGAGGCAGAAGGAGTTATACAATAGAATAATAATACAAAGGTCAAAGGTACTTGACATGTTAAGTTTTTAAGCACTCTTTAATGATGTATAATAAATAAATAATAAAAGGTTACACTGCTTTCAGTTACAATTCTGTATAGGTGTGTTGGTGTCAGCCAACTTTAACACTCTCACTCCACTTGTTGCCGTAGGTGTGGTAAAAAGCGACTAAGGGATAACAGAGCGGTTACTACAAGCCCCGATGTACAAAATCACATCTAAAAGAGTAGACTCGCCCAATATCCAGCGTGGCGATTAAAGGCTCATTATACAGCCCTTATGCAAGAAACAATGTCCAAGAGGACATACATATTCAGGAGTGGATGACAAAAGGGCTGGATACGGATATAGGTATTCTTGCAAATTACATTATATGTGAAACCTTCAATAAATATTTCATAGACTACGGATTAGTCAACCAATAACATCAACACCTGTACTTCTAATCGCACATTATCAATCAACTTCTGACGATATGGCATACCAATACACCTTATCTCTCTCATCTTACGGCTTCAATTCCTTTACCACTGAATCCAGATAAATGTATATCACGGCTTCAGATAAACGTCGAAAGGCGATAGGTGATGTTGAAATATAACAACGTATTTGTTAATAAGTTGAGCAAAGAATCAGTCGCATTTCTAGTTACTCAAAAATCAGTCAAAATGAATTGTAGATATTTTTGGCAGAGTGTGTTAACGTGGATGTTGAATAATAAGATTATAGTGTTTCTAAGTTTACTGACATTCTGTCTGTTCGTGTCTACACTGGCTTTGTCTGCTCAGAAGAGCGGGTTGCAGAAGGATGTGGAGGATCTAAGGAATTCTATCAATGTGGCAACAACTACTCCTGCTCCTACTACTCAAGAAGAATCGACAACTATACCACCTGTAAACACTACTCCTATAGATGACCCTATGACCTCTATCAACGTTTGCACCGACCTTACTACGGACGCTCTTACGACAACTCCTTCGCAATCTACTACTACAGATCCTCCAACGACAGAGGAAACGTCCGGCGACAATAACGATTCAGGACTGGCCGATTCTAAAATGTTAAAGTTAATGGGATACGTAGCATAAAATTTAATTAATATATTGATTACGTAATTAGTTTTAAAAATATACATCGTGTCACTGTGATTTCTCATGTGATTGTTTATTTCTAGTTTCTAGTATATATATTTGATTCTACGCGCGTCATCGCCGCCGTGTCCGCTTAGGCACTAAACAATTCCCGTACTAAATGATAAGCACTACGAACATTTTAGATAGGACAGTAAAACTTTATGAAATTGGTGACATGTTTCAGGTTTTGCGTTATTTAAGTGACACGTTTTATAATTATTATTATTAATATTAAGCAACAAATGTAAATATATGGTTATAAACATATTATGTAGTCTTTCTATTTTTCTGTTAATCGTTCGCTCTGTGCGTTTAATAAAACTCTGTTTTATATTTAGAGGGAGATGCGCTTTTGTGGAAATTATGCAGTTTGCATAGAGTTTAGTTTCAAAATATTTGGTTTTATTATAAGATATAGAAAGATTATTTGAACTACAATTTTCGTGTGTAAGGTATATAAATATGTTTGTGTGTTTACTTGCCCTTAATTGTACTTTATATTTTGTTCGTAAACTTTAACGACAGGGTTATTTGACAAAATAAATTGAATTTTATTAAATATTGTAAAAAATATTCAAATGTTTTTAGAATTCCCTTATTTTTGGCTTATCATAATAATGCATAATATATCTAGTGGCAATATTGGAAATTTATTCATTTGTTATGTTACGTACCTAACGTACCATACATATACAGTAACAATTAACTCATTATGCTAATGTCAAGTTTTCCTTGTAATGTCAAAACAATTTAAAACACATCTTGTCAATGTCCAGTCTCGTCGAAGTAAGTCTGGGACGTTTTAGCGAAAACCCTGGAAGTGAAGTTGAGTTTTTGTTTGATTATTGTGAAAATTGTGTATACGGCGTTTTGTGGTTTAATAGTGATAGTTTTTAAACTTCAAATTTCGTGCGTGGTGTTCGTGATAATCAAATAAAAGCGTGTGACTGCGTTTTTCGTGTACTTCCAAGGGGTCCTCTTCTGTCCTCAGCAGTGTTTGGAGTAGATAGAGCGATTTGGGGTCAATGATCTCAAACGTACATGTGAATGTGGACATGCCTCCGGGATCCCGGGATTTAAAAATTATTTTAGTCTATGAAAAAATTATGCAATATTCCAGTCATCGAGCTATGTTTGATGTTTTTTTTTGGTTTCTTGTTTGGATGTTTGTTACTCAGTCCTGACGAAGCGGCTGAAGTAATTTGGATGAAATTTGCATAGAAATAGATTATGGCCTGGAATAGTACACTTTTTAAGGTAAACTTCACGCCTACGGAGTCGAGGGCAAATGCTAGTAAATTTATAAATAGTAAACGGTGCCAACTACAATTTTTTTTTCTATATGTATTCTTAACTGCTTTTTTCATGAATGGCTCCAATAACAGGCAGGTCTTAAAACTAATTTAAACGGGTAACTGGGTGGTATATTAATATATTTTTTACACTTGGTTACTCTAAAATGTTTATTTTATTGTTTATTTGAGAAAAATGTTAAAATATTTTAGACATAAAGACTATTATGTACTGGTTCACAATATTGTTGTTGAAAAATATAATTTAACTATTGCATTTTATTTATATTTCAAAACTTTACACTAATACGGATCATTTCAATAGACTCGTAAAACTGTATAATATACACCCAAATATAACAATCAGATACAATGATGCCTAAATAATATATTTTTTCAATTCCAGGAACCACGGAGATTTTTTAATTATGTATTCTAAAAAAAGGCATATCCATACTATGACAGGATGTCGCAAGTACCAAAAATTGCTCTACCTACACCGATCACTGCTCCTCAGTAAACTTACTATCGTTTTACTGAGCGACTCCCTGACTTACTTCGACGGGACTGGATAATGATACGATACGTTTATTACGAAGCAAACTTGACACTGGCAGAATGTGCTAATTGCACAATTGCCATATATGAAAAAAAATAAGTCAAGAGGTACTATTAAACCACAATTGTACAATTAATCAAACAAAAACCCAACTACACTTTTCGAGATCCCGCCAAAAAGTCCGATTTTGAAATACAGGGTTGTACTTATTGACATTGTTAAAAAAAGACACACATATTTTATATAACACATGACAAATGGATAACTAGTGTGGGTCCATTGAGTGTAACATTGTTTGGTGTGTGGCTTCACTTTGTTTCCATTTTGCAGCTTTATTAAGTTTAAAAGAGCCATCATCAGCGACACCTCTCTGGGAAGCCATCAAATTAGAATATAAATTGAACTCTTTATAAACATTTATAATTTGCATTTAAGAGGAGTTTCTACGAAGCCTACGAACGATAATACGCTATGTTGGCACTACGTCATATCTTGGTTAGTTTATTCATTGTTTAAGTTACAAGTAAACGCAAGGACACACAGGTGTACACAGGAAAGAAAAATGGGAGTACTAGCACCCGCTTTATACTTAATGTCTATTTATTGATTTATGTAAAAAGCATTTGACATATTCAAAAGGCGGACTTAATGCCTAACGGCATTCTCTACCAGCCAACCACCAGATCAAACATGAAACTGAACGCGGGTGCAGTTTTAATGTGAATAGCGTCATTGTGGTAACAGCGAATCCATGAAATATTGGTATAAAAGAATAGGGTGATCCTCTTTCTTTCACCACGGTACATATTGCTGGGACGCGCCATTTTAGTTTAGTGGTGGCGCTGGTATTGTACCGGACGCGAGTTTTAGAAGTACATTTTTGCCTCCCATGACAAAAAATACAAATTCCAGGTGAGTTTAATTAGTTGCTGTTAACGTAAATTTCGAATAGAAACTTTATGTTCTTAATTTCATATATTTAGCCATAATTTTGCTTCATTTTCGTGATATATTCGATACATGATTAGATATTTAAGGTTAGTTAATCAAAGAACAAATAAAAAATGGAAATATTGTTCCATGGAAATATTGGAAATATTGTTGTACCTACAAAGTGAATCTTTTCAAGCGAGTACATAGTGAACCGATTAACTATGTATCTTTATCGTGAAATTTTTTGTTTATAGGATTTCGAGAAAGCAAAAGTTGAGCAAAAAAATGGGTTATCATACAACAGAAGATATGAAAGAGGCCTTAAGACGAGACATTAATAGAGAAAAGATACGTACCGTGGCTAGAGATATAAAAATTTAATTTTCTATTCTTCGGCGTTATGCCCAAAAATAGAAAATAATTGATTGGAGAATATTAGATTTGTGCCACATTATGACGTAAAGTTTTTTTCAAATGAACAAGAAGTGTCTTTAAAGGGATATTACCGTTATTGTGCTATTATTTCTTACGGAACTTACAACAACGATTGCCGAAAAGTGGCATATGAAATGCTCTCCATCAATAATATCAAAATGCTACAATCTTGGACTGAAAACTACATGGCAGGCATTCCCTGGTTTAAAGCTTTTCGAAAACTTCACCCAGATATGTCACTACGCAGACCAGAAGCATGAGTAACTGCTTTTAATATGGAAACTGTAGTGTTCTATGATAATTTACTAAATGTTTATCAAAGGCACACTTCGTTTGCAGATGGCACCAGGATTTGTAAATTAGGTGAGACAGCTACTACTACTACTACGGTTCTAATACCGCAGATAGTTATAGGTTCTAAAGGGAAAAATGCAGGAAGAATCACTAGCGGTGAAAAAGGCACATTGATCGTATAAATATTTATTAAAATAAATATTTATATTTACCCACAATATCTATTGAACGGGTCAAATGACCCTAATCGACTTCATCGGTGAATGTTATTTTTTATGCGTTTGGAGGGTCAATGATCATCCAAACGTTATATAAACAAATAGTAATAAAATAATCAACGATGCAAGTTTAAATTCGGTCAAATGACCCATGCTCGTTTTTTAGTGTTAAGTGAAGGTTTTTTGTTAAGTCAAAAAGATGACATTTTCGTTTTACTTTTACTTTTCTTATAATAAAGGATTGAATTTAGTCTGATATAATTAATATAGCAATAGAGAAATATTTAATTAAGTATCTTAAATTACTTTTACGATCCGAATTAAAACTATATTACGAAGTATACCAATGTTCTAAGATTATTTTAGAATATATGAATGTATATTATAAACTGTACTTTTTTTAATGGTAAGTAGATTCTGTCTCCCATAGACATCCGTGATACATGCCAACAATATTCCAAAATGACAAACGTTGGCACGACCCCTGGACGCGCCGCCTACCTTTGGAGATATAGGAATGGATTTGGGAAAGCGTTGGGAAAATGATGAGGGATAGGATGGGAATGGGGTCTGGCACATCTCACTCACTACCGAAACACGTATGTACATTGGGGAAATAAGATAAAGTGGGAAATGTAGTACATTTCAAGGTAGTCTTCTGTGAGAGAGGGGTAACGTGGCCAGTCGAGAGCGCCCAGCAAATAACAGAGCAAGCGGCTGGCAAGCGATCCGCCAGTGCGCGGCGACGCGATGTGCATACATAATATATGAAAGTGATTCAGGAGGATATTTACAATGTTACTACGTACGTACAATGTAATTACGGCATACTACGCATTATTACTTTTGCATATTACGGACCTCTATAATGTGTGATGAACGGGCGCAGTTAATGGACGTAATTCGAGTTACTCGCTGTGCGTTGACGTGAAGAATTGAATGTCAACAGCTAACTTAATTAAATTAATGATGATTCACGTTACACCGTGCCGGGGCCAGGCCGTGTCACGGACGGGGCACGGTCAAAGATTTTCGAGGGTGATTCACGTTACACCGTGCCGGGGCCGGGCCGTGCCCGTGCCGTGACGTTACCACCGTGCGTGAAAATTCTATGAAATTCTACTTACCGATGGTATGATATGCCACTATTAGTCACATTTTTTGTGCGGCTATAGTGACACTATATATAAAAAAACTTATTACATTATCGAAACATCAACAAATATCGTAAAGTATTATGCGTATCTATCAATATACCCATAGTTTCAGAAAATATATGGTATATAAATATATACTATAGATCTTTGACCGTGCCCCGTCCGTGATACGGCCCGGCCCCGCCACGGTGTAACGTGAATCATCCTTTATTGTTCTGAACTGCGGCCCGCCGCGTCTGTAATGTGCGTTGTCGCAGTTTTCCAGTACGATGCGCTGTGGCACGACGCGGCTGTAATGTTAGCGAGCGTTTAAAGTGCACAGGTGTGACATCGCAACAAACGAAGACGTTGCACAGTTTTAATATCGGCAGGTCTACATAGCTAAACGACGAGATAGCAGTATGTCCACAGTTTTATTTACACCTATATATTCTGTAAGGGATTGTATATAAATAACGTACATATGAACAGTTGATTTTTTTAAATAAAAACGAATAAATGTAAAATATTATCTAACGGTATAAGCCTTAACATCCACCGGTGGGTAACACGAGCGTTCGGCTAATACGTTATAAATATTCATAGTCATAAGTAGCTCCCGACCTATCGAACGTTTACGACATAACCAACCACAATTGATCTCACAAATTCCATTATGCAGCACCGATTACACCCAGATAAGATAACAAGCCGAGCGGCGGGGGAGGTCTTGCTGAACTAGTGTTCCATACATTACCCAGAAAAGGAGATTCCGATACACATTATGCGATATTTCAATACCGTATTTATATTTCCTTTGGGAGTGTCATGGCAATAAATCCGAGTGGTGCACGAGTGGGTTTGAAGGCGTGTCTCTTAGAAGTAAGTACCACATGACAATCGTTTAGTTTGATGATTCAACAAACAAATATTCTCACCGTCACTCTCTGTTCTCTTTAGGGAGATTCCGCAGAAATCTACATGATGCGGAAATGACGATTTTCGAATACTAAGTCACCGGCTAAAATAAAAACACCAATCAGTTTAGAGGTTTATACTCGTATATATTTGTATATATTGGTATAATTGTATCTATATATTGGTATAATAATTATATGCATTTACATAGTATACAGAATACTACAAACACGACTGTTTTATGTAATACTAAGTCCATAAACGAATTTCGATGTCTATACATACAAACTATTGATATGTAGATAGATAAACTCTATTAATAAATGTTGCAATAAGACAATTTAAGTAAGTAACACGATAAGTATAATAGGCTGCCTTATCACCAAAGCGATCTCTTCCAGGCAGCCTTTGTATATTTACAAATTATATACGTTGTTGAATAGGGCTCGTAAAGTCGTACAAATTTGTTTAAATCCTTTTTTTCTATAGAGACTTCTATCTACATTCTATAAAACCCTATTTTCAGTCAGGGCGCTGTAAATTGCGAACTGTAGAATGAATTGGTGTCAAAAAAATTCTGAGCCACACGATTCTAGCGTACTTGTCGGTTCCATATTTTCATCTTCTAAGTTGTGTTCCAAGTTCCAAGACATCGCTGCTTCAAACCGACTTACTTATATCGATATGAATGTAGTAAACCGAATCGATATATCGGTGAGATAGTCTCATCTCATCAAAGGGAATGTATAAATGAGATCACTTCCCCCGAAAATTCGCCCTTATACCTCACGCGATGAGCGCATCAATTTGTTGCTGGAAAATTGATGAAATAAAAATGTCTCAGATATTTTGGCAGAAAATATCTTTCATATCCACTAGTAATAAAACTGTAAAGACTGCTGACAGGTTATATCTGAATGTCAGATACTTAGTACGTTACTACACACACACCCTCCCTCACACACACACAAACACACAAGCAATCATATCGATAGCGCCATGGAATAAATAAATGTGCAAACAAAAAACTTTATAGGAAAAATTAAATGTGAAAAATTTAAATAACGTGGAACCAGTTTGAAATAACTATATTAAAAGAATAACGAAATAAAAAGTAAAAAAAAAAGATTTCATATGAATACAAATTATTTTCTAGAAAATTGCTTCTTACCTAATTCTAAAAGAACTGACCTATTTTTGTATTTCAGTCAAAAACGCAGATCTGAAATGTTGAATAACCGCTGTACACGTTTTTTTCGCGTCAATTATTAAGCCCTTGTCTATGCAATTGCTGTTTTATATGAAAAAATTCAAATACTGTTTTTGTAAGAAAATTATATGTATAATTAAGTGAAGTATGTCCATTAATGCCATTAATGTCTATGTATGACACTATTGCCATTTTAATGGAAGCCTGTGCTATAGAAATCCTGAGGAAGGGTTATCATGGAGACGTTTGGGACATTGTTTGGCTGTGTCTCCTGGCTCCTACGTACATTGGGAGAAATTTTACATTAACACAGTACAGGGACTTTTTACATTTTACAGTAGTATTCTGTGAGAGAGAGGAAACTTGACCGGTCGAGTGCGCCCAGCGGCTGTGGGATTACAACCTGTACTCTCCTCTTCACAGATAGGTCTTTTCTTTTCATATGATCTCAAGTTTAGATTCCGGCATTCGGAAGACAGTATTCCATGTACAAAGTATTTGCTACGGATATGGCAAAACCTCCAAAGGCATTATTATTTGGACAACGAAAGGCTTCAATGAAACTTGTTTCGACATAATAGCCAGAAGTTTGGCAGTTAGCGAGCCTAGGCATTATGACACGATGTAAGTGATGAGAAAAAGCGAATTTATATTTTTTTTTGTGTAGAATAAGAAAAGCGGGAGACACTGGCCGTGATAGAGGCTTATATCAAACGGTAGAGATACATGCGGTAGAGCTTATATCTGATGCGACAATGGGTGTGTTTTATTCATTTAAACTTCATTGCACAAGTATTTGACATGAAGAAATGGTGGACTTAATGCTCTGCGCATTTTTTACCAATTAACCACCTGAAAAAAAAAATCCATTTAGGTAATTAAAAAATAAAATTAGTAAACTAGTAAAAAGCTTGTTTTAAACGCATGGCTTAGTTGATTAATAAACGATGATAATATTTAGAGAATAAAATTTTCTAAGTGTCAATGCCCTCACGCCTACATGTGTGGGTTACATGCAATATCAATAATATGTAGGCCTACATAATATTGACTCAATTAGAATATTATATCTATGGATATTCCTTATGCCGAAATATTTTATTTTCGACCAATAAAATTTATATTCGCATAATGAGGTCGGTAGGTCCACAATATTTTTTTTTTATATACAGAAGTGGGCGGACGAGCAAGCGGTCCCACGTGATGGTAAGTGTTACCGCCGCCCATGGACACCTGCAACACCAGGGGGTACGCGGGCGCGCCGCCGACCTTGCAAAATCCTATTCACAGCTTTCTTGAAGAACCCCATGTCGGAGCTGTACGACATGTATGTACATAATAAGGTTTGCTGTCGACTTTTTGGCTTTAAGTGAAGGTTTTATTTACTAATTATACAAATTGTGTATTGTACGTTTTGTGGTTTAGCAGTGATAGTTCATTAAACTTCAATTTGTTTCCCGTGCGTAATGATTGTGATAATCAAATAAAAGCATAGGACTACTTTTTCCGTCCTCTTCTGTCCTCAGTCAACAATCATCACTATCATTTTATTGAGCGACTCTTGACTTACGGGACTGGACATTGACAGGACACGTTTTAGATTTTAAATTTGTCAATCACGAAGAAAACTTGACCCTGGCAGAATGCACCATTGTATAATATGAAAAGAAAAATAAGAAAAACATAGAACCATGTGTTCAACTGTAGTCCGTTCTGAGTCGTTTCTCACTGTACCAAGCTCAGTAGTTCCACTTATATCTTTGATAGGTACAAGATGATAACGCCTCCAGACTTTATTAGTAAACGCAAAAAAAAAACGGATTTAATTGTTTAAACAAGTGTTTAAAGACAGAGTGGAAAGTTTCTTAACTTTCAATGCGTTAGTTCCGCTGCACTGACGGCGGCGCCGGAGGATTTTTTTTTTATGTACGAAGGCGGCAGGCGAGCATACAGTCCACCTGATGGTAAGTGGATACTGTCGCCAAACAGACAGTATCCAAACGTTGACACGCCCCCGGATGCGCTGCCTACCTTTGGAGATATAGGAATGGATTTGGAGAAAGGGTTGGGAAAATGGGGAGGGGTAGGATGGGGTGGGAATGGGCTCTGGCACATCTCACTCACTACCGAAACACGTACGTACTTTGGGGAAATACGATAAAGTGGGAAATGCAGTTTTCAAGGTTTCTGTGAAAGAGGGGTAACGCGGCCAGTTGGATTGCAAGGTGCACTCTCCCCCTCAAAGGTTTTCCACTGTAGGGGCAAGGTAGAGGCAAGGCCTCGCTTTTGAGTAGCGATTCGCTTATATCTCAAGCCACTAGCTGCACGGTCCCACCTGGCCGCGGTTGGTAGATACAGCGCCTACACGTTCACCGAGTGGCCCTGTGCTAATGACTAAAGTTTACCAGCCAACTTAATACATACAAAATTACCATAACACTGCCACCAACATTGTGTTCAACGTACTTATACTTTGAACGCATTGGTGATAAATTGTAAGGATATACCTATATTGTAGTCGAACTGCATTCAAACAAAAACTTTAGATAGATATAAGAACGAGTAGATAGATACTATAAATAGGTTTTTTTTGGAACTCGCAGTTGATTATCGTGTTGACATTAAGTGACATGATTTGTCAGAAGTGTATCTAAATAGAGCATTCGAGTAATTTTAGGAAATAGGTATGTATTTGCAGCTGCATCTTTGATATGTTCAATCTATACTCATCGGTCCCTTAAAACACTAGAATGGTTTTGGGTACATTAGCGTATCGCTGACTGTCTAGTTACCATCAGAAATATGTCAACATGTTGTCAAATTCACTATTTACCACTTCATTTCTAAATTCGAAATTAACAGAGAAGTAGACCCAATCTATTTTATGGCATTTTTTTTTCCAAAATTTTAAAGTCAACTTTTCCGCAATAACAAATTATCTGCTTACTTCCTTTTACACAATCAAATCTATTTTAATTTAATTTAATATGTACTCTGTTTTCTAGTCCAAATGAAATAAAGTCTGACGTCATAATACATCTATACCTACTAATATAATAAAGAGGTAAAATTTGTGTGTTTGTAGGTATGTTGGGGGAAATCTCTGGAACTACTGAACCGATTTCAAAATTTTTTTCACAAATAGGAAGCTATATTATCCGTGTCTAATAGTCTATATTTTATTTTGAAATTTTGAAACAAAAACTTATATACCGAAGCGAAGCGAGGGCGAGTCGCTAGTTTTTTATAAAGAGAAGGTGGAAGACAGCAAACAGTCCACCTGGCGGTACCTAAGTGGGTGCTTTGCCGACATTTGGAGGATTGGGAAAACACAGAATAGCAGTCTATGCTCTGGCATATCTCACTCACTATTGAAACATGTACTTGGATCGTGGGAATGGGATTAAATGATGTACATGTTGTACGTAATTACAACTTAAAAGAACAAAATAGTAGTAAAAGCAGTACAACCCAATTTTACAATATTTGCAAATCCCAAAAAGATCAAAGGTCACGCATGGAGCTTGATTGATTGTAAAATGAAACCTCTCCGAAGACGTATTTGTTTATAATTAAGGCTGTTTTTTGGACATAATGTAAGTATATGTAAAATTTAGACATAGTTACTACAAATAACATTCTTAAGGGCAATCCACACTGTCTTCAAAGGAGGTTATATATCAAACCCACCGCAAGGAAGGCCTGAAAATCCCGCACATTCGTCCTCCCGGCCGCCCGGCCTCATGTACGCGCCTCGAGACCTTTCTACGATGAAGATAGCTCGAGTGCTTACTAGCCACGATTTGTCTATCTCGTAGAAAGCTTAACATTTAAAAATGTGCTAAAGAATCGTTTCCTAAAACTGAAAGCGGTAACTATAAAGTATTGTTAAATATTAGTAATAATATTGAAGGTAATTACTTATTCAGTATTATGAATTAAGTCACTTTTTACACGAAATTATTTGTAAACGTATCAATAAACTTCCGTACTTGTTGTAATTGCTGTGTTTTATTTAAAATACTAGAAATTGATCTGTTAATAAATAATAAGACTGAGAAGTTACAGGTTAGAATAGAACCGCGATAATATATAAATGGCGTCAATAATAGAGTAGTGTGAGTGATAGAGTTGCTACAACTGAAGAGGTCTTTCCATTGAGCTACGACATGGGGTTCTTCAAGAAAGCTGTGAATAGGATTTCGCAAGGTCGGCGGCGCGCTCGCATACCCTCTGGTGTTGCAGGTGTCCATGGGCGGCGGTAGCACTTACCATCTCGTGGAACCGCTTGCTCGTCCGCCCACTTTTCTATATAAAAAAAGAAAACCCTAAGCCTCAAATTTTTTCAAGCTCACATATAGCTAATTGTCTATTTTTCTTTTAAATATAGGTTTGTTTTATTTTTTAGGCGTCGATTAAACCACTAAACATGAATTTCAAATACAGTCAACTGCAGTAATAATTTTGGATTGTTTCTGATTGTTCGACTGCTAAGCAAATGCCCTTCCCTCTTGTCCACAATCCTTTATCTAGTGCTAACCTTGGCCGTTGCATTAAATACACATCTACGTCACACCGCCGTCTCCTTCGGGGCCTATTATAATTACAACTAGCGATCCGCCCTCGCTTCGCTTCGGTTCATAAGTTTTTTCTTTTGATTTTTTTTTTAATTTCAAAATAAAATATAGCCCATATTAGACACGGATAATGTAGCTTGCGAAAGAATTTTTGAAATCGGTACTGTAGTTCCAAAGATTAACCCCAACATACCCACAAACAAACCATGGATAAAAAAAATCCATGAACGTAATCTTGAAAGATTAAATAAATAAGGCTATTTTTTATATTGCATGGATAACTTCGCAATATTTACCACTGAACATTTGTGTGTAATAATAATAATAACGTGTAATGTCACAGGACAAGTGGGAATGATGGATGGTTATATGTAATGTAATAATAAAACATAGCATTTGAGTACGATAAATGTTTGTACATATTACTATCAGTATGGTGTAACATCGAGAAATATGGGAAATGTACTGCTTTTCCCACTTTATCTTATTTCCTTAATGTACGTACGTGTTTCGGTAGTGAGTGAGATGTGCCAGAGCCCATTCCCATCCTATCCCTCCCCATTTTCTCAACCCTAACTCGATCTGGGTGTGTGTTTGTCTTTGTATATGTCTCTGGATCCACGACACAGAGAATGTTAGTGTAGGCCATAGTGTAGTGTGGCGTTATTTATTTATTTTGTTCATTGTTCTGCCAATCGGCGCCAACTCAGCATATGTCGCAGAGTAAACTGCGACGGGGAGTCGCACCGGTGACCACGAACTGTCCACAATAAAAACAGTGTCATGTATAAACTATCTGTGCCTGGAGATTATTTGTGTGTCTGGACATTATAGGAACATTATATTTATACATTATTCTGGACTGAATAGGATTTTGCAAGGTCGGCGGCGCGTCCGCATACCCCCTGGTGTTGCAGGTGTCCATGGGCGGCGGTAACACTTATCATCACGTGGGACCGCTTGCTCGTCCGCCCACTAGTATATAAAAAAAAATCTTCTCGCTTCTCTCTGATATAAGTATATTCATTGCATACTGGAGTACATTATGTCAAAATATGTCGTTCCTCCTCGTCACTGCTTTCAGAATCACCAAATTCCTAGTAAACACAGAGTAATTTTCCCGGTCCTATCGGGTATGTTCCAAAAGTTGCTTATACTCATTACTGATTTTAAAAAGACTTGAAAATGTCCGAGTTATTTTCTCCACAACCTATAGATACCTGATATAGATTGATTTGTATACCGGATGACGGAAGGCAGGGTTATTATAATCCAAGGTCGGCGTTTTAACGAATACTTCTGCAAAGAAATTGCGTTGTATATTTAGTCGAATACCCCAATGTCTCTCCAGATGCTCATGGGTTCTAAGCGGGTACTATACCATACGCCTATGTCTCTCCACTGCTGGATATAGGCTTCTCCCAAGGCTCACCACGACACACGGTTTTCGGCCCTTTCCATCCAGCCACCACCGAAGAACTCTTTCAAGTCATTGGTCCACCTACCCAAAGGGCGTCCCACACTTTTTTTGGCTATTTCCCCAACTGTGGTGTGGTTGAGTGCTCAAAATGCGTGTCCATAGTTCGTCTCAAATGGGTTCACAAATATTCTGGTATACTGATCCAGAGGTGCGAGCAGCACTCCGTATCTTTTATCACCCTCTTCCTATAAAATAAAAGATTGTCTGAACCGGGTACCAAGGATAGCAAATACATTTACTGCTATTTATGGTTTATCTTTGTATTTTTGTCCGTAATTTTCTCGTAAATATGTCAACATCTCCTAGAATATCAACGGAAAACAATGAATCCTGACTAGCGTCCACAATCTGTATAGTTTTTTTTCCAATAATTTATTTACTGTATAATATGCTTAGGTACATTTACATGCACTCAGATTGGTTCTTTCGTTGTTAAACCTAGATAAAATCCATCCAGTAGTTTTTGAATAATTATATTGTCAATTTTTTATTTTCCTCTATAACTCAACTTTTTTGTGTCATAGAAAGATGACACGTTTTCTATCTGGACAATTTATACATTGGTTAAAACCCGATCAAAATCGGTTCAGTAGTTTTTACATGATACATACAGACATACGGAGAGACGAGAATTCTAAAAGCTTCTGTTTTAGAGTTCTGTAGCTTCTGAAAAGACTCCTATTTTTTTTTTCAATTTACTCAATGTACAGACCCTTTTACTAACTTTGTAACCCTTTTACCGTTGCGCTATATGATTTATAGTGTTATATAGACATGTAAACAAAAATTAAAATATGTATGTGTAGTAGGTAAAATATAATAATAGTTATTATTAAATACTTTATGATGTTTAGGGTTGCTTGAAAGTTAGCTGTCGAGTAGACTTGATAGCCGATCTAACTGTGGAATATTTTTATTATCACAGCCGCATGCCCAAGAATTAAAAAAACTGCAGCAAATGATCCCCCAAGTAACAAGAGACCCGTGAGATGCGTTATATTCCGAAACCTCCTTGTTTCATAGATGCGTCTTACTTTGGACAAGCCACTTAAACACAGAACAAGGGAAATCCTGTGCCTTACGGCGAGTAGTTAATAAGGCTTAATATCGATTAAAAAAAACTAAACAAAATCCAAAATAACCCTTATAAACAAACAATGAAAACTGATTTGAATAAAAAAATAACATAATTGACAGTTATTGTCTTCAATCCAATATCCGAACCTGTTATCTACAACTATTTATGGGATATCGTATTAAATTTTCATAGAATTTGTTTGTCGATTTTTTATTTGCCTGTAGAAGTTAAACTGTACAATATCGGTTAACACCTACACTAATAATATCACTAGTACCTTTTTAATGTTCCGAATATAGAGAAACAAAAGAATATGTCTGTCAGGATATGTGGCAAAGGAACGGGTGAAAAGATTTTTTTTTTAAATCCATACTTGAGTGTTAACCTAGTGGTACGTGGCGAGGATTAAAAATTCACGACTAAGAGTCGAATATTTTTTTTATTTTTATTTATTAGATATAACAACAAATTTACAAACTTATCTAGTTACAGACACATTTTATAAAACATTTGTACGTTCGTAAATTCACTGTCTATCTAACATCTAACAAAAGGAAAAATGTCTATCTAACAGAATTTTAAAACGGGCGTTGTTTAAATAGAATATGTCAAACTCGACATCCAGGTCGTTATAATAACGACATATTCTATAAAATGGATTATTGTAAGAAACATTATTTCGAGCCCGTGGTATGTCAAACATTTGTTCGGTACGTACAGGGCGATTCGGTGCCTTCAGATTGAGATGCCGCAAGAGATCCCCATCCAAATGGTTATTCAAGATCTTATGCCATACATTTAATGAATTGATTTTACGCCTCACTTCTAAGCTTTTGAGGTTCGAAAATTTTAATTTATCCTCGTAACATTTTAGTGTTTGATTACCTCCAAATTTTAAACAAAAGTAACGAACAAATTTTCTTTGCACAGTTTCTAATCTATTTTTGTGTATTTGGTACATGGGTGACCATATAACCGAGCAATATTCAAGAATTGACCGTACTAAAGAAACATATAGAAATAGAAATTGAAATTTAAATATACAAATAGATAGTCTCCATTTCT
Source organism: Sesia bembeciformis (assembly GCA_943735995.1). Classification (NCBI taxonomy): domain Eukaryota; kingdom Metazoa; phylum Arthropoda; class Insecta; order Lepidoptera; family Sesiidae; genus Sesia; species Sesia bembeciformis. The sequence continues at coordinate 12,699,807 of OX031040.1, forward strand.
AATTGGTTTGACTTTTCTGTACTGACACCCGTCTTAATAAAATTACCTGTATGATTATCCATAACATAGAAACAATATCACTTAAAATTATCTTATTTAAATATCACTAACAGTTAATCTATTTTTATTTAGAATTTTGTTATTACAGTTACGCTTACTTTACCAGGTTAAATTTATAGTAAACAATTGTTTCTTAAATTAAAGCGTAAAAACAATTTCTTTATTGGTGAAACACAACTTTCGCTTTCGTCTACAAAATTTCGTCGTATACATTTCTAAACATCAAGCATACACGCAAATTCAATGGTCTTTGTTTTCTAAAATAGAGTCCCGGAAACGGAAACAAAACACATCCGTATTCCTATTCATAAAAGGGCACAAGGTTTAAACGTTTCAACGGTAACCTCTTCGTTTGACAGTGTTCGTAGACGGCCTCTATGGCGAGGCGCGTAGCTGTGTGCTACGCGTCTACGGATCAGTGTGCTACGAAACGCGCTACGGGTTAGTCGCGCACCTCGCGTTCGAGCTGAATTCGTAGGCCGCGACTTGTTGCGATGTCTGTGTAAAAAATATATTAGTAATCCTTTCTGTGACTCTTAATAAATAATTAAATAATTACATTTTCTTCTATAGTGTTAACGAAATAAATATGTAAAGAGGTATCTTCATAAAATGTTCATTGTTCACTGCTGCATAGGTGGGACTGAGACTATTTAAATTCGACTCGTTTAAATGAGATCGGACTGTTTAATCTTATATACGCGGGCGGGCAGTGAATCGGTGTTAATGTTTTTATTTTGTTTGCGTTTTAATGATTTTACTTCGTATATGTATTTAATTTTATGTAGTAATCAGAAATTGTAAAAGGGTTTCGAACTTGAAAAACGTTTCGTTTTTCAAGTTCGTTTCGTTGCTTTAATATCCTAAAAAAACATTATAATGTTTCAGGCACGAAAAAATGTTATACTTTGCAAATCGTAACTATAATCGCAATCGTTTGCAATACTTTGATTTTAAGAGTAAGCAATAATTTTATTAGTATAATCGTTGATTCCTGCACTAGCTTTCTCTTTACTGATTACTACGAGTAAATATATCTTTGGTCATACTAATTAGTGTCATTATATTGGATTAATTCCATTCCAAGTGAAGTTCAGGTTATGTCGATGAGTAGCGATTAAGTGCTTCAAGAAACGACAGTTTAAATAAGGAGAGTTTGTCAATATCTGAAAAGGTACTTAAGATTAAGAATGAATGCTTGTTAAGTCTTTCTTAGAGACTTCGTCAATTTTATATACTTTATTGTTGACATAAAAAGACCTCGACCCTAATATTTTCCCTGGAAATTACGGTCTTCATTAGATATTAATAAAGTCACGGGGTTTTTATTCTCCTATTTTATTCCCCCTTTCTCCAATCCGTGTTTCTGGAAAATGTTAATTTTGTATTTGAAGTATTAACCCTGTGACCTGTTTCTACATTGTAAGCAACACTTTTTTATTTCAATTTTATCTTATCCTGATATATCGTCGATGGTGACTGCTTTAAAATTTGCTATTGATCTACTTGAATATTCTAAGTTGTAGATCAAACAATATTCTTCTTCTTTCTTTCTTGTATTTGAGGGTTTTTATACCTGCAATCCCTGAAATTCCAATCCTAACCTTTCTGAATAGTGGCACATGGTCGTTGGTTTCTATACCATAGGTTAGTAGGGAAATTAGCCTTTATAATGTCATGCATATCCGGATAGTTAAATATATTGTGTAATCCTTTTCACTTACTTATTCTTCCATTTTTGAACCCTTTGCATTTGAAGGCTGGTGCAGGTCATTGCTCCGCTCCATTTCGCTATTATTGATGTTTACCACCAGATCTGTCACACTGGCCTCACTAGCCATTGTTTTTTTAATCCCAAGATATATATTGTTCTTGTTATATATATATTGTTCAAGATATATATAGTTTACATGTATTATATCCGAGCTATTAACAATATAAAGAAGGTTCTTTTCATTCTTACCAGTTAGTTTGAAAAAGTAATGATTGAATAAATTTTGATAAAAAATTCGCAAATCCGAGGTTCGGCTTTTCGAACATTTTCGAGTGTTTAGGTAACGTATTAATCTCCATTCCACGAGGACATAATCCTCCGTAAATATTTAATAAAAAAAATATATAAAATTGCCTTTAAAAAAAATCTGTTATTTATAATCTCCATTTTATATTAATAATAGGGTCGGGCCTGCCAGCTTTTCCTTATTCTACTTTATTTCCTCTTTTATCACACGTTCTTTCTAAAAAAAAAATCATTTGAAAACAATATTTGCTAGTAGGAAGTATGCTTGTTTATATTTTGTTGAAAATTTCGCAAACGTGAGGTTTCGCATCTCAAACAATACTCGTATTTTGGTTACCTTCAATACCACGAAGACGAATTTACAGATGATCGCAGTAAATCAATTAAAAATATATCCAACGTTAATACATATCCTGAAATGCAGTATCTATAGACACTCGAAGTTTCTTAAATCCATTTTAAAAAGAGCCTTCTCAATTATAAAACACTTTCTTTAATGACTTTGTCGGAGATCTCAAGATAGATTGGATTTTCCTTCGGAACTGTTTATTTTCCGTGCTCTCCGTAGCTGCTATTGTTCTTAACTGGAAAGTGACCACTTGACTATTGTAAATGATAGGGACCTGTATCAGAGAAAGACCAGTAATAGTGAAATCTATTATCCTACCTTGATAGGTGTGATTATTCTTCCGAATTGCCAATTACTTAGACGCAATAGAATACTTTGTGTTCCTTAGACCCTATATTCTACTCATAGCTCCTAAAGTAGATATTCATACACTTCAGAATAGCGATACGTCATAGAAGTCTTCCGGCGTAGGTCCAAAAAGACTCACTTTGCATCGTGCGAAATCCCCATTTTTGCGCATTTTTACTCTTACATCATGGAAGTCTTTCTCTGTAGTAAATACTTTACAGATTTTGACGTCGACCTGAAAACCGGTTTTGTTAATAAAAATGTGTAAACTTAGTACAATAGGAACGTTTCATTTCGGTTTTACTTGTTTATATAATAAAATGTTAACTCTTATATATCGGTTTAGAATTCAGCTTTTTCATTGATGTTAATTTCGGTTTGACCGATATCCGAATGTTTGAAGTCATCAGTTTAATTACTAATGTAACTTATTTTAAAATATAATTACCTTTTATGTTAAGACTGGTTTTAAGCTTCCTATCGCAGTCAATTTAGAGGAAAGTTCTTGACCTTATTGGTGAATGGATTTTTATTTTTATAACATGTTATAAGTGTTTTATTTTCTACCAATTCAGAAACTTATATACCCTTTTCTTTGCGATGTCTTTCTTCATCGATTTACTAGCAGCTAGCAGTCACATTTGTTTAAATTAGTATAATATACAATATACATACGTAGCACTGTAGTTAGCGTCACGGATCGCGGCTCAATTTCATGATCTTTCACATGCAATTCAAGCTATTTCATCATTGAGTTCATCTTGGTCAATTCCCACTTGTCAAGCTATCAACCCTCATTAAAGATAAAAACATAATCAATAAGTTTGTTTTAATGTGTACTAAAGAAATTAATTCAAAGTTTTCACGATAATAACATTAGACACTAATTATCCTATTATTTTTTACAACTGATGTTACAATAATAACAGCGTAACAACTGCTATCAACAGTTTATTATGGTGACGAATAATCTGTTATTACTTTAAATTATAGGACTATTTATAATAATTATTTCAAGTTATATTAGTTAAATTAGTTTTTATTGTCATTTTTTGGAAACAAACATTAACAATTTTTAAAAGAGTGCTATTATAATAATTGTTAGAAATAATTTATCTATTTCTTTGTTAGGCTTTATTAAACCAACAGTTGGATATAGACCTCCTCTTGTGGAAATATCAATATGGACAGTACACAACGTGTCACTGACCGCAAAAGCTGAAAATATCCTAGTCTAGCCATAAATATTGTTATAAAGAAAACATTGATATTTTTACTTTTACATTATCATTTTATTGGAAGAATTTGTGTTATTTTAGAAATAACATTTTAAAAATATAACGTTTATTCGAAACGGTCACCATTTGCTTTTATACAATCTTTCAAACGTGGCGTTTCGAGAGTGTTTCGATTCATACACGCACCGTTTCTATGGGAAAATTGGCAACTGCCACTCTTTTGGAATGATTCAGGGATTCAATATTATAATGGCGTTTAGAGCATGCCATGCTCTCTAAAACAAACCATAAATCATAATATAGGGGATTAATATCGGGACTATTCGACGGTCAGTCTTTAGCTCTAATGAAATCGGGAATATTCCTTTCTAGCCACGCCTATGTTGAGCGAGCCTTATTCAGCACCAGGTGGTGCTGAATATTGCTGAAGGAACCATTCTTGGTTATAGGACAGGGTGTTGTTAAGAGGCTTTATGACCTTCTCAAGAATCGTATTTTGATGTAGGTACTTGACCTACGTTTTAATACCTTTTTAACAAAAATATGGTTCAGTCACTCCTTGATAGCTAACAACCTAGCAAACTATCATTGAAGCCTGATAATGGCCACGTTGCCACCTATCGACCAAATAAGCAGCTTCTCTAGAGGTATGAGCATAAATTTGATCATTCTGCTTGTTAAAATACTCCTCAATGGTGAACATTTTCTCGTCCGTAAAAAAAATTTGTCTTTGAGCTCCCTTTGCGTACCGCTGAAGAAGTTTTGTTTTGATTTGTCAACACTATTTTTCTTTAAATTATTAGTTACTAGCGACCATTCCATTACCATTTCCATGACTGCTATTCTGCGTTTTCCCAATCCTTTCTTAAAATCCATTCTTTAGTCTCCAAATGTCAGCAACGCATCCACTTAGGTACCACCAGGTGGACTGTTTGCTGTCTTCCACCTTCTCTTTATAAAATCTAGCGACTCGCCCTCGCTTCGCTTCGGTTATAAGTTTTATTTTTTTTTCCAAATTTCAAGATAAAATATAGCTTATATTAGACACAGATCATGTAGCTTCCTATTTGTGAAATAATTTTTGAAATCGGTTCAGTAGTTCCAGAGATTACCCCCAACATACAAACACACAATTTTACCTCTTTATTATATTATAATTATAGTATAGAAGAAATGACCAGTACGTCTTTTGTAAGCAGCAAGTACTAAATCATCTTTTAAAATACGTGGCATTATTCTGGGTGCTATAATCATCTCTCTGGATAAAATCTTTTGCTTCCGGACGGGATTTCTTCGGAGTCTCTCCTTCACAGCTTTAATCACCTGTTTAGCATGTATGGTGCATGGTCGGCCAGACCTTTTTTCTGTCGCAAACAGAGGACGTTTCAATGTACTTACTAATAGCCCGGTACACAAACATTCAGCTAATACCTAGGGGATGAAGCCTTTTAAAAATTGCATTTGGTTCCATGCCTACTTTGTGTAATGCAATTACACATAAATTTAACTCCATTTTAACATTAGTACAATATTTAATAATGATTGACGCTAAAATGAGAAAATATATTTATTTTTCACGTGAGAATGACAGATTTCAAATTTAAATGTATTATTTTTCTTTATTAAGTTGAGTACTGATACTGATACTGTTGAGGGGAAGAGAGTTCCACAAACCAACCGCTTGCACAGTAAAAGAGTAAGAATATGAAGTAAGATATGAAGAATATGAATGGTGAGAGGGAATGCTAAGAAGAAGGCTATTAGAAGAACGAAGGTGAAGTGAGTGAGAGCATAGGAATTGAAAACGCTATTTTAAATACTTAGGAGCTCTTATCTACATTAAACCAATATTAGCGTGGGCGAAGTCACGGCCGATCTCTATTGTTATTAGATCTCCTCGCATTTACTAGTCGATTAAAAACAATTTTTAAATAGATACAGTCACTATTTTTTACCAACTTTCAAAACCAGTCAATATTAAATGTACATAATATCAAATCAACAATATGCATAGGTTTTTATTTATTCAATTAGATTTTTATTCATAAAAACAATTATCACTACATATTATAAATTAAAGTCCCCCGCCGCGCTGAGTTTGTGTTCGTTCGGGCTAATCTCAGAAACTACTGTACGGATTTTTATACGTGTTTTACCAATAGAAAGAGGGATTATATAGAAAGGTTAAAGGCTATAATTTATGAACATTTTGTGAAAATAAGCTACCGGTATGATGATATTATCCATCAGAAGTCATCCGGCCATAGATAATTAGTGCTACCCGTGCGAAGCCCGGGCGGGTCGCTAGTTAAAAATATAGTAGGTGTTTATTGTACAAACTGCTCAAAATACAGGATTATATAAGTCCCCACGTTAGAGTATATGCTTATTATACAAAATGATGATGTACGAAAGTATTTTTAGATTTTTAGAATAAATCTCTATACTAAATAAAATAAAATAATTGACATCAATTTAAAAATGTGATAAAACAGAAAAAACGTGTCCCTGCACAAATGAAATTCATTTAAGGTAATTAACATGGTGCTTAAAATCTGAATTAAATGAAGGCGAAAGTGACTTTTTATTCAGAAAGATGTACTGTTTTGAGTGAAATCGCTTGAAAAGTGTAGGACGGAATGAAGATCGAAAGAACATGCTTCTGGTCGATGCTGCAGGCTCTGGCGTTGTTACCAACCATGGCTTTAAAAGGTGAGTTTTATTTATATTAATTTTTTGGATTCCAAATATTCTATATATTATTGAAAGGATGAAATTTTCTTCTCTAACTTTTTTTAAAATTCTGTACCACAAGTTGCTGACCACGTGCGCTTTCTGCTTGCTCTGTGTCTCTATATATTAATCAAATACAAAATAACAATATTAAATTAACAAATGAGCGATTATGGCCGAGGAGCGTCTAAACTCTACTCACATTCTAGTGATCGTGAGTTCAAAACCTCGGCCCCAACACTGAGTTCTTACTTAAGTATGAATTTTCATAAATTGACACTTGAACGGCGGTGAGAGGAAGACATCGTATGGAAACGAGAAAAAAAACCTGGAGTATGTGGATCCACCAATTCGCACCGGGTCTGCGTGATGGATTACGGCCCGAAACTCCTCAGTGATTTATTAGGGGGGGGGGGGGCAGCTGTGCCCAGCAGCGGGATGTTATAGGCTGATACAAGTATAAGTACAAATTTAACAAAATAAAAACTTTCTTCGTTAATCTCTTAATGTGCACAATTTAAATGTCATAAAGGTCTCAAGACTACAAGTTCGCCTTCTGTACGAAGACGTTCAGTGTTTTAAACAAAAATATAAGATAACTAGCGACCCGCCCTCGATTCGCTTCGGTTTATATGTTTTTTTCCATTTATTTTTAAATTTTCAAAATAAAATATAGCCTATATTAGACACGGATAATGTAGTTTCCTATTTGTGAAAGAATTTTTGAAATCGGTTCAGTAGTTCCAGAGATTACCCCCAACATACCTACAAACACACAATTTAACCTCTTTATTATATTAGTATAGATATAGATGCGTCTTGTAGTATGTATATAGTAAATCAATACTTTATCATAATAATAGATTTAAAGCCATTGAAGCAGGGGTTGTTAAAATTTTATAAGAACCGTTTTTGCTCAATACGGAATTAGCTTTCGGATACTGAATTATGCAAATAGGTTGAGTGGTATAATTTTCCACTTCCATTCATTTACATAATGGCACTTGATATCTTTTAACGTTACTAAGTATTGGATATGAATTTCGATATCATTATACACAGTCTTTTTTTGAGGCCGAAAATGTGAAACTGTTAGAAATAGAGAAATTTGTACCAAGGAACCAGGTCGATTTTAGAGTTATGAAAAACTACTTAATAGATTTTCGAAAAAAACTCATACAGAATCGGGAATCGAACCCGTTTTATTGTGTTAATTGATATTGTAGGTAGTAAGGAATAAATTTTGAAATAAATACATAAATTTGTATTTCTGGTTTAGGTTAAATTTAAGAAAATATTTCCTGTTAATTTTTCGAATGTGCTATTGTTAATATCTATTGTGTGTGGTGTAGAAACGAATAAAGTCTCATTGTCTCAATCATTCATTGAATTCTATAAGCGTAGATAATACTGAAACAGTAAATGCACTACTATAACAAACACGTCATCAAAAATTAAATGCATGCGTCCTGTATTACGGACAGCAATTTCTCTCTTAGCGTGCTTTCGTCGCGTGCAGTCAAAATATACTTTTTATAACTCACATGAAGCGTTTCAGAGCGTTCGCTTTCGGGCGTTTTATTAACGCTTTTTATGATTTTTTTAGTTAATATCTAGATCACGTATCACATTATGAACCTATATCTCTCTACTGCTGGATGTAAGCCTAAGACAATTAAATTAGTTATCAAACACAATCTTCCGCTCTTCTCATACAGACATTACCAGGCGAACTTATTCAACTTGTCAGTCCACATGGTCCGAGCGTGTTCTACACTGTTCTTCCTAATAAGTGGTCACCATTCAAGAACTCGTCTATCCCGTCTGTGGTAAATATGATTGCCCACTGTCACCTCAGCATATTGATTCTATGAGCTATGTTGGTGACTTTCGTTCTTTGGTGAATTTCCGCGTTTCATAATCAACAATTGATCCCGCGATTTACACATCAGTCAAGCCAGTCAGTAGGTATTTAAAAATTTGCATTTGTATTTTCAGTATGAACTGACATTCAACAAAATCTAATTTAATTTCCAACGCAACATTTCCCCGACTGGGATTACACAAATTTAGGTAGAAGCGTGTCATGCTCAATTTATTTAATTGTTTCAAGTCTTTTTTTTGCCAATAACAGAGATGCTATAAAAATAGACAGTAGAATGTAATGCAGTAAAGTAATTATTCCGACGTAGACTAATAAGGTTAAAGTACTAATAAAGCCGGGTATCCGTTAGGCAACATTTGCTGCACTACTCGTCGCTCGACATGTCTGTCGCCCAACATGCTTCTTAACAACGCGCAATATTTGTTAAGGAACGTTGTCTTTCCACGATCAGTCGCCGACAACATGTCGCCAAGAATCGATCTCTGTTTTTTTTCCATTAGACCACATTATTTTTTCTTTATTGCACTGAATTGTACCAAATGCGTGCTTAATGCATGGAGACATTCTCTACTAGACAACCTTTGGGTAGAACAAAATTGACATTATTGCCCGAATCGTCTACACACTTCAACATTTGATGCGCAACTGCACGGGAGCAAGCAAAATGCCATGCGTCTTGTTACACGACATGTGGCAACACCGCGAGACGTGCAACGTTGCCAAACTATTGATCGTCACGTATTGTGTTTCAGTTGTTGCGTAGTAGATAGCCAGCTTAAGGTTTTGATACGGCTTTAAAAGTTTAAACGGCGGCCACCGGTGTGGACACAGGGCCGGAGGCGAGAGCCGGAGTCCCGGCGTCGCGATCGGCTGTTTTTATAACGTGTCCACAGGTAATAAGCAATTCTCACCGTGGAAAAAAAATTTATTTTGTATAGGCACTGATTCTGCCTATAAAAAACCGCTGCACCGTTCCAACACTACAGTGGTGTCGCTTGTGGTGTCGTTGGTAACAAACGTTTTATACCGACGACATCACTGAATCACACCGCTGCACACTGGTGCTGTTGTTAGGAAAGCAAATTCACGACACCACCAGATGTGTGGTTCAGTGGTGTCGTTTGTTACATAACAACAAAACTTCTGTTTACATTTTTTTTTATATTCAGTATTTGTTGTAGTTCAAAATTGAGTAAATTGAGTATTACCTGCCGCTCAAAGTATGTTGGGCGGTCGTAACCGCCCTGTGTGTACATGATTTTAGCAATACACGTACTAGATAGGGGAAGTTAGTTTACAACGGAAGCAAGACACGTTTCCGATGTTCCTCGTGACATAATACTTCAAAAGCGAGAAGGCTTTGCACAGTACCTGTAGACACGTTATGAAGCCTAAAGTGGCACAAGTTGAAAAATATTTGATTTTTTTATTGTGAGGAAAACATCACGATTTCTTGTATAATTTTGAAAAGTTAAGGGCAACTTGTTCCAGCATATCTATTAATACAAAAGTGAACAATTGATGGTCAAAGGTCATAGCTTGGTAAGATAAGCCCATTAGCTAAACCTATCAAAAATGGCTAACCCATCAAGCTGAACCTATAACAGACTGACAAGCATTGACACGCCTGTGGATGCGCTGCCTATCAAATACCTATGCCTACCTACTTAGATATCGCTAGTTAAAAATAGTTTGGCTACTGTCGCCTATCCACGGTTTATGCCAACTTTAATACAGACTGACAAGCATTGACACGCCTGTGGATGCGCTGCTTATCAAATACCTATGCCTACCTACTTAGGCATCGCTAGTTGAAAATAGTTTAAACCATCGATAAAGAAGTTTTTAAGATACTCATATGCAGCATATTATTACGTATTATATATATTGCATATTGCAAACTGTATTATATATATTGCATATTATATATATTGCAAACTTAATTTGGCCTTTCAACCCCCCCCCCCCACTCCTTTAATATATTTTGTGTCATAATATTGTGTGTCATATTATGTCGCTGAGGACTATGTTTATCATATTTTATTTATATTGATAAAATCTACAGGTAAATTTACTTTTATTTTACATACACGAAAATTACATGAATCTCATTGTTGTCGCTTCAAAGCTGTCAATTGAGACAATAGACATATTGTGTACACGTCGTAATAATAATAATTTATTAAAAAACCCGATATTCCGTCGTAGGTAATTACTTAAAACCGATCAAGTTACGAAATCGAAACTTTGATAATATATTGAGGAAATTAATGATGATTGTAGACAAAGAACAAAGGCAACGGAAAATTATGTACAGTCAGCAACACGTTAATGTACCCAAAACCATTCAAAACTGTCCTTTATTAACAGATCTGTTGCTGACTGTACGTACATTGCGACATATGCTGAGTCGGTGCCGATTGGCACAACAATTATTTTTTATTTCTTTTTTTATTTCCGGTCAATTTATTGTCTTCGAATATTGTTGCTGTCAATAAAATAATTATCTTTCTTTCTTTAAAACGAGCGCTGGCGCACTATGTTAGTGCTATTGAATTTTAACTGTTTTATACTCAACCTTTTAATTACAAGAGTATCAAAAATTAAAAAAAATGACTATAACGCTCACTAGCCTTTAACACTAGACTTAAAAATCTTAGAAACGCTCAAGCGCTCACTCGGCGTTCGAGTGTTTAACGTTCATTTTTACAACACTACACGAAATACTATATCGCCAGTCTGCCTCTCTACAAGACTCGCCATAGATTGTCATAGATTCACCATGCTTAAGTGCAAAGGCAGGTTATATCTGCCGCACGACCAATGTTGAGTAAACGATTTCTAGAATGGAGATCACCATCAGCCAATATTTCTCGACGGGCTAGATGCAGGCCTGTCCCAAGACTCCCCACCACACATGGCCTTTCGTTCTTCTTATCCAGCCACCACTGACAAACGTATTTCGTATCCATATAATTCTTGAAATTTCATTCAATGCACTTAAGTATACACTTGTAAACTTAAGTGCATTGAATGAAATCTCATGGATATGACATGACATATCTATTTACTTAATAGGTATGTCATCCATAAAATACTATCTGAAATCAACGGCTATACAGATTATACTTATAAATATAAAACATTAACCGAAGGATATGGCTAATTACAGATTTCTTCGTTAACATAAAATTTGAATAAATTAACTTAGAATTACAACAGTTGCGTGTAAAAAATGTTGCAGACCTATTTAAAAATTAGGTCTGGTTAAGTGTGTCTCTATCTGTTTTTTATATGTAGAAAAAGGCGGCAGACGAGCATACGGTTCACTTGATGGTAAGTGAATACTATCGGTCATAAACATCTGCTATACATGCCAATATTAATCCAGACTGACAAACGTTGGCACGCACCCGGATGCACTCCTTTGCAGAGTTAGGCATGGATTGGGAGAAAGGGTTGTATCAGAACCTCACAAGGCGCGCCACCATACACGGTCTTTCACTCTTCTGATGCACCCACTACCAGTGAACTTCTTTCTCTAAATCTTCGGTTCACCTCATCGGAGGGCGTCACGGGCTGAGCTTTTGTTTCCATTTAAGAACTCGTCTACACCATTGGTTGTCAGTCTTGCCATTGCCGTTCATCGTGCTTATTCTATGAGCTATAATCAGTAACTTTCGGGACCAGATTGAGAGCGAAAATTTTCCCACCCAATTTGATCGCGAAGAAACTTTGAATAAGTTAATATGTTTTAATTAATAAGAAATAAATATACCCAAAATAATTTATTATGTACGAAACGATTCTCAGTTTTACAGCTGAATATTTTAGACCCTATTATAACAGAAATTACCGCGTGACGATAATGACACATCAATTTAAAAGTGTTACAGCAGTTTATTTTCGGTTAACGAAGTCACAAATAATTAAAAATAGATCCGTTCGGAACGCAACAATAGCGTGGCGGAAAAAAGTTTCGGCATAATGATCCCCCGAACTCGAATTTATGGAACAATATAGCCGAATAAATGACGCATACCGTACAAATTGTTGGAATGGAACAGTTCGCGTTCCAAAAACGGAATGTTCAACGGTTTTTGTGTGAAATTCCTGCATTAGCATTTGGTGACAGGTGCGAACTGGTTCCGGCGACCCTCGTGTGATTTTGGACGTTTAGTGTGCGGTTCAGTTACTTTTTCTCGGTTCTCATATTTATATGCTGTTTTTATTCCAGTTTGGGAACTGCTGCCTTTATGCTTTCTATGTTTGCGGTATTAAACCACAAACAAATGAGTCTTTTATAATAGTTATTATTTATAAAGTCTTATAAAATGCCTGGGTCTAGCGATCCAAGACGTGTTGACTATTTGGTCATTTTGTGATTCAGTCAATATGATACCAAACTATAAATTCGAAATACAGGCCATACCTATGAGTTTCTACTTTCAAATGAATTTTTCAGTAATCACTAGTTCGGTAGTGAAGGTAAAAACGCTGATGACAGGCGCCATTCCGAAGGGAGATTTCGCTATTTCCCGTATGTTTTAGGAAAGAAAAGTGTTTAAACAAAAGTTGTAGAACTCATAAGCCTTATCATGAGTTTCATAAACCTTATTATGGGTTTCATTCATGACCTTCATGATACATGTAAAAATCCACTCTCCATTACAAATCCACCAATCCGCCCTGGTCTCACGTGGTGGATTATGACATGAACCCTCCTCGTGCAAAAGGAATCCTGCACCTTGCAGTTAAATAGAATTTTACAATTGTATTTTCAATCTATACTAATATAATAAAGAGGTAAAATTGTGTGTTTGTTTGTATGTTGGGTTTAATCACTGGAACTACTCAACCGATTTCAAAAATTATTTCACAAACAGAAAGAGCTACATTATCCGTTTCTAATATGGGCTATATTTTGAAAAAGAAACTTATAAACCGAAGCGAAGACGAGAGCGGGTCGCTAGTTTAGAATAAAAAACAGGTACATGTCACTTATCAATTTAGTTATTTATAAATCTACTAAGTGTATTTTACATTAAACAATGAAATAAATATTAACTACAGTCGACTAAATAACAGTTATCACAAACATTTTCTATAAATTTACATCACGTTTCTAAAGATAGGAACACATTAGTATCGATCGTATCATGTCTAATGGTAAAAAACTGTACTCGCATAAATATTTTCATGTCTACTGATCGAAAATTAACTGAAATGTTTACATTAAATTTACGTAAAAGTCAGGTAAAGTCTAGAGGTCATTTATATACGATTTATACGCACCCCTATTCATTTATCAAATATGAATGTTTTTATGACATTACAATATCTTGTGATTAATATAATTTACCATACTTTAAAATGGTAGCGGCTTGGTTATCTCTTAGCTGTCTTTTACGAAACCTGTGCGAACAAAAGAAGTGATCCCGGTTTTGTTTTTCTTCATTTATGGCAATGGTGCAATTAGCATATTCTGCCAGTGTCAAGTTTTCTTCGTAATAAACGATCTCAATGTCTAAAACATATCCCGTCAATGTGCAGTCTCGTCGTAGTAAGTCAGGAGTCGCTCAGTAGAAAGATAGTAGGTTTACTGAGGACAGAAGAGTCCTCTTCAAATAAATTCCTTGGAAGCAAACGAAAAACGCAGTCCCATGTTTTTATTTGATTATCACAAACACCACGCACAAATAACACTTTGAAGTATTGAATTAAACCACGAAACGCTTAATACACATTTTTTACAATAATCAAACTAAAACTCAAGTTCTCTTCTCGAGTTCCCTCTAAAAAGAGTGGTGATGCTGTTCCAAAGACGGCCGACACTACATAGGCGCAACCACAAGTCCTGAGGAACTACACCAACTCTTAAAGAGTGAACTCACCAATCCGATTGGCACAGCGTGGCGTTTCACATGACAATGGGAGGACGCTTATCTCCAGTAGAGGGTAATAAAGGGTTGATAATAAAGGCCTGTCTCATCGCTGCTGGATATAGTATATACTATACTGATACTATACTTTATACTGATACATTTCATTATTTATTATTTATATATCATAGAAATGAGGTATGGTATATATGAATGAATAAATGAATGAAAATTTTATTTATCATACACAATTACAGAACTACAACATTTACATTTACACTACACGTTTGCATTTACACAAAATATATTTATATAATATATAAATTTGCGACGCAGTATAAAGGTAACGAAAACTACGCATGGCCCTGGTTTTCAGTGGAGCCCCATATGATATAAACTTTATTTGTATACACGTGTATAAAATATTGTATATTATATTAATATACAATTTCTTATTTAAACCAAAAATGCACCTGGCAAGATGGAGCTCCAATTTGTGTTTGATCTGCGTTGTTGAATGTTGGTTTAAATGCGTTTTAAAGGTTTTATAGCGTTAAGTGTGTGTTGTTGACTACAAATGACATTAAGTCGGCCACTCGAACAATTATTTGTACAACGAATTTCGTATAATTAATTACGTAGTTACATGACCTACTTTCAAGCCTTGCTATTTTACATGCGCGGCCAGTGCGGTCAAAAAGACACTTTATACCGCGAACCCGAAAGTTGTGGAATGAACTGCCAGCTGAGGTATTGCCGTTACGCTACGATATGAAGCTCTTCAAGTGTAGCTGTGAACAGGATTCTGCAAGGTCGGCAGCGCACCAGCAAGCCCCCTGGTGTTGCAGGTGGCCACGGACGGCGGTGACCACTTACCATCACTTAGCCCGCCCGCTCGACTGCTATCTATTCTATATAAAAAAAGAAATATTAACACAGTGTCACATTCTGGGCTAAAGTTAAAAGCAGCCTAACCAGCAATTCAAACACCGTCTACTAAGAACATCAAACTTAAAACTCCACTATTCTAACAAAGAAAATTTCCAAGCAGAATTTACCCGTAAAATTTTCCCCTGATTCTATTTCCAACTCTATTTCAATTCAATACAGTTGAATTTTGTCTGCAGTGAACGTATTTACTTAATTACAAATGTATGTAGTCACGTCTCATTTCTTTCCTAGTCACAATTAGACTTTAGCATCCTGTGAAATTAGAAAGAAATCTTAATTTTACCTTATAATTAACGGCGTTATAAGAGTCACTTTTGAATTATCACTATTTTTTTAGTAAGCTTAATTTACCCAATTTTATCATTGACCTAAACTATAATTGCTAATGGCTTTAGATTTTATTCCCAGTAGTGCTTTGTATAAAGACAAAATGTTTTTTTTTTGTATAAAGACAAGAAAAGATAAATACTAATAGGGCTGGTTACATCGATTGATGGATTCGTTTACCCCATCGGATGTCGTTGTGTATGGGTGCGTGGGTGTATGGGTACCGTAACTGGCCCTTATATCGTTCACTACTGGACAAGAGCCTTTTCATGCAAATGTTCTTGTGCATGGGGATGTATGGCTTTAAAACGCAAAACTGATCAAGCGGGTTGGCAGGTCTACTTTTCTAGAAGTGATTGATTTAGGCTTGTGGTAGCGGCCTTGTTACCCCCTAGTCGCCTTTTAATACCTTCCTCTTACCCACGGAAGGAGATGGGGTAGTGCTATTATATCCGGCCGACACCACACGGCTAATACTCGTAATATACAAGCAATACGAACTGTGGTTATTTTTTTGTGTTAACCAAAAAAATATTTATTTTTTAACTGAAAAAATATGCTTTATAACTTGTTTGTAGTCGTAAATAAAAAAAATATCTGCAAATAAACTATACATTTTGTGACATCACGCGTCCAATTACGTTGACGTTGAGTCTTTGACCTTTTGACCTTTAAAATAGAAGATTCATTGCGGCAAAGGGGCAAAATTAAGTTTAATAATTTCATATTTTAAGACGATGAAAATGGATGAAAGCTGAATTGGGTTTATGAAGGTTCATTTTATATATAATACACTTAAAGGACATCATTATTTCTCCATACAAGTCTGGCATCATTATTTTCTTGGATGCGGACAGCAATTATATTTGGAGGATTTGAAGACTATGTAAAACCTATTCAAATGGGTACACAAACGATTTTTTAAATTTTAGGTAACATTAAATTACATCCATTTCTTTAGGCATAAGTATATGACTTCATTGTTTAGATAACACAAGAGTTATACCCCGTAATGTGAGACATGTAACCTTAACACTACACCACGGAACCAAACATGCTTTGGACTACTTTTTTTGTTAAAATATTGCAACATTTGTTCCAATAGCCCATCCTTTATAACCTCCGTATTTTTATATCTGTATTCTGTCTATCATTCTGTATTTCAGTTGTATTTCACTATTTAATAATATTTTTATACTTCTTCGTGCTAACCGGCGTTTCTTCCGAGATCTCTCAATATACTTATCTTCTTACCCAAACGCATTACTCATCTTCTTGTCATGAATATATAGCACGGGCCGCCTCCAAAAAAAAAATATGCCAGATATAATGATGCCCTTTATGTAACCATTCATCTGTATATTTTGAAAGGATATGAGTATATTTATCTGTGTAATTTAAAAAATGTGAAGTTCAAGATGGGCCAAATCGGTGTAATTTAAGAAATCCATTATACATTAGACATGGGCCTCCTCATGCACAGGGATATATGGCCCTAAAACGCTGTGCTGACCAAGTGGGTTGGCAAGTCCATTCTTTTCGAAGTGGTGTAGTTCCTCAGGGCTTATGGCGGTCGCTTTGTCATTTCTTAGTCGCCTTTTACGACACCCACGGAAAGACATGGGGTGGGGCTATAAGCTGGACGACACAACACGGACATCTAATATATTATACAATTCATATATCGTTGGATAGGGCTCGTAAAGATCTATAAATTTTATTTAAAAAAAATTCTCTAAAACGTTTCTAAAAATAGCAAAATCTCATTTTCGACTGGCGTTGATATCGGTCTTTATATATACGGTATACACGTTAGCTACGCTTTGCATAACTACTCATACTTGTTTCTAAATAAGTCCAGAGTAACCTAGTCTTTCTCTTTCCTTGTTCCAGATTCACAAATGACGACAAAGAAGTTCTCCGAAGAGCCGGAGTTCGAGAGGCCGATCGGCAACCACACGTTCTTTCTGGGACGGGAAGCAGTCGTGGGCTGCGCTGTCATGAACCTTGGAAAACATAAAGTAAGTTTTAAAAATAAGTTTAAAAGAACATGTGAGATATATCATACTGTATGTTTCGACCGACCGTCGACCGTTTTCATTGTGCACAACACATATACCATACCATCAGCCTGTCTCTCCACTGATGGATATAGGCAATAGGCATATCCCACGGCTCGCCACCGTTCCATCTGGCAGGAGGCGTCCCAAGCTGCGCTGTTACCTCGGGTAATATTATACATGTTTTGTGGTTCCGAAACGTAAATTTAGGAAATTCGAAAATTCTTTATTACATCGTCCTGTTTCTCCACTACTGGATACAGGCCTCTTCCCAAGACACGCCACTGCGTACAATCTACTGTTCTTCTCATTCAGTCATTTAAGTATATTTGTTTTCAGAACATGGGTACAAATTGACATGGCTCATGTTAAATAAGATGATTCCAGGCAAATTTTAAATTTGAAAAGTAGGAAGCGCAATCGATTACGTGCCAATGTTTGTCATCTGAACGGATATCGACGGGCGAGGTGCTTACCAACAGGTGGAATGTATGCCCGGCTGCCGCCATCTTTTCATAAATAAATAAAAAAAAACTTACTTGCAACACTTACAATTTTCAATATTGTATATCAAATTTAAGCTAATTATTTATAGATGGTTTTCTTTAAAAAATAGATTTATACAGTGAATGAATTACATGTGTCAAGTAGACGTAAAAACAATAAATAACCATTATTACTCTATCGATCCACCTGGCCAGAGGGCGTCGTCGCAGTCTATGCCTCCCGATACGAGCTCTACATTCAAAGACTCGTCTACTCCATCTGTTATCGGTTCTCTGTCAGATATGGCCAATCTA
Source organism: Sesia bembeciformis (assembly GCA_943735995.1). Classification (NCBI taxonomy): domain Eukaryota; kingdom Metazoa; phylum Arthropoda; class Insecta; order Lepidoptera; family Sesiidae; genus Sesia; species Sesia bembeciformis. Next base: position 12,718,460 of record OX031040.1, read on the forward strand.
TTGCAAATTTAACTTGCTACGAGCTATATTGATCACGAAAGTGTTATACGCAAATACAAACTTTTAAGATTTTCTCGTTTTTCACACATATCTATTTATTTGTTATACGAGCTTTTAAATGCCTATTTGTTTCTTTTATATTTTTTGTATTTTCGACGCTTCGTCATGAACAGTGGTCACGAACTCTCATTCAATTGACGATTAATAGATAAACATACGAGAATGTATAACAAACTGATATGGAAGATATACGATAACAAATTTCACCCAAACCTTTCAATAAGACTGGATATTTCCCTCAATGTTTCAGATTATTGGTTTAATTTAAAGAAGTATATCATACTAATATTATAAAGAGGAAAGATTTGTATTTTTGTATGTTTGTAACGAATAAACTCAAAAACTACTGGACCGATTTCAAAGATTCTTTCACCATTAGAATGCTACATTATCCCTGAGTAACATAGGCTATTATATTTTGAAATTTTGAAAAAAAAAATTTATTAACCGAAGCGAAGCGAGGGCGGGTCGCTAGTTATTAATAAATGCCCAGATGACTTATTGACGCGATTAAAATTATTGGGTGAATTAAAATTGTATTGTAGGCGTGGATTAACTTAGACCTTTCTATTCAAAATAAAACATTTATTCCAGTTGCTTTTTCAAAAATGTAAATATTATAATTGTAACAACTGACCCTAGACTATTTATATTGTGAATCGGGTCTGAATGCTTAAAATTTAAGATTTTTGTTTAGCTTGCTACTCTACTCAATTCAACCATTTATACCTTTTATTTGAGTAGAAATAAAAGGTAACAGAAACTTTAATTGTACACGTTCAGACCCGATTTACAATATAAAATGTGTACAAATCGCGAATTTTGATTTGAGTTGAGATGAAGAGTTGAATATAGTAGTTTGGTAATTTGTGCTGACATTAATTACGTGAATAAAGCGCATACTTTAAAGTACGGAATAATAGTCTTTAAAGTCTTTAAGTAAGTAATAGAAATTGTCCTCAATTGTAACAAAAATATTCAATTTATTTAATACCTTTGATCTTCAAATCGAACCAATTTTATGGTATTCCCACTCATAGTCGCAGACTGACTGATTAATTATCTGACTGATTGCCATTCAAACTTAATGTTCATATTGGAGCATAACGTAAGGTTTAGTGACCAATATCATGATAGGAGCCATTACTTGGCGGCTATCAGAAAACTATTGTTGTAAACGTCGAGAAGGGTATGTCATGCCCCGTTTGAATTTATTGAAAAAACACGTTATTCGTAAAAACTACAAATACTAAATTTCCAATAAAATTAGCTAAAACTGTTAATTTGGTAGTTGTGGCCTTGTGGTGTGTCGGTCTGTTATAGCGCGACCCGCAACCCTTTAATTTTACGCGTTTAAATCCGATTTTCAATCATACTAATATTATAAAGAGGAAAGATTTGTATTTTTATATGTTTGTAACGAATAAACTCAAAAACTACTGGACCGATTTCAAAGATTCTTTCACCATTAGAATGCTACATTATCCCTAAGTAACATAGGCTATATTTTATTTTGAAATTTCGAAAAAAAAAATTGAAAAAAAAAAAGCTTATAAACCGAAGCCAAGCGAGGGCGGGTCGCTAGTATAAAATATTTTCGTTTTTTTCTTCTGTATATATTCTGTACTAGAACCATACCAGCTTGAAAGTTATCTGCCATAAAACACTACTGCAAATATCTCTCAAGTTCGTATAAACCCCTGAAATTTATTTCAGCTTCCCGCAACTTGCCGGTCCATTGAGATTTCAATGTCGTCCCCCAATTTCGAGACTTGACCGCAGACTTAACAAAGGCCAGCCACTCGTCCCAGCGGCTAACTTCGTGCAAATGAGGCTTATAACTTCCGCACTTCGTGTAATATACGGGACAGGCTTGTTCTCAAGATGACCTAAGTTGGGTCCCATGTAGCATTAGCGCCAATTTATATTTTGCAGGTGTTAGAGCGAGTTGGTTGGTTTTTAGAGTTCTGTGAGAGAGGAATCATAGTGATGAAGTTATTATGTATTGATAGTTATTTTCTTTTAATAAAACGAAGTATATGACTCGCTTTTCAGTAATTGAATATTAATTTAAAAATGTGCGTGCCCGTTTGCATAGAAAAGTACGATAACATGTTTTATTTTAAATTTATTTATTGATTTATTCATAATTTATTTTAAAAACCTACAGGGTTAAATAAAAAAGGTAAATATTTAAGTGAACAGCAGAAATATTGAAAATGGCAGCAAATAGATGGCAGCATATTCAAAGGTGCGTTAGGGTTAGGTTCTCTGATGAAATTAAAGATATAGGAGAACCGCGTTTGTGTTGACATTTCTAGTGTTTATTTCAGTTATTCAAGGTGTATTTTTGTTGCTTGTTCATTTCATTTTTTTTTAGTAAGAAGGCGACACACGAGCATACAGTCCACCTGAAAGTAAGTGAATACTCTCGCCCGCGGGCATCCGTGGTACGTACCAACTTCAGTCTTTGTTGCTTGTTTATTTCATTTTTTTTTAGTAAGAAGGCGACAGACGAGCATACAGTCCACCTGAAGGTAAGTGGATACTCTCGCCCGCGGGCATCCGTGGTACATACCAACTTCAGTCCAGAATGATAAATATTGTCCAGCCCCCGGAAGCGCTGCCTTCCTTTAAATTTGTTGGAATGGATCTGAAGAACGGATTGGAAAAATGATGAAGGATAGGATAAGATGGTATGAGAGTGGGCTCTGGCTCTCTCATTTGAGTACAAGCCTGTTAATAATAATTAAAAAATAAGGGAATATAAGAGAATATAGGGGAATATGGACCCACCATTTGGCTCGTTAGCGCTGTATATATGTATACATATGTTCATTTATCGATACATCAATCCTCTTTGTTATTCAATGGACTGCATGCAGGTATTTCTGCAGGTGCTGACGTAAACATGCACTGAATATACGCCATGCTGCAAATCGTTACAGAGTGTAGCGATTTCACATCTAGTGCATGTTACTACACACGCAAACATTGAGGTTCGAGCTCACACTGTCCTAATAAGGAGTGGAGTTACTATGGAAACTCGTAGCATTTTCGACAAGAAATATATGTTTTGTTTTAAAATGACACCATTAGGGTCCGTTTTGTTGTCGGTATGGCGCAAATAAATAAAATAATAAATAATGTATAGATACATATAACAAAATCGTAACAGAGCCGTGTCTGTACAAAATATTTAAAAAAAAAAATCATTGCAGTGTACTCTATGAACGTTATAGTACCCAAAACAACCATTTTTAGAATTTTTGTTTGTCTAATAATTGTTATGTAAACGGTTTAATCACGATTTATTTCTCATAGGCGATACTTCGGTCCAGTTACTTGAACCGTGGTCACGGCGAGATTGCGGAGGCGGGTGAAAATGTTATTGCTATTGACAGACGAATCTATGTACCCTCTGTTGGCACTGTTTCGTACGCAACAAAACATCGAGGCTATTCTGCCACGTAGGATGGATTGGGACTCATCTACGTGTGCCTCAGCAAACATCTGAGATGCGCTGCAGAAGCGCTGCAGCCTCAACAGCGCCCTGAATGCTTAATAAATTCAGATATCTCGCTTCCAATTTCGATTTCTTTTGTTTCTTCAGCTATCAGACTAATGTGTTCATCATTGTGGACGTCAAACCGACAAACGTACTTACATACAGGCCGACAGTCTATGAAGAGCACTCATCGGGAACGGACGCGTGTCCGCTTCAAAAATCCAGTCAATAACAAAATAAACGTAAACTTTACGTTTCTCTTTATTATTTATATTGAATGTTGTACCATAAAAAAAATCTCGTATAGAATTAGATAGGTACATGCTTTTCATTATAACATTCACAACAATTTTTTCTTACATTTTATACCATACCATACCATCAGCTTATGTCTCTCCACTGCTGTATATAGACCTCTCCCAAAGCTTGCCACCATACACGATCCTCGGTTCTTCTCATCCAACTAATACCGGAGATTTTTTTTAAGTCGTCGATTCACGTGGCCTTAGGGAACCCCTCACTGCGTTTCCCGGTATGTGGCCTCCACTTGAGAATTCGACTACCCCAATGGTCCTGTGACAAATATGACCTGTCCAATGCCACTTCAACATGCCGATTCTTCGAGCTTTGTCGGTGACTTTAGTTCATTGGCGAATGTCTTCGTTTCGGATCCAGTGCCGGAAAGAAGCTCAGAGCATAGCTCTCTTTATAACTCGCTGAGTGACTTTGAACTTATAGATCAGACCTACCGTTAGAGGTCACGTTTCGGCACATACGTCATAACTGGCAGGACGCAATGATTTGAGACTTTCGTTTTGAAGCATTGCGGTATAGGAGATGAGAAGAGCCGAGGCATTTTCCCAAATGATGTCCAAGCGAGCTGAATACGTCTATCGACCTCCTTGCTGAAGTTGGATTGGAACGAAGATGCGAAATGTACTCACCATTCACATTATTAACGTGTTATTAATTTATTTGTTATTATTAAAGACTCCTTGCCAAAACTGCTAATCAACTTCTATAATACATTTAAAAATTAATGGTATTAATCGTAGCGAATGTATAGATGAGAGACGTGATTTTTCTTTACTCTAGGACTTTGGAAAAGTACTAAACCGAAGAAGGTTGTATCTATAGTTAAACCCAGGCAATTCCCTGTACAGCTAAATTCAATTACATGTACTAAAAGGTTTATGTCCCAAATGGTTTGAATTAATTTGTCTCTTGACTTATTTATCCTTCATATACTCAGATCATTACACGGTTGCCATAGAAGAATGAACGAATGAAATAGAATATATTTTAGAAAATTCTTTTTATGAAATTTGCATTTTTTTTATGTTATAAAATTCCAAGAAAATTAAAAGTACATGGATATTTTGAAAGTTAATATTGCAGAAGATAACAAAAAATTAATATAAGGCTATTGTTTAAAGGATAACTTCAAGCTCTGGCGAGTTTTACTTTCATGAAACACATTTTTTTTTATTCGAGTCCGGAAACATGCACCGAACCATTACAAATTGTCACTGCCAAACTGCAGTTTGTCGGCAGTTATTATATAACATACTACATACTATGTTATGTTATCATTACATACTATGTTATAACATCTTATAATAACTATGACCAGCGCCGGCTCTAGCTCATGTAGCGCCCGGGTGCAGGGCGCCCTCTAGTAGGCGTTTTGAACTCTTTGGAGGTGTCGCGAGCGGCGCTCGGCGCCCCCTAAGACCCTGCGCCCGTGTGCACCGCACCCCCTGCACCATAGGTAAAGCCGGCACTGAATTCAGCGCTCGACAGGCGCCCCCGGGCGCGGGGCGCCAGGGGTGCACCGCACCCCTTGCACCCCCTGGTAAAGACGGCCCTGACTATGACTACTATATATTGTGCATATATTGCTGGTAATTTCCTCACCGGTATATCTGGTGGGAAGACCCTCAGCAATCTACAGCCAATCTAACTTATTAAAAATATGTTTTTTAATATATCCTTTGTAACTTTGCATGGAGCAGCGTGAAAATCTTACCTCATTAGAAAATTTATTCAAAATTCGGGGCATCCGGTACTTTCTGGTTCTTTTCTCAAAATAATTGCCCGATTTTTTAACGACCAGGGTCATATTTTCCCATTGCCTTGTCGCATGCGACTGAGAGACAACTTCTTTAAGCTCCTCGTTGTCGAAATCCTCCTCAGCCAACAGAAATTCCACCTTGAACGTTATAAAATTATGCACTGGCATAATTTTATAGTAGTGAAAACGTAATTTATAATATTGTTCACATTTCTTCTTAATTTTATTATCTACTAGCTGTACCCGGCATGCGTTGCATGCCCGTTAATTTATTTTGCACATAATATATTATATATATATATATATATATATATATATATATATATATATAATATAGCTATGTCCATCTGGAATAATGTACCTTTCAAATGGTGAAATAATTTTTGAAATCGATTTAGTAGTTTCGGAGATTACCTTCTACATCCTAACTTACAAACGTTACCTCTTTATAATATTAGTATAGATTAAAAATTTCGTAAATCTAATTTGTAATTGCTCAATTCGTTCCAAGTACATCTTGAAGGTGAGACCATAGCTGTCCACACCGTATGACAGTATGGAGTCAGTTAGGGCGTGGTATAGTGCATACAAAATGCCTCTGCCCACTGCTTTTTTTAGTTGCCACATTTTACCTAACATCGATCTAACACTTTATTCACATGCGACTTCCACGACATACTCATGAACGTAAATTTAAAAGTTTGACTGTTTGGCAAGTGAGATGAATTCGAGTTCCCACAGTAATGCAGGTGGGAACAAACATGTGCGCCCTAGATTACGCAGCGTTACGTGCCGCGTTATTACTTTGAAGTAGTAGTCGAAGAAACTTCTCTTTGTTTGTTCGAGAGGTTACGGTTGCGAAGGTTATGTCTTTCGTCGTTGATGAGGGCCATCAGTTGTGATCATCTCTCATCTCCATCAACAGTCATCTCAGTCTTTGTGGTCAGTAAATAACTTTTACCCCGCAGTTCAGATATTATCAATAGATAATTTTGAAGGAATCTCTTACTAAAATTAGAGAAGGTCAAGAGGGGATTTATTTATTGACTTATTCTTTTTGTAAATTGTTACAAAAAGCGAACACGATGCCTTACAGCATTACCTCCCAGTCAACCTTTGGGTTATGCAGCATATGAAGTAAATAAATGTAGTAAATATTGAAGATAGAAGAAAGCCTTTGTTCACATTAGTTCCTCTAATCAGTTCTACAATAGAACTGATGGGTTTTTTTTTCTCACTAGTACCACACTTAAACATTTATTCACTCTCTCCTGTAAATTATTACAAAAAGGGGAGTTGTTGGACTATTATGACGTAAAGTAGTGGGAGAGTAAATAAATGTAATAAATGTAAAAGGTAAATAGAAAAACAACTAGTGTAAATAAATATTAAAATATAAATATATCTATTATAATACTGTAACCCTCTCTTTTTGATCCTTCTTATTGTCCACTACTGGACACGGGCGTCCTCATGCGAATTCCCTTGTGCATTTTATTCAATTTATTTATTTGAGACATTTTTGTTGTGCACGCTGCAATCCAACAGCCGCTGGGCGCGCTCGACTGGCCACGCTACCCCTCTCTCACAGAAGACTACCTTGAAATGTACTACATTTCCCACTTTATCTTATTTCCCTAATGTAGGTACGTACGTGTGTTGGTAGTGAATGAGATGTGCCAGAGCCCATACCCATCCTATCCCTCCCCATTTTCCCAACCCTTTCTCCAAATACATTTCTATATCTCCAAAGGTAGGCAGCGCATCGGGGGCGTGCCAACGTTTGCCAACTAATGTTGGCATGTATCGCGGATGTCTATGGGCGACAGTATCCACTTACCATCGGGTGCACTGTATGCTCGTCTGCCGCCTTCGTCAATAAAAAAAAAATCATAAGGACAAATGTGTGCTGTCATCTGTACCAGAATAATCTGTTTTACAGCTGTCAGCGCCTTCCCTTAGATCTATTCTTAGTACCTACTAAGTTACAGTTATTTAAGAAAACAGTTTAATAATCGGGTGGTAATTATTGCGTATAATATGTACGTTGTATGTGTTTTATGTAAGTATGTCTGCATGTGATTGTGTGGGAGTGTGGTCTTAGATTTTAGTAAATTTATGCACGACGGCCTTACAACGCCACGCTGGCCAAGCGGATTGGCGAATCGACTGTTCAGAAGTGGTGTAGTTTCTTAGGGCTTGTGTTAGCGACTCACGGGAAGTAATGGGGTGGCGCTATTAACCGGCCAATACCACACGTCCGTATTATCAATAATTGATAAGTTGAATAAATATTATTAAAGGTACATGTTACACGAGTACTGAATTATTCAAAGTCATAAACTCATACGTCTTAAAAATTTCGTAAAAGCCCCGTTTGCCGTTTTATGTTTGTAATTACCCCCTAATTCTCTGTTAAAGACTTTTATTATAAAGAGAACACAGATTATTTCCTTTGATGTGCGGCCAGCGAACCAAAATGAAGCAAATATTCCGTTCGTATTAAAGAATTATTTTCTCCTAATTCGAACGCTTTGATCGCTGACACCAAATTACATTTTATAAGTCGTGAGGAAAATAACAAAGCCGGGATGGAGAGAACGAAAAAGAAATCAGTGAAAGAAAATAGAATAGAAAGTCCCGGATGGAATACCGGTCGAAAGGCACGTTCTGATTGGTTATTTTTATACTTGTAATATTTGAAACATTTTTATTAAATTGATAGGAAATCTGATAGGATTCTCGGTGTGCCCCGTTTATGAAACTCCAGAAAAGTGCAGCTCAATCTACACGTATAAAAAACAGTAAAACGATTTAGTTAAATCGTTGAAATCTGTACATTTAAATTAAACGTTAATTTAAAGAAAATGGTCATATAGTCTTTTAAGGATTTTAATGCTTTCTAAAATGTTTGTCTGTATGTTTGATTGAATGTTGGCGTGTTTGAATTTAGCATAATCCGCGGAACGGGTGTAGGATGCTGAAAGGTAACTCGTAAGAACGCGCCCACGTTCTTACGAGTTACCTTTCAGACAGTTGCATCACGTAATTGATTCGGATTTCTAAATTAATTAATGAATCAGTAACTAATGTGTAGACGTGACCTCGAGTGGAGGCTACATATCGAGGGAAGCCCAGTGGGCAGTGACTCCTTTCGGGTGGAATGACGACTTGAAGATGTTCGCCGGTCGTAATTGGATGAGAAGAGTCGATGATCGTGTGTGGTGGTGAGCTTTGAGAGAGTTTGAGAACTTTATGCAGCAGTGGAGAGGACATAGGTTGATAGTATGGTATGATAGATATGAGTTACTTACAACTTACAGACTGAGGAGTTATTAAAAACGCTCTAGCACTTTCCGAATTGAGTGCCTTAAACAATACTAAATCAACATTTTCTTTTAATTCCTACATTTCAATGAATGGTGAGTACAACAAAACAACCTACACGGATCAGATATTGTGAACGGGCCCTTATCCGCCTATTTTCATTCAGCAGTGTCTGTGTTGTGTTAAAATTCTGAGTGTGTGTCCTAAAACCACGTGCAGGTTGATTTTTGTGCATTTTCCGCCGCAGCCATCAAGCCAAAGCCGAGAGTTAGGAGATTCACTACTAGAGCTGTACCATGTCGATATGTACATGTACATGTACCATATTTGATACATGTGGCTTTACAACAGCACTCCATCTCTTCTCGTGAGTGACATAAAGGGCGATTAAGGGATAACGCAGCGGCTACTACAAGCCCTGGGGAACTACACCACCTCTAATAAAGTGGACTTGCCAACCCCCTTAGCCAATAAAGTGGACTTGCCAACACGCTTAGCCAAAGTGACATTTTAGGACCCATATATCCCTCATGCACAAAATAATTGTGCACGAAAGGGCCATAGGTCCAGCAGTGGGCAATAACAGGGCTGATTATGATTACAGTATTTTATATAGCTCAAAGGGCCACTAATACAAAACAGGACGGTTGAAGATTATTTTACTCGACGTTTCGGTTGGGTTGTACTAACTATGCGAGCTGAGCTTTAAGACCCGTTTAAATACATAATTTATGTGTGAAAAACGCGAAAATCTCAAATCTTATTGAACTATTAAAGGTCTAAGGCCATATAGCTTGATATATAAAATATGTAGTAACAGCAAATAATTTCTGTCCACGAAGATTGTTAGGTAATATAATGCAGTCACGTTCCACACGGATACTTACAACGGACCGTTCCACGCATCCACGAAAAAAGAACAAATAAAATTTGCTATTCAATGACCCACAACCTCAGCAGCTTTCTACTGTCGAAAAATTTCATCCTGGGTCCCCGTGGGCCAGCGAATTGAATCGATGGTGAAATTCAAATACACTTCCATTGTGCAATTGAATTCACAATTTATAAAAATGTGACTCGCAGCTGTTTAGTTTCGGATATTTCCTTCCTTATTTATTATTCGTATGCTTGACGTTTTTAGGTTAATTACTGTAACTTTCATCTAGGTACAATCGGCCAATCATAATGTTGAACTCTTCAAACTAGAGTTTAAATGTAACATTTCTAAAAAAGAGCGAGTTTTGCTTACATATCTAACTTGTTAATTTTTATTTGGAGCTTTATCGCTGTGTTCTTTAAAACGAATCAAACGCGAAATTACTCAACACCCTTATGGGGGCCCATGAGGTACATACCTAAGTTAAAGTACAATAAGTTAAAGATTGTTGTGATAACTTGTTCGTTGCAGCGGCAGAGTTACAATAAAATAAATAAATGCTAACTAAATAATCATGTTTGGACCCACAATAACGCGCGACTGCGTCGCTAAATTGCATATAAATATAAATACTTCCCGTATAAACGTGTATAAGATTAAGTTTTACAATTCTATATATAAGATTTTAAGTAAGTATTCGAACCGGTTGTAAGATAGGTAGGCTCTACAAGGCCTTAAAGTAACATCATTAAATTTTAACCAATTCTTGTGTTTATTTTTATTCAAACTTCGAAACACTCACGTCAAGATTGGCGTAAAATGGATGTTACGTTGTCGTACTCCCACACATTTAATTAAAGGGGTCATTAAATTCTTACGTTACCTTTTTAAGAAGCCTGTTTAGGTCAAGTAGGAATTTTCAAGAAGCACTCACGCAAAAGTCGTACTCGTGTTGTATTTAGAACCATAAATAAATCGTGTCGTACTAGCGTTATGACGTGTGGTGTCTTTCGGGTTTATAATAGCATCAGCCCACTCTTTCCGTGGGTGTCGTAAAAATCCTGAGGAACTATATACACCACCTTTGAAAGAATTAACTCGCCAATCCGCTTTACCAGTGTTTACCATTTACCATTTACCTTTACCATTCATTCCTCATGCACAAGACAGTGATCATGGGGGTCCGATGACCAGCAGTGGATGAAAGGGCTGGTTACGCTTTACGTGTTGTTTAATGCTAGTACCTAGCATTAAACATGGCTGGTTTTATTGAACACATTCGCTCCTCAACACAATACTGAATTCTGGACACATAATGTCCGTTAGAGCCTAAGAAATACAACATCGAAATTTCCAAATATAGTCTTCACACCCTACAGACGTATTTATTTATTTACCTGCAGGCGCAAAAAAACTAGTCTAAAAAAATATTTTGTTCTTTCGCAGGTAGGATGGTTAAGAGCAGAAGACCAGACAGTATTAACAATGCACGAGAAGGCCGTCCTCGGCGCGCGGTACTCAGTAAGCCTGGACGCACCAAGAACGTGGCAGCTTCGCATTCGCCCGCTGCGTGCTGAAGATCGCGGCTGCTACATGTGCCAGATCAACACGCAGCCCAGCATGAAGTGGCAGATCGGCTGCATTGATGTATACGGTGAGCTATTGAATTGAAAAGCTATAATATTACTTATTGTACAACAAAGGTTTTTTAATCATTATTGCCGATGTCAACCCCGCCTATGTCTGCTACGTGCGTTGCCGCAAGCAAGATATTTGCTGTACCTCTATAACGATTAAGTTTTTATCAGTTCTGCGTTCAGAGATTTTGTCTTGAATGATTTTTTTAGGACCATCGCACCTGACCATCATTGAATGTCGGTATATCACTTCTTTGACAAGAAGCTGTTGCGCAAAGTGTGGATCTTCAAGACATTTTACACGTCGAACCAGAAAGTATCTCAAGAGAGCTATAAAAAGGATTCTGCAAGGTCTTCACCGCACTCGAAATCCCTTGTTGCAAATGTTTACGAGCGGCTGCGAGCACTTACGTACTGTCCTCTCATCTGCAACTACCACATAATATATAAAAAAAAGATACTAACATAAGTTTCTCTCAAAAAAAATCCAAAAACAAATGATTATGAATATGAAATATAAATATGTCACAATGTGGATCCGCGGCAACATTGAATATTCACAGAAACCCGTACACACCTTACTGCATACACAATACTTACATTTATACCTTTTTTTCATTTATTTAGTTTTTTCTACATAAATGCACACACACACACACACACACATAATTCCCACACCTGAAGTCTTACCCGATAGTTCATTGTTAAGTAAGCCCATTGCAGACAATAAATAGCTATTTTGCATAAATAGCTTAATTTTCTTGTGCAATAAGTTCATATTCCTGTTTTGTTGTGGATTATTCACATGAATAAATAATAAAAAACAGGCAACAGTTTCGGATATTATAGTGACATATAAGTATGATAAGCGACACGTGTGCTTTTGTAAATAGAAGACGGACCTATTATTTGACTGAAATGTATTAAATAAAGAGAGAATTTATATACTCTCTTATAACTTCCTTCCCCTTCTATTACTTTGTGTTGCTTTAGTGGGTTTATTGTCGAATATATTTTCTTTTACTGTGTCCAATCTTATATTAATAAACGGAGTTAAGATGAAAAACATTACAAACGTAACCGAAATAATAATAATATAACTGTCCACCTAACCTAACACTATTTACCAATGTAAACAGTCATTTTCATTTCAAAAGAGTTTCGCCACAGCCCCGACAAAGCTCTTTCTTAAATTATAGGGAGCGCTCGTTGGCCATATATTTGCTAATATCGCTCCACACCCTTTTTTATTCCATTCAAGTTTCTGGGGCATGTAAGACGAGACTGATCGATCGGTCAGCAAGGTTGGACCGATACACCTGGCCATTTTGCTCTTTATTACTTTCGAGAGTTTTTGACTTGAATAAAGTAAATATTTAGCAAACAACGGTTATTCATCTTTATTTCATTTATTTATTTACTTTGTATTGTAAATTATTACAAAAGGCGAACTTAATGCTTTACAGCATTATCTACCAGTCAACGTTTGGGATATGCAAGACATGAAGTGATAGGGGAGTAATTAGGATAAAGTGGTAAATGCAGTAAATTTGACACCGTGTTCTGTGAGTGCATGGTAACGTAGAAAGTTCAGTGAGCCCAGCGGCTGCGATATTGCAGCGAGCACTGTTCCCCTCCTAAATTTCAACTAAATTAGCATAAGCAGCCGCCTAGAGTCATAGTGGAGAAAATAAAGGTTTTTACTTCTTAACCCTCAAGAACGGAACCTATTTCGATGTAGTCTTTTTAATGATTGTTATTATCAACTGTTCAAAATAAAAAACGTTGTAGCGGGGGAATATAGTTAGTTATACTTATTGTTTAAACAACAATAATAAAATTTATACAAGGTGGCCATTAAATAGTGGCCAAGCTTATCGAGAGGCGATTATCTGGCGACAGGCCAGCTCATGACCTATCGGATGACCACAATTTGATCTTAGTGAAAGTAGCATAGTTTTCAAGATATCTGCGTATATTGATTTTTAGAAAAATTGGTACTCTTGGTCAGTAATTTGCGTACTGTAGCTAAAAATGAAGGAAAATTCACATTCTGTTTTGAGATTATTATTCTCGAAAAGTTGTTCTGTGAGACGTAGATCAGTATTTTTCGTTTACTATTAAGGTACCTTCCAAAACTTTACGTTTGTCTCAAGTTAAAGTACAACCTTCGTCTACCAATTTGAATTTAACCTTCAGTTATCAAAAAAATTGCAGCGAACCACGATTGTCCTACTATTTAAAAATTAATGTATATTCTGAAATGGGTTAATGCGATTTGCTCTTTTAAAAATGATGATATTGCTATTAAAATACAAAGGAGCTATTTTCGTCAAATTTGAATACAACAAAAATTAAATCTTTTTTTTTATTTTCTACACTGAATTCATTACACTAAATTGATCTTAAGTCATAATTTATTGATCAAGGCATTTGGGGATCTAAAAAAGACTGATAAACATAAATAAATATAATACATTATATTTATTATTAAAATTATAGAAGATTGCTTGCCGCCTGGCCTGATGCAGCCTCTACTCGTACATCCTCTTATGAACGCCCTCTTCAGCTGGCGAACGTATCTTCGCTTACTTATTTGTCTAGCAGCTGCAGCGACAAGCTAGCGTAACCAATTGGATTTTTTTTACTAGAGCTGCCTCGAGGAAAAAGTATACAGCTAGCAGCAAGTATCACTATCTCCGACAGAATGTGCGGATAAAAACGTATTATGTATAACAGAGTTTATTTGCAAGTCCAACAATATCCAGTAGTCAATATCTCCCGAACAATGGGGTTGTAAAAATCAAAATTTTCTGTTCCCAATAAATATAACTCAGCCAGCAGCTCCGGACAGCATTATGATCAGCGACCCCAAAACCTCCGAGTAATATTTTCTCGTCAAAAATTAGAATTAACATAGAAAACCTATACCAAATTAAAAAAAAAAACTTCAATATCTATTCTGCCGCCACTATAATGTTTCTTATTTCTAATAATAAATAGTAACAAACATTTTTAAAAAATCGTCGCAATCAATCGCAGCTGCTCTTGGGGATTAAGAACTTTTGACGATTTATAAGCTTCATCGACTCATACGCATACTATCAATACGACCGCAACACTGAAAAACATTTCCATTAACAAAGATGCAGAAACAAATGTAATTAAACGGTTTTATTTAGCTCGACCCGTACGGAATTTATTTATTTGGGTCAAAATTAGAAATTGAAATTTAAGCACCTTCCCGTTGTCAGATTGATCTGAAATTTGGTACACACATTTAATTTAGATGACAATACAATATAATAAAATCAATAACATTATAAATCTAAGATGGCCGCCGATACAAAATGGCGGATTACATATTTTTCCTTAACCCCCTCAATATGGGTATCAAATGAAAGGGCTACACGTAGTTTTCAGTGCACATAAAATATAAAACCGTTTAACTTAAAAGTTTTTTAAGATTGTTATTTTAAATTATGCATTTGACATTAAAAAGACAAATTGGAAGCTATTCAGCAGAGGAATTCAAAATAACTTTTGACTTTCGAAACCTGCGATGTTCGGAAGTCCGTTCAGAACCGCGCAGTGTCGACGAGTTTAGCAATTTTGTAGCCTCGATATTTGCATGCCGGCCCGAGATTTCTTTTTCAATTTCGAACTTGTCCCACACTTTATTGAAGCGGGTGTCACTCGGGCCGACAAGCCCCGATGTTACTGGCAACTTTGAGAACGTTCCGATGAACAATCCTTTTTAAAACTGAAGAGTTTCTGCCGGTAATTAATTTCTAGTTACAATTTACAAAAAACAATGTTGCTACTACAAACGTGTTTACTAGCAACATTGTAAGTATTATTTGCCATCATTTTTTATTAGGACTGGAATAAGGAAATCTTTAGCGATATTGTTCTCCAAAAGGATATCGAGTCAATACTATGCTAAAATTCGAAGAAATCTCTGGAAATAAATAAGCCTCGGAAAACAACATTTTGTTCATCTGACATTAATCTGAGTGGTTTGAAGAGGTAAAGTAACTCCAACTGTAATCAGAATTAACTTAGTTGATTAATTTAATAAAACTTGATACAACAGTTTATATTCATGACAGTTTCATTGTTGGGTTCATAACTTCCCCAGATGACTACGTACATGAAAATAGTCCATCGCGTTTAACAACGCAGCACTGCATTTTTCAAAATGAAATTCTTAAGTAAAACGATGCACACAACTCTCGGCGTCTTCGCAACGTCGACTCAAAGGAAATAAAAATAAAAATTCAACATTAAACATTTCCCAGGGAAGTTGGAAATAAATAAAGTTTGTGTAGAAGTTTATCTGCTGCAGTCTCAAGTGGGGACAGATGGCGTAAGATTTAACATAAGAGGGAACACTTTTGGTATTAAAAACATAGTCTTCTTTGTAAAATGTTGTTTCAATTTTGGACCAATGCATTTTACTAGAAGAATGTGCTCACTATTTAAACTTCTTTCACATA
This sequence comes from Sesia bembeciformis, assembly GCA_943735995.1. NCBI lineage: Eukaryota > Metazoa > Arthropoda > Insecta > Lepidoptera > Sesiidae > Sesia > Sesia bembeciformis. Next base: position 12,734,442 of record OX031040.1, read on the forward strand.
TTTATTTCACATTCAAATTTTTGTTTTATTTGCTGGCTGACTGGCAATACGCGTGCCATTAATTTATGCAAATTACTATACAAAAGAAGTTTAAAAAACATATTTTTTTACATTCGGTTGATTGTTTAGTGGTTTCCATATTTCGTGTTTGACATCATTCATCACTGTTAAACTTAATTGTGACACAAACAAAATACGAGTATTATGATGTTGTGTCCTAATTAAATTTTCTTTTTTCTTATTTTCTTCTTCTTTCATGTTGTTACGAACAAGGATCAACGTAACTTGACGCCGAGAAAAGACGGAAACCAGACCCATCAAAACCCCTTATTTGCATTTAATTTATATGTTTACACATCACAAATTACATTTACTTGTTTCGCTGATACGATAACAAAGAAGTCGTGCCCCAGGCAGTTATATAACTGTAACTTCCTTGATATATTCTGCTGGAACCGCGAAATACTAAAAGTTTTGCAATTTACTTTTATTTGCCGCCACGATTTGCATGACTCGAGAGTAACTGTCGCGATTCCTTTTCCAATTTTCAACTTATGCCATATTTGAACTGCGCACCGGCCGAGGTGACTTAGTAATCACGTCGATTAGTTTTTTTCTTCTGTTTATTTTCAGTTGTTTTGGGAGTAAATAAATTAAATATTTACAGAAATGTGGTTTTGATTTGTTACTCATATCGGCTACAATTTTAAGCAACAATATGTGATGTAATCTGAACAAAGGGAATTGATTATCGGCATGAATCTATTGATCCTAGTGAAAGTATTTTACCTTAAAATTTCGTCGTTTTAAAATTCTGTTATAATAATAATAATAATGTCTCATGAAATCATGAAATCATGTCTCTTTATCATGAAAACAGATTGCAAAAATAGTGTCTTTGCCTTTAATACGTGCAAAAATTAACTTGACAGATATTAATTAAATTTACATTTATAAAATAAACGTTACAATCATCATTATTACACATAAATTATCATAATTACTTTACATTATAAATATATAATAAAATCTGTTTACTATTACATTATCGTCATTATTATTATCAAATTAATAATCATCGTCAGATTGATTACAATTTAATGTATATGTTATGCAAACAGTCGAAAATACAACTTCTTCTTAAACATATATTTTGGTATTTATATACACATTTACAACCATACAGTAAGCATTCCTGCTATACAAGTTTAGTCGACATCTTACGAGTAGTGAATATAGTACAACAAGATCATGACGCCTCGCTCTTGGCGGTAGCACATCCGAACAGGCGGCAGCACATCCGAACAGGCGGCAGCACATCCGAACACTGTTCAAAGCACTTCGGATGCTCCCTCACAAAAACGCAGACCTACGTGAATCTTACGTTAAGCCACCCCCTCAATTATGGCTTCTACTCGTACCATCCCAGAGCCTTTCGGAAGTCGAGCAATCTTCAGAGCTTACTGCATGCTTCTGGTAGTTACCATGGCATATAGACATATGCTACAAAACCAATATTCCCGTGGAATAGTGAGCACGTGGTTAAAAGCTAATTGCATATATTCTGATCGCTTCAGTGCCATAGGGGGCCATATTTGGAGGCGTGGGCTCCATGCGAGTAATCTGAAAAATATTTTACTTTCATTTTGTCTCTTGGGACCACTAAATTTTTAAAAGAGAATACAATTTACCTGAATCAATCAAACATTTACCTGAAGTCTCTGCCATTAAAACTAATGATCAATTTCACAAATTGATAACAGAACATGTGTATAGAACACACAAAACAGAAGTACTGTTTGCGGAAAAACAATACGTGTAGCATTTTTAACCAAAATATCTCCTAACAGAGTGTCGCCTACCAAACTGTCAATAAAGGCTTAATTTCTTCCTCTCTCGAGTTAAATCCGCAATGATTGATTGACGCGAATTCAAACACTGACGGCACGTTCTCTAAACGTATAAATAACACCGGGATGTTGATCGTGGATCAAAATAATTCGATCGTATTTCTGCCTGACATTTACGGTAATATACAGTATAACCATTTTGCATGCCGTAATTGACGTAAGCAATACTTGCTTTGACGGAAACGTCATTCTTTATCAAGTGTGTTTTTATCGTTTAGTAAATAAATATAGGAATAGGCGCCATTACGCCATTGCGTTATTACATTATCGGCCAGAGCCTGTCTTACAGGTGGGTTCATCATGCTATATGCCCCAGGATGACAATGGATTTCAGTATCAGAAGATCAGAACCAGAATATCAATAGGTGTGTTTTGAATTTCGAATGTGTCGATTTCGTTCAATATTGCGGGTACCCTTTTCTATAATAAGAAGGAGGCAGACGAGCTTACAGCCCACGTGATGGTAAGTGGATACTGTCACCCATACACATCTCCAGTGTATGGCACTTCAGTCCAGAATGACAAATGGTGGCAAGCTCCGGCTGGCTGCCTTTGGAGATGTTGGAAGGGATTTGGAAAAGGAAAAAGGTTGGTAAAATGGGTTGGAACGTATATTGTGGAATAAGATAAAGTGAGAAATGCAGTATATTTCTGTGAGAGGAGTAAAAAGTTCAGTCAAATGCCCCCAGCGGCTATTGGATTGCAGCGTACACCCCCCCCCCCCCCCTCCCCTTATATTATGTGCTTAAGTTTACATCTTAATTTCATTGATAAGGTGTCCATGGTTTTATACAGGGTTTATATAAACAATAACTGCATCACCATAAAATTAAATTTCAACCATTAAAAGTAACAAATTTTGTCGGTACTACGACTTTTTTTGAACTTGATATTAGCTCCAAAAAGTTACCTTATTTTTTTTTTTCGTCCCGTTCTTTCGTATTGTTTGTCTTTATCTTATACACCGCCCGCTTACAATTCCTCTTTCTCAACAGTTTAAAACATAACCTATTTGTTTGCTTCACAGAGCAGATTACATTTTTAGGTAACATAAAAATATTTTTACCTTTGTGTGAAAAAAAAGTGATGAATTTTAATAAATCGTAAATCTAAAATTGATAGTTTTCACAAAAGTAATAGTTATTTTTTAGTTATCACTTAATTGACTTATGCAATTTATTGTTGATTTTACATCAACATCATTCTTTATCAAGTGAACTTTCATCTGCCTATTAATATTAACGACTAAGGGCCTATTTCACTACCTTCGAGTAAAGTTACGATTTGTTACTTAACAATTATCACTAATCGGCAATTAAAACTGCCCATCGATTTCATCTATTAGCGATACTCCGCCTTGGTTTTTAGCAACCCCTGGTAATTCTGTGATGCTACAATTATTACCGCTCACTTTAATTGTCGGTTACGTAACTCAAAACTATCTTACAGATTGTGGAATAGAGCCTAAACCTAATGTTGATTGCTGATGAAGCATAAATTTATTGTAAATGTCTTATTAAAATTCAATGATCTTTAGTAATAACTACTATAATTCTCAGGAGTTAAAAGCTGTTTGAATCACAAATCGAACTTAAAAATACATTGTTCTACGTAGGTATTAACTACTTTAATTATTGGTACTGGACGAATTATGTACTTAAAATATTACGTATAATAATTACTAACTAACCAGCCTAAATTATGGACTTGACTACTGATAATTCACCCACGTTTAATAATTCTGGCCTTTAGCTCAGAGTGAGTTGATTTTAATAACAGTTCCAAAGCACCTAGTTAAGGAGTCGCATAAATTTACCAAGGATTATAGATACGAGACTTTACTTAGTTATTCCAAAACGAGTTACGATTTTAATTAAAAACGTTAAATCACGTAGAAATAATCTAAAGAAACCGAGAGGAAATACGAAACAAAAAGGAGGAGAAAAATTTAAGTCTCAATGTTGAATGCAAATGGCTCCTGGGCCAAACGAAAACGGTTAAAGTAGCAGAAAGTTTCCATGTTATTCCGGGTAAGGGGCTATAAATCACAACAATATTGTGAAAATTTACTTTTCTCCCGTCAGTAGGTGTTTCGTATAAAAAGTTTGCGCGTTAAAAATTGGCAGCTCCTTTGTGGCAGACGACTGCTTTTTATACAGTTTGTTTGTTAATTTGTGGCACTTCGTGATTTAACGCTTTGCGGAGAGGAGAAAGTGCTATTGTGTCACGTTTCTATATTTTGTCATTTTACGGTGATGTTATATTTTTATTGACAGATCTGATGGTTTATATGTTTCCTTTTCCTATTATCTCTTCTTTTGTGTAAGATTAGTGAGCGGTTAACACAATGGTACCTAATTATTTAATTAAAATCTAGAACATAAAAGCCTGTACGAGTGCGCTACGAACCTTTTAAAATCCGATTCACAGCTTCATTGAATAACACCATTGTTTAGTATAGTTTAGTATAAAAACATATCAGACAGTTCATTCCACAATTTAAGGGTTTGCAGTATAAAGTGTCTTGAAGACCGCAGAGTACGCAGTAGCTCACTGTCAAGAAAGCATAATACTTTATCTATTAGTACTTACTGTTACAGTAGGTGATAGCCTAGGGGTATTTATCCTCGACTAACATTCGTGTGATCGTGAGTTCAATTCCTCGGCCCGTACTACGGTATTCCTACTTGTAAGGTTTTTTTAAAATTTTCACTAGCTTGGCGGTGAGAGGATAACATCGTGAGGAAACCCGCATGCTACAAAAATAAAAAAAATTAGTATGTGATCCATCAATCCGCACAAGGCCTTCCCGGTGGATTACGATTCAAAACCGCGAGTGTTTTACTACGGAAGGGAAGGGATGGGAAGTTATATTTTAAAATTGAAGTTCAAAGAAAATTTTAATTATGAGATATCTACCAAAATCTTCGTCTAACAAATTCTTGTTTCCACAGTGCCACCAGACATCATGAGCGACGATACATCAGCGGATGTATCTGTGCAGGAGTTAGAGAACGCGACTCTCACTTGTAAGGCTACGGGTCACCCTCCGCCTAAAATCACATGGAGGAGGGAGGACCATGAGCCTATACTGCTGAAGAAGCAACTCTCTAGAGAATTTGAAAAAGGTAAGATTCTGGTTACGAAATTGACAATCATAATTAATCGTAAGTAGATGAAAAACGGACCAATTGTACATGTTTTATTGACAAAAATGCAATGAAACAGTAATTTTAAAAAAACGTCGTGTTTTTGTTTTGATGCTATAGCTTTAGATATCTGACGTAACACATTCGTTAAAAATTTGTTTCGAAAATTTAAATTTGGATCAAATGAAATCATCACATAATATTTGCCCTAAAAGTGACCGGAATACAAAAGAAGATAATTAATTAAAATAAACAGATCATAATGCTCGATAGGTTGAAAAAATCACGGGACTCACTATGAGTGACTTTCTCGAGAAAATGGTTGCCATTTCCACTAGATCATTTCAAAATGGACACGACCGTCATCAATAAACTAGATACTTCAAACTAGGTCAGACTAGGTCAGAGAAAACAAGGATTTAAGATACTTCTAGAATCTTGGAATGCAAATTTGTTATTTAATTGTACAGATGATGATATTTTAAGAAGACTTACAGTATAAAATAGAGGCGTTGTATACACGGATGACACTATACCTACTACATAAGAAACTGTTCCTACTGCCTTTGCAGCACGACAATCTACTTTAAAATGGATATTAATTTGCTTCGTGTTTCCTACATCGTCGGAGGGTGTAATGAAAGTAAGAGGAGGTATTCCACCCCCTAGCAACCAATTTGTACACACACCTGCTTCACATTTTGCCACACACATGAGCCCCGAGAATGTGTGGGTTTGGATTACCCTCGCTATAAATTTTTAAAGCCGCTAGACAGATGTGTACAGAAGAAATTATTTAATATTCATTGTCTATGTAAGTACGATTACGGCTGTTAATTGTCTCATTAACGAAACTGGCACAACAGTATGTATTTGGAATTCTTTACATGCCAATATTTTTTAAATAGTTGTATTTGTAATGTACTTTAAAGATTACGTAACAAATGCCGAAACTATTAAAGAGGAGCAGGTGTCAATTAAGTAATATAGCGAGTATCAAAACTATTCTCGTCTGTAATCCCGATTGGAAATCTGTTGTCTCAACCCCACGCCGAAAAGTGTAGCTGTCAGCTCTACGTACGCGAAGAATGGGTATACATAAACAAAAAACACTGAATGGGTGGCAAATCCATGGTTACAAATTTAACAAATGTTACAATTGTTAAAAATGGTTTGGTATATTACAATTTACAAATTTATAAAAATAGTCTACGGACTATTTTTACAAAACAGAGTGACAGAAAGTACTAGTTTTAGAAAAGAAAATACATGAAGTTTTTTATTGATCGTAAAGAATATGTTTTATTTTTAAAGGTCTTTTCATTGACCTGTTTTCTAGCTTACCCTCTTTCATTCCAAAAATATTCTGTTTGCGATCATGACTGTAAATTTAGTACTTACGTCTTACGATTATTGATAACAAACATTGTTATCAATTCAGTGTATCTAAAGGCTTTCTCATAGAAAGAAAGAAATATTTTTTTCTCTTTAGTTCGAATATTGATTTTGTTAAATGATAATAAAGCGTCTTTTTCTATTAAAATTCCATTAGTAAACTTGTCGTTTGTCACGTTATTTTATGAATAAGTAAAATAATACATTTAGTTCTTCGTCACTTGACAATAAAATAAATTATTCCTTTCCTTTTAGTAGGCGTATACGAGTTCAAAATCGATGCTAAATTTAGACTTCACTACTTTGTGGTCGTATGTACTATGTACTTAGTTGAAATCTAGCAATTACTTTGGGAAAAGAACAAGAAAGTACCCGGTGCCCAGAAATTTGAATGATTTTCCAAATGAGTTACGATTTCTACACGGCTCTATGCAATGCTATACAAAATATATATTTGATAAGCTGGATAGGCTGTAGATTGCTAAGGGTATTTCCATCAGACGTCTGGTTACGAGACTCCCAGCAATCAGTGCACAATATAATATATTAGTTGTTTGGTATAGCATAGTATGTAATGAAAGCATGTTTACTGCCGACAAACTGTATTGCAGTTTGGCAGTTACAATTTGTAATGATTCAGTCAATGTATGAGGTTGAAAAAAAATGTAAGTGTTACTATCAAAGTAAATAAGTCATATTCAAAGTCGTTCATCGAGCTATGAACAGAGCTATGCTTGGAGTTTATTTACGCGACAAGATCCAAAACGAAGAGTATCGCCAAAAACGAATATCAGCGACGCTCATAGAATTTTGACGCTTTAGGGGAGAGTACACGCTGCAATCCAACAGCCGCTGGGCGCGCTCGACTGGCCACGTTACCCCTTCCTCACAGAAGACTACCTTGAAATGTACTGCATTTCCCACTTTATCGTATTTCCCCAATGTACGTACGTGTTTCGGTAGTGAGTGAGATATGTCAGAGCCCATTCCCATCCCATCCTATCCTTCCCCATTTTCCCAACCCTTTCTCCAAATCCATTCCTATATCTCCAAAGGTAGGCAGCGCATCCGGGGGCGTGCCAAAAAAAAAAAAAATCAATACGCTGAACTGGCAATGGGCAGGCAGATTAGTCTTCAAATCTGTGACCTCCACATACCGAGAAGTGCACCGTGGGACGCCTTCCGCCTAAGAAGAGCGACTAATTGAAGACAGAACATTTATCGACATTGTGCGTCTAGACTACTTGACGCACAATGTCAGCGTGAAACATAATCTTATTTTATCTTATTTAAAACATCTTATATTTAGGAATAAGCACTAGTGGTAGGTACTCGTATATCCGACATAACAACATAGGAAAAAATTGCTCGAAAATAAACATTTAAGACGTTGCGTTTGGACTCTAGTAGGTACTCCTAGATTGTGGTATGTGGCTCACGGGCGGGCTGGCCACAAGATGGTAAGTGGCCAGTCACCACCGCTAGCCATGGACACGTGCAGTTATTGTTAGTCAATTATGTTAATCATAAGTACCAGTTACTATTCTTTGGAATATATTCGTACATCCAGTTTTATGCATTATATATTTTTTGGACTGTATGTACTTATTGCAACCTTGTTTCTATTTATATTTGATTTGATGGTTGACTGGTAGAAAATGTCATATGTCATGAAGTCCGCCATTTGTACCGTTTATTGTGTAATGAAATTTAAATAAATAAAAAATATTATCATTTAGGTTATGGAAAACATCCCGATAAAATCCGTATGGCTTAGAATTGTATAAAGAATTGTGTGTAATGTTGCTGTTTTAAATATAATTTCTCTTATTCAACCATAGTTCATATTATTACAAGGGAGCCCTGTGTTTAACAGTGATGTTGTAATTGTCTAATCGCAAAATTAAACTTTAACAAGCATTGCTAAAGTTTAACTTTGCTTGTTAGTATAAGTATGATTTTGCGATTGCATTGCATTACGAACCTTTCATGCAATATGCTATCATTTACCGATCCAATTAAACGTAGTAGCTACAAACATTTATACAATGAAAGACCAGAATAACATGGCACGTGCTGTGTTGACGTTCATTTTGTGATGCAAAGTAAAATGGAAAGTTAATGAGCTACGAGGGGCCAGTTTAAAATGGACACCTTCAGAGTAATGGATGAGGACGTGATTAAAAATAAATTATGTAATCGAGTTTGTTATCAAGTTGGTTGTTTTATATTGATTATTTATATCGCATTACCTGTTATTGTCGTCACAAAGAAGACACGAAGTTTCAATAGGTAGTGGCACGTCTCAATCTGACTCTCACATCTCACTATCTATATTTACTAACACTATGTCTTTGTCTACAGTTGAGAGTTACGTGGGCAGCTCTCTACCGCTGTGGCGCGTGGACCGGAGACAGATGGGAGCCTTCCTCTGTATCGCCTCCAACGACGTTCCGCCCGCAGTCAGCAAGCGGATCATATTGCTTGTAAATTGTTAGTAGTCTCATGGTATCAACATCATGTGTATCATTGCCATTTTACACTTTATTCGACAACTAAAAAGTAAATAAAATGAAACTCATATTAAAGACCAGTTAACCCATAAAAAAATATATTTCTATTTGCCTTTGAGCTGGGTATTAAAGTTATTTTAAGATAAATGTTGGCTTAATTTAGCGATTTAAAACACTTAAACTACTACTACTACTTAATAACTACTACTTAATAACTATTACTCAATAACTACTACTTCATAACTATTACTAAATAACTACTACTTAATAACTATTACTTAATAACTACTACTTAAACAATATTCATATTATTATATTATCTAAATATATTTTTCTATAACAGAGTGAAACGTGTATTTAAATAATTCAGAGATTTTTAATATTTATTCAGTGTTACATATAAAAGCTTATAAGCTATATAAGCTCCGTTAATATATATTGTAAATCGTCTTATCCAACCAATAGCATCTTTTTGAAAACGTATATGAAGGACAGTCATACAAGCTGTCAAACTGTAAAACGGCGCACCGTCAATATTAGATGTAGGCCTCGTCGCGTGCAAGTAAATATTAAACAAAGACTCAAGGCATATTTACTCAAAGCGGACAATATTGATCAGAGTTGTCAATTATAGGAGGTAATATTAAATGTTTATTGTGTATATGTATGTACTCGTATGTATAATATGTTGGAAGAGTAGTGTCGGTCGACCTTAGAATAACCACCACTCGTAATGCCCCGAGGGTATCTTAAAAGGCGACTAGGGATCATAGTCGCCTTTTAGATCATAGTCATACGGATCATAGTCATAGTCAGTCTTATTATAGGAAAAGCGCTGACAGTTGTGTATGTAATTAATTTTAAGTAAATACCGTTTCTTTTTAAAATCATAACACAATAATATAACATATTCCTAAATGACTATCGCGTTGTAAAAAGATTTTTACTTCATATTAAAGATTTATGTTAAGATTTATGCCAGCTGTCATAGCTCTTCTTATAATAACCGGACCATGATGGATAACTTAGCGGCTACCACAAGCCTTGAGGAACTACACCACCTCTAAAAGAGTGGACTCGTCAACTCGTTCCGCGACCTTATAAACCGTTTTGACCTTGTCAAAACGTCACGATAAGCGTGACGTTTTCAGTCCATATATCCCTCATGCACAAGTCAATGTGACCGAGGTGGCCCATGTCTAGCTGTGGATGATAAAATGGTTGGTCAGGTTTACGGTAGGATTACTAATTAAAATAAGTGTTTATTTACCGATTTAAACGGATCTAAACGCGATTGTTTACCTTATTTATTCTACTCGACGTTTCGGTTGGCTTGCACCAACCATGGTCACAAGCTGACTGTCATGAGCTAGAATCAGCTCGTGACCAAGCCAACCGAAACGTCGAGTGCAATAAACAAGGTAAACATTCGCGTTTAGACATGTTTAAATGGATGTGTGAAAACCGCGAAAATCTCAAATGTTATGAAATAAGTGTTAATACTGACATGAATCGCTAGAGTTAAATAAATTATCATTATCATTAAGGGGCTACCATATGCCAATGGCCTTGAGCATTCCGTCATTCTGACACCCCCCACCTACCTTCCTCACCTCTACATTATTACGTATAATATATGCGCCATCTATAACGACATCTTACGGATACCCGTCGTACTTCAAGAAAGTAAAAATAGTATAGTTCAAGAGCCCACATACTTTATTCGATGGTCATAATATATTAGAATGGGGTTTCTATTTTTTTTTATTGATGAACTAATAATCAATTCCAAATATCAATAAGTAAACGAGGAATAAGTAGATAGTAGAGATTATACACCATGCACTTTTAAAGCGTAAGCGAAAAGTATGGGTATTTATACCGTGAAACTTGACAACTTTCCCAAGGAATATATAATACAAAATTCAAACCCCTTATACTAAATTCAAAGTAAAAACTTCGCTCTATGTACTTCAAAAGTCATATCACGGTGTATTACAGTATAAGCAATGGGCAAGGCCAAATTTTTTAGACATGTGCTTTTTATATATTTTTTGATAGTCCAGTTTCTAAGGATCAACGAACCACCAAATTAATTTTTAGCTCGTTTATTTTTAATATATGACATTTTTAAATTTCTCATTGACATTTTTGTCGTTATGAGGATTGAATGGCGTATTCCTTTGCCGCCGATAATTTAAAAAAGACACACGGCCATATTGGTAGCTTTGTCATTTTTGACAAGTTCTTTCAACTTTGACAAGTCGAATGTCAAACTTGACTGAGCCATCACAATCACTGTCTCAATAAAATGAGAATGATGATATTGATCTCTCAATTTTTTTTAGAAAATTTCTTGGTTTCTAAGAAATAAATAAAAAGATTATAATGTTATTTGTGTGACCATAATGTTGATTCTCAAATGTATGAAAGAATTTATAATTTACAAAAATAAATAAGTACGACTGTTTCTTTAATAATAGTGTTCTTATTTATACTTTTAAGTATTCTTCATGAAGAAAATCATAAATAGCTTCCCATGTTTCTGATATAACACGTCCAAGAAGTTATGGGGACATTTTGCAACTGAATTTTAAATCTTCATAATCTGTCGGTTAATAAAAAACGTAAAGTAGCAATTAAACGATGCTCTGCTGGTATACTGTCACGCATTAGCGTATTCTGTTTGGATATTAATGGAGGTACTTTGTAAATGTAAGAGGGTAAATGTTGAATCATTCATTCTTAGATAGTTTTTGTAATCATCTTCGTCAATGTCGTTTAACATGTTGGCGTCACAATAATTTACACGTTTTAGTAATAGCTTTTTAACCCAACTAGACTTCCGTTGTTTTTGTGACATCAACCAAAGTAAATAAAGGATAGTCAATTTCTTTCTTTTTGTTCTTTTTCTTATGCGCGTTGATGGTGGCATTTTTCACGCAAAGCACTACTGCACGTTGGAACAGCTTAACACAGTGTGTGATCGGATGCTATGCAGGACCATATATGGACTAACTTCTCCAACATGGAGGCCGGCGCGGCGTCCTGCATGCAGGACTCTGAATGGCTGGCTTTAGTGACAAGTGTCAACGAATGTCATCGAATCTATTATCCAGTGTTGGTAGACGTCCCGCTTTTTGAAACGTAAAATACAATGCCGCTCGGGATGCTGAAAGTCACGCTCTTTTGAATTCGATCTATTTTATCGACCTAGTAAACTGCCCGACGGGAATATTACTCATACAAAAAATAGTTTGATCTCATTGATCTAATAAATATTGTACTAATTACTTTGCTTTTTTATTATGTCCCGCTTTTATCAAACGAATCCCGCTTTTTTACTGTTTCTTTTTTGTTACTTAACTTTCTTACTTTTTCTTTTTCTTTATCAACTTTCTGTTCTTTTTCTAAAACGTATTTTTTTTTTATATTTGTAGCTTCCTCTATGCCTATCACGTGTGCTGTTATGGGGTATTTAACTTCAACTACCATGTTCTCGCCACACAGCCCGTCGCGGGTGGCACCAAGAAATGGCAATGCTTTGTCAATCAATAGGTCAATTTTTTTCTTAATTTCTTTATTAATCTGAGTACTCGGCTGAGTCAGTGGTGTCTTTTCGTTCTCACGTCCATAGTACAGATTACCACTTTTTGGTTTTCAGATTCATGGTTCCGATTTGGTCCATCACTGGTTGATTCTACTGGTTCTTCTTCATGTGCCATGTTGATGACTACTTCATTGGGTTGCCTTTGCATTACTTTGTGGATAGCGCTGAAAAAAAGAACATATTATTTTGTAGATTACATCAAGCATAATACGGTCCCACATACTTGTTAACACTCTTTATATGCGTGGGCTTTCGGTCTATTTCATAACTTTATTTGCTAATTAAAAGTTACGAGTAAATAAGTAGAATTTAAATTACGTTCCGAAAATATACGTGGGCTCCTAGTCTATTTTACTTACTTGTGACAGTATCCACTCGAGGCTGAAAAGATGCCGAGTTTTGATCTTGGTTTTCGTAGTTCTCGTAAATTTTATGTAAAACTGACCTTTTACTTAGTCTTCTGAAAAAAAAAAAATAAGAATACAAAAATAAATAAATAAGGTAAAAAAGGCATGTTATTTGACAATGGGTATCGACATCAGACTTCTCGTTTGTGATGCACACTATACCTATTTTAGGTACTAAACCACTAGATCGCTATCAGAGTAGGTAGGTAGTCGAAATTGTGAACTAGATATCTTTCCAAGTATAAAATAAATGAGAAGAAAACCCCGATCTATCATAAAATCAATCTAAAGAACCGAGAAAAAATTGAATTATGATTCATTAGAAGTTACTAAGCACACGAGTAAATTACCATAGTTATAAATTGGTTAATTATTAATAATTTAATAATATAGAAAGTGTACTTACAAGAAAGACGTCGATCACTTTCTGCATCTTTTGCTGTCTATATCGTTTTACTTTTGATATTTTAGGCATTGTTGATTTTTATACTCAAAAACAGAATTTTTACTATACTAAATATCAATAGTGTCCTGTCACAATTTTATTTCAAGAAAATAAACCTAACCTAAACAATGTGACTTTTTACTAATGTAAAATTAATAATAACTAAAATGTGTGCTCTTGTCACTTATATTGTCCGCACTAGCACTAGGTAATTAAAATAAGTGTTAAATACGCTAAATAACAAATAAAAAGGCAGGATTTTTGCGCGCGCACAGCGTAAAGCGACACGGGTTCCCCGTCCAAAGGCCACTGGCCGACTGCCGCCCGTCGCCCCCGCAGAGTACCGCGAGCCAGAAACATGCGTAGAAACATAATACAATTTTTTTTCAAAAACTACAAATAAATTCAAAAATCCAAACGACAGGATTATAGTGAAAATTGTTGTCTAATATTGAGTATAAGTTTCATTTGTATAAGTTCCATAATAAGGGAGGCTATCGGGATTTAACACGAGAATAGAGGCTCACAGATGATTTATTTTCTCTTAATATAAATATATTATTTTAATTTCCGACGTCAAAAGCGAAGATTAAATACCACACTACATCATATATTTTTTAGAGAATTTTTGTACCATATTCAAATATACTTTATAGGATTTAAAAACAGCGAAATTTGTCGGGTAGCCCCTTAAATACATATCTTACATGTCAAATGTAAAAATATATTTTAATACGAGTAAGAAGCATACGAAAACAACGATTTGTATCCATAATGCGGATCGTGTCTGCAACCGTGACCGTTGCCGAAGCTCCGCGGATTATGCTGTTAGTCAAAGCGAATCGTGCAATCTGTTTCTATCGGGATATTCGAACAAACAACGTTGAATTGCACGAACTGATTTAGAAAAACTACGTATGAGATATGTAGTACATTTTTAACAAAGATATTCTCTTACAATTAAATCTGTCACTGAATTTATTGTAGTACGGAGTTGTGAGCAAGTTTCAAATAAACTATGAAATCTGCTTATGATTCTGGGTTCAATGAACACAATAACAACATTTTGGGTTTTTAATTTAGTAAATTTGTATTGAAAAATTATCAAAACTCAAAAATTGAATTTTAGCAGAAAAACAATTTTGATAATAATTATTTTCAGTATTTTTGTTCATTCCATTGCAATAAAACGGTATTATAAAGTAAACATTTCAGTAATGCTAAGTTATAAAGGCTAAGTGGCAGTTTCGAGTTTAATATTTCATTGTCCTTGCTGTAACGAACGTTATGTAATTAAATTAGAAATTATTTTTTAATAATTAAAGATAACATTATGTAATTCTAATTAATTAGAAAACTAAATTATTAGGCTTATTATTAATATTTTATATTGTATTTACATATAAATTAATTAATTTACAATATAATTAATTAATCATAATTAATTCAGTTCAGTGAACGTGTAAAATTAAGTTTACCCGATTAATAGTGCAGTATTATCTCTCTTTATCTGAACCCCTTCCTAACTAATAATTATCTTATCCAGCAAAAACTGAAAGTATCTTTTCCTTTCAGTTGCTCCAACTGTGAAAGTGCCAAATCAACTACTGGGTGCCCCACTCGGCACAGACGTCAAATTAAAGTGTTATGTAGAAGCGTACCCCAACACTATCAACTATTGGATCAAGAATAGAGGAGAGATGCTACTTGATGGGTAAGCATATTTAAAGCAATTTAAGCATACTTTTAAAATACCTTGTAGGGGGAAAGTGCATGCTGCATTCCCACAGCCGCTGAGCTTCTCACAGAAGACTACCTTGAAATGTACTGCATTTTCTACTTTATCGTATTTCCCCAATGTACGTAGGTTAGGTGTTTCGGTAGTGAGTGAGATATTATGCCAGAGTCCATTCCCATCCCCTCCTATCCCTCCCCATTTTCCCAATCCATTCCTTAATCTGCAAAGGTATGCAGCGCTTAGGGGGGGGCGTGCCAGCGTTTGTCATTCTGGACTGATGTTGGCATGTATCGCAGATGTCTATCTACATCAGTATCCACTTACCATTAGGTGAACTGTATGCTCGTCTGCCGCCTTTAATCTATAAAAAAATTAAAGTGTTGTTTCCAAAGAGATAGAATATTTTGATGCACGTTGCAAGTCGCCGGGCGCACTCGACTGGCGACGATACCCTTTTCTCACGGAAGATTACCATGAAAATTTTAATTGAAACCAAAATAGAGGTATATCACTGTTAATGATATTAGTGAATTAAATCCCAATTAAAGAAATATAAAGATTAAAACTAAGCTGCTAACTTAATTTTTAGTGGTTAAATTCCATTAAATGTACTGCATTTCCCACTGTTACCTATTCCCCTAACCTACGTACGTGTTTCGGTAGTGAGTGAAATATGCCAGAGCTCATTTCCATCCCATCCTATTCCTCCCAATTTTCCAAATCCTTTTCCTAAATCAGTTCCTTAATCTAAAAAGGTAGGCTGTGCATACGTGGGCGTACTAACGTTTGTCATTCTGGACCATGGGCGACAGTATCCATTTATCATCCGGTGCTCGACTGCCGTCTTCCTTCTATAAAAAAAATATAATTTTCGGTTTGTACACGCACTTCGAGCCCCTCTTGGCTAGACGTAAGATTAAATTGCTACGTTAGAGCGTATCAAAACAGAATGAACTATTAGATCAAACATAGAGAGAAAGTTATCCTCGATGGGAAAGCATTTGTTTTTACAAACTAATTATTCGAATTAGGATTTAGTTTCCAGGGATTAGAGATAATATTTGCCAATAGATTATTGCCATATGGAATCCTCTTGGCGCAAATATCAAACTGTCTGACATAAACTCGATTTTATACTAGATGTTCTAATTGACTTTGGTCGAATTCTGTACGCGTATTTTGTGAATTCGGCTTGCTACTGGTGAAGTACGAGGTATCTTATGCATATACCTAATCTACGCCTATTATCTTTTCTAAGAAAATCGTAACATAGGACACGATGTATAAAAATGAACTCTTAAAAACTAAACAAGTGTTTGTATAATATGTTACTTATAGTTTTATTAATTCCTTAGATACAAAATCATGTCTAAACTAAGTATACGTGTATAACACAGATTAAAATAGCACCCGAGAAAGAATTTGTAGGTTTGTTTAAGTAGGTATATGTAATTGTAAATGTAGCGTATCACGCATGGAAAGAAAGGGAAAGGGGAATCCCCATTTTTGGCCTGTTCAAGAAGTGACATGAACCAAAATAATTTTTGCATTTATTTTAATTTAACAACAAAAAAACGAACTTTATTTTTCGAAACATTTTGATGAAAAATTAAGATGTGAATAATTTTTACGCGTTCTATATAAGTATTGATTCACGAATGGTTTCAACTGGTGAAACTTGTCAATTGCAGACCACAATCGATCCGGACGCCCTCTATATTTTTTTTTTTTATATGCTAAAGGGCGGACGAGCAAGTGGTCACACGTGATGGTAAGAATAATAATGCAATAATGTTCGAGTAAAAACTGCGTGAAAACATAAATAAACAAAATTATTGTATTAAGATTATTTACAATGATTGTTTATGCGTCAAAATTTTTGGAAAAATCAATTCAAACTTACTCTATCGCCAGTCGCTCCAGATATCAGGTATTTATCTCTACATATTAATTGTTGATTTTATTAGAGAACATATTCTTGAACAGTATGTATACATAACATATCTCTAACTTTTCTCGAAGCCCGAAATCATAAATTCTGCTCACGACTCATTTTACGTGTAATTTCACGTATTTTGTCGTAAGAATATAACTTTTTTGGACATTGTAGTTAGCAAATTTTTACAAATCTTTTTACAAAAAATATCGTAAAATGTTCATGTCAGTGAATCTGAAATCATGAATTCAGAATAATCCACAGTTCACTTCGGGAAATATTCGGCAACAGCTAGTATATCTAATTAGTTGCATATAAAACAATTTCAGTACAAATAAGGACTATAGAATACAATGAATTTGAAACTAGCTACGAAACTGTTAATAACCGAGCTGACATTTCGTGATTACGTTGAAAATCAAACCGGAGGTGTATGTCACAGAATGGCAGATTTTATTAGAATGTCAAATGGTTGAAGTCGGATAAACGTTAGTTTTGCGAATACACGTCCAGTCCGAATATCTGACGCGAATAATTTCGGCCGGCATGAGAAATTGCTTTTGCCCGACCATTCGAATTGGATCACCTCATGTGTCGATTCAGTCCATACTGCTTTGTGGCTATGCCCAAATACGATGAGAGAAATTTTGTTTTATTTTGTTATCATCTTCATGTAGGTATAGAAAAGGTATCACCTTGCAACATTCAAGGCACTTTCGGACCATAACTAGGGCTTAATGGATATAAATCGATGAAACAAGATATTTTATATCTTAAAGAAGGTAAGAAGGTTTTATATTATAGGTAAGCGGTTACTGTCGGCCATGAACAATGACTAACGACAATTACATATATATTGGCAGATGTGTATCTGTCTTAAGCATAGGATTTAAGAGTTAGGATTTGGGAAATAGAATGGAAAGGATGTGAAGTATAAATAGGTAACTGTTTTACAAACATTGCACAAAAGCGGACTTAATGCCTAGTGGCATTCACTGCCAGTTAACCTTTTGTTAAACAGAAATATAAAGGGCAGTGCACCGTGCATATTTCACGGTAGCGTTCTGTGAAACTCAATCATAGTATACAACATGGTCCCAGTGGCTGTGGTATACAGCATCATCCTTTCTCGCTAGTATAATTTAAATTATTTGTTATAACTCGTTTATTAAAGTGCCCTTAGATAATGTATTAGATCAGTCAAGGATTGATTCAAGATGTACTCGTATGCAAGTACTTGTCCAGGTAATTCCTAACTGGACACTAATAAATAAGAGAACCGTTGAAGGTCAATGGCCCTATAGGTTAACATTTCATTGACATAGGTTAACGTAGGTTAATGTCTATAGAACCATACGAAAGATCACCACAACTGAAGTTACTCAAACTGGTACTGTATCAATAATTGATGCAAGCATGTGTTTATGGTCCAGCACATGGGTTAACATTTGTGAAGCATACATATTTTTATTGTTAGTAAAATATATGACTGGGTGAAACCATAACAATAAACAATAGTATGAATATTATTAATGAAAAAAATGCCAAAGTTCTTAAATTTTCTAAAATAACAGTATCTGTATTTCTTATAAGTTCACCACAGTGATCAAGAGTTGTAAATCTTAAACAATTCGTTCAGCACTTCTCAGAGGCAATCATACTTAACGGCGAAATCGTTCGAATCAGTAAAAAGTTTAATATAGACCGCGCAACACATGAGCACGTCTCCTAATGAATCGTAATAAGAGTTGGAGTTATCTAATACAACTTTCCTGGAAAGGATAAACACGGCTTAATGTTTGTTTGTTCTATTTTGTATAAGTATTTACCTTGAGTATTTACGCTTCCTTGTTTAACGTACTTATTTATTAACAGGTTGTTTATTTATTACAAGTTTAAGGGGATTTGTGAAAATAACATCTGTTGTGTTTGTTGTAGCTTTTTATTGTAAATACTTAGAATGAGTTGTCACAGTAAGATATTACATTATTAACATTAGTACAAAGGCGTAGTTATTCCTTGAAGGAATCTCTTCCAGTCAACCTTAAAATAACTGAGAGGAGTTACATCGTTAAACCGCAGGCTACAACATATAACAAAAAAAGACAGATATATTTATACTTTTCATCGAAGAAAAAAACGATATAGATTTGAATTGTAGGGTTAAATTTTTTTTTTTTAAGTCTTTATAGGATTTCTTTACGAGCCTACCATTGTAGGCGGGCAGCCGACCCACTAGTTAGTAGGGAAGTGGCCACGCCACTATCGTAAAATCAGAATTCTAATCGGGAACAACATACGGGTGCGTCACCGACCTTGTAGAATCCGGTTTTTTTATATAGAAAAAAGGTGGCAATCAAGCACTCTTCATAAGTGACCATATGTTGGATCTATCGCCCCTGGATATTAGCGATACATGCCAGCATCAGCCCAGAATGACAAACATTGGCACGCCCTCGAATGCGCTGGAGATTAGGAGAAAGCATTAGGAATATGATGAGGAGGGATAGGATGGGATGGAAATGGACTTGGCATATTTTACTCACTGCCGAAATACGTACGCACATTGGGGGAATAGGATAAATACATTTAACGGTAGTCTTCTGTCATGGCTATGTAAGCATTCATAGCTTTCTTCATCACAGTTTTCAATCTTTATATGAAAAAATCTCAGATAATGATACTCCTTGTTTCCCTATTCTTTTTCAAATTTTAATCCTGATTCCTAAATCCACAAAGATTGGAATGGCATCGGCAAATATGTCAAAGTTTGACAAATGTTGGCATATGTCCATATGTGACGGAACCGCTTAGCATCAGGCGGACTGTTTGTTTGTTCCGTTTGTCACTTTACCAGTATTTAAATAATCCGACTTTAATTTGCGATACATTGCTGGTATTGTTTGTCGTACATCATTAAAACTGTTAAAAAATCTATTACAGGCCAAAATACACAATAAGAGAAGAGAAGTCTTCGTACAAAGTGTCAATGTGGTTGACCATCAGGCAGTTCTCTAAGAGCGATATTGGTACCTACAATTGTGTGAGCACTAACTCTCTGGGCAAGAGTGAAGGAACTCTTCGGCTATACGGTAAGTTATAAGCAATCTGTTGGTGAACCTAATGCGATTAAAATTAAAATTCCTAGATCCAATGCGATATAATACAATGCAAACAGTATCCTTTTAATATCTACTGCTGGATATGGGTCTTGTTTTATACATGAGC
This sequence comes from Sesia bembeciformis, assembly GCA_943735995.1. Taxonomy (NCBI): domain Eukaryota; kingdom Metazoa; phylum Arthropoda; class Insecta; order Lepidoptera; family Sesiidae; genus Sesia; species Sesia bembeciformis. Next base: position 12,754,773 of record OX031040.1, read on the forward strand.
GATGTTTTAAGGCCAGGGATGGCGATTCCACTCTTTTAAAGGTGGTGTAGTATTATATCTTGTGCTAGTAGCTTATCTCTTAGTCGCCTTTTCTTCCCGTGGGTGCCGGTACCCACAGGAAGAGATGGGCTTCTATAGCAGGGCCGACACCACACGGTGCAGATTCCTAGAAAATCCTATAACTTTGGGAACAGCCTTTGTATTTCCTATATAAATATGTTTATTTAAATTTACACATCGATATGAATTTTAAACAGAATTCTATCTGCTCAGTAATTTTAAACAGAATTCTATCTGCTCAGTAATTTCACATATATATAATGTTTAGCATTAATCATCATATTAATGGTACGGTTTAATCGAATACGAGTAAATAGTTACTTTTACTCATTTTAATGGGCGTCATGCGCTTCGATTAAATCTAAATGATCGAAATACGATTTATGGATAAATATGATTTATGAAAAATAATAATAGGTAATCGAAAAAGTTCGCGGCCTTTTTGAACGTATGACTTTAACGTGCTATATTTCTGGCTATCACTGATCACTGGCGGGAAAGTGATATACCGTTTGACAGCTGACATTTTACAGCGTTGAGCCGAGACGTTGCTAAAACGAAATGAAATCCATCCATTTCTGAAGTGGTTGGTAACAGGCGATGAGAAGTGGATCACCTATGATAACAATGTTCGAAAACGATCTTCGTTTAAGCGAGGTGAGCCATCACAAATAATCCTAAAGCCAGGCCTCACTCCGAACAAAGTCCTGTTATGTGTATGGTGGGACTGGAACGGCATTGTATATTACGAGCTTTTGCCACATGGCCAAACGATTAATTCTGGTGTCTACTGTCAGCAATTAATAAAATTGAAACAACCACTTGAAGAATACGCTGGAATTAATGAATAGAAATTTTGATGACTAAACAAATATTGATGGACCTAGGCTGGAAAGTTTTAATGCATCCTCCATACAGTCTAGACATAGCACCTTCGGATTATCATTTATTCCGCTCTTTACAAAGTTCTCTAAATGGAGTAAAATTATGTTCAAGAGAAGCCCGAATAAAGCATTTAAGTCAGTTTTTTGCTCAGAAACCTCAAAAATTTTACAGCGATGGGCTAATGGCTCTGCCAGAAAAATAGCGAAAGATTGTTGAATTAAATGGATAATATTCCGTTTAATAAATATTTATTTAATACAAAAAAGTCTTTATTATTTTCACTATAAAGAGGCCGCGCACTTATCCGACTACCGATAGTATTAGATAAATTTAGCAATGTTAGTAGGATACCAACCAATTCAGAACATTTTATTGTAGATTCAGAACAAGTATTGAGATGACTTTTATTGTACCGAGCACGATTTAATACATTGAGTTTTTGTAGGTACATCGCGATGTAAAGTAGTGTAATAAGGATCAATGTACATTGATCCCGGTTGATGCGATAAAATTCTTAACAGGAAATGTCTTAAATTTAAATTTAAGATTGTCTTAAATGTAAATTTATGTTCGATAGGGCCTTCTCTCAAGAGAAAGTAATGATCAGTCATGATTGGGTACAAACGTTTTATATATTACTAGCTTCTACCTGCGGCTTCGCTCGCGTGGATTAAGCAGCTGTAAAAGATTCTTAACACCTGTAAAAGCACCGACATGATGGATTTCATAAATGTGCCCGCTGTCAGACTACACATTATCTTTTCTCATATTTATTCATGTGGTATTTATATGCCAAATGCTGTTCCTCTTTGTGACTGTTTTCAGAAAAACTAAATTCCATGTAGGTGATCCACGTATCATAGCACTATCGGATGTCTTTCAAAAGTTGTTCATGCCCGTTACTGATTTCAGAAAAACGTAATTCTTGAAGATGTCGAAGTCGTAGTGTAGCGGAAATCCGCAGCAGGATGTTTCCACAACATTTGATTACGTGATATAAATCGATTTGTATAACCCATCGTACGTGACGGCTCCCTGATAAAGAAGTGCGAGTACATTTGAGGTGTATAGAATCAAAACCAGCTATATCCACGAAGCCACACAGAAACAAAATAGTTACTTAATTGTATGAATGTTTGTACCTACGTGATTGGTTTATTTTGTTGAATCCCCTAGACATCAAATTGGACTCCTTCGATGAATCATCAGTTACTATAATTGAAGTATTATTTTCAGAAATAAAGCTCAACTCGTACTCGGAGGATTTCAGTAATCAAGTCAGCGTGGCCGGAGGTTTGTAATTACTTTTAAGCTTAACGAAAAGAAAAAGCTTTTGAATTTCATAGGTAACTTTCCATGTTACGAATTGCAAAGTTTCAATGCGGACCTAAAAATATTTAACTTGATAAATGTTCGTGTGGAGATTACCAAATAATAAATTACAAAATTTGCTAAGTGACAATGTTCCTAATGTCAATGGAATATTGTTTCCGCTTTTGCAATATTCCATTGGAGTCAATAGCCAATGCCCACTGAATTAAATACGTAACACTATTAACACTATATTTGTTTATTTATAAGTACAAATTAGAATTATTTTTTCACACAGGTCTGACAGAAGCTGCCAAAGGAACGACAAAACATCGAGTCGAAAGGACGTTGTTGTTGCTAACACTTTGTTACGTTATAAACTCATACATGTTTACGTAGTCGTAAAAGTTGTAAATAAACCGCGTTATAAATATAATTACATTGTATGCTTTAACGAGAAACGTAATTCAATTACAAGTTTCAATTTTTGTAAATATAATTAAGGTGTATGTTTATTGTAAAAAAAATCATAAGACAACGATAACAATGTTAGAGGGCTTACAGACTGGTGCAAATATTTGTTTAAAATAAAAAAAAAATTACGATTTAAGTATTTTTTTAATATCAAATTGCGACGTAAATGAAGCCAAAATTATATTAATTTGTTTAATTTAATAAGGAAATTAATAAAGAAAATTTAACAGACATTTTAACAGTTAATTGTGACCTCTTTCTTAAGAATTTTTAACACATGTTTTTAATAATGTTTACTCCATCTTCTTGCTCTTAGGTCTTTAATTTTCTAATAATCTCGGACATTATCTAATAATCTCGGAACACAAATATGTTGTATTTATAAAATTACAACGGAATTAAATGTACAAATTATATAATACATATGTAAACATAACTTCACAATTCATGGAATTTTTAGCACACCAGTTCTTAGTTACATCTGACGTTAGAGGAGTGCGGAATGAAAAAAAAAGAGACAGTAGTAATGCGAAACGATTGTACGCTTGGGTTTAAAACATTCACATTTAAACAATAGGCAAAGGTTAAAGGCAACTTCCGAAACGCTGCGAGTCGTGAAGAAGCTGATAGGATACTTGTATTGGATAAATAATATTTCGACTGATCCTAAATAAACTGAACATTGGTTATTTTTATGTATTTTTGTTTGTTCGTTGTCAAAATAAATATGAATTTGTGAAGTTGAATATGCACATAACTTCTAACCAATAAGTTCTATAAATATTTGTATTACAAATATCCGATATTATTGCAATAAAAAGTTATAATTATATATTATAAAAAATTGTATACCATGCTGAGTATGTCGTACACTGCTAATTAAATTATAATAAACAAAATTTATACAAAAAAAAAAAACATCACTTGGAATTAACAAAATTGCAGAGCTACTAAAAATATTCATGCAATAAATTTTAATATAGAACTAGAGTAATGGTCGATTATAATATAATATTTATAGTCCACTTTCTCCACTTTTACTCCACTTTTATAATGTTGTTTATAAAACTCCAACTTTTACTGTTTATAATGTCTCCACTTTTACTGTTTTTATTTTTAATAATATGTCGCAAATGCTCCAACGTTACATTTCAAAGTTCAATGCTACATAAATCATATTGGAAAACTTTTGACTAAAGCAAAATTTTAAAGGGAATATTCGCGCCAGTCTACAACACCCTTTATCGAGAATAGCTCGTGTAACCAAAATTTCGCTTAGTACCGCCAAAACTGTAACGTTTACATTTACCGATTGTAAACTCATCGCTCGATTATAAGACTGTTTAACACGAATAAATCGATATAAATATGAGATGCAATTTGACTTTTGTTAATAAACAAACCGCTAACTTCTTTGACATTAGCGATATCAGCTTAAAACGTACCACTGCAGGTCACAGGACTTACCTAGAAACACGAGGGATTTTCGGGCCTTAATCGAGCCGATCCTAGTGTGGATTGGTGGATATTACACATGGTCCAATTTGTTTTTATTTTTCCGGTATGCCTATCGCCTAGTTATCGCCTATACAAGTTAAGCATTGAAAGTAAATGTAATAAATACACGTAAAAAAGGGACATTTTAATTAAAGGGACGAAATATAAAGAGACAGGTGGGTTCGTTTATGGTAAGTACAATATTTCATGCTCTATAAAATTGGTGATAAGAGAAGAATCAAGTATGACAACTGCATACTTCAATACTAAATGGCTTGTATTTAACCAATTATTATCAGAATTCCGACAATGATGTTGTTAAAAAAGTCCATATGCACAGAAATTATAAATAATTTAATTTAGTTATTTAAAAATTAAATTTAGTTTAGTTATTTATTTAAAAATGGATTGTTTTGTTGATGATCGTTTTTTGGTGTTCATTTATATACAAGCCGTTAAAAATCCGTACCTCCAGGCCAGGTCAATTTTTCAAAGTGAATTATTATATTAGATACGTAAATTCAATTCGTTTCAACTTGAAAGCGTTCATCTCAATGCGCAAAATTATGATAATGTACTTGTTTGAAAAACAAGAAAAAGGTCCACTAACTTTCCCTAAAATATCATTTGCATTTATAATAATTCAATTTTTTTACCACCGCCGCCGCTCGTAAGGAAAAGGGAAGTGCAATTTATGTGTTAAAATATTCAGTTGCACCATTTTTATTATGGCGCCCGTTGGAAAACTGCACCTGTGACCGTTAGTCGCGTTACTGTCAACGAAGTAGACGCAATTCGTAGTTGCAATGTGTTCCTAAACGTAATTTGTCTATGGTTGTGTGGACTTGTAAAATGTTAGTCTTTCGTGCAATATTTTGTTGGCCATCTCTATTGTATGAAACTAAAATATTGTCAACGTCTTTTTGTTTACCAGAATGTTTTCTTGACGGTAAGTGGTTGGTAAGTGAATGGTAATTGTAACTATCGCTCATGGACATCTGCGATTAAAATCAACATCAGACAAAAATAGCTATTATAATATTTTCAGATGCGCCATATTTAATATATTCATATCTAAGAAAAGATTTAAAAAGGATATTTATAAAAATAGGCACTCCACTAATGAAAAAACCAGTTGGTCTAAGCTACATATACGTATTGGTATGTATATGTATTGGTAAAAAAAAATACGTATTGGTTGTGTGGTCAAGTGACAGGGTAGTAAGTACTAGTCAGTTTACCTTTACATTGATATTCACTGATAAACATTGATACATTACCTTTACGTGTTTCGGTAGTGAGTGAGATGTGCCAGAGCCCATTCCAATCCCATCCTATCCCTCCCCATTTTCTCAACCCTTTCTCCAAATCCATTCCTATATCTCCAAAGGTAGGCAGCGCATCCGGGGGTGTGCCAACGTTTCTCATTTTATACTAATGTTGGCAAGTATCGCGGATGTCTATGGGCGACAGTATCCACTTACCATCAGGTGGACTGTATGCTCGTCTGCCGCCTTCGTACATAAAAAAAATAAAATAAAAATAAGGCGAGTTGCTTGCATGTTACTTGGCAGATACATGCGGATGCTTCATCTCAGGAAATCACGTATTCTGCCATAATGAAAAGTACAGAATAATAGCCAAATCAAATTGTTCTTTGTACATACATCTTACACATCTTTGTACATCTTACATACATTCAAGATTTCGTTAGTACTGAAAATTGTGACCACACTGGGTCATTTGGGCATACACATGGAGTCATTTGGGTCTACAAATGGGGTCATTTGTAAACAATAATTTAATCTAAATTGATGATTCTGTATGACTTGAAAGAATTGTCATTACTTATGGCATGCCTAATCTAACTCTATGCCTATGAGGGATCAGTAGATAATAACATATATACCAGTCATTGATAAAAATAATAACTCTGTAGTATTACAAACCCGAGTAGAAAACATATATTTATAACATTATTAACGTAAACCTGACGGCACGATTCCGTACATCGATTTACTGCACAGATATTCCCATGGGCGGCGAATGAAATATTACTCGCCATATTACCACCGCATTACTAATATATATTACGGATACATACGTATATGGACGAATATATATGTCTTCATTCATGTCATATGATATTAAGATTGGATATCATTTCTGATTCTGGGACACTTTTGATTCCAGTAAAAAGACGACGTTGTGAATCGTTCTCTGATTTATTTGTATTGTTTGTACTCAGTACTCATACAACTGTAACTAGGTTTTGTAAATATATCTACGACAATTATCTACTTTTTATATTTGTAAATCGGGTGTGAACGCGTAAAATTAAGGGTTTTTGTTTACCTTTTATTTCTACTCGATGTTTAGGAATGGGTTACACCAGCCGTGATCGGTTCACTGAAGAAGCGAGTAGCCCAAGATGGGAGCTGCGATTAGTTTTATCAACTACGCACATTTCACCTTCACATTCGGACAAACTACACTAACAATGTTCGAGGACGTACATTCACGGTAAATCGCAAGGTTTAAATTTGTTAATCACTGGATTCCACACCGACGACAGTTTATGTCCAAGAAAGTCTGAACAAGCATTCAAAATCGATTTAAAATATAAAATGTGTACAAAACGCGAAAGTTTAAAAAGATTAATTATTTATCTCCTAACAAAATAAAAGTACCTATAATTACTATCACCTTTTTTATGGAAAAAAAGCAACAGACAACAGAATTTACATCTAAGTAGCTATCGCGGTCACCAGCCCTTTTATCGTCCATTGCTGAATATGGGCCTGCCTATGTACATTGTATTGTGTATGAGATATGTATGGTCTTAAAACGCCACGTTGCCCTAGTGAGTTGGCCAGTCCATACTTTTAGAGGTGGTGTGGTAAAGCTTTGTTGATTTGGAACAAGGACCTAGAAAGATGGAGAAAAGAAAGTATGTATAACGAGGCGAGGAGTATTCCTCATTCCATTACACCTCCCATTCCTTGGAGAGAACGGAGTGGGATTCGGTGTAAAGAGTATGATGAGGAAAGGGAATCTCCTATTGATATCAACCTATCCACTGATATATCTACTTTATTCTAAACCAAAACATACAAATATATACAAAGTAAAAATAACTACAAGTACAGTCAGCGGCTTTATCGCTAAAGTGATTTCTTCTGAACAACTTTTGGATGGTTATAAGAAGTCCGTAAACGAATTGAGCTTGGTTGTGCAAATAATACATACCTACATATAGAACTAAGGAATTAGAAAAAAAATGAGTAAAAAGGAAAAGATCAGGAGCGTAAGAGAACTGTTATTCTGCGAGATATTATTCTTTCATGAGTGATATAAAACTTGCCAGAGATTGAGCGCGCTTTATAGCTAAAGGTAGTGTATTCCATAAGCGAATCGCTTATGGTCATGTTTAATTTATCTACAAACATTCATTTATCTACAAACTACGCAGTCCAGTGTACGAGCTATAAGTCATGTTTAATAGCTATAAGTACTTACGTACTCGTATACTATAATAAGATCAAACTGTTTCTAGAAATAGCTATAAAAAACGAGTCGAATAAATAATAAAAGTTTGTGAATGACCCAAAACACAACATGACCACGTACACCCAAGAAAATGGTCGTAAAATGGAGACTTATATTATTCATAGTGCTTTCTTCGCCGATGTCGTTATAAACAGGGAATATTTTCTATCCTGGCAACCCTGTCATTTGCCTTCATTATTTTACACTTTGCTCGGAATTCACTGAATAATGAAGTATTTTTTGTGTTTTATTCGAAACAAAAAGCTTTAGTTTGTCAAAGGGACAATTTTTCTTGTCACCGTCAGTCTTGATAAGCGACGTCATGGAATATACATAATAAAGCCAATTTTATAATAATAGAGTATTTTAGAGATTCTTTTTTCTATTGAAAAATATAGAATGAAAATATTTTCATTCTATTTATACTTTTTTTAGATTTTAAAGTAACTGTTTCTTTAGATATAACTTCAATAGAGTGATAAGTCTGATAGTAATGACCTACCCAACTGTCGCTTACGACGTCCTAATATTTACAAATGTGTATACCTAATGTGTATACCCATAACCTTATACCTAATAGCGCAGAACAGTGTAGACGTACTTATTTATTATCTACACATATAGGGAAGATTTAGGAATGGATTTGGAGAACGGGTTTAGAAAATGGAGAGGTATAGGATGGGAATGGACTCTAGTATATCTTACTCACTACCGAAACACTGAATAAGATGAACTTTTTAAACTTTCGCGTTTTGTACACATTTTATATTCTAAATCGGGTCTGAACGCGTAGAATAAAGGTATTTGTTTACCTTTTACTCTTATTCGGCGTTTCGGCGCGGGTTACACCAGCCGTGGTCACGTGTTGACTGAAGAGGCGGGTAGTCACAAAATTCTCTCCACCGAACGTCATAATTACCCCAGGATCGTACGTGAAGCGATTGTAATTAAGAAACATAAAAAATTCGTGGAATCCAGTGATTAACAAATTTAAACCTTGCGATTTACCCTCGAATACATCCGCGGACATTGTTAATGTAGTGTTTAGCAGCCTTTCCGAATATGAAGATCAAATGTTTGTAGTTGATGAAACTGCTCCGATAGTCGACTGAGTAGTCGCCTCTTCAGGTTCAGACCCGATTTAGAATATACAAAGGAATAAGATGAAGTGGGAAATCCAGTACCTAACCAGTGTGAGAGGGGTACTTGGCCAGTCGAGTGCGCCCAGCAGCTGTGGAATTACAGGGTGCACCCTCCTCCTTTAATTATCCTCTTTAGTGGACCCTATTGCGTTAAGCCGCGCTTAACAAAGAGTCAAGTAAAGTAATAAGATAATTTACTTCTACCGGCAACATTCTTTACCGCAATCAAATTGTAATAATTGTAAATCTTCCTCTCCTTCCCGCGTTACTCACCTCCCATAATCGCAAGATTGATGAAGACGACACGTCCGAAAGCAAACATGTCGTCAACAATTAACGTACTGCGGGATTACCCGAAACCTCCAAAATCTGTGCGTAGAACAAATGAATGGAGAAATTGAGTGATGAAGCAACATTCAGTGATTTATGACGAAAATATTTGGTGGCGAATTGTCGACGGTCTTGTTGATGTCTCTTGGTGTATGGGAGTCGTTTGCTAAGCGATGGGCTACGGATTAAATTTCGTGTTATTTTTTACAATTTTGTGTTTATTATTATCATTCTCTTGTCTTTTTGGTTTTGGTTTTTCGTAGGGCAAAGTTAAAGAATGTATGACATGGAATATTCGTCATAATATATAAATGACTAGCGACCCGTCCTCGCTTTGCTTCGGTTTATAAGTTTTCTTTTTTTCAAACTTTTGTTTTAAAAATATAAAATTAAAATATAGCCTACATTAGACATGAATAATGTAGCTTCCTATTTGTGAAAGAATTTTTGAAAGTAAATAGTTCCAGAGATTACCCCCAACATACCCACAAACAAACACACAATTTTACCTCTTTATTATATTAGTATAGATATATATGTATGATAAAAGGCGATAACTAACTACAACGACAGTGATCAAATTTGTTTTTCTTATTTTGTAGGTTTAAGCAATGTACTTCTTAAATGTTCTACATTTAATGGACTACTTAATCACTAACTCTGCTGTGAGGAAAACATCGTAAGGAAAGTTTAAAATTTAAAAAAATTCTGGTGTGTATTCACTGGGCCCGTGTGGTGGGTTATGGACCAAATTGCCCCGGTGATTTATTAGGGGAGGCTTAAAATTACTTTATTACAATCTCTTAGATCTGCGTTATGACGATAAACACTATAAAAACATTGCAGTGTGGGTAACACTATTTCCTGTAGAAGGGAACGAGAATGAAGTTATTATTTAAGTCGACGCTTGCCACTGACGGGTTAGATGTACATAGCTCAAGCCATACGCGGAAGCGATTTAAAAATGTTTAACTCCCAAGATCCCATTATTTCTTATTATCTATTTATTTCTTATATTCAAATTCCTTTAGAAGTAATATCCTTTGTGGGTATTACTTCTCCCGTCACAAAAGTGCGGGTCCATCCGCGAACAGTACGGAGGTGTCGCGTACTGTTCGCTCCAAACATCATCTTATACTGCGAGCCCGTGCCTCAAGAGGTCTTTCCATTAAGCTACGATATGGGGTTCTTGAAGAAAGCTGTGAATAGGATTTTGCAAGGTCGGTATGCCCCCTGGTGTTGCAGGTGTCCATGGGCGGCGGTAACACTTATCATCACGTGGGACCGCTTGCTCATCCGTCCTCTTCTATATATGTATATAAAAAAAAAGTTTTTATCACCTACGACGTACAGATAACAGAAAGCATGTTGCTAAATTACGTAACTAACAGTCCACCATATTTCAAGCGTTGCTATTGTGTCTCCGATTCTTTATAATCAGTTTCATAAGAATCATGAATGAAGAGTCTACTTAGTAAATAAGTGACAAAAATGTTTATTTTCGTATACGCTGATTAATACTCAGGGACTACTTGAGACACATACTGCCGTGTATTACTGCATGGGGCTGATTCAAAACTGCGGAATTTATTATTTATCGTGCTTCATTTATTTCTAACTACTATAAAGATAGAAAAAAATCCAGCCTAATTAAATATCTATTTCAGACATCAGCCTAATAATATTCCGCTAAAATCGCTTATCGCTTTTCACTTGAGTTAGATCTACGACAAATAGCTTCAAAAAGCTACAAGTATGATGAAACGTACTTTCTGCGCAATGTGGCGCTGCAGACAAGAATTATTAAATGAAATTATTCTTTCCCTTCTAAAGTGGAAAAATTAACATCAACTAGTTAAATGTCATAGTTAAATTACCTTTTAACTCGTCCTTCATTCTTTTCTATATTTTTTTTATTTTTTTAACTCAACAGTTATGTCCAGTGCAAATGAATTATATGGTCGTGGATGAGTCACATATTTTGAAGGAATGCAAAGCGACGATAAAAGGAGATCTGGATGCTTTGTTACCATCTGGGAATTATTTAAGTGAGACTAAGTTGAGATCACGCGACGCAAAACGGAAGCGGAGAATAGAAATTCCTGTTAAAAAATGAGTCCAGAATGCCAAACGTTGGCATGGATCTCCCGGATGCGCTACCTATCTTTAAAGATTTAGGTATGGTTTGTAACAAAGGGTTGGGAAAATGGGGTGCATAGGTTAGGATGGGAAGGTAATATGGGTTTCCATCTTTACTCACTACCGAAACACGTACAATGTTCGAGGAATAGGATAAAGTGTTAAATGCAGTACATTTCGCGGTAGTCTTCTGTGAGACAGGGGTAACATGGCCAGTCGATTACGACCAGCGGCTGTAGAATTAAAACATGCACGCTCCACATCCTAAAAAAATATATTAAATCAAAAAAAAGCTTGTACATTGAAATCACTTTTAGCCATTGTCACTGGTATTATGATATGGTATTATGACACCTTAATGCTATATTAACAATCAAACTATCAACTATGACTAGCTTTTCTTTTTCTTTTTATATATGGCAATGGTACAATTAGCACATTCTGCCAGTGTCAAGTTTTCTTCGCAATAAACACCTTTAAAGTCTAAAACATATTCTGTCTATGTCCAGTCCCATCGAAGTAAGTTGGGAATCGCTCAGTAAAGTGATAGTAGGTTTACTGAGAACAGAAGAGGACTCCTTGGAAGCACACGAAAAACGCAATCCTCTGCTTTTATTTGAGTACCACAAACATTATGCAGTAAGAAAAACTTTAAAGTTTAATAAACTATCCCCGGTAATATGTAAGATATTAGTTTGATATGTAGCATGTACTTAAATAAAATTTAAAAATAACCGGTACGTCCGTCCAATTCAGTAAAGAAATGATTTATTAATTTGCCAACAAACGTTTGCTGCTGCAACACCGGAAGTCCGAGCACTTTTTGCAATTTCCTGTTACTGAATATTAGATAGTGGGTTCATTCGGAATGCGGCAAGTGGCTGCGTTATTAAGATTAATGTATCAGTACTATTTTTATCAGTACAGTCTGGGATGCAATTATTGAAAATGGTACTAATAACGTTAATTAATATACAACGTGCCACCGAAATATGTCAATAAATTAAAAACATATAAAACCATCCTAGCGAAAAATGTAAATGTTTTAAGGAATAAAAATAAAAGTTGCAAACATGTTAGATTGTGTTGTCCTGTCTAAGACGTTCGTAGCGCATATTACTCAGACCGAGCTACGGTAGAATAAATGATATATTAGAATTGTACTAGAAATCATGACAAAAAACTTATTGCAAAAACTGGTAGAATCGTTTTAGTCGCATAATGTAAATAACCTATTTTCAGCTTTAGTGGCACATTGTATGTTAACGTATACAGATTAATTACTTTTAATACGAAAATATCCCAATTACAATCGAAATCCATCTAAATATCCGTCTGTAGTTTAATCTGAAATGAGTGATGATTGTAAGAGAACTAATTACTTAATTGAATTAGGCTCCTTTGTGTAAGCAGCTTCTATACCAGTCGCTTATTACCATTCGCAATACTAAATACCTTTACATTTGGCTACTTCAGTTGTTCGTCCCACAAAATTTCGTCCCATTAGGACATGACATAAATATATATAGTTATACATATAATAAAAATGTAACAAGTGTGTACAGACACGGCTTTGTTAAATATGAAATACCGCTAAACTAAAACAATATTTTTTGTAATTTATATGTGTCTGTGTGATTCACACATCAAGCTAAAATTGCTGGAAGGATTGGCATAGTATATATATGTAGCAGGCCTTGAAGTTTGATTCAAATTTACAAACACTTCTTTATGTTTGAAACGAGAAATTTCAAATTTTTATTCCGTTACACTCCGTATTGTATTGTATTGACTGAATTTACTTGACATGTTAATTGAATTATTGACTTGACACCTTGAATTGACTTGTTATTTATGTTTCAATGAATGAAACATTTTGCAAGTCACATGAATGAAACATAAGTCACACGGTATCGTATTGGGTGAGCGAGGGATCACAGAGGGGCAGCCACTTAGATTGAGTCCATAGCAACCAACAACTGCTTATCCAAAAAAACCGCCGTGTAACCGATATTTTGCTTTCGTTTATTTCACTCCTCAGTTACTTCTTACTAATTTAGCTACGTCTCGAACGTTATAAGCGAGCGTTGGATTACATTTATATTATATTTATTGTATCTTCTTTGAAATATTATTATGTAGGTACGGTATTTAGTATGTATTGTTAAAAATGATTAACGGACGAGAAACCGACGGAGTCGAAACAACATGGAGGAGCTGGAGGACATGAAACATGGAACATGGTGATCAAACAAATAAATATATTAGATTACTTAATAATAAACAAATGGCGATTATGAAAATTAATCAACTGATAATAAATCAATAATAAATAATCAATTAATGATACGCAACCATAACGATGACAAATAATCAATTAATAATAATATTGTTCATTTTAAAATAAAATATTCAGATTTAATATGGAATAATATGTAACAAATATAAATATTTTTCAAATAAATAATAAAATAGTAATTTGAAAATAAATAATACAGGGATATGACAGGACTCATTGTAATTTCAATGTAACTTCATTGTTTGGAAATAAAGGCTTTATATATTTATTTATTGTTAAAAATGATTAACAAGGACCACTTTGACACGATTGCCCATTCCCCAAATTGCTATCAATCAAATAGCTGTTTAATGAATGATTTAATTCATACACTTTATCTCGTCCAGGTTAAACCAGATCCACCCAGGTCAAGGCAATCAATTATGTTCACAACGTGGTAATTCGTCAATAATAATCAACGACTGGCGTGATTAGTCACGTACGTATGCCAGTGGAGACAGACAGATGGATGAATCTAGAAACAATGTCTATGTATAAATGCAACCGTTCAAAGTAGCACAATGTATAACGAGTACATTATCATATACCCCTTACGATACTTATAAAGCTGTAATAAAATGAATGTTTCTTCGTTCTAGAGATTAGCCCGAAAAAACAAACAGACAGACCGACGTACCACTACATTATTTTGACATTTAAAAATAGACACATATTAATATACATATTTTAATTTCATAAATAAACCAACTCGAGTGTAGAAAGATACTTTTATAATTCCCAGTACCTACACGTTCATTGCGTCCATTCATACGGACACTTGAAAACATTTGGAGGGTCTTCCTTTTCTTTGTGTTTACAAACCCTTTTTTGCCTTAAATATCTCTTGTGTCAGCTCAAAGAAAAATCTGCTTTTATAGCGGACTGTAATAATTTAACAAAAACACGCAGTCTATTAGCGTGATTTTACATTAGGTGGCTAAGCAGCGTTGTTTTACTAAGGAACGCTGCGCTTTCACAAGTGTAGTGAGACAAAATTCGATTCTAGAGAATCGGAGTGAACATTTTACGCATTCACATATCGTAAAGTGAAAAGTAATATCAAAAGTTTAAAAATAATGACAGTTTTGCATTTACAGTACAGTATCAATATGCTGCAGACGCTTCCGGACGCAATACAGCTTATTTTCATTAAAATGTAGCTGGCGAACAGACAGTTAATCTATCGTAGACAGTTCGTAGATATCGTTGACTACCATTACATAAGTATAGTGAGGGAAAAGAAGGGGAAGTAAAAATGGAAGAAAGAATTCACTGTATGTACACCGATGAACTGTACAGACACTTTGACAGGTCCTTAAATAATAAGTGCTCACTAGGATCCCATGGGCCGACACCGAATGCAATAAAAATATATTCGGAGCCGATATTCCTGTATTTAATAGGCTTACGCCTCTCAGCTGTTTCTCACACTACACCAGCCTTCTCGCAAGTTCCACGGAGGTGGGATGGATTAGAATAAGTGTAAAAAAAATGTACAAACCTTCATTGTTCAGCTTCAAGAATTCAGTATCAAATGTTTGCTGGATATTTTTCCGTATACTAGAAAAAACCTCTTCGCCAGTTTCCAGGTAGCTATTACTGGAGCAAATGTAACAGCATGAACAAAAATAGGTCGGTCTGAATGCATCAAATGAACTCTCCCGACGTTCTGTGTGTTAAAAAAATCATCTGAACATCGTGTATTTGCTAACAGACACGTGAAAAGGTAGACTTTTTACGTCAACATGAGTCAGAAGTCTGATCTACATATTCTCTGTTTTGTATTTTCTTTTGCTTATGCACACTACGAACTTCGCATTAAACAATATAGGTTTACACTCTTTACGTCACGCACTACATACTGAGACTTATTAGTCTCAGTATGTAGACTCAGTATCAGTATGTATGTATGTATGTATTTACATACATACTATACATACCTATATTCAACCTATATTTCAAATATGCGGGTATTTCAACGTTCGACTAATAAGTCGAACGTTAAAATACCCGCAGATGTGCTGAAATTAGAAAAAAAAATGAGAAGGATAAAAATTAAGGAAAAGGATAAAGTAACAGGTTGGGATATAAGATGAAGAGAATGGGTTAGAAAATGAGTAATGGCAATATGAGACTGGATGTGAGACCCTTGTAGTTACTGGATGATAACGATTCATTAAAGAAATCGTACCATAATAGGGACAGGGAGCCGAGTAGCTCATGTCGAGAGCTACAAGCAGTATTTTCAACTTCATACTTCGGAAGGTCGCTGTACCTACATGATAAAACACGTCTAAAATAGAAAACAAACATCAACATTCCAGTCAGCTGGTGATTAAGATTGGTATCCTAAAGCCGACAAAATAAAATAGGTGAACATATGCGTTGAAAACCAATTAAATAGATAATAATAAAATTAAAAAAATAATTATTATACCTCAATACAATACTTAAATAAAACAACAGAAAAATGCAACTCCTGAACTTGCAATCGTACACTACCCATCAATGATATTTTATTATTTTAACACTCATAGACAATTAAATACTTAGTTTCTTTTTTTCGTAAAAATTGCTCTTGACAATCTAGCGACTTCTATAAGTGAATTATTCTTCTTTGTTATGTTTTGAGCTGGCAACTAACTTAAACATTATACAAAATTCTCTATAAGTATTCCTCCAATAACTTTAGCACGGAAAAATACGTTGAAGTACATATGTTTACCGATCGCTTCCACGGCAGTGCGGATACTATACACTTAGTTACGTGATTTGTACTCGCTAGTGTAAAATCAAAACAGTGTATATGGATACAAATAGAGAATTTGAAATAACCTTGATGTTAATCAGATGTTGAGTTTAGAAAATGTATTTATGCCTGTTATGATTAAAAAAATCCATTCATATAATTGTTTATTATACAAACTCTTTTGCAGCTAACTTAGTTAATGTGCGGCTAGGTGACAAACTTGCTTTTTCAGTTAGACCAAATACTTTAAAATCAACACAATTAATCGTCTATGAAGGCAAAAAATTGTAATCCGACGGACGATCTCTTAAATTAATGATTTACATTCGGTGGTATTGCATGATCAACCAAAGATTTACTACATTTACTAGCCTCCAACATCAATATCCTGTACCCGGTTGTAGCGATGAGCAGCCGCGTCGGTCAGGCCGCACCGGATATTGCAGCTTGTCTCTCGGAGCCTCTAGAGATGTTGTGACACAGTCGCTGTGTCGGGATGTGGTTTCCCATTTAACATGACTTTATTAAAGATGCTTACCCGTAGGATCTTGAAAATAATTTTATTATGATTACGATAAATTAAATGTATTGTGATAAATGAAAAAGTCGTCCTTTTAAATGTTTAAGTAACTAAACCGTTATATTCCTCATTGTTAAGTAAAATCTGTTATTCAGCAGTGGAGTGACACACGCTGATACTCTCTGTTGTGTTTTAGAATACACCTGTACGATTATTTTAGCGTTACGTTGGCAGTCCTTGAGCCATCGTAAGAAGCTGAGGATTCCTTTCCTTTTTTCTTTACTAAGGCTTCTAATACTGTTAATGGTACATGGCTATAGGTCACGCATTGTGACCTGATTCTTTATAAAACAATATTCTTTATAACACAAACAAAAACTGATTCCAATCGATAGACTATCGACTATAAATCATCGATTTGAGAATACATATTAATTGTAGATATGTTATACAAACTCTGTAGGGCAGGCACGTTACAGTCTAACAGTGTTCCATGTTCAGTAGCTCTCGAGTTCTTTAATTCATATGTGTTTTGAAAACCGAACATTCTTATTATGTAAGTAGTACTTATGTTTCAAATTTGATTTTTTATGAACCCCTCCTCATCTGTTTCACCCCCCTCCCCCCAGGGCTTTTGATAAAAACGTATGAAGTGTCATCTACTCTATTCCCATATCGATGCTATAAATACTGTAGTTACAAGACATTATTTTCATTGCAGCATACTTGTAACAAGTTGTGAAATAAATATTGTATACTATACTGTGAAACATCGAAAAATAAATCCACTAACAAAAGGATGTGTACTTTTGAAACTAAATTAGTTTTCAAACTAAAGTAACCTAAAATCCCAAGCACGATTAGATTTTCTATCAAGTTTGAACACACGTTGACATATGGCCTGTACCTACTGCTAGAAATCCTTGCAACGCTAGGTAACATGGACTTAACTACAATAGCTAAAAGGTTTCTCCAGATATTCTCTACGAAACTTTGATTTAACTCTGCACATACCATTAAAAGTCAATTAACTATTTCTTATATCGGTCGCTGTTTTTATAGAATGTGAGCGGACAGGCCACCTGGTGGTAAGTGGTTTGCAGATTTAATAATTTATTTAGAGAAATGGTTGGGAAAATCGGGTAGGATAGGACAGGATTGGGTGGGATTTAGCTCTGGCATATCTCATTCACAACCGAAACACGTACATATTTACATTGGAAGAAAAGGATAAAGTGGGAAATTTAGTGCGTTTTACGGTAGTTTTCCAGGCGGACAAGAAAATAAAAATCCAGGCGGACATTAAAAAGTGCCTTTTTAAGAATATACTAATGTTTATGTTTTGTATACCGTAGCTTTAGTAACTGTGAAGAAATTTAAAAAAATCAAAAGACTTCTAGTCGACATACTAGACACCTGAGTCGTGCGTACGCTTCGTTGATAATCACCGACATTTGAAAAGACATCAAAGCGAGTAAAATATTTACCGACAGTAATTTATGAGGTCTAGTAATAACATATTTTTCCTCCCTAACCCCTTCACGGCAACTTGGTTTAGAACCATCAGTCTCTAAACCTTTGAACTGTGGTGCCATTGCTAGAGAGAAAAAATATAAAACTTGTGAACTAAGAAATACAATTAGTAAAAAGGAATAAGAATAATTGCGAATTTTCACAATTTATTGATGGAAAACAAAGTAAAGCAGAACACCCACTTCAAGGCCCCTAATTTTACGATAGAGTACAGGAAGGTACCTAACTTTAATATAAATTCGAAACATATTTTAAGGGAGTCTGTAAGAAAGATTTACGCAATTCGGTTGTGGGGATTATGTTTCATTAGTTTTGATGGTAATTGTATTGAAATTTCGACAACAGTCAAAAATATCCTACTGTCTTGACTTTGACTACAGATTATAATGATTTTACGAAGGAGTATAAGACGATAACTATAATATAAATAATTCCAATCATAGGTATTTTAAGAGAATCTATAGTAAAGATTTGGTTATAGCTTGCTTGGTTAAAGCAAGCAATTTGGTTATAGCGATAATATTTCATTAATTATGTTAGTACAATTATTGACACAGATTATAAAGATTATACTTTGACTCTTGAGATTACTCGTATTTTAACAAATATTATTTTACAATGTTGAATAAAAACGTTACTCGTTTTGTAGATATTGAAATATCATTAACTTCGTAAATGTTTAGACGTTGTCGAAATGCCAAAAAAACTTAAAAATCGTTAATTCCTGTATTATTTTCTGCGTAATCTCACATCGGATTTGTAAAATATTTATATATATTGATATTACAAAAATATTGTAACGGTTTCGTTTCACTACGTCAGTAGTTAAGCGAAAGTACATTAAAGTACAAACTTAAATAACAAAAATATAGATTAAATATTAATTCGAAAGCAAAGCCGGAGCGCACTATATGTTTTGCAATTCTATTGTTTGCGCGTGGAGTGAACTATAAAACCGGTCCTTACGCATCGCATCGAACGCAGGTAGTTACCGCGTCATTGGCACTCCACGTTGGCTATCCTTTCTGTGTAGACTAACATTCCGTCTACAAATAAATAATTCTAAAATAACTGATACTGAAGGTTTTGGCGAGTCTAGTGCCGACTTACTAATAGTGTCCTGTGTATGTGAATCCCCTCACTTACTGGGGCTCACCTACCCGGCAGTCGACTTGGACGTGACCTGCTCGCCACCTATACGAATATACCACCTACCTACTGCTCGCTGCTAGCTGCGAGACTGTTCCGGCCTACCGCGGAATACCTACTGGAAGGCTATCGCAGGGCAGTGGCATTCTTTGGACCGGGTCATAACTTCTGACGTGAGCGAATCGAACCCATCCCGGATCTATTCACTATTTTAAAATATACCTCCATGTAGTAGTGGAGTCTTTCACTCACACACAAAAAAGACTACGTGACAATATAGCTACATATTTTGAAAATTTTACTATATGCTATATTTACTATAATACTATAGGAAATTTACGAAATGGGGCCTGAGCTGAATTTCAGATTGAAAACAATAAAACCTAGATTTTAAAGTGATATCTGATATTTTTATTGTTCAGTATTTATGATTTAATGCCATGTCAATCAAATGCTTTTTATTTTTTACAATATACAATAGACAACACTTTATTCCAGACATCGGGCATACAGCACATAGAGACAGATGACTAAAAAAATAATATTTAACAAATTTTACGTATTTCATAATTTCTTGCAATTTAATGTAGATTTCTTTAATTGTCACAATTATTAATTCAACAAATATCGTCAATAATTTTGTTTATGAAAGATAAGTGTCATAAGTATCTAAGTCTTATAAATCAGTCATGTTTTAAGATGATTTCTATTATCTTAATTTAATTATATAACTATTCATATAAAAAGTCAAATACCCTGTTTTTGTTAACTCGCTCCCACTGACACCGCACCCATTCCTTTCCGTTCCGCCGCATGTCCGTCACGGCGGGCGACTCCCCACCGCGCAACATAAATCTTACCAAAGACTTCTGCGCTTTTAGAAAAGTATTACACGTTCAGCTCTAGTTGTCTCCCCATTAAAAATGTTCATGAAGTTTCTCTGGTTGTACCTAATTTATGTGGAAACTAGCCAGTTGCCAGAACTTCGAATAAAAGAAAACTAAAGAAAGAAAATATAACCATTAATCAATTTAATATTAATGCTAATGTGTAGTTAAATTTTTCTATTTCTGAATTGTGTCCAACTAAATCTTTAATAAAAGCGATTCCATATTCTTAAAATTTCCCTTATTCGTTTATAGGTTTTTATTTTTTATTTTATATGTTTCTTATCCCTTATTTTTATTTCACATTTAAAAAGAAAACAAATTGATAAGTATTATTTATTATTATCGTTATAAATATATCCAGCAGGTTATAAGTAGATACTGGCTTCCATGGACATCTGCAATACATGCCGGTAATAGTCGTAAAACATAAATTGCAACACTTCCGGATGCTACCATCTTACCTTCAGTTCTAGATTCATAAGAAAATTTGGTAGTTTCTTTCACGTATAATCGTAATTTTTCCACAAACAAAATTACCGTAATTTCATTATACTCTCCACTTGATGATGGATGTGGTGGGGTAGTATAAATATCGACGTAGTATAAAAAGAAGGAAGTCTAATAAGATAATAGTCGTTCCTTATCTTATAGTCTCCTTATTTTATCCCTTCCCGTAACCCTAGCGTGGGCGGGCCATTGAACATGACATTGTTCGCGACGTTATCTGAGTAAAGAAACATTATTGTTGGTATGGACTTACGTGTATTGTCTTTGGTGTATTGTTATAAGATATTTTATTTTGTAGAGGGAGACTGCATGCTGCATTCCCATTGGCCACGTTACCCCTCTCTCACAGATGACCTCCTTGAAATGTACTGCATTTCCTACTTTATCATATTTCCCCAATGTACCTAAGTGTTTCGGTAGTGAGTGAGATATGCCAGAACCCATTACCATCCCATTCTATCCCTCCCCAATTTCCCAATCCATTATTTAATCTGCAAAGATAGGCAGCGCATCCGGGGGCGTGCCAATGTTTGTCATTCCGGGCTGATGTTGTAACGTATCGCGGATGTCTATGGACGACAGTATCCGCTTACTATCAAGTCGACTGTATGCTCATCTGCCGCCCTTTTTATGAAAAAAAGATTTCAGTGTAAAACATATTTGAAACTTTTAAAACACATTTTCACTGATTTTACGGCTAATTTATTTTCGGGACGATTCCATTTTCAACTCTCCTCTATCTGAATAAAGTTGCTACAAATTGAAATAAAATCGTACTTTATTACGTACCATACCGGGAAGAGCAGTGTCGGTCTCTATCCGGCAAGGTGGTCTCCGACGACTTGAAGAAGTTCGCCGATGATAGTTGGAAGAGAAGAGCCTGTGATCGTGTGTGGTGATGAGGCTTTGGCTCTCCAAATCTTGTTATCATCGAGTTTTAATCATCATGTGAACAGCTGTAGGTGAAAATTGGATATAGTTGGTGAGAATTGTATACGAGAATTGATTACAATATTCTCGACCGAACCATTTGAAAAACAGTTTGTGTAAATGAGCCATTAGAATAGAAATTAAATTAGAAATTCAATATTGAGAGGTTCCCAGTTTTTTTTTTGTCAACAGCTCAATATATATAAGATAATATATAGAGTTGTCACTTTTCATTTTAACGCCCACGCTGCTTTTGATGAAAGCCGTTTGAAGTGCGATCAACATTTTTATCATACAAAGACTAAATAAGATCAAATTCCTTCATAAATAAGATCGTTACGGCTTCGCGAATAGACACCATCAAAGGAAAGGAATATCAGCTAAACGATGTGAAACATTCGAAAAATAGCTCCGCCGAAGATGATGTGTTACCTCATAAAATTGTGGATCTACTACTATGGTTCTTCTTTTCACTTTTATTTCACTTACAAAACACACTTGTATTAAGTAAATGTATCCACAGTCAGCGACAGGTCAACGTATATCTATCGATACCTTAATACTTTAGTAATAAGGTTTCGATCCCGCAATAAATTAGTCAATAATTAATCCGTAAAATTAAATGTCTATTATCTCCCATTCGAACAATTCAATGTTGATGATGGGTGCCGGTTACCATTCAATTCGATTTAAAAGCGACGCTTTTGTAGAAATGAAAAACTTAATGAGTTTCCATCTGCTTCTTCGAAAACAAATAGTAACCGACCAGGTCTGCGACACGAGGATATAAATCAAGCAGGACACGCCTTCATACATCAAGCCTGGAGGGCTCTTAATCCACAGCTCAGTTAAGTATATGGGAGAAATATGAGGTCGTCTGTCATATTTGTCCTCTGTAGCTGTTACGATTGCTTGCGTCGTATGATAAGAACGTTGTAGGTATTTGGTTGTCGATGTTTAGCTAACGATGTTTAGCTAAGAGTCGGCAGAGATTCTTTATACCGTGATAACCTAGGAGTGTCTATTCTTGACTCTCATTTTTGTGATCGTGTGTTCAAACCCTGGTCTATATAACTGTCACATAATATAAACCATAATCACTATGCTGGTTACAGGATAGGGCCCTATCGTTTGATTGATCATAAACGTAACTCGGATTTTTTAAAGTTTTTCATTAAATTTGCTTCACTTTATTAAGTTCTCCAGCTCTTCCCGTGAGTCTTGTAAAAGGCGATTGATTAAGGGAAATCAAAGCGGCTTTAGGAACTACATCACCTCTAAAAGAGTGGACTCGCCAACCCGCTTGACCAGTGTGACATTTTTAAGGCCATACATGCCTCATGCACAGGATAATGTGCATGACGAGGACCACTGTACTCAATAGCTATTTGTCAGGGAGATGCAGTTGAACCGCCTTTCGGTAACGAGAGTTGCGATGATAAAAAACCGATTAACCAATCTTGGTTACAATTTGAGGTTTCTGTGAAAATAAGCCTTCGAATATCATATTAACAATATTTATATTCATCATACCGATACAGCAATATGTTTACGTTTAGCGTCATTATCATAATTTTACTAACATTTAAATATTTTAAGGCTTATTTTAACAGAAACCAATTTATTTGCAATCAATTTGAAATTACAAATTAGTGTTTATTTTAATTAACACAGTGGATAGAACGCTGAAATTCAGAATTTGGAATGTTTCGTTTCGGGTGGCTGTAATTACAAATCGTTACGTACGTTTTGCTTAATTGGCCCTAATGAGAAATGCACTACACATAATATTACATGTTGCAGTGTTGTTGAACTTAACTAAGTTATTTATTTTATTTTTATATATTTGGGGAGCTTAAAGCTATGGTACATCATATTGTAAATATAACATATTTAAATATATACCTACTTAAAAGCTAATCGTAATCTACCACAAGTTACTTTGAATGTAACTTCAGGATACGAAATTGTAATTTATCTGGTTCGTTGGCAAGTCAATAAAACCGAAACTCTATATGAAATGACAATGTGGTATCTCCATATGCCATATCATATAATACAAAAAAAAATCGTGGCAGTAGGGAAGACAGACGGTTGGGTCATCTGATGGTAAGTGGTAACCGTGACCTCCGCGCACTGCCGACTTTGAAGAATTCCGTCCATGGCACTATTGAGTAGCCATGGCGTAAATTAATGAGATATTAAATTAAAATAATTATTTGCAATGTGAGATCTCCAGCTCTTCCCGTCCAGGGAAGCGGCTACCACAAGTCTTGAGGAACTACATCACCTTCAAAATAGTGGACTCGCCAACCTGCTTGACCAGTGTGACGTTTAACAGTGATAGATGGTAATTGATTTCAACAGCTCGTCACATTTGTCAAGATTGACGTGCATAATAAATATAAAATTATAATAGAACATTAGTCAATTCAATTAAATATGTAGAAATTAATAAAATAATTATTGAAAATTATGAAATTTTAATTGTCAATGATATTATAACAGTTTAAACATTAACAAACAGTTTAAACATATGCCCCAGTTCTTAAACGACTTATTTTCAGGAGGAACATATATTTCAGGAATTATCTCATGAAAGATACGCCATATTTGTAATTACAATTTTGTTTAAAAGTGTAACTTCTGTACAGGCAATACGTAACATCTGCGCTGTCAGTAATTATTATTTAAAAACTACTTTTTGTAAAGTTAGGTTTAGGTCAAATTGTAACTTATCTGCTTGTAACAAGTGACATTTAAGTAACGCACGCTCACAACACTGAAGATATATAAACTATTGATTTTGATATAAATTTGCATATTAAGTATCAATTACGTTATAACAGTTTGCTTTAATTTTGAAAACGCTACTTATGTATATAGGCCTGCTACTTATGTAATATACTTATGTAAATAGGCCTGCCTATATAGCCTATATAGAGAGATATAGCCTGCTGGTATGGTATGGTATCACGCTAATCACCTAATCACCTATATGGAGGCATTATTAACTACTAAATTGTTCCGATACATCGAACTGTGTTTGTAATAATATTTTCGGAAAATTACTGTAATTTCATAAATTTAAATCGGTTTTTTTTTAACTTTTATTTCTACTCAACGTTACGGCACGGGTTACACCAGCCGTGGTCACGAGGTGACTGAAGAGGCGGGTAGTCCAAGATGGGAGCTGCGAACAATTTTATCAACTACCCACATTTGATCTTCACATTCGGAAAGACTGCGACACGGTAAATCGCCGGTAATCGGTATTCGACGGTAAATCGCAGGATTTAAAATTGTTAATCACTGGATTCCATGTCGACGATAGTTAATATCCATCTTTCACATTGAAATTTTTATATTTCTTAATTTCAAACTCTTCACGTACAATTCTGGGATTATAGTGTCGTTCAGTGGGGAGGATTTTTGGAGTGCAGAGTTCTATCCGGTGATTAATTACAGCGTTGAGACTATGTTCGGCTATTGCGGAATTACTCGTTTGGCGGTTTTATACAGCTGCGGTGTGTTCCTTGGTCACATGTGTTTAATTTTAGGCGTTCGGACCCGATGTATAATAGTGTGTACCAAACGTGAAAGTATAAAAAGACAAATTACTGTAACATCATTATCGTATTATCGTAATATCGTCTATGAAACGTGTTAACACATTGTCGTGTCTATTAATAATTTATTACATGTTATTTGAAACAGTTCGTACTTATTTAATAAATAACGCCACACTTAATGGCCCACAATAGGATTCCCTGTGTCGTGGGTCCAGATACACATACAAAGACAAACCTATACACACATCCAGATCAGAAAATACATTCGTCTTTTGTTTAACAAATGCATTGTCCGACCTGGGGTTGAACCCGGGACCTTTGCACAGCAAGTACAAAGCAAGTACAGCAAGCACACAAACTCATTACGTTTATTATTCGGTATATTGAACTATGCGCGACGTAGATGCAAACGTCTTGTTAAATGCAAACATGAATTTCAGTTTCTATTTTTTTCTATTTCTTACCTAAAAAAAAGTTTAAAAATTTTAAATACCTCTAATAAATTTATACTATATTTTTAAAAAATGACAAAGTGGATGTTGACCGAGCAGAGTGTGACGTCACGATATATTTGCACACAAATGATGTATCGTTGAATTGTTTCCCTAAAAACTTTCTTTCCAACAGTGGACATTCTTGTGAAAATACATCACATTTCTAACTGGCCTTATTTTGTACTACACAAGGATCATTTTGTCAGCCAGCCATCACAATATATAATACTCATCGATTACGCTCGCGTTACAAATGATTGTACATAACAGAACTTTATTAGCAAGACGTGATATCAGCGGCACACTATCTCTAATGGGCCCTTGATAAATGACTGTTGAATTAACGGCCCGAACATTAATTACTTCCTCGATATGATTGTTTGCGGCTTGTTTTGCTCGTATACAGTGAAATGCAAATTAGTCGGCTACATTTGTATTTGTAGATACAGATGTTGTGAGTTTGTGGGGATAATGTTCACTTATTTTGATCGATACGTGCCAGTTTTACTTGAAATAGCATCATACTAATAACACTATGGGTTATAGGGTAGAAAAAGGGTTTTTTTAATAGAATAATTGATTGATGTGTAAATTTAAAAACTAACGAAAATATTTAATACTTTTATCCATAAGAACAATGGGAAATAATTTTAATGCAGTAAGAATGTAGAAATACATGAATGTAGAAATAGAATGTAGAATACATGAAGAAATACATATTCTCTACGGTTTTAAAAACTTAAATTTGAACAATCCAAGGCAATGAAACCAACTGCTAGTTATTTAATAAACCTAATAAGCTTTGTTAACTCGCGCTCTATTAACAAACTAAAATCCATAAGCACGGTGTAACACAGAAATGTATTATATTTAGAATGGGCCAGTGCATAATTAACGAATGCTGAAAATTAGCATTCCTGTTAGATTGGATTGAAAAGATAATTAAACATTCTACATTGAAATTCTGTCAGATTAGATGTTGTGAAAAAAATCGTCTTTGCGTAAAATCGTGACTGTAGTCATAAGGTGAATTTAATGATTTTCTATTCTTTTTTTTTCTTTTATTCATTTTTTTTCTTATTATTATAATTAATTATTTCACTTATGTTAATTTGGGAGTTTCATTGATAAATATATGATAACGCTTTTCATATGAATTGACAAAACAGTCGCGTCTACACTCCGGAGAAATGAATGTAATGGTCATTCTACAATACATAATTTATGTCTTTGGTATTTAACCTAAAAGTTCCGTTAGTTGGAAGTTGGGGGTTCAGGAGTTGCAGCTAACTGTAGGCAATAAGTCTGAAGCCCCCACCGTGACTGAACGCTCCTTTAAGATACGCCACTTGACTTCTTAATGTATGGATTGTTTTGGCGCGCGTGGTAGGGTTCCACGGTGCCAAGAAACTGCAAATTTCGCTAACAATGTTACATCCTGATATGCATTTATATTCAAGTTTGTTACAAATGTTGTACCGGTAATAGAGAAAAAACTATCTATAGAACTATCTTTTTATAGAAGTAGCCACATTCGTAGACAGTCCACTATCGCTCATGGATATATAAGATACAGTAGTTAGTTAAAAACATTAGTTAAAAGTGTCAAACTGGATACACCGCCTACCTTTGGAGATTTAGGAGTCGATTTAAGAAATAGGAAGTAAAATGTTATGAGGAGTTTTCTTTATCTCGGGGAGGAGGGGGAAGAGATGTGATAGGAAGTAGTAAGAGTAATGGCGTAAGAGACTTTCCTCAACCACTTATACTCCTTTCTAGATGGGATTGAATATTGAGCAGACATACTAATTTTATAGCTAGCCGTCATCACTGCTCTTGAGATAAACCCAAATGGTGTATAAAGTAACTATGCTAAGAGATCATCAGATGAGCGATTGATGAGCTCGTGTTTCTCAAAGTAACCACAGAGCTCTACGATAACGCGCTCCATCACTTGGAAATAATAGAGATTATCGGATTCGATCCCGGTCGTTACATCTAAAAGTACCTAGTTTTTTTTTAAATATAACTCTATAGTGCAGATAAAATGAGCATTGAATGCGCAGAATTGAAAGATCTGAATCGAAATACTGAGTAAACAGTAATATATATAACTTATAATGTGAGTAAAATATAAAACTCTAGTATAAAGGTATAATGATCGGTATAAATAATAACTTTATACGGATCTTTAGTATAAAGATTGGAAAGCGAAGTCTTGCAGACCGTCGAGTGCAGAAGAGTATCTGGGTCACGCCACGCGCTCAGGCATGTAAGGTACGAACTAATTATGATGGATAAGATTGCCAGGAAGAGGCGTGTTGGTCGTAGTAAAAAGTCATGGCTACGTAACATACGGAAGTGGACACGGCAACCCGAGGGCCGCCGAACTACTTCGCCTCGCTAGAGACACGGCAAAATATTCGGAGTTGATAACGAGAGGAAGAAGTACGAAGTGAGAATAAAATAATTGTATAAAATGTATACAGAGCCCTTGGCAGCACAAAAGTTGAACTACAATATCTCTTTTTATATGTTAACTTTATCTTTTTGTCGGTGGCACCAAAGCGCAACGATTCGGACCACGAGCTTCGCTGCTATGCAGTATTGGGAACAATCTTTTGTAGAAACCGTATTATAGAGCAGTTAAATAAAATGTTTGTTTGTAATATTATTTTTATGTTATATTCTAAAGTCTTTAAAAGTAACTTAATTAACAAATATGTATGTGGGAACCAAGAAAAACCGAGATTATAAATTTTCTTTATTTTCTTTAAGAGGGTAAGGATGACTGAAACGGATTTCAAAAATATCCATTTTATAAATTTGTTGCCGTCTCGACAGCGAGCGCAACTTCTTTGAGAGAAAGAGACAGTTGCACTTCGAGCTGGTAATACCTATAATAATTCGAGAAAATCGAGGTTTCGTATTCCCCTGTTTCGTCCTCTAAATTTCTTTTTCTAATTGCTTTCTTTTTCTAATTTGCATTACAGAATAGTTTCTCTATGTCGACATTGTCGGTACGTTTTGCTTTTATAACGATGAAAGCACGTTGTACGATAACACAATATACAAAATGTCTTTATTTGTTTAGATTTAACAACAATTTATTTTATGGCATGCGAAGGTTTCTCCATAATACCACAGTAACTATATGAGGTAACACGCAACATCGAAAATGGCGCCTTTTATTTATGATTTAAATCATCTCAGGCGTAACTTTCCTTCGTTCGTATTTCTAAGGATAATGAACTTATATAAGATAACAGTGTTCTCTCTAAAGTAAGAATTCGCAGAATTTTTGACGAATATTCTCTTGGAATGTCTTTGAGTTTAATTTGTAGAGAAAATGAAGTAACATGTTATAGAAACATGAAAGAAGATAAACAACGACGTGCTCAAAACAATTCATGTCCTTATTTTCTAGTTGACATGCTTTGTAATGTTTGTTGCAATAGCTCACATTTATACTCTGTATTTTTTACTATGTATTTTTATATCTGTATTCTAATTCAATATTTTTAACCTCTGTAACACATTACCTATCTATATGAATAATAGCACTGGCTGGAAACTGTTTGAGATCATAAAATCTGTAATTCAATAATTCATAAATCCATCGAATTCTGTCAAGAAAAAGAAGACTGAAAAATCTAAGGCTCCGCACAGTCAGTTTTTGTTTTGGGAGCGATCAGGGAAGACGGATTGGAAAAAGTCACACGCCTGTTCCGGGGACTGAGCTATCCTGGACATCACATCTGGGCCACTACTCTCCCCGACTGCCGCAGCTCTTGTCCATGGCTCTTTGGGCGCTGGTGCTCTACCCGGGCGCCTCTTCTTGCGTCTGGCCGCTATCGCCCCGTCCGACCGCTGTTTCCAGTCGGCGGTAGTGCCCGCTCTACATCACTCTGTGCGTGCGCCCTACTAAGCGCCGCCTCTACTACATCCTGACCGTGAGTTTTTGGTGCTCGTGAACTAGAAACAGACACTTACAGACTCTTTGTTTAGGTAGAATACTAATTTTCGTCTTTCTAAAATTTTGTATTAGGTTATTCTATAAATTATAAGGAGCTATTGAAACAAATCCTACCTCTTTTCAATCTAGTAGAAGTTGATTACCCCCTTTTAATTTTATCTAGTAGGGTAACACGACAGCTTCTTTTAGAATTATAATTAAGATGGTAACGTAGTTTATGAGTGGTAACAGCGTAGGGTTTTCTATTGTCGATTCTCATTCGTGAGGTCGTGTGTTCAAATCCTCTGTAAGTAATACTGATTTTCTATGAAAGTACAGATTCCTAGAATAATCACCAACTCGGCCGTGAAAGAAAACATCGTAAGAAAACCTTGAGAATACGAGAAGAGAGAACATGCAGACAGTTCACCTGGTCCATGGACATCTGCCACACAAGCCAACATCAGTCCAGAATGACAAACATTGGCACTACCCAGTTGCGTTGCCTACCTTTGGAGATTTAGAAATGGATTTGAAGAAAGGTTGGAAAAATGGGGAGGGATAGAAGAGGATAGGATAGGAATGAGCTCTGGCATATTTCACTCCCTATTATTCAAAAACACGTTCGTACATTTTACAGTAGACTTCTCTAAGAAAGAGGGGTAACGTGGCCAGTCAAGTGGGCCCAGCGGCTGTGAGATTGCAGCGTACACTCTCCTCTTAACAGTCCAGTTCCAATTTACCTACTTTTAAAAAAACTGAATGGAGTTAATGAAGTTAAAATTATTTATATATAAGTAGGTTAATATTTAGGGTTAAGATTGTAGAATGACGTGTATTTAAGAGTTGTTTTTTCATGAAGTTAATTTATTGTAAAATGATTTTTTTTTTTATTTGTTATTTTATTTGTTTTAATATAAAAAGCAAATATGTTTCTGTGAATATGAATTTGATTTGGTTTGAATATGACTTCAATTGACAATTTCAATTTTTTACCTATTGACATATTTCATTTTGATATGATATGAGTGGTGAGTAGATGCCACTGCGGTCTGAACGCTCATCAGATTTATATTCACATG
Source organism: Sesia bembeciformis (assembly GCA_943735995.1). Taxonomy (NCBI): domain Eukaryota; kingdom Metazoa; phylum Arthropoda; class Insecta; order Lepidoptera; family Sesiidae; genus Sesia; species Sesia bembeciformis. The sequence goes on from OX031040.1 coordinate 12,785,879, forward strand.
AATAAATAAATGTAATAAATCAAAGCAAAACACATATGTATTTAAAAGCCCGAACTTCACACGGCCCGAAAATATTGTAATATTCTGGTAATTTAGATGATTCATGAACCATTACTTGGCGTTATTGGACTTTTCTTGAAAAAGGGCAGGAGGGAGACCCTCAGAGGGCAAGGGACAAAGGTGATATAACTTACCGTGACGTTCGTTTAAACAACCATTAGGGGAATAATTTCGCTCTTTTATCAGAAACTCTTTTATGTTTTTCGGTTTAACGTCTCGTGTGTCACATAAAATTGTACATTTTATCCTTTAAAGACAATAGATAACTAATGCTAAGCTATTTCCATAATATATTTGACATTTTTGAATTATTTTTTTATAAAAAATTATATCGATAAATATGAGAAATAAATATAATGAAGAAAACAAAAAGAAATAAAATATTATTAGGGAATAAATAAGTGCGTAGCCGCAATAAGTTCATAAATGAAAATCAACCGATTTTCAAGGGCAAAGTTTAAAAATATTAAATTTCACAGTAGTGTCTAAAATTAGTTAATTGGCACAGTTTAATTGTACAAATTGTTTAAGTAAGAAGAACGCCAAAAATGTGAGGAATACAGAACAACATGCCTCATGAGTCATGTGCTGAGTTTTTCCTCCCTATAATTCACGAGTGAATCATGGTAAAATGTGACGAACAGCTGAGCGACAGCTAGTTTGGATTCCCAAGCGGCATAGATACTCGAGAGGCGCTGTTTGCAATACAGGCTTTAGTACAAAAATGTTATGACAGGCAACAAGATGTACTCCGTTGCTTCATCGACTATGAGAAGGCGTTCGAACGAGTGATGCATGATCGCTTTATTGCAGTCTTGAACGACATTGAATTAGATGACAAGGACATTCGAATAATCCCCAAAACTGAATTGGAAACAGCGGGCCACCGTTTGCGTTGATGGGGAGGAAACGAACTAGGTGAAAATCAGAAGAGGTGTTGGAAAACGTACGAGCACATCTAGTATCAAGGTGCTCAGCGTTCACTTATAGAACACTGTGAGATATATTGTTGTATTTCAAAATGAAAATAAATTCTAGTTTTGATTCTGATAAGTAATTTGAAAACCAAACAAGTAAATCGTGGCTGGCACTTATAGTAAGTACCTACTAGATATGAATAGAATAATAATATCATGAAGATTATTAAAAGTGATCTACGAAAGCGACGATAACAATTTTTCAGCGTGAAAACATTTTAAGTAATAAATCAAGACGTCACATTTTAATGATAATGATGTCTCTAAAAATATTTTCGTCTAGACGTCGCCCTTGGCAGGATCTTTTGACAAAAAAACATTGTGGCATAAAGTAACGGGTACAAAGCCAAATAATGAAGAGGATTGCAAAAATTAAATCCAATTAAGTCTGCGAAATCAAAAACAAATAAGATGAAAAGGTAAGAAACAGAGCGGTATAACGCCTTAGGCTAATTTAAAGTAGATTTATAATTTACCTTTGTTTAATTTAGCCAGTTCCGTCCAAATTAATTAGGTCCACAGCAAAATTGTCAAGGTTCACCTCTTTCTTTTATACATTTTTGAGATTATTAGCAACATTTTTCTGCTCACTACCCGTTGTTCTTCATTTGGAAACATTGAAAGATTTTTAAGATATCTGTGGAGGAAAATATTATACATTTTAAATATTATCATACATTAATGCAATTGATGGGGAAATGTAGAAAGCATGAAATGAAATGTGCAATCATCCAGCGATGGTGTTCTTTGGGGCGGCCCGCGATTTAGTCTTTTATCCACAGGTCCCTAGGTTCTTGAAGACCCTTAGGCAATGTGCACTAGCTAGAAATATTTGCACTCGAATTTGCTTAGGATCGCGGCCAGTAAGTATGTTTTTCATAGAATATTAGAGAAATAATCTGAGGTGTGACGAACACGACGCTTGTAGAGAGCGAGGACAACAATGGACAGTTGTCACGATGGAAGACAGTGTTTTGCGGTGCTGAACTATAGATAGATCCAGAGTGGATATTTGAATTTTGCGACTTGTACATTCCAGTAATAACGCAGAGACAAAATTTGAAAATTAGAAGGTGGGTGATTGGTCACTTTATTTAAGGGTAAGTGTGTTTTGAGTCAATTTATTTAAGTGAATAAAATGCTTACGTTAATGTACGAAACTAGGGTTCCGCAAATTCGCATCCGCTACACTTGTACCCACGAGACGGATTGTGTCCTGAAATCTCCCTTTTATTGAAAAGTGGAGGTTTGTGCCCTGCAGTGTGACGTTATAGGTTGATGTAGATTACAAAAGTTCAAACAAATGTCGATACAATTAAATGTAATTCGAGTATTTGAATAGACGCATGACGTATATCAATTAAGACATATTTTAAATTGGAAGCAGGAAAATAACTTCGTTCTTTATGAACAATAATTATTAACTTAATAATTGTTATGTAAACAGGTTACTCACGATCTATTATTTTTTTATTATAGCCGATATTTCGGTCCAGTTACATGAACCGTGGTCGCGGCGAGATCGCGGACACCTGCGACACTGCTAGACCCGGACAGAGTGCGAGACGGAGACAATAGCAGAGCACCATTGATTGAATTTAATTGGATTGAATTAAACAAACCAAAAGTAATTTCAACTGAACGCTATTACATACCGCGTTTGGTCCGTGAGATGGATTTCAGTTGGCATATACATGGGAACGGGTGATTGAACTTTGCAATAGTAAATGCATTTTTAAACTTGAGTATGTATGGTGATATTGTTAGTATAGTGTTCAAGGAACTTAATCAAGAAAAACATGTTCAGCGTGGGGGGGGGGGGTGAATCAAAAACGAACACGACGGAGGGTAGATAGATTTGTCTGTCAATAGCAGCTACCCGCCTCCTCAGTCTCGCCGCGACCACCGTTCATGTAACTGGATCGAAATATCAGCTATAATAAATAAATAATAAATCGTGAGTAACCCGTTTACATAACAATTATTATTGTTCAACCACGATAATAAAAGTTTAAAATTATTAATTAAAAGTCGTTGCCTTATAATAACTCTTGTATGGTATATATGTTATGTTTGTATGTATGTATGCATATCTATATATTTATGTATTGTGTGCAATAAAATAATTAATATGTGTAAAATAATTTATTTCAGTTAATATTGCTCAAAGTGGATATGTGTAATTTTGATCCGTATCTCCACAATTACTAGTAAGTTTACTATATGTAACGTAGCGATGTCGTCAGTAACGCCAGCTGTAAATGTATAAATCAGAGTCCAATCTAAAGGAGCCAGTCTTCAATCATTGCGGGATTCCGGAGAGACATTCCATTTCCGAACGCGCGGTTTCATACAAACATTGATACTTGTATAGAATAATATGCCGTTAGTAAGGATAGTCAATTTTGATGGAATTTGTATAGGGGGGAATGATTTTCGCCATTAGTCAGGTGTTTTTTTTTTTATAGAACAAAGGCGATAGACGAGCATACAATCCATGCTAACATCGGTCCAGAATGACAAACATTGGCACACTCCCGGATAAGCTGTCTACCTTTGGAGGTATAATAATGGATTTGGAGAAAGGGTAGGGAAAATGGGGATGAATAGGATAGGATGGAATGGAAATGGGCTATGGCATATCTCACTCTCTACGTGCACGTACGTGCATTGGGGAAATAGGATAAAGTGGGGAATGCGATACATTTCATGGTAGTCTTCTGTGAGAAAACGGTAACGTGACGAGTTGATCGCACCAAGTGGCTGCGGGAGTACAGCGTGCACTCTCTCCCTTCGAATTAGGGTGTATCTATTTTGGAATATTGCATCAAATATTTATTTATATCTTAAACAGGTCTTAAGCATGTTTAACTACCTATTACGCTGTGCACTGCCTATTACTATATAATTATATTTTACGCGGCATTTGGCCAGGTTGACCGAAAATGGTCACGGTGGTCACGATGACCATGGTGGTCACGGCGTTGATGTAAGGAATAATAAGTCAGCGATAGCAGAAAATCTATTATAAACCTATCATTGTATTGAATTACACAACCCTAAAACAATAAAATTGTCCAACTAAGAATAGAGCCCACTAAGTTCCGAAATCTTCCATCCCATAAATATGGGAACCTCGTGACTATTGGATAGTTTTACGAACATCAAATCATAGTTAAAATCATATAAGTTAAAATAAGTCGCTTAATAATAAATTGATCGTCTTATTTCCCCCCATCGTTGCTTGTTTAGTTATTCAGTACACCCGCTAAACGAGAATATGAAAATTATTAAGAAACCCCGCTTAAGTACCGCTTTATAAATGTAAAACTTATTTCATTATGCCCGACTTACGCCCGACATGACGGTACGAGAATGAACGCATTCCGCAAACTCTCGGAAGAATGGTTATTGATACAAAATTATTATTAACTTTCCTACGAGAAACTTGGCATTTTTGTAATTAATTTCTTTGTAATATTGATAAAAACTGTGTCGTGAGGTATAGTTTATTCCAGTGACAATTTTGACATTATATATATATATATATATATATATATATCAAGACTACATTATGTATTTGATTTATAATTTAATTAATAATATATCTATATATCAATTTCAATTAAATATTAAACTGAATTTTCAACTTTTCAAATTTTGCAATGTATTTATCCATTATTATTCAATTATCGTTTAGGTGCATCTAATCTAACTCTTCATTAAAAAAAAAAACCCGCGAAGTATCTATCGCTGCATGTTGTATCTGCACTCAAATAAGTCGTATCTATGCAAATTCTGCCTCGGAAACATGATCTCGTTGTGAGATCATAAATTACAATTTTTACACCCTGTGTCCATCCTCTACTGCACCTATTATATCTTTATATCCTTCCCCTGGGTTTTCAGACTAGTGTTGTTCAGACAGGGCCTTGATACAGTTGTTCGATACATCGATAGCTGTGACATTGATATACGAATCGATATATTTACATCAATGTAGGGGCTTTATACCTATCGACAAGTACAACGTCTGGATACTGTCGATAATATCGACGCTGTTCTAATAACAATTGAAGGGGTACTATTGTGACATACTCACATATTGTAATAGTAATGTTCATTTAATAACGTAGCCTGAAGCGTGGAATTCAGTCTAACGCTTGAAATTGTCAAAGGACAGAAAATGATAGAAGAATTATTCCAACTTACTTTGTTAAAATATAAAGACATTGAAATGATACAAAACATTCAATATGTCCATTTATACATGGACCATGTTGTATTGAAAATGAGCTATGTTGTAAAATAAACCAGACAGATGTAATTAGTGGAAATATGCGGCAGTGCTGTGTACCAGGCGAAGTTACGGTGATACCAGGTATTGATACGGCGAATAGAAGAAGACAAACGGAAAAGGCTGATGGCACCACCATGTGGGATTGAACCATGGAATTGAAGTATTTAAAATATCAACTAATTTTAAATCAATCAATGAAATCCATTTATTTGTGAACTCCTTAATTCTGCTGTGAGGCGTACAAATATAGCATAAAATATAGGAAATAATTATAACATATTCGTCAATAGGTATAACTTCACAGGTAACCATGAATTATGAATTACTTTTAAATATATTCGAATGACGACCGCCCAGCACGGTGACGCGGGCGTTACGGCAAGAGAGACAGAAAGAAAAACGATCGCACTATTCGCGCGTTGGCGCCTCTCCATTCGTTCCCAGCACTCGTAGCGAATGCTACGAGTACAGCACAGCACACGTAGCAGTCGTGGCAGATGTCATAAAACTCACCGACGCTAGGCGCGTCCAAGCATTTTCATACTTCCTCTGCAATTGAATAGACTGGTTACAATTTAAAACAATACATTATAAAAAAATATAATCGATAACTTCTCAATAGACTTTCGATATCGTACATTACAACACTATATTTGAAATGGTGTAAAAGTTTTATGCGTAATAAATTCCTCACCTATGCTTAGATTCCACTCGGTGTTATTTGCGTATGACCCTTTAGCCCGTAAACTCCATTCTGTTGAAAGACAAACCGATTAATAGGCCTAAAATATTATTGGATTCCTTTTTGAATGCAAAAAAAATCTGTACGCTGAATGTTTTCTGAACCTTTTGCCTAATATTTTGTTTGCAATTTTAAAGAAATAATAAAGTCAAGAGAAAATGCATTGGTATGTATTTTATAACTTTAAATAAATGATATTTGATGTAAAAATTAAATAGAATCTATAACTTTTATTTATACACAAAAACATTTGAAAAATATTTGTCTTATTTTTTTAAAAACTGAATTTTTAAGGGTGAGTATTACTTAGGTTAGCAAAAAATCTTAAATCTATATGAATAACGTCTAGAATGACATTAGAGTGAAAATGACATTAGATTGGCCCTTCAGCGTATACAGCATGGAGCGGAGATAACCAGGAACATGTTAGATAACGTTTACAATACAAGAGATAACCACCATTCTTCTTGTTTAATGTGTTTAATACTCGTTTATTGCACTTAATAATAATAATCGATGGAGGTCGCATAAACTATAAAAAAAAGTCATAAATTCAATAGCAATGTACCTTTCATATTTACTATTTCATATTCTTTCATATTTCATATTTATTTACTGTTGCATCTAAAATCAACAGAAACAAAGTTTTCAATATTGTAAATTATAAAACCATCAAAAAACGAAACTTAATTGTTAACATTTTTGAAATAAACAAAATGCAATTTAATAATTAATTGTAGCAACAGAATAGATCCAGTACGAATTATGCGTTTGAGGAAAATCGTTCACATTGCGTAAATAGATGACTTTTCTTTATGCGAAAACACAGTTCAAGTCAACGAGAAATATATCAATACGTGGCCTACAGAAGTTGAAGTGATTGTGTGTACATAATAGCAACGTTTTGTATGAAAGAAAACGGTCTTCTACAAAAATGGACATAACATGTTTGTATCCCTTTATGAAATATGATTTTTGCTTATTGTGATAGGCTGAAAGGATACAAGATTCGAGTTTTTGAACTTTTGTTTGTAATTTTTTGCTTATTTTTAAGTATAACATCCAACCTTACTTGCGACATCAAGTTTCTGATTCCACTAATATATTATGTAAAAAGAACTCCATAAAAGTAAGAAAACTCGACGTTATTACTTTTAACATATTCTTACGAGTATGTATGTATAAAAATAGTTTAATTTCAGCTATGCTTATACGCAACTTATACTGCTGGATACTAGCTGGATACTCAAAGGGCTTTAGTATCCACTGCTGGACATGGGCCTCCTCGTGGACATTGTCTGGTGCATGAGCGATGTATTGCTTTAAATCGCCACGCTGGCCAAGCGGATTGCAGAGTTCACTCTTTTAGATGTGATGTAATTTATCGGGCCTGTGGTAGCCGCTTTGTTAATCGGACGACTAAGGGATCACAGGGGATAAAAGACTTTACGACACCCACGGGAAGAGATGGGATGGTCTATTCTACAGCCGTAGGACACTCCAATTCACATCTTTCTAATCCCTACTTTATGTTCGTTTGCGTAATTTGAACATTATTTTGTCCAAAAATAATGACTTTTTTAAACTAGTTTGAGTGTATCTATGAAACACTATCTGCTGGCCTACCACCATCTTACATCGATATTAAAAAAATGATCCCTTTGAACGGCTAAAATTTTTGTTAATGTATAAATATACTAGTAGTAAAAGTACACGTGAAGAATTTAACAATGTCAGCGGTATTTCTCCGCACGTATATCTTTTGCTACCGCACATAAATCCATTGCGGTATACCAGCTAGACGTAAAGAGAACATAAACATTTCTAAGTTATCTCGTAAGAGTTGCACCACACTTGGCAAACGAACAAAGCAGACAAAGCCAACGGGCACCTATTACATATGTATCAGCCTTAGAGAAAACATTACTTATCTATATTAGTGACATAATTTGTATGAACATTTTATATCTATTTTATCTACTCGTAAGTATAATAAACAGTAACCGCATTGTCTGCGTGACTTAATTTAAAAAAAAAATGGCGAGTCTCTTTAGAACCTACAGAAAATAAAAAAGTAGTTTTTTAAATTTTGTCTGTATGTTTGTCTATACGTCTGTTTGTTTGAACATCACGTAAACGCATGTTTATCTAAAGGTATACATAATTTGGTTTATTCCCTTCGCGTAGATTTTAAAAGTAGTGGTAAAAGTTTCCTATGTCCTTATTCGTATTACAGGCTACCAGAAGATTTAAAATATAGGTTGCATATCCCACTTTTTCCTATCCCCTCACTATACGTAGATATTGCGATAATGAGTGAGATCCCATTCTATTAATCTCTCCCAATTTTCCGAGATGTCCCAATTTAAAACTAATTCCTCTTTATTACTTGAATCTATTTCTATTTGCCCTAGATGTATGAGAAAAACGCATCTAGATTGTTTCAAAATTAAGCCCAAAAAGGAGAACCTAGAGCAATATATCAGCCCGTGACGCACGTTCACACAACTGTAACAAACATTTCGCGTCTCTCTTGACAATTCGTCCGAGATATTTTATTTTCGCGAATAAAGTTGAGGATTTCACGACCATATTTCACGTCCACCAGGTGTTCTGGCCGTGGGCGATGTTTGCAAATATGTGTACCTTTTTTTAAAAAAGGTCGGTTTTGTAGACTAACCGCGCCGCTAAGAGATATGTGTGTTGTATGTGTCGTAAGAACGATTAATTTTATTCATACAGAAGATACCATTTCGTATGTAAAAACCGAAAACGCTTCAGTTTTGACGAATAAGTGGAGGCATGAGTCTGTTAGGCACATTCAGATATATTCCATTTTCCACTGTGATTGGAGTTTAATATGTTTAAATTTAATATATGTTTAATATGAGTAATAATGTAACTTTTAAGATTTTTGCGTTTCCTCATATTAATAAGGATTAATCAGGGCATTTATCTATTAAGTTCGGGTCTTAAATGTGTATTTCCCCTTTTTCTCGACGTTTCGTCTTAGTTACACCGAACATCATCACGAGACGACTCATTTTGAACATTGGCTGGTTTAACCAAGCTTTAAGATCCGTTTAATAAAAATATTATAAATATATGAGAAACAATTTTATAAATGACTAGCGTCCCGCCCTCGCTTCGCTTCGGATTATAAGTTTTTTTTTCAAAAAATCAACCTAAAATATAGCCTATATTAGACACGGATAGTGTTAGCTTCCTATTTGTGAAATAATTTTTGAAATCGGTCCCGTAGTTTTTGAGTTTATTCGTTACAAACATACAAAAATACAAATCTTTCCTCTTTATAATATTATTAGTATAGACTAGCGACCCGCCCTCGTTTCGCTTCGGTTTATAGGTTTTCTTTTTTTGCAAATTTTTTTTTCAAAATTTCAAAATAAAATATAACCTATATTAGACACGGATAATGTAGCTTCCTATTTGTGAGAAATTTTTGAAATCGGTTCAGTAGTTCCAGAGATTACCCCGAACATAAAAACACACAATTTTACCTACCTCTTTATTATATTAAGTATAGATTGGTGTAGATTTTTTTTTATTGAATGAAGGCGGCAGACGAGCATACAGTCCACCTGATGGTAAGTAGTACTGCCGTCCATAGACATGACAACATCAGTCCAGAATGACCAACATTGGCACGCCCCTGGATGCGCTGCCTACCTTTGCAGATTAAGGAATGGATTGGGAAAATGGGGAGGGATAGGATGGGATGGGAATGGGCTCTGGCATATTTCACTCACTACCGAAATACGTACGTACATTGGGGAAATACGATAAAGTAGGAAATGCAGTATATTTCAAGGTAGTCTTCTGTGAGAGAGCCAGTCGTAGCCAGTCGAATGCGCGCAGCGGCTGTGGGAATGCAGCATGCATTCTCCCCCTACCAAAAGTAAACAAGTGAACAAGCTAATCTAGCACATGACATTTTGAATTAAATAATGTTAGAATGAAAGGGTTTTCACAACTCGCGTAAGAGGTTTTATATTTTTTATACCTCTTTATTAACTAAGAGGTTTAATATAACTCTGGACGTGCTACGAGTGTATACTGAAGACAAACAATAATCTAATCTATACATATAATAAAATTGTAACAGGCCGATGTCTGTACATCATAGATATTGAAAAAAAAACTAATATGGGGGGGGGGGGGGTCTTTATTAGAGCAACAGAAGCCAAGACAACAGTTTTTAGAAATTTTTTCTGTCTGTCTGTCTGTATGTTTGTACACGCATCACGCAAAAACTACTGCATGGAATTGAATGCAGTTTTCACCGATGTATTGCTAGAGGTCTAACTTAAAATATAGGCTCCATTTTACCGCAGGAAAATATCTTGTTCCGATTGTAAACCGAAGCGAAGTGAGGGCGGGTCGCTAGTGGAATATTAGTTCATTAATATCTTGATTGTTGATCAGGAACTTATTGTGATCAATGTATTAATCAAATTATAGTTATAATTGATTTAGTTTTATAATATTTTATTATTTAAAATATACAAATGTTGAATGTCAAATATGAAATGTAAATTATGTGCTGCAGCCTCCTTAGCACGACCTTTATTCAACTTTTTTGAGGGGGAGTGTGCTCGCTACAACATCCGCATGGGCGCGCTCGGCTGGCCACGTTACCCCTCTCTCACAGAAGACTACCTTGATATGTACTGCATTTCCCACTTTATCTTATTTCCCTAATGTACGTAAGTGTTTCGGTAGTGAGTGAGATGTGCCAGAGCCCATTCCCATCCTATCCCTCTCCAATTTTCCAACCCTTTCTCCAATTCCATTCCTATATCTCCAAAGGTAGGGGCAACGCATCCGGGGGCGTGCCAACGTTTGTCATTTTGGACTAATGTTTGCGGATGTCTATGGGCTACAGTATCCACTTACCATCAGGTGGAGTGTATGCTCGTCTGTCGCCTTCGTCCATAAAAAACTACCTTTATTTTAGAGTGACACTTCGATTCGTATTTCAATTTTTCCAAATTTAAATAGCTCTTTAAAAATGAGGTCACGCCAAGGAGTCGGCAATATTATTGTACCTATCTACAATTACTATTATTACTACATACTCAATACAACTCAACTCAACTCAACCCAATTCAACATACCCTCCTACTATTATTTACTGAAACACATATCGTAGCTCTATTCAGAATACGATAAATATTGTCCGAAATACAAAATTGCAAATTGCGGATATACCAAATACTGTCAAAATACAACATTTTATCCGCGGCTTTGCCTTTAGGTTTTACATTTTAAAACATGAATTAATTTTAATTTTCCGAATAGAACAATTATACTCGTATAATCATTTTATGTTATAATTAGATCCCTAAAATATGTTTTTATGTGTGTTCAATTATAAACTTTGAAATTACCATACCAATTTTATGGCCCATGTTTCTCTACATAGGCTCTACATATATAGGCCTCACCCAAGGCTCGCCACCACACACGATCCTCGGCTCTTCTCATCCAACCACCATCGACGAATTTCTTTAAGTCGTCGGTCCACCTGACCGGAGGGCGTCCCACACTGCGCTATCTAGCTCGTGACCTCCATTCGAGCACTCGTCTACCCCATCGATTATCAGTCCTGCTAAGCTAATTGTTCTACAAGTTTACGATATTGTACCCCAATAACAGTATAACAAAGAAAATATCTATGTGATCTTTATTTGCAACATGAAAATTAGATTATTGTGTTAGCAGCGCCTTTCCATATATTTTTGTTTTTTGTCCCTTCCGGAAATGGTTGTTCTACGGACGTGTTTATATTTATTCAAAAATAGTGCAAATATACCTCTCATATAAAAAAAAATATTTGCCTCCGCTCTGCACCCACCACTAACATAAGCCTCGCGTCGTACAATGTTGTTACATATAAATGTTTGCCAACAGCCGAAGGCTTTTGAAATTAGTCTAATAATTCTAACAGGGATTAAACAAACCAACAAATAAATTTCAAATAATACGAATAGAACTCCAAATTATGTTTTCTAGTGGAAAACACGTTGCGGGTTCGACAAACATAATAAATTTTGCGACGAACGACAGATGCATGTGGAAATTCAAATAAGCGGATATGTATTTTATACGAATATCAAATAGGATATATATACGGACGAATATCGGTAATGTATTATGATACCTTTAACACTGAAATTGTTATATTTCAGTCATAGTAAGACTACGAGTGATTTTCTTAAATGAAAAATGAATATCGATGAATGATAGCAACCTTTTTAAACGTCCCACTGCAGACCCCCCGTAGTAAAGCACTCGGAGGCTTTGGAAAATAATCATCGCATAGAACATAAATTTAAAATATGCATATTTTAAATTTTTATTTACGTTTTATTGTAAAATTTCTTAGTTTTAATCTTCTATACATATAACAATACAGCAAAAGAGTTGAGTTAAAATAAAATAAAATTGAGGGGTCTTTTTAGAAGATACAGAACCCAAAACAGAAGTTTTTAAAAATTTTGTCTGTATGTTTGTCGGTAGGGTTTTTACTAATGTATAGCTAAATGTCCAGTAGGACAAGGGTATATGTGTCATCAACATATGACACAAGGAATTTTATAGAGTATACCTCTTACTTACTTACTTTTAATAGAATTACTCAAATACGACTGGATGGATTTTAACGAAGTTTTCACTGTCGTGTAGCTCACTGTAGAGTCTAATAACAGCACCAATAGCTTATCCTTAAATGCGTTATATCAAGAGTGGATTGAAAAAAGTTATGAAAACATTGATTGTCTCTTTATGCAAAAATATAGGTTATTTATCTGGAAGGAAGTCTAGAATATATGGCATCTCGCTGTGAAAGTGAAAATGTTAGAGGTGGCGTTCCTCAGGTATTGGGATAGATGCTTTGTTATCCCTTGGTCGCCTTTTACAACACCTATGGGAAAAGTGACGCTATTGTACCGGCCGACCACATAATAAATTTTAGAAAATAATTTTCAGTTAGTGTCCCAAGGTTAATTGATTTAAAGTCAAATAAATCATATGCATCGTAAAGTTTCTTTAAAGAAAATAGAAACAAATAAAAATTCTCTCATAATAAAGCCCGTTTATTCCCCGTTAAGGGTCAAGGCACACCTGGAGTAAATTGAATTCTATGAATAAATTTCCCCCGTGAAACAATACGGCAGAAGTGACAAGTGAAGAGCGCTTTGTTATACGAAATTCGTAACTCAGAAACATGAGAGATTGAACAGGAATAATCAGCATTGAATATTCGAAGAAATCTTCCTATTGCGAAGATCATAACTTTAAAATTTCGGAAAAAATATCACTACATCTCGACTAAAGTCTACCTGAAGTTGAATATGTTAAGTTCTTCGATGAGCCAAATTGGTTCAGTAGCTTCAATTAGAAAGGTGGATAAATCAAAAAAGAATCTACGCCATTGTATATACTTACTACCTGTAGCTGTCCGAAAGTTGTGGAATGAACTGAAGTACGTTACGTTACGACATAGGGCTCTTCAAGAGAGCTGTGAACAGGATTCTACAATGTTGGCAGCGCACCCGCAAGCTCCTGGTGTTCCACGTGCCCATGACCACTTACCATCATGTGGCCATCTATTCTATAAAAAAAAAACCTGTCACCGAAACAATGCAAAATCTAAAGCATGAAAAAAATGAAATACTAAAATAAAAGATATACCATATGGTATAGAATTGTAAAAAATAAATTAGATTGCAGAATCGATTCTACTCTTAATATTTTCAGCGACCTATTCCTATTTCAGTGACACTATGCACAAACAGTACTCGTATGTTGTGGGAAAGGGCTCGTGAATTCCTACAAGATTTATATAAAGATGTTTTTCTGAAATGTACGAAACTTTTTTTTATCTATGGAAAGAAGGCGGCATACGAGCTGACAGTTCATCTGATGGTATGATGGATACTATCGCCCATGAACATCCGCGATACATGCCAACATCAGTACAGATTGACAAACGTTGGCACGTCCCCGGATGTGCTTCCCTGTATTTGGAGGTTCAGAGCAATGGATTTGGAGGAAGTGTTGGGAAAATGGGCTGGCATAGGATAAGATGGGATGGGAATCGGCTCTGGCATATCTCACTCACTACCGAAACACGTACTTACACGGGGAACTCTTTAGAATTGTAATTGTTATCGGTCTTTGTTATAATATTGTGGAGACAGTTTTGTTTTCGTAATAATAATAATTACTTTTATCACTTGCCATTCTGTAAAAATCGTCGCTTTTTATTTTCCTTAAAAAAATATCTACTTTATAACATCCTGTTTGTACTCGTATTTAACTTTTTTTCCTTTCTTCTTTCTTTACTTGTTTGTTTTTTTTTTATTTAATGAAATGATATTTTATTTTATTATAGATTTTCTAAAATATTGTTTTGTTTTCTATTTGGTTATTGTTTATACTCTTTTTAATATTTTCTTTGGCTCTGTTTTAGGTAGTATTATTCGATGAAGTTAAATCGATAATCGCCTGCTGTTGTATTTTACTATTTCTTATAAATTGAACCATACGACATCGGGCCTCTGCCAACATTTCATCGGAAACAAGAACTTATTGCCAACCGTCCCGTAAATAACTTAACATTATTAGATTACAAATCAAACGCGATTTTTGTGTCGATCATTCCTTTTTCGTTGTTGAAATGTTTGTCCTCATTAAAGGAATTGTATTAAATTTAAAAAAATATAGCTATTTGTAAAATTTTATGAAATACTAGATACAAGTCGAATTTTTAGATAGAGACCTAATGTACACAAATGATTATAACTTATTTTGTCATAAATAAAGCACAAGGAAATTAGATTTTTTGAATAACATTTTAATTCCTGTTTAATCAGAGGAATGTGAGGAGCGGCACCTTCTCAAAGACGAGAGACCAAATTGAACCCAGCCTCCCCTTTTCTGCCAGGATATCGGCCAAGAACAAGCAAGATCTCTGAAGAAAAGTTACGGACTGTTGCCCAGGGTGCACCGTCCCGAATCTGTCGCTGAGCCATCGTTCGCTCCGGACGGATTCCGGGTAGACAAACGGTTCAGCGAACAGACCACGAGGAGGTTTCCCGGCCAAGCACCCCAGAGCTTTAGATCCTAACCTAATCTAACTTAACCCACCTTTAAATTTGTTATTATCGATTTATTGTTCATTCGTATTACTAATTCCTTTTCAATAAAAGTATCGGGGGAAACTTCTAAATGTTTAATGATGACATTATGCTATGTTATGTAAAAAGAAAAATAAATAAATAATGTTTAAAAATCAAGTCATTCGATATTTCCTGATATCAAAGAGTTGATGTTCAAAGTTAAAGTGAATTGAAGTTGAAACATCAAAGGTATCTTTGACTGACGACACAAGACGGAGTTTGGTTTCGTATCAGACTGAGCAATGCTTTGTGCTATCCAAACTTACATTACGGTTGCATTCTAACTTAATATTCTATAACTATATGAGAAGACTGCAAATCACAGTTTCAAACTACAATCTCAATTTTGGTTGCTACTCCGACCGCATTAAACATTAACTTGTTAAATAGTAACTCGAGTCTGCTCGTGACTTCGTCCACGACTGTTTAAATTGATTCTGTGGCTTAATAATGTGCAGCAACCACTCGATTATAATGCTGGGAGTTAAAGAACGTATCGTTATCTCGCTTGCACATCATCTCACTCACACGTATTGTGTCTGTTTACATTGTGTGGCTCTGATTGGTTTACGAAATTGAATCGTGGAGCTATCCGCTAATTGTTAACCTAAAAGTTTGTACAACTATAATTAGAATACTTTCGCAAATAAATTATTTCTTTTCAATATGACTGAAACTTAAGAACACAAAGTATCTACAAGCTATAACTACACCTACCCCAATAGGGCAATATGGTCTTGATTCATAATAGCATCGTCTTAATTTCTAATTGTTAAGGATTCCTTTAAATTATCGCTAACTCGGCCGTCATCCAGCGTGCCTGTAAATTTTATTAATTTGGGTCATATGTAATATCTACCAATCTGGACTGGAGCCGTGTGGCAGATTAACCTGCCAGATGATACCAAGGCCAGACCTGTGCCCTATAGTGATTGTTTATTTTATTTTTGTAAGAAACCGTAGATATACGTAGATATATTGAAAACTCCGCAATTGTGATAAAAAATATCTTTCTAAAACAAACATTAAATAAATACCCACAATTCAGGCAAATCTCCTGTTTCCCAAAACTTAATCCGAGCGTTCCCTTAGGAAATAAAGCAGGCATCCCTTAATTTCCGCTTAGACCAAGCTTTACTCCCATAAGAATTACAGTTATTTGAATAGAAGTTTTGAATTTTATTAAGATATTAGTAAAGTTTTGGAAATGAAATATCATCTATCTATACATATAATAACCGTATCTATGTATACATATAATGATAGTAAATGAAACAGTAAAAGGGTTGAGTCTGTATATTGAATTAATTTAAAAAAAAAGTCGGTTTAGAGGCTACAGAACCCAAAAGAATAGTTATTAGAATTTTTGTCTATGTGTGTCTGTATGTGTCTTTGTTGCCGCATCACATAAAGGCTACTGAACGGATTTTGATCAGGTTTCCACTAATTTATAGCTAAATATCCAGAAGGAAAACTGGTATATGTGTCCATCTTCATATGACACAAGGAACTTGAGTTACAGAGGGAAATATAAAACATAATCTTAATAGATTTACTCAAAAACTAGTGGATGGATTTTTACTATTACTATTTTTACTATTTTTAGCTCAGTATCCAATCTAATATCAACCCCAATATCTTATCCTTAAATGCGTTATATCAAGATTAAGTTGAAAAAGTCATTAAAATATTTATGTAATGAATTCGCTATCGTGTAACTTATTAACCGAAATAAAATGTGGAATATGTGGTAAATCGGTGCGACATCACAAAGCCAAGCTATATAAAAAATATGTAAATAATACTAATTACTTACTGTACTGTATTTGTATTTTTTTGGATTACGGAATGTCGTCGCGAAAGCGCCCCGTATATTAAGTTTGTAATCAGTTTAGTATTAATAATTCAAGTAAAATTAATTTTACTTATTATGTTTATTAATGACACTATTCGTTAACAGATGGCTCTGCTAAGTGCATCTTAGTGTTTGAGACTTGAAAAAAGCCTATACTATATTTAATTTGATATGCGAAGGCTCGCTCCTTTGTGTGTTAGAAAGAGTACAAAAAGCCCAGTAAATTATGGTAAAACCCTTCATTGTACCTTAATACAAACCTATTTCATATGTTTCGCTATTTGTCCATATCTATGGAAATAGAAACTCGTATACCTAAACGTGTAGTTTTTGGCAGCGGCTTTGCGCGTGACTTCTGGTAATTAGTGGAAAATTTCACTACTTTTTATGTATTATCTTTTTTTAAGGATTTCATTTACTTTATATTTGTACGCCTGACGGCAGAACTAATGCGTTCGCAAATAAACGGATTTGATTTATCTTTTTTATCTTTTTATATCTTTTATCTTTTATATTTATCTTTTTTATAGAAGACATGGCAGACAGACGGGCGACTAAAAAGGTAAAAGGTTACCGACACTTATGGACATCTACAATATCAGGGGATGCGGGTGCGCTGCTGACCTTGATCTTGAAAATGTAGAATTGAATTAAATGTATGCATTACCACACAATGTATGTACGAGCTTTATGGACTTACGTGACATATGGAAACCAGCTCACCTTGAGGGACGTCTTAAAAGTTACCAACTGCTGATAGGATTGAAGGTGGTGCATACTGTAAAACTGTGACCATAACCAGCCCTTTCACTATCTGTTGACGACGAAAAGGCTAGGGTACTTAGACAAACATGTATATAGTTTCGCAACTAGTTGTTAAGTTTTTATGTATATAATTTGATAAAAATAGAGTGATCCCTAGTATGTCCCTACATAAATCGTTGGTGCATAGTATAGGTATCGTTGGTGCATAGTGTAATTGAGGACATACTAGGATCTTATCAAAAATGTAAATACGTGTTAGCGATAAGGAAAATAAATGATTCCCCGCGGGTAGCGGGAGGGGTACATAAATGGACAAGTGGAGGGGAGGCCCGACGTTGACCGGTGGTGGAGGAATCCCGCAACTAGCCGCAAGTTGGAGAACCCAATACGCGAATAATAGGCGGACCATTTCCGGTCAAAATCACTTCCGCAGCGGCATCCACTCCGACAAGAACAAGAACAAAGAAGAAAAACAAGTACCTCTGCGCTACCCCGGCTCTATTGAAGAACAAGCCTTGTTGTTTTATTCAAGACACGGAAAAACCCTATTATACAGTCCACACCCCCCGGCGATCCAGTTGGTGCGGAGTACAGACACTAGCATTCTACTGCGTGTTAGTGCATACGTATCCCGCACACTATCCACTGCTGGATATGGGCCTCCTCGTGCACATTGTCTCGTGTATGAGCGTGTATCACGTGGCCTTACAACGCCACGTGAGCCAAACCGATGGCGCGTCCACTCTTTTAAAGGCGGTGTAGTTCCTCTGGGCTTGTGGAAGCTGGTTTGTTGTCCTTTAGTCGCCTTTTACGATATGGGGTGTGGTGCTATTCTAATGACACCACACGGCCAAAAAAATTGCATATAAGCTCTAAAATATTTATTAGGACATGTCATTCCTAAGAATGAAAAAAGTATGTACTTTGAATATATTTTCCAAGGGCTATCGTTCACACGCATCCGAAAAGTTACCCGTAATTACTCGCCTCCTGTATAAGTGAATCGATCTTATTATACAAATGTCAGAACGTAACAGTTTCGCGCAAAAGCCTTAGTCTCACACTGTCTGACGTCAAGTATCCTTACGGCTGTGACTGGATGAAACTAATTATTATTGGAGATTAATTAATGTCTTTGATAAAAATTTACAAATTCAACAATTGATAAAAAATAACCTTCATCAAACATAAGTTATTTGATAGACCAAATATCTAACAAATTATTTTTAGATATCGCTTGAGTATTGTCGTTTGTCGTTATTGTCGTATATAATTTCTTAGATATTAGACTTTAGTCTTAATATAACTTAAACAAAAACATAAAACAAAAATACATTTGTTCTCTTGATATGTCTTGCAAATCCGGTGCAAGACTATGTCTCCATTTAAATTTTAACGTAGAAATTCTTAATTAGAATTAACAACTACATATTGAAAATAAAGTCCTTTACTCCAATAACATCTATATTTATATATAATAAAATCGTAACGGGTCCTCGTATTACACGAAATATTTTTGAAAAAGATCATTGCAATGAAAGATACAGACCCCAAAACAACCATTTTTGCCCGTCTGTCTGACCGCACATCAAACAAAAACTACAACTTATTTATAAATCTTGGCATAGTTTTAGTTTATGTGCTAGTCAGTGTTCTAAAACTTAAATAATTAAGAAAACAAACGTGAACAATAACTCTTATAAATTAAATTATCCTCAAAACATCAAAGAGTTAAGACCATCAACACGTGAGACTTTTTCCCAACACCAAAGACAGAGCTTAATTACAGCGAGTGTTGTATTAAAGAATTGGCATATTATTCAAATGTGCCGAGTCGAGGCAGTTCGTTGCAGACGCTCATTTGCACCTTCCACTTGCTCTCGAGCAAGAAACCCTTCAGTCGAATGGAATGTTAATTTAGTGGAGTGTTTTGCCTTCCTGCTAATGAAGCTAGTAGAATGACAAGTTGTAAAAACTGTCATAATTTATACACGTTATCAGAGGTTCCCTAGACGATTAATGATATTGTTTAAGTTTAGAAATTGCGCAATGTCAGACCTTAAAGCTCAAGTTAGACCCCACATGGAGTATTGCTCACACCTCTGGGCTGGCATCAGCTGCACCCTTTTGACTCCATCTAACGACGCGCTATCCGAATTGTCGACGATCCCACACTTACGGGTGGTTTAGAATCGCTCAGCATCCGTAGAGACGTTGCGTCTCTTAGCGTTTTCTACCGCCTTTATAATGGGGAATGTTTTGAATAGCTCTTCAATTTGATGCCAACTTCGGGTTTTTATCATCGCAACGCCCGTCATCGTCGTGCGGTTCACCCGCACTCCCTTGACATAGAGTTGCTGTGATCAGTGCGGTCAAAAAAACACTTTATACGCGAAAGTTGTGGAATGACTGCCAGCTGAGGTATTTCCGTTATGCTGTGATATGGGGCTCTTCAAGAGAGCTGTGAACAGGATTCTGGAAGGTCGGCAGCGCACCGGCAAGTCGCCCGGTGTGACCCGCATGTGGACTGTCCGCTCATCTGCAATCTATTCTATAAAAAAAAATGTTTTTGATCGTGTACGGAGTTATTGAAATTCGGTTCGGTGCAAGGTGCGATTCAATAATATTGTGCAATGATATTTTTGACAGTTATTTTGTAGCTCTCGGAGCCGCCTTTGTTTAAAAAATATACTAATGTAGAAAGAAATAAAATTATAGATGTTACTTAAATATCACTGGCAGAGGGCAGGATAAATGTGTTTTATAGAAGACACGACAGAAGAGTTACATGTATAGCGCTAATTGCACCATTGAACTTTGATAATAATTGTACAAATTAAAACATATATTATTTGAAAATCGAATTGTAAATAAAGACCATTATTGTTTCCAAGCAGAAAGTACAATTATGAAAAGTTTTAATGAAAAGTACAAATTTAATGAGGCCCGTAGAACTTTAACCACTGTCTCGATCATATCAAATGTCAGATTTGAGTTGAATATCAATTTGTCTAAAATGTTCCTTCAGAATTTAATTTTATAAAGACGGTAAATTATTTATTTGCGGAATTTTAGACGGAGCATAATATACCTAAATTATACGCTCAAATTCCGTCCTAGATGTTATTATTTAGACTAGATTTGTAGATCAAATATTGTAAAATTTGCAAAGATGTAAATATGTCAACAAATAAATAACCTTCACGAACTACATCTTACATACTAACATTCTTCTAATAACCTTCTTCTTATTCTTCTTTACCGTTCTACTTCATATTCTCACTCTTTTACTACGCGGTTCGTTTGTGAAACTCTCTTCGCCTCGATATAAAACGTATGTATGTATGTATAAGTGTATTGATATATACGTATTAAAAATGTATTTCCTTCCTACCCAAAGGTTGTCTGGCAGAGATCGCTAATAATGATAAGACCGCCTTTTGTGCAATTCGTATGTTTCAATGTCTGTTACTGTCTTGTTTTGTTTTGGTGTATAACCCAAAAAATACTCTATTTCCATCTGCATTTATAAAATCGGTCCAGTAGTTTTTGGGTTTACCAGTCCAGTAGATGTTATATAAAAACGAACCAAAAATGAATTATTATTAATCAGCTTCTACACGCGGCTTCGCTCGCGTGTATTAAGCAGCTGTAACAGATTTTTAACACATGTAAAAGCACCGACATGATGGATTTCACAGATGAAATTCATCCAGTAGTTTTTGAGTAGGTAACTATATTGAAAGTTATTTTTTTATTTTCCTCTATAACTCAACTTTCTTATGTCATACGAGTATGAAGATGACACATATACCAATTTTCTTTCTGGATACTCAGCTATGCATCAGTGAAAACCCGATCAAAATCCTTTCAGTAGTTTTTACGTGATGCTTAAACAAACGAACATATAGACAAACATACAGACAACAAATTAAAACTTCTGTTTTGGGCTTTTTTAAATTAAATCAAAGTACAGACTCAACCCTTTTACTGGTTTACGAGTATTATATGTATAGATACCGTTAGATTATATGTATAGATAGTCCAGTCTCGAAGTACATTCCAGTTATATTCGTGAATTATTGAGTTCGAACTCGTGTATAAATAGAAGCCTGTATTGTTTATTTATACTGACCCTTTCTTTATATTTCCCTTGTATGGTTACAATTAGTAGATACATCTCTATCACGCACAATTACAATTTAAAAAAAAAGCAACAAAACAGACACAATTGAATAAAGCAGATACTCAAGATAAACTCATGCTGTATGTATATTATAAGTCTGTCTCATTAAATTTCTACTTAAGTACGGATTTTTCAATTCATCACTAACTCAGCGTTGAAGGAAGACATCGTGAGGAAATTCGCGTAGAAATTAAAAAAGAAATTGGAGCATAATATGTAATGTTTATCAACTCACATGCAGGATTAAAAAAATCTCCTTCGAAATATCCTCGTAATGATTAGAAATGTATTTTACAGTTCGATGTTACAGGTTAGAAGTTGATTGATGAATTATACAATATTCTAATTATCGTATCTATACAGTAACTTTTACGTTTTGTACATATTATATTTTAAATCCAGTCTGAACGCGTGAAATGGAAAGTTTTCGTTTACCTTTTATTTCTACTCGACGTGGTCGCGAGTTGACTGAAGAGGCGGGTAGTGCAAGATGGGAGGTGCGAGCGGTTACAACAACTACCCACATTTGATCATCAGATTCGGAAAGGCTGCGACACATTACACTAACAATGTGCGAGGACGTGTTCCACGTTTAAATTTATTGATTACTGGATTCCACGTCGAAGACAGTTTTATCCATCTTCCCGATTGAAATTACAGTTCCTAAATACACGTAGTCCCCAATTATCGTGTGTAGTTCCCAATTACACGTAGTTCCCAATTATCGTATGGAGATCCCAATTACACGTAGTTCCCAATTATCGTATGTAGTTCCCAATTATACGTAGTTCCCAATTATCGAATGTAGTTCCCAATTACACGTAGTTCCCAATTATCGTATGTAGTTCCCAAATACACGTAGTTCCCAATTATCGTATGGAGTTCACAATTACGTTTAATTCGGGTCATCCATGGACTGTCTACTTGTCTGCCAACTTCTTTCAATAAAAAAATATTTCTATAGTGTCGACCGAGAGGAGTTTGGCATAAAACTATTTTATTAATAGAACTTGGTATAATTACTCTGCTTCCTCTTGACTAAGAAAATAGCCAGTAATTTTCATAAAATAAGCAGTGCTTTCCAAAGTTCAATGCAGAAACACAAGATTATTCAAATGTAAGCGGATTTCAGCACTTGGATGCAGACAGGGGTGGCGACTCCGGTAATGCTGGATTGATATTACTTTAATATCAAAAAAACTGAAGAATCAATTTGTTACAACGCTGTTTCACGATTCTTCATAAAGCGATTACTTGGAAGAGGAATTTAAAAAAAGAGGCGTTTAATAATGCGGAGGTTATCTAGAAGTTATTTCATGAATTCCTACTGAAATGGGTTTTTATATGGCGGCGTTTCGTTTCAGTTTTCATACAAGATGAAATAAAAAATTCTTGCATCCTCTATACAGTGGATTCCTTTTATCAATACTAACAACCTGTTCTGCAAGTTTTTGAATTCAGTACTTTTTTACACACACACCACCAGGTGGACTCACTCACACCTATTTGCATAGATAGGGTATTCAATAGTGGCGGTTGGATTAGAAGCTGTTTTTGAATGGAATGTGCAGCGTTGCCGTTCGTAGCAAGCGTATTTGGGGTAGTACAGAGTAACAAAGACAGTGACTTAATTTAAAAAAATATTTTTGTGGAAACAATGGAAAAGGCGAATAACAAAAGTTGTTAGTTTTAATTATAGATATTCAGTGTATAGAGTTTGCTGTATCCTTCGCGTACAAAAATCTAGGTCTTATCAAGGGCACGCTTCAGATCTCTCGCCATATTTAATTTTTATAGGAAAGTTTATGCAAATGTTTAAATGTTGAATAGTCGAAACTCCAAACTTCTATCTACTGAAACCTTTTTATTTTTTTATTTGTATACAAGTTTACGTCTTATTTGGTATAAGTGTACCTCTTATACTAAATAAAATACTGTTCATTTAACAGGAATATTATTTTTATAATTCAAAGTATATTTATTATCTCTATACCTACAGTTCCCGTAACTGTAGATGCTTTTTGTTATTTGATACGGAAATAACTTGTATTTTATTACGAAATTTTTGCCTGAAATGTATTTTTATTTCTTCCTATTTTTCTTAATGGATCACTTGATAACTGTTTCTAAACGTAGCTTCCGATATTACAGTCGATTTCTCTCTGAAATACCATATAATATGTTAGAGAAGAATACATGTCTCAAAAATATTCATTTAAAAGGAAGATATCACAAAACATATATCATGTTGAAGAACATGAAATACGGAGCCTGTTATTGATGGCCCAGAGTGTGGTGGAAGTGTTTTAATGAAATGTGATCTGATTTGCACAATTCGATGCAGGCTGGGGCGTCGACCCCGTGGGTTGATTAATGTCTATTTAGGGGAGGCGACTGTGTTTGATGCAGGGGTTATTCATCATAAGTCGTACGTCGATTGAATCGTTAAACAAGAGAGTACAGTGTATATACGGTACAGCACCGAAATTCAGACCCACTTTTTCAATATTTGTTCGTAAGAATACCATACCATCAGCCCGCGTCTCTCCTCTGCTAGATATAGACTAATCCCAAGGCCTGCTACCATACATGGACTTCTGCTCCTCTCATCCTGCCACTGCTGTTGGCTTTCTTACAGTCGTCAATCCAACTGGTCTGAGGATGTTCCAAGCTACGTTTTATAAGTATAATGTACATTCATTCGAAAGTTTATGGGTTGACAAAGGAATCAATCAATCCATTTTTGATGTTACTATTCTGTTAACACGTCTTTTTGCCAATAAGCAAGTAGTCCACTGAAAAGTAAGTTTCCATCTCCATGTACACGTGGCACACCAGAGAGAAAAAGTATTTGTTAGCGGAAGAATGCTTACAATTTTCTTGTTCAAACTTTCTAGAGAATATAATGGAAGGGTTAGGTGAAGTCGCTTTGTCCATTCTTTATCAAGGAAGGTTTTTAACAGTTAAGTCGAACATCTCTTAGGAGCACAAGTAACATCTACTGTGTTAATTGTGTAACCGGTGCGTCTGTTGACGTTATAGCTGAGTATTTGCAAGAAGACCGATTATCCTACTATACAGTATATCATGAGTCTGTTTGAAATGATTTTGGAAGTTGTCGAGTCAATAACCTATTTCGTAGCAGCATAAGATCGTAACTTTGGTATATACTTGTATCAGCCTTTAACGTCCCACTATAGAGCACGGGCCTTCCTAATTAATCACTGAGGGCTTTCCTGGCGGGCCCGGTGCGGATTGGTGGATTACATGCTCCAGATTTTTTTCTATTTCTGCAGCATGCGGGTTTCCTCATGACGTTTTCCCTCACCGCCGAATAAGTATCAATTTTTAAAAATCCGTATTTAAGTTAGAACCGTTGTGGTACTTTGTTATATACTGAACTGTTGACTATTAAACTGTTAAAGTGATACTATTAAAACTGAAATCTAAGAAAGTTTTAGTAAGAGTACCTACAAGTACGTCCGCGTTTTGATGAAACTTAGAATAGTTGTCTGATCTGGATCTAGACATTATTACAAAGTTTATAAGGATCGCTCAATCAGCTATCGAGAGAGCTATGCTAGTAGTTTATTTGCGGGATAAGATCCGAAACGATCAGATTCACCAAAGAATGAGTCATCGACATAGCTCACAGAATTAATAAACTCAAGTGGCAATTGACAGGCCATACGTGGGTGACTAGGTAAATTTTGAGATACAAAAAACATACATTGCGCGCGAAGTAGCACATTTTCGGCCTAACCGATGATCGGGCGCTGGCTAAGACGCCACGGATATTTGACCCGATGTATAGTAGGCAATACAAAAAGCATTACAGGCGTATCTTCGGGAATGTGCCCTTACACTAAGAATGACAATCTGTTGTTTTAATGTCGTCATAACAAATGGTTCTATTTCTCTGGGAAAGACAGCTACTACAACCCCTGGTTAATTATCACGTCTGACTGGTCAATTACTCTCATAGAAGATTGTCACAATTGTCACAATTGTCACAATTGTCACGAATTGTACCAACGTATCTAATTCGGTAGTGAGGCAGAGTCCCATCATTTCAACTCCTATCCCACGCTTTTCTCTTTCAATTTATTTTTCTTCCCTTGTCCTGTTATTATATTTCTTATTTGTTTGTCTTTCCTAATCTTTTTCCATTAATATACAGGACATCTGTGGACGTGCCAGCGTTCAGTATTCTGTCTGATTTTAATATGTATTGCAGATCTCCATAGGAAACGGTAAATACTTATTACACGAGTAAGGGGAATTCTGCTCATTTTCCATCTATAAAGAAGTTACACAAACACATTTATCTGGAACTACTTTACTACTTAAAAGATATATGTAGCTGTTATTGATACCATTAAGTATAGTTTACCCAATAAACTATACAATTTATTAGGTAAACATTCGGGTGGTACATATCAAACCATACCACCAGTCCGTATCTCCTCACTGTTAAAGCATGATCCGATGTTGGCCACCTCCCACTATCTATTGATCATCGGCCCGTTTGCTGTTAACACGATAAATAAACTTGAAATTAAAAAAAACTGATTGTCATAAAAAATCGTTTGTTATCGCGCTGTATCGTGGAATGTTGTCAACAATATTAACAACCATGTTAAAATATTCAATGGTAGCGTCACGAAACCCTTGTATATAATTATTCTTTTCGTCACCTTCATCAATTCTATTTGTTAGTTAATAATGGGTGTAACTGTGTGATTCACTTTCAAATGTACGTTACAAATTCGTACATTTGTATAATGTAATAAGTTATAATTTCGGATATCAGAACATTTAACTAGTTTAACCTTGACGGTGGGACAGTAGTATAAAAATTCTAACAAATGCTAAATATTTTATATATGTATGAAATCTAGTTACTGTTTTGTAAACGGCGTACTCACGATTTATTATAATTTATTTCTTAGCCAATTTGCTTCTGTACATGAACCGTGGTCACGGACAAACGTGTTGATGGATGAAGGTGTTCTTACCATTTATTACCTTTATTTTAAAACACATAACTTCAAAGAGAATTAACGGAAGGCTTATTATAAAATAGGACCTTACAGCTTTAATATTAAAACAAATATTAAATATTAACGTTATTAATAACCGTTACCAGACTTTTTATCGTCCACTGCAAGTCATGGGCTTTCCGGTGCACATTGTCTTGTGCATAAGGTCCTAAAACGCCAGCCTGGCCAACGTTGGTGAGAGTCGGTGAGACCTTCCTTTTAGGTGTGGTGTAGTTCCTCAGGGTTTGTTGCGGGGCCTTTGTTATTCTTTAGTCGCATTTTACGACAGCCACGTTAAGTGATGAGGCGGTGCTTTTCTAAATACAGCAGATACAACACAATCAATTAATTATAATTAGATTTTTGGCAATTATCACATTTAATTTTTACTTAAGAAGAAACTTAAGTATTACTTAAGAGTCACTAACCGTAAGAATGAAAATTAAAGAAATAACGATGGAAAAAAATGTATGGATATCGTTCGAACCCACCAACAAATATAAAATAAGTGATATTGTATTTCTATTATCTACCATAATAGTTCTATGCAATTGTAACTGCTAAACAATTCGCTCACTCTTTTGACATTATTGGCCTTAACATTAAAAGATCTATGGAATAAAAGCTTCATTTGAAGTATATCTCAAGTGCGTTGGTACAAGTTGATCTTCGGGACACATTTTTCTGCTGTCCTTTGAAGCATATGTATCTACTAATTGTAACATTTGTTGCAATAGCTCACTTTTGTACTCTGTGTTTTTTAACTATATATTTTTATATCTGTATTCTTTAATTCAATATTTAATTTAACTCTGTAACACATTACCCATCTACACGAATAATAGCACCGGCTAGAAACTGCTCGAGATTGTAAAATCTGAAATTCATAAATTGATAAATCCATCAATTCTGTCAAGAAAAACGAGAGTGAAAAATCTAAGGCGCCGCACGGTCAGTTTTTGTATTGGAGAGCGATCAGGGAAGACGTATTGGAAAAAGTCACACGCCTGGTCCTGGGACTCGGCTGTTCTAGACATCACATCTGGGCTCTACTCTCGCCGGCCGTCGCAGCTCTGGTCCGTCGCTCTTTGGGCGCTGGTACTCTACCCGGGTGCCGCTTCATGCGCCTGGCCGCCATCGCCCCGTCCGAACGCTGTTTCCAGTCGGCGGTAGTGCCCGCTTTACATCACTCGCCTTGCTAAGCGCCGCTTCTGTTACATCCTGACCGTGAGTTTTTGGTGCTCGTGAACTAGAAACAGACACTTACAGACTCTTTGTTTAAGTATCATACTAATTTTCCTCTTTCTAAAATTTTGTATTAGGTTTTCTGTAAATTATAAGGAGCTATTGACACAAATCCTACCTCTTTCCACTCTAGTAGAAGTTGTTTACTTCCTTTTAGCTTTATCTCGTAGGGTAACACGACATAATCTACACTGGGTCCCCGTGGCAGATTATGGCCCGAAACTCGCTCGTCATTACTAGGAAAAATATGCGCCCTGCGGTGGGCCGTCATAGTGTCACGTGTTAAAGTGACACGTTTAACACTGAATTCGTCACCACTAAAGTATTATTAACACGAAATTAAATTATTATTATTTTAACACGAATTATTTACATAACTTCTAGCAGGCAAAAAAATTGCAAAGTAATAAAAAAGAATTTAGAAGAATATTAAAATTCTTCAAAAACCCACGTCCAAATCCGGCCTTCAATCAATACAAAATTCTTAGGTAAATTTCTATAAATTAGCAACTTGTGCCAGTCACACCGAATCGCGAGATGTCAGGAAGATTAATGCCCTCGCCCTAATTAGAAAAGTTTTCCAACAGCTATTTAATGACCCGCTCTGAAGACACAGTGTTACACGGTGTTTAGCAAAACTAATTGCAGTTTAGTAGGTGGGTGGAGATTAAAAAAATATTTATACGACCGTCCTTGTTATTTCGACACTTATTACCTTACATGGTTCAGCAGGCGCTTTCTAATCTTCAAGTTACATTTTTTCACTAATGCATGGTTTTACATGGCGTTCTCCTTTATATTATTCATTTAACTTGAATGCCTCACTGATACCTAGTTACACAGGCTCTTCCTTATATATATTTAACTTACACGCCGCACTGATACGTAATTACACAGGCTCTTCGATATGTCTTTAACTTAAATGCCTCACTGATACCTAGTTACACAGGCTGTTCCTTATATATATTTAACTTACACACCGCACTGATACGTAATTACACAGGCTCTTCGATATGTCTTTAACTTAAATGCCTCACTGATACCTAGTTACACAGGCTGTTCCTTATATATATTTAACTTACACACCGCACTGATACGTAATTACACAGGCTCTTCGATATGTCTTTAACTTAAATGCCTCACTGATACCTAGTTACACAGGCTGTTCCTTATATATATTTAACTTACACACCGCACTGATACGTAATTACACAGACTCTTCGATATGTCTTTAACTTAAATGCCTCACTGATTACACAGGCTCTTTCTTATATATATTTAACTTGTCGGCATTGCCGGCAATGGTTGGATGAAACTAGCGTCAGATCGCGCGTGACGGCCAGCCTTCGGAGATATTTATATACAGCAATGTAGCGACATAATTTAGAATAATAAGTATGAAACGTTTTCATGATATTATATATTAATATATTTAGGTGCTATGTGTGTTTTGTATTATGTATTTTACAATACACATTTGTATTTCCTTTGTATTTCTGTTTTACCATAGATCGACTGACAGAGAATGCCATTAGGCATTAAGTCCTTCTTTTGTACAATGTTACTTTGTTAATAAATTAAGAAATGTCATGCATATTTAATAATTTTACAAAAATACTGAAGGTATTTTATCATTATTCAACTACTTTATAGTGTGCACAGAAAAACTAATATAGTACTGACGTATAGTAGGTCATTTATAATGAAGCTTAAGCATAACGCAATATTACCAACGCTAAATGGTCGTGTATCACGAAGCTAGAACTGAACAAATATATGTCATGTACTTTATAATAGACACAAATTATAATTATGTTGTCGCATTTATGTTGAATTATAATTTTGTATCATTTGTGAGATGGATTCAACTATAATATTTACAACATAACAGTGAGCTATTTTCATACTGAAACGAACGAATGGAACGAGCTTGCTGCCTACCGAGGTTTTTCCATTTAGTTACAGCATAGGACAAGAGCATCTTCAAGAGGATTGTGTATGGGATTCTGCTAGGCCAACATTTACATCCTCCCTGGTGTTACAGGTGTCCACGGGGTTGCGGTGACTTTTCATCTCTTGGTTCGCCCATCCATCTGCTTTCTATTCAATATGAAATATATATATATAAGCTCACTAAATACAGTTCGCTTATATGCGTGTTATGTTCTCCTGTGAAGCATTTTACAACCGAGCATTCGTACTATTACAAACTTATTTTGCTTTAGTAAACGAGTTATTACAGTGGTTAAAATGTTAGATTATATTCATCGATCTCACTGAAAGAACGAATTTTCTCTAAAATGTTTTATTTGCCGTCAGCGTCACTTAATCGCCTATTGAATATGTTAGTAATAAGGTGCAAAGGAGTTTATATCAAATGGTCGATACATTTTTGACTTTGTTGTCAGTTTTGTGTCTACCCTACTTACTTCTAGTTTTATTAGATAAACATTCAAACAACATCTAGGTCTGGATTATAATCTAGATTTTGCGTTGGTAAATCTAGTCGTAGACCGTTCACATTAAATCTTACATCTCTACAGTATAACAATGATTACCATATTACAGCGAATGAAAGGTGCTGTAGTCTCGTTGAGGACAATTCTGTGACAGTATCATTTATTTTTAATAATGCTATTTTTGCTGTGTGCGTTTGCACCCATCATGGCTGAATTTTGTATTAAAAATCGAAGGTCAAAGGTTACAATGTTTCCACGTAGTGGCAAAACTCAAATATATATCAATTTTCCCAAAAATAATTACATATACCAAAAGATTCAGCTCGTTCAGTGCTTTCTACTGGTAAAATCGGTTTTCTGCACAGTTGAACCGATCCGGAGATATTGAAAGAAAAATATAATAGAAATATAAAAAAATAAGGTAATAGGTAATGGTCAATATTTTCCCCTCAATTCTCTAATTCTTCTTCAGTTTTTAATTTTTAGGTTGTCTTCAGTGTTTGCATAACTTTTTTATATTGTAACTATTCTCTGTTATTGATGCCGAAAAAGTATAATTAGATTTTATTCTTGCTGATATATTGGTGATATTGAGATATTTATTTTATTCATATTCTTGGTGAGAAATGTACGTGTATATGAAGATTGACTATATGAGTACTAGTTTAATAAAATATACCAAGAAGTGTACTTTATTGAACTAGTACTCGTATACTCTATTGTATGACTTTCTCTGTAGTAAAGATATAAATAAGAAATGTTGATTAATCATATTTAGCATGCACTCGACGTGACTTATATGGTAGGGGGAGAGTGCATGCTGCATTCCCACAGCCGCTTGTCGCACCGGACTGGCCACGATACCCCTCTCTCACAAAAGACTACCTTGAAATGTACTGCATTTCCTACTTTATCGTATTTCCCCAATGTACATACGTGTTTCGGTAGTGAGTGAGATATACCAGAGCTCATTCCCATCCCATACTCTCTCTCCCCATTTTCCCAAACCATTCCTTAATCTGCAAACGTAAGCAACGTATCCGGGGGCGTGCCAATGTTTCTCGTTCTGGACTGATGTTGGCATGTATCGCGGATGTCTATGGACGACAGTATCCACTTACCATCAGATGGACTGTGTGCTCGTATGCCGCCTTTTTTCTATAAAAAAAAAAGTATATATGAGTACAATTTAACTCACTCGAATAAAAATACCCAGCAAAGTTGTTGCAGAATATCGCCAGCTAGTTGTGAGCAGTAACATTGTCTAAATGGGCGTCATTACGGCACGCAGTAAGGTGCTGGTCCGAGATGAAATATCGCGGATCTCGCCAACAACAAACGCTGAAAATCGCGTTTGTATTTACAAAGAGTTCGGTATTTTTAGATCAAGCAGTTTTTTATTGTAGGACAAACAAAAGGATTTACTGGAAACTTTCAAATGAATATCCAGAAATATCCAACAAAAAAAGTCTAATAACGTATATTTGAAACCTATACATTTCTTGGGAAATTAAACATAGCCTATTGTAGTGTTTAGGTAATATTAACTGTAATTAGTGTAAAGTGGCTTTATTATATAAGGTTAAAAAGTATTCTTAACGGGACACGTGGTGTTTGATTGTGACGACCCGAACCTCTCATCGCACTATATTCTGCTTTAGCTTCTTAAAATACAACGAGTTTTCATAATCTGTCTAATAGTTGAGTTTACCTTTTGGGTCTCTCCGATTTTTGACCGCCTATTATAATGGGTAATGATCTGAAGAACTGTTCAATTTGATGCCAACTTCGGGTTTTCACCATCGCACCGCTCGTCGTCTTCGTGCGGTTCATCCGCACTTCCTCGACATAGATTCGCTGCCTAGAATGCGGTCAAAAATACACTTTATTCCGGGAGCCCGAAAGATGTGGAATGAGCTGTCAGCGGCGGATGCTACGATATGAAACTCTTCAAGAGAGCTGTGAACAGGATTGCAGGTGTTGCGGGTTCATGGGCGGCGGTGATCACTTACCATCATGTGGCCCGACCACTCGTCTGCCATCTATTCTATAAAAAAACTCGATATATTGAAAGAGTGGTGCCAATTCATATTCATGGGATATTAAGTTCCTAGGTCTTAATTAGCAGTCGTACCGTAACCAGCCTTTATATCGTCCTCTACCGTCCTTATATCGTAGACATGAGTCTCTGTTGTATGCGTATAAGATATATGGCTTCAAAACGTCATGTTGACCACGTCGTCACGTTACGTCACGTCACGTCTTTTAGAGGTAATGTAGTTTCTCTGGGCTTGTGGTACCGACTTTGTTATCCCTTAGTTAACATGGGGTGGTGATATTTAAAGCCGACCGACACCACACGCTCAGAATTTAAGTAGTAGTAGTTGAGGGGGAGAGTGCACGCTTCAATCCAACAGCTGCTGGGAGTGCTCGCCTGGTCATATTACCCTTCTCTCATTGAATTCCTTGAAATGTACTGCATTTCCCAGTTTATTTTATTTTCCTAATGTCCGTACGTGTTTCGGTAGTGAGTGAAATGTGCCAAAGCCCATTCCCATTCCATCCTATCCACCATTCCATATCTCCATTCCTATATCTCCAATGGTAGGCAGCGCATCAGGGGGCGTGCCAACGTTTGTCATTTTGGAGTTATGTTGGCATGTATCGCGGATTTCTATGGGCCCTTACCATCAGGTGGACTGTATGCTCGTCTGACGCCTTCCTCCGTAAAATAACAATGAGTACTTAAGTAGAAACATTTAATAAATACTAAAGTATATATTATGAAAATATTAAACGAAGTGAATTTTAATAACTATAAATTCATATCTATTTTTAAATAAACTACGATATTTTTTCCGTATTTATACAATTAATAACTCCCTTTAAATCAACATCAAAGTTTTTAATTAATACTGTAATGCTGAAAATGTCCCTTTAATTACAGTTTTTTGCGAGAGGGAAGTAGGAAGGAGCGAAGATAAACAAATTAAAAAAAAACTGTAAAAGGGTTGTCGCCGACAGGAAAGATATTTCCTTTAAAAAATCTCTAATGGTTGTCAATGAGTCATACCCTGTTTACTTTGAAAAAGAAATGGTTTTATTTTTAAGGCGATGCCCTTAAAAATAAAACCATCTCGAGTATAATGTGGAAACCTGCATTGAGTTCTACGAAGAATAGTGTTGTAGTTCAAATTGAGGGCGAGGCAAATTCCCGTTCATTTACGCAGATTACTTCGGATATGTATGATATGTCATAAATATAACTCGGGTATTTCTTATGTAGGTTAATAAAAATTCATCTGTTTCCTCTACATTTTAGATTTTCTCTTTTGTATCTGGACGTTTGTCTTTATACATATGCATTGCATCGCTGTAGCTTGTATCTTAACTATTTTGCCGTGTGTGCGTAACTACGCACACACGTCAAAATGGATAAGATTGCATGCAATAGATTTTGTTCACAGACTGGACGCTCAGTCAACTGACCTACGGAAACTATGAGAGTAGTCAGTAAAATTTTGTTACACATTCAGTGAATCAGTTAACGTCGTATCAATGTATGTGTGCACGCTTTAAGTAGTGAGCAAGGCCTGTTGCCTGGAAACTTGTCTATTTTGCCGTGTGTATGCGGGTTATAGCTCCTGAAACCACGTGAACAGTCTACTTGCTTGCTACTATTTAACTGCAACTACAGTCTATTCTCGTTAAGAATGCAATGATTCATCGTTCATGACACTAGGCGTCACCTTTTTCACCAATAGTGTTACTTAGAATTCTTAAGTCGTTTCCCAGTAACATGCACATCTCAGTATCACTCAATATTTCATGCGGGTCGGACGTGTCTAATGTTTCGTAAATGTGCCACATGTATCTTTAAAATGAACACGTCCATTTTGGTCATATATTCCATTTTTTAAAATATAGTGAATGAATAACATACATTAGAGAAAGAAAATCTATTGCTTATCTATACATACATATAATAAGATTGTAACAGGCCGATGTCTGTACATTATAGATATTGAAAAAAAACTAATAGAGCAACAGAAGCCAAAACAACAGTTTTTAGAAATTTTATCTGTCTGTCTGTCTATCTGTCTGTATGTTTGTACACGCATCACGCAAAAACTACTGCATGGAATTGAATGCAGTTTTCACCGATGTATTGCTAGAGATCTAACTTAAAATATAGGCTCCATTTTACCGCAGGAAAATATCTTATTCCGATTGTTTTAAATTTAATAAACCGAAGCGAAGTGAGGGCGGGTCGCTAGTAATAAATAAATAGAAATGAGGGTTTTCAGATTGAGAATGAATTATTAGTTATAATTTTGTTTACACGAATATTACGATTTTAGTCTTTCATATAAACACAAATCAAATCATTTATTTGCAATGTGAGTAATAATAGATTGATGATGTGTAAAAATAAATATAAAATTGTTATAGAATATTAGTCAATTAATCAAATATTAATCACACATTATTAGTAACAATAATTACAATTGTATATCTGTCCAGTTTTAAGTTGTCTTTCTATGGCAATAAATATCGATTGCATCTTATTATTTTCAAATATTGTACATCAATGTGAACACGCGTTTACTAGTAACTAGCGACCTGCCCTCGCTTCGGATCGGTTTAAGACCTTTTTTTTCAAAATTTCAAGTTAAAATATAGCCCATATTAGACACGGATAATGTAGCTTCCTACTTGTTAAAAGATTTTTGAAATCGGTTCAGTAGTTCCAGAGATTACCCCCAACATACCTACAAACACACAATTTTACCTCTTTATTATATTAGTATAGATAAGCCACTGCATTCTTAATGCAAACAGACTATAGTGCAGATGGGCATATTATATTTTGGTTTCCTAGAATATATTTATGCCTGTATTGAAAATGGTTAATTCCACAGCTCGTCCCACATCAGATTCGTCCCTTGGAACGAAATAGTGACGTTTAAAATAAATATTATTTTCATTCATTAAATAATCCCAAAATGAAATTCAATGGGTACAATTAAATAAAAAAATAATCGTATGTTTTGTTACTTAATTTTACTATTAAATAAAGAATTTAATGTACTGTGTAGGACAGATATCTCCAAAACTCTTCAACCACGAGTTGCAAGATTCATTTGGGATGGTGAACTGGAATGGGCAAGGAATCAATATGAATGGCGTTGTCCACGTTAGACGAAAGAAATAACTTTGTTTTGCCGATGAAATGGCCATCATGGCTAGAAATTAGATCAGGGTGTTAAAAGGGTCTTGCGTCATTTAGGAATAGTTTTATAAACTTTAAAAGAAACTGTTTTGATTTTAACTGACCTACAGTTTAAGTAATACAACGCGTATTTTTAAACGGACTTTGTTTTGAATTTTTAGATTATTTGCTATTAATAATGAATAGGGGTCAATATTTGGCTAAAAGGTTAGATAACCTTTTAGCCAAATATTGACCCCTTAATAATTTTGACCATAAGCAAGCAATTCCTCAGTAACAGTGAACTCCTTATCAACACAAGCAAGCAAGCAAAAAATCCAATTATACTTTATCGATTGGATATTCAGATGAATATCCAATCGATAAAGTATAATTGGATTTTTTTTATGAGACGAGCATACAGTCCATTTGATGGTAAGTGGATACTGTTGCCCATAGACATCCGCGATTCATGCCAACATTAGTCCAAATTGACAAACGTTGGCACGCTCCCGGATGCGCTGCCTAACTTTGGAGACATATGAATAGATTTGGAGAAGGGCTTGGGAAAAAGGGGAGGGATAGGATGGGAACGGGCTCCGGCATGGGGGGAATAGGATGACAATGGGATCTGGGCAATATTTTAGGGACTATGACTAAATAACATCCAAAATAGACATTTGATTTGATTTGAAAATTATAAATTACTTAAAAATGAGAAATAGTACGATATAATGAACACAATTATTATTTATTTTTAATACTGGCATTTCGTCCTAATGGGACAAAATTTCGTGGGACGAGCTGTGTAAATAGCCTTGAAATAGAACACGTTTGCTTCCCTAACCTTTGGACCAGTGTAGGAAGAAAGCCATTACTTCTCTCCCGCGGCTATTATCATATTATTACTCCACATATTATAAAAGGTAACATGGACGACTTATCTTTTTGTGACCGGCGGAACCTTTTGTTCTTTGTGCGAGGACCTTTTCCCTTGTCACGCTAAATTGTTTGTTTTCCTCGCCCATTGTCGCTTTACGTTACTTTTTCAAATGTTTATGTTCGTGACAGATATAAAGAGTCAGGTTTTTAGAGGTACTTGGTAAAGTAGAATGTGTTTGAAGTGCCGTGGACATAGCAGGTTCAAAGAGCATAAGAAAGGAGATAAAAATTGTTTTGTACGAACATAGATTTTTGGGGGGTCTCAAAAAAAAATTCGTAGGTCACGACATTTGAATTTCGAAAAAAAGTCAATACAACTGTAACAATACTCTTTCGGTTATTGACCTTTACCGAACTTCTCGCTACTTAATCCCTACTGGCCGCTCATGAAAATCTAAATTCGTTCCAAACGTCAAATACGCACTGACTGATTTGCTATCTATCTTTGATCCTTAAGGACGTGCCTACTGCATTTCCCTAAAGTCAGTCAACACTGAATGTAAAATAATATACTATATTTAATATAAAACTAACATTAACAAATTTTTCACTATTTCCTTTATTCCATTACTAATTGATGAAACTGGATGAGTTTGGATAGAGAATAGAAAATAAAACATTGAAATGAGAGACCCTTAACTCAATATTCTCTCCACTCCTCAGTTTATCAATAACCCAGGATGCAGCCGTTTGGGCAAAAATCCAGCACAATTTGATTTGGTGGATTAAATTCAGAAAGGTTATTTATTTATTTTACATAACATAAATACATACATAACATACATAATATACACATATTTTACATACATAACAATGTATGTAACACAAAATAGTGTGCATGATTCAGTTTTCATCACACACCGAGTTTGTTATCCTCCATCCGGATTATCCGCTTAAATTTTGAAAATCTCAGCTAAAGCCGATTGTTACTGATTGATTGTTAAAACATTTTGTATTATTGATGCAACGTTCCACTGCAGGGCGCCTCCCCTAGTAAATCACTATAAGGTTTTTGCCATAATATACCACGCGGGTCCTTTGTGTATCGTCAAAATGCTTCAAATTTATTTTAAATTATCGGTTACACGGATGTTTCCAAGTTGTTTTGCTTCACCGCCGATGTAGTGATGATCGAAAAATCACTCGTAGGGACCGAAGATTTGAAGTAGTTGTTTATTTGTGTTGTAAATTGAAGTTATTCCATTCCGTAACTCAACTATACGAGTGAGTCTCTCGCGATATCGCCGCGTGAGATATTAGTGGCATCGCACCGGCGAGATAATCGCTGCGAGAGACTCGTGCGAGTGTTTAGCGTACACTGCCGGACATGGGCCTCCTTGTGAACATTCTCCTGGGCATAAGGAATGTATGGCCACACAACGCAACGCTGGCCAAGTAGATTGGCTAGTCAACTCTTTTAGAGGTGGTCTAGTTTCTCAGGGCTTGTGGTAGTGTCTTTTTTACGACACCCACAGAAAGTGATTGCGAAGTGCTATTTTACAGCCGTCACCACACGGCCAAGTACCCACCAACATAGCGGTATTGCCTTACTGATTAGCCAAACTGACTCGTTGTGCGAGGTAGTTGCCTATCAACTTAAATTGAAGTTATTACCCCACACAAAAATAATTGAAATTTAAAACATGCTATTTTGTAGGTGTTAAAAAATTTGTAACACATTTTTATTATGCAGTGTAGCCGACAATCAATAGCCGACCGCAAACCGCCTGTGTGCTTAATCAAATTGTGGTTGATCTGATTTCACGCCGATCACATAGTATGAATTTGGTCAGACTCGGAAATACTGATTACTGTTAATCGGTGTGATAAAATTTGTAGATACACGAGTAATATAAATAATTCACAGACTTACTGACAGTGTTCGTACATACTAATGAGAAATTATAAGTGAAATATCACAACATTACATGTCCATTTGTCACCATTTTTCCTTTTGCTTCGTTTTCCTCGTCTTCTTCCTGTTATTATTTCACGTGTCTACAATTGATTAGTTCGTGTAAATACATATATTGTCTTTGTAAAGTATTCCGAACTAAAATCACATTAATTGTTTTTCCATATAATTCTATTTTATTCCGAATAAAACAGCCAATTACTACAAGCGCTAAACCATAAAATGGAAAGTAAATCGCCTTGTAATCAAGATCAATACAAAATTTAGCTATTAGCCGTCAATCTGCCTTTAATTGAGGCGTTCGTGACCGCACGTACTTCGACCGCACAACCAATAACAGTACATAGAGCAAATAGTACCTATGTATAGTTGAACGCTCATTATCTAAAAACTTATTTTTCCGAAGTCCATGCTTTAAGTGGCGAGTGGCGAGTTCAAGGGAAAAATATTATCAATATTTCCAAATATCTGAGACTTCAATAATCGCCATATTATCATACTCAACATTATTATTAGCATAATGCTTGTAACGAACTAAAGATTAGTTTCAAAAAAACTCCAAAGTGTCTCCAAAAAAGAACGCACAGACTTTTTGTTATAATATTAATAAGATTTAAACATCATTAGCGGGTGATTGTGTGTTTGCGTGCATACACGCGTGAGTGCACGGTGTGCGTGCTTGCGTATCTAAATATGTGAGTATAGTAGAGGATTAAATAAATTAAATCTTCTGTGCACTTTATGTACTGTCTAACCATCCAGCTGTGAAGAGCCGTGACGGCCGACCGTTTAATTGGTGGTTTATCGATTATGAGGTTTGAAGTTACAAACCGTCTATTTGCTGACTCAATACACTGTAATATCCACGTAGCAAGCTTATTCATTAAGATATAATGTTCAACATTATCGTTATTGTATTGGTGAAATATGTGAGGAAACCCACGTGTTCGAGAATTTAAAAAAATTAGAGCATTTGTATCCACTAATCTGCACTGGACCTGAGTAGTATAATATAGTCTGAAATCTGCTAGTAAATTTCTAGGGGAGGCCTTTGCCTAGTAATAGGAATAGGATTTTGCAAGGTCGGCGGCGCGCCCGCATACCCCCTGGTGTTGCAGGCGTCCATAGCGGCGGTAACACTTACCATCACGTGGGACCGCTTACTCGTCCGCCCACTCGTCTATAAAAAAATAATAATAATAACACGGTACAGACATATGGTATCGTGTAGGACAAAACTGGGAAGATTTTATTATTTCATACGTAGTGATAGATCGTTTAGTTTAAACTGAAGATTGTAAGACGGATAACTGAATCGCTTTATAGGAGTGTAATACGTATACAGTACATAGACATTTAACTAAACTAACACAAGGAATATGCAACTGCATTATACGTAATTATAATGAAACAGTACCATGTATACAAAGGAAAAAGAAAAAAAAGGAAAAACTCTGTTCCACTGTTCTAAGCGCCACAACCGCACATCGTATTTCTTTGAGAAAATAAAAATAAACATCTCTGAAGTTTACAAACATTAAGTTTCAAGTGCACACGGTGCGACCACTACCAGTTTCCAAATTTGTCTCGAGTATAAATCTCTCGAAGTACCCGCACTTAAGTTTTTAAATGGTAATAATATCTACTGTTACAAAAACGTTTACTACAAATATTCACGTTTACAAAAAAACAATCACAAAATGTGGTAACCACCAACCACTCGAATGTATTGGACCACTGTCCTTGGATGGGACGGGATGGGAATTAGATGAAAATATGGTGCAATATGGTCTTGGTATCCAACAGTATACTGTATACAGCAGTGGAGACGCTCGGGCTGTAATATCATATAGAATACTGTCATATAGAATATTAGACAAACATTACATGGTTGTATACAACTATATGACTATAAGACATACAATTTGATTATATTATTAGTATGTCTATTAAAACCTAGAAGTTAATGCTTTTTATCCGACTGCAGAAAATGTTTATCCTAATCGTTCACATCAGCCGTAAGGACTTTATGACACGACCTTTTAAATCTTTCTTTTACTTTGAAACTATTAAAGAAGAGGCAACCTTATGCTCGGTCTAAACAATCATCAATGTTTGTGTTCTTACAGAAGACCGGCGTAACCAATTACTTTTCGTTTCATCGAAATTGCTCAGTCGAGATTTTTAACACTAGAATGCTCGCGCCTCAAGATGTACCTTAAGTGCTCGCGTGGGTTACACGTGTAGTCCATTACAATATCGCCTTTATTAAACAAAACTTATTTCAAACAAAAGAAATAGAAAATAACATTATAGATCAACTTTATTTATAACTAAATGGTAGCACAAAACTAAAATAAAGAATAATTTCTTTATGATTACAAACTTCTACAAAAAAATCGATATATTTTTGAAATCATTCTGTTTTATTAATATTTAGGAACACGGAAATTAAAAGTTATTCAGATTATTATTAAGTTTGTAGACGTATAATAAACAATAAAGCATATTATCGTCACACTCGGGCCATATCATCACCTACATTGCTTACGAGTGCTTCGGTCTCAGATTCTACTTCAGAATGCACATCGCCCTATTCCATTCTGGATAGGCATATTTTGTTGCGAAGGATGTTCTGAGAGCCCCAGTGGAAGTATGCCTTTCAATTTTATAGCCCTGGTATATTTTACAGTGATATACATCGGGTAATCAAAGGCTTGACAAGTTCAAATTCAATATCTTGCAGGTAACTGCGGCAAACCTACTTTATTTAGGAATTATTCATAATTGGGATTAGGATTGGTATATATTTAAACCGTTTATACCGGCCATGTGTAGAAAGTTATAAAACAATGTATAACAACATACTGGGGATCAGGGTCCCCAATTTCTTATTCCGTATCAGATACGAGGGGTGAAGCAAAAGGGCATTTTGCTTCTCCAAACCAACTTCTTCTTCCTCGCTTCTGTGACAGGGTGCCTTCCGAATCATTATCTTCTGACTATCTTCGCATGATGACATTTTTGTTAACGTCATAATCGGTTA
Source organism: Sesia bembeciformis (assembly GCA_943735995.1). Taxonomy (NCBI): domain Eukaryota; kingdom Metazoa; phylum Arthropoda; class Insecta; order Lepidoptera; family Sesiidae; genus Sesia; species Sesia bembeciformis. The sequence continues at coordinate 12,827,831 of OX031040.1, forward strand.
AAAATATTTACGTAAATCATTGTGTAGGTAGGGATAGGTAGGTGAAAATAAAATAATATTGACACAAAACCTTATTTTGGTAATGAAACAAATAGGTAATTAATTATGTATTTCTTTCCTTTCGTTCATATTTACCGAATTTTTAACCTCAATACTACTGTTTTCAAAACTTCCTCGAGGGCTCGCGCGGCTTTCATACGTAGCCTATGTACTTTGAAGATTAATTGCGCAGACATCAATGCACCGAGGGGTTCCATGCGCTAATGGCGTGAGCGGGGATTCATATTCAAGGAATACATGAGATGGTAGCACTGTAGCCCAACGCAGTAAAAAAACATTCAACAATTTAACACAACAATTTAACAATTTAATCCCATCTTCTGTAAATTCACCAATGTTTAATTTTGGTAAAAAGAGAAAAGCTTATATTCTTGGATCTGGTATATTTTTTTGACATTCTAGTTACTTTCCGTTGTGGTCCGGTTAGGAAGAGCGCTGACAGGTCTGTATTTAATTCATTTAATGTAAATACCGTTTCACAAATATAACACAAAAAAAATAGAAAAATATTTAAAGGACTATCGAGTTGTAACATGTTAATAAATTATGTTAAAATTTATGACAGCTGTCAGAGCTCTTCCTATACCATACATTATACCTATACCTATACATACATTCCTACACCTATACATTCCTATCCTATACCGGACCGTATAAGGTAACTAAACACACTAGCATGACGTAGTCGTGTTTATATTGTAGTATTACAATTTTCATTATGTAACCTATGTATTATGTACCTATGTATTTGACATTCGAGTTCTCTTCGAGTTTCTTAAGTAAGAAATAGTTTCCCTCCTCCCTAAAACGAATTTCTTTCGTGAATCGCGTCCCCGCACACCTGGCGCCTCTTGCCAACGAATGTGGGGGCGACGACCTATTTTCCAGGTTTTAGGATGGCATTTTAAACTTCGTCCGGACCTGTAGTGGTCCTCTGGGATTTCTTTGTTCGAATGACCAATAAAGTTAGCTGTTTGAATTGCACTGGTAATGCTGAGTGTGTAGATAACTATCTAACTTTCTCTGCTTGTCCTTTCTCTATAACTATAACTTTCTCTCTGCTTGTCCTTTCTCTATAACTATAACTTTCTCTCTGCTTGTCCTTTCTCTGTCCCCAATGTCTAACAACTGTTAGACATTGGGGACAGAGAAAGGACAAGCAGAGAGAAAGCATAAATTGAATTAGAGACCTGTCGTGAGATGACGAACTATATCAATTTATCAGAAATACAAGGATACTGTTTTAATTGGCTTGTTAATAAATCAAAACTACAAGAAGCAGAGGAACTGCTCAAAATAATTGGAATCTATTTTAATGAAACGTTTACCGAATAAAATATCTTGTGTTCCTTGGATTCTCAAATAATATATTATATGCCATTTCATTTATACATTTTATAATGTAAACCGACGAACGATTATTATTCATTTTATATAGCCGATATTTCGGTCATGTTACATGAACTGTGGTCCCGGCGAGACTGCTGCGGTGGGTGAAGGTGAACTGACAAATCTGTCTACACTCCGTCTTGTTCGACTTTGTTTCCCGCCTGCACTGGTGATTAAGTTTCCGGCACACTATACTAACAATATCATTATTATATAGTGGTTGTTGCCAGTGGGTTATCCGATAAAATGTCTTCTTATTTTAAGCATTCTAACAACGTACTGTAAATTTGAGGGGGAGAGTGCACGCTGCAATCCAACAGCTGCTGGGCGCGCAGCTGTTTTCGCAACCCTTTCACCAAATCTATTCCTATATCTCCACAGGTAGGCAGCGCTTCCGGGGTCGTGCCAACGTTTGTCATTTTGGACTAATGTTGGCATTTATCGCGGATGTCTATGGGCGACAGTATCCACTTACCATCAGGTGGACTGTATGCTCGTCTGCCGCCTTCGTACATAAAAAAAAAATATCAGTAATAGTTTGATAATTGTATTGTCTTATGGGATGAGGCTCGTTAATCTCTTAAAAAGCTCCCGTATCACAATCTTATCAAACATGTGACATCTGTTGCAGGATTGACAAACTAATGTTAAGAACGGGTCCTTGAGTGGAGATAATACAATGGGAAACATGCATGGTACGTGATCCGGCTAAATGAACTTGTGAGTACAAATAAATAAAGCCACAACTCGATGGCCCTTGCTAGGATTACAATGTCCGACCAAGAATCGAACCCAGTAACTTTTGCACGGCAAGCAGTGCTACTACTAACTGAACTGATCGGTCGTCAAAAGAAAGTTGAACGAAGTCAACTATGGTAGCTGATTAAACGATTCCTAGAAGTATACCCAAAGCCGCAGAATTTTATACTAAATTTTGATATTATATTAGCAATACTCAAATATTCTGGTTAAGCAACTTTCCAATGAAAAGTCACATATACAACTTAAAAACCTTTTGCCTTTTATTCAAATAAGACTTAAAGAATTAAACTTGGAAGAAGTTTGAATACCTTTAGGACAATTTTGCGTCACGAAGCAAAACTCTTAAAGTCGATCTCAGACTATTATCGTGAATAAACTCTTGTTAGTAGTTCGTAGCTCGAATGGACGCGTTGTGTCTGAAAAAGCAATTTAAACTATTCCTTAGTTGCTACACGTAACACTTATTAATTGATAAGCGCTAGCGAATCTATCAAAATAATCTAATAACTGTTAGCTTGGTTGAGGTATTTTAAATTAAAATAATTTGTCAGTGGATATTCATTAATAATTAATTAAAGTATTATATATAATATGCTTTGTATCTAAAACGACGACTTACCCAAATGATTCTCCTTATACCTGAGTATCGACCACGTATTTTACTTCCATGCTCCCAAGGACATTCGCAGATAAGATGGCTTTACAGTAGTCGCAAGTGACAATAGCTCTGTGTTATAGTTTACTAAACAGTTTGTGTTATACCATTAGGTGACGTATCTGAAAAAGTTTCTAAATGTCGTATAAATACTTACTTACCACTTCTAAGGTGAACTGCATTGTACAATTTAACAACAAATGATTCTATTCAACAAATGGAATCTTTCTGATCCAACAATTATTAACACTATGGGTGTATGCCGAGGTGTTTTGAAGGAAATCACTTCACAGAGTTTTAGTTAAATGTTTAATTATCACGTATTACACATTATACAATCCACGGACGGTTTGTATCTATTTAATATGTAACGACGAGTGAAACTGAATTATAATATCAATAATGTCGCAGAGCGTAAGTATGCGCAACCGTTAGTTAGGAGACTCTTGACTGCCGCGGCGGCGCGGCGCATGCCCAGAACTCTTGTGCATGGAGCCGGCCGGCGCACACGCAACGGTTTAACCATGAGCGCCGAGCGATTCCACCTTGTCAGGTAAGTATTTTATATATGACACACCACAACACCACGCCATCCCTCACACATCATATGCCCCCCTACTCTAGTCTAAATACAATAGTTTCAGGTGACCGCGGGAGCAATGTTAATCAGAAGACTGTTGTATATATGGAAACCTACTTACCTTTGCCGCTGCCTCCTATATCTTAAAACGCTTACTTCACAACCGCGTGACAAAGAAAGTGAACTCAGAGCAGAGGTATAAATCTTGTGAGCTCGCGGAGTAAATAATCCACTGTGCTTTTTGATTTCGCTTCGTGTATTCATTGTAACGAACAAAGGAGCTGAAGGACATGGATATAATACTATCCGCATGTTCAAAGAATGTGCGTTCTTTCTCTTTTAAGTATTAAAAATGTGCCATGTGGAATTAACAATTGCCATGTTACAGAATTTAATCCTGATCCTTAAATAACAGATCCTATCAGATATTGCGACGAACCTAAAAAATAGATTTTTATTTATTATTAATCCTGTACCATTGGTGCGTTGTCTTGTATCGTTTCCACTGTAAAATAATATTGCACTATTATTAAGTACTACTATTATTAGTCGGACGTCCCAAGAGACGAAGCGGAGAGGGAAATTCTGGAGGTCCAAATCACCTGTTGGCACGAAGCTGCGCAGGACCGAAAAAGATGGCGTCTCTTGGTTTCGGACGCCATGATACTCTTCGGATCGCTGGGCCAACGGATTAAGTATGCCATGTGGAAGCTGCAGTGTATTTGAGGAGACTAGATGTTTTAGTTTATATAGCTAAAAATCCCTTGAATAGTCAACCAAAGTGCCAGTGTCCAATTTCCACAGAATTTAGAAGACTAGCATATTAAAATGGAGGATTTACGATGAAGGAATTTATAGTGAAGGAATTGTACTGAAGTAGACACTGGTCCCTAAAGATCTAAACCTGATATTTATTGCAAGCCAGTATCGACGTAACATAATCAAATAATGATAAGTTGCAGACCAACTGAAGTTCAGTCAGCCAGTTCAATAATTTCCCTGCAGATACCTCCAAATAACTGTATTAAAGTTAACGTACACTGGGTATGATCTAGTAAATAGAGAAAGAGATGCTGCCAAGGCATTTTTTTTTAATGTCGACCATGCCCAGATTATCCCAGAGCAGTATTCAGACGTGTGCGTCATTCATTGGCCATTACACTCAAGACTCGAGTCATTGAGTGTAGAATCTTTCACAAAGTGTAGTGAGAGTCGTGAGAATCTTTCACGAGCAGATTTTCACCATAAGTGATCTTTACGAGCATCGACACTTTTGTGTATATCATAAACTAATATTTGACTGTATGGTTTCGGCAGGTAACCGTCTGATGTCGATCGCTTTTAGAATAGTACCACTTCATATCTTCTCGTAGGTGTCATAAAAAGCGACTAAGGGATAACGAAGCTACTACCACAAACCCTGAAGAACTACACCACCTCTAAAGAGTGGACCCGCCAATACGTTTAGCCAACGTGGCGTTCTTAGAGCAATACATCCCTCATGGACATTGCACAGATCAATGTGTATGAGGAAGTCCATGTTCAGCAGTGGACGATCAAGTGGCTGGTTACGATTAGAGGAATATTGTTCATTCTTATTCTCCTCCAGAGTTGTCTATCACAATACTCTATATTAGAACTAAATATAATTATTATTAGGTATCGTTCAATTATGCTCGCAGTGTACTTCTACCAGCAAGCTCGACCGTCTCAAACGGATAAATTTAGCTGAACTCCGTTTAATGGCTGCATAATTACTGAGTTGTCTGAACGGATCGGCATGATTATTGCGGAGTACTTAATAAAAGCAAAGAATAACAATTATTTGATGGTGCATTACTAAATGTTGTTCTGTTGACATCTAAGTCGCCGCCAGCGCCGGGTAGCTCACTGGGCTCCCACAAGCGGAATCCACGCATGGAGCTTGATCGCGCCGGCGCGCGGCGTGAAGAAACGGGATTCACCAGCGTCAACCCAATCACTAGGAAGCCACTCAAGGACCTGCCCGCAGTAGCGGGTAACGAAGGAACTTCTGTCGGTGGGCGCACAGCCCGGGAGCGGAACTCAACCCCTCATGAGAGTGGTGTCAGAAGGCTACGAACAGTATTGTTCGGTTGAGAAAGCATATTTAATGCATTTTCTAAATGCATTTCAAATATAACTAAAGTACTTATCATCATAATTGTATGTACCTACCTTTATATGTTTATTGCTTCTTTTAGATGAGGATATTAGGATACTTCTGTTTTCATTGATATGACGATCAGGCAGCCTTTATGCTTGTCAATAATTATTTTTCTATAAAAAGCAGAGACTTTTACATCACATGTAGAGGGGCACACGATATACATGTTCGAACCAACTTAATCTATACCTATATCGTAAGTTAATCTATATTTACCTTCGTTAAAATACATTGTATTTGTATTAAGTAAATGAAACTTTGACAAAGGATTGTTATTTCCACCGAACGTAACAATATCGCGTGCTCTAACGAGTCTCAGTTATAATGCGAATAGGCTTTCCCTGATTCTATCTATGTATCAGATACAATAGTATCAGTTTCAAAGATCATTAGTGATTAGTAAATAGACGAGCCGGTGATTGACCTACTAACCTGAGTTGACCAAACGCTATTGTGGCAATCTCGAATTATGCTAACCTCCGACCAAATATGGTCAGTAATAACTTTATAACTTACGATTTGAGGACTTTTCAGTAAACAGGATAGTGAAGGTAAAACATAGTGAGAACCATGCACCAGCCTTTAGAAAATGTGAGTCATACCATCCACCAATCGGTATTAAACTTGTGTAATCGATGAACACGTTTGTCATTTTTGGCGGGGCTTAAGTATAATGACGAGGTTTATTAATCATAGGTTTAATTCATCACATTATCATGAGATAAGTTGATTGTTTGCTGCCTATTATAAAAGCGTATTTTCTTAATTAATATTTCTTAGTTATGTAAACGGGTTACTCGCGATTTATTATTTATTTATTATAGCCGATATTTCGGTTCAGTCACATGAAACTTTGTTGCGACGTAAATAATAAATCGTGACTAACCTATATAACAATTATTATGTTCAAGCACAATAACAGAAATTTAAAATCTAACGTATCTTCTTTTACTTTCGCCTTCTTCGGACCTGGTGTAGGCTTCCTACAACTTTTTTCGATTTATGCTCATTTCGGGCAGTTAGGACCCCGTTGTTGTTCATTAGACCATTAAAATTGTCCTTTCACTTTGTTTGTCGTTTCCCAATAGATCTTTTCTTATCCCATGGTCTCAATGCACTAGTCTTTTGCGCCATGTCATCAGAAACTTCACTCTGTTTGAACTCACTCTGAAGCAAAGTATAAATACTAATAATTAAATAATGCCAGTTCGTCATTTTTAATCACCGGCATTATTTAATCATTAAAATGATTTAATTATTTATTTAATTTGGTTTAAAATGATTGACTAAAAGCTACGACGATTTGTTTAACACCAAAATAACCCAAACCAACTTTGACAATGGTGAAACTCTAACGATTCGGGACGAAACCTCGTCAAATGGAATTAAATCCCTCCCCGTCTTATCACATGTGTAAACATTGTCGGACTCGTTCACGACACACTTGCACTTATCAAATGGACCGTTTTCTCGCCCTTCACCCGACCGTTACTTTTTATTATTTGTTTTTTCACTCACGTCCACGGTCTGCTGAGGATGACGAAAATTTTGCTGTTTTTATTCGAGTTTTCGATTAACTTCTCAAATGTACTAATAAATATTTTTTTTTAATTAATCAATCCAGCAATGACCTTTGACCGGGAGTAGATTGAGAAAACTTATTAAAAGGGAATAAAGACGTATCCGTAGCCTGACTAGACACAAAACTATGTATGACGTCATTTTTAACTTCTGGTAAGTTTCGTGTATCAATCTCAGTAGGTAAACTTAGCGTATTACGGTCAGAACAATCAAAACTGGCATCGTGAACGAGGTGTGGTCCAGTCCACCATAGCTCGGTGGTGGTTAGCGTGTCTAAGCCCAAACCTCGCGACACTACGTCCGCTGAATTGTTCTGGCTGCTGACGTGACGCCATGGACGTTGTTTTGTCAACTTATGTACCTCTGTGGTTCTATTCTGGACAAATGTTTTAAGTTGGTTAGGTGACATACGCAACCAGCCCAATACAATCTTCGTATGTCCAGAATGTCACACTATTAAAAGTGCGCTTCGAGTCTATAATTTGCGTGTATAGCCTAGCACCGAGCAATGTACCACACAATTCAAGTCGCGGTATACTAACATGATTCAGAGGTACGACTTTAGCGTTAGAACATAATAATCTAACTTGAACTGTTGAATCATTGCTAATGAAACGAGTATAGCCGCAAACGCTGTACGCATGCGTCAGTAAACAAACAAGTGCAACTCTATACTAAAGACTTGTTAATCAAGGATTTCTTGAAATTCATCATCTAATTAGGTGAATTCGACCTCGCGGATCACCGCCTCACGAATATGAGTTGCGCATATTCGTGACGTACGAGTATCAGTGACGTAATGCGTTAGTGCGGGACTAGACTCTCCCCAAGTTACGCGTGCACACTTTTAAACATTGAAATGCTATGAAAACAATAATATATACGGGTATTCTTCTTACTTTAGTTACTATAATTACTATAATGCAATAATATGAAAAAAAAATAATAAAACCGTAAAACACCTACTTTATTACTACAATCCAATTCTTTCTTTCGTATTTAACGTCAACAATAACAGCAGCATATTAATGGTATCAAATAAAAAAATGGGTCAAGTTAAGGATCTCCGGGGACAATAGAGAAACGGGAGTCGACTTGGTGATGACACTCGTAGCAATTTAAAATTGTTTCAGTTGTTCCAAAATAGGTTATTCTGTTTATCATGATTTCTGCTCATTCAGTATTTTTTGCCGCTCGTTTAAACACAAGTCATAATGGTAAGACTTTTTTGCGGGAACTCGAAAAGTGTAGTTTAGTTTTACTTGTGTACTGTGTACGTTTTGTGGTTTAATAGCGATAGTTTATTAATTTTGTTTCGTCCTCTTTTGTTGTCAGTAAACCTTATCACTTTACTGAGCGACTCCTGACTTTACCGACTTCGACAATTACAAGACACTGACATTAGCAAGTGGTGTTTTAAATTGTTTTAACTTTACGAAGAAAACTTGACACTGGCAGAATGTGTTAATTGCTCCATTGCCATATTTCAAGAATAAAAAGTCATAATAAATTATTTGAATGTGGAATGCCTATCTATCATGTACCATTTTAATAACCACATCAACCTATAATGATAACAGCAAACGTAGGCTTGTATTTAATGATGTTTATAAACACATAATTCGCTGTTAGTCGTCTACTGTCTCTAATATGCCAGCTACTCGTACAACGATTATTACAATGTAGTCCGAGGGCCAACCTCTATCAACGCGATATTATTACTATTTAACAGCACATAAAACCCATAGCCAAGAGATAACCATCAGGGCCGGACTTGAGGCAACTATTTGGAAAATGGAATTAGGCGTCCACTACCCTCTTAAGGCAACATCCCTTTCATGAGAAGATAAAGACACAAAAGATACAAAACACGGTAGGATGTAGTTTTAATCAAAGAACAAATGACTAAAATAAATGAATGAAACAAGATTACCAAAAATAATGAAAATTAATCAAATACCAACGACTGGTAACTGCAACCAATGACGAAACGATACATTTATTTCTGCATTATGACCGTTTGAAAATTATTAAAATTTTATTATTATCTTTTGCAGTCGTAAAACAATTAATAGGAATTGTCAAATATCCTAGAAAAACTAGGAAAACACGACCTACTACTTTTCCTAGACTAATATTAATATAAATGTACTTTATTTACATTCATGTCTTAAATTTAGTACATTTCCACATTGAAATAACTACGGGTTCGTATTCAGTATACCTGAAAACATAAAGAAACATAGCTTTTAATGTGTCGAGTGTAATGTAACATAGCTTTTAATGTAACATTTAAGTGTTACATTTTAATGTAACACTATTAGAATGCAAAAATATTTAAAAATTAACTGCTTTTTTGAAAAACTAAGTACTATAGTTTGGTAGTTATAAATTTTGACGTCTAGGGACAAAACGAGTGAGATTTTTGGATACAACGCGCAGAAATACTTTTAAAAATCATGGTGGCTTTCTTGAAATATTTGGAGCTCAATATTTTGTTTATCGGTGTTATTGTTTTGAGCTCTATATCATTTGTACTCGTACTTTTAATGCAATCACTTCTTGTACAGACAGCAAAAAATATTTCTTGTACAGACACGGTTATGTTATATGGATAGATATTGTAAAGAGCTACACTGATTAAAACATCATCTTCCTATTGATGGAGAATGGTGATAGCCCATGGGTATTTATAGTCACTCGACTCACATTCGTGTTAGCGAGCGTACCACTGAATTTCTACTTAAGTATGTTTTTTTAAAAAAAAAGCTGGGCCACGAGGAAACCATCATGAGGAAATCCGCATATTCGAGATAAAAAAAATACCTGAAGTATTTCTATCCACAAATTCGCACTGGGACCGCATGGTGGATTATGGCCCAAAACCCCCAGTCATTTACTAGAGGAGGCCTGTGCCCTGCAGTGGGACACTATAGGCTGATACTGCGACGTTTGCTCAGTCGGTAGGGGTTTTTTTAGGCAATGAATACGACCAGTAATTTATTTATGATAAAACACCGTAACCGTAACAAATGATTAGAACTTAATAATCTGATTTTAAACAAATAAAATTTTTGTATGTACAAACGGGCTAATAAAACTATTTACCTTAATAAGTAATTTTTTATATATTTATTGTTATACAGCAGAACTTCCGTAACTAAGCGTTTTATGAGATATTTACGAATATAATCAGTACTGTTACAAGGCTTTACTTAAGTGTAATAATTAGCACGTAGTTACAGATCGAAAATTAGACAGCAGAATGAATCAAAAAGCAGTCGAATTGAGTTTGGAGCAAATTTGAATTTAAGTTTTCTTTAGCGGCTAGTTCCTGGGGATTTAGAAGGAAAAAGTTCGGTAAAGCACAATACTCGATAGTGTTACAATACCAAGTACTTTCTATTGATCATATGACTTCAGGCAGCGCCTTCACTGTGAAGGCTTTTTATTTAACTCGCTAACACTACTTAGAGGTTTCAACAAGTGACAAACATTTCCAGGAGCTGCGCAGTAGCTGAAGAGTTTTGTGGCAGGTTCTCGTGTGGTTGCCGTTACACACCGTCTCTTGAATATTGTTAGATTTATTCATCTATATAAATAAAAATATAAACATTCGTTTGTTTAAAAATCTTAAATCCCCGAAAGTTCTTCACTCATTGCTTTAAAATTTTGCCACACAACGTTGCTTTCGATTACGCGCGTGTTTTTATATGCCTATCACAGGGTAAAAACATGCTTTTTACCCAATAACAGGGTAAGCGCCATCTGTTGGGCAGCTACAGCAACGCATGTCCGGGCACAGCTAGTACGTATAATATATAAATATATGATTTATGTACATATAAGTAAATTAATCAACACTGATTCTAAAACAGGATTTTATATAAACACAACTTATACATGCAATGTGTATAAGTTAGATCTTACATAAATAATATAAAATATTGTAATATTTCAATCTTTGTAACATTAAAAGTAAATAATTGTTGATTAATTTACTTATATGTGTATAACACATTACATAGTTCATACCTACTTACGCCTATTTATTAATAGAAACGGACGCGTTCAAAGATTTAAGTTAGCCGGCGTGGATAATGTTATGTTGTATGCACATAGGAGTAAGTTTATCGTTAATTATAAATAATATAAATAGTTTATTATTAATTATAAATAGTTTTAATGTAATAGAAAAGATTTGTGAAACACATGTTTTAAATTAGATATATTTTTTGTATACTGGTTGACATATTATAATGTTTTACACTATTTTTGTAGTGTATTGTTTGTATTTTTTTAGAATAGATGGCAGACGAGCGTGCGGGCCACATGATGGTAAGTAGTCACCGCCGCCCATGGACACCTCCAACACCAGGGCGCTTGCGGGTGCGCTGCCGACCTTTCAGAATCCTGTTCACAGCTCTCTTGAAGAGCCCCACGTCGTAGCGTAACGGAAATCCCTCAGATGGCAGTTCCACAGGTTTCTGGTTCGCTGTATAAAGGGTCTTTTTGGCTGCACTGTACGCAAGGATGTCAAGTATAAATGTCAAATGTCAGATATATAAATGTCAGATGTATAAATGTCAGATGTATAAATGTCAGATGTATAAATGTCAGATGTATAAATTTCAGATGTATAAATGTCAGATGTATAAATGTCAGATGTATAAATGTCAGATGTATAAATTTCAGATGTATGAATGTCAGATGTATAAATGTCAGGAAGTGAGGATAAAACGCACGACCATGACGAGCGGTGCGATGGTAAAAAATCAAAGTTGTCAAATCTATTCTTGATTCTCATTCGTATGTATCAATGGGACCGCGTGGTGGATTGACACCCGATTTACTAGGAGAGGTCTGTGCCGTGCCGTGGGACAATAAATAAATAGATAAATAAACCTTCGGTGTGATACACTGGCACCGTAAAAAGATAAGCCCAGACTCGTCCCTTCAGCAGGAATTCCATCAGTCATTCCCCTCTTCTGTAACTTTAATATAGTTTCACTTGTTGATGAATTCTACAAGAAATATCTTTTTCCTTTCACAGATACAGATATTTCTACTTCGTTTCGTAGTTGAAAGCGACAGAGTTTGTTATAAATTGCGTTATGGACATTTCATATTCTTGGTTTATTCTGCTGTAGCACGTGTTGGGATTTGGTTTGGCTTGTGATTCGTTTAAAAAGTTTTTAAAACGAATGTTTTTTTTATAGTGAGGTATGTTTGTCATTCTGGACTGACGTTGGCATGTACCGCAGATGTCGCAGAGCGCCAGAATCCAGTTACCATGAGGTTAACTGTCTGCTCGTCTGCCACCTTATTTATTTTAAAAAATACAACATACTAACGTTGAAGTTTAAACTTTTTAATCAGCACATTTTAATTAAAGACTCGAGAAAACCGCATAGAAACAAAGAAACAAGGTCTTACAACTAGACACATTCAAGATAAAACATTAACGAGAAGAATAACGATTTAATTAAATAAGTTCTAATTACCACACATGTAGTAACTGTAGATAATTATTTTATAGTAGATTTTCTACTCACTATGTTTTCCCTCACCATCAAGCTAAACGGACGATACGGACCGAGGATTTGAACTCACAACCTCAAGAATGTGAGTCGCGTATAGATACAGCTAGGCAATCACCATTCTAATTGTTCTGATTTATTCGAACGTTCTAATTGAAAATGTTCACACGGCATAGTCCGGTCACGCTACCTGACAACTGATCGTGCGACCGACCGACCAGCCATCCGCAGTCTTTTTTTTTTTTTTTTTTTTGTTAGGAGAGACAATCAGGAAAAATCCTGCATAGGACACCTGGTACCATCTAGTCTGACTGGGCCAGCCTAGGTGGTACCAGGTAGTGTCGGACTCTTACCGACTAAAAAACCTGATTGCCTCAACATCGTGTATGTATAGTTCTTGTGGCCCTGGGGCCTTTCAAGAGTCACCGTTCGCATTGACGTAGGGCGAGCGCAGAAGGCGCTCAGCCAGGAGAAAAAATGTGAGTTGCAACGAGCCTAAGGGCTCCCCCGCCGGTAAACCGGCGGAAGGAACGGACCTCGGCTTAGGGCGTTGCAATGGGGGGATATCGCGGGGTCGCGAGTCGGCGAGAAGCGCCCAGGCACGTGTCTGTACCTAGTGAAGATAGGGTTGGCTGAGGGCCGGTGTGTGCTAACGGTGTATCGGGGGGGACGTCCACGTCTCCGCCGGCGGGGACGGTGTCTGTGTGCAGTGTTCGAGTAAACCGCATTGGCAGCGGTGATCGGGTCGTCGGGATCGTCCAGGATGTGCCGCGGCCGACGATGGCGGGGAGGGGCACTCCTGTCCGGTGTGTAGGTGAGGGAGGAGACAATCAGAGGATTGGGATGATGGGGGATGGCGTCATAGTAGCGTCGGGCAGAGTCTTTTATGTATTTGACGATGGAGGGAAGCTCAAAGTCTTTGTGGAGGTCAACGCTGCGCAAGTACCATGGTGCGGCCACGGCCTTGCGCATGAATCTATTTTGCAATTTTTGGAGGATTGCAATGATGGAGGGAGCTGCGTGTGCGAACACAACGCTAGCATAGGTCATGATGGGACGGACGAGAGTTTTGTATAATGTCAACTTATTTCTAAGCGACATTTTACTTCTCCCGCCTATGAGAGGGTTGAGGCGACCGAGCACAAAGGCGGCTCGGTTGCGGACAGTTTTGATGTGTTCTCGGAAGGTCAGTCTATGGTCTAGAGTGACTCCGAGATACTTGGTCTTCCTGACAAGAGGAATTGTTTGACCGAAGAGGGTTATCGGGAGAGGGGACAGCTTGGGCCTACGAGCGTTAGCCCTGGGAAAAGGGAAGCACATGGCTGCACTTTTCGTCGGGTTTATCTCTATCCTCCACCTCGCAAACCACTCACCTAGGGCGGTGACTGCGCGCTGGAGGCGCAGAGATACCATGCGTAGGTTCCTATCTGAGGCGTAGAGGGCGGTGTCATCCGCGAAAAGGGCAAGCTCTATTCCTGGGGTGAGGGGGATGTCGTTAGTGTAGAGGGAATAGAGCGTGGGTGCTAGAACGGAGCCTTGGGGGACTCCAGCTCTGATTGGGCGGGGGCTAGACAGAGTGCCTTCGACTCTGTAGCGAAAAGTGCGATCGGTAAGGAAGTCTCTGATGATGAGAATGAGACTTTCTGGCACCTCCAGTTGGTACAGCTTATAGATTAAACCGTTGTGCCAGACCTTGTCGAAGGCCTTCGCCACGTCGAAGAAGACAGCTAGGGTTCGGAAGGGCTTCTTTTGATTGAGACGCGGGAGTATGTGCTCCGTTATTCGGTGCACCTGTTGGACACACGAGTGCTTGGCTCTAAAGCCGAACTGCTCGTCAATGAGAAGCCTTTTTGAGTTAATGTAGCTCAGCAGGCGAGAATGGAGGACTTTTTCGTAGATTTTAGCCATTGTATTCAATAGGCTAATAGGTCTGTAACTAGAGGGATCCGAGCGATGTTTGCCCGGTTTGGGGATGCCGATGACGACGGCTTCTTTCCAGGCGACTGGAAAGAGATGATTTCTCATGGCGGCATTGAGGATGGCCACGAGGAGAGCGATCAGATGGATCGGGAGGCTTTTGAACACCTTGTTGGGTATTCCGTCAATTCCAGGAGATTTTTTGATTTTGAGATTTTGGATAATCTCCTGGATTTCTGTTACCGTAACCGGTAGAAGGGAGTCAGAGGGGGGGGGTGGAGGCTCGGCGCCCCACCTCTCCGTCAACCGAGTCGACGTGGGATTCGTCCACCGGCTGACGGCTAAGGGAGCACTGGGCCTCCAAACTGTCGGCTAGGCATTCGGCCTTCTCTGCATCGTCAAATGCGGGAGGTCCGTTTGGTCTTGTCAGTGGGGGAAACGAGGCTGTATTGTCTGTTTTCATGGACTTCGCCATCCGCCAGTAGGCAGTGTGTGATGGCGAAATCTCTGACAACAGGGATTCCCAACTGTGATTTTTGAATTCGGCGATGCGATGCTTTACTTCCCTTTGTAAGGCTCGCATTCTACGTCTATTCTCGTCACAGGGGAAAGAGTCATAAGCACGGATGGCTGCGTTCTTGTCTCTTATCAGCTCCCTTATGTCCTCAGGCAACTCCCAGCGGCGATCGTTCGCCGCTGGGACTCGCCTGGAGGAGCTTTGGATTAAATCCTTAAGGTGGCTGCCGAGGCCAGAGACCGCCGTGTTTGTGTCATCCGCACTAGTCAGGTAGTCGGGGATAGAGTCGAGGTGGGGAGAGCTGGAAGCCTTAAGGGCTTCTTTCAGCTTGGTCCAGTTAATAATCGTCTTGTCTTGGAGGGGTGGATCAGTCTGTCGTCCTAGTTTCATGACTACGGGGCGATGATCGGAGTCTAACTCGGAGAGGGGTTCTAGCGAGTTTAGACGTAGGGTAACGTTTTTAAATAGGGCAATGTCAAGGACGTCGGGTCTGTGGGTAACAGTACCAGGGTAATGAGTTGGCGTCACTGGAGCTATCACGTCAAAGTCGAGTAAGTCAATGAGTCTGTTAAGGCGATTTCCGTTAGGGGTAGAGGTATGACTATTGAAACTGGGGTGTTTACAATTGAGATCTCCTGTCCGACTTACGAGAGTCCTACTTACTTACTCCTGACCTGTACGAGGTCCGACTTAGCGGACTTCGGGGGTGCAGCGGGGGTGGGGGAGGAGGTCTTTACAGACCTTTTCCGTTTCTTGCCGACGACGGTGAAGCCATCGTCGGAAGATTCATCGGGGGAGTGCTCCGCCTCGGATGCGGAGTCGGAGTCGCAAGAGGGCTGGACTATGTCCATGTCCTCCTGGGAGGTGTTGCAGGAGTTATCCTGCTCGGGGGCGGGGTCGGGGCTCTCGGAGGTAGCCGCTGGGGCCGCGGGTGCGGGTTTGGAGGTCGCGAGGGCTAACTCTACGCAGACAGAGTTTAAGACTTCCGGACGGAATGCCTTCAAGTGCGCAACTATCGCTGCGTCGCTTAGTAGTGACGCCATAGCTGGCTGGTGGGGGGAGAGATATGGTGGAGGGGGGTCGTGGTGGAGGGGGGTCGTAGAGACAGGGGTGGGGGGTCGTAGAGACAAGGGTGGGGGGACAATAGTGTCCCAACTCCCGGGTTGTGTAACCCGGGGTTGTGTAACCCGGGGTTGTGTAACCCTCCCTGCTGGGCGTAGCAGGGAGGTGTGTGCCTAGTGTGGCCTAAGCTTGTAACCCGTCGCCGATCTTAATGTGCGACGGGGCCCTACGGGGCCCTATGGGGTCTAATGCGAAGGGTGTAGACACACCCAACCGACACTAGGTGTGTTGCTGAAAGGCAAACCAGAGACTAGGCCGACTAGGAGATCCCCCAAGGCCGGTTATCTAGCTCCCGTCCAATTGACTGCCTCACCCTGAAGGGGCTCGGCGGGTGTACTTGGGGCAACACCCCGCTCGGATCGTTGGCACCGTTAGGTTTCCACCGAGGACCACGAAACTGTGGATTTCCCCAGAAGGGGCAAAACTGCAGTTGCGGAACTGCAGTGGATTTGTGACGGAATCAGCCGCCGCCTTGAGAAAGGCAACTTTTGATTTCAATCGCGGGCTTCAGCGCTACGGCGCTACGACGGCAGCTACGACGGCAGCTACGACGGGGCGGCTACGGCAGCGCAGCGGAGCAGGAGGCGTCCGATCGCTAGGGCGATCAGGAGCGGAATGATTCCCATCCGCAGTCACAGCTGGTCACGCCTATATATGCACACACACATACATACATACATTTGTGTATATACACACAGGAGCTATTTCTTAAACCTTGACATGTGACAATATAGGTGACTCTTATATATGGTATATAATACCATTAGCCTATGTGGGATTGTAACGTGCACCTTCCTCCTCCCAAAAAGCTTATGTTGCAACGTTTTCTCAGTCGATAGGGGGTTCTTCAGGAATAAATAACAGCCAGTCTTCGTGAACATTCAGTCAGTGAATGAACTATAAAAATAAAAACAACGCTAAAACAATGTACAGGTACTTCTGAAACTAATTATTAAAAAAGTAAACTCGGAGCATGTAAAACCGATCTATTGTATAAATAAAACTACTTATACTCACAAGGTATTTTTTATATACTAACAGCTATATAGAAAGAAATTAATCGCATGAACAAACAAGCAATACACAATACTATACAGAAGGTTTAATAATAATAATAATAATTATTGTATACCAATACATTTGAATACATGTTGCAAAAATACAATTTATGTATCACCGAACACGAAAAGTAGGTA
Source organism: Sesia bembeciformis (assembly GCA_943735995.1). Taxonomy (NCBI): domain Eukaryota; kingdom Metazoa; phylum Arthropoda; class Insecta; order Lepidoptera; family Sesiidae; genus Sesia; species Sesia bembeciformis. Next base: position 12,845,335 of record OX031040.1, read on the forward strand.
CACACTACACAATAGGCGGCCTTATCGCCAAAGGGATCTCTCTTGAAGGTGAACTTTTTATTGCACACCAAAGAATACAGTGAAAGTAAATTAGAAATAAATAACTACACAAACTTTAGAAGTCTACTTCTACATAAGGATATAAGGATATATTGTCTCCTTATTTCCTTTTACGATCAGGTTGCCACAATCACACATAGGGTACCTTATGGTCCCTGTGTCGTGTGATTGCGTCATCCGGCCAACACCACAACAGTTAAGTCTCTAAACTTTGATATGTTATAAAATTATGGATGTGAAACTTATATAATTTATTTATTTATAAATTTTCAATAAATTCTCTGTTTCATTGTAATTTAAGGTTTTTAACCATTTACTAACCCCATTCTTGATATTATATTTGTTTAAAAAGTATATACTCAAGTGCTTGCTTATCTGGTTATATACATTTGGACCAATAATGTGAAAGTGACGTTTGGAAAACACAGTTCGATGTTTTTCAATACTGAAGACTAAGTCTTTCCGACGCTTATTTTCAATTAAGTTCTTATCAAAAGGGATAGAATTATGTGTGCGCAATATAACATTAAGAACAAAAAGCTGTCTCACTGTGAGCACTTGACTATCAGAATAAATCTTAGAGGTTGCATATAGATTTGGTTTCTTGTAGATAACCTTTAGTACTGCCCTCTGTGCCCTTTCAACTTGTAACATTGCAGTTTTATCAGCTCCACCCCTAACGGCTATACAATAAGTTAGAAGCGATTGACAGAGGGCGAGATATGTCATTTTTAGTGTACTAAGGTTTGCAACCTGTCGGAGAATTTTAAATATATAAATTAATTTTCTAACTTTAGAGGTTAAATTTTGGATATGTTTATGCCAATTTAATGTATTGTCTATAGTTACACCCAAGTATTTAATATCTGAGGTTCTACTCAAAGGCAGACAAGAGCAATCCCTAAGAGAGTCAGAACATTTATGGACTCGTAAAGTAAACGTATCACAAGGTTGAGAGGATTTACGGTGAGAGAAAGTGAGGAATTTGGTCTTCGAAATGTTTAGTGTTAGCTTGTTATTTGCAAGCCAGTTGGTCACAACTTTCAGTGTACTTTCAGTGCAGTAGGAGGCACGGAGAAATCAAATAAAAGAGTTTTTAAACGCATATGTATTTAATTTTTCAGACCAGTTCTAATAGATTTAGTAGCAAAAAGTTCTATAAAGGACAATACTCGAAGCAGTATTAATTATAATATAAATATAATTCATTCATGAATTACTCTTTGATGTGTCAAACGAATTTTTCACAAATAATTGTCAGGTTAATCTCAGGATATATTGAAATGACAAACATTGATGCATTTTGATTCACATCACGATCCACTGTATCAATCGGTTCATCAGGCAGGGTTAATTCTGTTACATAATATATTTAATTATGCAACGTCGAAACATTGGAAGATAAACATTGTTACCGCGCTGCAACCACCATTAATAATTTGTTGTTTACTAAACTTGCTACCTAATTGACATGGACAGCATCAACGTCATTAACTTAGCATTCGGCTAGAGGACACACTGATCTACAAGTACAAAAATTGCAGTAGGTACTCGTAAGTAATGTATAATAATAATATTTTCAGTTCGAGCTTAAAAAGTATTTATGTACTATTATTTTATCTTTTAAAGAAGTTCTATTAATTATAAATGTACCTCTTTCTTGAAGTTTCCACTGCATCATTTATTTACGGAAAGAAATTTAGAAATACTGAGTTTATGTAGTTGATATTCTATATTTTTTCTTATTTGACCCATGAAACGTACAATCTTTGTAAAATATTACAAAGTGGATACGATTGATATTCATTTTTTTAATAATACTAACAAATTAATTCTAGACCTTTTTCACTGTCAAATGTATTTATACGATAGTTCAAACTGAAAGTTTTTAGAAGTGGCTACTTGTACAATAAATACGATAGAAAAAACACAAATTTGAATTTTGAAAATGGAACTCTTTGCTTGTCAAACGCCGTTAAATTTTCAAAGCTGTCATTCGTTTTTTTTTTATTTCTGGCGGCAATTAGAAATTTAAGTGTTTGCAGAAAAATGAATTTAACAAGAGAACATATTCGTTTAATGATTTTTATACGACATTCGTTGCGGTCTAATAGTTGCGATTAAACTATTTTCAAATAAATAAGGTGTTTCAAAATAAATATTATTTTCATCATGTAGCTAATGTTCGTCTTTATTTCTAGAACCATTACCTGTCTTTAAAAATTCACAGTCGGTGAAATCGGTAATTGTTCTAATTGAGATAAGGGGTGTGATCTAAGGCTGTCAACCTTGTTGACATTTACCCTGTGCCACGTAATTAATGACCATGCAGGGTGGTATTTGTAAAACATTATAAACTACGTGTTTGTATCGTATCGTCTAGTGCTAGTTCGTAACAAGCAATGTATATTTTTAATAATACATTGAATTATTACGATTACCTTGAAATGTACTTACTGTATTTCCTACTTTATCGCATTTCCCCAATGTACGTACGTGTTTCGGTAGTGAGTGAGATATGTCAGAGGCCATTCCCATCCCATCCTATCCCTCCCCATTTTCCAAACCCTTTCCCTCAATCCGTTCCTTAACATGCAAAGGTAGGCAAGCACATTCGGGGGCGTGCCAACGTTTGTCATTGTGGACTGATGTTGGTATGTATCGCGGATGTTTGTAGACGACAGTATCCACTTACCATCAGGTAGACCAGAATTCTCGGTGCCGCCTTTTTTCTTTAAAAAAAAAAACATAATGAAATCAATTATTTTTTTAATTTTGATTTATAATATTCATAATTTTGTATCTACCGATGAAAAAAATCTCCATAATGATCCACATTGGATTATTCGATTTCTATTCTAGATACAATAGGAGCACAATAAGACATTTTTATAGGGGATTCATCAGCTCTTTATAAGTTTCATCAATAACTGATATGACATTTCTCGTTTCTCTTGCGCGTGTCACGCCTACATGAGTCTTCTATTAACAAAGAAATCCTAGTTCTGTGATCAAGATGGATGGTATGTTACGACCCTGTTATTGTAATTTAATATTTAGCATTTGTGTATTTTACTTAGGTTTCTTTATTTCTTGTAACAAGTAATCCGCTCGGGCTTCTCATTCCCCAGATATAAAGTTTCATCTCTCGGTTCAGTAGATCTGACGATTAAGGTTTCGTTCTATAGATTGTTTTTTCTTGAATAAATATCTTCAGGCGGACTGCATCATGCCTGGTAAATGGATGCTATCTACCATGGACGTCTGTGATACATACTAATATCTGCCGAAAATAACAAACATACATTTACGTAGAATATTTATTTTATTAGGTACGGAGGTCACAAGTCAAACATCTCTGACAACATTCACTCACTTGAAATAAGTTCTGTTTAAGATATAGGGTACACAGTGTCGACACAGTGCACGCAGAACGCGCACAGTGTTTTAAGTTGTTAATTTAAGTTTTAAGTTTAAGTTGTTTTAATTTGCGTTCTAACTTCATAACTTTAGGAGTGGGAGAGTGCACGCTGCAATCCAACAGCCGCTGGGCGCGCTCCACTGGCTACGTTACCCTTCTATCACAGAAGACTACCTTGAAATGTACTGCATTTTCCACTTTATCGTATTTCCCTAATGTACGCATGTGTTTCGGTAGTGAGTGAGATATGCCAGAGCCCATTCCCATCCTATCCTATCCCTGCCCATTTTCCCAACCCTTTCTCCAAATCCATTCCTATATCTCCAAAAGGTAGGCAGCGCATCCGGGGGCGTGCCAACATTTATCATTTTGGACTAATGTTGGCATGTATCGCGGATGTCTATGGGAGACAGTATCCACTTACCATCAGGTGGACTGTATGCTCGTCTGCCGCCTTCGTACATAAAAAAAAAAAACTATGCTCGCCAGTAGTCTCCCGTACGCATCGCGAGATATGTACTTTTGTTAAAATCTTGCGATCATTTAATAAAGTATTATGGCGGACAATGAAAGTTATTTGTAGCGCCTTCTGAAGATACCTCATTTATCTTACACCTAAAACCACTCACTTACCTCCACAAAGACAGACACAGGAAGTGAGTTACCTCGGCCGGTCGAATGCCCTCAGTCAGCATAACTATGATCAGCCTATGACTACAGCCTACAATAAACCTATTGAATATACTTTTTTCTTATCCAGTTACTACTAAAATTCATTTCCCAGACCGTATACACTCAATGTTTTTTTCTTTCATACACAAAGCGTGCTTTGTGTGAGCTTTGTGTGGCTTAGAAGCGTGGTTGCCAATTTCGTGTAATCATTTCCCGTTGATCACAGGATATCTTATGACTGACTATCTGCTGTTGCTTTGTCCACTGTTACCTTGAGACACAACCATTGACAATCTGTTGTTTCCTCGCCTGTCCCTCTCCGCTTTACTACCAAAACACGTTTTCAGATATCTGTAATCTTAGTGCGACGATGAAATTCCACAATAAGGACCGCAATCCCCTGCTCCTGGTCTATGGGTGGCAGTGATCCCGTACCAAATGTGGGCCAGCTAATTCTAATCGTCTGGCGTCTAATTCCAAACAAAAAATAAGCACTACTCTCATTTCGACTTCGTGTAGTTGGATAAATAACTGCAACTTCAACCAGCCCCGTCAATATCGTCATGCTAGCCAAGCGATTTGACGAATCCTCTCGTTAGCTGTGGTGTAGTTCCTCGGGGTTCATAGTTCATTTGTTATCCCTTAGTTGCTTTTTTCTACACACTCGGGAAGAGGTGTGGTTTTATTCTGTAAGTAAGGAGAGGTAAAATTTAGAAATTAAGCAAACAGAACCAGACCACTAGATGTCCCTAAACAATAAAGCAATAAAATTACAAGCGCAAAACCAAAAGTCTCCCTCTAATAATATTTCTAACTAATCCTCTTTTGAAATTCTGTTATGCCAACATGAAATACAATATGCGCAGCGCACCGGATAATCTAATTTCCTTTGCAGTTTTTATTCGCGTGACTGCAACGCCGGTCGCAAAAGGTTTTTTACATCGCCATTGCGGGCTGTCAGTTGTTCTCCCAGAAGATTGCATACATGGAAAGGTTTATACAAACCGACACGGAAAATGGTTGCTTTTACGCTGAAAGTATGCTCTGCAAAAATAAAAGAGCAACACCGTTTCATGAGTGACAACAATTATTACTTTTTCAAAGATTTCACGATCACAAAGCGAACTTGAACAGCAGCGTAATTTTCAAAATAGCTTCTGCACTTACTCTTTGTGTTCGTCTATTGATTCAGTAAATCTCGCTACAATGAAATCAACGAGACATGAGCTTTGCGTACAACCGTGTGTACAACCACACCGATAGTGTACAACCATTTCGACGATCGGATTGGATAATTCGGCACCCACTCACATAGATGTACAGCTCATGTCTCGTTGATTTCACTGTATCTAATTTATTGCTGCTCCTGCTAGTAGCATTCATTGATTGTTTCTGAACATATAATTGATTATTAATAATAATATTTATTAATTCAATTTTAATATTAATTTATATTATAATTTTACTCATATTTTTTATTTATTTAAACGGGTATTAACGCGAATGTTTACCTTATTTATTTTACTCGTGGTTTCGGTTTGTTGGCATCAACAATGGTCACGAGATGATGTCACGAGATGGTTAGTGCAACCCAACGACAATAATATTTAAGGTAAACATTCGCGTTAAGACCCGTTTAAATAGATAAATATGTGTGAAAAACGCGAAAATCTCAAATGTTATTTTACCTTTTTCTATCTTCTATATTTGTTACATCTCTTTACTTCCCTACCGCTTCATATCCCGCATAGCCCAAAGGTTGACTTGCAAAGTTGTGCCGAGTTTCATTAAAATCTGTGACCCAGTTTTTGCATGGTGTGCGTTGAGACAGACAGACAAAAATACTAAAATAGTTTGTATGTATGTATCACACTATGTATGTACACTGTAATATTTTTTTTTTTAAAATACTCCACGCCTCTATTGCGATTTTATTATATTTACAGAATTACTTTATACCGCGAACCCGTAGGCTGTGGAACGAATTGCCTCAAGAGGTCTTTCCATTAAGCTACGATATGGGGTTCTTCAAGAGAGCTGTGAATGGGATTTTGCAAGGTCGGCGGCGCGCCCGCATGCCCCCTGGTGTTGCAGTGTCCATGGGCGGCGGTAACACTTACCATCACGTGGGACCGCTTGCTCGTCCACCCACTAGTATATAAAAAAAATGTTTTTATATAACAAAATAGATTTTTTTTCTTGAAACACAAAATATAATATAATTTCCTGTGTAACGTGTTTTTTTTTTTTCATAAATTTTATATGGGCCAATCAATTGGCGGCTTAGCCTAATTGGACAATTAACACTAAAGAGAATATGCAGAACAGGCCTGGAATGAATGAATAGTTGAACGTGTCTACAACAAACACACATAAATAATTGAAATAGACAAAAGAAAATGGTGTGGCAAAATAAAAAATTAATTACTTGGGATACAAAATGGGGCTAGGAAAAGAACAAAGGGATTACCTTATAACATGCCCGTGTTAATGTCTACTACCACACATACGCTAAATCTTCCGCTCTGCTGCTTTTAGTCATGAGTTCACTTGCCCAGAGGATGCCAATGCCAATTTTCACCAATGCTAATGCCACACTTTACCAATTTCATGGTAAAGTGTACTCCTCTGCTCCATTGGTTATCAGGCATGCGATAGATCCATATCTACAGTACACAATGCGAAATATAATTCACGAAATACAACGTTATTTCATTAAGTGTTCTTGGGATGCCTAATACTATCCAATTAATCACCAGCCTTATTTTTTTCTTCTATTTTTGTGACTGTAACTAACAAAAAATAATTAAAATTTGAACCAACAAGAGAAACCACTCAAGTAAGCCAGCCAGCCGGATTTAACGAAAGTGGCTTCTAAAGTAAGCACTGCGTTGAAAACTATCTATAAGAAAATTAACTACTTTACTTCTTTTCAATTTTAATCTGCATTTGGTTATAAATGAAAAGCGCTTAATATCTGTTGTGAATGTAGAATAGAAAACGTTATTGTTCAGCTCTAGAAAATACTCGTATTATATGTTGTGTCCGCCGGCTATAGCATTTAAGTATTTAAGTTTTTTATATTATAGTATTTACACAAATTATTAACCTTTTTTTTTATACTAGTGGGCGGACGAGCAAGCGGTCCCACGTGATGGTAAATGTTACCGCCGCGATGGTAATGGAAAGACCTCTTGAGGCAGTTCGTAAAACTGTAATACTTACTGTAACTGTAACTTACTTATCGTATTGTAAAACATTTTTGTGTTAATTGTACAATAGAGGTACATTTGGAGATATGTAATTACCTTTTTTATCAGAAGAAGGCAGCAAGAGTCCACCTGGTAAGTGATATTGTAGCACTGTGACATCCGCGGTATATGTCAACTTAAGTTCAGAATGACAAACGTTGACACGCCTCCGAATTCGCTGCCTACCCTTGGGGATGGTAGGAATGGATTTGGAGAAAGGTTTGGTAAAATGAAGAGGAATAGAATGGGATGAGACCTGTGTACATACAAATTTAAATAAACAATTGATCTTTTGGAGGATATACAATCAATTTTTTTTTATAGACTAGTGGGCTAGTGTTACCGTCGCCCATGGACACCTGCAACACCAGGGGGCATGCGGGCGCGCCGCCGACCTTGCAAAATCCTATTCACAGCTCTCTTGAAGAACCCCATATCGTAGCTTAATGGAAAGACCTCTTGACAAAAAACGAAAAAAAATTTAGGAACTTTTCAAAACAGCAAATTTTCAATGTGGTAAAAATAACCATTTCGATTGTAAATGCTATTAGGCAATCGTCCATCACTAATACGGCAAGCATTTTCTGCGCTACTTTGTTTCTCAATAAATATAGCTTCCTCTTTAAAACATCGCTTCGCCATGATTATTGTGTTGACAGCTTAATATTTCACAACTCTGCTATTTATGAATCAGGGATGTTGCCATAATTAAATTTATTGTGCGGATATAACTGCCTGTTTGCGTGAATTATCGCCTTCATTTCCGATTTAACTGTATTTTATTAGTTTGTTCACTTCGTTGGATATTTTTTCCTTTGTTTACAACTACTAGTAATTCACGTCCTATGGCGTCCTATGGCTTTGTTTACAACTACTTATTGCGTGAATCATAATGTAGCTGTATGAGGCATGTTGCGTTTTTTATGTATCAACTGCGTATGCTACCCCGCTCAACTTAAAACGCAGGAATATCAATTTTATCGTTTCTTTTCGATATCAGCAGAATGTTAAGATTTTTTTAAATCTATTTCTTGTGTTTTTGCTATATCGGCATATTCAATTTGATGATAAGTTAAACCGTCCTTTTAAAATGATTATACCGCGTTTTTCTCACTTTATCCACAGACGGCGCTTACCACTTGTCAGCTCATTTGTTGTCCTCTGATGGACATGGACCTCCTCATTCACATGGTCTTGTGCATGAATGCTGTATGATCTTAAAACGTGACGCTGGCCAATCGGATTGGTGAGTCCACTCTTTTAGAGGTGGTGTAGTTCTTCAGGGCTTGTGGTAGCGGCTTTGTTATCCTCTAGTCACCTTTTACGCCAAACGGAAAGTCTGAACTGAACTTTTCACACTGAAAGAAAATAACTACACAATACCTAATAATACAAAGCTACACAAATACGTTCCAGTTTAGAGCTTATATTTAACCAAAAATGTCAATCAAAGTAACACACGAAAACGAAAAAACAAATTTACGAAAAAAAAAACAGAAATAATTTCCAACATCATTCTTTTTTGTAACAAAATTAAAATTAGCGATTTTCACTTTGATAGTCGAAAAACACGGAGTTAATAAATTCAAAGCCAAGGCTTATTGCATTATATTTATAATTAACCTACTTAATATAAACTAGTTTTATGACCACCTTATTATTTATGACGACAATACCTACGGAAACCTCATTTCTTGTTAGGGCAACACCAGGTAAAATATATATAATAATATGGACTGTTTGGCGGGAACTCGAGCAGTGAAGTTAAGTCCTTGTCTGATTATTGTAAAAATTGTGAATACGATGTTTTGTGGTTTACTAGCGATAGTTTATTAAACTTCAAAGTGTTTTTCGTGCGTGGTGTTTGTGATAATCAAATAAAAGTGTGGGACTGCGTTTTTCGCGTGCTACCAAGGAGTCCTCGGTGTACCTACTATCGATTTACTGAGCGATTCCTGATTTACTCCGACGGGATTGGACATTGACAGCATAGGTTTTTTGATATTATTTATTACGAAGAAAAATTGAGACTGGCAGAATGTGCCAATTGCACCATTGCCATATATGAAGAAAAAAAATTGTAATAATTATTTATGTAATAGAACCCTTAATAGACAATATAGAACTTTAATAGGCAAACCTTTAATAGAATAGACCCAAGTAAGTGCCTACTATCGCCCAAGATTCAAAAAAAGGCAACTTGTAATAATTGTCTAATTTGATGAACGCTTTACTAAAATCATTAATCAAAACGATATACTATAACTTTAACTTAAGATATAACTTTAAGAACGAAACGTTCTTAAAAAACAGCCGTTAAGCAAAATGTGATTTCTATAACGTTTTTAACACCAATAAAGGCCGAAGCGCACGGTAATGATTCTGCAATTTTTAACCAAACAAAAGCCGTGGAAAGAAAGGAAAAAATACGGACACGAATTGAAAACAATTACGAAGAAGCAAGTTTCGTGTGATAACGACCCAGGGGCGAATTTTGTCAAACGAAAAAGGAGAGAAAGAAAAATTTTAGCTCTCCTCTCCGTTGATTTGGTACGAAATCTTTTGTATTGTAGTGGACATTGCAAAATGTTGGCGCATTATACAGATGTACGGAATCACTGCTTGTATTCAAATCGCTTTGGGAGATTTGCATTTCTAAAGACTATTCTCATCTGAATTTTGTCTAACATTTTGTTATGAATCAAATAATTATTTTTTAAGTCACATCAAACTGCCACTTACAGAAAGGAAGAAGGATTTTGTATGCTGTAGAAGGACCAGCTTTGGGACCTTGTTTGGGACACAGATCGCTTGTTAGACTGGCCGCGAAAGGCTATGGCGCCATAGCCCTTCGGGGAGTTTCTGCTCGTGAAGAAAAAAGAAGGCCTTCTTAGCCACCAGCGTAGGACGCGCGACTTCGACAACTTTCGCAAAGTAACGATCCGGTGCGTAATCAGGTTGTTAATACAGCATTATATATAATTGCCATGGAAATGTATATACTACCTAGAATGCCCATGGAATGTGACACATTTCTTAGAATGTGTAAATATTTCCTAATTAGAAATCGGAAATGTCTTAATTTCGAGATAGTGGAGATATTGAGTAACTACGAGGGGAGCAACTTTTGTCAAGGTCATGTTTATCCGCCGTTAATCCAAGCTAGGGACAAAAATCTGTACCCATTTTATACCCATTCGCAGTCTAGAGTAATTATAAGCTAACTCTACATCAATTTTACGCAAATACTCAAAGTTCCTTTTAACTATTACTCCGTAATTTATCCGCGGAAGTCAAAGATTACAAAGATGAAAAATGGCCATACAAATTTGGGCATTGTCGTTTCCTATATGTAATAACGTACTATCTTTAATAAAACTTTATAATTTTCTGAATATTTGTATAAAATTCCTGAATTATTTACATTTCCTATGACATATCTATTTTTGAAAATATTTGAATAAGTATTTGAAAGTATTTGAATATTTGGCGTATTTGAAAATAAAATAAGTAAGATTATTATCTTACATAGTCATGCATCTTTTTCAGCGTTATTAATATCTTTATTACCATTGTTACCTTCATTATTATTATTGGATTAAAAAATAAAAATAAAGACAATGCTGTAGATTTCTAATAATGAATGTTGATTAGCAATTTCTAACATTAAATGCGTGCTATGACATGAACAAGTCGTTTGCAACATCGCCTTGTACACATTTCTGTTATCGCATACAAATAATTCGTGTCGTTGGAATTTTTGGTCCGACTCTTAGTTATGCACTTAGCCTCCATCGAACTGGCTGTAACTGGCATCCTAGTTGCCTCTTATTTGAGACATTATTAACACCTTTAGGCGTTCAGGAAAATTAAATGACGTCAACCTGTAAACGCTTTTAGCCCGACGCAATTTAGTTTGCTTCATTAAAGGGAAATCGAAGTTCTTCGATATTCATGGAGAGGCGCTGTACAGTCCGGACTGTTTAGTCTCGCGCATTTAACGTTGGTTGAAAATAAATTTCCTTATTGTCGTACAAAAGGCGAGCTTAATGCCCTAAGGCGTTCTCTACCAGTCAGGCTTTGGGTTGTTCAGAGAGATTCCTTAGAAGGTGCGGGAAAGACTCAAATGAGCTCGCATGATAAAATACACTTATTCGGTCATTGATATGAATTTAGCCAAGACTGGACGGTAAAGACGGTTCTTCCTGTTCGTGGTACGAGCTTTAACTGAAATGTAGCGAGTTTTTTTCGAAATATGATCTCTGTGACAGTTAGATTTCGTCGAAATTCCCTAAAACCTGGACACTTTTGCTTAACAGGTTAGACAGAATATGAAACATGTATATAAAACCCGAAAAAACGAAAAATAAAACGGAGGACTACGAAACTTAATCATTCTATTAAGCAATTAAGCAATTTACGACAATTACTTAAACAATAACTGTTGAAATTGTGGTGTCTAGATGGTAGGTATTTTTTTGTATTGACTTCTCCCTATTCTTTTACATAATCATCATTACTCGAGAACTGCCGCTTTTAAAAGGTCTCGGTTTCCTTTGTTTTTTTAACATAAGGTTTTTTTATGGAAACAAGGTGGCAGACAAGCATGAAGTCAGTCCACCTGTAGTAAGTAAATACTGTCGCCCATGGATATCCGTATGGCTGTCGTCCATGGGTATCTGTACGTAGTAGATTAGGTACTATTCGTTCGCGTATAGTGTTTTTCTACTATTCAAAACATGCCTAAAACAAGGTAGCGGACGGACAGAGAGACCACATAGTGGTAAGTGGATATCGACCATGTAAATACATTGCCGATACAATTTGAAATTTTCTCCATATTTTAAATAATATTTGCCAAAATTAATTGTTTGTGTTAACGTTCACTTCGATTGCAGGGAGAAGGTGCACGCTACAATCCAACAGCCGCTGGGCGCATTCGACTGGCCTCGTTACCCCTCTCTTACATAAGACTACCTTAAAATATACCGCATTTCCAGCTATATCCTAGTCCCCAATGTATGTATGTGTTTCGATAGTGAGTGAGATATGCTAGAGCCCATTCCTATCCCTTCCTATCCCTCCCCACTTTGCCAACCCTTTCTGCAAATCAATCCCTATATGTAGCTCAAAATCCATAGCTCGTATCGCAATGCGGGTTAGACAGAAAAAATTCTATTTTTTTTCCGAGTATGATCCATTTAAAAAACGCTCGATTTTAACCGATTTTCATAGGACACACGGATTGAAATCCATACAATTATTTACGTTGATATACAAAAATCACCGTTTACAATAGCCAATAAGGAAAACGCTACCACTGGCCGATAATACAGAGATTATAGTAGGGTCTATTACATGAATCAATCAATTTACTTTTACCTTTGGGTAAACCCTAATCCAATTACTCTGTTACCAAGGCTTTTATTTGAATAACCCACTCAATAGGTTTGCTTTAATAACCTTCTTCCGTCTTAGCTCTTTGACGTTTAATATCCGAAATTCAAGTTTCGTATTCTCAGAGAATTATAGAGGAACAGTTAATAATTAGGTACTTTACAATGTAATTGATGTAACTTTGTTAACGAGAGATAATCTCCGAAAATACGGAAATATATTTTTAAAATGTTATCTCGACAACAGTTATTATTGATCGAAACGACTAGATGAAGTATAACGGGTAGGGTGCACGCTGCAATTCCAAGAATGCAATGGTCTGGCCACGTTTGTGAGAGGTTAGTAACCAGCAGTGGTGGTGAAAATGGGGCTCTCACAAATATATTTATTCTATACTAGCTGTGCCCGGCCACGCGTTGCTGTGGCTGCCCAACAGATGGCGCTAAGGGTGGACAACCCTTATCACTAAGGGGTATGAAAAATAGATGTTGACCGATTCTCAGACCTACTGAATATGCTCACAAAATTTCATGAGAATCGGTCAAGCCGTTTCGGAGGAGTACGGGAACGAACATTGTGACACGAGAATTTTATATATATAGAGATAGAGATAGAGATGTTTATATTTATTAATTATTAAATGTAATATAACTATCTTATGAACGTGTTTCGGTAGTGAGTGAGATGTGCCAGAGCCCATCCTTTCCCTCCTCATTTTCCCAACCTTTTTTCCAAATTCATTTCTATATCACCAAAGATAGGCAGCGCATCCGGGGGCGTGCCAACGTTGGCATATATCGCGGATGTCTATGGGCGACAGTATCCACTTACCATCAGGTGGACTGTATGCTCGTCTGCCACCGTCGTCCATACAAAAAAAATACCCTATAGGTAGGTACATCATTTTCTCTTATATCATAGTAATCGCGTCCTTTTTACCGAAAATTTTCTCTACTTTTATTAACTCTCATCGAAAACGACTAATATAACGGAACGCTTCACGGCCAAAGTCATCCGATGAATGACTTTTCGCTAACATAACAAAAGGTAAAAAGGTGATAAGAATCACCGGTATAGTCGAGAGGGTCGGCAGTCCAAAGGCATTGTTCGGTGCTGTTAAATCCCCTGTTCCTTGAAAAGATTTAGTACCCCGCTTTCACCTGTTAACGTAGCGCGATATGTACACAGCCTCGTGGCCAGTTGCCGAGATTTTTCTGTTTTTTTTAAATACTTTAAGTCTGTTTTTCATTATTATTTACGATATTTATTTACTCCTATTGCACTTTGTTGTACGGATGCGGACTTAATACTTTAATTAAGGCATTCACCAGTCGACCATTGGTAAAATGTGAAAAATTAAAGAGAATGCAGAAGAAATTAAACTGAATTCGTCTGTAAATAATACTATAATACAATAAAACTCGACCTATATGACAAAATATATAATAGTATATATAATATAAAATAGATATTAAATTTGTCTTGTCTTTATTTCTCTCAATTTTTACATACAAAATTTGGAGTGAGCCAAACTACTCTCAAACTAGATTTAAAATCTGTATATTGGAAGCCACTGCCTCCCCTGACAGGTTTTTAGTAAGAAAAATAGACGTTTATAATTTATTACAAACATAAAAATTATATATCGATAAGGACATTAAGAATAATTAAAGAACGAAAAAAACTATATGTACGTACAGTGTGCAAAACAAGTTACGTGTGGATGTGTGTGAGCGTGTGTTTGTGTGTACGTGTTTCAATTTGTATACACATTTTCTATTTATTCAATTATTTTTTTTAATGTAATTTGTCTATGTGTGTCTCAGTGTTTTTTTATTTGATACCTACTAAGGCACTATTCATATAACTCGTAATGCCCTTTAATAAAAACCTTTTTCTTGCCTAGTCAAGTCGATCGTTCGCCGCTCAATTTTTTTTCTGTAGATCGCCGATAGTATAAGTTTAAGCAACTCTGCTTTAGACGAACTATCAGCTCTATGCACAATTTTCTATAAAAAAATACAGAATACCTAGGAAATTCTAATTTCCATCTAACTTTTCCGTCACGTATATGCAAAATGCGCTTCAAACTTAAACAGCTCTTTACGAACCACTTTCCTTAGAAAGCAATTTAGTCGAGTTTTGCGTGAGACGATTTAGAGGCGAGTGCAGTGCAATATCCGTCGAATGCTGCAACATCATATCCGCTTATATTGAAGTAATTTTAGCATGTTCTCTTGAACAATTTAATGACCTGTTTAGCTCGATTTAGTAAAACAGAGGGATAGATGGATAAACTCTTTGTTGTACACCAACACAATGACACATGATTTTTTTTATAGAAAAATGGCGGCACACTAGCATACAGTCCACCTGATGGTAGGTGGATACTGTCGTCCATAGACATCCGCGATAGATTAGACAAACGACTTTTTGAAGGCGAAAAACGTAGAACTCATAAGCCATCCTCCATACAGTCCCGACTTGGCACCTTGTGACTTCTTCTTGTTTCCAAAAATTAAGAACCAATTACGCGGTCGAAGAGTATGAAAAACATGTTTCCGAGGTCACCACGGAGAAGTGGAACAAATGTTATGGAAATTGGTTTATTGGTATGAAAAACTGTATTGACGCTCACGGAGAATATTTTGAGAAACAATAAATTGATTTTTGGGCATTCATTGTAATTTTTTCTTATTCATTCCGGAAACTTTAAGTGTGGCCGGTCGTATATCTACGAAATATTTCTGGATAGTTATTGCTTAATGTATGGGTCGTTATTTTAGATGAGGTCATTCGCATACCTATACAAATTTTATTACATTTTTTTTTTGTAACTTCATTAAACTACATCAACTAACTTCGACTGTCTTTACTCGGTCCTACCATCATCAACAATCAACATCTTTCAAGTGTACAGCAACTCTAACCGTACAATTATCTAATTAAAGCTATCAAAATAATCGCTTATACTACCGCCAAATAGCAATGTAGCAGTTTCTATAAGCGAACTCCTTTTTAAAACTTGTTAAATCGACCGTTAATAAATAAAGTTCATTCGGCAGACGTTCGGCCAGGATATTGCGAGAGACATACACAAAATAGATAAAGAACAGTAGGGAACTTTGAAACAAATATCGGACTAGCTCATTAAATAGCATGTGTAGCTCTCACTTGCTTAGCTTAAGTCGCTCTCACTTGCGCTCCCTACTTAACTCACTTATACAATTTGCTCTCCAGCCAACTGTGCCTCCAACAGCAACGTGATTCAATCTGGGGTTATAGCTACCGCAAATTGGGAAATGACAATAAAAAAAACTGCACTTGAAGAGGCTATTATAGCTCTTACGTTAACTTATAATCGTTCGATTTTATTATATGTACTTACATGTTATAGAGTGATATATTAATGTCACTATAAAGTGATCAAACTTTCAGTGTCTCCAATTTAATAATTTAGTTGGAAGCGGGTCAATGACCAAGAGAGTCGGCTAGTAATACACTCAGCATTAGATCACCGTATATCCATTAATTAATTACGGAGCTAAAATTGTGCACCAGTGCAGTTGAGTACACAATATTAAGTTAAATTTTTAGTAACTGAACAAGCGTCCCTACTGCTATGTACCTGTATTGTGATCTAGATATAGCCTCTGTTTTGGCAGACTGCTCCGAAATTAAGCAGCTTATATTTGATGCAACTACTCGTAGTATATGCTACGTGGTGCAATATTTAGGTTATTTATGGGAGCGAGTGCGAATCATGTTGTGTAGAATATTCAAAGGATTGCTTTGTTTTTTTTACACCAGGGACAATCGCTGAGCGCATCTGATTGTCCGAGTTACTCTTCTCTCCGAAGACTGTCCACGTAAAATGTACCTATGGTCGCAAGAAATAAATTTATTTTCACTATCCTATACTCTTAATTTTACCGTATAATAATACTAGGCCATAATCCACCACGCGGGCCCAGTGCGGATTGGTGGATCGCATACTTCAGTTTTTTTTTTTTAAACTTCTGAAGCATGCAGGATTCCTCGCGATGTGTTCCCTCACTGCCGAGCTAGTGACATTTTTTATATAATTGTCACCCCCCAGTGATTTACTAGGGGAGGCCTGTGCCCCGCAGTGGGACGTTATGGACAAGTACAAGTAATACTGTCATGTTTAATAAATGTATTAATTATGTTGTGGATTTGGTATCCGTAGTTATACTATTCTTAGGCTTCTGATCGTATTAAGTAACAGGAACGAAAGTATATATGTCTACAGATGTCGGTTTTGCGCATGCGCCCGCGCAGAATTCACGCCTACCATAGGACAATGCACCTTAAAACGTTGTAGTAGAGCTCAAGTTTGCTAGAACCTAATTTACAACGTTATATGTCATACAACTGATAGTTTTATCATGGTAACACAATTACTGTTAATTCTGGCCAATTATGCGGCAATGTTGAGAAAATTGAGAAAATTATTTTTCTCCCATTTTCTCTTTCCTTTTTCGTTCGTTGTTTCTTCCTTTCCTTTTGTCAAACAGTTAGTATTACAATTGGCCGATGAAGTGAGGTAAGCGAAATCGGATATAAAATATGTAACAGATAAAATTCAAATGCCAAGACACCGAGCTGAAGCTAACAATGTACAAACAGGCTTACAAAGAAATGCTCGTTTCCCGCGTTATTCTTTTCTAAAAAATAAATGTTTCACAAAAACCGTCCATAAATCTCGCGTGAAACGGAATTTCTTTTGCCCTCCATGCCCGCGATATCGTGAGAACTGGTAACGCTTGAAGTCAGGGAATGGTATAAAAGTATACGTTTAAGAATTTATAAGAATTTTATTGTGTGTTTCTTGACCAGTCAAGCGCGGCTTAGCCCAAAAAAGCCAGTAATATAAAAAGAATAAGTTAAGATCAAAGGTCAAATACCTTAAATCAAAATTGGTTTGTTAGGAACCGGAAATATACTTCGCTTGGATACATACTTGTGACAGCGATAAGGACGCAACTAACGAATAATCTGTAGGTACATTGTTTATTTGAAAAAAAAAAGTCGTTGCCGTCTAAAATACGAGTGCCAAACAACAGTTTTTGTCATTTTTGTCCGTTTGTCTGTCTGAACTGCTATCACACAAAAACCACTGAACTGATTTTAATGAAACTTGCCGTAGTTACAACATTTAATGAGCTTGGCATGTGGTTAACATTTAGGGTAGTTTTTATCCAGTTCAATTATAAAGGTCCCATGGGAATCAAGTGAAACCGCACATTCTGTAACTTTACGCGCACGAAGTCGCGGGCACTGTTTATATTTTGAATGGAAAGATGCTGTTTAGAACAACTACCTTACAATTAACATTGACAATAGCCACCTTTTAATTAAACTGTTGAAGGTCACAGTCGTGAATAACGAATAGGCCTGTATGTTTTACAGTGCAGTACAGTCGCAATACTAATAACGAATAGGCCCGTATGTTGTACAGTACAGTACACTCGCAGTACAAATAACTAATAGCCCTGTATGTTGTACAGTGCAGTACACTCGCAGTACAAATAACGAATAGGCCTGTATGTTTTACAGTGCAGTACAGTCGCAATACTAATAACGAATAGACCTGTATGTTGTACAGTACAGTACACTCGCAGTACAAATAACGAATAGCCCTGTATGTTGTACAGTGCAGTACACTCGCAGTACAAATAACGAATAGGCCTGTATGTTTTACAGTGCAGTACAGTCGCAATACTAATAACGAATAGACCTGTATGTTGTACAGTACAGTACACTCGCAGTACAAATAACGAATAGCCCTGTATGTTGTACAGTGCAGTACACTCGCAGTACAAATAACGAATAGGCCTGTATGTTTTACAGTGCAGTACAGTCGCAATACTAATAACGAATAGACCTGTATGTTGTACAGTGCAGTACACTCGCAGTACAAATAACGAATAGGCCTGTATGTTGTATGTGTAGCAAAATTTAACGTGATCGACGTGATTGAATTATGTACAATTTATAAATGCATTTTAACAGCCCCAGTTGGTTAAATACCTCGATATCTGTTATGATACATTGCTATCCTACGCGAATGCGCTAGAGGAACAGGCAGTCCACGTGGCGGTAAGTGGATACTGTCGCCCATGAACATCCGCCATATATGCCAACATTAATCCAGAATGACAAACGTTGGTATGCCGCCGGGTGTCCTGCCTACCTTCGGAGAATTAAAGGAATGGATTTGGAAGAAAAGTTGAGAAATTGGGAGGAAAAGGATGGGATGGGAATAAATTGATTTATGAATTTCTAATTAGGTACATATATTGGCCTTCAACCCGAACCTAATAGTTATTATTATATTTTTCGATACTTGCTTACTTATTCCGTTGGATCAGCGACCCGAAGTGGATCTTGACACCAAGTGACGATCTTTTTCGGTCCTGCACAGCCTCGTATTTTCGATACTAAGAAACTCTAAAAAGAGATAATTCATCCATTCATCATAGGCCATTTCATCTTCTTTTCAAAGCACTGATTAGTAAAATATTTGTTCAAATCTATACATACAAATAAATACTCAAATAATGTCAAAAACTTTCTGTTATTGAAAACAAATTGGTAAATAAAACGAAGCCTCAAAAATCGAATAAGCCGCAAAAGTTTTGTTCGTTGCCGCAAATAGTACAAACATGTTCGACCCCTACCACGATACCCGAGATCTCTAAAACATTCGTAGTTGGGTCCAGAAATTCCGACTTCAATGAATGGTAAGACGGATATCTAAGCAGAGTTATTTTAAAAACAGATAAAACTTTACTTATTATCTAAAAAATTATTAATAAATAAATCTCCGTAGAGGATGTTTTTTGTATAACGATATATTTTTGTATATGCAGATGTTGTTGGCGTTATGTAAAAAGGTTGATTAATTAAACGATAAATGTCCTGTAACTTTAAGTAATTCAGATTAAATGTGGTTATATTGATTAAATGTGCTTAACCAATATAACCACATTTAATCTGAATTACTTAGTTACTGCGGCCGGGCACATGAGCCACAATAAGCTCAATAGGCTAAAAAATTCAACTAAATAAAACACCGTGTCGTCATGTGTCGAAAACTGTGTCGCTTCAAATCTATAGATACTACAAAAGAATACAATTAAGGACAAATTAATTTGTGTTATTGTTTTGCCGCTTCTTCAAATAACTAATCGCTTTATGCAGATTAGATATTTAATTAATTATAAAAATGAAGTTATTAATTTGAACTGTACACAAATTGTCAATAGAATTTCTAAGAGTAGATTTTTTTATATTATCTTTCAACATCCAAAAAACAAAACTAAATTTCCTCGTTGCCATATATGAATTTAGACATTTTTTGCAGCATCTCATTTTCCTTCATATTTCCTTTAACCCTGCCCGCATTGCGAAAAAAATATATATTTGTTTCGAGTGAATCATCAACGAAAATATATAGTAGGGTCCCATATCCAATAGTTACATAGTAGACGATTCGAAGAAAATATGAAGAATATTGTTGGACAAAATAAAGGCCCGGTTCGGAGTAACTTGCGCGAACAAAAGTTTATTTTTATCTGTCGGCCTGGACCCTCGGAAAACAAATTTCATGAATAAATTTATCCTTTGTAAACAAATCGAGCAGGCCATATTAAATTAAGGCCCTCTTGTGACGGGGAACGCAATAAAAGGCCAAGTTTATAAGAGATACGCACTCTCAAATAAGTTTACACGTTGGAGACTTTATGTAGTTACTCGTATTTAGAGAGTTATGAAGTAATCGTGGCACTAACCACACTTTCAGAATGATAATATATATATTTCAGACCATGTCCATTTAATATACATAATATACTCTTATAATATAGATAGGTTAGTAAACACAACAACTAAAAGGGAAACTTCGGTTTTATTTATTTATTTTTAAGGAAGGTCACAGACATTTTGAAAATATTATTGAAACGATATAACTAGAAAAAGAAATTAGTAGACATGCCATTTAAAATCTCCACAATCATGTCATTCCTCATTTTCAAAATGTATTTTGTCAAGTATCAGATACAATATTTATTAATTTATTGTGCCCTGTAGTGTCGGCCGGCTATACAATAACACCAAATCATTTCTTCCCGTGGTTGTCGCTGTCGCAGCGACTAATGGATAACAAAGCTGCTACCACAAGCCCTGAGGAACTACACCATCTCAATGAGTGGATTCGCCAACCCACTTGACCAGCACGTGAAGCTCATGCACAACACAATATGCATAAAGAAGTCCATGCCCAGCAGTGGAAAGGGCTAGTTGCATTGCATATTAATTTAACAGTTTTATTAGTATTTGGCGTTATCGCGACTTATCAATGTTTCACTGATATCAAAAAGCGACAGTATCCACTTACCTTTAGGTGAACTATTTGCTCGTGTGTGAGCTTTTTATAAAAATATGTATTGCCCATGACCTCCACACACACATAGGCACGAAAAGTTGAAGTGCTATAAAACAATCTTATGTTGTTACGATGAAAATGTTGCCATGAGGCAATACCTTCATATTTTTTACAGCCACCACAAGCTAGGCTTTACAAGGCCGTAAACCGGAACCGGAAGTGCCACTTAAGAATTATCTTACGAGATAAAGAACTTAGTGGCGTGTTATGTCCGGTTTTACAACCACGGGAAGTTTAAGGGGTTAGTAAAATTGTTGCAGTCAAAAAAGGATTAAGGTTGGAAATAATATAAGTAGCTTTGTAATAACGTTCTGTTTATAAAAAAATGGGAATCATGTTGAACTACTACATTTCCCATCTCTATTTTATTCCCTCTCATATCTTTTTGAATTGAGAATACAATGTAATAAAATAAACTCTTTATATTATTTATTAATTTATTTAAATATTACACAAGTACTTATACAAATATGCCATATTTATATTAATGCCAGATTATGGCATTTTCCAACAGT
Source organism: Sesia bembeciformis (assembly GCA_943735995.1). NCBI lineage: Eukaryota > Metazoa > Arthropoda > Insecta > Lepidoptera > Sesiidae > Sesia > Sesia bembeciformis. Next base: position 12,867,121 of record OX031040.1, read on the forward strand.
CAACCACCAAATCAAACAGATGTATAGGGGTATACAGTCCTAGGGATATATAGGGTATATAGCGCTATAAACAGATGTATACAGGATGTGTCGTAAATAGTGGTCCAACGTTAAGGGTCGATACACCATATATTCAGCTATCACATACCAGAATTTGAAATTTTTTTCCACGGGTCTCTGTTTTATTCATTATTATTATTATTTTGAAAAAATCGATACCTTGAGTTACTAATTTGGCTGTTATTTCAACAAATAACATTATTTTTTTATTTTGTTTCTTGTTTATTATTGATAAATACATGTGCTATCACATACAATACTTTTTTTTAAATGGAAACTTAAAGATATTAAAGAAAAAATGTTTTTATTTCAAATTTCAACTCTAATCTCTAGCAAATCATGTGAATTCGGGGGCGAATGGTGTAAAATAAATGTACTACACAATCTGTGCCCATTATTTTAAAAACTTGTCCAATAAATGCAGATTCTAAAATGATATTAATAATAACCGATTCCATAATGATAAAGAAGTTATTGCCATTTCAATTGAGAAGGAGCCAAATTTAAAAAATACACTTTTTCATTTTAATTAACTTACCGGTATTGCAAAATGTTTTGGACCCATTTAGAAGTAAATTTTAATTTAGCTATTAACAGCTGAGTGGTATTTGAGTCATGCACAAACATATCACAGGTAAACAAACGTGTCTCATGTAAAAAAAAGGGTACTTGGCCAGATAACACAAGACTCATTGAAACACCTCAGTATAGCGCGCATGAGTAGTGAAAAAAATCACAAGGTTTTTTTTTATTGCTATTCTCTTAAGTATGAACGAGACAGACTATGTCAAGAAGATATTCGTAATAATCTAATCAGTTAAAATGCTTCAGTGTGGTCCCGTACGTTGCATGCGTATCTAGTCTCTGTGTTTATCCCGCCGTTAATTAAACAAAAGAAGATCTGGATGACTTCGATCTGGATGTCTGACCCGATAAAGTCGGGCTGCCGATGCCTATGCATTCGTCATGAATAAAATGCATGTCAGCATATTCACGTGTACTGAGACATCGCCTAATCTTCACTGCACTGCACGTTTGTCGAAATCGTTGAGCAAATCAAAGTCCAAATAACGTAGCCGATGTCGTAGGGATCACAAAAACCAACAAGTCCAAACAGAAGCAAATCCGAGTCCAGGAAGTAAAAGAAGCGATTCAACGGCGGAGAACAACAATAAACAAGAAACAAAATAAACAAATAATGTTATTTGTTGAAGTAACAGCCAAATTAGTAACTCAAGGTATCGATTTTTCAAAATAATAATAATAATGAATAAAACAGAGACCCGTAAAAAAAATATTTCAAATTCTGGTATGTGATAGCTGAATATATGGTGTATCGACCCCTTAACGTTGGACCACTATTTACGACACATCCTGTATATTTCTATAGGGGCGTGCAGCGTGACCTCCCGCATTCCCACAGCGGCTGAGCACACTCAACTGGCCTCGTTACCCTTCTCTTACAGAAGACTACCTTAAAATGTACTGCATTTCCCACTTTATCGTATTTTCCCAATGTTTCGTACTTGTTTCGGTAGTGAGTGAAATATGTCAGAGCCCATTCCCATCCCATCCTATCCTATTTCTTCCCATTTTCCCAACCCTTTCTTCCAATCCATTCCATAATATGCAAAGGTAGGCAGCGCATCCGGGGGAGTGCCAACGTTTCACATTCTGAACTGATGTTGGCATGTATCGCGGATGTCTATGGACGACAGTATCCATTTACCATCAGGTGGACTGTATGCTCGTCTGCCGCCTTTTTTCTATAAAAAAATGTTGATATATTAAAACTCTTATTTTACCTAAAATAAAAAAATCGAATAGGTTTTATATAGTCTTTCAATCCTCCAATTATAATTGCTGGCGGCATCCAAAAAGAAAATTATGCCCGACTTGTATGGAGAAATAATGATTAAGGTTTACTGGTTAAGAATATTTTTTAACAATAGGTATATATAAATGTTTAATTTCTAGATAATATTTAATTTCTTAATCTTTAACAATAAACATTTAAGAAAGTCATCAACAAATTAAAATTATTTACATTTAACTATTTAAAAAATAGTTTGTATTTGTTGATCGTGATTTCCTGCCCATTTAGCAGCAGGTATGTTAAGATTATTTATTTACCCCAAGCCATCAAAGTTCACTTCTACCTCTATAGGTAGTACCTATGTAATGGATTTGACACAAGCACAACACTTGACACCTGGATACGTTAAAGAAAGTTTTAACAATCTTCGATCTTCAGATTACCTTCTCCTAAAAATTCCTGACCACTCTTCTACTTTCTATTCACGTTCATTCACTGTCAGAGCGGTTCGCATAAGGAATGCATTTCCTTTAACTAAAAACCGCGCTCAATCTCTGGCTAGTTTTAAAAGACTCGTGAAAGAACACTAACTACCTTTATTTTTTCCCTAAATTCTTTTCCTTTATTTTTTCTTTATTTTTGTTAGTTCCATAGATCTTTCTGTATGTATCTATGTAAATGTATATACGCCGCTACGTATTCTGTATTTCTGTATGTATGTATCTATGTATGTATATACAGACATTATTTCATTATTGCACCTTCTACCTCTATTTCATCTACCGACTTCTCTTCACCACCTAAAGGTTGCCTGGAAGAAATCGCTTTAGCGATAAGGCCGTTAATTGTACTTCTTATTACTTGTACTTTGTATTCCCCAGTATATTTTTGGTGTACAATAAAGTGTATCAATCTATTTACTTTATGGTGTTTTTTTTAATTTTTAAAAGTCTTTTACATTTAAAAAAAAATGTAAAGGTGGTTTTAAAAAAAAAACCTTTTACTGACCCATCTAATATATTTATAACAAATTTACCTTAAACGTAATTTTGTTCAGCGAAAGTTAAACATTTCAACTTTGCCTCTTTCCAGAAGTCAATATTAAAACTGGCCCAAACCAGTTTCGGTGTATTTGACAATTTTGTAATTGAGGTATTTACTTACCTTTTGTGTTTTACAAATCGGAGTTTTGCAAAGCAAAACAAGGGGATAATGTTACTAAATAATTCAACGGACGGTTTTTAAATACGAACTTTAATTAACATTACATTGCCCGAGTATGTTACAAATTAATATTTAATGGATACTTCCTATCTAACAAGATGTTCTTAAAAAAATGTTTTATAAAAACCGACTTTGTATGGTCTAAAACATATCAGACAAGCGTCGAACATCGTTTTACAGTACTCTAATTACACAGTGTCACTGAAATACCGCAAACAAATTAAAATAATTGTCAAATAATTAAAAATATTGGATACCATTAATGCGAGAGAGAAAATCATTTTAGAGAATGAATAAAAGTTATAAAGTCGGTCAATCTGGAACATCGCGTCGCATTGACTGCCTAACTGCGCGTAGAATATAAGATATGCTAGAAACTAACAATAAGTTATAAAAAAATAACTATTGTAAAAATCGATGTTAAGTGGTAGAATCGATACTCAACAACTTATTTTCATTTATTGCGTTATTTGAGTGACAAGTACATCCCCGAGTATAGCACACGCGTTATTATTGACCATAATACTAATAGGTTTAAGAATATTTCACTCATAAATGATTCATGAAACGAATTTCTGCACAGATCACAGATCACACATGCATGAAACACAGATCTTTGCAAATTATAGCTATACGACTAATTGACCAATATCTCAATAATATACGAGTACAACAGTTTAGTTAGATGATACAAGATTGAGCAAATTTGATAATACAGTCAATTAAATTACTTAACATAACCTATCGTAATGATTTTCTCATAACCTATATCAATTGTGATCGACTATTTTACTATTATTAAATTAATAAGTGTTAATAATAATAATAATAATTTATATATTTGCTAAAGAATGCGGGTACATGGAGGTCTTATGATACATTGTATAAGCCTTACATATTCTGCCAAGTAACTAGTGTGCAAATATTAGATCAAGTTTACATTAAAAAGACTGAATTTTGATTAAAATAAATAAACAAATAATTCAAAACGATACAAAAAAAAGGTGAATGTCAGTATGTTACTATTTCTATGTCATTGTCACTTTAACTACAGATATACAAATATACTAGAGTAGACATAATCCTTGTTTTACTTGAGATCGATCGTACATATTTTTACATATCGTACGTACAGCGTGTTGTAAATATTGCCTCATTTCTTATCTTCATAATAATCAATTCCTATCGTCCCGGGCTCGAGTGTTTGTTCGGGTCTGTGTGTTGCACGTGTTGTGTTCGTCTTTGTATTGTCTCTGGACCCCCGACACACGGAATGCTAGTGTGGCGTTAATTTACATTTTTCTCAAAACTTTCTACACTCAAGTCACCTCATTACAATCGACTTAATTCTCAGCAAATACTATTTACATGCACTTTAATAAATTAATTACCAATTCCTTAGCTTACAACACAATTAAAACAATAGTAACAAGACTGAGCACAATAATTAAAATAGTCCTTGCTATCAACTTGTCGGCGTCACTGTACGCTGTTTTCTGTTTCACCCCGCCCTCGGTTAGACCTTCAAAGAAATGGAGACAATTTAGTTAGTGTGACGACATGTACTAGACCGCATAAAGAGTAACAATTCTGATCTAATTTTTCATTTTCTTAAAAAAATATTATTTTCCATAATCATATAAGAATCTGTTATTATTTTCATAAAAGATCTTTAAAGAAATAGAGACAATTTAGCTAGTGTGACACGTACAAGACATAATTTTATTTTATAATTTCTATCTCGTGCTGTATTTTTTATTGATCTCGTGGTTGACTGGTAAGAAATGCTAAGGCATTGATTCCGCCATTTGTACATTTGTCAATTATTTGTGCAATAATGTTTAAATAAATAAATAGATGCGATCTAGTCATTATTTTCACGGACAAACATGATCTTACGAGTCATCGTATGTAGTAATAAAGAACTTACCTCCTATATAAATTTCTGCTGCTGACTGTGAACTGGGATACAGTTTAATTTCTGTAAAAAAATAGAAATAAAGAGATTTGTTGAAAATAAAATTAATAAAAGGAAACCATTAACATTTATTTTAAATTCTTAAAATGTTTTTGCGTGATGCTTGGATAGACAAATTTAAATACAGACAGACGAAAAATCCAAGAATTGTTGTATTGAGTGTCAGTTGTCACGATTTAAATATAAGGTCCTACAAAAATAGTGTAAAATATTCTAGTATGTTATTCAGTGTATGTCATTACGTATTACGTATTCTACGTATTTAGGAGATGCGATAAAAATGTGATGGAAAATTAAAATCAAAATAAAACTCTCAACTGATTATTAACAGTTCAATTTACAAAGTTTACGCTACTTCATACTGCTCTAAAATTCATACTGCGTTGCTCTTTCGTGTAGCGTTTCAACTTTACTAATTGCAACTGTCATATGTCATATTTATAAACAAACCAGAGTTACCAACCGCCAAACAAAAAAATGGCGCTAAATTTAAATCCGACGCACAATCTGGGACAGCCTTTAGGTATGAACTACGTTAACAAAAGCGGTCCCGTTTAAAGGTCATAGACCTAAACGAGCTTATGTGGATTGTGTTATGCATATAATTAATCACAGATTATTTATTTTTATTGTAAGTACAACATAGTGAATATCATCAAATAAATATTATTTTTTTAGATCGATATGTAGTTTTAATCTACTGATTGATTTCCTGTACTTGTATTCATATATTTCCTTATTATTTATTATTTCGCTATATTTGTTTACAAAATCAAGTTCAAGTAATCTTTATTGTTTACTATAAACTCTTACCATAAAGCCTGAGAGTCCCCTCACTCTTGCCCAGGGAGTTGGTACTCACGCAGTTGTAAGTACCGATGTCGCTTCTCGAGAACTGCTTGATTTTCATTTTCATCATAACTTTGTAAGAAGACTTCTCCTCACTGATCAGGCATTTCGGGCTAAGAACAATAAATCTTATTCAAATATACGTTTCAAATAATTATTCACTACGTCATTACACTATATTCTACAGGCATTCACTACATACAGTTATTAAAAGATTTAGGAGCTTACTCACTATCTTCTGATAAGGTATCAGGAGGTATCAGAAAGTTAGTTATACTTTATCAGGAAGTCAGTATCAGCTATTAATTGGCAGATAATTATCAGATAATTTGTCTATCAGAGTGTAAACAGTTACTTTATCGGAAGATACAGTATCAGGAGGTGATGAGAAAGGCCCTTAATTTATTTCATTGTCTTTCAATTGCATTTACATAGACAATATGCTTATATGCAACTGCATTGTCTCCAAATTATGCCAGCCATGCAGATTAAGTTCTACAAGGATCCTTGTCAATAACTACGTATCCAATGAATGTATAAGTATCGCAATAAGCATTGATGTTCAAATGAACAATGGGAACAAAACATTGCGTTCGTATGTGCAAGTTACATGTAACCTGTGTTGCTCTAAGTAGGTCGTCAGCGTAAAGTCGGCTCTAGACTCACGCCGTGAAGCTCCGCGAACAGCCGTGAATACGGATGATTTTACCGGACTTTTCGCACGTTCGTAGTCGGAACAGGTACGCTGTGTGCAAACGCTCTCCACATTCACGCATCGTTCTCAGTGTTATGCAAGAAGCAGCTGCGAGCGGATATAACTGTTATATGACTTTCAAAACGATTAACAGTTGGAGGGCAACCATGCAATGCAATCAGCCCTTTCAGTATCCACGCTGGATATGGGCCCCCTCGTGCACATTGTCTCGTGTATGAGGGATGTATGGCATTGAAACGCCACGTTGGCCAAGCAGTTTCGCGAGTCGACTATTTTAGAGGTGATATAGTTACTCAGCGCTTGTGGTATCCGCTTTTTACGACACCAGAGGGAAGAGATACGGTGATGCTATTCTATAGCCGGCCAACATCACAATAATCAGTAATCCAATCTTATTACAGTAACAGTAATAAGATAGAGTAATAAGTTAGTGGAGTAAGGAGCTAGTGGAGTAACAAATGGAGTAATGGATTAACAAAAATCATAATGTGTGGGTTTGATTAAGTGAGTTTTTGGAGATTTCAGAACCAGAACTGGAAAGAAAACCATATTGAGTTAGTGAAAACACATGGAGATGGTAAAGGATTTAATACATTTGAGAATTGGTGCAGTTTCCATTTTGAATTCGAACGTCCATTCCGAAGATCCGAATACCACCGACTTGAGGAAGAAATTTAACGCTGCCTCGAGGTGCAGTAAGAAGATCATTGTCAGAGCAAAGAATGAGCACATCCGCAGAATTGGCGATCAACTAGTTAGCTGTCCTTCTGGAAGCCGAGTTTTCTGGTCGCTCGCCACGGCTGCTGAAGGTAACTTCTGTCAGTCGTCACTCCCACCACTGCGAAAACTCGATGGGTCACTGGCCCACGGGGCGAAGGAGAAAGCCGATCTCCTGGGCTATCTTTTTGCCTCGAACTCGACTCTGGACGATAGAGGTGCATCACCACCGTCTATCTCGAGATGCACAAGCTCCATGCCGGAAATCTGTTTCACGCAGCGTGAAGTCCGGTGAGCTCTAGCAACTCTTGATATCCGAAAGTCGAGTGGGCCAGATGGTATTCCTGCAGTGGTGCTCAAATTATGGGCTCCCGAGTTGTCCCCGGTGCGTACGCGACTCTTTAGACTCTCATACTCCACAAAAACTTCCCGACAGCTTGGAAGGTAGCTCATGTTCACCCTTTACCTAAAAAGGGTGACCGCACAGACCCGGCCAACTACAGGCCAATAGCGATCACCTCCCTCCTCTCCAAGGTGATGGAGCGTGTCATAAACACACAGCTGCTTGGGTACCTAGAGGATCACCAACTGATTAGCAACCGTCAATATGGATTTCGCCATAATCGCTCGGCTGGTGATCTTTTAGCGTATTTAACACACCGCTGGGCTCACGCCATTGAGAGTAGAGGCGAGGCTCTGGCTGTAGGCCTAGACATTGCGAAAGCTTTTGACCGGGTATGGCACAAATCTCTGCTTTCCAAGTTACCATCTTTCGGGATACCCGAAGGATTATGCGAATGGGTTGCCAGTTTCCTGACTGGACGGAGCATCAGAGTCGTTATCGACGGTAGCTGCTCCGACACCATGTCTATTAACGCTGGCGTCCCGCAAGGCTCCGTGCTATCCCCAACTCTGTTCCTTCTGCATATCAATGACCTGTTGCAAATTGGTGACATACGTTGCTATGCAGATGACAGTACTGGTGACGCCTTGTACAGGGGCCGCGCCAACATCCCTCGGGTCGAAGTGGAAGAGAGTCGCGCCAGGCTTGTGTCTGAAATCGAAGACCCTTTAGATCTAGTCTCGATTTGGGGTTCTCTGAACCTAGTGGATTTCAACCCCAGTAAGACGCAAGTCTGCGCATTCACCGCTAAAAAAACCCCCTTTGTCGTAGCACCTCGCTTTCAGAGCATACCTCTTAAGATCTCGGAGAGTATCGGGATCCTTGGTGTCGACATCTCCAGCAAAGTCGAATTTAGGGGTCATCTGGAAAATAAGGCCAAAATGGCCTCCAAAAAGCTCGGTGTGCTGAACAGAGCGAAGCGGTACTTCACCTCTGGGCAACTCCTAATGCTTTACAAAGCTCAAGTGAGGCCCCATATGGAGTATTGCTCTCATCTCTGGGCCGGTGCACCGAAATACCAACTGAACCCATTTGACTCCATCCAACGACGTGCTGTTCGTATTGTCGGCGATCCCACTCTCACGGGCGGTTTAGAACCCCTCAGCATTCGGAGAGATGTTACGTCTCTCTGCGTGTTCTACCGTCTGTACAATGGGGAATGCTCTGAAGAATTGTTCAATATAATTCCCACCTCGGGATTCTACAACCGCACCTCCCGTCACAGAAGTGCGGTCCATTCGCATTTCCTCGATACGGAGGTGTCGCGCACTGTTCGGTCCAAAAATTACTTTATACCGCGAACCCGTAGGCTGTGGAACGAACTGCCTCAAGAGGTCTTTCCATTAAGCTACGATATGGGGTTCTTCAAGAGAGCTGTGAATAGGATTTTGCAAGGTCGGCGGCGCGCCCGCATGTGACCCCCTGGTGTTGCAGGTGTCCATGGGCGGCGGTAACACTTACCATCACGTGAGACCGCCTGCTCGTCCGCCCACTAGTATATATAAAAAAAAAAAAAAAAAAAGAACAAGTGAGTGAATACGACTGTGAACAATTGTGAATGTAGAGAGGTGTTATCGGGGCACGCAGGTTCACGGCGTGACTTCACTGTGTGAGTCTAGAACCAGCTTAAAAATAAATGAAAACAAGGAAAAAGAGACATTTACTCGCTAATGAGATGAAAATCCAATTTGAAACGAATTTGGATTTGTTATGTTCAACGTTACCAAATTTGCGAGCGCAAAAATAGATAGATTTTAAATAACATTATTTCGGTAAAGTACTGGCTTATTTATTAATGATTACTGGCTATACATTTGTATAAAAAATACAATAAAAACAGATTATATGATAAACCTATTAAAAATAACTTATTCATAACTAGTAGATATTAAAGACGAACTTAAATAAGAAATCTTCTTCAATTATTATTATTTGTATTAAACACACATGTTGCAAATTGTAATGAGACCTCCCAAACTAGAATAAATCTGTATCTTAAGAGCCACTACCTCCTCAAAATAAATGTTACAAATAAAAAGAAATATCCCCAAAATAAATAGAAGAAGACTTAATAAAGATGCTTACAAAATGATTTTAAAAATAGCTACTAAAATCATTCATATGCAATCATTTAATAACTCAGTTAGGTCTCCATCCATTTATTTTATTAAAAATGTGTTTGCCAAATACATTGGTATCAGTATAATGAAAATCACCAGTAACAGTCGAAAAAACAACATCAAAATGTTTTTTTTTCGTAAATACGCATTTTTTTTAGTAAATATGATTGCAGAATCTCAAAAAAGACTTCTTTGCAAGAATGTTTCATAACATTTTCATATTAATTAACTCCGATTCATTAGATACTGCTGATAGTAATTCTGTACTAATTCTACTTTATTACATTGTATTGTAGAGGTCATGATAGTCATGATGAGATCATATTTTTAATTTCCCAGAATACTAACCCATCGAGTAGCATCTCCCCTCGATTCTTGAGCCAGTAATTAATGGTGTTGGGATAAGCCTCAACAGTACATTCTAGAACCACATCTGTACCGAGCGGTGCTCCCAGGAGTTGATTTGGCACTATCACTGTTGGTGGAACTGGGAACAAAGAAGTTACGGTCAAAAACGAAATTCAATTATTTGATCGAATTCAACAATTTCAATTGATCAAATACGGTCGTCGAATTCGGTAATTGAATCAAATTGTATTTGTATTTTATGCTAACATACAAACACAACCCGTATACTAGTGTATACAATTATACGGGATTAAATAAAAATTAACGATGTGTGGTCTTTGTAGTAGATTTGAGATATGTTTGTAGTCTGTGGTAAAAACATAGATTATCTATGGTCAGTAATAAACCAAGCTTGTAATGGTGAACTGAGTTTTATTTAATATACAAAGAAAATAAAACAATACATGGCGCAGTCATGGCTACGGGATACAATTTACCAGCAAAACTGTCCTTAGTGGGCAACATAAGTGAAAACTTCAAAAAATTTAAACAATCCTTTGAGATTTATCTAGAAGCGGCGAATCTATCCAGCGCATCCGAAGCAAGGAAGATCGCCATCTTTCTCAATCTTGTAGGGGAAGAAGCCCTAAATGTGTATAATACACTTGAAGTGGAAGACGCAAACACATTAAAAGATGTCACAAACTTGTTCGATACTTACTGCAACCCAAAGAAAAATGTCCTGCACTGTCGATATTTATTTTACACACGAAGTCAAAAGGAGGGAGAAAAGTTCGACTCCTATTTGACAGATTTAAAACAGCTATGTAATGATTGTAATTTTAACAAGAACAAAGACGAAATCCTACGTGATAGATTAGTATTCGGATCGACTGATACTGAGTGTCAAAAAAAATTAATAAAATTAGGAGACCCACCCCTTGATGAAGTTATCTCAACCCTCAGAGTGGCTGAGATCACCTATTCACATGTTAAAGAAATACAAGGGAAAGAAGTGGATGCCATAGCAATTCAAAAAAATAAACAAAGGAATAATGATACGAAAAATAACAGGAGCTGCTCAAACTGCGGATTTATTCACCAATATGGTCAGTGTCCAGCTTTTAATAAAACATGTATGAAATGCAATAGAAAAAACCACTATGCAAAGATGTGTCGCAGCAGTGGTAATTATTCAAATGAGGTGACTCTGAAAGAGGATTATGATATATACATTGAAACTGTCACTTCTAATATGACAGTTGACTCAGTGGCCTGGTATCAAAATGTAATATTACCTGGAAACAATACAGTCAGCTTCAAATTGGACCCTGGAGCAGATGTCAGCATCCTTCCTGAGCATTTATTTGATAAAATAACAGCGGTCTACCCTATTACACTGTCAGAAACATCGGCTACATTGGAAAGTTGGAATGGATTCAAGACTCAAATTAAAGGATTGGCAAAAATAAACATAAGTGTAAATGACAAGACATACTCAGAAACTTTCTGCATAGCAGGAAATGAAAAATCAATGCCTATTTTGTGTCGTGATGCATGTGTGCGTTTAAATTTAGTTAAAAGAGTGTCATCTGTGGTTACTGAGAGTCACGGCAAAGAGGACTTAACTAATAATAATGCAGATTTATTTACTGGTATTGGTAAGTTTATTAAACCATATAATATTAAATTGAAAAAGGATACAATTCCAACATCAAAACCCCCATATAGGGTTCCTTTAAAATTAAGACCGAAATTGCAAGAAGAATTATTTAGACTGGAGAGTCTAAGCATCATTAGTAAAGTAATAGAACCATAGAACCTTCTGAATGGGTCAACAGACTAGTTATAATTGAAAAGCCTGATAAGACTATTAGAATATGCCTTGACCCAAAAGATCTAAACAATGCAATAGTCAAAGATTATTGCTATATTCCTACTGTGGAAGATTTATCAGCCAAGATAAAAAATGCCAAGTTCTTTTCTGTGCTTGATCTCAAAGATTCATTTTGGCACATTGTTTTAAGTAAAAACAGCTCAAGTTACTGTACGTTTTCAACCATGTTTGGTACCTACAAATTTAATCGCCTACCTTTTGGTATATCCATTGCTTCTGAGGTATTCCAAAAATATTTATCTGATATATTTGGTTCTATTGATGGTGTTGTCAACTACATTGATGATGTACTTTGTTATGCAGAAACTGAGGAACAAATGAATAATATCATAGCTCAGGTATTTGAAAAAGCTAGGGAGCATAATATAAAATTTAATGTTAAAAAGTTCCAATATATGACAACACAAGTGAAATATTTAGGACAGATTTTTGAAAATGGTACAGTGTGTCCAGATCCAGACTCAATTAAAGCAATAACTGACTATGATATTCCTAAAGACAAAACCGACTTACAAAGACTCCTGGGACTAATAAATTATTTGCGTTCCTACATCCCAAACCTTGCTTCTGTCACAAGCCCACTGAGAGACTTACTAAAGAAAAATACAATTTATGATTGGCAAGAAGTACATAGAAAAGCATTTGAAAAAATAAAAACCATTCTATCCACTTACCCTGTTCTAAACACATTCGACCCCAGTAAAAGCATAACAATTCAGACAGATTCGAGCAAAACTGGAATAGGGTGTGTATTGTTACAAGACAAAAAACCCATATATTATGCATCAAAATCGTTAACACCAACTGAGGTGAATTATGGACAAATAGAAAAAGAATTTTTGGCCATACTATACTCTTGCAAAAAGTTTCATTCTTTCATCTATGGCAAAAATGTGACAATACTTACTGATCACCTTCCTCTAATATCCATAATGAAAAAGGACTTATGTAATATCCCATCGTCTCGGCTACAGAGAATAAAATTGAAACTAAGTAAATATGATATTACCTTACAACACGTTCCAGGCACTCAAATGCACATCGCAGATGCTTTGAGTCGTGCATGCTCCACAGCTAGTCAAGAGTGTGACAATGACCTTAATGAAGTAGTGCACAGTGTTAATGTGTCAAATGACATATTGTCTCGGATTAGACAAGAAACATGCAAAGACCCAATAGCAATAAAATTGATTACTTGTTTTAGAAATGGTTGGCCATCAACAACTAATAAGGTACCCACAGAATTAAAATACTATTATAATCTAAGAGAGACAATTTGTTTTGAAGATAACCTTATTTTCATTAACAATAGACTTTACATTCCCAAGTCATTACAAGATTTTATACTGGGCAAAATCCATGAATGCCATTTTGGCATGACTAAGACTAAAGCACGGGCAAAAACATTATTTTTTTGGCAAAATATGGGCTCTGATATAAATAGGCTCATTTCAGAATGTATTGTCTGTGCAAAATATTCCAACAATAATGTAAAAGAACCTATGATTATTAGGGAACAACCTGAATTGCCATTCCAGTATGTTTCCATAGATATACTTCAGTATGGCAATTGTGATTACCTCACTTTAGTTGATCACTATTCTAAATGGATAGAACTACACAAATTGACCAGTAAAACAGCTGAAGCCACAGTTACAATTTTAAAAACTATTTTTGCAACTCATGGTGTTCCTGAGATATTATATTCTGACAACATGCCATTTAACTCATTAGCTTTTCTAGAATTCAGTAAACAATGGAATTTTAAAACTATATTTTCAAGTCCTCATTATCACCAAAGTAATGGTGCTGCTGAAAGGGCAGTTGCAATTTGCAAAAACTTTTTGAAAAAGTCCAATGAAACAAACACTGACCTGCAAATATTTTTATTGGAATATAGAAACAGCCCTGTAGTAGGTATGGATATATCACCATCACAATTATTGTTAAATAGATTATGTCGCACTAAACTTCCTGTAAATAGAGTTTTGTTAGAACCAAAAATATATTCCGGAGTAAAAAAAATGTTAATTCAGAATGCATTAAAAAACAAAACATATTATGATCAACATTCAAAATATAGAAATCACACATTTAAAGAGGGGCAATCTGTCTTATACAAGGAAAATGAAAACAGTAAAACATGGAAACCAGCCACAGTATTCAGAAATACTGACAACCCCCGTTCAGTTATAATAAAAGACAATTATGGTAACTTGAAAAGAAGAAACACATGGTTTATTAAATTAGATAAATGCAGGGATAAGGCAACAGATCACTCAATGAAAACACAACCAGCGTGGTCTCAAGTGATCACCCTACAGTCACCTGGTACTGAATCTGAAGCTCAATCTGTTGATCTTCCAAACCCACCAAGGAGGTCTAATAGAGATATTAGACTTCCTTCTCATCTTCATGATTATGTCAGAAACTAATTATTGTTAAATATGTAATCTCTACTATTATGTAATTGTGTTCTTTTCTTTAAACAACATTGTTTATTATGTAAGTTAATACAGTCCGTATGGTAATGATACACTTATTTCTTATAAAAGGGAAGATGTAGTAGATTTGAGATATGTTTGTAGTCTGTGGTAAAAACATAGATTATCTATGGTCAGTAATAAACCAAGCTTGTAATGGTGAACTGAGTTTTATTTAATATACAAAGAAAATAAAACAATACAGTCTTAAAATACCACGCTGGCCAAGCAGGTTGGTATGTCCACTCTTTCAGAGGAGGTGCAGTTCCTCAGCGCTTGTGTGAGGTGCACTATCTCGTACATACATTCCTCATGCATAAGAAAACGTCATCATGCCAGGCCCATGTCCAGCAGTGGATACTGAAAGGGCTGATTGCATTGCAAATAAAAAATACCTGCATCCACTTGACACTGAATTTCTTTTACAAAATTTTACAACTTTAATTGTACGACTTTTTAAAATTCAGCATTTTTGAACACAGTACACTCACTCGCGCCGGCCTTTAGAAAGAGACTATATTTTGTAGAGCGTCGTCTCTGTCGTGTGCCGTTACGATAGAGACAACGCTGTGTGCCGTTACGATAGAGACAACGCTGTGTACCGTTACGATAGAGACAACGCTGTGTGCCGTTACGATAGAGACGATGCTCTACAAAACTGAAGCTAGCCGGTCATAGTCGATGTGCATTACTTTCGGGCGGGATGTGTACAAAAGTTGGTACAGATATTTTTCATTTAACCGCGTATACCTAATATTATATTCTCATATATTTGTTGCGGATAATAATTATTTGTAATATTTTTAATATTATTATCTCACGTACACGACATTATAGACAGCATAGGTACATTAAAAAATGTGTCGCGGACATAACCAGACAAATTACGTTAAGAGTTTCATCAGAAAACAATGTACAGTAGCCGCTACATTTCAAACTTTCTCGTTCTGCACGCGTAAATTTTGGAGCTGATTTTAATTACCTTTGTTCTCGACGTTTCGGCCAGGTTACCAAAAACATAGAGCAAACAGTGATTAATGTAGTAAAATCTGACGCTTTAGCGAGGATTTTAAATGAGTTCATGCTAAATTTTACGATTTCAATTTCGTTTATTTAATTTTGAAATGTTATTATCCTCGTTTCAAGTGTGTAGAATTACGGAAATATTAGGATATACCTAATGAACGAAATATTGTTAAAACTGGAAAACTGTGGTTTTATTTCACTGGCTTTTCAATAAAATTATACAGTGCCGACGCGTAGCGTGAAGGATATTTTTATTTTATTTTCCTTGGAATTTATTTTATTATATTCCTAGTTACAATTTTATTCGATTGCATGAACACTGAGGGTATTACAAGTTTTCGCATATATTAACTGTACGATTATTAACAAATCGTCTCAAATAACAAATGATGTTAGTAGAAACAGTGGAGAAGAAAGTGATCACAATATTTTCTTCTTAGTGTAGTTACACTATTACAAAAAAGGATCAAAATCTATAAGACGACTAATTCTATTATAACCTCACATGCACGCAAAAAGATAGAATTTTTCCGATATCTATTATGGGCCAGTGGTACACTAAGTAGATAGAGATTTCTAGTACAAGTTAAAGGTACCCGTATCTCGAGTTTATGGAGCATATTAGCATATTATTTACTATATTACAGATATAACAAACATCCGCCAATTCCCTGCGCTTCGTTAATTGGATGATGTGATGTCATCTGCAGCCAGTAATTGGTATACTAACTGGTACACTGGTATAGTAACTGGTATACGATAGGTAACTGTTATCGGCTATCCGACTCCGGAATTGCAAATGTCGAAGAAAGCGCTTTTATATGTTTTCGATACGCGCCACATAGATGTCAGACATAGCGTTTCCAAACTTGTGACGAGTATTCAAGATGACTACGAACAAAGGCACAATATAGAATTTTGAGAGTTTTTACATTGGTAAACTAAGTGGAACAGCGCAAAATGAACCCCAGAGCTTCGGTTGCCTTGCGTACTACATTATCAAGCTGAATATGAAATAAAAATTTGGAATCAAATGCTACCCCCAGTTCCCACCACGCCAAGCTGGTCAAGCGGATTGACGAGTCCATTCTGTTAGAGGTGGTATAGTTCCTCGAAACTGGTGGTAGCGGCTTTGTTATCCCTTTGTTTGATAACAAAGGCTTTGTTTGACATCCACGGGAAGAGATGGGATAGTGGTATTCTAAAGCCGGTCGGCACTATAAATTAATGATCCCACTAATTGATAAAATGACACAGCTGATGTCAAAAAGGTATTAAAATTATGATGATTCAAATCATCATAAATGAGGAAATAGTATTAATTTCGATAGAACCGTTGAGTTACGATACTCATCGCTTTGTAGCGTGAACTGCCACCGACAATGGCCACGGACTGGCGAAATAATTAAAATCACAATCAGACCTGAAATGTGAGCAAATAATTCAGAAAATCTCATAAAGAAGAGTTACATTTTAAATGTGTCGAGTATTTTCACTCATTGCCATCATAATTTTTCTTTTAAAGAACATAAATATGTAGGCAAAAGGCACCATACCTATCTCAGTGACGGCGTGCTTCATGTGGCTATGTGTGAATAGGTATATTCCACAATATAACAAGCCTGTTAGTCTATATCCGATTGAATTTAAGGTTTTTGAAGTTCATTAACATTGACTTAACTCAGCGCTCAATATCACAACACTACTTTTTTGTATAGTTTCATATTTATCAGATAACTTCAAATTTTATGATATTATTTAAAACTGCCCTGAAATAAATAGTAAATAAACCTTTGTTGCGCAAAATTCTCCAAAGTACCGGACTATATATACATACGGCATGTTTTATGAATTTGGTCCTTTTGGCAATATACTTTCTATGTATATAAATCTGTATAATATAATTATATTATCTTTTTTATTGACCTAATTCAAAGTCCTCCTCATTCCCCTTGCCAGCGCGGCTTCGCTTCACACGACGACGCGTAAAATCACTGGTCCCTTCATTTAACAAGCTTCACCTTACTTTAATCTCCTTCCATGTAAATAATGGACCTTTGTAATAGAGGTGCTAAGGCGTGGAAATATTTAAGTTGGAAGTTGAAGGCAAACTGTGAAAGTTAACCGAGCCGTGCTCTAATTTTGTGGCTATTCTAAAATCAAGCTGAAATAGTTAATAACCAGATATAAGAAAACTTTGGCAATTAAATAAGACATCTATTAAACATTAATTAAACAGCAGAGGTCTGTAACGGACTTGGAAATGGGAATATACTAGGTGACACATCATAGATACCTTCCAAACAAACCAGGTTAACACCTCTAGGGGGCGTGAAGCAGATGAGGAGGGTTTCATTAAAAAGTCAAATTTGAAACTCAAGTACTACGTAATAAATATGATCTGTTTTCAAAGCACATGAATTAAATAAATCGAAAGCTACTGAACTTAGAGCACTTAGAACATTAGACGCTTAGGCACGTTATAGGCGTAGAGCAGTCTCCTTAGAGTACCTACTTGTATAACGTATCTAGTATATATTCTCAAACCGATGGTATTTTCTTTTAAGTATAAAATATATGGAAGTCATATGTGAGAATTATAGAGAAATTGATCAACCGTATAATATAACAATTCAAAGGAGAACAATTTATGAACATTCTGTATTGAACAATACAAAATAGAACAAAACAAGAAAAATACTTTCAAAAATATCATTGAAAGTTAAGAAAAACTTATCTTAAAAGTTTGGTCAAACTCGGAGTAAATTCAGAAAATAATTTTATATCTGAACTAGCGACCCGCTCTCACTTCGCTTCGGTTTATTAAATTTAAAACAATCGGAATAAGATATTTTACTCCGGTAAAATGGAGCCTATATTTTAAGTTAGACCTCTAGCAATACATCGGTGAACACTGCATTCAATTCCATGCAGTAGTTTTTGCGTGATGCGTGTACAAATATACAGACAGACAGACAGACAAAATTTCTAAAAACTGTTGTTTTGGCTCTAATAAAGGGTTTTTTTTTTCATCTATAATGTACAGACATAGGCCTGTTACAATTTTATTATATGTATAGATTATAACTTCGAACCTGAAGTAAGTCTAATCGCATTAGAATGAAACGTTCAAATCAAATAATCCAATGAGATCTAAGTAAAATCGACCAATCCCGACGAGTGGCGGGATTTCTTTAGCGGTTGGTGAACGAAAGGCAATGTTCTGATAAAGTGGGTTTGATCCCGCAGACGGGATTTGGGATCGAGGATCCGAAGCCCCCGGTGAAGTGTGAAATTCATTTCACCACTCTCTTGGTTGGATTATAGATGGGTGCTTTTAGATATTTGCTTATTATTATATTTTGCTTGATAATGAAATTACAAGTCATCCATCTAATACAATTAATACAACAGTAATATTGATTACATTGTTAACTACAACACCTACGACAGTACAATTAATAGTTAATTAAATAAAGCATTAAATCTTGACAAATTTCATGCAATTAATTTATTCAGTTAAGTCTTATCAATTTTGACAAATACATAAAAACTAGAAAGATGGTATTTGATAGTGCAAATGCTAATAATTAGAGATGTACCGGAGGGTAAATCGATCGACTACGACTTCGTTGTGCATGGGCAGTCACTAGTCACCCCCTCCCTCGTAACACACTACTAGTTTGAAACTGGACTGATTAACACCGCGCTAGCTAACTATCTCGATAACTTAGAAACCTAATAATTGTGACGTGTAATTTTAGGAGATACAGGGCCCTGTCAAGATTGTGGACTACAGGAGGCAAAAGAGTAAGTGATTTCGTGATTTTTTTATGCGCAACCGTGTTGTTATATATATTTATTTTGTAGAACAGCTATGTATAATGCTATTAACTAAATGTTGCCATACTTACAGGCTGTCACCGAAAAGTAAAAATGGAAATTATAATGTATTTGTTACCGCAGAACACGGAATGAACTCAACTGACTTAATACAATAATTACTTCTATTTTTAGAACTAGAACATACCAAAGATACTTTAAGTATTTACTCTGCAGCAGCAGCTTGTTTTCATACAACTTGACTTGGCTTTAGGAGCGATTACAGAATACAGTCGCCGCTTTGCGCTGTTTTCCTTGGAACCGTTTCAAACAATATTAATACTATTTCAAGGTGTAGGTGCAGCGTACACCGAGACGCCACACTCACACATTCATTTACACAACCAGTACCTAAAAAGGCATAAAATGTACGTCACACTGGCAAATAAATATCCGTGTTATAATTCACCAGAATGACAATAGGAATGTTACGAATATTACAATTTTAATTTTGTAGTATGTATCATGTAGGTACTATTAGTCTTAAGTAAAAATGAGCGCTGAGTGCTCAAACGTTTGAGCCCTAACGAACACTAAAAATCTCAATTGTTTTGGACTCGACCCGAACTCAAGGGTAAGACTATCAAAAAATAGTCTATAACACTCACAAAAATTTAGTCTATTACAATCAAAAACGTTTAACACTCGAGTCTTAAAGGTTCATTAGCACTCAGTGCTCACGTTGAACTTACTTTCTAAATATCTAACTATGATATCTACTGTCTACTGTCGTTTTATTAGTAGGAATACTAAGTGGAGCCCTCTATGTCAACCTTTCAAATGTCGTTGCAATCATACCACTGAAAACGACTATAACCGTAAATATCGATCGACATAAAATTGTGAAGGAAAACCACTAAACATTCCAAGTATATGGAATCGCTATATCAGCTATAGGGGATCCGGCAACCAATGAAAGGGAAGAGTCAATTATACGCAAGGACGGCGTACAAGAGGGAGATCAATTTAGGTTTATCACGAGTTTAGACTGTGGTCTAAGTTGAAGGAATAGATTGACGAAAAATATAAAGATAACTTATAGTTAAAACAGAAATGGCAAAAACATAATATTTTAAACTAAGTTTTATTTTAATCTTCTTTGAAACTAGACTTAGGTGAAGGTGGGTATTATCATTAATACCTTCGCGCCCTATGGGGCCGCACGGTTCGCACACTCCTAAAGCCGACTCTGATTTCGAACCTTACCATTCGTCGCCACCCATACACGTTATAAATTAATAACAAAGTCGTGTCTGTACATAAAATATTTCTTAAAAAAAGTGATTGCAATATAAATTACCAACGATACAGTCTGTTTTTGAAAACAACATTTTTTGAAAATTTTGTCTATGTTTAAGTCTGTCTGAATGCACATCACTCAAAAACTACTAGACGGAATTTAACGAAACTTGGCACGGTTATAGCTCCTGTGTCAGTTTAACATTTACATTGCTCTTTAATCAGATCAATTTTAAATTAGCTTATCACACATACTCTAACATCTGAGCGTGCTAATTTAATTTCTTGAAAGATTAATTTTAAGTATCGACCGATAAAGAGCAGTGTTTTCGCTTCACGCCTCTTTCCTACACCAAACCATTATGCATGCTGAGGGAGGTAGGAGGAATAGTCGTCTAATTGTATTGGAGTCGAAGGTGAGTCTCAAGTTTACTCGTAGTTTTACGGGTAGTGCAACGGCTTCTTGAAACTTTCTATATTAAACCGGTATATCCCTAAAAGTAAATATAATTTTGTTTCACATATAAGATTAATAAAACGTTGTCTTTAATCTAAAGTTAATTTGTTAGAATTATAAAGATTTATTGTTGACATTGGGAAATTATAAATGATTAATAAATAGTACATTTTTAAATTATCAAATTGTATTTTTTGTTTGAAGATGATATTATAACCGTTGTATTATACGATACCGTATCGTCTTGGGTTGAGACATATAAATTCAAGTAACACTTAAATATACCTGTAGCTAGTTAGTTTACCCATAGGCACCAGCCCATCTCTTCCGTGGGTGCCGTTAAAGACGACTAAGCGACAACAAAACCGTTACCACAAGTCTTAAAGAACTATACTATCTCCGAAAGGATAGACTCACCAAACCCGCTTGACAATGCGCATGACGAAGCCCATGTCCAATAGTGGACGAAAAATGGGATAGTTACCGTTACGATAAGTACTTACAGTTTACATTAAGTGTAATTCGCTTGCTGACTGCGGGTGGAACGTCGTTGGAGGCGATACAGAGGAAGGCTCCCATCTGTCTCCGGTCCACGCGCCACAGCGGCAGAGAGCTGCCCACGTAACTCTCAACTATAGACAAAAATGTGTATTGTAAACTTACACAATAAAAACGTGTCCGAAACATTAGCCTTTTAAACTTGATATTAATTCGCGGTGTTAGTATTTTTCATTCTAGGTAAATAAATAAACGACCTGAAAAATTACATAAGGTTTCTTTATAATACATAAGACACGCAGCTTAACACGGCATCCAAATTCTTCGTAATGATATTGTTTAAGTACCAATTACTTATATAAGTACCAATACGTAATAATTAGTAACAATAAATAGTAAATGAATATGTAATTACCGAATTAAACATACCATGCCATACAATGTTATCATGATGTTATCATGTTATCATATCTCTCCTCTACTGGATTTCTTGAGCTCTAGGCCTCCCTCGACTCACCAACATAAGTGACCTTCTAATACGCTTCTTAGAAATCTTTGTGTTCGTGTTATTTGTTTTTCCTTTGTTTTGATAAAGAACATTTCATAAAACTGTTCTTGTAGTCATGTCATATGTCATGGATTATTCACAATAACTAAAGATTTACTAGGTAACTGTTAAAAAAATCTCAGAAATCTTTGATCGTCAAACGAATTGGAGAAAACTCCCAACCACACAAAGGCTTAATACTGAAAAAAATATATAAATTGAAAGCAGGGCCTTCAATGGTTCGGAACAATGAATCTTTGAGATCCCTCGACATTAGAAATGGGAAACAAAGGAAATCATTTGTCAAAACTGTTGGGCAGGTTCGGATTGAAAATATTGTTTACGAAAGAAGATGGAAATAATTTACTGAAGTGTTAATTATAATTGTAACAATTTAAGCAAGTTATATTCTTAATTTATTATTTAAGGACCTCTCTAAGTTCCCGGTAAACAGTACTGGCTATTATCTCGTCCAAAGTTAGAAAAAGCCTGACACGTAACTGTCCTGCGGTGCGTGCGTAGAAACGCTTTGCCAACGCCTGATGCGGGATGCATATATTTGACTTTAGAGAGAGTAGGCAAGAAGCAAATACTGTTTTGTAACTACCTCGTCAAATCCTATTTAATAGTGCAAAATGTTATGAATGTTACAATGAAAAGTATCTAATTATGTAATGCTGTACGAGTATTTTTTTTTATTTTTAAGACTTGTTTTTGATGTCGATATTTCATTCTCAACACTAAAATTTTATCGATATACTTAACATTTAGTGCGATTATCGGGCAAAAAGGACCTGATAGTCTTGATTATTTATTTTTATAAAATACTTTAAAATAATAGAATTTACTAACGAAGCAAACGTCAACTAGGTTTTGTTTCTAAAATTCGTATTCACGTTAAAAATAACAATATACTATAAAATTGAATGAGATAATCACACCTGAATAAAATATTCGAACGGGTACATTCGACCTGGTAACGCATATATAAAAAGTCGTTTAACAGGTCTAATAGTCCTTTACAGCACTAACACAAGCATTTGGTAACCAACGCCGCGAATAATATATACGGTCAGCGGACCAGCGCTTACTCTGTTCCCAGGTTAATAAATGAATTAGATCCTAAATTTAAAAAAGATATCACCGAAAATAATTTAAAATATAAATTAAGAACACATTTCTTGTCCAAATTATAATTTGTTCACTGCTCACAGGTAGGTTTTTAATGTCTCGACTACTGATTCCAGCAGTACTTATACCTTAGACAAATCTGTATGGTTTATTAGATACAATTATGTTAGCTTTATACTTATTCTTTATAAATTTGGTAATAATAATAATAAAAAAAAACTGAAAGTCAGCTCCGCGGACCCACACAGCGAATGTGTTGCCGTCAGCGTGCTGTGTATCACAAGGACTAAATTTGTACAACATGCTCAATACGTATGTACTACATTGGTCGTGACAGCGTGATAGACAACAAAATATTTATTAAAGTTTGTTTGAATGTTTAAGCGTTTTAATGTACACTGAAATACTTTATTTTCCATAAATAAAGTGCATGGAATCTTGATAAAAAAATTAAACAAAAATCTTGTGTTTTGTATTATTAATATCTGTAACAATACGATGACTGGATATTGGATAAACAAAACTATGATTATGCAAATTATACTAAAGTAAACCTACTTATGTGTTTCATTGGCACAACAAATAATAATCATATTTTTTGTTAATCGTATCAAATTCTGTCACAGACCATCGTTAGTGTAATGACGAAACTTATGAGCATAAAATAATCCTTTCACTTCCTTTACTAACATTTTTAGTAGGCATATGATTGAGCTACTTATATTTTTTTATTAACATTTAAAGTGTCACGGATACTTTTAAGATATATCATACCTCTATAAAAATCTCTACCGCCAAATTTCTTCAAGAGCATCGGTTCGTGGTCTTCTCTTCTCCAAGTGATCTTAGGTGGAGGATGTCCAGTTGCTTTGCACCCTAGTGTAACGTTATCCAATTCATGTACTGACACGTCAGCTGAAGTTTCTTCGTTAATTATATCAGGAGGCACTGTATTAAAAAAAAATTAAGTATGATTGTGATCCTTAAAATTAAAAAAAGTTTTCCCACTTTTCCAACTTCACATTTTTAGAATCCCAAAAGAAGACACTATCTGTAGACGCGTCAACAATTGTCATTAATATAACCGCACCTCCCGTAACAGAAGTGCGGTCCATCCGCATTTCCTCGATACGGAGGTTTCGCGTACTGTTCGGTCTAAAAATTATTTTATATCGCGAACCCGTAGACTGTGAAACGAGCTGACTCGAGAGGTCTTCCCATTAAGCTACGACATGGGGTTCTTCAAGAAAGCTGTGAATAGGATTTTGGAAGGTCGGAGGCGCGCCCGCATACCCCCTGGTGTTGCAGGTGTCCATGGGCGGCGGTAACACTTACCATCACGTGGAACTGCTTGCTCGTCCGCCCTCTTGTTTATAATATATATATGAGAAAATATTCGTTTGCCTTTAGGTAGACTATGGAAAGATTCTTTGCTCATTTGCCTACTTTTATCTGTAAAATACAACCAAATAGAGTAGGTACGTGATTTTAGTCATAACAATTAAACATTGATAAAAGATTGGCTTGCGAATGTGAATTCTGTAGTTTTGAGTATATTTTATAAAGCGATTCATTGACATTTGCTGATGCTAGACTGTTCCACCCAATTCAGTTACAGTAATCGTGTGACAATGTGTCTAATAAAAACGTTTCAACTATTAAAATTTTGTTTTTCATTACACGCAGATTGAATAAACGTGTTGGAAATAAATGACAAGGCACATTCACAGAAAATAAATATAGCTTTCATATGACGTATTCAATAAACGAAAACGCATTAATTTACTAAGTTTACATCAGAAAGCAATTTAATAAAAAACAATAACAATAAGTGATAGGATAAAATTTATATTCTGGGGGTTACTAAATTTTTTCTTGAAAATATGCACTCGTAAAATGCTGAAACACATTTCATACACGCTCAGGGTTCAATATTTTACAAAGTTTAGTAGTTGGCTGAGTCAGTACACAGCGTTTTATGTGTTTTGAAGTGTATCGCCACAGTCGTTTGTTGGAATCGTTCCTATTTACATAAACGAACGAATGAAGGGGATCTGACAAAGTATGTGCAGGGTTTTATTAGCGTTTAACTTTGTGAACTTTGATATCTTGTGTCTTACACGAGACTTTAATGTTGAAAGACTTCTTAACGACTTAGAATCATATTTAATTTTGTATAAAATGAAATAGAGAGAACAAACAAAGAAAAGGGTTTTGTCAGTAAACATAAGTAAGAAGAAGTAAGTAGTATTAAGAATAATAAAAAAAAAATTAAAAGTAATTTGGACGGAATAGAATATATATACGATGTGACATTAATTTTAGAATATTATATAGATTGTATGGACAATTTTAATTTTTCAGTTAGTAGGTATAATAGATGAGTGAACGACGAAAGGAATTTGCATAAATGAATTTGCAATTACGCTATTTCATTCCTCACCATTAAATTTTACAGTTCTCAGAGGAATTGTAACAATTGAGGACGGCCAAAATTCAATATTAAAATCCATACTTCAAAACTTGAAATAAAAAAAATAACCTCTGAACTAATTTGAACAGTGGGCGATAAAAGTTGGCTCCCACCTCGAACGGTGCGGAGAAATAACGCTAACTTCCTCTAAGGTGATTTATTTTTCCGAAGAAAGTACGTTTCTTCCGTTTTCACTTGAGACGTTTCATTGATATTGAGTTTTGTTCTAAACTTCGACGTAAGTACTTTGAAATGTTTTGAAGCCATCGGATCCTTCTCTATCCTTAATAAGCTTAAGACTTCTTTTATTTCCACCTATTATACGTTTAAAGGAATCGTTCGTTGAGGGATTCTTTTGAAAATGTTCACGGATGAATGCTTCTTTGGGGAAGTTTCTAATTCGGTTTGTTGCTCTCTAATTTACTTAAGTTCTTTACGTCTATACCTTTTCAATGTTTCTATACACGTGGAAATCTTTCCATTTATGTTATACGACTTCGCATTTGAATAAACATTTTGAATAGCAACATATTATTTTGGTATAAACAACACGAAAAGAAAAAAAGGACATGTAAAAAGTGATAGATCCCATAAAGAAAGGAAATAAAAACACGCGTTTCAGATAAGGCGTTATTTTGACACCTTCCTTCATGACCTTTAGTATCTGTATTTGGAATATAAAATTATCGACTTACCGTGAGGGGAGGTTTGTGACCTGTTACAGGTCGGATATTGATCGACCAATCGGACGGACACACAGTGTCGCCAAGTTGCGTGACGGCTGATCGTGCGACTACGTGATGTCGTATGAATACATTCAAATGACGCCATATAAGTTATTTAGAGCTATTGGTCGCCTGGTTGAGGATCACAGAGACCAAACTTTATCGTTTACCCGACGCCTTCCAATCACCCAACGATTCCATAACTATGCCGTCCTCAGTACCTACATTCAAACTGCCCAAATACTGCCTAAATCTTTCACATTTGTTATAAGTACATACTTATTGAAAACTAAAACAACTTCCACGTTCTAAACAAATCAGTTTGCAGCCTTAAACCATTTTGTTTTACTTGATATCATGAAATTCAAATAATTGAGCGGCTTTTAATTGATTTGATTGTCTATGGTTTATAGTCAAACGTTTTGAAATCTACTAAGATGGTGCTCTAAGACGTTCGTTCGTAGTGCGTTCTTAATACCAAATGGCAAGGCAACTCATTTTACAGCGTAAAATGACTGGTGATAATACAAGCTCATAATAGGGTCCCCGGTTTGTAACAATACACGTGATTTTTGACTTACCGTATACATCGATGCAGCCGATCTCCCACTTCATGCTGGGCTGGGTATTGATCTGGCACATATAGCAGCCTCTGTCATCGGCACGCAATGGTCTTATGCGAAGCTGCCATGTTCGCGGCGCGTCCAGACTCACTGAGTACCGAGCACCGAGAACTGCTCGCTCATGTAGTGATAAAACGGTTTGATCTTCAGCTCGCAACCAACCCACCTGAAAAAGAAAAACTTATTATTATCAGCCCATGTCTCTTCACTACTGGATACAGTCAAGGCCTCTTCTAAGACTTCACCACGACAGTCGATCTTCCGTTTTTCTCAACCTCTGCGACGGCTCGCCACCACACACGATCTTCGGCTTTTCTCATCTAGTTCTTAAGTCGTTCGTCCACCTGACCGAAGGGCGTCCCACGCTGTGCTTTCCGGCATGTGGCCTTCACTGAAGGACTCGACTACCCCATCGGTTATCGATCCTGCGGCAAATATGATATAGTATAGTTATATAATAATAAGATATAGGTTACAGATGATTTAAAGTAATTTTTAAGCTTTGCTAAATAGTGAGTACTTGCCCAGCTAATATCTTTTTCTTTGCAGCGACAGAAAATTTACATCTTCTAGTAACAAGACTAGCGTCTACTTGTACGTATTTAATTTAGTTCGCCCCAGTCTGCAGTGGGGGCACGAGCTCTTTGAATTTTAAGCAGCAAGAATTAAAGTGAACATAGTAAACTAAAATGGCAGTGCCGTGAAATCACACACACTTACGTACTTCTCATTGGGTCGTTGTAAGTGATTTTAAGGGCGGCATTATCTGCCTGTCATATCTGTCTTATCCATCAAATACGACTATTTTGTAAATTCATGTAAAGTCGCCGGTAGTGGCTGGATGAGAAGTGCTGAAGACCGTGTATGGTGGCTGTCCTTGGGAGAAGTCTATATCCAGCAATGGAGAGACACAGGTTGATGGTATGTTATGGTTGTTAAAACAATTTGACTATCCCAAAAAAATCGTGTCCGCTTATCGAAAATAGTAGTATGTATTTCAGTTAACATTAATGTACTAACCGTTAGTGTTAAGAATTTCGTCTCCGTTATTATTGAGATTTGATTACATTCACTTTTCAATTAGAATTGAATATTTCATTCATTTTTACATACAGCATATAAAAGTGAGACTTAATAAAGTTTTCAAACATTTTTCTTACATGAGATTTTTTTTATTTTTGTATTGCATAATCCGTTTAGAGCTAATATCAAAGCAGTATTATGTACATGTCAAAGTACTCGTATATCAATAAACAGTATTTTAAGTTCCAACATTGTAGTTCTTGTTAACCGTTTAATTTTAGAGTAGTTCATAATAAAAATAAGATCTGATCGTTTTCACTTTATCCGCCGATCTATTAATAATTATCACTAATCAATTTGTAATTATCGCTGATCAAAACTGGAATAAAACACTGATCACTTAAATTACGTACCCTTATTAATATATATCAAGTACAGCATCAAGAACAGACTTCTGTAATTACTGATAAGTCTTTTTGTCTTATCGATAAAAAGTTCTTCTAAAATAAACATCCCTAATAGAATCATCTGTATTATTTCTAACAAGAAAAACAGGAGAACCATTTCATTTTCTTTGGCTGCAGCAAAAGTTTATTCCAGGAATACACCATTTTATTCACAGTAGAAATTAATCTTGTAATAACATTAATTTTGCTCGCCTATTTGTCGGCTAATGCATCTTCCTTTCATTAGTTGAGAACTCACTTACCAGTAAAAATTCCACGAATATTTTAAATGTGTATGTCCGGATATTTGGATGTTTGTTACTCAATCACGTCGTAACGGCGGAACCGATTTCGTTGAAACATTGGAAATAGGTAGATTATAATCCGAAATAATTCATGTTGATCACGCAGACGAAGTCGCGGAGAAATGATAGTCTACACTAATATAATAAAGAGGTAAAATTGTGTATTTGTAGGTATGTTGAGCGTAGTCTCTAGAATTACTGACCCGTTTTAAAAAATTCTTTCACAAATAGGAAGCTACATTATCCGTGTCTAATATAGGGTATATTTTATTTTGAAATTTTGAAAAAAAAAAAAATTATAAACCAAAGCGAAGCGAGGGCGGGTCGCTAGGATTATATAAAATTCGTGTCGTTTTCGAATTATCATTAAATATACGGAATATAATTTTAAGAATGGGAACATTCAATCATAATTCGTATCAGATTTACAAATTATTGTAAAAGTAAACGCAGTCAATAAATTCTAACGCGGCCAAAGACTTGAATTGCCTATTGCTTATATTATTAAGCAAAAGTGACCATCATACAACACCATCAGCCTATATCCAGATGGCGGTCCACCACACACGGTCTTCTGCTCTTCTCATGCAGCCACTACCGGTGGCTTTCTTTAAGTCGGCAGTACACGTGGCCGAAGGGCGCCCCACGCTACATTTCTTGATGTGTGGTCTCTATTCGAGGACTCGTATAAACTATCGGTTATCGGTCCTGCGACTGATATATCCCGCGTATTACCATTTCAGCTTATTGATTCTTTAAGCTATGCCGGCAACTTTAGTTCTTCGCCGAATTTCTTCGTTACGACAAAAGTGACTAAAATACGTAATCAGTGTATATCCTATTATACCTCCCCATCAGTTAATGGACTCAGTTTTGACCAAACTCTTAATGTTCTTAAAAGTATAATGACAGGTACTAAATAATAGTTTATAAGTAGGTACCTTTAAGACTTTTCCTTTGAAATATTATAACCCATTGTTTGAGTTTCGGTTTAATTTGTTTAAGAAGATATTCTATTGACAGCTTTAAAGGACCCAACAAAGTCAGGAAAGTTTAAGATGTTATTCTGAAGAATTAAGTAAATATAAATGTCAAAACTCTTATATATAACCCGGTGGTGAAAATGATTTAGTATTAAACTACCAGTAGCTGCCACTTCGTTCTTTGATTCCCGCGGGAACTCTACAATTGATCTGGATAAATAGTACTCTAAATATTAACCCAGCTCATAAGCTATAATTATGCCAAGTTTCATTAAAATCCACCGGTAGTTTTATTGCGTGATGCGTACTCAGACAAACATTCCAAAAAAAATTCTTTAGGGCTCTACCAGTATATCATTCGTACCTAGTTTATATTGCAATTACTTGTTTCAAAAATATTTCATGTAGGTACCTACACACACGGCTCTGTTGCGATTTTTATTATATGTATAGATGTCAGTATATTACCCGTATTAAATTTAGGAAAATGGAGAATTGTTGAAAGAAGTCTAAAAATAAATGTATTTTTAGAAAATTGAGTAAAAAAAAAACTACAAAAATATCCACTTCTAATAAAACCATGTACAGCAAAGAGGTAAAATTAATGAATGAAATATAAAAGTTAAAAATATCCCTCCTACTAAAAACACTTTCAACCTTCTTGATGACTTTTAACCCCATCCGTAATAACAATATCTAATTAATCGCCATCCCTTAATACCCCTTTCATATTTATTAAATAGTAATTAATTTTATCTTGTGAAGAAACAAATTTTCGGATGAAATTGCTTCTTTGTTTGTGAAAATTAATAATACTTGCAATTAATTCTGTTGAGTTCGGCCTTTATTCTTTAAAAGTACCTACCTATTGTGTTTGAAGTATTAATTAATATAAACATACATTTAAGCAATACAAACTGCCTGTGGTTTTAAAATTTGGATATAAAATATCTAGGTCAATACTATATCAAATATTAACTTTAAACGATACGTAATATTCTAATTACATTGACCGTGCACATGGGCCCTCTTGTGCATAAGAGATATACGGCCTTAAAATGCCACCCTGTCCATGCGGGTTGGTGAATCCACTCTCTTATAGACTGTTTTCACAAGACGGACCCCGCCTGTGGCATGCGAAACGCGTGGGGGGGAGGGTGACGGCGACTCATTCACGATAGTTGACAGTTGGCCTTTGACCACCGTGTCTGTGAATGAAACACCTCCCGAATACCGCAGGCGGGGTGGGGTCTGTCTTGTGGAAACAATCTATAATCCTGGTGTAGTTCCTCAGTGCTGGTAATAGCTGCTTTGTTATCCCTTAGGCGTCTTTTAAGACACCCACGCGAAGGACGTGGTGACATTTTCTAAAGATATAATTGCATTATACCAAGGTACACGATAGTGCACCAGGCCAAGTTCACAAGCAACGCGGCCGGCGGCACTGCCGTATACCTATTTACACGAACCAACTTAAGCCACTTTCACCCCTGTAACTTCGCTCCAAATAATGACTGAAAGCTAAATATTTACCATAGTATTGAGGTATACTATATAGGTAAGTATGTGGTATGAGTTTGGATACTAAATTTGACAGTTTATAGTCTTATTGGTTCCGGAAATATGACAACTCAAACATTGGTTGATTTTGGCACTGACTTGTTTTATTGGCAAGCATAATTCTAAGGTGCTTCCAGAATACATAGAGAATTGAAATTCGATAGTGCTTGCTTGTACTTATGACGTAAGCCAAGTAAAAAATCCAAAAATAAGATTTTTCATTCTGGTCCTCAAGATACTTTAAATAAACCATTTTTTTTTAAAACAGCATAGTCAACTTAAATATCGTTTGAATGGTTTCTAAAAGCATTTTTAACACAATCTCTTATTAGTTACAAAATATCTAATTATTATATTAATCTAATTATTAGTTACAATTCAAAAGGAATTTACCAAAACCATGTACTAAAGACCTCTCGTGACGGGAAACCCTGTAAACAAAAAATCTGTACTTAAGACTTTTTGTGAAGTTAAACGCAAAACTCTACAACAATAGCGGTCGAGAGATCGACTATTTGTGACAGCTGTGCACTTAATACTCTTAAAAAGTTGTAACTGCTGTAATTTTCTTATTAAAATTGTATAGGTATCTAGTTTAAAATAATTGAATGCATTTATTTCTACTTAATTAATTGCATTTACATTATCGTTTTACTTATTAAGAAAATAACGAAATCATTCCAATCTATACCTTATTGCTGAGTTACTAACGAATAAATTATAAGCCGATCAGTTGTCTAAAGAAAAGTCCAAAGTCGAAAACATCTAGTCCGTTAAAAAAGAAATGGGCAAGCTCCTATTTTGTAATAGTGATACCAAAAGAATAATTTTATTGTTAAATAATATTCTTTAACACTACTTACTGCATCGCTTTTAAATAAAAGAAAAAATAATAATTTGCATTATTATTGCTCAATTTACTTCACTAAGGCAACTTATCACATTATTTTGAAAGCAAGTATAAAATATCTGTTAAAAACATTAACATTCATTAAAAACTTGCAGTTTCAATCAAAATAACAGAAAAGATTGTTTATTTCGTTGATTTTTTTATGCAACAATGTTATTAGAACGTGGCACTCTCTCGATCTCGATCCTGTTCATAGACGACACGTTTCATATTTTTTAACCATTTGCCATTTTTCAAACATATGTTTATGATTTATTCTAATACTATAATCACACAGATCCTATAAAAACGAGTAAAGTTATTTTATTTGTGTTTAAGCATCTTTTTTATAGGTACTTAAAATTTAAATTTAAAGAGGGTAATAGACCTTTTAATTCCGGTCCCTGACATTCTATCTGGAATAAAATGAACATAAAACACATTTACAGCCTAGTCCAAACACATAAAATTATCACTATTCCTTTTAGATCTACAATAAAATTATATACAATAAAATCGTGTTTTGTACCCCATTTTGAATACACTCACTATACGATCAAAAACGAAAAATTGCACAATATAATTTATCGTAATATAATACTCTTAGTATTCTTTTTTTTATAAAATAAATGGCGGACGAGCGGAGGGGCCACGTAAGTTGTCACCGCCGCGCATGGACACCTGCATCACCAGTCGACTTACAGGTGCGCTGACGACCTTGCAGAATCCTTTTCAGAGCTCTCTTGAAGAGCCCCATGTCGTAGCGTAACGGAAATACCTCAGCTGGCAGTTTATTATGCAACTTTCGGGTTCGCTGTATAAAGTGTCGTTTTGACCGCTCTGTACGCAGCGAATCTACGTCAATGAAGGGCGCGTCTGTCTCTATTCGCGTCTTAATATTTCTAAAGATTACCATCGGAACAACTAATAAAACACCGCCTAGTACATTAGGTGATGTGAAACGAAGCATCAGGCTACATTTACGAGTGCTCATTTAAGTAGCTCAAGAGCACAGTTTATCACACGCAATAGCATGTCATCTTGGTTATGGTCTGAATTAATGGATCTCGTCAAATACCTCTTGAAAAGATATTTTGGTGCGAGATAAAGGATTTGGTATGAATGTGAAAGAGATGGCATTACTCTTTCGGAGTTGGGTGTGGAACCGTATTACCAACACTCCTAATGTACTTTCCACATCATCACTTTTCACTACCATAAGATTTACTGAATGCCCATTCTCCAAGTCCATTCCTAAATCTCCCCAAAATTAGGCAGCTCTTCCGGAGGCGAGCCAACGTGAGTCATTCCGCATTTATGTTTGCATGTATCGCGGATTTCCATGGGCGATACCACTTACCGCCAGGTCGACTGTCTGCTCGTCTGGCACCTTCTTTGTTTTTGTTTTTACATATGCAGTGATGCAATTAGCACATACTGCCAGTGTCCAGTTTTCTTTGCAAAATACAATTTTGAAGTCTAAAACGTATCCTGTTAATGTCCAGCCCCGTCGAAGTAAGACAGGAGTCGCTGAATAAAGCGATAGTAGGTATACTGAGGACTCCTTGGAAGAACATGAAATTGCTTTTATTTCATTATCACAAACATTACGAACTAAGAACAGTTTGAAGCTTAATAAACTATGAGTATGAATTGCACATACTCATATGAACAAAAACTGCACAATACACAATTTTTAAAGTAAATCAAACAAAAACTCAACCACTTTTCCTGCCAAAAGTAATGTAAAAGTTCCTAATGTACTTGTCTAAATAGATGATGAGAAATACGAGGATTTGTAAAAAAAATAATCGTTAAAAAATTCTTATTGTGTATATTTTGCTTATTAATTTATACATTCATATTTATTAGATATACGATCCACGTTCCCCTGAATACCCGAAATGCAGGTTCCAGTTTCAGAGGGACTCTCATGACCGTTATCCTCGTTCCGCTGATAAATCCACGTCGCACTGGTTTCATGACTAATTCCTTCGCTGCAACTCGCTCCCCACTGAAATAACGAAGGCTACTCATAAAAACAGCCTCAAGAGGAAGCTTTGGGAACACTTCCTCCATAATTCACACAGCTAATGGTATTTTTCTCCTTTTTTTCTGTATATTTATATTATTTGAATGTATATATTAAGGTATTTATATTTACTTATTCATATGTATTTAATATATATTTTTAGTACGTATATTTTGCGTATATTTATATTTTTTATCGTTTAAGTATATTATTAATGTATTATTATATTATTATTGTTATTAAGCTTTACTATTTGAGTTCTTCTGCACCCGCTTAAATTTTTCACATTTAACCAACGGTCGACTGGTAGAGAATGCCTTAGGCTTAAGGCATTAAGTCCGCCTCTCTACAATACAGTGCATAAAGAGTAAATAAATAAATATATTTGTAATGTAAACATAGTAAGATACCAATTTACATTTTATTTACTTCGCCAAGTCCCTTTTTATTTTCATAAAACAGTTTTGCAGAAAAACTAAAGTAATTGAATTTCCCACACGGACGTTTTACAATGAGATTGCACTTCGCAATGGTTGGACTTAGCATGCATCTGCGACACACAGTGCCATTATAGAAAACTACTTGCTAGGAACAAAGTGGAGGGAGAATTTGTTTCACAATTATATTTTGTAGTAAATACTTACCGTTGAATATCTACGAAATACTCTGTTTATTCAAAGTAAGTTTATAATAACAATAAACGATCGGCTTTATACCGGCTTTATCGGCCAGCTTACAAAAGGTTTAACAAAGCCACTAGTACAAGCCTTGAGGAACTACACCACCTCTTAAAGAGTGGATTGGCCAACGCGCTTGACCAGCTTGGCATTTTAAGTCCATGCATCCAATGGCCAATGGCCAAAGTCCGCCAGTGGACAACAAAAGGACTAGTGACGGTTACGGATAAGCACCTAATGGATACAAGGTTTTATGGATACTGGATACTATGTTTTATGGATACTAATGGATACTGGATAGCCTCGCGTTCAAGAATATAAAAGTATTATAAAATTATATATGATTATATTTCAGTGACATATCGTTTGTCTACTGTCTTTTGTCTCGTCATCCCATATGTCGTTGTGTCTGTCCAAACGTCCATAAAAGTCTTAATAAAGGAGATTAAACACCGCTACTACTACTTAATAATTACATAGAAGTAACACATTTGTTGATTTCTTTTTATACATTTTGTTCCCAATGAAATTTATATTATTGACATAGCCTATGAAAATGGAACAACTGTTGGCACACATACTTATTATTGGAACTATTGGCAATAGTGGAAAAATTGCAAAGAAAACAGATACCTTAAAAAAGAAACCATTGACGTCGTTGTTAGAAAATCTTTTAACATAAATGTTAGATAACAAAAATGTGAATTATACAAAAGGGTAAACGGGAACACAAAGCCCAATCTCAATTGTGTAGATATCGGAAAACATAACAAATGACGGATGTATCACAACATAAAACACGGTTATCTTGTGCCGTACATTTGTGTTAGACCTGTTCCCCTTTATTTCTTGTACATTTTATTGCTCCATTGTTGGTACAAGTGAATGATGGCCGTTTTACTACAGCCCGGCTGCTTTTGTACACGTCTCGAGGAGCGTTTTCAACAAATTCTGACAGGTATCATTAATTTTATACGCAATTGTGATGACAGCCCTTTATGTTTGTAGCAGTAGCGGGCTTCGCAAACACGATGGATTATCTGCGATTAATAAATTTATCTTTACGTGCTTTATAGATGGTAGTAATCTGTAACCAGCTTTCTATTTTAATCTCGTTGCGAAAAATCTGCTCACTTAATTGGAGACTTTTATTGGAATTTTCTTTGGCGAAGTCTTTGTTGTGGATTTATTAGCATCTACTAATTTGACACAACAATGCAGCTTGCTATTTCGAGTTCAACAAATGTAGGACTTAGACAAGAGGAATGAATAAGTATAGACTATCTCACGGGAATCTTAATTTTGCAGCCTATGGCTTTTTCGTGGGAGAAGTCCTTTTGTGAAGGTATTTCTCCAAGAAGGTTCATGTAAAATTTCAGCTCTATTCGTCCGTTTACTGATACTGATACAGACATAATTATTTTTTTTAATTTTTATATAGCTTTTACCCACGCCTTCATTTACGTATAAGTAGCCGATATGTCAATCTGCAATACAGTACCTATTTTCTAAGTTTCAACAAAATCGGTTCAGACGCGTCTACGTGATTTAGTAACAAACATTCAAGTTTCACATTTATAATATTAGTGGGATTATAAAAGTTACCTAAATAAAAATTTAAAAATCTCAAACAAATCAAATGAACTTAGATCTTAGATTGTGCTAAATCTTTACAGTAGACAAAACAAGTCACATGCTTGATAGGACGAACTCAAACAAAAGTTATCGTGAGATCGTAAGAAAGAAAATCTATAATTTCATTAGAGTATAAATGAGTATAAGAGCTAACGCAAACCAATTTCTGTTAAATTATTTTCCATAACTTTTGCTTGTGACACTTTATGTATCTAATTATATCAGCTTTTAATAAAGAAGGTCCTATGCAAACGTATAAAATGAACCCTAAAATGCGGGTCGAGCTTAATAACCAAGTGTTTGTATGAGATGATAATCATATTTCCGTTGGCATATTAAATATTATATGACCCCATAAAGATATATTAGACATCGTGGAAGTAACTGCTACTTTATTAGGTAGGTAATATTAACATAGCACTAAACATATTTATGCACTG
This sequence comes from Sesia bembeciformis, assembly GCA_943735995.1. Classification (NCBI taxonomy): domain Eukaryota; kingdom Metazoa; phylum Arthropoda; class Insecta; order Lepidoptera; family Sesiidae; genus Sesia; species Sesia bembeciformis. Next base: position 12,904,322 of record OX031040.1, read on the forward strand.
ATAGGGTTAGATTAATAAGGAATTTAATCACAGTTTTAACTCACTTGTATTCTACGTTATTACACATAATATACATCATCATACTTGGTAGGTGTCCAGAATTGATATCTGCGACCTGCACCGCAACACTAGTCGCCGCGGCGCGGGCGCACCGACCCCCTCAGGTGAAAGTCACTACCAGTCGAAACCTCCTTGCGACGTGGAGCGTACGTGGCTCGCGGCAATTTTATGTAACGTGCGTAGGTGCCAAATTTTGCGATAATAAAGTTACCTTGATAATCATCGAAAGTGTTTATCATCTTCCTCTCGACCACCACAATATATCAACGTCAAACCTAAACACTTTTAATATGAATAGAAAACATGAGATAAAATATTATTTTTAGCAATACTGTTAATTCAGTAGATGAATTAACAGTATTGCTGTTAATTCACACGGAATAAAACTTAAAATTTTATATTTATACTTTCATAAAGGACTGGAAACGTATAAATGGAATGTTCACGTATTTTACACATATTTATTTATTAAACGGTTCTTAATGTGTATGTTTACTATTGTAACGGGTGACCTGTATATTTATTGATTAGGTACACTCACTTGTGGTCCAGGACATGTAAATTAATTAATTACAGTCTGGATTAAATCTGAGGTATTTCTTTAATTATTTCAACAATGTAGTTGGGTTCTGTCGTGTCGGCGTAGGGCGAGAGCGCAGAAGGCGCCCCGAACTGCGTTTGGTTATCTCATTATGGAACTACGTTTCGTTACTACATTAACCTTTTTATTTTACTCGACATCAATACCAATTTATGGTCAAGTCAGGTAACCTAATTTGCAAACATTATTGGAAATATTTCATATAAATTAACTCAGAATCAGGAATAGAATAATGGTTTCAGGCTTCAGGAAATGTTTGGACACACCCTGGCTCTAAGTTATTGTTAGTTTATAAAATTAAATAGTCATTAGTGATTACGAATAAAAACTTACTCGGTCGCCTCAACCCATAGACGGGAGAAGTAAAATGTTGCTTAGAAATAAGCTGACATGGTACAAAACCTGCGTGCGTCCCATAATGACCTTCGCTAGCGTTGTCTTTGCACACGCAACCCCCTCCAACATTAAAATACCGCACACCCTTAAAAATATATTCGTGCTACTGGCTGCCCCGTGGTACTCTCGCAAAGTCGGCCTCCACAAGGACTTGGAACCGTGGCCCAATTCCTCCATCGTCAAAGTTTTACCGTCAATGCGGTTCTTACACTACACTCACAGACTTCAAATATACACCGTCCCCGCTGGAGGAGACGAGGACGTCACCCTCGCTACACCGTGAACACATACCAGCCTTCAGCCAACAATTTTAGCAGGTATCGGCTCGTACCTGGGCACTTCTCACCGACTCGCGATCCTGCGGTACCATCCCAAAGCAACGCCCTAAGCCGAGGTCTGTTCCTTCCGCCGGTCTACTGGCAAGGGAACCCTTAGGCTCGTTGCTGCACATGTTTTGCTTCTGGCAGAGCGTCTTCTGCGCTCGCCCTAAACCATGGATGTGCGGTGATTCTTGAATAACCATTAGGGCCACAAAAATTTAACCGTTCCGAAAAAAAATACGTATAAAAACTATACTCGATGAATCGAAAAATATTACGAATTATGTACGCCACAATGAACGCTGATAACACTTATTATATACATATTACAACCTAAACTTTAGGAAAAGTTCTAGAACATTAACCTACATTCCAGACACGAGTACTTTCAGTTTCTTTCAGCCAAAATCCAACAAACCATTAGTGGCCATTACCGAAAATAGTTTAATAGATTCCTTCGATCGCGAAATTTGGACCTTTATCCCTTCCGAAGGCGCCAGGGCATTTCACAAGAATTACAGAACATTACCCGGGAAAACGATTACTATTCGCACCAGCCATTGTAACTTTTGCCTCCAAATAAAATTGGACGTGACCAAGGATTTAAATGCTGTTGTTTGCGAGCAAATCAATTTGCAGTGAACGTTCCGTTCCTGCTGGTACTTTTGGCAGCGCTTTGTTAGCTCGCAGGTGATTTGTTAAATTGAAGTTTTTGAAATGTTTTGTTGGGCTTGATTATTTTTTGGAGTGTCAGTTTCATTGTTAGATAAAAGCTTGAAGGGATAAAATGGAAAATATCATATATTATTCGTTGTTGCGCGATTTAAATCGCATCTTCAATAGCATGTTTTAAATTTGAACCAAGGAATATATGGTTAAGACCATCGATCAAGCAATACAGATGGACCAATACGGCCTTATAAGTGAGACATTTGCAAGGCGGTCAAACCGACTTGCAAAAACCACTGGAACTTGTCACTCTAGTGACAAATTCCAATCACACCTGGCATCTCCTTACTAGGTAATTCAGATTACACTGCGGCAGTCCTAGCATCGTCTCACGGCACACCGGTCGCTTTAGGCTAAAGGAATTAATCGGCAGTAGCCTTCATAGTATATTCAAATTGTTTCATGACAGAAAATATAATTTCATGATCACCATAATTTCTCTAGAGTGACTCCCACGGAAACTCTGTAACGAATAAAATGTATTCTAAATAATAATCCGGTATATAAACTAAAACTATGTCAAATTTCATTGAAATTTTTCCAGTAGTTTTTTGCTAATAATAATTCTAATGACAGACAGACAAAAATAATTCTAATAAATGTTATTCTCATTCTAAAAATGGATGTTTTGGGCTCTGTATCGTTTATTGAATACACTGCAATGATTTCTTTCATGATATAGTTTTTATATGACAGAAAATATAATAAAACTATAAATAACCTTAAAAATTCTCAAAAATAAGCACATGTTTTTAAAGCCCCTGTTTTCTCCGGCATTTCGCTATAATTATTCCCTAATTGCTACTGGAGCGTTCAAAAGAGAGATGAAAGCTAATTAAGTTAATACGTCAAATGTCAAATATCAACTTTTCTTCATAATGGCAGCCTTACGAAAACATATTGAGTCTTTCCTAATTGGTCGGGATTATTTAAACGCTTTGTGAGAATCTCGTGGGATTTCAATTCATTTGTGCCTCTTGAATATTTAATTTGAAGTCGGAGGTTTTACGTGAATGTGTGTACGTGTCATCATTAAGGGAATTTATACTTGGTGTTCTTCTAATTAAGATAGTTGAAACAAATGAATTGTTTACCTTTTTATATATTTTTTCATTTACGGAGGAAGAAACGTATTTAAGTAGTAATGTTTACCCAGTTATCAGTATTAATAGCATCCGTAGAAAAAAAATAAAAGCAGACGACAGGTCTGCTAACTAATAACTTTTGTTTTACGATTTTTTTTTAATTCATCACTTTGTTTCACTCAAACCACTCGCTCACCGGCACCGCGTAGGTACACCTACACCGATTTCCGATACCGATAGTAGAGGTTACATTAGCAGCTGTTGGTGAATAGAGTGTGCGGCTTTGCCGTTTGTAGCAGCGTACATAGTAACAAAGAAGGAGACTTTATTTACAAAATTTAACCTTTTTGGAAAAAAAATAAAAATATATAAAAGTGGATCAAAAGTAGATGTAGAGCTTTCATGGTAGAAATTCAGAAAGATGGTGTAGTTATTTTTTATTAAACCCTGTAGTTATATTAAATAAAATGTTTCTAAAACTTAAAATTGACATCGCCCTTTTAAACGTTCCAGTGCAGGGCAAAAGGCTTTATAATAGCACTACCCAACTCTCCCCGTGGATGTCGCAATCGGCGATCGCAAACACATGAGGAACTACAAGACCTATAAAAGAGTGGAGTCGCCAACCCGTATGGCCAGCGTGGCATTTTTAGCAGTGTCCAGCAGTGGACGACAAAAGGGCATATGATGTATTTTTATTGTGTAAATCGATTAATTGAACCTATATTTGCGTAAAAAAATATTTCATGGTTTTTGAATAGCTTTTTACTTTTTAAATGGGCCTTAAACGCATATGTTTAGCTAATTTCATAAATTATCTAAATTTTATCATGAGCTGACTGATTCATTCAACATATATTATTAAAATTACTTTATACTTCGTTACCAACTCCTTAAATTTATAAGGGTTGCCATGATTTGTGACGTCATAATTTAGTAAGTATCTCTGTAAAATTTGGTAATGTGTTGAAAGTTTTAAATACACTATAAATATCTCATAGCATTACACTTTCTTCTACACTTCCGCGCGACCTGATTGCGCCCGAGGGCGCATCATCCGATGGGCCTTCCTAAGTCGCCGCCTACGCTGGTCGTGGAATCGCCCCAGTGGGCTAGTACTGCTAGGATGGCGTGAAGAATTCTGAGGCGGAGCCACGGCCCAAAACGGCTACTCCAGGGACCTGTCCGTATTGGCAGACAGAGGTGCAATCACAGAAGGGGATCATATCCCGATGCTGTTTCTTCCCAAAAAGTAAGATATTCCCGAATACTTTCTTCTGACCATCCGAACAATTCAATACAATCTCAGAGTCACTTTCCTTTGCCCATTTCAAACCGTCTAATATAATCTTAACGTACAGAATATATGTTAGTCACTTGCTTCTGTCCACCCCAATCAATCCAATCAATAAATCCATCATAAAGCAAAGAAGGTACGAGTACCTACATGTAACATGATTCACATACGAAAACATACTTAAACTTCCTTAAATACATAATATTATGTCATACAAGCCAGATCCGGCGGAGAATGTCATAGTCATCGTCATTATTACGCTGCATCAACGAAAAACACGAACAGGAAAAACTTCAATGGAAACAATACAAGGTGAAGATTGTACTTGAGTGAAGTCGCGAGCGACCTCTAGTGTCTTATAAAGTTATAAAACATATCAGCCGTCCAAACGAGGCCACCTGGTAAATTAAAAAACATATAAATAATTCGTTTGGCTTATTTTCCGAAGCCGGCAGGCAATGCGCGATCCATTTTTAATAATGACAGGGCATGGAAATAATGAAACATAGAATGGCTGTTATCTATTTCTATTGCAGACGAGTATACTATTATTTTGGAACAACTTCGTTCCTTTACGCGGCTTGCGGTTGGTGTGATTCGAGAGAAAATGTAACGTCACGTAAGATTTTTACCCCCACCATACGGCTTTCTCTTTCTCTTTCTCGCCTTTCTCTCGGGCACGATATGGTCGCGATTCTCGCAATCGTGTCAGTTCGTCGGTATTCGGTAAATTTCGGTAGCGGGCTGATCGCTAATTCTCTCTCATCATGCTTCGCTCGATCCGAAACGAAAATATATCGTCATATCGCATATATATCGCATATATATAATGTAATATATCGCATAATGTAATATATCGCATAGTGACATCGATGTTAGAATGATATATTGAAAAATACATCAATATTTGCAATACATCGATTGTTTTTAGAGTTTACTAAGATTATGGTTATAACATGCCTGAAAATGAAAGTAAACGGATGCGTGAATTACATTCGAAGTTTTAAAAAATGCGTGAGGATCTTCGTCCCTGACGGGGGGTCCCCTGACCGCACACGTTTTATTTTTCTTTTTATGGTGCAATGGTGCAATTAGCATATTCTGCCAGTGGCAAGTTTTTCTTCGTAATAAACAATTTCAAAGTCAAAAACGTAGCCTGTCAATGTTTAGTTCCATGGCAGTTAGTCAGGAGTCGCTCAGTAAAGTGATAGTAGGTTTACTGAGGACAGAAGAGGACTCCTTGGAAGCACACGAATAACACAATCCTATGCTTTTATTTTATTTTATGCTTTATTTTATATTAATCACAAAATCACTTTGAAGTTAACTAAATTATCACTTGTAAACCCCAAAGCACACAATACACAATTATTAAAATAATCAAAGAAAAACTCAACTTCACTTCTCGAGTTCCCTCCAAAAAGTCTCAATATACTATTATTTCGCATAACAGTGAATAACCTAATGGACTAATGTCCAGCTACCCCATATCAAAACCCAGTTGGAAACAAAAAAAAATTTTTTAACATAATTTGATATATAAAACTAGCCTCCAAACTATGTAAATAGACTCGTATTTCTTCAATTTTCAAATCTTTCATATTTATTAAGTTATGACTACCTCAAAACTGAGTAATTGCATAATGCTTATAAATCAATAGATAGCCTATAAAAACATGTAATATAATTTTGAGATAACTATAATATTTTAAACAATAATATATATATATATATATATGTGAATGTTTTGTATTGTGTGTAATAACGAATAAAATTTTTACGTTTTGCGTAAAATATTTTGGGCTCTCTTTGCTACTTTAGATGGTTGTGATTGCTGCGACTTTTCGAATCATAAAGACTGAAGACTTCACAACTCTTAACGCGGAAGTCCTATCCTATCCAGTCGGTTTATGACCATGTTTGGTGCAACCCAGTCGAAATATCGACTACAATAAAAATATAAATTATAAACAAACGAGTTTAAGATTCGTTTAATATATAAATGACGCAAATCTTAACAATTATAAAATTTGCATCGCCACATTTTCAACATAAGGATCTGGGCTGGGCCGTTCTACCAGTATTTGTTTCTGTGTTGCCATGCATTATTAAGAAAGGTGGTGGGGGACGAGGCAATGGAGATTAACGCGCACCCTTTAATTAGAAAACTTGCTCTCTTGGACGTGTAAATTTATAAGCAGAATGTGTTTAATGTGTTTCCTTTGGACGAAACGCCTACGAATAATCTATTTATAGGACGGTAATTAAACTTCACCCCAATTGGGAACTGGACGTAAATAAGTGGAATTTTCCTGGACCACTTAAATATATTTTGAGAGGAATTCATTTGGTTGCTTCGCGCTAAAGATGTGGCCTTATTATTAAAGCCTATAAGGTATAAAGCCTGAATACACTGTGAACTTTGTACACTTTTCCTTTCGAAATAACAGTTGGCACCAATGTGTCCTACGCCTAAAATACAGCGAGCCTGTGTTATAATCATGTTCAATAGTGACATGAATCCTAATAATCATATGGTTATTAGCATATATTACGCCTCCGCAGCTTATAGTCAAGTTGGCCCCCTTATTTTTGGAATTATTAAACTTCTCGTGTGTCTATCGTCTTTCAAGAGTCACTGCGCCATTACTACACAATAACCACACAACTATTGCCTTAAACTGTACACCGGAGTCACCGGCAAATAGTGAAGGTGCCCAGCTAAGAAAAAAGGTGTAGAGCAAAGAGCCTAATAACTCTAATAAGTGACCCACTGGACGACCGGCGGAAGGAACGGATCGCGTGTCGGTGAGAAGCGCCCAGGTACGTGCCGATACCTGGTAAAAATGTTGGCTGAAGGCCGATGTTTTGTCGGTATCTCTGCTATTCCATTCTATTTATTATTTTTACCAGAGTAACGGTATGAGGAATGGTCAGTGATACAACTACTCTACAGCTTATTATGAACTGCTAGAAGGTTGTTTCGAAGAAATTTGCTTTTATTGTAGAAAGAGGCTGCAGACGAGCAGGTAGTCCATCTGTTGGTAAGTGCTATCGCCAATGGATATCCACGATACATGCCAACATTAGTCCAGAATAAGAAGCCTTGGCACACACCCGGATGCCCTGCCTGCCTTTACCTTTACGACTAGCATTCATTTATCAGAAGGACATGTAATTAATTAATTACAGTAAAACGTATTTACACTGAAAATTACATTATCCGACCAATTGAGAAATGCCCTCCCTCTAGAATGTTATAGCTATCGGTCAGGTACAGGTGAACATTACATCAAAGCTAATGTCCGTAATTCGAGGAACAAGGCAATAAACAAAAAGTAATTACGGCTCTTAAGGCACAATTATGTTGACTCCTCGAGAAAATTTGTATTCTAACTTCTTTGTAATTGAGTTGCGATTCCCTTGCTTAGATTGATTATATAAGGATTTATTTCATACGTAGTTTTAGTCGCGGTAAATTAGGTCGAGAAAATTTGCGTCTTCTAAAGTAAGTTTAGGCAAAAATTGTGAAGATTTTCTTCCTTGAATCGCATTAAATTACTTTAACTTTATATGCGTTGGAAACGCATTTGCAGTAATAGTTGTCGGATTCAAATTGCAGGTATCTATCTATCTGAAATAAATTGAAATGTCCTGACTGACTGACTCACAATGTTGAACCGAAAGCGCTTAAGCTAGAAACATGAAAATTGGACACTATCTTCTTTTTAAAGCCTTACTAAAAAGGATTTTCTCAAAGTTCAAACGCCTACGGGTGAAATGGTTTGTCAAAGTAGGTATCGAAATTTTTTATTGTTTAACTTGAAACTTAACACAAATATTCTTAGTACAACACAAATTATTAAACATAACTTTAGCGTTTTTTCAAAATTGTGGCATGGGGCTAAAATATGAGGTACCTATCAAATGTTGCAAGGAAGTTAAATACACGCGAGTAAAGCCGCGAACAATAGCTAGTAAAAATAATGAGAGATGAAGAGTAGAGTTTAATTCTCTAATAACGTAAAGCAGTTGAAACCAACCTATCCCCATCTTGGAAAGAAATAGAGCTTATTGGAGTTGTTAAGGGGCAAACATTTTTAGGATGTTTTTTTTCTATTTCGGAGCACTCTAAAGAAATAACCGAAGCTATGTTGAAGGGAAGCAGACAAAATAGACAAAATTAATAAAACACTTCTCCACTTTTCGCGACCTCGTCCTTCGATTAGTCATTTCATTCAAACAATCATTCATTCATTCAAAAAAAAAAATTCATCTATTTTAGTTACAGTTTTAAAATTTGCAATGGGTCCCGGGTTCGATTCCCGGTCGAACAAACATTTGTATAAAGACAGGTGTTTGTTCGGGTATGGTTGTTGCACGTGTTGTGTTCGCCTATTTATTTTAGTAGGTCAATATCTAGGTAAATACAAAATAATATACCTAGACTTTTTCTACATTAAAATAATGATATAAATAAAAAAAAGTATAGCTATCATGTATTGAGTTAAAGAGGTTTTTAACGTAGATATTTTAGGGTAAAATTATTTATTATAGGTTGGCAACATTGTCAAAGTGAGAATTAATAAAATTATATGCCATAATAGTCAAGTGTCCGCCTTGTGGTGTCGACCTGCTATAGAATATAGCACCCCATATCTTACCGTGGGTGTCGTAAAAGGTGACTAAGAGATAACAAAGCGGCTACCGGAAATCCTGAAGAACTACATCACCTTTAAAAAATGGACTCGCCAACTCGCTGGTCCAGCGTTTCGTTTTAAGGCGATTCATCCGTTATGCATAAGACAATGTGCCCATGTCCAGCAATGTATACTGAAAAGATAATTGCAATAGTCAGTGTAAATGTACTTAACTTACTTTATGTTTCCCCAGGTTGACAATAGAACAGCCTAAGACCGCTTCCCTGCCGATGTGGAAGGTGTGGTTGCCGATGGGTTTCTCGAACTCCGGCTCATCGACCATCTTGTGAGTGATCACGTGGGAATCTGGAAAGAGTTATATTTATTTAAATACTTACTTTTAAACTGTCTATAATAATAATAATAATGTTTATAAAAAAGTGTCAAAGTGTGTCAGTATATAGTTGATAAATAAATATTTGAAAGAGGTTTGGTAATAAAAATAAATCAGTATGCATCATGGTTAACATTTAAGGTTAACATTTTATCCAGATCCATTTTAAAGTTCCCATGAGAATCCGTCTAAAGCAGGGGTGCTCAAACGATCGATCGCGATCGAGCAGTCGATCGTAAGAGCTTTTGCAGTTGATCGCGAAATGCTTCCACATTTCCTACAATGTTGACTACATTCACTAAATTTACGGCCTTCTATCTCCATTATATAAAATTATTGTATAACATGAATTCATTTGTAGAGTAATAGCAATGGTCAAGCAGCTATATAATTGTGTTTATATAATTGTGTTTATATAATTGTGTTTATATAATTGTGTTTATATAATTGTGTTTTACATGATCTTAAAGATCCCTTTATATCATTAGGAATTTGGTGAATAACATTGCACACATTGCATAACAACCTTTTAAGTGACATTTCGTTTTGGATACTTTAAGTGGTTATAATCTATCGGGGTCCCGTCCGCTGCGTGGGCAAATATCCAAGGCTCTAACGTGGATAACGTGGATTGTGTGTGACACAATTCATCGATACACATACACGATAGCGACAATAGACCCAGTTTTTTTTAAAGTGAGGCCTACAAGTGGCATAAGATAAAGTTAGAGAAAACCAATAAAACACAAAGCAACTTAACAAGCCATGCAATACACGAAAATTACAATGTCCACCACTATTGTCGGGAACTAACTGCGGTCCGAACTACTGTACTTGGACAAAGTTTTAACAATCACGCGCTCGAACGGCCGGAGGAACTTTGTCACTTTTACCCGCAATGTGTCATTTCGTCCCAAATATTTGTCATTATTTACCCGAATAGATTGTGTTATCAACAAAGTAGTTAATGCTGTCTCATATTTAGTTTAGAAGTAATTTGAAATATTAATGAGCAATTTCATTAGAATTAGAAACAAAGTTTCTAAAGATTACGTCATTAGATTACAATGTTCATTAGAAACAAAACTTACATATGAGTATGTTAACATGTCTCCGTAATGTAGATCAAACAACTTTATTATTAAAAAATATTTTGCAGTAACCATTCATAGTACCTACTATAAGTTCTCAAATCTGGCTACTCTACAATACGATAAAAAAAATTGAATTTTGAAAATGGAACTAAATTATTTTTTCCAAGATGTTATTGTTTTTTAGTTCTGGGGGCAATTTGAAAATTAGCAGAAAAAGTGTTAGCGGAAAATTGCATTTAAAAAGAGAACATTTTCGTTCAATGATTTTTATGACTTTCATTGCGGTCTAAACCAGAAACAAAGCTATGTAAGACTTAAGTTAGCATTTACTGATGAAACCTCATCCAGTGCCACTGTTTATAACTGGTTGAGTGAATTTAAACGTGGTCGTACCCACCTCAGTGACGATTTTAGGAGTAAACCCTCAAAATTGTGCGGCTCATGATTGAAACAGACAAACGAACGACATATCAGCAGATACGGGCATCATTAAGTCAAATTCAAACTATTTTACATGGTTACCTACGAGTAAGGAAGCTTTGTGCTAGATGGATTCCCGACAATTTGAGTGACGCTCAAAAACACTACTGCGTGGAATGGTGTCTGAAGATGCTTGAAAAATTCGACAATGGTCAATCAAATGCTGTAACTCAATAAATGCTGTCAATCAAATTAAATACCTTTAAAACGGCTGTTGAAGAGATGGCTAAAGAATGGTGGGCTGAATGTTTCACAGAATGGTTTCATCGCATGATAAAGTGTAGCGATTGTCGCGGAGAATACTTCGAAAAGCAATAAAGCAACTTACATCTTTATATCTGATTTCTTTTTTTACGTTCTAAAAATTTTCAGTGTCACCCATGTACACAATGCAATTATAATTACTTGTTCTACCTTTTACTATCAACGCGCAAATGAAACCCATCATTTATTTTTGCATTGAATAAAGAATTTTTAATGTTGTACTATTGTGGCGTCCGTGTCCGTAAATAGAGACCAGATACTGAGAAACGCGCTACAGCCACATGGTCTGATGATTTGAAAAAGTTCCCCAGTGGCTTTATAAGAAGGTGGCGAACATTGGGAGACGCCTATATCCAGCAGTGGAGATACATAGGTTGATGATTGTGATGATGATGATGGTCCATAATTTAATATAAAGACAATTTATATTAAATGAATCTTTAACTCGTAAAATATATATAATTTATTTGACACTTTTTATCCAATTCAATCCGATACCAGTACAATCCGGCCGAGCAAATCAAAGTACATAAAGTCCGGCAGGTGGTGTACAAAATACTTAGTCATATGAAGAACATTGAGTATATACTCGTATTATTACATATTTATTTGATTGTTTTCAAATGATTAAATAATGAAAGGACGGTCATTCTTAATAATAATGAATTAATAATAAATCATTGAAATTTATACTAATGAAAGGGTACTCTTTCACTAGTATAAATTTAAAGATTCCACAAATTACTTTTTTTTAAATTATCTAGTCATGTGAAATCAATCAAATAAATATGACTAAGCATTTTGTACACCGCCTCCCGGACGTGTAAGGTACGTGTAAATTTAATGCCTTCGAGAGCATTAGAAATTGAAAATATTTGCGCTTAAACTATTTACATCGTAACACCTTCTAAATTATGTAAATGCTTTAAGAAATATTCTACACTTACATGCTTTCATGTCGACATTTTCCTATAAGATAAAATTGCAGGACATAAACCTCCCCGTGTTCTGTATTGGTGTATAAACTCAATATTCACTTCCATCATACATATATTCGACAATTTCGACAGAACACAATAATCTGCGATGCCGATCCAATTATTTCCTACGTACAAAATATTCATAGTTCTATTAATACTGTACAAACATACATCCAAGTTTAATACGGAGAGAACGTCAACGAACATCTGGTACAACTAAATATTTCAAAGGCAAGAATGCAGCCGTTTAGGTCGTCTTTACGATTATTGATTCACGTAGCATCGATTTATTAGTATCACTATATGGTTAGACAGAACGAAACCTTACAATATCAGGTCCGAAAATGCGGCACACAGAGATATACTTCATTGAACTCAATTTGTCCAATATACAAAATGGTTTTGTTTAATCTTGTTGTGTTTTGAGCTTTACTGCTCAGACCACATTTCAGAACACATTTATAGTAATGGTAGATCAGCTACTGATTTCTTATTGTGTTGTTTTGTCGAGTAGACGAGTAGCATCGATTGCGGCCTCTGTAATTGATCGGATGTCGGTCACGCGATTCGAGTTCTAATTTGCGCGGGCTTCAAAGCAAAATCGTCATTATGCACTTAACACGGTTAGAAAACAAGCCCGCTTGGATAGGTAAGAATAGCAGTTACGTCCACTAGGTCTTTGGATCTTTGGAGTACAGTATGTATTTATAAGCCTTTTTAAGGCAACAAAAATATAGCAGCGTACTTGTATAATACCTAGAGATGTCTTAGGTAAATTTACAAAATCATATATCTTGTGGAGAAAAGTCGAGTCAGGCTTATGTCTGAAATCGAAGACGCGTTAGATCAAGTCTCGATTCGGGGTTCTCCAAATCTCCACTAAATTTCAACCCCCCGTAAGACGCAAGTCTGTGCATTCATCGCTAAAAAAAACCCTTTTAGAGATTAAGATCTCGGAGAGAACCGGGACCCTTGGTGTCGACATTTCCAGCAAAGTCAAGTTTAGGTATCATCTGGAAAGTAAAGCCAGTATGGCCTATAAAAAGCTCTGTGTGCTGAACAAGGGGCAACTTCCGATGCTCTATAAAGCTCAGGTTACTAAGCTCACATCTCTGGGCCGGCACACCGAAATATCAATTAAACCCATTTGACTCTGTATGGATGGAGAGGGAGCTGCACGGAAGATACTTCAAGGCTCCCCACGAGCCCCACGTGGACATAAAAGCAACCGTGCACTGAAAATCTCTTCGGAGAAACAAAGGACTTTGCCTGTGCAATACAGGATCAGGTGATGAAGACGAGAAACTATCGGAAGTACATACTGAAGGACGGCACCGTGGTCGTCCCTACTAGTCTTGAGACTAACCTGAGGCAGTTGGACTTCCGTGGTGGCTGGCTTTCAGCGACAATGCAGAAGGCGGTACTGCTCGATACCGCGCATATTGTCCGCCAATTTCTCTTCCTGCGGTCCCGAACCTAGCCCGACTGTGCTACCGCCGGAAGTTATCCCATCTCTCCCTCATTTAGGCTCATTCGGAGAGAGATGTGATGGTTTAGAAACCAATTTTAAATAATAATTCTTTATTTGTTTTAAACATGGTAATATACAGGTGTTATTTGTTAGACAATATGCACATACATGTGCATATATATAATGTGCCAAAACATGTATATGATATGTCAAACTATTCCTACAAATCTATAACATAATTATATTATAATTTATATTACATAGTAAGTTTCCCCTTTATATACTTTAATGATTATTTGAATGATCAAAGAACATTTAATCTTATTATGTTCTGTGTGAATGATTATATTATTGACAATTTTAATGATTATTATAATATATTCGTACAATGCATCCTGCGACTGCAATAATTCGACTTCATTACTTTATGATTTATTATAATTTCAATGAATTAGGATCGGAACAATCCCAACGTGCGAATTTGGAGTATATTTTGCAAATGGATTGTATAAAACAATAATTATTAGGTTACACAAAAATTTTGTTTCAACATTTGCAAACTTGATCTCGGAATTTAACTACGTTCCGGTACCCACAGATTTGGGAGAAAAAACTTAGTTGAAATATATTGGGTAGATCGAACAGTAACAAAAAGAAACAATTATGGTAGTAAGGTTACAGAACGACTTCAGAATAGGTCGCTTAACTGTAGACCGCTTAACAGAAACGGATTCGGAACTTCAGTAGCAGATGTCAACAGGATCTCTCATAACTTTGTGCATACTGTTTTCAACTCGGCTAAAACTTTGTTTCGTATAGTTTAAGAGTAGTTTGTGACACATATGTTGAGTTCGGCACATTGAATGTGACTTTATTTTTGACAGATATTTCGGCTACTGTAAATTTCTTGGTTTATACTTGCATTGGCTTTGTAATTTGAAGTTTCAGTTTCCTGCCCAATTTTTTTCCAGGCGAGGGTTAAAAATTTTACATTATTATTTGCTTTATTCTTATACTCGCCATTCAATTTAAGATCATATGAAAGTACGCAGAAAGGATAGGATTTCTGTGTACATTTATGTGAGCTTAGACTGAATTTCACTTCGTCATAGTACTAATAATAGCCTAGCGATGATAGTTTAGAGGTATTTATTTTCGATTGTCATTCGTCACGTCGTAAGTTCAAATCCTCGATCACTGAGCACTAAGTTTGAACTTGAGTGAGGTTTTTCTTTAATATCAATACAGTTTATCATACAATATCATACAATTCTTTAATATAATATCTTTAATAAAAATAGTCAGGAAACGCGCATATTACTAAATTAATAAAATGGAATATGTTTATTCACCAGTCGGCACTGGGCCCGCGTGGTGGATTGTGGCCCGAAACCTTAGTGATTTACTAGGAAAGGTATGCCCTTCAGAGGTGAAGTTCAAAGGTTAAAAAAAGGCTGACTATATCGTTTGAACTATTATCTATTTAACCTACCAAACACACTCTTCAGCTGTACTTGGTTAAGGTACCCCTTGCTTTATGGATATAATAGTGACCTAAGCATAGTAGTATTTATTAAGAATATGCCGAAGACAATACATAGATGGGATGTGGATACACATGGATCCATACTATGGTACATTACATTCGAACTCGGAAATGTGAAAGTTTTAACGGGCGGTTTGCGGACCGAAGCTTCGAAGTTATTCCATATATCAAATTTCTAAATAACAGTGCCTAATAGGTATATGTGATACATTGGATTAAATAACTTGCATTTATGGTGTAATTTATTAATAATTACATATAGGTTCCCTATACATAGTCTATAACATAAATATAAAAGGGTGCCAAGTTACATGGAAGGGATAATAGAGTTTATAGAAATGGAAGGAAAAGACGTGGTCGCGTAGTGTGCTAACTAAAATAGTGAAGAGTTAATAATTGAATCACAGCTTCACTTTAATAATGATATCCTTAAGAGAGGCAATAACACAACAACAGAACTACTGATTGCTACAACTGACTTGAACTACTGAGAATTATATGTTGTTATTATACTGATCTATACTAATTCAATAAAGAGGTAAAATTGTGTGTTTGTAGGTATGTTGGGGGTAATCTCTGGAACTACTGAACCGATTTCAAAAATTCTTTCACAAATAGGAAGCTACATTATCCGTGTCTAATATAGGCTACATCTATATATATAAAAATCTCGTGCCACGGTGTTTGTGGTCGCACTCCTCCGAAACGGCTCGACCGATTTTTATGAAATTTTTTATGTATATTTGGTAGATATGAGAATAGGTCGTAAAGTATATTTCATACCGCTAGGTGATTAGGGTGTCCCTATCCAGAAAATTTTTATTCACTAGAAATCATTTATATGGCAGAACAACGTTTGCCGGGTCAGCTAGTTTTATTATGAATATTTTGAAAAAAAAATCTTATAAACCGAAGCGAAGCGAGGGCGGGTCGCTAGTATACTATATAGGTACTGATTATTACATAATTATCAAGTATTACAAAGAAACAATTACCACATATTTGGGACTTACTTCGAAAATGAAATTTGTGTCAATCGATGCCTATTAATTATTAAATAACACTAATAATCTAATGGATATTTATAGTTGCGTTTGACGGCTGAAATGAAACTATTTTATTATTAATAGTCTCACGTCATTTACTGGCGTAACATACATTTTATTATTAAATAACAACTATTACTTTGCCTAAATTTTTCGCTTCACAACTTTAGTTTGGTAACTTCGAATAAATCCAATAATAATAGAACTGATGGTAAAAGTTAAAATAGAATACAGTGAAACTGCTATTTCAATATTAATCACGCTAATGGATAATTTCACTTCAAACCAATGTTCAATTTGGAATTAGTTTCCAATATATATTTTTTTTAGAATGAGACAATAGTATTATAGAGAAGCGAAATTATACCTATTATAGCTAGTGAATGACAAACATAAACTATAATAGCAACATTTAGTGAACATAGCAACATAGCTGAAATAACTGTTAACACATGGCCAGTATGTTGATAGAAATACCATGTATTTTATTTATTTTATTTTATTTTATTTTATTTTATTTTATTTTATTTTATTTTATTTTATTTTATTTTATTTTATAGAAAAAAATCGGCAGTCGAGCATACAGTCTACCTGATGGTAAGTGGATACTGTCATCCATAGACATCCACGATAAATGCGACATTAGTCCAGAATGACAAACGTTGGCACGCCCCTGGATGTGCTACCTACATTTGCAGATTAAGGCATGGATTGGGAAAATGGAGAAGGGGATAGGATGGCATGGGAATGGGCATATCTCACTCACTACCGAAACACGTACGTACGTACATTGGGGAAATACGATAAAGTCGGAAATGCAGTACATTTCAAGGTAGTCTTCTGTGAGAGAGGGGTAACGTGGCCAGTCGAGTGCGCCCAGCTGCTGTGGGAATGCAGCGTGCACTCCCCCCTTCAATATGATAATATAATATAATTCTTAAAATTTAAGCAAAATACCTTTTATGTTTTGATAAATGAATTTATACAGTTCACGAAATCAAATTAATTTCGAAACTAAACAGCGCGTTGAAGTATAACCGGTAAATAAAACAAATACAATAATAATACATGGTCTAATAGACAAAAATACAGAATATCCTCGTAGCGACCCAGTAATCTAAAAGGTTCTCAATCAAATTTGTTATGTAACCTTTGTATATTAAACACTAGCGACCCGCCCTCGCTTCGCTTCGGTTTATAAGTTTTTTTTTTTACAATTTTTTTTTCATAATTTCAGAAACATTTCCACTATACGTTATATTCGTGTAACTCTTACGGTTTTTGCAGCGCACGCCGAAATAGCTCGCAGATGGCAGAGTTTTTTCCGACTTATTTGACACTTATCGTTATATTTTGGCAAATTTACACAATATCTTTATAAATTACAGCCTCTGTGTTATTCTGCTGTATGAGCTATATTATCTTAAAGTTTCATTAAAATCCATTGAGTAGTTTTTGCGTGAAAGAGTAACAAACATCCATACATCCATCCTCACAAACTTTCGCGTTTATAATATTAATGGGATTGAACTAAAGTATATATGCGAAAATTGTATTAGCTTTAAATAAATTCATAAAGAGGCAAATCAATTTGCGGCACCGAGCTTGTATCAACGGAACGTTAACACATCGCTTTCACTGTTTCAACGAGCAATAAACAAATTAAATATTAATCCTATTAAAAGTTACCATGTAACATCGGTTTCTGAGAGATTATATTGTACAACCAATTTATATCTAGGCTTCCCTGCCCCCCGCTGTATCAATCAACAAGGTTATAGAGGGGGAGGTCAGTCTGCTATTCTAGGTCCAAAATGCCTGGGTATCGGGGTCGACCCAAGCAAACAATCGTCGAAAGTTAAACATCGGTCCGACCCAAACTTCTAACTATGAGCAATTCCTCATTTAAGCCATAATGGGTTGTAGATACAAGTGGCTTGTGTGTTTTACAAAATCAATTCATTAATGGATGTTGAGTGAATACCTATGGCTCACTGTTTTTTCTGATCCTTTGATGAAAGGGTCCAGTACTTATTACTTGTAAATAATGTAAGGTAAGCACAGACACGTTACAGAGCAGAAATTAGAAGGCTGTGGGGGCTCGGTAGGATTTAGGATAACACCACACTATCTCTTCCCGTGGATCTCATAAATGGTGTCTAAGGGATAACAATGCCGCTACCACAAGGCGTGAGGCTACCGCTACCACTGTACCACCTCTAAAAGAGAGAATTCAGAGAGACAGAGAGAGAGCCAAATACTCTATTAAAATAAATCAACGTTTTCAACCTAAATTAGAAACATTTCGATAAAGTAATAAACGATATAATTATCGCCTGCGTTTATATTAGAATCATCATCGCATTACCTCTTTAAAACACGGCACCAGTCACGCCATGTTCCGCCATTTGTGTGTATCCATTGTACAACTAACTAATGATAACACAAAAAATTTTATACAACACAACACAATACAGTGTTCAGTGCCGCCTAGGGACCACGGAGCATGTGGGTGCATTCCGACCTTGCAGTCTTGCTCACAGCTCTCTTGAATAGCCCCATGTCGGAGTTTAACGGAAAAACCTCAGATGGCAGTTCATTCCACAACTTTCAAGTTCATGGTTTAAATTGTCTTTTTGACCGCACTGTACGCAACGACTCTATGTGCACATCAACTTACATTATACCTTCGTGGCGGATTATAGCTAACCCCACTTCAAAGAGGTATGCACTGAAATGCATGGAAGCAGGGAGTGATAAATTTGTTTTTTATAGGGCAGTAGGCGGATGAACATGTGGTCCCCCGTGTTGTGTAAGTGTTACCATATTGTATAAGTGTGTAAGTGTTGGTGGCCCATGGACACCTGCGTCACCAGGAGGTATGCGGGTACGCCGCGAACCTTACAAAATCCTATTTACAGCTCTCTTGTAGAACGTCATTTCGTAGCGTAATGGAAAGACCTATTGAAGCAGTTCGTGGTATAAAATAGTTTTTAACTGTTTAGTCGAAATTTTTGAAAACCGATTGAATTATGTATGTGTTCTCCGTATTTTTAACGTCCCACCGCAGGGCACAGGCTTCCCCTGGTAAATCATTTGGAGGTTTCGAGCCACCACCCATCACGCGAGAATACGTAGACCTATTCATGCACATTGTCTTGTGCATGAGAGATGTATGGCCTGAAAGCGCCACGCTGGTCAAAAGGGTTGGCGAGTCTATTCTTTTGGAGATGGTGAAATTCCTTATGGCTTGTGGTAGCGGTAGACACCCAAAGGTTAAGACGGGATTGTGTTAATCTAAAGCCGGTCGATACAACATGACGGGAAATTATGGCATTTGCACATAATTAAATTGGCTTCCTTTCAACATTATTGAGTCCGTCAGTATTCATAAACCGACCTACATAAAACTAAACCTTTAGCAATGGAAACACACAAACACGCCGTGACAGCCGCTACCTGTCACCAAGCTTCGCAGACCTGCGGCAATAATTACAGCGGAATTAACTTTGCCGTTTGCCGCCAAATTAAAATTTAGCAGTTCAAAGTAGAATGGCGCTATATTCCGTTCGTTTTATTTGTGATTAATAGCCTTTGGTTGTATTTTTAATTCGATTACTCTTTTTAACTTAGGAAGTTAAAGTGGTACTCTATTTACAAGACTTTAAATTACCTGCATTATTGGTGTTAAAAAATAGAGTCTGAAACGTGACACAAGACTGATTATAATGAAGAATAATAAACGCTCATTAAAATCGGGACGAAATAGACTGGATTTTTCAAATTTTATCGAAAGTATCAAGATACTCATGGTATACTACAAATTCAAATTACCTACCATTTAAAAAAGTTACTATGTAAATAATTCTGAATATACCGTTACTTGACGTTACGTTGGTGAGTCTCTAAAGAATTCTTTATTCTACATATGTATTTCTTATTATGTATAAAGGCGGCAGACTAGCATACAGTTCACCTGATGGTAAGTGGACATCCGCGATACATGCCAACATCAGTCCAAAAAAACAAATGTTGACACGCACCCGGATGCGCTGCCTACCTTTGGAAATATAGGAATAGATTCGGAGAAAGGGTTGGGAAAATGGGGAGGGATAGGATGGGAATGGGCTCTTGCACATTTCACTCACTACCGAAACACGTACGTACATTAGGGAAATTAGAGTGGGAAATGCAGTACATTTCAAGGTAGACTTCTGTGAGAGAGGGGTAACGTGGCCAGTCGAGTGCGCCCAGCAGCTGCTGGATTGCAGCGTGCACTCTCCTCCTCAATATGATAATATAACGTGATTCTTAAAATTTAAGCAAATTACCTTTCATGTTTTGGTAAAAGAATTCAAATGAATTTGTTCACGAAAACAAATTAATTTCGAAACTAAACAGCGAGCTGACGTATACCCAGTAAATAGAACAAAAACTTCTTTTTCCATTTAAGCTACCAATAGCGAGCCTAAATTCACGAAAAATAATTTCCAACAATATTAAAATTGTACAAAAATTAAAGTTATTCTACATAAAACCTTCTAAAAGGTTACAGTATGATTTACATTTTTCATCTCCACCCATATTAGCATATATTTTCATACAAATTTCTGCTGGTGAATCGATTTTTCAATTACAATCCACTTCAATTTCCAACCTAAGCGTGGATTTGAATCCTCCTCACGTATCATCGAGAGCCATTCTGTCTCTCATTTCCCTCTGTGGAAAATGAAAGAGTGTTAAGCGTATCACACACGATGAAGATACTATAACATAAATAATAACTCAGCGTATATTTATATGTATTTAATTTAAAGTGAACCAGCCACGTTGAGTTCGCGCAGAAGACTGTTCAAGACTGACCATCATAACGTCGTAGCTCGCCGAAAGCAGTTGCGCTTGGGTTCAGCTAATGCTCTACGCATTAGCCGACAGCATTGATTTGTGGACCTGGGCCTAAGAGATTGTATTGATTTGACAGTCCAAAGCCTGTAAAAGTGTAATACAAAATTAGAATCAAAATCAAACTACCAACTCCTTAATCGTTCAATTTACTAATTACTAGTATGTAGGTATGAACTACGTTCAAAGGTCAAAAACCTGAACGAGCGGGTGTGGATGGTGTTATACACATAAATGAATCAATGTAATAAAGGTAATAAATAGTTTTAGTCTACTGATTGATTTTACACTATTTATTTTTTATGTAAGATTCACGTACAAATTGGATTAAAATATTATATTAGGTGATATACCTGTGATATGACCGATTTAAAGGAGAAACAAAAAAAAAATCTTTGTTATAAAAATATTTATTATGTTAGTTGAAATATTGACCCATATTATCTACACACTTTCGCCACCCCACGGGCATTTGATTGATACCACTCCTGTAAAAGTCTCGTAGTACCCATCAATTAATTCTTCAAAAGGCCTAATCGCAGCCTACTTCAGACAGAACATTTTTTTTCTTACAAAAAGTTGTCCAAATTTCGAAAGAAATGGAAATCTGTTGGCGGTAAGGTCGATCCGCTGAGTATGGTGGGTGAGGGAGAGTCTCCAGGTCTATCTTTTGAAGTTTTTAAACAGTCGTATGAGAAGTGTGGTGAAGAAGAAGTGGAGATGAGCGATTGACCAAACTTGTTTGCTTTTGTTACCAGCTTTTCCATCATCGTCTGCAGCTACTTACGGTATACATCTGCATCAATCGTTTTACCGGCTCGCAAGAAACTGTAGTGGACAATGCCGGCACAGGACCACCAAACTGATACCAGTAGCTGTTTCTTAGTTATCTTGCGGTTTGGACATTGTTGGGCTGCAACTTCTGGATCCAGCCACTGATACGTACGTTTGAGGTTATCGTACAGGATCCATTTCTCATCACAAATCACGAATCACGATGCGATTCAAAATTCCTTCGTTTTTATGACAGTTCAATAACACAGTTCACACATACTTCGACGAGTTGTTGTCGCTGACGTTCGTTCAGTTCATACGGTTTCCACTTTTCAAGCTCCTTTATTATGCGGATTTGACGCAGATGAACCAACATTGTTTTATCACTAACATCAAACTCTGCTGCTAACTCAGCTGTACTTTGAGATGGATCTGTTTCCAGTATAGCCTTTAATTCATTTGATATTAACTTCGGTCGTAGGTCGTCCGTGGGGCTTATCTTAAGATCGATATTTCCAGAACGCAAGCGTTCAAACCATAGACGCACGATGCGATCGTTTGTGGTATTTTGCCCATACACACTATTGATTTCGTGAGCTGACTGACTTGCATTGTGCTGCGACTAAACTTATATTTAAAAGTAGCACCAATTTTCAATTTGTTCATTTTATTTTCAAGACATGCACAAAATTTGGATACAGAAAAACAAATAAAATACTGATTTTGAAATCAGAACACCGTAGCTATTAGATGAATTTTGTTTATTTTGAAATTCGAATTAGAACAGAAGATATCGAAACTCAAAGTGATCAGTTATAAAATCGGTAATTTCATAGGTAAGCACCTAATAGCTACCTTCATCGTGTGCGACACGCTTTAGACCAAATGCTTAACTCGGACACTTAATACAAAGGATTGTAACTTCTAATCTGCCAGAAATAAGACTCATGTCAATGTTTGGTGACTGGAGTAAATAAGAGAGCTATAGAAGTCAGGTTTCGATACGAACAAGTGGTCGATAGTGGATGAAACAATTACGGAGTTTTGGGGTAAAGTAGTGCGTTAATTGGTGTTAGATTGACCCTTGATGGACTGCCAAGTGCGAGAATAAGCGGGGTAAATTATGTTGATGTTGCCTTCGTTGTTTTGGATTACTTACTTATTATTTTCGCAAAATATTCAGTTCTATTACAATTTATTATATAATTGAGATATGTTCAGTAGTACTTATCGAATAATATTTAACATATCTGTAAAATGCTATTTCAAAAATCAGCTTTTGTCGCTACCTAAGCTTCCAATAGGAATACTAAAAGACAAAAGAGTGTCGGTAAAGGACAACCTTTACTGAACTTCCTGCTACTAAATTCCTCAAAACTGGCAGCTAATGAAAAACTTAAATTCAAATTCGCTCCAACTCTAATTTGAAGGTTTTGGCGGGAACTCGAGAAGTGAACCAGAAGACACAGAAGAGTACCTTGCAATGTACTGCATTTCCCACTTTATCTTATTTCCCCAATGTACGTACGTGTTTCGGTAGTGAGTGAGATGTGCCAGAGCCCATTCCCATCCCATCCTATCCCTCCCCATTTTCCCAACCCTTTCTCCAAATCCATTCCTATATCTCCAAAGGTAAGCAGCGCATCCGGGGGCGTGCCAACGTTTGTCATTTTAGACTAATGTTGGCGTGTATCGGGGATGTCTATGGGCTATAGCATCCACTTACCATCAGGTGGACTGTATGTTCGTCTGCCGCCTTCGTCATAAAAAAAAAGGTAAGTTAAGTTTTTGTTTGATTCATTGTAAAAAGTGTGTATTATACGTTTTGTGGTTTAATAGTGATAGTTTCTTATATTTCAAAGTGTTTTTGTGTTTAATATTTGTGATAATCAAATAAAAACGCTTTCTTGTGCGTCCAAACAGTCCTCTTCTGTCCTCAGTAAACCTACTATCAATTACTGATGATACGTTTTAGACTTTGCAATTTTAAATTACGAAGAAAAACTTGACACTGGCGGAATGTGCTAATTGCACCATTGCCATACTTATATTGAAAGAAAAAAAAACTCTAATTTGTTGTAATTTTTTTAATCTAATTTTATGTCTCAAAATCAAATATGATTCATTCTGCTGTGTACTTTTCGATCCGTAATGATTTGCCTATTACATTCCAGTGAAACCCTCTGTATCACTCCTACTTATGTTTATGAATATCTCATAGAACCCTTGTTTGCGCATGTTAATCACCTTTTTCAATATAACAACAAAATATGTATATTTAAAAAACACCTTATTAGGGTAAGTACCTACCTACTGTTTAATAGACTGGTTTTACAAAGTGTTTACCTTTGTAACATTAGTTTCATAAGTACTACCTACTCATTTGTTTTAGTGTTTTTATTTGTATTACATTTACGACTAAATATGTTGCTAAAATGAGCACCAGCTGTTACAATTTTCCATCGAGCGTAGGAGCGTAACCTAGAACATATACGTAGGTGACTCTATATAAGTTTTGAAATATTCGAAATTTGAAAATGAAACACATTTGCCTTATACTTATCTTATTTTAAAGATAAATTTATTTGAAAGTAGAAAACTAAATTTAAAAAATTAACATGTGCTATCGCATTTTCGATAGCACTACAAGTGTTTTTTCTTTGCAATTATAGAGTTAAAACTATGATCTTTTATGATTTTAAATTTGGTTTAACTGAAGAGTTAGCTTGGAATGCTTAAAATCAGCATATTTAACTCCGTCATGTGCAATCGTTTTTAGATGGTTTGCTGAATTCAAAAGAATCAGATCCCACCTTGTAGATGAAGAGAGAAGTGGACGACCGCCAACAGCAGTGACTGCAGAAAATGTGTGAAATGTAGAAATGCTGGTGAGAGAAGATCCACGAATCACTTACAAGGACATTGAGGGGATCGTCAACATTAGTTCGGTGAGCATCCACACCATTTTGCATCAACATCTTGGTCGCAGGAAACTTTGTTGAACAACAAGGACTTTTATTCAAAAATCTGTTCATCCCTGTGATTTCTTTTTGTTCCATGTAGTCAAGGAAAAAATAAAAGAAAACTCTTTTTAGAGTCCCGAAGGACCGGTAGCAGCATACGAAGCAGCGATTTTTGATCTGTCGGAGGAAGACTGGCATAAACGTTTTCAGGGTTGATTTAAGCGAATGGAAATGTGTATAAAGCATGATGGAGAATATTTTGAAAAAAAAAAAAAATATAAATAATGAAATTCTATAGTTTATCTTTTGCTTGTCTCAAAACTTATATAGTCACCTACGTAACAAAATTACAACAAAACATCACCACAACATTTATAATGGGACACCATTCTGTTTATACAACATAGTGACTCTTTGTCTTACAGCTCATGGCGGGGATTTCATTTCCTTACCGTCTGTTAAGTAAAGGGTAGTTCAGAGTGAAGGAAATGGACAATGATATAGAACGGCTGGAAGTACATTCTATAGTACGTACGTTTGTTTGTACCTTATGTTTTGTTGTAATTTGTATAAATTTTGCCTGACTACTATTTTGAATTAAACTTAAATTGTAAATAGTATGACATTAATAATGTTTATGTAACTACTTTGTATTTGTGTACCTAACGGCTGAACTACATTGATCAACAATAAATGAATTGATTGATTAAAATATGTTTTACAAAAATACATTGATCAGTGGAAACGTAAAGCGTTCATTTAATTAAAGGCAAGTGTTTGTTCGACTCTAAGTGGTGTATTCGACTTTGAATGTGTCCAGACCCATGATATAGAGAATCCTAGTGTGCGAAATTAAGTGTAGCGTTTATTATTTACTCTTATATGGCTTGCTTTTTAAATTATTTTTAATCGAATACTATATTTATAGGTTACCACAGGTAACGTGATGTCTACGACAAACACCTTCGAAGTTTACAAATAAAGGATGCCAACTAATACACAGTTTAAAAAAAAGTTGAAGTATTTCTATTTACTCTCTATTCCTTCCATCTGGGAGTAGGAGGGTTCACGATGCAAACCCACAGCTGCTGGGCGCACTCGACTGTCCACGATACCCCTCTAATCACATATCGTAAGGAAACCAGCATGCTCAAGAAATAAATAAAAATCTGGAGGATGTGTATCCACCAACAAGCAGAGGGCCCGCGTGGTAGAGTATATATAACCCGAAACCCACTAGTGATTTTGCTTGGGGAGACCTGTGACCTGCACTGTGACGTTATAGGCTGATACAAGTACAGGTAAGTATATATATTGATTTATTTTTTAGGCTACCACTCAATCTAGGCTAATTCTAGGCTAGTGCTTAACCGTGGGAATCAATCAATTTCTTTATCATGGCCATAACGTTCACATTATTATAATTAAGGCCACAGGGTTTAGATTGTAAGTGGGCCTATATACGATATATATATCGATATATCGTACGATAATCTAGACGAGATTTTCTAAAATAAAGGTCAAATATTGTTCTACCCACTTGAAAACTGACACACAGTTCGAAGCCCTAAATGTCCGTAGCTATTTAGGCCACCGAACGCAGAACTAAAGATAAATAAAAAGTGTCGACACTAGTTTCTCATGTTACATTGTGCGGCAGCACTGTATGTACTCGATGGTGCTGAGTTAGTCTTCATTTGACCGCTGTCACAATACCTCGCCTGTATAGAATATTACATTGTGCTAGTAAATGATTTGTAAACCTATGTGTTTTTATTAAGAATCTATTAAATAGACTCACGTGATAATGTGAAGCCACCGTCATGTGAACATGTTGTTACCGATTAGATAATTTCGACTCCGGACACGAAACTAAAGATGAATAAACGGTATTTTTATATGGCAATGGTGCAATTAGCACATTCTGCCAGTGTCAAGTTTTTCTTAAATTTTCAAATTTAATGTACGACTATCATGTCAATATCCAGTTCCGTCGATGTAAGTCAGCCCAGTCCCGTCAAAGTCAGGAGTCACTCAATACAGTGATAGTGGGTTTACGGAGAACAGAAGAGGATTCTTTAGAAGCACACGAAAACCGCAGTCCTACGCATTTTTTTTTTATGGACGAAGGCGGCAGACGAGCATACAGTTCACCTGAAGGTAGGTAGATACTATCGCCCATAGACATCCGCGAAACATGCCAACATTAGTCCAAAATGACAAACGCTGGCACTCCCGCGGATGCGCTGGTTACCTTTGGAGATATAGGATTGGTTTTTCAGAAAGAGGTGGGAAAATGGGGAGGGATAGAGTGGGATGGGAATGGGCTCTTTCATATCTCATTCACAACCGAAACACATACATACATTAGGCAAATATGATAAAGTAGGAAATGTACATTTCAAAGAAGTCTTCTGTGAGAGAGGGGTAACGTGGCCAGTCGAGTGCGCCCAGCGACTGTGGGAATGCAGCGAACACTCTCCCCCTACAAGCATGAAATGAAACTAGTGTCTACTGTTGCCTTTACCCGGAGAGAAATTCTAATTTGCCTATTAAATGTTGTTCAGAGCATTTTTGAGGTAACATTAATATGGACAGTTTTAGTCTGAAACTAGAAAATTTTCCAATTGTTTTAACCTTAGTTTCTAGAATATTATCTATTGAACAAGTCTTCATAGTAATATTGATAACTAAAATAATCAGAACGATGTTATATTTGATTTTACAGTAATCTGAGGAAAATTTCTGTAAGGTATGTCTGTAAAGTTAGCCATATGCATTTTTAGATAGTATAATATATAGAAAGTGTCGATCTGTGTTCAATGAACACACAGATCCACCTTAACTTTGTTATTAGTAAAGATTATTGTTCGTTTCATCGTGTGAGCGGGCAGGGATCTATGCGGTGCGCTTAATGCGGTCTATTGGCCTTTGTTTTAGCGCAGTCGGACATAACGTTTAATTGACAACGTCTAATAGACCGGCACAATAGAGATGTGAACAGTAAGTACTCCAGAGTCCAGTATAACTGGCAGGATATAAGTACTCAGACTAAAATAAATCGTAGTTCTTTATGTACAATGCGTATTTCATTGTAATTGAAATAGTGTATTTGATATAACATTTGTTTTATTCGAGCAATATGTGCAACATTTGAAAAAATGCAAACTTTCAATTCGCTTAAAGTTTCATTTAAGTTTCGCATTCGGCCGACTTTAGCATAGCACTATCCTATCTCTTCCCGTGGGTGTCTTAAAAGGTTACTAAGGTATAACGAAGCTGCTACTATAAGCCCTGGGGAACTACACCACATCTAAGAGTGGACTGGCCAACTGGTGTTTTAAAGCCATGCATAAATGCTATAATAGATAAACAAGAGACTAATTAATAGAAAAGTGTTATAATTGGATTTGGACGTACGGTATAGTAAATAACTGTCTTATTTAATTAATATATAGATTTCAAATTGTCAATAGAGTGAATCAAACTTAATATCGCCGGTATTCGTATTAACAGTAATTTTAAAAATTATGTTTAATGGTTCATTTCTATAATTACCGCGTAAACAAAATAATTCTTAAAAGTAATGATAATACAATGCGCTATTCAAATCCATATTGTGTAATTGGATAGAATAATTGGTACCAACCTAAATCTTGGCCTATCAGAGCCTGTCTAATACCTACCTATTATGTTTCGAATAAGTAACTTTTTTATTTATACGATCATACAGTTCAGCTTTTGGTAAGTGGATACTGTCGTCCATAGACATGGCAACATCGGTCCAAAATGACAAACGTTGGCACGCCCCCGGTTGCGCTGCCTACCTTTGCAGATTAATGAATGGATTGGGAAAATGGAGAGCGATAGGGTGGGATGGCCTCTCGCATATCTCACATATGTATCTCAATGAACAACTTCTCGCTAAACTTGAGCGTGTTCTCAATAATTGTAGGTAGGTTCATCTTCGGACTTAGTAAGTACGATAGATAGATAGATACGTAAATAAAACATTTATTCAGAAAACAGGTACATGACGCAAAGTTACAAAAGAAAATACAAACACACTTATTTAGACATAGAAAGTATATAGAAATAGAAACAGCGTAATCTGCCGTCCATGGGTCCTGTGACTGCCCCAAATGGGCGTCCAGCTCAGCTTTCGCTGTGTGTCTGTTATGTTATATATGACACACAACGCCTGTTTTTCAGCTGGAACCCATGATGAGATCATATCTCCCAATAAAACAACCTATATATATTTTAAGCATCTTTTTATATAAAAAATAACAATTTAAGTGTGTACAATAAAATAAGTATTCAAATAATAAAAGTTAATGAATTCTTTTTTTTAAACCCTTATCGCAATAAATTTTCAACGGCCGAGGAAAAAACGTAGCCTTCCTAAAACCCCTGTAAAGTTCACCTTTAAATATTAACAAAATCGGAAGTCGTGTTTCATGACTGCGATAAATAATTCATGGAGTGTAAAAATGTTATTTAAATACGGTTTAAAGCGGTTCTTGCCATTAATCAACTAGTGTCAGCTTGGAGAGATCACAATATGAAAAACAACAGTACCTATGGATCTTAAATACGTATAGGTACAGGCCGTTGCATAAATAAAGGATAATCCTTCAGTCGTTGCTAGGTCTGATAGCTTACCATAATACAAATGTTTTACCGTAGGGAAACCCACGGTTTAGAAGTTACTTTTATTTATTTTTTACAAGTAAATGGTGACCAATTTCTACAAATAAGTAAATTTTACGTTGTTTTTAGCTTATTACTCCTAATGAGTTTACTTGCAAACGTACACTGCAATCGCACAGCAGCTGCTACACTAGACTTCACCTCCCAACCTTATCCCTCTCCAACGAGAAACTGTTGTAAAATTTACTATATGTATTTTTCACTTAATTCTATTACTCCAATGTGCGTACGTGTGTTTGTGAGATATGAATGAGATATGCCAGAGCCCACTCGCATACGCCTCCCCGTTTTCCGTTTTCCAAAAATCGAGGCCTACATCTCCAAAGTTTGACATGGGGGTCTCCCAACGTTTGTCATTGTGGACTGATGTTGGCATGTATTGCGGGTGTCTACGGGCGATATTATCCGCTTACCACCAAGTGGACTGTCTGCTCATCTGCCGCAAATCTCTATAAAAACATTCGCAAACTGCGTTAAGATATCATACTGTTAATTTCGTTAATATTGTGTGTCGTATGAGCACGGGAATTGAAAAATTGCACTCCTATTTTGGTATTCTTTCGAGCCATAGAGCCTCTTTTGCAGACGGATGTCTTGCCCAGTACTTTGCTTTGTCATAGCGAGAGGTTAAAGACTGCTGACCTTCCAACGGTGTCCGAGTTTCCCTTTGTTTGTCATCGAGACGATCTCTTAACCTTTAAACTGAAGTGTTTTGTGACATACTTATAATTTATCGATAGCATCGTATTAAAATCACAGGGGGTTTCAGGTCATAGTCCACCAAACGGTCCTAGTGCGGATTTGTGGATATTATACACGTATGCATCAGATATTCTTTAATTGTTGCGTCTCTCTGTGTGTTCTACCGCCTGTACAATGGGATTCCTCATGAATGGTTCAGTATAATTCCTATCTCGAGTTTCTACAACCGCACCTTCCGTCACAGAAGTGCGGTGCATCCGCATTTCCTCTATACAGAGGTGTCGCGGTCCATAAAACATTATATAGCGCGAACACGTAGGCTGTGGAACGAACTGCCTCAAGAGGTCTTTCCATTACGCTACGAAATAGGGTTCTTCAAGAAAGCTGTGAATAGGATTTTGCAAGGTCGGCGGCGCACCCGCATATCTCCTGGATTTGCAGGTGTCCATGGGCGGCAGTAACACTTAACAGTAACATCACGTGGGACTGCTTGCTCGTCCGCCTTCTTTATTATAAAAAGAAAAAAAAAACGTACTTAAAAAGAAAGTATTACAGTATAGGTTGAACATTATTTTGAGTATACCCGTAATGTATTTTCAAAGATAAAAATTATAATTACCAGTAAAAATTATGGGCAATATTCGGTAACATAATTTAATTGTTTGAGCCCTTATCCTTAAAATAAGCCACTTTATTCTTACTTTTGCATGTTTGATACACACGACTGTGACATGCATGTACACATCCCGGTCGAAAGTAATACACTGTAGTAATCGTCTCTGTTGCCGATACGTCGCTGACTGACTATCTGATGACAGAGACGACGCTCTACAAAACCGAAGCTAGCCGATCATAGTCGATGTGTATTACTTTCGGCCGGGAAGTGTATATATCAATTGAGGTAGTATTTATTAGGGCCTTACCTATGAAATTGCTGTTTGTTCACAGTGGACACTTTGAACTTAGTTCTCTGGCTTAGAATTCCATATTCAAATTTATTTCAATTTAAAGCTACGACATTCCTTTTCAAAATCGGTTATTCATTTGTTTTTCCGTCAAACGACTTTTTTCTTAGATATCGTTGTGTTTGCGACCATGGAAAATTAAAAAATTGGCATTATTATCGAATATGATTTAATATCCCATATGAGTTCCGTCGTGATTAGATCCGAGTAAGGACCTAATATACCTATTTAATATTATGTTGTCGATGTTCGTTTAATATTGCCAAATTAAGAATAAAGGATCGTTGGCTGAACGGTTGAATCTTGCGATTGTACTAATATGTTCATAAATATTTATAAATATAAGAAATTAAATAATGTCGTCTGTCGTGTACGAGAAGTTATTAAATAAAATTAACACTAATTCTGTACTTCTGTTTGCAATTCAGTGATGATTTTCTCTTGTTAGCAATTTCCTTTGTCAAAGTCACACGACACGCACCGGTCCATAGAATCGGGTTGACACTTTAGGTCACTTCGGAGCCTAATTACCGGGAGAGAATTACTCTGTGGCTCCATTGTTTAACTTCAGTAATTACCTTTGTTGGCCGGCGCCCTAGAAAGCAAACGTTTGCAGAGAAATCGACGCGCAGTTCTTAGAATATCAGGGGGGACGTTGGTTGGTACAAATTCAGCTTGTTACAATCTACTCTTGGATATTATTTTGGATAGGTACTTGTACTTTAGAGTACGTATAGTTACTTTACAACCATTTCCGCGGGAACTTATAACGGTTCGGGATAAAAAGTATCCCATATGACCAAATGACACAGGATATATTATTATTAATGCACTAAATTTCATAAAAATACATCCAGTTGTTTTTAAGTTAGCTCTGTTATTTATTTATTTATTTTATTTACACTTCATTGCACAATATCGTACAAAAGGCATCAATCGTACAATATCGTACAATATCGTACAAAAGGTATCAATCGTACTATATCGTACAAAAGGTATCAATCGTACGATATCGTACAAAAGGTATCAATCGTACAATATCGCTATTGTACATACGGCGTCGATAATGATTCCCATGGGAACTCTGTAATGGATCTAAATAAAAAGTACCCTAAATTTAAACGGGTCACTTAAGCTATAACTATGACAAGTTTAATTAAAATCCCTCCAGTGAGTCATTTTGCATAATGCGTGTTCAGATAGACAGACGGAAGGACAAACAGACAGAAAAAATACAGTAAAAATATTTTGGTCTATGTGCAATGCGAGGATTTTTTTCAAAAAAATATTTAATATACAAATTATCCGTTACGATTTTATTAAATGTAAAATTTAATATATCTAGTAAAGATAAAGATACCGTTACAGCAGACTTTACCGCAAGAAATAAGCTTCAATAGGAACTTATTATGACCACGTTATCCGTTATTATTAAAGGGTATATTATTTCAGGTATTTTTTTCCTTAAGTACCATTTCTAATACAAGTCTCGAGTAATTGAGTCCCGTGTATGTACAAGCCGTATTTCTGAAATAAAATATTAATATCACTTACCGTGTACTTACCTGGTCGGTAAGTACACGGTAAATGTACCGTATTTATTGTTCGTATCGTTTTTGGTATTGTCGTAAGAAATCATTGTTAAGCGACTGACTATCCTTTATTCTTAATTTTGCCGTGTTATTTGACTGTGATGTGATTTCATTAAATTATATATTATGTATGTTATCGATATATGTGTAATATTGACAAATAAAGAATAAGGCTCAAAAATTAAACATATAGTGTGATTACTATCATGTCCCAATACCAGATTTTTATTCCATACCATATTATATATATATATATATATATATATATATATATATATATAACTTATCGCGCCAGCAGCGCTCGTGCGCTGAAGAGTACAGCGCTCCCTTTAACAACACTACCTGTTAATGCGACACATAGTGTGTAACCAGCTTTATGCGCAAACACGAGCCCTAATAATATATATATATATATATATATATATATATATATATATATATACACATACTAATTAGTAAATATTTTATAGATTGAAGGTCCGATTTATTATCGTTTAGTGCCTTGCGTATCCAAGCCAAGGGGGTGTTATTAGGGCTGCCGCGCCACTATAGCGCATCGGAGATGTTCGCGAATGCCGATACGGTTGATTTCCATACCATATTGCGAATAAGAATAGCATCACCGATGTCTAGGTTGGGTGGAGTCTCACGTTACTTCGTACAAGAGGTGACTGGCGGCGACAACCAGTGCCTATAATGTAATATATATATATATGTGTGTATGAGTAGATAAATATATATGTATATAATAAGTATAATACTAATGTTGTCTATAAGTTGTTACTAACACTGTTGACAATATGGATCTTTTGTAATTTCAAATAAACGAATTATTATTATCTCTATATGTATAATGTGGGTCATCTTTAATTGATTTGATAACATCAATTTGATATATGACTACTACACAATTTTTGAAGCACATTAACGTTAATAACACTGATCGAAATAATCAAATAAATACTGGTAACATTTTACCCAGTGAAAGTTTAAATTACGAAGCCAAAACTACATTTCCAGGACAATCTGACACAGAAGTGTAAAGTCCGGGGTAATTATCCAAGTTAAACAATAAAAGGTCGTTGGTCCTGACTCCCACTAATTTCCCCCGAAATTTTAGGGTTCGTGTTTGCACATAAAGATGGTTACACACTGTGTGTCAATAACAAGCACGCATTAACAAGTAGTGTTGTTAAAGGGAGCGCTGTACGCTTCACCGCACGAACGCTGCTGGTGCGATAAGTTAGTGCAATTGGACCTTACACGTTTTAGACTCGAGCTAACTGAAAATGTTTAAGACTATCAAACATTAAAAATTAACGCTGTAATATATAAATATAACGCTCACTAGTCTTTAACGCTAGAGTTTTAACAATATATTAGCGCTCACTCAACGCTCGAGCGTCGAGCGTTCAACGCTCGTTTTTTCAACACTATTAACAATGTGTGTCTCTATGAAACTTAAAATAAGTGTACCTTTGTTAGACGTGAGATATTGACTTTCAACGCGGATATCCATACACGATAATATAAACTTACCACCAAGTAAAATGCCTACTCGTCTGTCACCTTCTTTCTATAAATAAAAAAAAAATGGAAATAATGGAAAAATTTTAAGCATAAAGTTCATTTTTAAAATAGTAAACGGTTTTCTTTTAATATACCTTTTTTATTTTCGAGGCTTCGGTCGGATTTCTCGACTATGCCAGCCTTATAGGGACGCCCACTTTAATCCTGTCTTCTCCAGACAGCTCTCAAACTGATAGGTTTTTTTTACAGGAAGAAGGCGACTGACGAGCATGCAGTCCACCTGGTAGTAAGTGGATACTGGCTATGCACAGTTAAGTTAAATATTTTCGTTGTTTTATGTTTTAATAAGGCAACATCGATAACGCCATATTTAAAAAAAACGCCATACCAATTATGATACGTATTGTAAAAATGATGATACATCGTGAGTACTCAGCTTTAGATTTGCGCAAGGAGACAAAATAAGGAAAAGTCGCTACACAATGAAGTTTCTACTTTTAGAAATTAATTGAGTATGAATATTAATTTTACGAAACAATAGCAAAGAATTCATTAAATTTGTTTCAAGGACGAAAGTTCCAAATAGACTACGCTTAAATATTTGGGACAAAGTTTGATTAAAACTGATCATGTTACTATACTAATCATGTACTTCACTACAAGGTGGGTGGGTGGTATAAATCTGTTTAGCAATTACATCAGATACATAGGCCATATGTAAGCCGTTGAATTATCATTTAATTCTTAATATTAATATTTGACGATCGAATAGTCCGATTAGCTCTAGCTAGTCTGATGTGCTTAAGGTTCCGGGTTCAATTTCTGGTTGGACATTCATTCGTATAAAAACAAATGGTGGTTCGGATCTGGATGATTTGTGGTCGTCTATATGTATATCTCTGGATCCATGCTACAGAGAATTCTGGTATGGGCCATTAAATATTGAGTTATATATTCAAAGTAGATAAATAATTCGTTTTTGCTCAAGATCTCTATTAACACTTGGAACAAATATTACAACCTCTTTTAAACCAAATCACTCCCAGCTCCCAACAATATGGCGATTTTCGATTAGACATAGTGCTGTCTAATCTCATTACAGGGAACGAGCGAGATGTCGTTAGAGATATCGACAAGCAACGACATTGAATGAGAACTGTAGGGCAATGAACCTTGATTTGTTTCTCCCTATAAAAGATTTTCATTTTACGATGAAAATCACCGATAAACATGCACCGTTAGAAGAGAGAGAAGAGGTGAAGGAAGAAGGTAATCGACACTCGTGCAGTACAACAGAATAACTAATAGTGCAAGTAAAGAAGACTCACTCCCTAGTAACGCTCCATAAAACCTACAAAAATATACCTATAAAATAAAATGTAGTTCAGAGCGAGCCAAATTGAATCCTACATCGCACCGGAGAAGGGCGATATTACACTGGACCGCTGAAGGACACGCACAAAATAGCACAACGTGCGTGAATCGAAAAGTTTGTCACCCATAATTATAACTTATTATAATAGTTGTATTTGTTTTAATACATAATTTTAATATTTGTACTAAAATTTAATTAAATTAAAAGTACCTACTTACACAATATGATGGTAGATTTTAAATGCTTCTATTTGCGCGTGCGTTACAAAGAGCTCGCGGCAACCTACTGAAATCAACACCTACGCAGGGGCCCGCTGCTGTATGCGTATTTTCGAACCTAAAGTGCGGAGTTCGCCGTGCCTGGCGGTACACAAGAAGGTTTTTATATTTTACGACCCGCCCTCGCTTCGCTTCGGTTAATAAGTTTTATTTTTTCAAAATAATTTTCTAAAATTTCAAAATAAAATATAGCCTATATTAGACACGGATAATGTAGCTTCCTATTTGTGAAAGAATTTTTGCAATCGGTCCAGTAGTTGCAGAGATTACCCCCAACATACAAACAAACACACAATTTTACTTCTTTATTATAGTATATTATTCACAAATTGGAATAATTTCCGTTCGTCACAAGGGTTCCTGTTAAAAATTAAGCTTTCAGCATTACGCTCAACCCATTGCTCGAGTGTTATAGTTCGAAGTTAGTAACCTTAGTAACAGCAGTCGCGTTTTATAAAGCATTCGACGAAGGACTCAAGTGTTTAGTAAAGCGAGCGTTTTACAACACTACTTGTAACTTATAACCCTTTTGACAATACACTGCCATGAAAGGAGAATAATAATTCGTAAAAGATGTTTTTAAACGGTTTTATTTAGCTCGACCCGTACGGAATTTATTTGTTTATTTATTTGGGTCAAAATTAGAAATTGAAATTTAAGCACCTTCCCGTTGTCAGATTGATCTGAAATTTGGTACACACATTTAATTTAGATGACAATACAATATAATAAAATCAATAACATTATAAATCTAAGATGGCCGCCGATACAAAATGGCGGATTACATATTTTTCCTTAACCCCCTCAATATGGGTATCAAATGAAAGGGCTACACGTAGTTTTCAGTGCACATAAAATATAAAACCGTTTAACTTAAAAGTTTTTTAAGATTGTTATTTATTGTTGTTGATTATAAATATCGTTATATATGCAGATGAATAAAATTAAGCCCATCGTTTAATTTTTTCTGCACCCGCTTTAATTTTTTAAATTTAAGCAACGGTCGACTGGTAGGGACTTCCTTGAGGCAATAAATCCGCCACTCTACAATATAGTGCAAAAAGAGAAAATTAATAAATTGTGAATTAAAAGGAATTAACAAAAAAGTGACCCTAGAGTTACGGACCTGCGTCTTCGGTAACTATTATAAAACAACAGTTTGAAATAGAAACAATAATTATATTGACGGATAAATGATTTTAGATGTTCAGTCAGGATTGGTTTATACTCAATTCTGTTCCGACTTTGACACAAAATGCTATTTCTGTAGTGTAATTTTTTACTAAGTTCTTGGCATTCTTATCTTAACTCACTTATTAACTCTGAAAGCGATTGGATTGCACAAACACACGACTGTTATATTGTATTTAATTTTAAATACAAAACAAAATGGTAAAGGTTCAGATTTGTAAATAAAATATATCAACCCAATTTCGCCATTAGGTAGAATTTTTAAACTTTTTAAATGTGACCGATTCATCTGCTTGCTGTCCAGAAGGTACTAAGTTCGAGTCTAGTTCGTTCTGCTCACTACGACTTATATATTCGAAACTAGAATCATAAAAGAGCAGATCAAATCAAATAATTTATTATATTCTACTTATTATATTCTATATATGTTCTACTCCAACATTCTTCAATCATCATGCTAAGATAATCTCTAGGTACGTAAGAGCATTGATCTAGTAGCCATTAATACGGCTTTCTTTTAAATACACTTAAGGTTGTGAGTTGTGAGACTAAGATGTGAGTTATGGAGTTGTAAACTTATAGTAGGTTCATTCCGTGCACTACGACTTCATACATTCTTAACTAATAAAGGGTGCGCCAGAGAAACTTACTTATTTGAAAGGTCAATAAAAAAAAAGTACTTCAGTTATTGTTTTAAATTTTTTTTTTATTTGAGAATACAATATCCCAATTTTTTTTTTATGCAGTCTTAAAAATGACATCGGATAAATGGCGACCCCCATTGCGCATACACTGATGAAGTCGATTTTTGAAATTTTTTTCCACTCTTCGCAGCATATCAATCGGTATGTTGGCAATGGCGTCGCGAATGTTGTTCTTGAGGTGTGCTATGGTCCGTGGTCGAACCAGGGATTTCAAATAACCCCATAAAAAGAAATCGCATGGAGTCAAATCTGGAGAGCGTGCCGGCCATTGGAGATCGCCTCTGAGAGAGATGAGGCGTTGTCGCAACAAATTCATTGAGTCTCGTGCTGTGTGTGCTGTGGCTCCATCTTGCTGAAACCACACGTTCCTAACGTTCATTTCTTCGAGTCTTGGAAGAAAAAATTCCTCGATCATGTTCCTGTAACGAGCTCCATTCACGGTAACTGCGCGTTCGTTTTCTTCAAAAAAATAAGGACCAAACTGCGAAGGCCCGCTGCTCTCTAGACCAGAGCATGATGGCAACTGACTGGAGGGAGAAACAAACTTGGGAACTTCCCCCTCCAGATGCGCCCCCTCTTGCCCCTCTACCCGCCCAACTCACCGCGCGGGAATTTTTTCAAATAAGTAAGTTTCTCTGGCGCACCCTGTACCTACCTTAAGAAAAGAAAGAATAGAAAATATGTGAGTTATCCTGTGAGTTAGGCCTCCCCTGGCAAATCACTGCTTCTATATTTTTATATATTATTTATTTTAAAACGGGAATACTACCTGCTACTGCGCGTTGCCAGTTTTCACGCATCACAAACCCGTGACGTAATCACGAAGCTAAAATGTTCCAGCAGTTTCAATAGTTGACACAATCGTATTTTTTGGCGCAAAAATCCGAACTATATTCGTCGGTAACATATCGCCGATTACATTCAGGGAGGTTTTACTCGATGTTTTACAAAAATGAGAATTTTATTTTTATTTTTCATATTTGTACTTCGGTACTTCAATATGGAATACTCAGTGTGTATTGTTATATGCTGGAACGGGAGCTGGATTTTAATTTCTTTAGTTGAATTTGGAACTTTTACAGGTGATCTTGTATTCCTTGTATCCCAGGGGCTAAGAGTTAATATCCGATTATTTTATATTACTTATATAAAGTAGAGAATGAAGGGCTGCATTTGTAAGGTCTACCTCGTATAGATAATTATAAGAATTCATATTTATGTTGAAATTAAACAAAAAATTGCAGCGCACATTGATTAAAATGACCAGATTTCTTAATCAGTTACCACCTGTTACTCATTACAACTGTTACTCATTACCGGAATACTAACAAAGGTCACAAGACAAGTTTTTACTAGAGTGGAGTAAATTCAACGGAACTCTTACAAGGCTCGGTACGATAAAAACCATAAAACAGTGACTACTTGACAAAGTATTAAGCGTTTTAGTGTCTCCAAACATCTAATATTTCGCCTAACAAGCAACACGTAACAAAAATTGTTGTTAGTAAGCCCTACTTGACCTGAGCGGGCATGTCGGCGCGCAAACCTTATTACCGCATTTAATCCTCTTATGAAGATACCCCCCCCCCATCCCTTCCCCCTACGTGTTGGCCCACTGCAATGAAAGTAAGTAACAGTGGTAAAACTAACCATTGTACTTGAAAATCTATCTACTGGAGTACTTGTTTTCTCGAGTAGTCTTCCAAAAAAGATTATAAACTGTTATTCTAATTGAAAGTTGTTGGTAAGAAATAGAGATGGAATGGTTTCTAAAAACTCTAGAAGATGACTGTACCTACAAAAATTAGTACAGACGAGAAGACAATCTAACTGATGATACATATAAATATATTGTGGCATAAAAAATATTATTTCTTGATTCCAAAGCATAAATCGCATGGTTTTTGTTTTGTGCTGTGGCCGAACTATTAACAATCATTTATCCATTTATCCTAGTGCACACAAATGATAAAAATAATTACAAAAGACGATACATACAGGAGGCGTGTTTGTCCATTTCATGGTTTTATTTGTTTATTATCTTCTCTTACTGCTGTCCCACATCCGTGGCGACATGATGCTCCACTGAAAACCTGTGGTTCACTGCAGCTTATGCTGAACTGGAGTCTATTTCCGGCATCGCAATCCACATCAGCACGATTATACTTCCTATTGTATTGTGGCACTTATTCTGTGTATATTTCCATATTGTTTTCTCTTTATTTTTGATGTTACAAGTTATTGTGTGTTCCGGAATAAGTGTTGTCTATTGTCTAAAAAGCATAAAGCAAAAAAAAAGCGTAATCCTTATCATAATTCTTGTTCATTTTAAATATTTAAAGCATTTAAGTTTTCGTCATAAAAATTAATTAATTAAGTAATAAACTTCACATCAACCACACAAACGTATGTGACTCGCGTGCATTAAGTATAATTTGTATAGACTTTCCATACCGTTACTTATTTTTATTGTGAACTCCGTTCTCTAGAGATGTCGGTTTAGTGCGACCTGTGTTCCTAGCACACCTCATGTATATACACCATTATTATTATATTCATGAGAACGTTACCTAGTATGTATGTCCTAGAAACGTTTCTAGGGCGTACTAGGTATTATTCTCGACTCAAGAAGAAAGCTGAGAAGACCAACAGAATACTGGTAGGATTTAGACACAAATTAGGAAATTACAGCGATGACCGAGTAACTGTTACCAGCCCTTTTATAGTCCACTACCCCAGTAATCCTCCTCATGGACATTCTCTTGTGCATAAGGGATGTATGGCCTTAAAAGGCCACGCCGATTGAATTGGTTGGCGAGTCCACCCTTTTAGAGATGGTGTAGATGCTCAGGTCTTGTGGTAGCCGCTTTGTTATCCCTTAGTCGTCTTACGCGATACCCATGGGAAGAGATGAGGTAATATTGTAAAGCCGACCGAAAAAGGGTTGGGAAAATGGGAAAGGATAGGATAGCATGGCATGTGAATGGTCTCTGACATAATCCACTCAATAACGAAACACGTAAGTAAATACATTGGTGAATATGATAAAGTAAGAAATGCAGTTGAAATATTACGGTAATTGTTAATTTCTCAACTGTTCTGTTCTTTCTATAAATAAAATTTTATTATATAATATAATAAATATTTTTTTATTCGCACAAGTCAATAACAGGATTGGATACTTTTATTTTGAAAATGTCTCGAAGGATGTTTTTTTTCTTTGATGGTGTACATATTGCATTCGTATTTCTAAATAAAATTGGTCCACTGGTAGTAAGTGGATACTGTCGCCCATGGACATACGCGGTACATGTCAATTTCAGTCCAGAATGAGAAATGTTGGCACGACCCCGGATGGTGCCCCCTTTGGAGACATTTGGGAAATAAGAAATATGTGTATATATAATATTTTTTAAGTTGCATTTGTTTCATAATATGGGATATTTATATGTGTCCCGGGACTAGTCTGCTGGGAATTTACCGTGTATGTTCTACTGAGTAGAACTTTGTTCTACTCAGTAGAAGATTCTCCAAAGATTTCAAGAAGAGAAGAAGAGAATCTCCAAGAAGAACCAAGGAGAAGATTCTCCGTTCGAGTTTGTAGGAATGTATTTATAAGATATAATAAACTAAGTATATTATAATTTCTTCGCCGTTCTCTAATAACGATAAGAAAGTGAATTTTACTTAAATTTGAAGCAACTTTATTCAGATGGAGGAGAGAGTCAAACAAACATACAGCATCTCTTTGTATGGTACGGTTATTATAGGATGAGCTCTGATAGCTGACATAAATCTTAACATAAATCTTTAACGTGTAGTAAAAATCATTTTTCGACTCGATAGTCTTTTAGGGATGTTTTTTTCTATTTTATTGTGTATGGCTTAAGCAAGAAACGGTATTTACATAAAAATAATTAAATAACTGTCAGCGCTCGTCCTATTATGGCCGGACCAGACCATAAGTACCTATAGATCCATTATATTTACAGAAGGAAGCCAGAATATTGCAAAACACATTACAAATTCGTTAAAGAATATTTTGAATTATTTTCAAATAACTCAGGTCAATTATTTATTGAACCGACGGAGAATCGCTCTCATAGTTAAATAACTCACTTCCGACGACCGGTCCGGTAACGAGTTGACCGCGGGCCAAGTCGCTGCTGGTGGAAGACACCCGGCTCCGCGGAGAGTTGGCAGTCAATAACGTACCTAAGTAGATCATAAATGTCGAGTCTAATATTAATATTTCAATTTATACTATACTCTAATGGAGATGATATAAGAATGATATACCGGAACCGCAACCAGAGGTTTTGACATCCACTGTTGGACAAGCACACTGAAGGATGCTGAAGGTGCATGAAGGATGAATGGCTTTAAAACGCTACGCTGATCGAACTGGTTGGCGAGTCCACTCTAGCTAAGTCCATTTAGCGAGCGACTAAAAGAGAGAGTGTTCCTTAGGGCTTGTGGTAGCGGCTTTGTTATCCAGCTATAAGTTGGGGCTCCTAAACCAGATAGACCAAGCAAATCTTGATTCGGGGAATGTCTGCCAGAATTTGTTAAAGGTTTTTTTAATAAGATAAACCTACTGAGTCGATTTCGCTCCTGTAAATTTTGCCCTCCTTAAAAAAGGCACATGTATTTGATGACATTAGTGAAAAATACAATAAATTTTGGTAAAATTTGCATTAATTTTAAATCAAGCTAGAGACTTGGAGTTTTGAATAAAGCAAAATGAATCGCTAATGTTAAATGTCTGTGTTTATTTTTAATTTCCGAATATAGTGTTACTTTTCTAAAAATACCTTTTCTTTTCTTCTTTTCTTTGATCTTTTCCGAAATTCTAGGAAAGTTGTAAAAAA
Organism: Sesia bembeciformis; assembly: GCA_943735995.1. NCBI lineage: Eukaryota > Metazoa > Arthropoda > Insecta > Lepidoptera > Sesiidae > Sesia > Sesia bembeciformis. The sequence goes on from OX031040.1 coordinate 12,947,285, forward strand.
ATGCATATAGCATATAAGACACTTAGAACTTGTTTCAGAGTTATGTATAAAGATAAGACATTTTTATATGTCCTAAGTACTTAGAACACTAAACAAAATAAGTAAGCAGTAAGGAAACTTCACAAAAATTCAAACATTTAAAATTTCTATAAACCCTTTATTTATATAAAAAGTTTTAGAGAAAATAAATATGTATTACATTAAATTAAAGAATCATGGTCTTGCCGTTTCTACGAATAAATGAGTTCCAAAATTATCAGTATGCGCCAATTAAAGAAAAAAATAGTTAACTTTCGAAAAAATACTTTGACACACGTTTTCTTGAAATGGACTTTTTGTATCCACCATACCCAAACGCCATATATAGTAAATTGATTCTTTCTACGAGTCGATTATGCTCAGTAATCATATATGTTTAATTTTTTTTTGACATAAACTGAGATAAATAAACCTGGTTAAAAAAAATCACCCATATTCATGGGGCCTCGTCCACCTCGGGGCTAGGCCCAGCGGGCCCATGCCTAAAGACGGCCCTGAAACCACATCATCCCTTCATGTTTTCCGTTTGAATCCTACCTGTTGGAACGAAAAATATTTTATAACTTCCCTGTATTGTGGTAAGTAGCGGTCTTTAAAAGCCATTATGATAATTCGACAACTTACATTAAAATATTTTGTGTATGAAAGCTGGTTAAGTTGTTGCTGCTTACTCGTAATTTTACTTTGTTTAGTGGGTACTTTAAAATGTAACACATCATTATGCGGTTACGTTTTTAAAACGTAAAGTATCCTTTGTAAGATTAGGACACCTTCAAATTAAATGGGTCAACAGCGGTTTACTTTGTTCATTTCGTGTGTATGTATCATGTGGATCATGTGGATGATATGGGAATAGACTAGATGACATATCATAAGTTCTTATCACAGAAACCTGGACGGCGACTTCTTTAGGGGGGGGGGGGGGGTTGTAAGTACTACGTAATAAGAATGTTTCATTTTTAAAACACATATGAATTAAATAATTCGAGAGCTACTGAACATAGAACACTATTAGACTGTAACGTGCCTGCCCTGGAGTGCTTGTATAACATATATGGTATGTACTCGTATTCTCCAATCGATGGTGTGTATGCATTTTGTGTTATCTTATAAGTATATATTTGGGAATATTGGATATTGGACAATATCGATTAGAAGCAATAAAAAAATCTAAAACAACAAATTTTCCTTCAAACAATTAGTGAAATTAAATGACATACGTTGTTAAATATGTCACTCAATTCCACTTAATATCATATTTATGTGACATTGTATAATTCTAGACTGGGCTGTGAAGAATAATTTGTAAGTTATTTATTGGTAGTTTCTCCAAAAGCAACGGTTTTATGATTCGAAGATTAATTATTTTTTGTTTAAAGCCCCATATAAAATATCTCAATATACGAATTTAACTTATTGTAAGCAGTGCAAGAGCGTCTTCCAAATTTATTTTTAGCGTTTAAAGGTAGCAACGTGAAAGAGACTTATATGACGACTATTAAAAAAAGGACATCTCAGTGAAATTTGACTAAGTACGAGCAGATGTGAAGAATCGATTTTAATATCAATAATTTCATACAAATTCTCTCACATTGTATCATTTTGTATTTTTATGACATAATCAAATTCTTGCTCTAAGTAACTACTCTTACCGCGAGTGTCGTGAAAGGTGACTAATGTGATAAAGTCGCAACCACAATCCCTGAAGAAAACTACACCACCTCGAAAATATGTTTTTAGGCCAGTGTTGTTAGGCAATACATGCACAAGACAATGCCCTTATCCAGCAGAGGACGAGAAAATAAGGGCTTAGTTACGGTTATGTTATTCACGATTTAATTTATTTTGTATAGCCGACATTTCCGTCTAGTAGACCGTGGTCACTACGAAACTCTAACCGGTTTACATAACATTTATTTTGTTAACACCCTAATGAAGATTAGATATCCAGCTGCGCTTGTTGTTGATATGAATATTTTCTATTGCAATATAATAAATAACATAAAACAATAATCAAATTCCGGCTCCAGCGGCGTATTTGCGAAATATTCAGGAGAGTGAACAGGGAACAATGCAGGAAACATGCGGAATAAACACTTGACGTTGCAATCCGACTGCGTTAAATTTTAATACAACTACTACCGGTTAGTGCACAAAGGTGACGTAAAAAGCTAGAATGGCCTTGCATATGGCGGACTACTCGAGAACTCTAGAACAATTTGCACAATGTTGTTTCAGGAGAAATCTACCCATTATAGAGATTTTGAATTTAGAATTTCTGGGAAAACACCTCTTTGGAATTTTAGAAAAAAATTCACTTCGTTTCGACCACAGATCTTAAAAACAAGGGAGATATGCCATGAGCCCGTAACACCCGACGCCTGGATATGCTCAAAATATAAGTAGTCATATCGCTTTCACAGTTCGTTCGAGGGTAGTATTGTTCTTTTGTCACTTTTACAGCTTGTGTGCGTGCCAAGCTAATCGTAGCGTTAGATTTAACATGTGCGACATACCAAGTGTGTGAGGGACCTCTTCTTTAAAAGTGGTGACATCGTATATTTTATGGTCTGTGGTCTCGACTAAAGTAGATATATAGTCGTCAAATTGTGGTCATCTCATAGGTCATGAACTGATCTATCGACCATTATTTACTGAAAATGCTGTATGCCATAACTTGACGCTCAACCAACTGAGCTACGGAAGCTGTAAGAGCCGTCAGTAAAATTTTGTTACACATTCAGTGAATCAGTTAACATCGTATTTATCTATAATACATATATGTGCGTATGTTCAGTTGTTGTACATAGTAACATTGTACATAGTTGTACATTTTGCCGTGTGTACAAGGTACACACCGACAATATCAGTACTTCCGAAGACTCGAATAATGCGTACCGTTCATGATTGAGGCAGACTCTTCGTCTTTTCAAGAATATATATTTTTTTCTTTCTTTTCATATATGGCAAATGATTTCTAAGTCTATAACGCATCATGTCAATGTCTAGTCCGGTCGAAGTAAGTGGCTCAGTAAACTGGTAGTAGGTTTACTGACAGAAGAAGACTCCTTGGAAGTACACGAAAAACGCAGCCCTATGCTTTTATTTCATTATCACAAACATTACGTACAAAAAACACTTTGAAGCTTAATAAACTATCATTATTGAACAATAAAACACTCCATACACAATGTTTATAATAATAATCAAACAAATACTTCATTCCTCGAGTTCTCGCCAAAAAGTCAATTACAATTTCCTTTCCAATATAGCAAATTATATAATTACAAGTATATTTTTTAATATGTTATAATTTTATATTTACTCAGTATATGACTTTTAGCACTTTGGCAATAAGGCGTGTTACTTACTCAAATTGTCTTTTTACAACGTTGTGTTGGTGTACAATAAAGAGTTTATATATCTCTCTTTTATTTTTATTATTATAGCATATAAAGAAAACTCATTTTCTCAAATGAAAATTGGGTCCAAAAAACGGATCGGTTTGTCTTGTATACCCAGATTCAACGGTCTGTACAAACCTACTTCTAAAAATTTAAAATCATTTCTGTATGTAATAACTTAACAACTAGGATATATCTTTGCTTAAACATTATTTAACATAAATTACATGCATGCCTATCGGTACATTTATGTGGTACATGTATGACTCAATTACATTACTACGTAATAACACACCACGACATATAAACGTAATTGCGACTACCTCCTTTGACTTTTTCCAACAAATACAAAATTGCAATTTCATATTCCTGTTGAGGAAAATATTAACTTTCATATTCGATACGTTCCTGTACTTGCACGTATAACATAGTATTTATTGACTCCCATGTCCTACCAGAATGTAGTTGTTTTTTTATAGAAAAGTAGGCGGTCGCGCTAGAGGCCCAAGTGATGGTAAATGTTTACCGCCGCCCATGGATACTTGTAAGACCAGGAGATGTATGAGGTTGTGTGAGCTCCCCAATTTCTCATCCACAATCACATCAAGGTATTTTGTTGTATTAGTTCTAGTTAATAGCGCACACTTACAAATTGTTCTCTGGTGATTGGTAAATATATTATACTCTATTACTATTACTATTTTCAATGCAAAACTTTGTTCCAGTGATGATACTACTGTTTTACTAAAGCAAATATATTTTGTTTTGTTTGTATTTAGAGCTAGTAGATTATCCTCCAGCCAAGCCGATACCATTCCCATTCCCTCCTCTGCACGAGTTCTAACATCCTTCCAACATGCTCCATAAAACAACAGCACGGTATCGTCCCCAAACATAACGAGATCCGCATTGGTGATATTAGTTTTGCATAATTCATTTACATAAACTAAGAACAAAGTGTCGGGCCAAGTTTACTTCCTTGCGGAATACCATATGTGCATACGGCGCCGCTACTCATATGTTTATCTTCCCTAAAATATTTCCTGAAATAGTTTGTAAACCACTCCAATACATTACCTCTAACGCCAATACTATGTAAACCTGCTACCAGAATGGATATGCAAATGGTGTCAAAACCCGCTACCAGAATCGGAATGCAAACGGTGTCAAACGCTTTCTGTAAGTCAAGAAACACTCCTAGACATATTTCTCCCTTATCCACAGCTGTCCATATAGCCATTTCAGCCAGGTCCATGTCTGTTAAATTCAATTTAGCAAGTTATGCAAAGGTTGCTGCCTATAGTCGTAAAGTATTTATTCACTTCGTTCAGTGAGTCAAATTAATTTTAATTAAGTAAGGAACTCGAAAGTTCTTTTAACGGCTTCAAGGACTTCCTTGATCACACTCCACGTATCTTTTATGTTATCTTTTAACAAGTTTTGTTTGGTAGTATTATTGTTTGAAATTTGTAACTATTTGGTTACAACTATTCATGTATTTTATATATTTTTGGCTCAAATCAAGATTATTCGAACTTTCTCAACTTTCGAGTGCATCTCATCCCGCTCACGAATATTATCTGGTGTTATCCATGTTTTGAGAGGAAGTCATCGCTTTGAGATCTTTGTTGTAGTGGAGTTATTGTTAATTATAGTTTGTAGGTCACGATTTAGACCCTCGGCTGCTAAGTCAGCGTTACAGACTTTATAGATTTATAGAAATCATGCCACAATTTTTCATTTAATTGATCACCAATTGCCTTGAAATCAATATATAGCTTGTCACTTACTTTTTGTTTTCTATTAATATGAGCTTGTTCTCCATATAATTATATTGGACAATGATCAGTATAATGTGGGAAAACAATAGATTTCCATAAAGAAACTCTTTTAATCATAAAGTGGTCTAAACAAGTATTAACCCTAGTTGGCCGATTTATACTTTACTGAAGACCATGAATATCACTAGACCTGCTATCGATATTGCCTGCTATACTGTTGAATAGTATAGGTATATATGTATCTATCTAATCTATGTATTTATCTAAATATTAATGGTTCAGTTATTCATTAGTAAAGTAACATCTATGTATATAGACGAGATATATAGATAGAAACACCAAAAACAAAATAAAAACAATAACAGACATTATAGATACAAAAATGCACAAAACGCGGTGTTATCGCTTAAAGCGATCTCTGCCAGTTAACCTTTGGGTAGATGTATCTATAGGAATTAAATATTTGATCACAGGTAAATGGTGTACAGTATACATAATTACGTAACATACATCCTATAGATACATCCTTTAGACTTGTTTGCTGGTTTATAATACAGAGGTACGGAATATTAAGCTTGTAACGCGAGAGGTCTCCTCCCTAGAGAGGAAGCGACACTCCCAGCTAATGGTAGCTCGGTTCACACAGTATTTACGCATCCGTAATGATAATGTATATGACGAACTGAAATTAGCCTCAGTCAGATGCGCCTCGTGTAAGCTATTCTGACGCTGTCGTTTTAAAAGGCTCTTCCGTAAATGATACGAGATATTTATTTATTTGAAAGTTTATTGCAATTAATATTACAAAAGGCGAGCTTAATGCTTGGAAGCATTTTCTACCAGCCAATCTCTAAATTTAACGGGGAGGCACGTTGGCAGGTGCAACTATGTTGCAATTTACCCTGGTGTTGCACGTGTCCATGGGCGGCGTCTATAAAATAGGCTTGTCTATAACAAAATATATATATAATACTACATTACTATATGTTACTATGTTAATATATAACTATTTATATCTAATTATACTCGTACTATTATATTATATATCTGCATTTATATATATTATATTGTATATTTTATCGGTAGCTTCAAAAAATATTCCACTGTTGAGTTCTCTGGACTTTCAAAATTGTTTAATCCAAAGCTAAGACAAAACCGATCAAAACCGGACTTGAGATTGCAATCCCGCAGTGTTTTCAATACCGCGGTAAATTTGTGGGATTGCGGCCGCGTTAGTTTTAATTTTTTTATGATTTGTAATAAAAAAATACACTTAGTAAATTATTTAACCGACTTCAATTATTTTGAAAAGAAAACGACAACATTATTTCTGTTAACAAAATAACATTAATTTGAATCAAATGTTAAGACTCTTAATTAATACGAGTAAATTAACATCTCTTGTACATTACGATAACTTTGTGTAGAGCTGTTTAAATGTCAATTAGTTATTTAGTTCTATGCCTAAATCTAAAGAAACCTAATCAAGTAATTGTAAGTAATCACTAATCATTCATACTAGTTTTCATAATATAGTTTTCTTCAGTTTGTATGATACAACATTTCATCAATTTTGATACAACATTTGTGCAGTTTCGATATTTTAATAGCTCCAGTGCAGTTTCAATATTTTTAATAGCTCCAGTGCAGTTTCAACATTTCTGTTGTCATCTTTAATAACTGTCCTTTGCACAAACCCACGTCCGCGCTATTTTTTTAAGAGTTTGCTGAATCAGCGCGGTTCCGCATCCCGCAGACCCTCAATGATCCATACGGGATTCCGCTTTGCAGGATTACAATCCCTACTCCGGCCACGTACCGACATCGATCAAGAATGACAAAAATTGGCACGCTGTCGTAAGTGGCACTGACCTTTGGTGATTTTGGAGTGGACTTGGAAAAAAATATACAACAAATTTACAGTGAATGTGACGAAACAGTTTGAACAAGTAGATATACGAAAGGTTAGAGATTTGGGAAGATTGAAGGAAATAGATATAGGTGAACGTATAATAATAATAGTTATATGTTGAAATATTCCTAATTATAGAAATATTTATATACTTACTGAATACCAAATAATAATAATTATAATACATACGGATACAATCAACATTAAATACATGAATATTTATAATCCGCAAAATGAAGACAAAAAGGCTCTTTAAGTTAAGTAGATTATTTTTATTGCTTTTAATAAAAGGAAAAGCTGTGTTTATTTTCTCTTTATTTTCTCTTGTGCGAGTACACGGGAGTCTATATGTTTTTAAGATTCGTTGATCTGTTTATTTTAGGAACGTTTAGAAAAATTCTACCTATTGATAGGAAGTTCACCACATAAAGAGTTTGCGGCCATATACAAATCGGTATAGGTCATATAGATCGGTTAAACAGGTTTAGTATTTTCAAAATTACTGTCGAATCCGCTTATCGAAAATCTCAAAATTAAAATTAAGCATATACATACAAATGATATAATAATAATAATAAATCTTTATTGGCAACAGATTTTTGTTCACATACACATATGAAACCCCCAACTCCTGATGTAGGTAACCCTGTATCACAGGAGCTAGTGTCCTCCCCAATAATATGACAATAGTCTGCTTATCTAATAATTATAACTTATATATTAAAAGTACTAAGAAAACAAGCTTATAAACAAACATTAAATTATAAAAACAGAAATATGTATATAATAATTTGTTGTGCATACATATGTATATAAGAAATTGCATGTATGTATGTAGACATGTAAATCTGTTTATGTGTGTGTGTAAATATATGTTTTTAAATATAGGGCAAAAGAAGCATTCTAAAAATGCCTTTTGAAATAGCGCCTGTCATCGACATTATTTTCGTGTAATAAAATTATTATTTCCATTTCTTACATTATAGAGGACTATGGCTGAATTGTGCTGGTTTTATACGTTTTGAAAGAAAATATAACTTTTGCTAGGAACCGGTACAATAGCCGAGAACAATGACAGATTGCCACACTGAACGCCATAAAAAACATAGCAATAAAAAACCCAACACTCGATGGCCCACACTAGCATTTCCTGTGTCGTGGGTATACACACAAGAAATACAAAGATAAACACAACCAGACACATCCACACCCGAACCAACATTTGTCATTAAACAAATGAATATCCGACCGGGAATGGAATCCGGGCACCTTTTGCACGGTACACAGGGACACTACCAACTGGGTTAATCGGTCTTCAAATGTATGTAAAAAGAAAACTAATTCCAAAAGACTAAAAACACAATGGCCAGCACTGCCACTATAAGGAAAAAGGGGACAACTAGTAGAATACACATTTCAAGGAAATCAATTTTAAAGATTTTTTAATTGTTTTAAAAAAAAGTATTTTTTCCACGTTTAATACTTAGATAATACTTATACTTAGATAATAACGACCGGTGACTCTTGAAAGGCCACTAGGGCCACAAGATATTAGACATTCCGAAAAAAAGAAACTTAGATAATAATACAAATAACATATATATTGGCAAAATAAATCCACTAAATTATTATGTATAAATAAATGAAATAATGTATTTCTAACTTTTTAATTTCTTTTATTGCTAATAATGATTTTTACAATATACACATTATGTAATAGAACCTTTTCAATTTAGAACTTATAAGGAAAATAAAATCATTTTGTAGAAATGAAAACAAGATATGAAACAAGAAAAGGCACATTCATTTAGTTGTGTCTTTACTTTTTAGTAATCTCTCAAGCACACCTTACAGTATTTCCTTTTCTAACTATTTTTATCACTTGTGTCTAAAATAAAGTATATATAAATAATCACATGTAAAACATTGTTTGTAAATAAGTCATATTTACCAGTAAAACCTTTTTAATAGAGGTGGTGTGTACGGAAAGCCTTTTCAACTAAGTGAAATATAGGGTTTCTAATGAAATAGTAAGGCACAACTGTGTAATGGCAAGCATTCAACTTAGTAAAAAACAAATGTGCCTTTTCATTGAATATGTGTGTTATTTATGCTTTCTTTGCTTGATCTGAGTATCTTTTTAAACTATGCAAGTAAAAAATAATATAAATATAGACAGATGCCCTTTACTTTTCTAATTCCATATATATTATATATTTAATATTTAATTCCATTATTATATTATATATTATATATTTATATATTTTGATTAAAATGGCAGTTGTGGCCTTTTTCTTGTGACAGTAGAGTACCAGTAGCCACCATAGTTCGTTTATCTAACTTTAACTTACTTTGTCTCCATTTGCCTCAATACCTTCACCAGTTCATAGAACTACTTTTTATTTATTATAGAATCAATAGCTCTCAACGACACCACACAAAGTAGCTCGTAAGTTTGCGAGTTATAAAGTAGGTGATAAAATTTTATTTCTTTCTGCAATTCAGGTTGTAGAAAATAAAATTTTGAATGCTACAAGGTGTACGTCGTAGATATATTCTCGTACTTACAAACTTGTAAAATGTAAACCGTAAACGTAAGCATCATCAATCATCAACTTTATCATCAACTGCTACATATGGGCCTCCTTAAACTTCTCTATTTATTTTAAAGTCTATAACAAAAAGGTGTTTCGGTAGTGAGTGAGATATGACAGAGCCCTATCCTATCCTATCCTATTCTGTCCTATCCCTCTCCAATTTCCCAATCCTTTTCAAAATCCATTCTTTTATCTGGAAAGGTAGGTAGCACAGCACAGCCGCGGTCATTCATTGCCACGTTTGTTATTCTGGACTGAAGTTGGCATATACCGCAGAGGTTCTTGGGCGACAGTATCTATCCATTTACCACCAGGTAGACTGTATGCTTGTCTGCCGCGTTTTTCTCATATAAAAGAATACGATAGTCTTTCGTGCTTGATATTAAAATTAAAAAAAAGAAATATTCGTATTGATAAAAGCAATCTCTAGATTCTGACAAAAAAAAAAAACAGCTAAAACATTAATTCCTTTTGGCAATTTGTAATATTATCGTTCATTTAAACGACCAATGAACAGCGATCATTGATATTAACATAATTTTAAAAACTCCTACAAAACGTTCTCACAAAAAACATAACGACTAAGTGTCCAATCACTTTGGCAGAAACGACAAGACTTGAATTTATAACGTTGGCCCCCATTCAGTAGCAGTCAGGGTGTAAGGCCAAACGCATAGAAGAGCTTTATATTTTACTGGATGTGACACATTACAAAGAGACGTATAACTGCTCGAGGATAAGGTAATCTTTCAACTTTTAATTTCAACATGGTCTCAAAAAGATTTTTAAAAATAAAAATAAAAATGTGTTTTTAAAATGTGACAGTGGTGCCTTTCGAGAAATTAAGAAGTGATTTATTCTAGTTGATTCCATTACGTTATTGTCGGCTTATGGTAACGTTCATATTTATGAAATGGGAAACTTTTATCATCTAAGACAATAATTGGTCTCTTTATTATTCGTAATTTACTCTGCAACGACTATTTTAAAAAAAAAAAACATTATATGTACAGACACAGATTTGGTGTAGACACAGTAAAAGTTTTAATAGATTTAATAGTACATTACGCTAATAAAGTAGACTCTTCTAGAAGCAGTTGCTTTATCCACGGTACTGTCCTCCATCCCGGAGCATGGTCGGTCCCTCAATTATTCACTAGAAAATTAGGAGTAATTGGTCGAGTCCAAGGCAGGCCTTGAGGCAATCAAGATAAAAGCCCGGCCACAACAAGTTGGATGAATATTGCCTATGAGGGCTTAAAGATGAGGCTGGCCAGCGTTTAGTGCCTTATTTGAGATACTACCCGGATACTGATAGTCTTAAATGAGATATAAAGTACTGAACCTTCGTTTGAAGTACCAAAGGGATCGAATTTAATGCTTAAAAGAATTGAGGAAAATGAAAGCAGACACGATAATTTTATTATTATACTATCGTTTAGGCAAAAATTGAGATTAATGTACATTGGTTGTTTAAGGCGAGGCTTCCTCCTAATAAAGTGCGTTATTTATGATAAGTAGGCTGCTACTCTGTTATGAAAAATATTCATATTATTTAAGACAATACAAGGCTTTTTAATAATTGTTATGTAAACGGGTTACTCACGATTTATTATTTATTTAGTTTAGCGGATATTTGGGTCCAGTTACATGTACCGTGGTCGCGGCGAGACTGCCGAGGTGAACGTGTCGTTGCTATTGACAGACAAATCTGTCTACCCTCCGTCGTGTTCGTTTTTGATTCACACCCACACTGAACTTGTTTTTGTTGTAAAAGTCCCTTGCACACTATACTAACAATATCACCATACACACGCGAGTTTGAAAACGCATCTACTTTTCTGGGTTTGCAAACTTCGTACTTGTAGGTATTTGTACCTGGAAACTTAAATGCATCCTCGCGATTGAAATTTCGGCACTTGTTAATTTCTACTGCCTCTCCGACCAAACTCGGTATGTAATAGCGTTCAGTTGAAATTACTTTTGGTTTGTGTAATTCAGTCCAATGATTGGTTTCTGCCTCTAGTAGGTGCTCTGCTATTGCCAACATGTGTGTGTTATTATTTTTTACAGCGGTTGTGTGTTGTAGACTGACTCCAGGGCACTGATAGGACAAGTTTTCCTTAGGAGAACACAGGCAGCTTACTGCTTTTAAACGAAGATTATTATTATTATAACAATTATTATGTTCAACCACGATAACAAAAGTTTAAAATCTATTTGTAAGTTATCACCAAGAATTTATTTAGTATTTGAAGGAATCCATTAAGAATATCTAAAAAAAATTGCAAGTCGCATTACGGAGTAGAATTTTACAGAGTATTGAAAGCGTTTAAAATTCTATTCATCATTCTCAATAAATAAATTCCCTTGCCATAATTTCCCATTTAAGGAGGATAAAGACACGAAACACGTTCCTCGTCCCGCGAGAGCAGATCAATCTTTCTACCGAACATTAGTCGGCGACACATCAAGTGAACATCAATCACACGATTTGATCCGAGAATATTTCGAGAAAACATAAGGTGAGAGAAAAAATATATATTTGCGTCGCACGATGACAGATAGTACGTGTAATTTGTCGTTCGCAGATGGAAAATGGATATCCTTTTTTTGGTGGCGTTATATGAGGACAAAATAAAAAATATGGTTTGTGGAATAAACATTGGAAGTCTGAAGGATAAAAAAAAAAACGATAGTTTTCTGTGGTATATTGGATTAAACTGATGCTAAAGCTAAGGTCTTAATTTTTTAATGGGAACGATTAATTTTATTATCAATCTTGACTAAGGGTACCTATGTGTTAAGTGCACCGTTTTGATATACTAGTAGTACCTGAACAGATTAATGAAAATCGCCCATAAGGTTTTTTTTTTTGTTTTTTTGTTATTTCTATTTCTATGGATAAAAGAAAATATATATTTTTTTAAATTACTATATGTTAATTACTTATATGTAGGTGGCAAATCGTTCTTGTTACTTGCGTTAAGAATGATAACGGACCCAGTTTTCGATATATTAGAACAATTATTCGATATCGATAAAGTATGTCCAAATTCCGCAAGTTGTTCTTATGGCTCCTCTTCACGTTGGCCAATATATGTGCCAATGGTATGGCACACATAATGGCTCGTCTTCACGTTGGCCAATATATGTGCCAATGGTTGTAACCAATACGTATGTCCATCATGTAGAAGGTGGGCTTGTGGTCACCTTGGTAGGTATTGAAGTGTTGGCCCACACGTTGGCGTGAGATCCGAGTGGTGTCGGTTTTTCAACACAGATCAAAGGGTTTTGGTGAAATGATGGCCGCCGCATCCACACGTTAGCATATATATCCATTGGCACACATATTGGCCAACGTGAAGAGGACCCATTAGTAGGGCTTGTTGGGTAGGCAATAAATAGTGTTAATAATTCAGTGCCGTCACTTGTTCCAATCTTTGCATAGCATTTATAGTATAGCATACACATATTCTAGCTTTTACTCCGAATTAAGTATCTAATTCAGATCTTGGTAAAAATGTCTTTGCAGTCAGCAAGATTGGTTAGAATGGATACGAAATCAAAACTGAATAACAATTCAAAAAGTGCTGTTCATGTCAGCTAATAAATATAAAATTCTGTTTAAATCTTTGAGAGCTTTAGATTATCGCGTTAAGACAAATCGATTTGCAAAGATGATATTTCCATCTAATCAAACAATAGTTATTGAGATAATTTTTGCTTTCTTAATATTTATATTAATTTAATGTATCAATACACCTCGAGCTGCTCAAACTACATATATGACCGCAGTTTACACACACCACATACAGTTTTTAATTATAGTCCTAATTAATTATTAATAATTTATTTCCGTCATATTAGTTCGTAACTGTCTTTAAACTTAATAACACTGTTAACCTACTCTTTATATAAATTGTTGCCGTGAACTTTGTAAATAAATAAATATGAAATAAAATAAAAAAAAAATAGTGTAGTTTTAATTCTGAACTATCTTTATTTGTTTGTGTTTCTGGTGTACTACAGCGTGATGAATGAAGTGAACATTTTAATCCAGGTATGGGCAACCTTTGACATGTTGAGGGCCAAACTTTAGCGTGCAAATACGTTCGCGGGCCGCGTTTAAAAGTACTTAGTGCATTTTAAAGTAGTGATAATATTTTTTGCGATAGATATTAGACATGAAATAATACGACAATGTTATTATAGTACAATTTATTAAAATAACAAAATGAAATTAAAAAAAATGGTACATTATAATTAAATCGTTAAATTTGCAATTGTTACAAACTACGAAAGTTAAATACACCGAAATCAATGAGACACTTGAGCTTGAATTTGGGAAACTAATCCATCGATATTTGGATTAATTCCACTGATACAAAGACGTAAAGAATTTTCCAAATTATCGTCAGTCAGTCTTGTACGATGTGTTGATTTATTAACTTTCATCAATGAAAAGAACTGTTCGCATTTATAAGTACTGCCAAACGCACAAATCAATCTTCTTGCGAATTTTCTAAGCTGCGGAAAATTGTCTTTTTCTAGGTATTTTTTGTAGAAATCGCACAACTCTACGTCTTCAAATTTGGATTTTAGGAGTGAGTTTTCTTGAATCTCGATCAACTCCATTTGTGGAGATTTGTGACTTCCATTTGTGTATTGGAGCATTTTGTACATTATATTTTGTAGGAGTAGCAAATAAACTGAAACAGTCTTCCATGTTTTTGAAGTCGCTAAAGTAACTTGAGTTCTTCAGCATATTGAGCATAAACAATATTTTCATACGCAGAGAGCGTGTTGAAATGGTAACTGTTACCAGACAGCATCTGTGACTCCCACAAGCGTAGTTTGATCTGAAACGCTTTCAAATGGCTGTAAAAATCATTTACTAACTGTCCTTGTTTTTGAAGTTTCAAATTTAAATCATTCAAATAGCCTGTAAGATCGACCAGAAATGCTAAGTCACATATCCATTTTGGGTCACTTAATTCAGATAGTGGTTTATCTTTTATTTTCATAAAGTCTGCTATCTCATTTCTAAGCTCGTAAAACCGTTTCAACATTTTTCTTTTGCTCAGCCATCTGACTTCACAATAATATGTTACGTCGTTATATTCAGCTGATATTTCATCCAAAAACGCCTTGAACTGACGATGGTTAAGCCCTCGGGATCGAATAAAGTTGATGGTTTTTACTACCACATTCATAACATTTTAGAGTCGAATGGACTTAGAACACAAGTTCTGTTGGTGGATAATGCAATGAAGGACTATCAAATCATCTTTTTGCACATTTAATTCTGTTGCTTTTTCATTCAAAATTCCGATGAAACCTTTACGTAAGCCGACCATAGAAGGTGCACCATCAGTGCATACTCCAATTAATTTTGACCATGGCAAGCCAAAACTTGTGAATACCTTTTGAACTTCAATAAAAATATCCTCTCCTGTAGTGGTTCCTTTTAGCGGCTGTAAAGCAAGCAATTCCTCAGTAACAGTGAACTCCTTATCAACACCTCGAATAAATATAGCCAGTTGAGCTGTGTCAGACAAATCGGTGCTCTCGTCTAATGCTATGGAAAATGATTCAAAACCAGCCATACGGTCAGTCAATGTTGTTTTTATATCATTAGCCATCATTTCTATACGTCGAACAACAGTTCGTCTTGACAAACTAATTTTTTCAAATTCATTTTTCTTTTCAGGACACAAAATACCGCAAACTTCTAACATACACTCCTTGATAAATTCTCCTTCGGCAAATGGTTTTAATGCCTTTGCCAATTTTGAGCTAACTATAAAACTAGCTTTCACAACATTATCAAGTTGTGTTCTTTGTTTATGAAACATTTGTTGCTGTTTTTCCAAATTTGCGGTAAGCTTCTGGATTTTGTCTGTTCTTAATTGTCCTGTCAGTGAGTGCAGCGTAGCATGCTTAGTTGAGTAATGCCTCTTTATATTGAATTCTTTCATTACTGAAATGGATTCATTACACAGCAAACAAATAGGCTTACCATTGTGCAAGATAAAAAAGAATTCTTCAGTCCATTTTTCTTGAAACTGGCGACCCTCTGTATCTACTTTTCGTTTCTTTCCACCAGACATCATCACCAGACTTTTCGTTCAATAAACTTAATAACAAACTATAGTTAGTAACCACTCAAGATGCACACAAAGTCACAAAGCAAGTTGACGGCTCGAGCAGTTCGCTAGGATATCGCTTGTCCAAGTTATCACCTCGGTAGCTCAAATAGAACTGAACTAACGTTCGGGCCATCCACCCGCTTATATAGGCAAAATGAAGGAATAATCTGGAATAAACTAGTTTAGAATAATTGAGAAGCAATAAATCTTTTGATGTGTCGCCCGTGAGGCGGCAAACCTCAAAGAATTTGATCGAGCAAGCCGAGTGGCGGCGATTATCAAAGAGTGAGGCGGCAAACATCAAAGGATTTGATGTTTGCCGCCTCACTGTCACTCCCGTGAGTATAAGTACCTAATGTAATATTTTTTTAATTGGGTTTTTTCAAAATGTCTCGCGGGCCGGATCATATCTTACAGCGGGCCGGATCCGGCCCGCGGGCTGGTTTTGCCCATATATGTTTTAATCCGTCTTTGCAGTGTTCTAAATTAGCTTTATCTCGTTAATTATAACGGTATGGTTTTAATTTGATTTGATTCATTTGGTGTTACTATTTCGAAAAAAAAGGAATAAAATAAATTTTCTCTCTAATTTTAACTTAAAGAATAATACTTACTTACTCGCTTAGAAACTTACTAATTTAAATTGTTATCACCTTCACTTTAAAAACCTCAGATTTTATTCTAAATAAACTGAACAATGAAAAATTAATAGATTGTATCCTGATAAACTATATGACCTTTTAGACCTTTGATTATTTTTTTTGTATCAGTAACCCTGTTGGTCCAGAGCGCTCTTGGCTGGTCGTAATTGTAATCCTTGCTTAATTATTTATTTTAACTTGAATGCACCCAGAAAATATACAAGAAAAGCGGATTATGGCCATTCTCTGCTAGTCAACCTTTGAGCAAACAGAGAATCGAGAGAAATAAATGCATTATTAAGTTGGTATTATGATAATTGGAAAATATGTATTCACATTGATACTACTTCATATCGACGGTGGAAAGGAGAAATGGGATAAGCGACATACTAGTTAGTTTTAAATATGGACCACAATCCACAAGAATTGAGGTTTAGTTTTTAAAGTAAAATGTTTGCCGCTTATCACATTTTTCCATTCCACCGTCATCATCATCACCGTCAGTGCCAGACTTATACTGCGCTACGTTTTTATTATCACACCATACTAGCCTGCTCTCTCCACTGCTGGATATGAACCTCTCTCAGTGTGCGCTACGACACATATGTTCTGCTCTTCTCACATTATTATTACCATATTTGCATTAACAAATAAGTGTTTCTCTTTATAAGTATAAGAATTATAAATATAAGTTTCCCTTTATAAGAAATAAGTAGCTACATTCGGCTACTTGAATATGAATACAATTAATTATGCTCAACTAGTCCAAGCGCGAAATTTTATATTTTTGTTTTTTTTGCACTATTCGATTGAATTTAGCGTAATCTACAAATATTCAAAAAGATTTTTGAATGTTTGCTTGTATTTTACATGACATTTTAATAATAGTCCGAGCGCCATGTCAAATATATTATTTTTATGAACGAAGGCGGCAGACGAGCGAACATACGGTCCACCTGATGGTAAGTGGATACTAAATTAATAATCTAGTACAAACACAAATACAAAATCTTCTTTCCTGTAAAATTTCATTTTTGTCGGTTGGATCAGTTATTCAAAATGGTTGACATTCATTTCAGGTCACAATTTCTCTTAATAAAGAGGAAAACAGACACGTCCAAAATAGTTCCCTTCATTGGAAACTCTTCAACGAAATGTGTTAACAGTTTTTTCTGTCTCCTATTACAATCAGCTTAATAAAGACCTTTCCAATCTGTATAATGGAATTTCGATCACATTGAATGAGATTCTGTAATCTCGTGTGATTTCTAGTTAATTTGGTTAATTCGGCTCTTTTACGCCTATTTCCTTTGCGTTTTGAGATACAGGAATTTACTTTAATAATGTATAAGCTAATATCTATCTGGTTACCATAATGTTATTAAATTACTTTACCGTAATGTTATTTAGTTTTATAAAACCCTAGAAGAATTGTGTAGACCGTGGTATCTGGGTTTTCAAGACAAATCAACTGATTGTCTGGGCCCAATAACTATTTGCAAAATGCATCTCCTTTGTATGTTAAGTTAAGTGTACTCCTTTGTTTGTATTTCAGCTTAGCACTAATTTTTGAACTGTGTATTTCGTGTGTAACGTTTCATATATTGTTGAATACTATAAACGTTGCTACGCATATAATATTGTTAAAGTAAAATTAATTCGTGTATTCTGTCTCACGTGCGCGATTGTCGATTTGCGATTTTGATAGCGCGTTCCAATGAGAAAGTGGAGGGGCCCGCGACAGTTGATGACAGCCCGAAATTCGCACAGAAATCCGTCGAGATAGCAATAAAGTAGGGGGATCTTTGCGGATATCTTTGTCTGATATCAAAGATACGCAAATAATAAAATACGCAATAGATTTCAATATACTCGTACTTAAGAAGAAAACTTCTTTCTGGATACTTTTATTTTTTTAAGTTAATTTATTAAAACTAGTTTTTGGGCTTTATATTGGTTAAAATAACAAAAACAGATTTTTACATAAATATGTTTGTATTTTTTTTACGTCAATGAATTCAGAATCCTAAATGAAATCCATGGTTTCATTCTTCGGGAATAGTTCGCACACACGTATATGAGGATAACACGTTTATGTGAACACTTTTTAAAACGTACGAAAAATAAGGAATTCTCCTTTATGACTGGTTCTTGTCACGAGTTTTTTGAGTAGGATAAATAAAGAATATTTAATATTTTTTAACAGACATGATTACAATTGACTTGTAAACATTTCTCATGTTATTAGTACAGAACAGTGTATAAATATCTGTAAATATGTATTTATAGAAAGAAGTGGTACATATAATTGGCAGATTAGGTATACTCGTTAATACTAATAAAAGAATGTCTTGTTCACTTTGTATTTCCACACAGAAGAAAAGCATATAGCAATTTCATTCGACATAACACCGAATTATTGTAGTGATTTCGCTTCCATCCAACCAATAGCAGTTGAACCCTATTTGAAGGCAATATTCGTCGGTGTAGCGAATTTTCCGGTGTGTGGTATAATTTAAAAACAAAGCGAACTAAATTTTTTTTATATAGACAGTAGGCGGCTAACTAGCATACAGTCCACCAGGTGGTAAGTGGATACTGTCGCTCATGGATATCCGCGATACATGCCAATATCAGTTCAAAACGACAAATATTGGATTCACGGTAGTTACTGGCGATTCGCCTTATCATTGGAACGGGACGTCAGGGCGGCGACCTTCCTGTTGATACTGAATATTCTTTTAATTTTAATACATTTTTTTACACTTTCTGGCAGCGTCAAGTTTCCTTAATATTAAACATTTTTTAAGTCTAAAACGTATCCCGTCGTTGTCCAGTCCCGTCGAAGAAAGTCAGAAGTCGCTCAATAAAGCGATAGTAGGGTTACTTAGGACAGAAGATGACTCCTTGGAACCACACGAAAAACGCAATCCCACGCTTTTATTTGACTATCCCAAACACCACGCACAAAAAACACTTTAAAGTTCAATAAACTATCACTATTAAACCACAAAGCGCCTAATACAAACGTTTATTTAATTTTTAAAAGATTTGAAAGTAGAATGAATTCTAAGGAATTTGAAACTGAAATGAATTTTAAATGGTTTGAAAACAGATTTTTTCAAAGTAGAAGAAAATCTTCGTTGCCGTATTTGCAAACAAAACATCATCACATTAGGTTTTGTGACATTGTTTGTCCGAATATAAATTATCTAATGTTAATATAAAAAACTAGCGACCCGCCTTTGCTTCGCTTCGGTTTATAAGTTTTTTTTTTTTTCTAAATTTCAAAATAAAATATAGCCTATATTAGACACTGATAATATAGCTATTTGTGAAAGAATATTTGAAATCGGTTCATTATTTCCAAAGATTATCCCCAACATATCTACAAACACACAATTTTACCTCTTTATTATATTAGTATAGATAAAGAAAAGTTCTTAGTAAATATTTCTATCTTGTTCAATCGGATTGGAGATTCAAAAATTGAGTGTGTATAAAAATATTTAAAAAAATGTTTTAATTCGCTCACTTATAAATTGTACCTAAGGCTACTCTGTGAACATTCCCTAATCAAGTGGTTGGCCTAAAATGAAATTGTTCTTGCGCTCCGAAGTTTACCCTCCGCTTAATAGACTTTCACTTAATCGATAAGTGAGGATGGATTTGAAGTTTCGTTACAGGAAAGATTCGGTTTAATAATGTAATTTTTATCTACTCATTTTTTGGATTAACTATATAAAATCTAATAGGAGCGTGTTCTGTTTAAGTATCATGATTGAGTACCGAATTATACATCTGACATCGAATTAAGATATAAGGTGAGAAAGTAAAAAAAAACTCAAGTGGAATTGGATAAGTTTAAGGCTCCACTCGGTATCGATAGCCTAAATATTTCATGCACTAAGCTTTGCGTCCATTTTGTATTTCAATTATTTTTTTTGGAATATTTGTCTGTCTGTCTGAATGTACATCACGGAAAAACCGATTATATTGAACCATGCCATGGTTATGGCTTATATGGGTTAATGTTTAGGGTAGTTTTTATCCAGATACATTATAGTGTTCATACAATCACTCTACAGTTAACGCTAACGGGCACTACCCTTAGCCTGCTCTCAACCACCAAAGGTTTAGCTGTAAGAAAATGCTATATAGCATTAAGTTCGCCTTTGTACACACATTTTGGTGCAATAAAGAATTTATCTATCTATCTATCTAAGTCGCGGGCCTTCTGCTAGTGATTGAGTAAAGTAAACATCAATTAGTTTAGTCTTATTTTTAAAAGTATGAATGTTTTTCAGGTCTTACAGCGTGTCTTGAGAAAAAGTCAAGGACAGCTTAGCTGCTCTGTCTTATCTGCATATCTCTGGACTGCACCACTACATCATTAGTCCGCAGGGCTTACAAATCATTAATTTGTAACGTCCCTACTTACTCTGACCCATGTCCCTGGAGCACTTTCCACTCGACTATTTGTCACTGAGTATTATCTCAAAGCACAATACACGTAAACAAAGAGTAAGTGAACTGTATATAAACATTACTAATGTGCCTTACGAACACACAGACCGCCTACGAGTCGCCTCCTAGAGTTTTAAAATAACATGATACAGTAACGCTTCATTTGGATTCACAGGTTTCGCTATTTTTACGTCAATAATAACGTATTATGTATGCATGTTTACATGTATTTTATGTATATCTTTATGCATTTTTATATATGAATTATTGTTTATATATTAGTTATCTATACTTCTATACGAATATAATAAAGAGGTAAAATTGTGTGTTTATAGGTATGTTGGGGGTAATCTCTGGAACTACTGAACAGATTTCAAAAATTCTTTCACAAATAGCTATATTATCCGTGTCTAATATAGGCTATATTTTGATTTTGAAATTTTGATAAAAAAAACTTTTATAAACCGAAGCGAAGCGAAGGCGGGTCGCTAGTGGGATATATATTTAGCCATGTCACCAAGAACTTTACGATAATATGCACCACCCTCTTGCACCCTCTTGCAGTTTAAAGTTGACTGGCATGTCCGACATTAAGTTCACTTCCCGTACAACTTTATTGCAGTAAAGCTTAAATAAATTTAGTATTGCCCTAACAGCAACTAAATCTGAATCTAGATATTCTGATATCGAACTAAGATTTGAGATATTTGCCAGGAAATTGTGGAACTCAAATAGACTTCTGCAGATCACGGGTTTACGAGTAAATCGACAAATTATCATTTTTATGATAGAAAATATGTCCATCGATCATTTTAAGGGGCTTGAAGGTGTAAGGGTGTATAAACACCCGATGTCAATCAAGGACGTCAATTAATCTTCTGGGCAACAGTCAATAACATTTCTTTGCTTGATCATATTTGGTCTGTTTCCTTCCCGCATTTGTTTGGGTAAAAATTTATTTGTTTTTGTCAGTTTGCTGCTCACTTAAGGGTTTGCTGGTGCTAAATAAATGTAAACGATTCATTGAATTGGCCCTCGTGATACAGCTGCTGCCTAGTGTTGGGGACCTCTTACACTAGTGTTTGAGTGTGTGTCAAAAATTACATTTGGGCAATACTCAAATAAAGTTACATTTCTTTAATGTAATTTATCCTATAATTATCTCCTTAAACTCAGCTTTGCATGTGTTCACATGCCATATATTAATAATAATTTTTACAAAACTATTTAAATTAAATTATTATTAATTATTTGAAAATTAATGATAATATTGATTTATTTAGTTAGAACGTGGCGTTAAGCACAGCAGTTTGGCATAAAGGACCCCTCCTAAAAAGGAGGCATAAAGGAGGCCTTTGCTCCACAGTGGAACACAACCATAGGCTAATAAAAAAAAATGTATTAAATCAAGTGTTCTTTATTATTTATAAAATTGAATATGTCTAGTGAGAGACCTTATTGTTGTTTCAAGGTGCTGATTAAATTGAAATAGGTTCTGATTTTCAAAATGTAGCATAAAAATAGTTTTTTTTAAATCGCGATAAACCAAATCATTAGAGGTTTGTAACTGTAATGTTACCA
The DNA here is from genome assembly GCA_943735995.1 of Sesia bembeciformis. Taxonomy (NCBI): domain Eukaryota; kingdom Metazoa; phylum Arthropoda; class Insecta; order Lepidoptera; family Sesiidae; genus Sesia; species Sesia bembeciformis. The sequence goes on from OX031040.1 coordinate 12,969,859, forward strand.
ATGTAGTCCATACACATAAAGAGAAACATCCTGACTGACTAATGAACCTAGAAACATTAAATTTGGACAGACGCTTCCATTTATGACGTAAACACTTATTAAGAAATTGGACGTATGCGTTTCAGCAATGAGTGAGTAATGCCAGGTATATTATAACTCCTTATATTGCTAACCCTTTCTCCAAATCTATTTCTGTATCTCCAAACGTATCAGCCCATCCCGGGTCGTGCCAACGTTTGTTATTCTAGACTGATGTTGGAGTTTTCTCAAATGTTATATTTAGTGCGTAGCGCTAAGTTACTCTACTGTTACTTCATGTGTAACATCTCAAGGACAAGTTTAGAGCACGCACTGGCTTACGCCTTCACTTTCTATGAATTTATGGCGTATCCCGGCTCAAAAGATAGTCTACATGCCTTACTTCATAGTGATACTGTAGATTTTACTGAGTATTTACAATGGATTTTATGGTCTTGGATTACTTATTTAATAATTTATTGTACACATAAAAATGAAATAATTATAAAGGAAGAAAAGTAAAACACGAACAAAAGGCAAGATTATCTCTTGCGGAGATTATGTTGGTCTTGTATCAATCATAATTTACGGATTATATAATAATTGTAGTCTTTTTATAAAATGAATGACAAATTCAAAGTCTGTGTAGTGTAGGTAGTGTAGTGTAGGTGTACTACCTTGTAATGTACTGCATTTCCCACTTTACTTTATTTCCCCAATGTACGTACTTGTTTCGGTAGTGAGTGAGATGCACTAGAGGCCATTGTTAGTGCAAACGCTCATTATTAGTGATGTACCTGAGGGTAAATCGATCGACTACGACTTTGTTGTGCATGGGCAGTCACTAGTCACCCCCTCTCTCGTAACACACTACAGATTTGAAACTCGAGGAGTTAACACCGCGCTAGTTAGCGATCTCGATAACAAGGAAGACTAATCGTGATAAGTGTAGTGTAATTTAAGAAGATACAGGGCCCTGTCGAGGTGGGAACCAACAGAGGAAAAGGGTAAGTGGTTTGTGATTTGTTTATGCGCACCACCCATTCCCATCCTATCCCTCCCCATTTTCCCAACCCTTTCTGCAAATCCATTCCTGTATCACCAAAGGTAGGCAGCACGTCCGGAGGCGTGCCAACGCTTGTCATTTTGGACTAATGTTGCCATATATCGCAGATGTCTATGGGCGACAGTATCCATTTACCATCAGCTGGACTATATGCTCGTCTGCCGCCTCCTTAACATATATGGGGAATGGGATATAAAATATAAAATATAAAGACTTATATAAAATGGGGAATAGATAGTATAACGGGACGAGGAGTTTCTGTCATACCTTATACTTCCCGATAGGAGGATTAGTAGTAGATTAGAGGGATGGATGTGAGGAGGTCAGGAGTAGTCTGAGGAGAGGTCAGGTTAGAAGAGGCATAACAGTTTACACGAGTACAGTTTCTTTATTCCATTATACATTCCATTTGTTGTAAAAAGAAGGGATAGAATGGGACGGGTTTAGATGGGAAATAGACTGTAACATATCTCAGCCTTTCGTTACGGACGTACGTAGGTATTGTACATTAGCAAGAACTGGACGCGTATGAGAAATGTAGTACAGTACTTTACTTTAAGAATTTTACAGCAGTATTTTTTGAGCGTTTTTATGGATGGATACGTTATAAGAATGTTCCATTTACAAAACACATATGAATTAAAAAATCGAGAGCTACTCAACATAGAACACAATTAGACTGTCACCTGCCTGCCCTACAGTGCTTGTATAACAAACATATCTAGTATGGTATTCTCTAATCGATGGTTGCATACAATTTAAAGTAAATAATTACACTGTAATCAAAACCGTTGCGTGCAATAACAAACTATTTATTATATTATTATACTATTTATTAAATATATTCAGTGTCATTGAAATAACGCAAAAGCTGAAAATAGGTTGTTCGGTATCTAGGGTAGAATCGATTCTACCATAGGTCCTACAATAGGTTTTCTACAATACCATTTTACAATAGGTTTTCTACAATACCAATGTACAAGAGGTTACTTATTGTTAATTTCCAGTATACCTACTTATTATTTTTTGGCGCAGTTGTATTCTATGCGCGTCGACCGCGAGGCTCCCGGTCACTGTCCTGTACTGAGCAATGAGAGCTACGAACATTTTAGATAGAACAACAAAATTTTACATTTGTTTTTAAATTAGTTCACGTGTTTCAGGTTCAATTACAATTCTATTACAACGATTTCCCGTAAGCGCTCACAGATTTTTCATCTTTTCATTATAAATGTTTTATCCAGTCGAAACAAAAAGTTTTACAGAATTAATTCACATAATCCTGGCTAAAAGGCGTAACGACATAATCCGCGGTCGAAAAAAAAAAACAAAAGGCAGGAGCACACTTAAAACCCATTCCGTCCGGAAGTGGAGCGCAAACACAGGAGGCTCGTGCTCCGCGTTTCCGGTTCGGAATGTATGCGATCACGTACGCGGAAATGGAATTTTAAATCCACACATTGTACTTAACGCCTGCTGGCCGCGGAAGTCGCCCACCTGGTTAGGGTAGGGACTCACTTAAACGAAAATATAATAATAATGTTAACATTATTATTATATTTAAATATAATAACTTCACGCCGTGAAGCACCGCGAATAGCCACGAACGCGAGACCATTTGAGAACTGGTTTGAGGGGAATTTTCTTGCATCATGGCAGTGCATCATCTCATAAAGGATAACTTACCCACGAGTTTTTGAAGACTACAGAGATCCAAGAATTGAGCCACTGTTCTTATAGCCCTGATTTAACTCCATGCGACTTTTTTCTCTTCACAAAAGTGAAGCTGGGACTCCATGAGATTCTTCTCGATAACCCTGAGGAGGTTCGGAATGCTTTTATGGCAGCTGTTTAAGACCTCACTAAAGAAGAGTATTGCCAGTGCTTTAAATCTTAATCTAGCTAGACGAATGAATCGATGTATAAAGATTATTGGAAAGTAATTTAAGAAGCTGTAATAAAAATTTGTGTTGTAACCCAAATATTTTTTTTGTATTTCAAAATTTACCTAGTCACCTACGTAAATCGACAGGATTTTACATTGAAATGCGTTCTAAATTCTTTTGATTTTAATATGGTTAATTACGAAGAAAACTCGACACTGGGGCTCTGTGCTAAATGGGATATTGCCGTTGAAGAAATAAAAAAAACGTATTATTTTTTCCTTAGTACACAACGGTCCCAAAGCCATTCTGCCTTACGAATCTCTCGCTGCGCGCACTTAGGTCGCGTAAAGCTGAATACGGAACGCACACATGCGCCCATTCATCATGACGCCTGCAAAATATTTATGTGTGCATGATATTCATGTCCAGTGCGGATCTCACGTAGTGATGGAGGGAACTTTGATGGTTTATTATATCAAATTTATTTCTGACAGTCCACTATCCTTGTGTAGTCTATGATGGCGGCTGTTCCAACTAATAATAGGATTCCTTTTGTAAGTATAAAGGCAGTGTCTACAATAAATCTACGAAAAACACGTCAGAAATCAAGCACGCTAAAATCCTAATAAGTATATACTCGTAGATGACTTTGTTTTTATAAAAAAAGGCAGTGGTCGAGAATACAGTCCACCTGTTGGTAAGTGGATACTGTCGTTCATAGACATCCAGGATACATGCCAACATCAGTCCAGAATGTCAGATGTTGGCATGCCCCTGGATGCGCTGCTTACCCTTGAAGATTAAGGAATGGATTGGGAGAAAGGGTTAGGAAAATGGGGAGGAATGGGATGGGATAGGAATGGGCTCTGGCGTATCTCACTCAGTACCGAAACACGTACGTACGTTGAGGAAATACGATAAAGCAGGAATGCAGTACATTTCAAGGTAGTCTTCTGTGAGAGAGGAGTAACGTGGCCAGTCGAGTGTGCCCTGCGGCTGTGGGAACGCAGCATGCACTCTCCCCTACATTACTATCTTGCAAGTTACTCACTTTAAGCTGTGCTGTCACTTAAGCTTTAAACACGTTTTTATTCCAAGAAAAATGAAACATCAATGCACCAGCTTCTTACATACGTCCCACCGTCACTTGCCCTTTTATCATTCACAGTTGGGCATGGGCCTCCTGGGCCAAAGCCGGTGTCAGCCAGCTTTAGAATAGCACTAACCGATATTTTCGCGTGGATGTCGTGAAAAGGCGAATAAGAGATAGCAAAGCTACCACAAGCTCTGAGGTACTACACCACGCCGAAAAGAATGGACTAGCCAACTCGCTTGGCAGGCGTGGCATTTTAAGGCCATACATTCCTCATGGACAAGACGATGTGCGTAAGGAGGCCCATATCCAGCAATATCTGAAAATATGGGGCTGGTTACGGTTTACTCATCCATGGGTTTTTGGTGTGCCTTGTAGTCAAGGAATTACAACTTTTGAGCAACTACTAGTAGATAAGAGCGGTGATAGCCTAGGGGTATCTACAAGTATACTGTAACCGTGAGTTCAAATTCTCGACCCTATAGCTTCTACTTAAGTACAGATTTTTCAAAATTTCCACTAAGCGCGGCGGAAATAACATCGTGAGTAACAACGCATGTTTCAGAAATTTAAAAAATGTAGAATTCGTGTATCCTCCAATCCCCACCGCATCCACCGCAATCCACCGCGTGGTGAATTACGGCCCGAAGCCCCTCAGTGAGGCACCGCACTAAGGGAGGCCCGTGCCCTGCAGTTGGACATTAAACGCTGATACAAGTACTTATAGTTAAATAGTTTACGGTTCAATACCGTTAACACTTCTTAACACTGCTCCTTTTAAAAGAAAATTAAATAATATTAAGATTGTATTCAATTACCTAATGTCCAAAAATTTAATCCTCGCCAAAAACAGGCTCAAGGCAAAGAATTAAAAAGGGTCCCTCCAGGGTTTCCAGTGTGATTATCTCGAATAGATGTAATTAATTTGACGTGCGCCGAGCCTTTAATTACAGGAGGGCCCAAATTAAGACGCCTCAGAGGAAATTGTCTAAGACATTTTCAGCTGATATCGTACCGTATAAGTATGGGCCTGGCTGGCTGACATATTTACAAGTTGAAGGTTTTTTTTTGTTTTTGAAGATATTTTTTTTTTTTTTTTTTTAATGTAACTTATTTAACAAATATGTTGCTAGTGCTAATGGCCAATACAGATTACACTGGCATTATAAACAGTATTCAATAGATTGTGGGCAAGTAAAAGATAATTCTTTATTAATAACGCATGTTGATTTATGTTTGCTTTGGTGTGTCCATTTGTGTGTGTTGTGCTTGTGTGTGTATACCCAGTGTGGGGGTGTGTATGTGTGTGTATATATTTAAGATGAGCTTTAAAATACATATTTGTGGGGAAATGGGTTTCAGGAGATATTATAATGATTTTGATGCTTTTTTATGATTTCCGTTATTAATTTTTTCTTACTTAATAAAAATATATCGAGGTCTATGTAATATTTAGTATAATTTTGCAAAATGCGAGAAAAGACTGAATTTTGGACGTACCTTGTTTTGACTAGAGGGACATTAAACAACTCAGTATACCTAGTACGGCCAGTTGGCGCCCGTAAGTTACCTACATCTCGACTTAGCGTTACCAGATTAGGAAGCAGATTTCTTAACCGGTTAAAATGAAATTCGGCAAATAGGTCTCGGTTAAGTTTGTAGATGGGCAAAACCATAATTGTTCATTCTACAGTTGCATTCTACATGCGTCGCCTGCGCCGCGCCCAGTCAGTACTGTACTGAGAGCTACGAACGCTTAGATAGAACAACGATTTTTTTTTATTTATGAGATTATATAATTTTATTTTTCTCTAAAACGCTTTTAAATATTTTAAAATGGTTGATGTGTTTCAGGTTTTGCGTTATTTCAGTGAAGATTTCAATTGATAGACATATTTTTAGAGGGCCATAAAGAATTGAAGTGAAACTCGAGAAGTGAAATTGACTTTTTGTTCGATTATTGTAAAACTGGTGTATTGTAAAATTGTAACATTTTGGGGTTTAATACTGGTAGTTTAATAAAATTCAAAGTGTTTTTCGTGAGTAGTGTTTGTGATAATCAAATGAAAACGTGGGACTGCGTTTTTCGTGTGCTTCCAAGGATTTCTCTTCTGAGCGACTCCTGACTTACCTACTTCGACGGCACTGAACATTGATAGGACACATTTTAGATAGATAGACTGTTTGACCAGATTTTACTGTTTTAGACTGTTTTAGTTTTAGATTGATAGTATACTAAAAAAACTTGACACTCGCAGAATGTGCTAATTGTAGCATTGCCATATCTGAAGAAAAAATAAAAAAGCTCAACAACTTTTGTTCAAGCACTTTTTTTTTCTAAATTGTACGAAAAATAGTGAAATGATCGAAGAAAACTAGCGTGACTCAGAATTTATGAAAAAAATTGGTTGCATGTGCGATATCCACCAATCCGTATAACGTCTGCGTGGTGGATTATGGCTCAAAACCCTCTTGTGAAGGCTACGAACGGGCTGTGCTCTGCAGTGAGACGTTGTATTTAAAGATAATAAATTATATTTTATATTTATTTAAATAACAAATCTCATGACAAATTGTCACTTAATCTCTTCTCGCAGTATTGTAGTCACGTAGGGAAATAAAAACAGCACCAACCCGCCCTAGCTTAGTTCAGCACAAACATAGCCTTCGTCCATTTGTTTAGTATCTTTTATTTAGTTTAAATGTATATTTGTAGTATATACCATCCCAACTTTATATTTGTAGCCTATCCTATCCTAGTATGTATATATAATACTAAGATAGAATATCCTATTCGTAGGCCCCAAGAAAGGTCTACACCAAATTTCAGCTCCATTCGTCCATTCGTTGATGCGTGAATATATTTAAAACAAAGAAACAGACATCCTTTCATTTTTATACATTAGTTAGGACTATAGATAGGTATAGAATCTTTTTGGCAGATTTTATGAATTTGTTAACAATTTTAATATACTTGTTGTTCTTGATCTTTATTGTATTTATAATCAATTGTTACAATCATACAATATTATTGTAAGTACAAAGGCGTACTTACAAAGGCGTGTCGGGGGCTCAAAATCGAGATGCAACGATGTCATGCCCTTTTTTTTTGCTTAAGCAACAACCATTAGGAAAAGGGAACGAAATGCTCTCGGAAAGTGAACAAGTAGGTGAATCAAAAGAGTTAAGGAGTAACTAAGAGGAGTCGGATCCGCAAGCGGAGCAGGATTAAGTGAGTTAAAACACTCCGAGAAGTCTTGATTACCCACCACTAGTCTCTTCCAGTCAACCTTAGAAAAACCTAGAGGAATTATGTCGCTAAAAAGCAAGCTTCAACATATAATAAGAAACAGGAGATTTGTTTGAAATATATAGGAGAATGTTAACGCAAAACGAAAATATTTCAAATTATTCCGTTCACCTCCCACACGGTTCCAATGTTCACATAGCGACACATTACCTCGGGGATTTTCTGTTGAATTTAATAAATCTTGCCGATGTTTCCTTCAGCGTTGAATGGGTACGGAAACTCGGCGGAGTCCTGCTTTCATAACAACCCTCAAAGGATGAAATGAAATATATCCGAGGCAAAACGGTTATGCCTTGTAACTAAAGAGCGTTAAATTTTGGACGTGATTTTTCGTCGGCTAATATGGAAATGTTAAGACGTGTATTTTTTTCGGAGATTTTATGAGAAATTCCGGGTGAAGGTTTAGGATCAGCGATAAAGGAAACGTGATTTTACGAATAACATGTTTGTAACCTTATTTATTTATAATATTTATTAACATAAATCCACAGCAAATCCCACTGAGACGAAACTTACACAATATAATCTATTCTTATCGTTACCAGGGCTTCACTATATACGTATACAAATTATATCAAATTAATTAGGTTCGAGAATCTAACGCAAGACTTAGGATGTGTAGTTATATACGAGTAGGTAAGTGTTTGAGTGCGTGTGCGTACTTAATGATTATATACAGGGATAAACGACAAATACTTACATCCTATTTACATTGAATTTCTTTGGTGAAAACCAACACTTTTTGTTTTACGATTTTTTTTAATTCAACAATTATAAAAAAAATGTTTTGAAAAACTTTTATTCGCACAACGCACAAAAACTCGCAACGCGTATGTTTCTTTCCAATCCAATTTCCCGATCCAATTTCCCGAAAACAAAATCAATCAACTTAAGCGTGGTCACAGCGTAGGGTGTAAAAAAATATTTGATATATAACATTAATCTATAAACTATCTCTACAGAATGTCTTGCTTCTATCGATGCTAGCTAGGTACAAAAAATAATTCGAATTGAACAGAATGGAAGATCAAATGCACTCCTTTTTTTAAACTGAAGGAGTTTGGTGTTATTTTATCGATCCTTACAAATTCCTTACCGTTATAATTATTTGCAGCTTTAAAGCTAAATGTTGAGATATTTCATTGATTTGGTTTTGTTTTCAACAAATCGAATTGGAACGGACTATACAAATACATACTGACAATGTTATGAAGCCCTGATTCCTTAACTAGGGTAGAATACAATCTTCCAGTATCTTCAAAATACAATGTTCCATTATCTATATTCTATCAACATTGTTATCTGGACTTGATGTCAGTACATATATAAAGGGGCTGTCAATGATTTATTGTGGATAATTTTGTTTTATTGTCCTTGTACTGCTTAAAATAAAATAAACTTTCAAATTGGACGTAGGTATGTTAAACGTAGTGGTTGCGCCTATGGGAAATATTTATTTATTCCTTCTTTTAAATAATCCTCATTTTTAATCCTTTCCTTCAAACCGCGTCAAGCGTTGCAAATCACTAGTTATTTGTTTGGTGGTTTGCTTCTGTTTGAATATTTGCGAGGGACGGGCCGGTTAAGATCGGACCTCTCGCTCGCACACACGCAACACGAGGACTCCGTGGCCGTCGTCTAACAGTGACATTTTGACCGCCCGCACGCGCCGTTCAATTATACAAATTAGCTGGAAACCTGCTGTTTCCGCCGGTTCTGGACGTTGTCGGGAGTGCCTCTGAAAACACCTGGTTATGAACAGTTGTTGGTGAAGTGATCACGGATCCCAAACGCATCCTGGAAGCAACATCACCACCCCAGCGCGCCACCATAGCGTGAAGGCAGATCAGGCTGGCGAGAGGCGCAACTGGAATCGACAACGGCACCCAGCCGATACGCAGACAGGTAACAAGCCATCAGATTAACTATTTCGATTGATTTGCAACGTGTATTGACATCTACCCGTAATCCCATTTCCTAATAAAAACGAACCAGCGAACCCCCCCCAGGGTGGATGCCGAGGAAGATATAGCAATCGGCATAGCCACACCACGTAGTTTCCAAAAAATGTATTATACATTGAGGGGAAATCAAAGCGGAGGTTCGGGGCGAAGATAAATTAACGTTTTATTACTTTACTAGCCTTGTGCCCGATGAGAAATCTCATCGGCAACATCCCAGGAACTCTTCTTACACCGTTATTTTACACCATTAGTGGATGAATTTTCAAAAATCGTTTCTTAGTGCTCACCTACGTTATATAAAAAACTCGTGTGCAAAATTTCATGCTTCTAGACCCACCGGCTTAGGCTGTGCGTTGTCTGTCAGTCGGTGTTAGATTTTTATTAAATAGATGATGGATGACATATAGGCGGCAGCCATAACTTTTTTTATAACTATTTTACTTATTTATACTGGGGATGCCAGCTACGAACTAATACCATTGTAGAAAATTTTCTATTGCCATTTATTTATTACTAGTGACCCGCCCCGGCTTCGCACGGGTGCAATGTAGATACTAATGTGGTGTCAGTGTGGAGTGATTCCTCATAATAAGACAGCATTTTCGATGAAAGCTCTCAGTCGGCTTGATTTTTTCCGACATCTTGAATTATTATAACAAATTAACACAAAACAATATTAAACGTATAAACCTTCCTCTTGAATCAATCTATTGATGAAAACCGCATTAAAATCCGTTGCGTAGTTTAAAAGATCTAAGCGTACATACAGAGTGACAGACGGCCGGAAGCGACTTCGTTTTATACTATGTAACGGTTTCGTTTCACTACGTCAGTAGTGCAGCGAAAATACATTAAAGTACAAACTTAAATCAACTATTAAAAAAAAATAACATCACCACATAAAAATATCTATTATTATTAACTATTTACAATAAATAATACCTTAAATTATAAACACATACTTAAATAACAAAAAAATAAAGATTAAATATTAATTTGAAAGCAAAGCCGGAGCGCACTATATGTTTCGCAATTCTATTGTTTGCGCGTGGAGCGAACTAGAATACCGGTCCTAAAACATCGATAAAAGGCGGGTAGCTACCGCGTCATTGGCACTCCACGTTAGCTATCCTTCCTGGTAAACTAATATTACATCTACATTTAAATAATAAAAAAAACTACTAATACTGAAGGTTTTGGCGAGTCAAGTGCCGACCTACTAATAGTGTCCTGAGTAGTGAATCCCCTTACTTACTGGGTGAGTGTTTCTAATTTTATCCTTCATATAATGGTAGCTAGCTACCTACATTGTTTTAAACTGTTTAACTTTAACTGTGGGTTGACTGCCTCATCATGAACACCATTTCTTACGAATCACGCCATCTGCCTTTGCTTAGCATCTTCTAGTGAGGTCTGAGCGGGTGTATGATGTCGCAGTCAAGCAACGAAACTTCCGGGTCTTGAAATGTCCGAAAAATATGAATATTTCAGGGTTCACCTACCCGGCAGTCTACCCATGGATGTGACCTGCGCACCACCTGGGCGATTATACCTACCTACCTACCTGCTCGCTGCAAGCTAAGAAACTGTTCCGGCCTACCGCGGAATACCTACTGGGAGGCTATCGCAGGGCAGTGGCATTTCTTTGGACCCAGTCATACCTTCTGACGTGAGCGCAGCGAACCCACTCCGGAACTATTCACTTGTTTAAATTAAACTTCTATGATGTAGTGGAGTCTATTATTTACAATCAAGAGGCTACGTGACAACTATGTATAGAAGATGCAACAATATGATAATTGAAGAAAAAAGTTTTTTTTTTGTTTTATTATCTGGCGCAAGTTACATAATTAGGATGTATGTTCGGATGAGTCTATGTGGGCTATTATTTCGTTGTTTTCTTCTTATTTTTTCTATTTACATCTTCTTCCTGTTTACCTTAGTATATATCCAAAATAATGTATTCATATAACGTACATGAAACATATTTCGACAGAAATCTTTCTCCTAAGATCCAAAGAAAAACCTTCAACAGCGCTAAATCGCGAACGTGATTTCGCGGCGCTTCATATGGAAAACGTTATTATTAACCATATTTCTCGGAAAAAAATTGTGGTTATTTTGTTAGGTAGGTATTGAAGATTTTCGATATTTAAGGCTTGATTTTATTATTTATTTGGATAATATAAGAATATTCTAGAAAACCTAAACATAAATATAGCCTATGTGCATCTGACATCTATATATCTATACTATATTAGTCATATATATACATCTATATATATGACATCTATCTATATCCCTCAAATAAGGTAAACATTCGCGTTAATATCCGTTTAAATAAATAAATATGGTGTAAAACGCGAAAATCTCAAATGACGTAGTTTTCTCATTTTTCGTCACTTCAGCCATAGGCTGGAGTTTTTTCTTTGTCGAGCTGTGCTCTTTCCAAAACATCAATTATTTTATGGTAAATTAAAGCAACGGTTGCTAGGGCTCTGTGACAGTCCTCCACTCCAATAAAGGACAGTGCTGGGAAAAGCAGCGTGGGACGTCCTCCGAAACGAATATTTATAATACTCTAAATAACAGAAAAATACTTGATGTTATAGCCATAATTTCTCGGTAATTTTAAAATCCTGTGCGAAAAAATAAATGAACATTTCCAAGACATCATTTATCGATAATACCCAATATAAATTCGGAACGAGAAGAAAAAATTAAGTACCCACCCCCTTAAATTTTAATTAGAAACCAAACATGTCTGTCTCTCTTTGTGAACATGAAAGGAACATGAAACATGAAATGTTATATATAGTTTCGACTACTATACGAGCATTTGTGCGTACACAACGACCTCGTTAAGGTCAAACGCACGTTTTTTACATAAAGAATAATTTCAATTGAATAGAAAAAAATCTGAGGGCGTTGAAGAACTACACCACCTCTAAAAGTCTTAAAGCCCAATGTGCATGGAGAGGCTCATGTCCAGCAGTGAATGCTAATTTAAAAAGGACTAATTACAGTTATAGAAAATCAACTGCATTTCAAACAAGACGCACCGGGAAAGATTTGCCAAAAATACCATTTATTAGTTATATTTTTTGGAGGGGGAGGGTGCACGCTGCAATCCAACAGCCGCCGGGCTCACTCGACTATCCTCATTACCCTCCTCTCACGGAAGACTACCTCAAAATGATCTGCATTTCCTACTTTATTAAATTCCCCAATGTACGTACGTATTTCAGTAGTGAGGAAATATGCCAGAGCCCATTCCCATTCCATCTTATCATGTCCCCATTTCCGCAACCCTTTCTCCAAATCAATTCCCACATGTCAAAAGGTAGGCAGCGCATCCGGAGGCGTACCAACGTTTGTCATTCTGGACTGATGGTGGCTATGTATCACGGATGTAAGTAGGCGACAGTATCCACTTGCCCCCAGGTGGACTGTATGGTCGTTTGCCACCTTCTTTCTATAAAAAAAGACTACGTATATCAAACTACTTCATTGTGCACACAAATGATAAATTTGAATTATTTCAATGATGTTTTATGTAACAGTTTGATACAAGTTCGGAAACGAGCATTTTATCACACCGAACCGAGCAGTAATGTACTTAGTTTTGTTGCATTACAAGTGAACGTCATAGTCGGTAGGCACCTTTTAAGCCTCCTTTTACGTCACTGTAACACGACCTACATTTTCATAGTATTCATCTCTCCTATAACTTAATAATTTTCGTCATTTACTTCCCTCATTTATTTTTGTACGCTCATTTTCCTGAAAGCCCACCTGAGCTTTCTAAACTGAAATGTTTTAGGCCTGTAGCAAAATCTGAGGTATTAAATGAAATGCAGTTTTAACTAGCTTTTTAATTTCATTTCATTAAAAAGCTTATGTTCTAGCTTCTACCCGCGGCTTCGCTCGCGTAGACTAAGCAGCTGGAAAAGACTTTTTAACATCTGTAAAAGCACCGATGAGAGCAAGCCTCAGGCGGGGCATTATCTTCTTGCTTCTTCTTAATTCTTCTCTTGGAGTATATGTCAAATATTGTTCCTCCTTGGCACTGCTTTCAAAATTACTAAATTCTGAGTAAACACGAATACTTTCACAGGACTATCGGGTATTATCCAAAAGTTTAATGCCATATGGCATTTTCTACCAGTCATAATATATACATAATATATGTACTCGTATTATGTCAATATTATGTAGATGTCGCTGCCACCTAGCCCTTTGCATTCTGCTCGTCTAGTAAGAACTTTTTCAGTTTAATTTTAAAAGTGAAAATAAATTTCAGTTGACTAACAGGATGCAGGATGTCATTCCAGCATTTGGTGGCAGCGAATTTAAGACTATCTGGAAAGGCATGTAAGGCAGATGTACTATGTTTAGGTGCAATAAAGTGCTTCACTCTTCTTTACATAGTATAAAACAAAGTCGCTTCCCGCCGTCTGTCCCTCTGTATGTACGCTTAGATCTTTTAAACTACGCAACGGATTTTAATGCGGTTTTCATCAATAGATAGAGTGATTTAAGAGGAAGGTTTATACGTATAGTTTAATATTGTTTTAACGAAACTGAAGCGAAGCGAGGGCGGTTCGCTAGTATATTATATTTGGACTGGGATATCGACCAATTTAAGTGACAAAACAGGTACGAAGGTTGTTCAGACTTAATTACACCAAACAGAAATGTTCCTAAGTGGAGATTCCTTCTGTAAGTCATTTTTAAAAAGCCGCCCTCATTCAAATATTTTGTCACGTGAAGTGATGTTAAAACAAAATCGCGCAAAAGTATTTTGTACACTCTGTAGTGCAGTACCTACACGATCTGTTCTCCGAAGCAAACAAGGTCCATATAGGAGTACTATATTGGCATAATTTAATTTTGTTAATACAAGGGATCCATAAAGTCGAACCCTGAGATTGATTCTTAGATATTTATGGTCTTTATTATAAATTTTTAAACGATGTAAACAGTTTCGAATGTATATAAGACTATATAGATATAATTGCCTTTCCTCGTCCTTACTCGATTTTTTTATTAGAATGTGTATCACTGTTCGCCTTCTTCCTGTTCTATCTATACATTATAATAAGTTAGTAAAATAGCCGTTTCAAATTTTTAGAATGTCTATCTGCCTGTCTAAACGCATCACGCAAAAGTCACTGCATTTTAATGAAACTTGGCACATTTATATCTTAACATTTAGGGTACTTCTATCCAGATCCATTATAGAGTTCCCATGGGAATTAATATTAAGGCCGCATTTATTATATCAGATCTCACATAAAACCAATGCATGGATGGATTTTTATGAAATTTAGTACAACGAATTTAGTACAATGATAAAACTATCCTCACGTTAGTTCCCTAAAGTTCACGTGAATTTAATCGCTTTTGACTTCAAGACTATCGATCAAACTATCGAACATTAAAAATTTGTACCATAACATTCACGAGCGTCTAACGCTCGAGTCTTAAAAGTTTATTTAACACTTACTCAACATGCAAGCATCGAGCGCTCAGCTATCATTTCTTCATTATTCCTCTGGGTACATTCAAGCGACTATTAAACATTGATACAAAAAAAAAAGGAAAATGAAAGGTCAAAGGTCATATGACGTACAAATAACTTCCCCGTACAAATAACAAACATATTAACACAAACCTTCCCACTTACAGTAATATAATTGAAACATTAAATCTGCTCGCGAAGGGATAATTTACAGTACTTCCGACCACCCATAATGACAAAGGTTCTCCCCATTAACGTGTCATTAACGAATATTTAATGTGGGCTCAACAGTCCTCGGCACTGGCAAGTTCCACCCTGTGTTTTACTGCTAATCAAAATTCAACTATGCTAATTTCCAAAATGAAACACTATTAACTCTGCTCTGTGCGTTCTGACGCTCTCAGGTTATTTAATTATGTGCCCTATCTATTAAATATTCTGTTGTACACACTGCTACTGAATCTGTACTATTCTGTCTAAAGTATAATTTGTTTATAAACAAGGTAGTGTTGTTCCGAATATTCGTATTCATTCGTATTCGCCATTTTTTCAACGAATACGTACTCGAATATTAATCTATTAGTAAATATCCAACGTAAACAGTAGATAAAAATTTTCTATAAAAATAAAAAAACAATCTATTTCAAGATCAAAATTCATTGTAACTATCGATTTAATAACACATAATAGATGTGTTATACAAGTACTCGGGCAGGCAGGTTAAAGTCTAATAGTGTTCTATGTGCAGTAGCTCTCGAATTCTTTAATTAATATGTGTTTTGTAAATGGAATATTCTTATTAAGTAGTACTTAAGTTTCAAATTAGACTTTTCGCGGGAACTCGAGAAATAGAAGTTGAGTTTTCCTTTCATTATTGTAAAAATTATGTATTAGGCGTTTTGTGGTTTAATAGTGATAGTTTATTAAACTTCAAAGTGTTTTTTTATGGGTCGTGTTTGTGATAATCAAATAAAAGCGTGGGACTGCATCTTTCGTGTGCTTGCAAGGAGTCCTCCTCCGTCCTCAGTAAACCTACTATCGCTTTACTGAGCGACTCCTGAATTACTCCGATGGGGCTGGACATTGACAAGATACGTGTTAGACTTTTTAGTTGCTTTTTACGAAGAAAACTTCTCACTGGCACAATGTGCTAATTGCACCATTGCCATATATGAAAAATTTGACTTTTTAACGAACCCTTCCTCGTCTGAAAACGTATGATATGTCATCTAGTCTATTGCCATATCGATGTATTTGAACTAAAAATTTACATTTTTACTAATTTTCCAAGTGTGCACGTAGTAGGTTCGGCATTATTCGTTCGCGAATAGTGTTTTGTGGTTTTTTTTTACTATTCAAAATATGCCTAAAACAAGGTAGCAGACAAGCAGAGAGTCTACTTCGTGGTAAGCGGTTATCGATCATGTAAATACATCCGCGGTACATGCCAACATCAGTCCAGAATGACAAACGTTGGCACGCACCCGGATGCGCTGTCTACTTTTGGACATATTTTAGGAATGGATTTTCAAAAAGGGGGATGGGCTTTGGCATATCTCACTCAGTACGAAAACACGTGCGTATACATTGAGGGCATAGGATAAAGTGGGGAAGTGCAGTGCATTTTACTGTCGAGTACGCCCATGGGCTGTGGAATTGCAGCGTTCACCCTGCATAAAATTATAAAATAATAAGAAACTAAACTAACCAATCGTTACTGTGAAGCGACACCTACTACATAAAACACATACTTTCTCAATATTTTTTGTAATATTACCACATTATCGCTTTCGCAGTTATGTTTATTTCTTAATTTATAAAATTAATATCCAAATCTAACTACCTATACGGGTATGAATAAAATTTGGTTTGTCCTGAGTGAAAGTTCATTGGAAAAATACTGGGTCATTCTAAACGTTCGTATGTCTCGTCTCACAAAGCAGAATAAATTAATCTGTCATTGGCCATTTCAATGACTATTTAAACGGTCTACTGTTTACTGAAACAATCACAGCCAAATTTAAATTTGCATTAACAAATCGCCCTAAACCTACGCTAATTTTATTAAGACTAAACGAGTAGTCAAATTGTCTCTTGACTTCTAGAGTTTTAAATGTAACTTTTTACTTAAGAGCTATTTCACATTTTAAACATTTAAGAGAAATACATGTTTTTGAGCTCTCCTATATGTGAAATGAAAATTGCTTTACATTTCTGAGTAAATATTTTAAATAGCTCATTTCTTTGTATTGACATTTAATAGGATACTTTTCTAAATATTTCTTTATTTATCCTGTAGTACTTTAGAGCCGTGCTTCTTCCACTAAAATTCATTAATTCAACAAGATAAGGTACAATTATACGCAGTATATAATTCTATTGACACATAGTACACTAATATTTCCGTAAATTAACACAAATCACGAGGAAAAATAAAATAATGTGCGTCAATTTCTACGTAAAATACCTGGCATTTAACTGCAATTTTTTATCATTTATTAAAGAATTTTTTTAATTATTACTTAGAATAATATCAATTTTGTACCTAATTAAAACGAAAACAAGTATTTTTATAAATTATGATTTATTATATATATTTTTTAATATCACAAAACTGCTCTAATTGCTCTACTATATTTGGGGATTTTCGCGTCGGCCATTAGTATTGTCTATAGAAGCACACGGAGAAAAGTTCGGCTTATTCAAAGTATCAAAACTTGTTTTCCATAGTTACGCTATAAAGACGGGGGCATGAACTATTGCCAGTAGCGTTGCGTTGTAATTACCTAAACTTGCTTTAGTCATTTTAGTGAAATGGCTCTTAACAATGTCCAGCAGTTTTATGTTTAAAACCCGCAGACGTTGTCCTGCCTATATATAATTATTTACCTCTGTATTAAAATCACAAATTATTCTGTTTTGCCGTCAATATGATTTTTGCGACCGGTTGAACGGTATGGAAGTTGATGAGCTGCAGCAGCATCTAGTGGCAAGTTACAACAAAGTGGATAGCATAAAAATTTTCTCTATGAAAAAATACATATATGTGCTAACTTTCATGGTGATCGGTGAAACGGTGTCGAAGTCTATTAATCTCAGATATACCAACATCCACTTTCATATCATTTTCATATATATAGATTAACATTGTTTAACATGTTTTGTTTAACATTGTTACATGTCCACATGTAACATGTTACATTGCTGTTGCAATATTGCAGATTAAATATCCATAGCATTGTTAGTACATAATAAAAAAAACTTAAAAGCTTGTTGGTATCATAATATATGCAAAATTATTAAAAAATAATAATAAATACTATTTTTTTATAGAAAAAGACGGCAGGCGAGCATACAGTCCACCTGGTAAGATGGTGAGTGAATACTGTCGTCCATACACATCCACGATACTTGACAACATCAGCCCAGAATGACAAATGTGGCACGCCCCCGGATGCGCTGCCTACATTTGCAGATTAAGGAATGGATTGGGAGAAAGAGTTGGGAAAATGGAGAGGGATAGAATAGGATAAGATGGGAATGGGCTCTGGCATATGTCACTTACTACCTAAGCACGTACGTACATTGGGGAAATACGAAAAATTATTTAGTCTTATGTAAAAAAGTAGTCTTATGTGAGGGAGTGGTAACGTGGTCAGTAGAGTGTGCCCAACGGCTGTGAGAATACAGCATGCAATCTCCCCCTACCTTCTCATATCCCACTCTGAGAAAGGCTAAGGTAAATTTCAAATACATTTCACTTAGCCCATAAACATCTCTGACAATAAGTCAATAAGTAGTCACTGTCATGTTCAATCCGTCCAAACCTCTTGTAAAATTTTCAACAAACATTCCAATTATCATTTCTATTACAATTAACGTAATTTTACAATGAAGCAAGAGGAATTGAATAACCGAGCACCGAATTGAATTTGTTAGCGTTCCCGTGAAGTTCCACGGATTGTTTGGAAAGCGAGGGTGAACTCGAGAACTGCCGGTTCATTTAGCTAAATGAGCTGCTATAGTGGGAAATAAATATAGGCACCTAATAATAACAGGGTAATATAGTTGAAATAATTAAGGAGAATGCTGCTCTTAATATTGCTTGTGGATTGCTTGTCGATATTAATCTTATAATATTTATTTAACCAAGTGCGCTTCCCGGCCGAAAGTAATACGCATCGGCCTTTAGAAAGAGACTATCGGCTAGCTTTCGTTTCATAGAGCGTCGTCTCTGTCGTGTGCCGTTACGACAGAGACGACGCTCTACAAAATCGAGCTAGCCGACCATAGTCGTCGATGTGTATTACTTTCGGCCGTAACCTATAAATTATATAACGATATCTTTTAAAACCTTTTATCCCCTAGGGCTGGCCATTATCTTGCAGAACGGTTCATCATCCAGCGAGGTAATATCCTAATACAGGCTGCTGAGTATCTTGTCACAAACACCAAATTTGGACAACCTGCTCGATATATAATTTGATACTTTGAATATTTTGTACAATAAACTCTTATCGGACACCTGAATCGAGCCACCCTGCATTTTTATATATGTATGGCCTGTAACATAAAAATAATATTAAGTCAAAGAAAAACTTTTTATGCAGTTTTGAAGCTGGCATATTCACCATCACTTTGGTGTGCTATTGTTCTAAATTTAAATTTACGAATTTGAACCACAGAAGAAAAATCGAGTCCGTGCATTGTTTTGAAAAAAAAATAAGGAAGCCGAAAGTTTTAGTTGGAGCAGTTTTTTGATTTAATGGTGTTGTTTTTCAACAAAAATTTCGTTAAATTGTTTTTCCTGAGATTTTAACCGATTTTGACGTGAAAATTATGGATATTGCGCCCGCAGTAGCCGCGTAAGCTGAGTCACTTCTTCAATCTGGACTTAGTCAGCAAAATGTGAGTACACAACTTCATTTAAGCCGTTCTGCTGTTCAAAAAGTGTACTATCGATACCTAGAGACTGGCAGCTTCGTATGCCGTCCATGAGTACCACGATTCCGAGTGACTACGGAAAGACAAGATCGGCTATACGAAATCGTCACCTAACCTTAGTGCAGATCCAAGAACAGCTTCGAGACTTTCACCGAGTGGCTGTTAGTGCTCCAACTGTTAGAAGGAGACTCACACAACGTAATATAAAAACACATGACTTGAATTCAAATTTGGACCAATGGCATACTGAAATTATAGTTAGTTGCCAGCTTCAAAACTGTATAAAAACTTTTTGATCGATCAAACATTTTTTTAAGCTTCAAGCCATCAAAACTGAAAATTCAGGGTGGCTCGATTCAGGTGTTCGGGAGTTAAGCTAGTTATAATTATACTGAAGTTTGATTTTGATGTCATATAATGAATATTATAAAGATTGACCAACGAAATAACTTTGCTTATTTCGTTATTTCGTTGGTTGTTGGTCGCTTTGCTGCAAAATTTAAGGATTTACATAAGTTGTTATATCAAAAATATTCGCTCTGAATAAACCTTTTTAATTATGTTAATAACTGAACATTCTCTACTATGCACAATATTTTTGCAGGAACTCGCAAAAAAATGCAATCTGTCCAGCAATCACATTTGCATAAGTTAATTGATGTATGTTTTTCGTGTCGACCCAATCCGCGAAATGGATTTTAATATTATTAAATTGCTGAATGCACTCGAATAAATAACTGATATTAAATTTCCATTTAGTTTTATACTGTAAAAATATTCTTTCGTGTATTGGTCCTGTACCGACCTTCTTACTGCTAAATCCTAACCACTGGCCGCTAATAAAAAATCTAAATACAAATTTACTTCAAACTCTTTGATTCGATTGCTTTTTGATTCCCTCTGCTGTCTAATTTTCGATCAGTATCGATCAGACTGCCTATTCTACTTTAGTAAAGTCTTGTGCTGGTCTTGTGTATCTCAATGTTTGTGAATGTCTCATAAAACCCTTGTAATTGCGCATGTTACTGCAATTCTGCTGAATAACAATACATTTGTAAAAAAAACACCTTATTAGGTTTTACTACTATGTTAATACTTTTACTTATTAAAGAGATTACTGGAGTGAAGACTGGATGTCACCAACCATCTGAGCAAGCATCGCAATACCTTCCTTAATAATTGTTTTCCTTACTTTTATTTTATTACTAGCTGTACCCGGCCACGAGCTGCTGTGGCTGCCCAACTGATGGCGCTTACCCTGTTTTTGGGTAAAAAGCATGTTTTTGCCCTGTTATAAAAATATGCGCGTATTCGAATGCAACGTTGTGTCAAAATTTCAAAGCAATCGGTGAAGAACTTTCGGAGATTTAAGATTTTGAACAAACGAACGTTTACATTTTTATATATATAGATACAGGGTTAAAAAAATATATGTATCCTCTTAAGACTGAATTTCTTTGGTGAAAATTGGTAACTTTTGTTTTACGACTTTTCAAAATTTAGCATAAATCACTCACTAACTCGAACCGCGTATACACTCGCACCGATTTACTCGTACATACGAGTATACTCGTCGGAATCTAACGGTGGCGATTAGATTAACAGGTAGCTGTTTTAGTACAGAACGTGCGACGTTGCCGTTCGTAGTGGCGTATAGTAAAGTTATTTTTGGTAATCAACAAGTCAGACTTTATTTAAATAAAGTAACGTTTTAGGAAAAACATGGTAAAAGGTCACAGAACAGAAGTTGTTAGTTTTAACTATAGAAATTTTATGTTAAGAATGTGCAGGTAATTTTTATTTAAACCTGTACATGGAACACAAGTAGTCACAACATTTTATCACAAGTAGTCACAGTCACAACGCATCTGGGGGCGTGCCAACGTTTGACATTTTGGACTAATATTGGCATGTATCGCGGATGTCTATGGGTGACAGTATGCACTTACCATCAGGTGGACTGTATACTCGTCTTCCGCCTTCGTCCATAAAAAAAATTAAAACTTTATAAACTTCTTTGTATAAAAAAGAAATAAAACCCGAAGATAATACCAAGTTGATGCGCAATAAAAACATAAAACCTGGTTCCAGAAGTGAATCTTATGTACTAAATTTAAAATTTTACAAATCAGTGTTCGTCTGTGTTGCAAAATTTAAAGCAACTGTCTAGACGTTTGTTTTTATATGTCTAGTCCTATTGAAACTGAAATATACTTAATAGTTGAAATTAACCAATTGAATCCCCCATTTCCTCGGCGTCATAACACTTGATGGCGAAACATTATATCGAAAACACGAGCTCGGAACTACGTTACAAGTTTGTGGCATTGGGCCAAAGGTGGCTTCCAACTGCTTATGAACTTCTGTATAGATACATCTTCACTTGAAACTCATACAGTTGTTACAACACATTATGATTTAACTGTTCTTAAAGTAATCCTCACTTATTATTAAACGAGCGACCCGCCCTCGCTTCGCTTCGGTTTATAAGATTTTTTTTTTTATTTCAATTTTTTTTTTCAAAATTTCGGATAATGTAGCATGTGTGAATTTTGTGAATAGTGAAAGAATTTTTGAAATCGTTTCAGTAGTTCCAGAGATTACCCCTAACATACCTACAACCCCACAATTTTACCTCTTTATTGTATTAGTCGCTCGGCTTATATAACAACAGTAGGCGACAGCGGGTGGCTGCATCAAGAGAGTCCCGTCGTCGCGTCGCGTTGGTGCGAGACCGCTTGAATTTATTTTCTCGCGCGTAGTTTTTAATTTACGATAACTCCTAAGATATTCATTTAAATTATAATGTGTATGAAATGCTTAAGGTAACTAACGTATTTAATTTGATAATGATTAATACTGTATCCGTCTAAATAGCTTTTACAAATACTAGCCAAATTTAATAGTATTAATCACTAGCGGTGACAGCGACTTCGTTCGCGTGAACTTGTAATTCCCGTGGTAATTCTATAATGGATCTGGATAAAGAAGCACCCTAAATGTTAACCCACCACATAAGCTATAAGTATGCCTAGTTTAATTAAAATCCGTCTAGTAGTATTCGCCTTTAATTATGTTTTGATACAACTCATAATAAACGTAATGCCATCAGTATATCTACTACGTATATTTAGTACTAAGTAATTTAGTACTAACTAATTTCTAATGAATTTTCCTAATTTTTATAATAAATCACCTCCCATTAAGTAAAATTGTCTTTTATAGATAAAATTTGAATATTCGCTGTTCGCGAAATGAACTTTCATTGACTTTGATCTTGTATTTTTTTCTCTGAATAATCCTTTTCTAACCTGTTTTCTGCACTTTATATTGTCGAATACCTAGTTTCCAGATCTGTCCAACAGTCTAATACCGCTTACTTGGACCCTTTTCTCTTGGACGCCGACATATAACTATATTATATTGGTTGGAAATTGTTTACAGAAACGATCGTGTATAAATGAAATAGTAGAATCCTCATTCCGTATAAAAAAATCGTCAAAAATGTCAAATTGTATCTACTTACATAATACGGTATAAATGTCTGGCCAACCTAATTTGCGAAATGGAAAACGTCCACTGTTTCGAGGAATCTTCTTAAAAATAAATTAGAAACGGGGCCGCTGCGTCGAAAACTTTTATTTTAATTTCCTGTGGAAAAAAATGAAGTCCGTTTTAATTAACGAGTGTTTTTGTATCAAAAATACATCATCGTATGTATAATGAGTACAATTTCTGTTTAATTTTTGTTCTTTTATTCAAAGAAGACACTTAATTTCTTAATCGGCAATAGCTACCAGTACTATCACTGATTAAATGATTCCCTTTAACTGACACAGTAAACAAACATCGATCGATATTAGCCTATAATGGCACAGGCAGTTCAGCTCTTGGGGTTTAGTTCGTTAACAATAAGAGTAAGTGAAAATGAATAAGTGTAGTCATTTGGATATGATGCAATACGGTGGCCACACTGAAAGTTTCCGGAATGAATAAGAAAAAATTACAATGAATGGCCAAAAATCAATTTATTGTTTCTCAAAATATTCTCCGTGAGCGTCAATGCACTTTTTCATGCGAATAAACCAATTTCCATAACATTTATTCCACTCCTCCGTGCTGATCTCGGAAACATGTTTTTCATACTCTTCGACAGCGTCTTCTGGCGATTTTGACGGGTTAAATCCATCGTAATACAGACACGCAATTTTTAAAATGACGCCCCAATGTAATAATACAAGACTGTTAGATGACACAAACTTTATTCTACAGCCAAAGAGTTCCATTTTCAAATATTGTAATTACTTTTTAAATATTGTTTATGTAATTGGCCAGTTTCGGTAATTTCCAGTGTGACCTATGTACTTGTATTACAAGACAAAAGACCCCTGGTGAGTTCTAACACAACAGCAAAATATGATTAAACGTTTGCAAGGAAACCGTATAGGAATCGCTCCAATAGTTTCAGAGAAAAGTGGTAACAAACAAAGAGAATACAAACAAACACACATTCTCGTACCTCAAATCATACCATCTTCTTTCCGTCGTGGGTAAAAACTGACATAAAACAGCAAGCGATAAGTGTATCGACACTTTTACTTAGCCTGTTTTAGCATTTGTTCTCCTATATTATTTAATATTATAGCAGAATATCACTATGACAAATTCTAATTCTGCTTCCTTTCTCATGACACCCATTACAAAAATTAACAACGTAACAAAAAAGTCTGGAGCGCCAGAAAATGGGACTCGTTCTGGGACTTCGGGACACGAACTGGCATCGCGCAAACTTAAATTTCCGTCCGATTTATGCTTTTAATTCTATCCTGACCGGCATAATGAATCCCTCTTGCTTTGTGTTTTTTGTCGCTTTTTTTTTGCGTATTTTTTATTTTGTACAAGTTCGTTTAAACGGGTGGGATTCTTGTTATTTTTTTTGCATATACGGCACGATTGTATTCTGCCCTGCTATAAGTAATATACAAGGAATTCAATTGATAAAATGTATTTGGCACAAAATAGTTTGGGTCTATATCTCGATTAAATTTAAAAACAAACTAAATCGGTTTAGTAGTTGTAAAATTATGATGGGATAAATGTTTAAAAAAACATCGGCATCTATACATAAATATTATATGTGTATAGTGTATATGTATCGTAAGTCTACATTTTTTTCCTAAAACGGTAAAGGTAACGATTACTCTCTGCTAGTCAGAAAAGTAACGAAATCTACCTTTTCAATTTGTACTGGCGATGTCATCGGCGCTTTATAATTAAATCTACGTTGAGTTTTCCCACAACTAAAATTTACTCGTGACCACCTGCTCGTGACGTAGTCATAGATACAAAATAATCGACAGACTTGGTTTCAATACAATTTCACGAGCTTGCGTTGTTTATCTATGTTCATGGTTTTATGTATGGTAGACCACTTACTATCGTACTGACCAACTGGCCATCTGCCAATTATCACACAAATTAACAATTTACAGGTCAACACATTGTTTGAACTGCAATGAGAAGGCAAAAATTAAATTATCGGCAAAAAAAATCCAATAATTTTAATTCCCGTCTCTATTTCTCTGTTCATAAAATTCATGGAGGAATTTATAATACGAAGTTTTTAAATTGTATGTTAGCAAGAGCACTACAATTTTCCTAAGTGTCGGTAGCAATTTTCTCTGACACTATACGGTACATAAAAGGTTGGCATTGACGTTACGTGCTTACATAAAACCTTGTATTAAATCATTTACACACGTGCGTTTTGTACCAGCGGCGTTTTTTATTTGCATCTATTACGACAACCGCTATGAAGACTTATCAATTCGTATATTGTATCGTTTATAGTTCACGTACAATATTTATGAAGTGTAATAATGATGAATAGTTACGAACCCAACAGAGATTTAGGTATATAATTTATAGGCTTTATTTTCCGAATGGCTAAATTCTCGTGGGCTTAATAGCCTACTAAGAGTCACCGTACATGTATGGTTTAGGGTGAGTGCAGAAGGCGCTCAGCCAGGAGCAAAATGTGTGTGCAGCAACGAGCCTAAGGGCTCCCCGGGCGGTAGACCGGAGGTAAGAACTGACCTCGGCTTACGGCGTTGCTTTGGGAGGGTACCGCGGGATCGCGAGTAAGTGAGAAGCGCCCAGGCACGTGCCGATACCTGGTAAAAGTGTTGGCTGAAGGCCCGTGTGTGTTCACGGTGTAGCGAAGGTGAAGTAACAATTTATAGGAATATTAGTCATTGGTCATTAAGTATTAGGTTTTGACTAGCATTACTGTTAGGTTTCTTTAACTGTTGGCTTTGTGGTATAGGCCGGCTTAAGAATACCCCTTGTCTTCCCGTTTGTGTCGTAAAAGGCGACTAAGGGATAGCTAAGCCGATACACAAGCCCTGGGGAACTACACCACCTCTAAAGGAGTGTACACGCCAACCCGCTTCGCCAGAGTGCTGTTTTAAGGCCATATATCCCTCATGCAGAAGAGAATGTACACGAGGAGGCCGGTGCCGATAAAAGGGCTAGTTACGGCACGGTATTTACGTTACATATTTATGACGTCGATTCTACAAAACATCCCTGTAATAAAAAATAACCCCACTAATTGCCTTCAACTCGGTAGATAAAATTGAAGTCAAAATTACGATGTCGCCCGGAGCCAAGCTCTGGGCTCTAAGTGATATGGATTGACAGAAAGTGGTGGCGGGAACTGCGATGAACGTTCAACTTTGGAGTACTGCCAACTGTATAGAGGATTTTTCTTTAGAAAAGCCACAGACTATGTACAAAGAGAATTAATAGCATTGTTGATAAGTCTTTTAAAGCATTGACTGGGCTTTATAATGTTATCGGATAATTTTCGTAACATTAAATCTATAAAAATTGTGTACTAACCTTACCATACCATACCATCACTGCCGAATAGAAGCCTCTCTAAGGCCACCATATACGAGAATTAGATTGAATTAAACTAAATAAATTATCACATTCATTGCCACCGCCTATTTCATACTTTGTTCTCTGTCTTGTTTATGGGGAAAATAATTTTATCCGTTTTCATAAAACAACTTCCTACAAAACTATTTAAGAAAATGTGGTGTGTCGTCAGCACAACTTACACTATTTGAATGGACACAACTATAATGTTGCCAGCACTGAACTAAAATAATTTATTTGAACTTTTATTTAAAATTAATGATTGTATAAAACTTTTTATTATTTTTCTTACAGTGCGTTTCTACTGACAAATCGCTGTCATGATTATAATTTCAGTTATGACCAATTTTACCTACGAAATATCCAGATTTAGAGTTTGTCTAAATATTGTGTAGGTGATGATCGTCGCGCATTGCGTTGTGATAGTATCAAACATTCGATGCGCACGCGTGTGAACTGCTACGTGAGTAGTGCGTTAGCATTGCGGTAGCGTTAGCATTGTGACTCGCGTTCGATGCGCGTCCGACGCGCGTTCGGTTACGACTTACTTTGCTCTTTACTTTTCTAAATATAAATACTTTAAGTAAATATTTTCACTGAGTAGTAGGCGATAAATTCTATGCATTGTCATATTAAAATTCATAATAGTACTGACAACAGTCGCGCGTTAGGATACCATTGGATAGGTGTCCGCTACTCGACGCGTCGCGCCGCAATGCTCGACGCAAGACAACGCAACGCGACGCGCTGTCCAGCTGTATAATATGTATGTATATGTATAATAAATGTATAATACCTATAATGAAATTTCATTCAACGTAACAGTGGAACCTAGTAATTTTCGAAAATAATGACATTATTAATTGACACACAAATGTCGTATTTTATAAAGGAAAAATGTTTTGTAATCCCTGAAACTATATCAACTAATCAAGTCGCATCAAACTTCGTAAGCCTGTTTGTTTGTTGATTAACCGCGCCTCAGGGCAATGAATTGTTATAAAACATGGTCTACTTTTATCAAGTTAGACACAGCTAGTAAAATAAATATAAGCAAAATATAATTTTCCAGAAACTTCGTTCTATGTACACAAACATTTTAAACAATGAACTCACCCCGAGTTGATAATATCGTGGGTAGCAAAAGAAAACCTTGGAATAAAGTCCAGATAACTTTCTTATCCATCTTCATGCTTGTTCACTTTCATCTCCACTTTCTCTAGTTTAAAGTTCAAGTTAACTTATCATTTTCAGCTTTATCTCCTCTCGTGTATCTGGAACAAAGTTAAGAACTGTTAATTATTTATAGTTATATATGAAAAAAAGAACAGATGATAGGGACCACTTTGAAGAGAGATATCGCTATTTTCCTTACGTTTTAGAAAGAAAGTGTTAGGGCAAAAGTAGTGGCGCTTTCAGAGTCCTATCTTACGACAAATTCAAATTCGACTTATTCATTTGCCAGAACACAGGTAAAATAAGATGTTAAAGTTAAGTACGAGTACATTGTCCGACATGTTCTGCCTTATGGGCAAGCAAAAAATTTTCGTCAAACTGATGCATTTTTGGAATATCAGATATTCATTATAATTAAAAATATATCATACTAGCGACCCGCCCACGCTTCGCTTCGGTTAATAAGATGTTTTTTTTTTTTCAAAATTTCAATAATAAATATAGCCTATGTTACTCAGGGATAATGTAGCATTCTAATGGTGAAAGAATCTTTGAAATCGGTCCAGTAGTTTTTGAGTTTATTCGTTACAAACATACAAAAATAAAAAATATTTCTTCTTTATAATATTAGTATGATGTCAAGATAATTACAGTAAATTACACTATAATTATTTACAGACTAGCGACCCGCCCTCGCTTCGCTTCGATAATTGTTATACAACTTCTTCGCAACGTCTACGACATTTTTTACTAGCATTTCACTATAATTTCATAACGTAAATAGGTACTCTTCTCAGTCGGTTACTATCTACTGACAAACTTCTTCGAGGTTCTTTTTTGTTTTTTAAATAATTAATTGAGAGTTATAAATAGCATTAGGACATGCTAGACCGATCTTTATAATTCGAAATCTATAAATCTATTTACCACATAATTGTAGCGTTTCAGTTTTAATCGATCAATCAATAAAAAAGTAACTCGATTGAAAAGATGTCCAATAAAAATGCGAATTAAAAACGATATTCTAAGAATGAAAGTATGTATAATAAGTGAAATATCCAATATTGCAGTTTCGACAACGAGAACACACTCGTTTGGAAATATTTGCATTCAAAATACCATAGAAAGTGATTGCTGCAAACTATTTGAAAACGGAAAAGCTTCAGTTTTTAACCTACATACATTTTTTTATGAAAAATGTTTGCATTTCGAAAGAATCCGAACTGATTTGCATCGCGCTGCATACAAATAACCTTACTTGGAATTTTCAGTGACGTTTTATGATTACCTACTCTGTTTTTTATAACATTTAAGATGTCATCTAATCAAAAGGACCTTATAGTCGGTATGCACTTATTGTATTTAGATGTTACAATTAAAAATTTCGTTGTTTCAAGATGGTGTTTAAATAGAAAAATACTCAACATCTGAATTTTAAGATAAACGGTAACTAACCCTTTCATTATTGACTGCTGGACATGTCACAGTGTCTTGGCCTTAAAACGTCACGATGGCCAAGGGGAGTTGGCGAGTCCACTCTTTTAGAGGTGGTTTAGATCCTGGGGGCTTGTGGTAGCCGCTTTTACAACACCCACGGGAAGAAAAAAAAAATTACTTTCTTTTAATATAAAACTAATAAATTATGTTATTTTTTAAGAGTTCACTATATGCTCAATATTTGAGAAATTAAAGCCGATATATAATAAGGTATTTATTCTCAAGTCACAGAGAAAACAAAACACGGATGCAGTTTTCTTAATTATTAGTATTTTAAAATGCGGATGCATAGATAAGAATGTATTTACTTAGTAATATTTTTAACCGTCATTTTTGTATAGATATGAATCTTTAAATTAGTATGATAAAAGAAAAATCGTTCTTCATAAAAACTGAGATAAAAAAAGGAAAATGTTCTATTACTATTTTCAGACGCCTGGCTCTTAGACTATTCAACGCCACGGAATCTATTGTGGAATAACAAACGAAGGTTAACCGCGCGTGACCCTGCTCCCGGTGTATATAACAAAGTATTTAGAACAAACAGTAGTTGAACTTCCCTATACCTACTTGGTGTTTGTGTGCTATATTAATAAGTTTGATGGACTGTAGTTATAAAATCAGATGCAGTTAGCGCAGGCCCCTGTAACTAACAAAAAACAAATGTATTGCAAGACACAACTGTT
Source organism: Sesia bembeciformis (assembly GCA_943735995.1). Taxonomy (NCBI): domain Eukaryota; kingdom Metazoa; phylum Arthropoda; class Insecta; order Lepidoptera; family Sesiidae; genus Sesia; species Sesia bembeciformis. The sequence continues at coordinate 12,999,968 of OX031040.1, forward strand.
ATTTGTGCCTTGTATTGCAAGACTTATGCCTAGACACTAGTCTAGGCAGAATTCGTAAACATACATTAAACCAATACATTAAATATATTACGATTATACATTACCGTAACCAACTCTTTTGTTATCCACTGCTGAACATGGGCCCCTCTCATGCACATTGTCTTGTGAATGAGGGCTGTATGGCCTGAAAACTCCACGCTAGTCGAAAGTGGCTTGCGAGTCCACTCTTTTAGAGATGTAGTTCCTCGGTGCTTTTGGTAGTCGCTTCGTTATCCCTTAGTCGCCTTTTACGACACCGCCGAGACAAGATAGAAAGAAAAACAAAGTTCTACTAATTAAATAATGCTAATCGGCCATCTTCGTATTTCCGTCCATAACAGAAAATTAATATGTTACAACGTAACGTACCTAATGAACTCTGACAGTGTGTTTCAATGTTTGTTTCTTTTTTATGAACGAGTGTTTGTTCTGAATACAAAGATGGAGACATCATTAACTTTATGTTTGAAATGAGAAACATATGCAGCTCTTAAATTGTTTTTCATAATTGGTGTAATTGAACTTAAGGCTTTACTTCCCTTATGTACGATTCCATGTCCAGCAGTGTTCAGTCCATGTCCATGTCCTAAAGGGGCTGGTTGAATTGCAATTGGTGTAATTGTTTACAATTCTTAAGGGTAGGTACTGTTCTCTCTCTGTACCGTGGAACCTATGATTAATCTCTTTATCCCGAATGCTGCGGTTTACCTCCTTTATATGCCACGTTTTCGCATTGTTATTGAACAAATTGTTTTTCATTTGTTTTCTACTCCACGGTACCCTTGTTCCGAGTGGTCTAAGTTCATATACCTATGTGTGTATCAGCCTACAACGTCTCACTCCAGGGCACAGGCATCACCTAGTGAATCACTGGGGGATTTCTGGCCTCAATCCACCACGCGGACCCAGTGCGATAGGTGGATCACATACTCCAGATTTTCTTTCATGCGGTTTTCCTCGCAATGTATTCTCTCACCCCCGAGCTAGTGTCAATTTAAAAAAATCCGTACTTAAGTAGAAACTCACAGGTACGGGCCGAGAATTTGTAATCATGATCACATGTGTGAATGTGCCCGAATAATGTGAGTCGATTATAGATACTCTAAGGCGATCACCGCTCTCATAGGCTCTCACGCGCTCAAGTTCAAATAACATATAGCCCGTTTCAAGATGTTTTGTTTTTCAATTCGCTTCGTGTTTTTAAGTATAAACTCTAAAATTCGACTTTTAGACTTCATAGTCATAGTCATATCATTTATGCGCCATGTGGTTACGACGGTCTTACATGCATAAATATAGAGTTCCGGCATATGAAACTCTTAAGGAACAAAATACAAAATTAATTTAAATTTAATTTGAGACAAACATATTTTAACTCAATATTAATTATACTATCAAACGATTATGTCCAGCAAAGAGACTGAACTCTTTCCATTGCTCGCTGAGCGACTTTGAATTTGTGACTCAGGCCTGACGTCAGAAATCACGTTTTGGCACCATACGCCATGTCGACAAACTGTACTGCAATTTGGCAGTGACAATTTGTAATGGCTCGTATAAAACAATGGAATTTAAAAAAAAAAATTGTTCTAAATCCCCACAATAACAAAGTAATAACCAAAGTAATTAATGTCCATTTCTAAAAGAAAAAGTACTCTGCTGAAATGAAATTATGTTAAAGTCCGCCTCTGAAAAATTAACGAATTTTTGCTTTAATTAAAAGCATGATTAACTTAAATAGTGCAATTAATTATTTAGTATAATTTTCTCCGCTCCTTTCCTTTTGTCGGGAAATTTTACTGTTTAAAAAGAAAAGAAAAAAATTACGCCTTCGCTAATTATTTCGCTTTTTAGTCTTATTTGGGTTTTGTTACCCTCTAGTTTTTCTTTATATATATATATGTCGACGCAAAACAGTCAACATCTTTTATTTTAGATTTTAAGTTTGATTACATAAAGTCTATTTAAGAATGATAATTAATTTTAACCTATTTTATTACCAATGAAATAGGTAAGCTTCATTTTTTAACCTAAATCAAATAATTTTTAAAATGAGTTTGTTAACATTTGTATTTACTTCCTTAGAAGTTACGAACATTCAAAAGTTAACTTTAAATTAATAAGTTTAGCTCAAAATTAATTATAAATCATATCTTTAATTTGCAAAACACATTCACAATTTAATCATTAATAATTCTTTAGATTGATTTTTAATAGTTGCTTTTTGAATGTTCATTGGAGATTGTTTTGAACGATGAGTGATTAAAACCACGAGTGATTTTATGAAATTATTTGCGTTTATAAGTGTTTAAATAATGTTTTAAAATTATTTCACGAATAACTATAACGAAATATTCGTATTAAAACCATTGTTTAAAAATGATTGTAAAGAAGCAACATGGTGGGAGGCCACCATGTTGTTGGCTCACTTTTCACGTGGCAGCTGCTGAGAACGGTAGTTTGGTGAGTGCTTTTTGAAATATTGCTATTCGAATTATTTTTACTTTTGTATAGAAAATAAGGGTAGACTTAAGATCTTAGTTGAATCTATAAGTTAAGAAAAGTATTGATTATAAAACGATTGTAACAAAGAGTTTATTTCAAGTGTATAGTTGTTTTATTTCGTTATCTGTTGAATATGAGTGACGCGAATAATGGTGACGTCAGCAATGCTGACGTCACGCTTTCTAAAAACTTGCACGATAATAATTCTCCGTTATATATATATATTTTATAGAAAAAAGGCGACGGACGAGCATACAGTCCGTGTCAACATCAGTCCAGAATGGCAAACGTTGGCATGCCCCCGGGTGCCGTAGGCACGGCATTAAGGATGGATTGGTATTAGAATGGGCTCTAGCATATCTCACTCGCTACCGAAACACGTACACTTCCCGGCCGAAAGTAATATACATCGACTATGGTCGGCTAGCTCGATTTTGTAGAGCGTCGTATCTGTCGTAACCACACACGACAGAGACGACGCTCTACAAAACCAAAGCTAGTCGATAATATCTTTCTAAAGGCTGATGTGTATTACTTTCGGCCAGGAATATATACGTCAATTTATATAGCCATTTACCAATATGTTTATCGAGACTTTTTCTTCGACTAGTAGTTGAACACGTGTACCATTTAATATTTGATTCTGACTCTTTCTCTTATTATCGATTAACTTATTACCTATATGTGTTGAACGACAAATTATATTGTGTAATTCTACGGATTGTGCAATGTTCTAAATCGTTTAGGGAGTATATTGAAACTCGCGATTGAAAGCGAAATTAAAAGACATGATTCAATAATTGTGCAATGACATTATTGTACAATTTTGTTGCAGGTCAAGGCGCCGCCTTAGCAAAGGAATCTGTGGTATCAACAAAATAAACATTCAAATTCAAGTGTTAAATAAAAACCTATTACCCAAGTATCTTATAAAATATGTAATTAGGAATGTTGTTACTATTTGAAAATCACTATTTAACCACAAACACCGTTCAAACAATTTTCAATCTTTGTGTCAACAATGTAATGTTCAAATTCAAATGTTAAGTAGACAAAACGGCGCTTAACCGCACGCGAATTGCTTCCTGGGGCGTGATTAATTCGCGTAACTCAAAACACATTAAAAGTAAAAAGCAGTAAGAGAACTAACTGTTCTAGATGGTTTATGTAAACAAAGAAGGTGATAGTAGACAGTTCAACCGCACCTCACTTTAGAACAATTTTACCATCCTAATAAATTTGTCGCAGCGGAGAATGTTGAAATTTTCGTACATTGAATTTATAGTAGAACACCCTCCGGCCAAGCGGACTGACGACTTGAAGAAAGGCGCCGGTAGTGACTGGATGAGAAAAGCCGAAGACCGTGTGTGGTGGCGGTCCTTGGAAGAGGCAGTAGAAAGACACAGGATGATGATATGGTATACATCGCAACATAAAATAATGTAATAAGAAGTTGTAACTTTAGTCCTGATCTCCAGAACAATTACAATATCTTGGTAGGATTTTCTAGTTATCTGGCAAAAAATGTCACAACACCTTATGTGACTGTGATATCAAAGTTTCTTTGCGGGATTAAATTCGAAACGGAGCAGTTACTCAAAATCAAAAGTCAACGATATAGCTCATGGAATCAGCACGCTGAAGTGGCAATGGACAAGTTATATCTGCCGCAAGACCGACAACCGACGACGGGGTAAATGAGTCCTCGAAAGTCGGCCTGCCAATCGAGAAGCGTTGTATGGGACGCTCTCCAACTAGATGAACCCTCGATTTGAAGAAATTCGCCGGTAGTGGCTGGATGCGGAGAGACGATGTTTGGTGATGCTGGATGAGGAGTGACGAGAGACGATGGAGAGACGACGACGAGACGATGGTGGCGAGTCTTGGAAGAGGCTTACATCCAGAATTTTAGTGTAATAAACCCAAATGTTTTTCGTTTTTCGAGTTTCTGTTCTATTTTTCGAGCATTTGTATAGAGATGAACTACTGTAGACTTTTTATATTGTGGGTATTGCCAAGCCAAGTTGTTTGTTTGTAATCACCTGTAAAATAGTAATCTAAGGGCGCGCGACAGCTTTGCATGTTAATTACTACAATCATCGATAAACTTAGAAATAACTTTACCATTCAAGTATTATTTATTTCACTAGTCGTAGTTGCTTCATTAATGTTTTATTTAGGCTTACCATAATTTTTTTGGAAAATAATTTAGTAAGCTGCAGAAATACTGAAAGTGACAGCAGAGGGCGCTCTCGACTGGTCACGTTACTCCTCTCTCACAGAAAACTACCTTGAAATGTAGGTACTCCATTTCCCACTTCATCATATTTCCCTAATGTACGTACGTGTTTCGGTAGTGAGTGAGATGTGCCAGAGCCCATTCCTATCCTACCCCTCCCAATTTTCCCAACCCTTTCCTACATCTCCAAAGGTAGGCAGCGCATCCGGGGGCGTGCCAACGTTTGTCATTTTAGACTAATGTTGGCATGTATCGCGGATGTCTATGGGCGACAGTATCCACTTACCATCAGGTGGACTGTATACTCGGCTGCCGACTTCGTCCATAAAAAAAAAGATCGATGATAATAAATTAGATTCTCTGGTGACAATAAAGTACCTAATAGACACAATAAAGAAAACCGTCGAATTTTTGTTGACATTCTTAGTAATTAAAAACGGTTTATTTCAGTTATTCTAAAATATTTTGTTTTGCATTCAGTCACTGATCACAATTTGCTGACCATTTAGTATTTGTTTGCTGTCCGTTTAAATATAAGCTCTTTTTATGGTGAAAGTGGCAGAGGGACCGCCCCCGTGATAGCAAGTGGCTACCCAAATCTTAAAAGTATAACAACATAATATTTAAGTAAAAAGAACAAAGCGTAACTTTATCGTATATAAAGTCAAATTGCTTATTTGAGGAAATAGTTTGAACATAAATATCTTCACAGAGTAGGTACAGGTATATATCTCTGTATGTATGAATTAATAGATGCGAGCACTTATTATTTATCAGCGATATCAGCGACTTCGCTCGGATGAACTGTGGTTCCCGCGGGATTCAATCACTTTTTTCAAAAAACACTGCACGTACAGATACGGTTTCGTTACGATTTACTAGATGCACCCATAGATTTTTTTTACATGGAATCTTACCATCTGAATATATACAGATTAATGATATCTATGTAGAATTTATTATAATTTTTTAACCTATAATAGAAAAAAAAGTCTAACAGAGGATCAATTTAATTCGCTTCTAAATTGATACAAAAAGGATGTTGAAATCTTTAGTACGATCACTCGTATATAACAGTAATTAACAAAATCAACAATAGCAAATAAACAACATTATAAATATCCAACGTGAGTGTCTATTTTATTTAATCGTATATTTCTCAAGTCGATTTGTAAAGAGTAACAACGACGTATAATTAAATTTAACACGGTGAGTAAAAATATACTGCCGGAGCGCGATTTTATCATTTAAACGCGAATTGCTTTTGGGGATATATTTAAAACTATTTCCTCTAGGATTTATTTGTTTTTACCATATAATAAACTAGACCTTTCGAAACTCATATCGGTAAAAATCTAAATTGAAAAAATTACTTATTACTTTTTAACTCTCAGCTACATATTAATAATAGTACAAAATAATTGAGTACGATAGTGTGTGATGACATGAGGATAATATTTTAATGAAGCAAAAAAACAGGATGCAGTAATAAAAAATTGCTCTCGTGATCTGTGAATAGGTAAGACCTATGTTCTTAAAAAAATCATTATGCAATCAAGTTTGTTTTCTATTAAAACAATATATAAGTTATTATGACTGGTTCCTTTGGCATTTACATTGTATTTACTCTGGCAGTGATGCATGATTTTTTTGCTGTCGGCAAGTTCAACGCAACCAACTTGAGATAATTCAAACCATAGCACGATCACAATAAAGGTATAGTCCCAAAGGCGGCGACTGCAACCGACGACACCGACACTAGTCGCTGATAAAAGGAGTCGCAATTCAGTCTTTGAAAGTAACAAATAGGATAAATTCCGTCTATTTGTTGACCTGTTCTCTAGTGCTAACCTTTAAAACTCGGTGTGCAATTTCTTGCCACGGATTTCAAAAAGTATTATCACTAAGAAATGTAGGACGTTTTGATTATATATCAGAAACAAAATTAAGAATTTCTCAACCGAAAATGTGAACACCTGTGGGGTATATATTTCAAACCAAACATCAGTCTATCTGACTGCCAAAGGACATGTAAACTAGATTGTCAAAGCGATTCGCTAAATAATTGTAGTACAGTTAAATTACACAGACATATAATGGATGATATCTCACTTAGCGCTCGTACACAAAGGCTCGTTTGCACGCAAACAAACTATTTGTATTTAGTGATTAATTTGTTTATTAGCTATGCACAATCCTTACTTTATGTTAATACTGTGGGTATAAGGAATACAAACATGTCTTTTATATGTAGGTACATTTTCCCCCGACTATCAAATGAATTGTATTAAATTAAAAATCCAAATGTCAACAGTAAATAATTATTTCAGTTCCAGGGCGAAACTGGTTCACAGTTCTTATTAGGTAAATATTATAATGACTAAATTTCATATTAACTTAGCTTAACTTAATTAATTTAATTCATAGTAATTTATCTTAGCGCCATGACTTGACCATCTATATTTTATTTCACTTTTTATTATTATTTTGACATTTTTTTATATTTTAACAAGTTACAGAACATTATTAGTATCATTTAGATTAACATATTTATCGATTGATGTTTTGACATTTTTAGAAATTGCTTATGACAAGTGTGTAATGAATTTAGTCTATATATTTCCAAAATTATTTTTCACACGCCTATTGCAGCAGAACATATTGAGTCATATTTGTAATTAACACCATATTTGTTGTTACCTGTGTTTCTGCAAAATTAATGACTTCACCTGATTTCATAGAGAAAGAAATTTTAACCGCGTTAAGATCGCGTGCTTTACTTTTAAATATATGCTGTATAGTGTATACAGCATATAGTGCCTCAGCTTGGAAATTAACGAGGAATAAAACAGGGTGGTAATTTTTTACTATTTTTTTTCATTCTATTTTATTCAGCCAAATTATTATTTTACTAATTATTTAATATAGCCGAATATGCATATTTTCGGCATAATATTTTCTGTTCATTCTTCGACTCTATTGTCCTGTCAGGTTAAAATTACCTGCCTAAAGATAATTAAACTAGAAATATCTAAACGATAAGTAAAAAAAAATACCTTTTTACTCAGTTTACTAAATATCTCTAAATGTGAATTTGACTTTCAAGTGATGCTGCTTGATGTGTCTATTATGATATTTGAAACCACTTAAAAATTAGGACTAAATAGCATCGTCTTTTTTTAAGTAGCCTTTTTTAAACATCCTACTGTAGGACTCGGCCCTTCTATAGGAATCACTGCGGGTTTCGGGTTATAATCCACCACGCGGCTCCAGTACGGATTAATTTATTAATACCTCCTGATTTGATTAAGATGCTGTTTGCCCCATGATGTTTTCCTTCCCCGCCCAGCCTTATATCCATTTATCACTGTCTTTTTTATACATATAAGCCAAATTAACCGGTTTGAATAAAGTTGTCACATTATACTCTCCACCCACTACTATTATGCTAAAGGGTCCCCTAACCACGTTTCCGTTACAAGTCATAACGATAATAACGAATAACGGTTAATCTGATGCTTGTTTAATAATTTGATCGTTATAGCAATTAGGAGGTGACTTGCAAAAGATTAGCCAGTTTAATATATAAATAGAAATAATAACACTTTTTTGAGGTCTGTGGCATAATGCAATATTATGATTGACATATACTATTACAAAATTTAACACTAATTTTGTAAGACCATATAAGATGCACGCCCTTGGGCGGATGAGTGCTTGTAGTTGAATATAAATTAATAGGCATTACTTTTGAAAACAAAAATGACTCAATAACATTACAAACATTTTGGCTGACAAGCTCGCAAAAAATCGCCCATTAGTCGCTGCAAAAAGGTTAATCGCGTGGATTAACGCAGATGACACAATCGAGGAGAAAAGACAGTAAGTATCCTGCGTCTCTTATGGAAATCCTGTATTCGGCACTGGCAATTATCCTTTATCGTACCATACAAACCACAAGCCTGTGTCTCTCCTCTACTGGATATAGGCCTCTCCCGCAGACCGTCACCACACACGGTATTCTGCTCTTCTCATCCAGCCACTACCGGTGACTTTCTTCAAATCGTTAGTATGCCTGGCCAGACGCTAGGTCGCGTGGTACGAAGATCTGAAATGAGACGATAATGTTGTCTACATATCTCAAACACTTAGTGAGTTGAATGTGATGCAGTAATCCCATGCCATCACGTCCCATTTCTCTCATCAGATAAGGTGCGAAAAACGAACAGGATGGGGTGATAAGGATCGTATCCTTCCCTTCCCTGTACTTTTTTCGAAGTCCGATTCCTAATCTCGAAATTTAGCTCATCAGCAAATGTACTAACGATCGTCAATTTTGACTGATGTTAGCAGATATCATAGATGTCCAACGGTGACAGAAACTGCTTACTATCAGGCGAACCATAAAACATTGATGTTTTGGTATCCAACACGACTTCTGCCACCTGCTTGTTCCCAGGTAATTCATGTCATAGTAATTTAGCACAGAACACCAAGCACAGTAATTTCAAATTTGAAGTAAGAGTAATTAATTTGAGTAATAGTATACTATTTGACTTATTAATTATGTTTTCCATCCTTGTCAACTTTGATTCTTATATGCAAATTAATATTGAATGCAGATATATATATTTTATTTTATTTTTTTATTTATTTGAACTTTGGTGCACAAACAAACATTGTACAAAAGGCGGACTTAATGCCTAGTGGTATTCTCTGCCAGTCAACATTTGGTTAAACAGAAATATGAAGGGCGACGCATCGTGCAATCATTAAATGACTACTAACAGTACATATAATACAATACTCATATAATACTTAGGTATAATAATACATAATACTATATTAATAAAAATATATACTTATATAAATATATACATCAATAAATTATACATACATTCAACATATAATATATTATAAGCCATTGACAATGGGAGATTGTTTCAGAGAAAGAAATAAAAATCTAAGTAGGTAACTATATCTATCAACTCTGTTGCATAGACAGATATCGTCGAAGCAACCTTTTAAATGAAAATTTAGAAGGGGCTTTCATGTTAGTGGGAAGAGTGTTCCAGAGATTAGTAGCCTGAGCTGCGAAAGAATTGGACATAAAGCCAGTGTGGCAAGACAGGACATGTTAGGAAAAATTCTCATCAGAGCGAAGATAGCGATTATGAGTATTACCCTGAAACCGAACTTTGCATTTCGGGTATTCAGGGACAAGCGGATCGTGAAGTACAGAGAAAAGAGTGCATAGTATTCTTACAAACCTTCGCTGACGGATTGGAAGCCATTAAAGCTGAGAACGATAAGATGAGATGTGGCTATACTTACGAAGACCATAGATGAAACGTACGCAGTTATTAAGAAGACGATCCAGTTTGCTAAAAAGAGTTTGGCTAATGTCAGAGTAACATACATCGGGGTAATCAAGGATAGGCAACAAAAGGGACAGACGGACAGACAGGGACAGACAGACCGCTACAAGTAAAACTTTGGTAACGGTCGAGAGGATATTTCTGAAACGGTACAGACATCGTAATGTGGTCGTGACCTTGCCACCTGAGGATTCCAACTGAGAGTGTTATCAATCAATAAACCGAGGTCTTTAGCTTGATAGTGATAATATGTATGTATGTATTTATTTATTTATATATTATTAAGTAATTTATTATTAGACATATATATTATATTAGATTTATTATCGATATACTCGGTAGGTATATATTGAACATAATTCATTCTGTAAATTTCAATCGTTTTGCACTACCTATATCCCTTTTATTTGTCTCTATCCCAAGGTTGCCTGGAAGAGATCGCCTTAGAGGTCGCCTATTTTATTCTGACATTTATTATTTGTACACATGTACTAACTATTTGTACCAAGGAAAAGTATTCATTTATTATTATTATTACTTAACATATAAAAAGAATTAGCATTTTATGCCAATAAGAATTAATTATCGAAAGTCCCAACTGTCCAAAGAATAAATTAATATGTATCTTCTGTTCTTTTTAGTCCAAAAAATGACAGAGAAGCACGCAGCTAAAATGTGTTTTATTGAAGCATATGCCGCTCATAGTTTATAGCAACTGCAGAAGGTCACCTTGTGAATGTAAATTCCCATATTTACTTAATTACTCTTTTTACACTATATTGCACAGATTCGGACTTAATGCCTTAATTAAGGCATTCTCTACCAGTAGACCGTTGGTTAAATGAGAAAAATTAATGCGGGAGCAGCAGAATTTACCCATATTTCCATAACAACGACGCCGTGTGAACAGCGTTCCTGAACGAAATATTTAGGTTTGAATAAAAAAATTCACACTGTTTCTTTTATAGTTTGGATTAATACAGATGGCGAGTCGCGTGCCTGTAATTGGCTTTCGGGCGGGCACTTCCCGACCTTTTAGGTTCAGCTCGTTCCAATGATGTCATCGACGTCGTGTCGACTTAACGTTGGAGTTTTTTTTTAATAAAACCAAAAGGGTTTGTTAAATGGAATATGTGATTTGAGAAGTAATGAAAGTTGTTTTGAAAACAAGTCAAGTCAATAGATACACATACATTGTCTTATAAAGGAGCGTGCACCTCATATAAGCAAATATGCAGATCTGACCATTTAACTAATACCTACTTAGTTACTAGCGTAGCATGGTCGAAGTCACGGGCGATCGCTAGTGTTGTTAGAGCGCCTCACATTTTCCAGTCGATTAAAATATAGATACAACAATAGTGAGCGGTGTCCGTATTTTTTATGACAACTTCAGAATTATCGAAGAGATTATCCTGCAAGCATGGCATCTTTTGCTTAGTAGGTATACATTAGGTATACTTAGTAGGTAGCTTAGTTGCTTAGTAGTATATACATAGAATACATTAATTTTTTTTTTTTTAAATTTAACCTATTCGGCATTCTCCAAATGGTCAAAGGTTAGTGGAAAAACCTCAGTTCACAGTTAATTTCACAACTTTTGGGTTTTAGGTTTTATTAGTACCATTATTTGGCCGTTTAATGATACAATGATGGTAGTCGTTTTATCGTTTAATATTTACTGACATACCTACCATCATTTTCAATAATAGATAAATGTCGATCCCCACTTAAGGTGATGTAAGTTATCGCAATGTAAAAACATATCGATACTGTCTCTGGTAAGGCTAGATGGGAGACTGATAGGTTATATTGATAATGGTTTTTATCGATAAAAATATAGGTGATCGAGTATCGACCAAAATTTCCGATAACACAAACGTGTACTCCTATGTATCGTCAAAGATTATTATATTTAGTGTTTTAGCAATGAAGATGATATATGATTAGATTATGAATTAAAGATTAGATATTTCAAAATGATCTATTTTATACGAAGGGCATTTAAAGCGATTTTTTGATTCACATTTCCGATTATGTACCTAGATATTTATTCTGTCTCTCTATCTGGACTAATGAGCGGTGATAGCCTACGGGTATTTATTTATATATTCTATTCACTTTCGGGTGAACATGCGTTGAAATCCTCGGCCAGTACTACTGAGTTTTTACTTAAGTACTGATTTTTAAAAACTGTTACTAGCTCGGCGGTGAATGAAAACATTGCGAGGAAAACCACGTTCCAGAAAAAAAAAATCTGGAGTAGGTATTGTTTGAAATTGGCGCGAGCGTCTTTGCATACCCGCATACATTTATTATTTGGAGGCAACATTTTTTTTGTCCCCGCCAGATTGAAGGCGGTTTGATATTTGAGTAGTAACACGCGCTCGGCGGCGAGCGGGGTTATTTTGGAGTTAAGTTCACATCGCGGCCTCGGACAGTTGATTTTGTGATTAGCGCCTATTAATCGGATTTGAACGCGAATATCCTTGAGCCACGCGAGTGTTTTGGTTGGACTTGGTTGTGATTGTGCTTGTGCTTGGAGGTGATATCTCGAGGTGATTTGCTGCTGTGTGTGTTGCGGAACGATAGCGGCCACCGGCTCACCACAGGACGAGACTTGGATTACTACACAAGTATCTATTGGGAATGTATGTATTTATTCAATCACACTAAGATAGGTCACGTCTAGTAGGAACTAGCGTAGGTACACTTTCCAGATTTGTATGTGGGCAAAACCACCTGGGGTAAGTGAGGCCTTTGTTCTGTATTATACTTACCCACCATTTTGGTGGATATTGATTAAACCTTTAATTGGGCTCGAGTGCATATTCCTCGGGCTGCTTTCGCGTAACGCGAGGCAGGTGCGCCTAGTGTGCGCATCGTAAACAGGTATATATATATATATATATATGTGTATCTTAATCTTAATGCTGGATTGGAAACAATATGACGTCAGTGTCAACGGCGAATACATCTCCCACCTTCTATTCGCGAATGACACCGTTATCATGGCAGAGTTGTTGCAGGATTTGAGTTTGATGCTAAACGGCCTCAATACAACCTCGCGACGTGTTGGTTTTGGGATGAATCTGAACAAGATAAAGGTCATGTTCAACGAATGCATCGTCCCTGGACCGGTCAACGTCGAGGGAGCATTATTAGAAGTTGTGGACGAATATACATATCTATCGTGGACAGTCAATCCAGTTAGATAAGCCTAACTTCAATCTCGAGAGGCCAACAGGCGCATTCAACTCGGTTGGGCAGCATTTGGGAAAATGATCACCTATACGACATTGTTTCAAGACGAAAATCTTCAATTAGTGCGTCCTGCCGTAATAATGCATGGTGCTGAAACGTGGTCTCTAACGGCAGGCCTGATTCACAAATTCAAAGTCGCTCAGCGAGCGATGGAGAGAGCTATGCTCGGAGTTTCTTTGCTGGAAAAAATCCATAACGAGAAAATTCGAAAAAGAACTAAGGTTGCTGACATAGCTTAAAGGATCGGCAAGCTGAAGTGGCAGTGGGCGAATGAGGGAGACTAATCCTCGAATGAAGACCGCGTACAGGGAAACGTAGCGTGGGACGCCCTCCGGCCAGGTGGACTGACGACTTGAAGAAAGTCGCCGGTAGTGGCTGGAAAAGAAGAGTGGAAGACCGTGTATGGTGGCGGTCCTTAGGAAAGGCCTATATCCAGCAGTGGAAAGATACAGACTGATAGTATGGTATGTGACTGTGGAGTATGTAGAGTATCAATCCGCACTGGGCCGGCGTGGTGGATTACGGCCCAAAACCCCCCAGTAGGTTTCTAGGGAATACCTGTGCCGTACAGTGGGACATTAAAAGCTGATACAAGATACAAAACAAGACTATCTGGAATAAAAGTGTAACAAAAGAAATTTACGACAATATCCTCTTTGTGGTGCTATATTATATATTTCGCTTGAAATTAAATACTTTGATCATATCATATCATACTTGAGTCATACTCAAGACCCTCATTGAGACATTCAGATAGACTTTGAGCGAGTACGAAGTGTTATATGAAATGTTTGAGTTAGACCTACATTATCTCCGAGGATGCTTCATTAAGCTTTAGACGGTTTGCAGTTTAACTACTTTGTGAATATTTATTTAATAACCTTCGAAAACTTTCTTACTTAAGAGATTTCCTCGTCTACTTGCCTTTTAAAAGTTGCGAATAAATTAAACTAAAGTGTATGTTTATGTTTTCGTACTAAAAGTTGTGTAGCGACTTCCATTAACTGTAATCTGCACATTGTCTCGTCCATGCCCTCGTGTGTGTATGCCATACATCCATATATATGGCCTTAAAACGTTACGCTGGCTAAACGGGTTAGCAAGTCCACTCTTTTTGAGGTAGTGTAGTTCCTCAGGGTGTGTGGTAGCGGCTTTGTTAACACTTAGTTGCCTTTTATGACACCCATGGAAAAATATGCGGTGGTGTTATTCTAATGCCGGCTGACACCACGTGGCCAATGACTTTCATTACAAACGCTTTGACATTGTCAATATGAATACAACCCTCATGCACGAGACAATGTGGATGAGGAAGCCCATGTCCAGCAGTAGAGAGTGAAAGGGCGACCTACGCGCGCATGTTAGCGCATTCTCGCGTAAAAAATAGCGCGACCTGTTTCGCCTAGCATGCTTTGCGTTGCGCTTCGTCAGGTCTGCGCCGACCCTTATCGCCATCATTTTTTATAAATAAAAAATAAATATCATACGCATTAAATCCCTTGATATTTATCGATACTATGTAATTTATATAAGTATGTATGTGACTGTATTATGCATACCTATACGTTTGTATATGCATGTTTTTTATTAGAAAAAGGCGGCAGACGAGCATACAGTCCACCTGATGGTAAGTGGACACTGTTGTCCATAGACATCAGCGATACATCTGCACTGGGCCCGCATGATGGATTGTGGCCCGAACCTCGCTAATAATTTACTAGGGGGGGCCTGTGCCCTGCTGTGGGACATTAAATGCTGACTGGGAGACATAGCTTATAATGCCTTATAGCCACGTCGCCCACTGACAACATAAAGAAAGCTGCATGAGAAAGGTGGTAGCTGCATGAGAAGAGCGGAATATCATGTATGATGGCGGGCCTTACGAGAAACACAGCACATATCCTGCAGTAAAGGGACACAAAGTGACTTTAAAGGACGTAGTCGAGCAAATTAAAATTGACATTGAAAAGAACGCGGCAAATTAATAAAAAATCCAAATGTAATCATTCAAATTCAAAATGCTAGGCTTATTTTATTATTGAATTCAAGTATCAAAACTATTTTCCCAACTATTTTTCGCTCCTTTGCAGCCTCAACTTCAATTTTCTAAACTAACAATCTTATATTTTATTAGTCATACAAACAAACAATCATCATCGATCTGATTATGGTACAAATCAATATGTTTGATCAATAAAATTGTTCTCAGGTATTAGCAGTAGGTATTTTTTGCTAGCCAATTAGCAGTACTTGTTGCTAGCCAATTTTGCTCGTATGTATTATAATATAAAACAATATCAGGAAATACTATTATTAATTATTATTTGGTCATATTTTCTTTCGTTCAGCGACCTCTTTCTTTTATCAAAAACTTGGTTCGTGTATTTTCAGAGACATTAAAATCAGGGCCTTTGTATTAAAATGAGGTCGTTACGTACGTTTTCTTTGCTCATAATATATTATGCCGTTCTTTTTAAGCGGAGACAGAATCCTTTCCTTTTCATTTTACACTTCAATATCAACGTAAAATTGAAATCCGAATGAATTGTGTTCCGGTGTGGAAAAGTACGGTTCCGTGAATGTCCAAATAGAACAGACGGAAAGGAAGCTAGCTAGCTCTCCTAAAATAACGATTCAGCCACCACCACTACCATTAGCCTGTGTCACTCCACTGCTGGATATAGGCTTCTCCCAAGGACCGCCACCACATACCGTCTACAGCGCTTCCCATGCAGGCACTACCTACGACTTTCTTCAAGTCATCAGTCCACCTGGCCGGAAGGCGTCCATAACTAATCCCGTGTGTAACGGGTTAGCTTCGAAATAGCACCATTCTGTCTCTTCACGTGGTTGTAGTAAAATACTAAGGGATAACAAAGCCACTACCAAAAGCCCTAAGGAACTACACCTTAAAAAGTAGACTCGCCAACCCGCTTGACCAGCGTGGCGTTATGAGGTCATATATCACTCATAAACATACAATGTGCATGAGGAGGCTCATGTCCAGCAGTGGATGAAAAAAGAGCTGGTTGTATATCTCTG
This sequence comes from Sesia bembeciformis, assembly GCA_943735995.1. Taxonomy (NCBI): domain Eukaryota; kingdom Metazoa; phylum Arthropoda; class Insecta; order Lepidoptera; family Sesiidae; genus Sesia; species Sesia bembeciformis. The sequence continues at coordinate 13,016,435 of OX031040.1, forward strand.
TGTACATACATCAACTCACACTCAATTACTTACATTGTTGGCTCTATGCTAGTTTTTCTAAAATCGGATATCTAAAGCCACACTTCCACACATTCTCAAACAGACATACTTACATAAAACACACGCAACGTACATATTTTACACAATAATTACCACCTGATTAAACTGTTTTCTTAAATATCTGTAACTTAGTACTAAGAATAGATCTAAGGGAAGGCGCTGACGGCTGTCAAACAAATTATTCTAGTACAAATGTCAGCACACATTGTCCCTATGAATACCTACTTGTAAATTTGATGTTTTTATAAACTACATTATACGTGACATTTACCATATGGGAAAAATATAATGTCTTAAATGTGTATGTGTACGTAGAAGACAAAAATTGTTAACATAAATCAAAACTTTCTAACGAAATCTCAGTTCTAACTTTTCAATGAGTCAGTAGGGGTAGAGGGGTACTTTTAATGTTAAGTAATTATTCTCGTAATTCTCGTAATCTAATAACGATGTATCAAAATTAAGATATTCCCGATTGGAATAATTATATTTTTCAGTGTCTACAAGGAAATCGCCCATATAAATAAATGAATAGGTATATATTTTTAACGCGTGCTACCAATTGTCGAAATAAGATAAACGTTCCATCGTTCATCAGAGCATGGATATCGCGTGTTAACCCGAGTGCGAAGCGCCTAAAGGGATAGGCCACACTGCAGGATTATTAAATAGTCACTTCGTTCACTTCCGCCCTCGCTTCACTTCGTTTTTTTTTTCTTTTCAATTTTTTTTTAAGTGTCAAAATTAGATATAGCCTATATTAGACACGGATAATGTAGCTTACTATTTGTGAAAGAATTTTTGAAATCGGTTCAGTAGTTCCAGAGATTACCCCCAACATACCTACAAACAAACACACAATTTTACCTCTTTATTATATTAGTATATAATCTTTATTATATTAGTATCTTTATTATATTAGTATATAATCTTTATTATATTAGTATCTTTATTATATTAGTATCTTTATTATATTAGTATATATCCACGACGGTTAATTAGAAATATGAGTTTAAATAAAATCAGTAAATAATAATTATTTTTAAATTTATTTATTTTACATTTTTTAAATTTCATTTTTCTAAATGTATACGTGTCTATTTTACCTTTTCTCTATCCTTCTCTATTCTGTCTCCCATATCTTCAAAGGTAGGCCACGCATATGTCAACGAGCCAATATTGGTCAACTCATGACACATTACGATACATACCATATTCGGTCACTATCAGGCAATTTGTTCGTCTGTCAATTTATAAAACATTCTTAATGGATGGTACAATACCTAATGTAATGGACGATACAATACCTAGCTTAATGGATGGTACAATACCTAATGTAATGGACGATACAATACCTAGCTTAATGGATGGTACAATACCTAATGTAATGGACGATACAATACCTAGCTTAATGGATGGTACAATACCTAATGTAATGGACGATACAATACCTAGCTTAATGGATGGTACAATACCTAATGTAATGTACGATACAATACCTAGCTTAATGGATGGTACAATACCTAATGTAATGGACGATACAATACCTAGCTTAATGGATGGTACAATACCTAATGTAATGGACGATACAATACCTAGCTTAATGGATGGTACAATACCTAATGTAATGGACGATACAATACCTAGCTTAATGGATGGTACAATACCTAATGTAATGGACGATACAATACCTAGCTTAATGGATGGTACAAATAAATACCTATTTCCAAATTAATTGTTAATTTCATTAATAGTTATTTAAAAGATTTACACATATACGCACTCTCATTTTAGGTACAGCCTTACGTACAAATATTGCGAAAGCAGCATCGCTGCGTGTCATTTGACGAATGATTTATCAGTTCACCGAACTCCGAAAAATGAAATATATGGTGCATGCCCTCGAATATTGTAACGAAATATATCGGTAAAAGCGATTTACTGAAAACGATGTATTCAAAATACATCTTCTCTCACGTATTAGTTTTCTTGGTTGTATTAGATGAATTTTAATTGTAAAATAATTAAATGGCCCGAAAATCGACAATAATTTTGTTTGGGAGGTTGGCGTTGTTTTTTTTTTCGCGGAAATTGATAAATGTTTTGCCGTTCATAGGGCGCTGCAATGGACTTATGATAACAAGCAAAAAGGCCGCGAAAATTTAAAACTACGCCACCATTTCTCAAAAGCCATTTTATAAGTGGGTTAGGTTTAGATTTTCTATTGACAATAAAGAAATAAAAGCCCAGCGAAAAAGGACTTCGTCGTCTGCGCGATTAGTAGTTCAAAATATTTACTTCTATTATTAAAAAATAGGTTGTTCTATTGATCACAATTTGCTGCTCATTCAGTATTTTTTTGCTCATTTAGTATTATAGCTGATCATTTAAAAATCGTCCCTTTTATTTCTGGAAAGTAGGTTCTACTCGTATTACTACACATTTTGCTAAATCCAGCTAAAGAATTTCGCACTTCGTATTTCCGTTTAACCAAAAGTTGACTGGGAGAGAATGCCACTAGGCATTAAGTCCGCCTTCTGTACATTAAAGTTCCTTTGTGTATTAAAGTTTAAATTAATAAGAAATAAAATAAGTGAAGCATTATTTTTTATTGTGGTACTTAGGTAAGTAAGTGGTACGTAGATCCCACGTGATGGTAAGTGTTACTGCCGCCCATGGACACCTGCAACACCAGGGGGTATACGGGCGCGCCGCCGACCTTGCAAAATCCTATTCACAGCTCTCTTGAAGAACCCCATATCGTAGCTTAATGGAAAGACCTCTTGAGGCAGTTCGTTCCACAGCCTACGGGTTCGCGGTATAAAATAATATTTGGACCGAACAGTGCGCGACACCTCCGTATCGAGGAAATGCGGATGGACCGCATTTCTGTGACGGGAGGTGCGGTTGTAGAAACCCGAGGTGGGAATTATATTAAAGAGTTCTTCAGAGCATTCCCCATTGTACAGGCGGTAGTACACAGAGAGAGACGCAACGTCTCTCCGAATGCTGAGGGGTTCTAGACCGGCCGTGAGAGTGGGATCGTCGATAATACGAACAGCACGTCGTTGGATGGAGTCAAATGGGTCCAGTTGGTATTTCGGTGCGCCAGCCCAGAGATGAGAGCAATACTCCATATGACGCAACTTAAATGTGGCGACAATAAAATTGTCGGCGTCGTCGCGCTAACGTCCCGCCAGGCGCGAAGGCTGCGGCGGGACGTGTCTGTTCTCCGGTACAATTCAATAGATTAATTTACCACATTCCACGCCGCCGATGCTCTGTCGCCATTTCGACCCTCCCACGGTTTGACGACTTAATTCTCTATACAATAATTGCATTATTATAAATCCAACCTCATTCATTTTTTTAAGTCTAACAGATATATTTATGGACTTTAGATGGTATAGATATATTTATGGTTGAGAAGAGCGGAATATCACGTGTGGTGGCAAGCCTTGGAAGACTATAGTCTTAGCAGTAGATAGATATAGACTAATAGTAAGGTATGGAGCGGATATCTTATGTATATTTATCTGCATGTATGCTTGACCAGTCAACTGTGACTTAGTCCAACAAGGCCACTAATACAGAAGAGAACAATTAGAGGTCAAGGATCATATAACTTCTATGATTATGTGTACTTCGATTAATTTCTTTTCCTTTTTGTTAAGTGTATCGTCCTTATTATCGATATCCTGACAGTTAGCCGACACCTAAATGGAATGAAGAAAAAGTGGCGATAAAATAATATAATCTTAGGAAAGCTTCAACAAAGTATACTTATACACATTTTATTCTTTAATCTAATTTTAAATTATTTTAAGTTACAAAAAGCAAAACGCAAATCTTCTTACACCATATTAACTGAACCTGGATAGTTGGAATTTCGATTTATTCGTTTGACATTTTTGACAAACTTCCCAGCCTATGAAACCGAACACCAATTGTTGAAAATGGCAAAGTCATTAAAACTGGAAACTAAAAACGAGTAAAGCGATGATACTCTGGTAAAACGGATAAAACTACCCTTTCAACGCGCTGACGATGTTTCCTCCGCATTTGTATTTGAAAAACCTGACAGTCCAATTATCAAGTCGCAGATTAACAACACATCGTAAACAGTAGCACATTTTAATCTCTTTCGGCCTATTCGGCCTTTCGGCCCATTGCTAGACCTGGGATCAGGACTTCCGAATTTTTGACAATATGCCTATTGTCAAAAATTCAACTTACACACCAATTGACGAATATTACACATGTCTTAAAAAAAATTCCGTCCCTCGGTATATTTTTCCTCCTTGCAGAATTATCCTTAATAAAAATATTTGTATTTAAAACAAAATTCAGTTGTATGATCTAGGAGATCATGATACCCTAGTGATAGACAGGTGGACATTCTATCTGATGGTAAACGTCTACTAAACCGGACACCAATGAATATATGCATATCCACAGATACATTGTCTACCTTCAAGAACTTAGGAATCGTTATTTGAAAAAATAATTTATAAATAATGTGGTAAACACTAAAATAAAATTAAACACGGCAGTTATCTACGGCAGTACAGTTAGCACGGGATAACTTGACAACCTCTTAATTTTCACAGATACTATTATATTGTATAAAAGCTCACTACAGACACCGTCAATACGTCACTAGGCATTTTAAATACCTTAAAACGCCGCGCTGACCATTACGTGTTCGCGAGGCCATTTTTTTAGATTATTTAGGTGTCATTACTTGTGATACATACATACAACTCCTGGCTGAGCGCCTTCTGCGCTCGCCCTAAACTAAACAAGCCCGGTGACTCTTGAAAGGCCAATAGGGCCACAAGAATTTAGACATTCCGAAAAAAAAAAAAAAAAAAAAAAACTAACAATTTTGCACATGGCTCATACACTGATTATCTTTGATTTGAATGTACTACGATCATCAGGTCCACACCTATCTCCATTAAACGTAGAGATTCTGCAATCAATCTGACTGAGCTACGCTACCCTTTACATTATATATTGTACAGGCCGCTATCCCGACCTGTTTCCGATGTCTGTAGCTCTTTTTGTCCAGGGAAATGAGAGATGAACCTCGCCGAGAAATAATTGGTTGATACTGAATAGACTGAATATGAATTTTTATATTTCCGTCTATTTTTCGTAGTGACACTGGACGATACAAAGGTACGTAGTGAAACTTATTGCATTTTATGGAAATATTGCAAAAGTGAAATTATTAGAAAAAAAAAACTTTTATTCGATACGATAACATGTATCTATCTATTGTTGTTATCACACGATTTTGTTGCGAATATCTGTATCATTGTATTTGTTTGTATTATTTTTATATCATTGAGTGAAAGACAATAAAACAATAATTATCAATGCTTCGAATTATAATCATTAATCAAAATAATGAATACCATTTTACTTGGAATTATTTTAGTCCGTTTTAAGTTTTAATTGTGTGGAGTCCGTGCTGGTTTTATTGTTAACTGATGATATTTTAAGACATCATGTCATCAATACGCCAACAACTAGGTACATCGTGGTGAACAAAGCTTTACGAAAATGTACGTGACGGGTTTATATACATATTTATAATCATATCGGAATTAATGATACCTTTTATGATCGATCACTTTGTTTGTTTGATGATTTAATCATAGGAATAATGGCCATTGATTTATATCCAAAATCGAATATGCAATAGTCCAATTTTAGTAACAATTTCATATTCAAGCAAAAAAGCAGTATTTATCCAAATCTAACTAGTATGATTCTTTGAAATCGTTTTGATAAATTTTATTTTGACTACATTTTCTAAATCAGAAAACACCGCAGTCGAGAACCCTAGACGAAATTCGCATACCCATTCCAAATATTTTGCTCGGTTACCACTGCAAGGCATTATACCAGTTGAAATAAAACCAGAATTACATACTTGTATTAACAAAAATGGTCCTTAATGCTTGAGAATAAAGGCTATAGTGACTGTAGTGGGGAGATGGAGATGGTAATCTATTTCACGGGTAGGACACCCAATTTCGTCGTCGTGTCTTAGCGTTTGAACAGTTCAAGAGACGTGTTTGTTGAGTGGAGAGAAAGTCACGTAATGTGGATTGTCTTGAAGATCTCACTCAGTACGACTTACTTTATATATTATTTTTATCAATAAACCTTCAAAGTTGTTCTCTTTCAAACGGAATAAATAACCCTGGCACAAATAAACGGGTAGACAGATTATTAATATATTTACTCTTTTTTTGAAATTGTTACAAAAGGCATCAAGTCTTACAGCATTATCTCCCAGTCAACCCTTGGCCTATGCACGATATGAAGTGGTAGGGGAGTAAATAAATGTAACAAATATGTATATCATCGAAAAAAGAAATACTATGTATGATTGTGTATTATATATATGAATAGGTAGAGATAGTATTCTACGTCATCACAAGTATACCCGTTTTCAATAGTGGACAAATACTGTAACCGACAGTCTTATTTATTCGGTGTCCATTACGAGGGCTTAAAGCTTAAACGACGCCGACGTATTAACGAAATCCCATTTCACAGGAGACGCAAAAAAATATTAAGTACATGTAGTTCTGGAAATTTAACACTTTGACCTTCGAAGTAAAATTCAAGCAACATAACAAAAATAATCAGTGGATTTAAAGAGATTTTTTTAGTGTATTTTATATCGCAGGATTTTAGGGAATATATCAATTTTTTCTTGTATTTTATGATACTGTACAGTCGACTGTGACTGGATACGGCCTCAATGGAATAAAAATTCCGATTAGGCCACGTCGGCGTGTTTACTGGCGATCTCAATCTCTGTAAACTTATGGGCTGCTACCTTCAAGTCTCACCGCCTCTCTCCGTGCACGTATTTCCCTTCTCCTAACTTCTGTCTCACTCCCTGTATTGACCAACAACGATGCATTTAGTTCAATCCCCTCAAATAGGAAAAATAATTACAGGTTGCAAAGATTTATACTAAGTAATACAAAGTTATACTTTTATGTATTACTTTTCATTGTATTGATTTTAAGTACAATAAAGAGAAACAACAAAAACAACTTTATGGTAATACTAATGTTATTAAATTAAGCAATATGTATAGAGCAGGGGTGGCCAACAAGTCGATCGCGATCGACCGGTCTATCACCAAAGATAGACCTGTCGATCGCATAACGAAATTAAAATTTTTAGCCGCTATCAAAATTTTCGTTAAGGTTGACATTATCACATTATACTCCTGATTTTGTTAATTTGATAAAAGAAATGAAAGCACAAACTTCTCATTATTTTTTTGGTATCTATTGATATTAATTTTACTGTTATCATATTATTGATCAATCATAAAAAGCTATCGAATTATTGTTTTATTCATCAAACTAAAGCTCAATTAAGTCGGTCGCAAGAGGTCAGATTTTTTTAAAGTAGAACATTGTTCTAAACTAGTTGGCCACCCTTGGTATAGAGTATAAAAAAAACACTACTCTATGGAGATACCGTATGCCCTGACAATCCTTACCTAGTGGACAATGTTTCAATAAGATTCATTGATTCTTGTAATGCTAGTATTGATTATTTCGTTTTTTATTTGTCTTTGTATTAATTGCTATTTTGAAGAATGAGAAAACATTATGACTATGTTCTTATGTAGAATAGTTACTTATTAGAGATTTTATATTGATTTTTTGTTTTGATGTTACCACCGAGGATAATTTAATAAAGAGTAAATAAAAAAGATGTACATGATTGACGGTTTCTTTTAGTTTTTTGCAATAATAGTTTCATTATTTTTCTTTTGTGTACGACAGTTTAATAGTTATTAATTTAAATTAAAGTCCAACAACTTTACATATTGCAACAAAACTGTATGTAACAGCAGATAAAATACATTTATTGAAGCCGCGTCGGTCATAGAAAGCGGTCAAATACGAATCATTCGTATACGGCAGCGGTTCAGAAAATATGGGTATGTAATGCAAGTCGTCTGTCTCTGTCTCCATGGTGCGTCAAAGAGCCTAGTATTGTGTCAAGTAGATGACTAGTTTTACCAAGGGAACATCTAAATCTGAATGTTATTCGAATGTCCAATCAGTTAAACTAGCTGTGAATGGAAACGAAATGAAGATAGACATCAAAACCTCAGGCAGCCGTCTCTCACCCCCCTCACGTGGGGTGAAGTTCCGCTCTTTGGCTCTTTGCCCAATGACGGAGGTTTCCTTCGCTGCTCGCTAATGTGGGCAGGTCTCTAGGTTGGCTTCCCAAGTGGTTTGGGTTGCCGTTGGTAAGTCTTTCAATTTTCTTCACGCCGCCCGCGCGATGGATTTCGCTTGTGGAAAGCCCAGTGAGCGACCTGACGCGAGCGGCGACTTGAGTGTCCAGTCTGGTGTTGATGAAGTCCCACGTGGGGAGTCGCACCCTATTAATCATCGGCGATGATGTTTGTCAAATAGAAACGCGTGATTGAAATTGTATAATATTAATAAATTCCGTGTTTAGCTTTATCATGTATGTGCTTCGAGTGATCTACTAGGTTGGATATTATAATTGAAAAGATAAGTTGCAGTAAAGAACGATAAATTGATAAATAAAAATTTTCCACAATCATGCTATCAACGTACCACTTTTCGTGTACAGTGTTGGATTCTTAGAAAACATCTGAACAGGAAACGAAATAATATGTAATTACAACAAAACGTCGAACATTATCCAATTTAGACAGTTTCTCAAATTGACCATGGAACACGTATCACTCTCTGGATTGTAACATTTATACACAAATGTACGCACCTTAACACTGCCTTTGCTATCAAATGGTGTAAACATTACAGATAATTTTGATACATTAATTATATTTGTATGGTATTTATAGTTGAGACATATTTACTCATCCAACATCTTATGTGATTTTATCGTCTGTAACGATAAGTATTGAGCAAACACATTCATGCTTTCACGATCTCTCAACTAAGAATGAACATTATGAACATTTTTTTTTTCAATCTATGACTAATTTTATGCTTCCGGAAAAACGTTTCGGTTTCTCTCCATACAGCTACTTATTATAAAGCGAGTCTTGCGAACCTCTGTTGTACCCTAAATACTCGGAGCACCGAGTATTTCTTACAAATAATAATTAGGTGTTAAGGAATTGTGTGTTACGTAATATTGAATCCGTCAGCTGATAAAAGTAAACTATGAAAATAATAATAATAAAATGATGTTGCACAACGACATTCATAATTATTAGAAGTATAAATTTTATAATTATAAATAATTATCTAAAAAGTTTCAGATTTATAAAATAAATATTATAACAAGGTTGGTGTGACCCGTGCCGAAAAGTTGAGTAGAAATAAAAGGTAAACGAAAACCTTCATTTAATTCTACGCGTTTAGACCATTACTTAGTATAACTTTCATAATTACAAAATCTTTTGAGATACTGTTCAATCGCGCTTGGAATTTGTCATCTGCGACAATAATTTCTGAGGATAGGTACGTGTAACGATGTAAAAATGTAACATGAAAAGTGTTTATTAATATGAATAATTAATATAAACATGGTATATACCAATGAAATCGGTGCGAAATATCGACTATACCTACCATTTCAATTCATAATTAGAATATCAATTTTAAATTACGTTTTAAGTACGTTAACTTGGACTATCGGTTACGACGGTTAAAATTTGAAACCAAAATAATAAAAATGTAGGATAGTTTTTTTAATAATAATAAAATAATTAATAAACACATATCAACGAAATTACTGTGAAATATCGATTATACGTACCATTTCAGTTCAGAAGTCGTTTAAAATTACATTTTAAGTCCCTACGTCAAGTTGGACTATCGGTTAATGAATGAGGTTATGACGGTTAAAAGGAAAAAAATATAAGAAAAGAAATATATATAATAATAAAATATTATGATATAAGAAATATGTATATAAATATTTAATAATCTAACACATTCGATATTAGATCTAACAAATTTTAGATTAAAAAATAAATTACATGCATCTATAAATATTCACTGGAAATATGTATCGAAGCGAGCATATAACTCCAACTTCGGATCAGTCCAATCCTTTTCAGTTTTATCGAACCAAAAGTATTTTCCTTTCACTGACTGATCCAAGTCTAAAGCCAAATACACTGGTGCTACGCCAGATTCTTCTGCAGTCAGGTATCCGAGTCCTTTGGTCATCCCAGTTTGGACAAAGCCTGGATGGATAGAATTCACGGAGATCCCGCGACCAACTTCTTTTTGCTGTACAATTGTCAAAGCGCAAAGAGCAATTTTTGAAATTCTGTACGCCAATGCTGGCGTTTCTGCGAAATCCTCTTCATTTAGTGTATTATTTTTAACTGAATCCAAAAACCAATCGACAAAAGCATTTATATCTTCGACCTCAATATTTTTGTCGGTAAGCCTTTTTATCCAGTAGGGGTTTCTGAGGTTACTGATATGACCACAATCGCTAGAAATATTTATAACTCTTGCATTTTCTTTGAGAATTGGGAAGAAGTACTCTTCAATGGTGAATATAGTTCTGTAATTGACATCTATCACTCGCTTGGAGTCTTCGTAGGTTATCTTTGAGAAGTCATTGACGATGACTCCTGCGTTATTGATAAGAATGTCCAAGCCTCCATGTTTCTCTTTTATGTGTTCAGCCAACTTCTTTACGCTATTTGGGTCAGACGCATCAAATTGATGGAAGATTGGGTTGAGTCCTTCTTTCTTCAGGTTCTCGACCGCCTCCTTACCTTGGTCCACATTTCTTGCTGTAAGGTACACGACTCCTACACCTCTTCGACATAATTCTCGAACTATTGCATAACCAATGCCCCTGTTGGAACCAGTCACTAAGGCAACTTTGTTCGCCATGTTTAAAGTAGTAATTTCCAAACCGTACTGCAAATTATTCTTAGCATCAAGTTTTTAAACTACCTTGACAGGTGTTGAACGTAATGATAAAGCGGATTAAGATATTTGCTCACTTGCTCTGCTGCGCTATTGTAAGCGTTATGATATTCAAAAATCATGGTTTATGTTTACCTGTAGGTACTTTTAACTGCCTAGACATTTTTAATTCTGTGACATTAGAATTTTAATGCACATTTATATTTTTGAATACCACTTTCCATTATAGATAATACAAAATAGATACAAGATACAAATTCTCTATCTAATCAGATTCAAGGTCGGAGGGAGAACACTATTATAGTAATATACACCATATTTTTCACGTGAGTACTTCACTGGGATAGATATAGTAATCTGACTACTGATAAGTTCCAATATCATTTAAGTAAAAAAACATGTTAAATTGATAAGAAATGGTTATTTATCAGAATGAATAAATAAATGCTTCATGTTTATAGTATTTTATCCAAGTCCTTAAAATAACATTGTTTAGTAACATGGCGCCACAGACAGCATAAAGCGAAATGGAAGATACAAAATATAGAGTATTTGTATGTAATTGAACATCGAACATATATCATTCGCTGGAACGTTACATTACACAGAAGTGCTCTCGTAAACCGAACATTATTTATATACTTGTAATGTAACATTTCGGTGAACAATATTCAAAAGCTACGCACATCCCTAAGCATTTCTCCTACTTGTGTTCGTGTATACGAATGCTGCTCTGCACGAAAGTTTACTTGTAATCAAGACTTGGGATCGATTTTAGAATACTAGTTAAACAGGATATTTCGATTTAAAATCTAAGTAACGATGAACAAGACCAATTTAGGAACGTTATAAATATAAACCTAAACTAATCGTTGTTTGTAGACCGGCGGAATGCATCGACATCTAATTGGTGGCTCATTGGTGGTACATTGATGACGAATTTGGCTCGCAAAGTGAAAATTCAATTCTATACCGGTAAATTCACCGTAAAGATATGAGAACCATTCCTTGACATAGCCGGTTAATTATTGGTTATATACGAGTGAAACAGAAACAAACTAATTATATTTTGGTCGGTTTCCAAACATTGATTAATTCCAAGTAATATTCGAACTCATAATGAACACAAAAGCGTTGCTTAAACAAAAGTGTTCATGTCTATAAGCAGATAAACACAATTGTTCTTATTTTTATTTAAGTTAAGAGTTATGTAAGGATTATTTAGCATAACTTTTTAAACTTTCGCGTTCTATACACATTTTATATTGTAAATTGAGTCGAAATGCGTAAAATTAGACATTTTTGTTTCTCGATGTTTCTATACAGATTAAACCAGCCATGGTCACAAGTTTATTGAAGAGGCGGTAGTCCTGGATGAGAACTGCCAGCAGTGACCACGGCTGGTATTTCAAATATTGACGTTTACGCATTCAGACCCAATTTACAATATAATTATTAGGTATAACTGTCGTAACTACAAAAACTTTTGAGATACTGTTCAATTGGGCTATATCCCACTGGAATTTATCATCTGCGACTATAGCCACCATTTCAATTCAGAATTAGAATAACAATTTAAAATTACGATTTATGTATGGTAAGTTGGACTATCGGTTACGACGGTTAAAATTTGAAACCAAAATATGAATATAAAAGAAATTTATATATTTAATAATCTAACAAATTCGACATTAGTTCTAATAAAATTTAAGATTAAAAAATACATTACACGCAGCTTTAAATATTCACTGGAAATATTTACCGAAGTGAGCATACAACTCCAACTTCGGATCAGCCCAATCCTTTTCAGTTTTATCGAACCAGAAGTATTTTCCTTTCACTGACTGGTCTACGTCTAAAGCCAAATATACTGGTGCTGCGCCAGCTTCTTCTGCAGTCAGGTATCCAAGTCCTTTGGTCATCCCAGTTTGGACGAAGCCTGGATGGATGGAATTCACGGAGATCCCGCGACCAACATTTTTTTGCTGTACAATTGTCAAAGCAGAAAGAGCAACTTTAGAAATTCTGTACGCCACCGCTTGCAGTTCTGCGAAATCCTCTTCTTTTATGGTATTATTTTTAACTGAATCTAAAAACCAATCGACGAAGGCATTTATATCTTCGACCTTAATATTTTTGTCGGTTAATCGTTTTATCCAGTAAGGATTTTTTATATTACTGATGTGACCAGAATCGCTGGAAATGTTTACAACTCTCGCATTTTCTTTGAGAATAGGGAATAAGTATTCTTGGACGGTGAATATGCTTTTATAGTTTATGTCAATCACACGCTTAGACTCTTCATAGGTTATCTTCGAGAAGTCATCGGTTATAACTCCTGCGTTGTTGATAAGAATGTCCAGACCACCATGTTTTTCTTTTATGTGATCAGCAAGTTTCTTAACGCTGTTTCGGTCTGATGCGTCAAATTGATGGAAGAGTGGATTAAATCCTTCTTTCTTCAGTTTTTCAACTGCTTCCTTACCTTGGTCCACATTTCTTGCTGTAAGGTAAACGACTCCTACACCTCTTCGACATAATTCACGAACTATTTCATAACCGATGCCTCTGTTGGAACCCGTTACTACGGCCACTTTGTTCGCCATGTTTGCTATAATAATTTCGAAATCGTACTGCTCTGTATATTCGGTATCGGGGTTTTTAAAGTACATCAACACGAGGTGTGCCTATTGATACTAATCGATTAAGGTTTATGCTCACCTGTCATACAATGCTATTATAAGCGATATGATATTCAAGAAGTATTTATTATTATTTTATTATTTTATATAAAAATCAATTATGTGTCTTTCGTTATATATATGTATATATATATATATATATATATATATATATATATATATATATATATATATATAGCATCCTATTTACGACATCTCTGTGCGTTAACTATTTAGAGCCTATTTTTTATATTTATCCATTAAACGAGTTTCAAAGGACTATGTTCATTATTATTTTACTGCGTCTTTCTTAACATTTTTTTTTCTTCTCCCACGTTTAATATAAATATAAAATACAAGTAATATAAAGTCCATTCATAGTATAAAATAAAAGTGAAATGAGAATCTTTAACCCATTTACAAAGTTACAACATCTTAAATGATTCCATACGCACGAGTATATATCCACAAATATGTATGTATTAGAACATGGAAATGGTGTGGTCATATGTGTGTGTGTTTGGTTCTTAGTCTGATAGTCTTAGTTCTTAGTGCATCTTGGGATCGAATGTCCATCTAGACAGCCATCGACTGAATTTAATTTACATCAATTAAGTCATTTTTACTGACAGTTTTATAATATAGCATAGCAATAAAATTGTCAGTAGGTGACTATCCTTATATTGTATGGCTATCGCTATCCGTTGAATCTCAGATAAAATATACAAGTCATGTTATTTGAGAATCCAACAGAAGTTTTATAAAATTATGTTACGTAATTCCTAGATTGTTTAATAAAAATTAGAAAATATTGCACATTAATTGATTATAACCAATATATAAATTATTATCAATATTAAAATCAAAGATAATTCCCTGACTTTTATTATTGCACAATATTGTGAAATGCCATAATGCTGAATTACACATGATGTTGAAATATTATTTTGTATTCGTAGTGCAAACGGTACATCTAAAAGACTATGGAAGACTATGGTCTTACTCGAATACCTGAACCCGCAGATAAACAGTGAACCCCATATTATCAGGTATACAAAAGCAAAATTAAAACAGGAAATTAAAGAAAAACATGCTAAATAATAAGTACATAGGCCACACTGAAAAACACTGACATAGGTCCGGAACTGGCCACTTACATAAACAATATTTAAAAAGTAATTACAATATTTGAACTCTTTGACTGTTTGTTTGTTTCATCTAACAGTCATTTGATTTTTCATTGTGGCGTCATATTAAAAATTTGCGTGCCTGCAAATGGATTTAACGGATTTTACGATGGATTTAACTCGTGAAAACTTTCGCTCTATGATTTTCTACGATTTTAAATGTAATTATGTTTCTAGTGTAATAAGTGTAATAAGCACCGGGATAAAAATTATGTTTCCTTTATGCCTCTCTGTCAAAGGGAAATGTCCAACTTCTATTGTTTCAAAGGTTTCTAGTTATTGTCTGTCCTTTAGTTAAATAATCGATCATAATGATACCTTCCGCATCCCAGAAGACCGAGGCCATTATCTTGCCAGCGGACGCAGAGACCTTGAATTTCTTGGCTGGCGAGGAAGACGACGATTTGGTATTATTAGACGATGTATAATACATAATACCAAAAGAAGATATTATTGACCTGGTTTGGAAAAGAAAGTAAAATAGTACCTACGTAAGGTAGTGTAACGAGTGTCAGATTCAAAACCACAGTAGGTCAACATACGAAACAGCCTTTAAACGTAACAACTACTGCTTCGTCAGCGATTGATAAAATTTATTAAGACATTGTTGGATCTTTGGATAACGATAATTTATGTAACAGCTACATTTTAACGCTCCAGTACGAACTCACAAAATATACTGAAGCGTATCATTTACATAATAAAGACGCAAATTCGGTAGCAAAATCTATTGTCGATCAATATAATATGACAATATACAAACGCATCTCGTTATAATTAATATCTGTGTTTCAGTTGAACGCCCTCGTCCAATACCTACAAAGTAGGTGTTGCTTCATCCCAACATCGCACTAGCATTATTGCACTATAGAGGGCGCCTGAATCGATTGCTGTTTGCAGTTGACAAGTCTCACGAGTAGAACCCATAAATGAATAATCCTGAAGATAAAATGCAAAATTATTCCCATTTATTTATTTAAACTTCATTGCATAAGTATTTCACGTGTATAAAAGGCGCGGACGTAATGCCTAACGGCATTCTCTACCAGCAACCAGAACCACCAGATCAAACAAAACAAATACGCGGGTGCAGTTTTTGTTTAAGTACATAAATATACATACATAAGAATATATTTTATATATATAAACACTAATTTAATTTAATAAATAATAATAATATTTATTTGTTATATTTATATTATAATAAATAATAACCCATCTTTATTTTCGTCATAAATGATTCATGTAATAATCATTTTGCTTCATGTTACCATAGGAATATTTAATCTTATGGTTACTTCATAAAAAGACCAAATAGTGGGCATTCTCCAATTGTAGTGGTGAAGACGTTACAAACAGACAGACAAATGAACACCCTTTCCGATTTATAATGTGGATGAGGAAATGGAAAAGTGGATGTGAATTAGAACAGATAAATGTCCCAATGACCATTCCCCACACAATTAGTTGAATTAGTTCCAAACTTCACCAAGAGATGTCGCTGTTCGTCCAGTCTACATCGCGGTATGGTTTCGTTTTCACATTTTGTATAAGGAACTTAGTGTATTATTGTCTAATTGTGTGGATCCAGCATTTCAAGTGGCTGGATGAGAAGAGCAATTTTTTTACGTCATACTCACTTTGAAGGTGTTGTCTGGCTTATAAGAAGCTGTATATATTAAAAACATATCTAATTTTATCTTTATTTTAAATATTTTTTTAGCAAATTTTTATAAGCTTTCATTATATATATATATATCCTATTTCTTTTTTATGGAACACCGTAACAATAAATAAATAATTATTTATAATCTAATACTAATCTTTACTTTAGTTATTATTCATTTATTCTTATGGTCATACTCACTTAATAGTTATATTGGGTGACCAGGTCTTTCGTCAGAATTAAATGCACTAATAATTATTTAAACTAATTAATACTTATCATTCGTCATTAGTATAAATAAATATCTCATCCTCTTTTTTGCATTTACAATACGTTTAGTGTTAATAAATAGTACGTACGATACGAGCTTGTTTATCAGTAAAAACTATGACCAAATTACGTATCTATAAACAGCTCGCTATCTCGTTTACACCATACTAGTACCAGTACGGAGTGAACGAGACAGAATTATATCAACCATGGCTTATTCAAATGACAAGCCATGGCTGTAAGGTGATGTGAATAAATTGTAAATTGGTATTAGTAATTAGGGAGCTCCGTAACCTTAACCGAAACTATCGGATATCCGAATTAAAAAATATTCGAAATATTATTCATTGCTGTTAGGGGTGGAATTTAAACGAGGAGAGTTTTGACAAGTTCTTGTACTTGATTTCATAGATTTTTCTTCGTTCGTTCTTTATAAAAGTAAAGTTGCAATTATTTATTCCCTATTTCATTAAAAAAACTAACTTGATCCCCAACCAGATCAAGCCGGTACACCAGGGGGCGCAATTTTTTTAGAGGAGAGACGCGCTCCGGTATGGAAAAGGACGATTGACTAGTCGCAACCGGTCGACTACAATCAGCCGGCTATGCAACCATGAGCCAATCTAGGAAGTTAGGTAAACACGGGTATAGCGATGTGGGATTAAGTGTTGATGATTGCAATGAGGGATATCCCTCTTTGAATGTGATCTCTGTCTGGGCTACTTATGGCGAAGCCTTTTTCAAGACCGCTTCCGCTCTCCCCTTTGTTCTCTTTTCAAAACTTCCGTGTAGTTAAAACATTTTTTTTTAAATTTAGGCTTGAAAGCTTTGACAGTTGATAATATTTAGTTGGACAAACAAAATTGCTTTAAAGGGAATGCCAAGGAATTGCCTTATATTGACTTCTTTCGTGATTCCCGTCTTGTCTCGTCATCTGTTTTGCTTTCCGTTTCGTACAATTCGTAGATTTCCAGCGCCGGGAATGTGAACTGTCTTCTATCTGAGGCAAGATCTTTCCATTCTTCTTCGTTTCTGTTGTAGTATTCCATGTCGTGCCTGAGTGGATTTATCCACGTAAAGATATATCTACCTACTTTTCATTTGTGCGCTCTGTATCAAAATGCTGCGGTCAGTATATGGGGCGTTACCCTTCTCAGGATAATATATATTAATAAGTATTAGAAAATGCAAATTTTCCAAATAAGAACTTTCAAACACAAATGGACAAGGTGGACTGTTATTGTGTAATGTTTTAAGAACGCATCATAAACGTAAATAACAAAGGGAAAAAAATAAAAAGACCAAAAACGGAAACTGTTACCGACATATGGAAAAATTCGAACAAATACCACTGGATATAAAACCCTGCACTTTGTAATAACACTTTTTTTTTACTTGGCAAACAACCCGTGGTGTCATTGACGTGGACGTTTGGTACATAATTTCTTTAACTGGCTGAATAGGTACTTGCAGATGTTGGGATGGAATTTCTTTTTTTCTTGCTGAAGGGTTCGCAGGTCAATCTTTAGGTCGCAGGTCGCAGGTTCATTTATTTTAAGTTCTGCCGAGGATAGCGACGTGTAGTTATAAATATCCCTAACAGCTGATGACCGAGTACTGTACGAGGCATGTGATTATTTACCATTTAATTGACTTTTGACTATATGGAATTTGTTAGTACTTTAACGTCTTGTTAAACCGTTTTTCCTTACTAGAATTGCGTCATATCGTCGCTTGTTGCCTCCGTGGCGGACCTCTTCGTAGTGTTTGGGCTTATAAGATCCTGTTTCCGTATTGGTTTCTTGTAAACAAACAATAATTAGATTATTATTGTGCAAATAGCAGTCTATTTTGACTTTCCTCGGGGGTGTTGTATCTCTGATCTTCCATGTTGCTATCCTGAAGCTCCCAGCACGTAACTTGTATTCAAAGCTTGGCTTGGGGCGTAAAAGCGCGGTAGCCAGTGTCTTTTGGCATGACATCAGAGTACTTGTGGTTGACAGTGTACTTATCTGAGACGCCTGTTTGTTTCCGTAGTAATCAGTCTTTATTTCTTCGTCCATAATCCTATATAGATGAATCCTACAGCTTCGATATTATTCTTGGAACTAATGTAATAGGCACTAGATGGTATTAGGTTATTACAAACGTTATTAGGGTATTAATGTCTTCGCGATCTAAATTAATAATAATGGCGGTCTTCGTGTTGAGTTCGTTTTGGTGTTTGTCTACATACAAAAGTTCGTTGATTCTATGTCCTATATATCTGTATAAACAGTTTCCATCTCCTTGCATTTTGTTATGACTGGCATTGTTTGGGTTTGTAAGTCCTTAAGAGTAAAAGGGCCTGGGAAAAGAAGTTGCACAATGGAAGGGTCTTGCCGGAAGTTTATGGTCCTTATGTCTTGAGATTGCAAGACAAAAACTAATTGCTGTTACGGGATTTTAAATATCTCTTTCTCTGGGAAAAGACAACATCTCTTTATTCATTTGTGATAAACTAGTCAATGGTTGTCGCGGACCTGCTTGACCCACATACATGTTGAGATGATTGTTGGGCTTTGGAATTGATTATTGTTGGATTTGAGATGTGGTGAGGTGAAACTTTCCATCTAGTCAATAATAAAACCCCGCGTGTAAGGAGACAAAGAGATGAACAGCTATTAGATGTATTTTGTTTTATTTCGACTTTATTAAGAGGGTAGCCTTATTGCTAAAACATAAAAGCCTTATTGCTTTTGAGGGGGAGAGTGCACGACGCTGGACGAACTCGACTGACCACGTTACCCCACTCTCACAGAAGACTACCTTGAAATGTACTGCATTTCCCTCATTATCGTATTTCCCCAATGTACGTACGTGTTTCGGTAGTGAAGGAGATGTGCCAGAACCCATTCCCATCCGATCCTATCCCTCCTAATTTTCCCAACCTTTTCTCCAAATCCATTCTTATATCATCAAAGGTAGGCAGCGCATCCGGAGGTGTGCCAATGTTTGTCATTTTGGACTAATGTTGGAATGTATCGCGGATGTCTATGGGCGACAGTATCCACTTGTAAGTGGATACTACCATCAGGTGGACTGTATGCTCGTCTGCCGCCTTCGTACATAAATACAAATGGAATTAGAACAGAAGATATCGAAACTCAAAGTGGCCAGTAATAAAATCGGTCATTTCATAAGTACCTAAGCACCTAATATTATTCAATACTATTCTTGAATAATATGCTTAGTAATTATTACTAAAATTACAATTACATTAGTTTTAGTCACTGCAATTTAAACCATGATTGTGTTTATAACGATGATTGTGTTTATAACGATGATTGTGTTTATAACGATGATCGTGTTTATAACGATGATTGTAACTCTTTTATTATGATCTTTATTATGTTAGATTTTAAGTTCTCGTGTAAGTGACAATGTCTTAATAGAATAAAGTTTCTATGAGTCTAAATTATAAGTATTTTGAATGATTCTTCTGAGACCAATAAACGTCTTATGCCTGAAGTGCCCGTACACCCGAAGATATTTAAGACTCACTAGATGCTTGAGTATAGATGCTTAGACGAATAAAAAATTAAAACTGATGAGGGTTGGGGTTGCACCCCCCTATTTTATTCTTTTTATGGATAAAATGACGCCTAGAACATTCAGTCTCCGAGGTCGGTATCCGCACATACTGTATACACAGTACGTTTGATTTCAAAACCCCACCTCCCGTCACAGAAGTGCGGTGCATCCGCATTTCCTTGATACGGAGGTGATGCGCACAGTGCGGTTCAAAAACAGTTTTTTTTGCCGCGAACCCGTAGGCTGTGGAGCGAACTGCCTGAAGAGGTCTTTCCCTTAAGGCTGGCGCAGACCAGGCAAGCGCAGCGCAGCGTGATTACTATGATGACAGCGTGATATGACAACAATCAACCTTGTCGACATTTTAAATACGATTAAATATTCACCAACACACTTAGCGTTGGTGAATATTTGATCTTATTCCAATGTCGACTAAGTATTTAAGTTCTAAAATTTTGCCGCTTATCCGCCGGCGAAGTATCAAAGAATTTTCATTAGACTAAAGTGAAATTCATTTCCTTTCTGGGGTCGATCGGTAGAAAGTTGGAATATTTCGTGAAAATATTTCAAGGAATTTTCATAATCCATCACGGATATCGACCTAGTTTTCAAAAATTAAAATTAAACTTCTAAGGTTACTCGCGTTCTGAAAATGTTAGAATATTCCAAGGAAATTCTCTTTGGAAGTGACTTTTATTAAATGTAGTAATAATTGAATTATCTTTTTTGTCTTCTAAAAATTATATACATGGCAGATCCATTGGAAGGTGGCCGCGTGGTGTGGGCCCGCTCCAGAATAGCACCACCTCACTTCTTCCCGTAGGTGACGTAAAAGGCGACTAAAGGACAACAAACCTGCTACCACAAGCGCTGAAGAACTACATCACCTCTAAAAGAGTAAAATCTTTGAGAGGCCAGCGTCACATTTTAAATCCAGACATTCCTCATGCACAAGACAATGTGCTAGATAAGGCCCGTGTCCAGCAGTGGGCGATAAAAGGGACTGTTAGCATTAGGTCCATTGGAATGGCTGTAAAATCAGTATTTCATAATGAACTGCAACGAATTATGTACTTTTAGAAAAACCATCCAATTTCTAAACAAATCAGCTTAGATATCTATGTATACTGCCATGTTCTATTTGGTCTTATGAAATTAAAATAGCTAAGCGTCTCCCGCTTGATATCTATATTCTATGGTTATAAACCTTTTCAATTTCAATTTATTTATTTATACAGATATTTTGCAAATACACAATTTCAAAATTTCTCAAAATATAAGTATTTATAAGAAAGGTGGAAAAGTAACATTCATTGTTGCAGCCATTTCCTACACTAAGCAAGCCCGTGTTGCAGGGGAACAGCTTACAAAATAAACAGGTGACATTGAATTTTGTAATAAATATGAAGGAAAAAAGCTTTAATTGTAATTATATAATATTTTCTTCAGAATGGCTAAATTCTTGTCGCCCTAATAGTCACTGGACATATATGGCTTAGGTTGAGCGCAGAATTCGCTCAGCCAGGAGCAAAGAGTGTGTGCAGTAACGAATCTAAGGGCTCTTTAGCCGGTAGACCGAAGGAAAGAACGGACCTCGGCTTTGGGCGGTGCTTTGAGAGGGTAAGACGGAATCGCGAGTCGGTAAGAAGCGCCCTGGTAAAAGTGTAGCCTGAAGGGCGGTGTGTGTTCACGGTGTATATGTGTACTCAGTGACTTCTGTGAGTGAAATGTAAGAACGGCATTGGAAGCAGTAATTGAGTCGTCGGGGTTGTCTAGGACGTTTTGAGGACGATGACAACGAAGGGCAATTATATAATAGTATTGAATATTCAAATGTATGTGTGTGCCCGCATGCATGTCTCTCCGTCACACTGTGTCTATGTGTGTATGAGAGGGTGAGTGTGTGTATGAGAGGGCGCGTATTGTAGCGCGTGAGCGTGTATATGCCCATACATGTATATATGTGGTGTCTCTTTAAAAGTTGTATCTATTTAGTTACGGTATTCCAAAGAATTATTTTTCATTTAATTCGCGTTAGCGTGTTTTCCATCTTATCATTTGAAAGACTTAGGAGCTAACAACGCACTAGTATGTTCTTACAGGTGCTTTTAGTGACTGAGTGTATAGAAAGGATTTTATTAATTTTATTATAAATACTTATAAGGGACCTAAAAATGAAAAATGTTTTTTACTGAATTCAGTTAGTCCCTTTCCGGTATGTTGCACTCAATGTGTTTTTAGGGTTTTGATTTAAATATTTGTGGCATATAAGGTGTCAATGCATGTTGCTTAAGTATAGTGAACATAATAAGTAATTTTCTCACGGTCAGAACCCCTGAACTATCTCATACTAGATTTTTGTGGGGAATCTAACGGGCTTAAACATCATAACTTTTAACACAAGTCTCTGAGCTCGTTCCACGATGAGAATCCTCGTTTTGTTAGCGCCGCCCCGGGCTACCACACCATATCCTATTGACATATAACAAAATAAATAATTTTCCCTGTTTTTAAATTTACACTGGCAGTTCATGCAACGAATTGTGTACTTTTAGCAAAATCAACCAAATTATAAACGAGTCAGGTTAGGTATCTAAACTGCCATGTTCTATTTGATCTTATGAAATTAAAACAACTGAGTGGCTCCCGCTTGATATCTACTCGTATATTCTATGGTTAATAACAAAAACCTTTGTAATGCATGTAATTCATTTCACGGCATAAAATGACTGGCAATAAGAAATCATAATGAAAGTAACATAAGCCAAATAACATGATAAAAGTAAGATAAAATAAGACAAGGTAAAATAAAGTAGATAACCTTGCAATGACAATTAAAATTATAAAGCACCAATCTCTTTTAAATATTTCCCGAATATTTCGAAATGTCCATATAATTCCAACTTAGGATCAGTCCAATCCTTTTCTGTTTTATCGAACCAAAAGTATTTTCCTTTCACTGACTGATCGACATCTAAAGCTAAAAATGCTGGTGCTGCTCCAGACTCTTCCAACGTAAGAAATCCGACTCCTTTCGTCATGCCCGTTTTGACAAAGCCTGGATGTAGGGAATTCACAGAGATCCCACGACCAACCTTTCTTTGCTGTACAATGGTCAAAGCGCAAAGAGCAACTTTAGAAATTCTATACGCAAGCATTGGCATTTCTGTAAAATCCTCTTCTTTGAGTGTACCATTTTTAACTGAATCTAAGAACCAATCAACGAAAGCATTCACATCTTCAGTGGTAGCTTTTTCGTCGGTTAATCGTTTTATCCAGTAAGGATTTTTGATATTACTTATATGACCACAATCGCTAGAAACGTTTATAACTCTCGCATTTTGTTTAAGAATAGGGAACAAATATTCTTCAACAGTAAGTAAGGTTTTATAGTTGATGTCGATCACACGCTTGGCGTCGTCGTAGATCGTATTCAAGAAGTCATCGGTTATAACTCCTGCGTTGTTAATAAGAATGTCCAAACCACCATGTTTTTTTTTCAGGTCATCAGCTAATTTTTTAACGCTGTTTCGGTCTGAGAGGTCAAGTTGATGGAAGAGTGGGTTAAATCCTTCTTTCTTCAGGTTCTCGACCGCCTCCTTACCTTGGTCTACATTTCTTGCTGTAAGATACACTACTCCTACACCTCTTCGACATAATTCTTGAACTATTCCGTACCCTATGCCCCTGTTGGAGCCAGTCACCACAGCCACCTTGTTCGCCATGTTTGAAACCGTAAAATAGAAATACAACTGAGAATTGTGTGTGATATCAAACTTTATAATCTAACAGGTCTTGAACATTATCATACTCAATGATAAGGATAGATTATACACAGTGCACACAATATACAACTCTATTATAAGCGTTATTTATTTAAAAACGTTCCTGTTGATATAGAAAATCATGTAGGTTTTTTCTTGTTTCTTTTTCTGTTAATCTAGTAGAAAATCTTTACAAAAAAAATTACGTAGAATCACTTTTTAAAATATCTGTCAAAATTATGTCGCAATTAATTTTCAGTGTTATGTAGCAGTCTTTAAATATAGTATCTTTAAATATATGGTAGTATCTTTAAATATATATACTCGATTTGTGTGTTTTAGATGTTTTTAAAATGTTTGTTTAAGAATTTCCGACACCACGAAGTTCTGCTGTTAGATAATAATATGGTCTTCTGCCAGAACTCACCGCTACATACCTCATCATTATGCCCTTGTTGGAACCAGTCACTACAGCTACTTTGTTTGCCATTCTTGCGGTAGTAACGTCGAAACCGTTATGAAGTATACGCTTAGTGTCAAACTTCGTAAATGTATACAATAGATGTTACCCAATGTTATGCTCCTAATAACAATGAATTGATGTATGTGTTGATATACATGATGATGATGATATGCATGATGATGATGATATACATGATGATGATGATATACGAAATTGTAAGCGATATGTTTCACATATGAATGCGGTATATTTATATTCAAAAAATATTCTTTTAGTATAGAAAATAATCTAACAGGTGGATACCATCGCTCATGGACATTACTCAAGAATGACAAACCTTGGCATGTCTCCGCATGCGCCATCTACCTTC
This sequence comes from Sesia bembeciformis, assembly GCA_943735995.1. Taxonomy (NCBI): domain Eukaryota; kingdom Metazoa; phylum Arthropoda; class Insecta; order Lepidoptera; family Sesiidae; genus Sesia; species Sesia bembeciformis. The sequence goes on from OX031040.1 coordinate 13,041,421, forward strand.
AGTTTTATAAATGGTTTAGGAAGAAGGATTGGAAAGGATACCCACCCTATAAAGAGCAAAACAGTAGGACGAGTATTTGACATCTCGTTAAACTACCCATTACTTCTTGGAAGGGATGAAATAAAATGAGCAGTAAAAAGTATAACGGGATATCTTTCCATTATATTTACCATATATTCCTTTTGATGAGACCGGAAGCAAGACGCTTCTTATGCCACCACACTCCCCTCTCACACGGGATGAGAATGAGAAATGGGCTCTGGTATATTTAACTGACACGTAGTACATTTTACAGCAGTCGGTCATCTTTGATTTTTATTATAGCATTATTCGTAAACCATCTATAGGTATGCGGTTGGGACCAGATTTATTAGAAAACACTGTTTTTCTAAGTTTGTACTTACTTACACCGCTGGCTCAGCGACTCGAAGTTGTTATCAGCCTCCAACATCAAGAGATGCCATCTTTTTCGGTCGTGCGAAACGTCGTGCCATCAGGCTATTTGGAGTTCCTGCAGGTCCCTTTCCGCTTCGTGTCTCCAGCGGTACTTGGAACTTTCGACTGTCCTTGTATGTTTACTATTATTATTTACCTTCGAATTATATAGGCCACTGAAGGAGAATCGAAAAAAACGTTAACGAAAGTTAATTTAATTGAACTGCAACAAAATAGATCATAAGTCAGACCGTGAAAGAGGTGAAAGGGCATGAGAAGAGTAACATCCTGGCAGAACGAGGCCAAAGATGGCCTCAGGTTCTCAGGTAAATGAAGGGTTATACGAGTACAACGGGTTGTAGCGTCACAGAAAGTAAGTAAAATAAGTCAATTACCCTTAATAAAAATGAAAATAAAAAATATAACCTGCTCTAAATGATAGGAACTTCTGCCGTGGTTGGACGAAAAGTCCTCCTAACGTTGGCAGTCAGGTGGTCGGCGGTGGCACGTGGTACAGAATCAGCTCATTGTGACATAGCTATATCATTGATGCTGGTAGAGTAAGATAGCATAACACATCGATCAACTATGTTTAAACTGTCAGGGAAAAATCTAGCTGGCACTTGGCTCCTTTCTCCTGGCTTTCGGGATCTTAATATTAAAAGGTTATCTGAGCGCGATCTTTTTTTTCCTGCATCATATGGTGCCATATGATAATTATGATGATTATATTGTAACATATATGTACCATATAATCATACAGGTCATGCTGTGCTCGAGATAATGTGTGAGATATTATGCATTATGATTAGATATTATGAAGACCAACGTCACGTTAACCAAGCCATTCAGCGAGTTCACTCTTTTAGAGGTGGTATTGTTTCTCAGGGCTTGTGGTAGCGGCTCTGTTATCCCTTTTACGCCTTTTACGACACCCACGGGGAAAAATGAGATGGTGGTATTCTAAAGCCGGCCGACACAGAACAAAAATGAAGTCATAAAGTGATTATAGCAAGACGTAATTAAATAGCGGTGGAAAGGACATGTGTAATCAGATATGGATATATTAGATGGAGCAAAACCCTAATTCAGCTAACTGAGTTGTAGCCCAGAGTTGGAAAAAAGTAGAAACCGTCCAGCAGCCACGTGACTCAATGAATGGACAAAATCGCAAATAAGTTCTGGATGCAACTAGAACAAGACAAATGCAAATGATGTGAAAGACAGAAGTCTTATACACCGGATTGCTTATACACTTTCGAGCTTGCGGCAAGTCTGCATATTTATATGGACTTCACCTACTATTTAATCGTAGAAGTTAACTTCTTTTTTTGGAAGCTAGTCTCTCTTCTTAGATTATCTCTCTATTTACTTAAGGAAAGTCTAATATTTTTTTAAAAAATGTGTTATAAGCTGGAAGACGGCATTCTTGGACTAACAACTGAATACATATTTGTCCGTGACAGAAAAGAAATCAGAAGATTTTTTTATAGAAAGAAGGCCAATGAATGACCTTAATAAATGTATCGAAATTATTACCTACTTCATGAGAATTTATTTTTGTAAGGCCAAATTATACCATCATGGTTAAAATGGTCCCTTTTTAGAAATCATGGTATATTATTTTAAAAGTTAATTAAACATTTTACACACCACAAACCATTTTGTTTTAATTATTACCTACGTTTTTTTTTCTATTTTTATGACTTTCAAATTAGGTGTTAAGGTGTTTCATACTTATACGATAGATAACAATAAGATTTGCAGTGAATGACTGTCCATAGTGTTATCGCGTTCCTTCAAGTATTATATCAAATCGGCAATTGTTTTTATTTCTGATAAAGTTACACAATGATAAACAAATATACGTATTACATGAAATTGCACAATAATAAGAAACCACAGAAATTACTGTACGGTGTACTATATGTATAACTAACGACCCGCCCTCGCTTCGCTTCGGTTTATACGAGGTTTTTAAAAACTTCAAAATAAAATATAGCCTATATTAGACACGGATAATGTAGCTTCCTATTTGTGAAATAATTTTTGAAATTGGTTCAGTAGTTCCAGAGATTACCCCCAACATACCCACAAACAAACACACAATTTTACCTCTTTATTATATTTATTAGTATAGATATCACTATGATTAGTGCAGGAGTTCCACATTCGTTTACAATTTTGTAAATCCTTAGTCTTTTTTTTTTGTTTATCACAAATTCGTATACCATCAAATATACTCGAATCAATTACAGGGTATTCAGTTTTTTTTTTAATAATTTTACCTTTCGATGTCTAGTATAATCCGTATAAATATTTAAGGATCTCAGTGATAAGATCTATTTTAACGTTTTGACTGCATACCGCATACTGTTTGGTACCGGTTTCCCCACTGACAATAACTACGGGTGGGGTCAATGGAAACAGTTTAGTGTTTGAAGTTTCGTTAACCCCACTGTATTCGTTACGAAATACCCTAAGTAAGGACAGAATTAAAAAAGCAATTAAATTTGTACCTACTAGCTGCAATTTGTACCTACTAGCTGCAATTTGTACCTACTAGCTGCAATTTGTACGTGTAAGTCGAGTAGGAATAAAGGGTAAACAAATACCTTTATTATACGCGTTCAGCCCCGATTAAAGGCGCGTGTATTTAACACGAATGTCTTCGCGCCGACACAACGCAGTCGCCGATCGGCGGCCGCGCAGCCGCCGCGCGTTTGTCGCGTGCGCCTCTCTACGGACCACGCTATTATAACAATATTGGCTCTATTTATTTTGCAACAACATTTTGAATTAAATGAGCACAGAAACAATGGTATTGACTTATACAGGTTTTTTTTAGACGGGTCAGTATGAAAAAATCTAAATCTATTAGAAATAGCGTAATTTATTCTACAGAACCATGGCGTCGATTTTACAGTTATGAAAAACTGCATTCAAAGATTCTAAAATCATTCTGAATCGGGATTTGAACCCGTTCATTTTCCTCGAAAAAATCGTTAGTTGTTTTATTTGCTTAATTGATAGTGTAGTTAGTGGTAGAAATTCTGTTTGGAAGTGACAGTTATTAAATTTAGTGTGTTATTTTTACTACTACAAATTATATACATGGCAGATCCATTGGAAGGTGGCCACGTGGTGTGGGCCGGCCTTAGAATATCACCACCTCACTTTTTCCCGTGGGTGTAAAAGGCGACTAAAGGACAACAAACCTCCTACCACAAGCGCTGAACTACACCACCTCTAAAACAGTGAACTCACCAACCCGCTTGGCCAGCGTGACATTTTAAGACCTTAAATCCCTCGTGCACAAGACATTTTGCATGAAGAAGACTACCTTGAAATTTCCACATTAACCAACTTCCCCCAATATAAGTACGTGTTTCGTTAGTGAGTGACTAGAACCAATTCCCATCCCATACTACCTTATATCATCCTATATTCCCAACTCTTCCGCCAAATCCATTCCTCAAAATTTACAAAGGTAAGCAGCGCATCTGGAGGCATGCCAATGTTTGTCAATCTGGAGCTAGACTGATGTCGGCATGTATCGCAGATGTCCATAGACGACAGTATCTACTTACCATCAGGTGGACTATATACTCGTCTGCAGCCTTCATTTCATAAATAAATAATAATAAAAAACTTACAAATATTCATAATTTATAATTTACAAGTTTATATTTTGAAAATATTTAAATCTTTAGATGACAATTGAAATTATAAAGCACCAATCTCTTTTAAATATCCCCCGAATACTTCGAAGTGGCAATATAAATCCAACTTAGGGTCAGCCCAATCCTTTTCAGTTTTATCGAACCAAAAGTATTTTCCTTTCACTGACTGATCGACATCTAAAGCTAAATATGCTGGTGCTGCGCCAGACTCTTCCAATGTAAGAAATCCGAGTCCTTTCGTCATCCCCGTTTTGACGGCGCCTGGATGGAGGGAATTCACAGAGATCCCACGACCAACCTTTTTTTGCTGTACAATGGTCAAAGCGCAAACAGCAACTTTAGAAATTCTATACGCAAGCATTGGCATTTCTGTAAAATCCTCTTCTTTGAGTGTACCATTTTTAACTGAATCTAAGAACCAATCAACGAAAGCATTCACATCTTCAGTGGTAGCTTTTTCGTCGGTTAATCGTTTTATCCAGTAAGGATTTTTGATATTACTTATATGACCACAATTGCTAGAAACGTTTATAACTCTCGCATTTTGTTTAAGAATAGGGAACAAATATTCTTCAACAGTAAGTAAGGTTTTATAGTTGATGTCGATCACACGCTTGGCGTCGTCGTAGATCGTATTCAAGAAGTCATCGGTTATAACTCCTGCGTTGTTAATAAGAATGTCCAAACCACCATGTTTTTCTTTCAGGTCATCAGCTAATTTTTTAACGCTGTTTCGGTCTGAGAGGTCAAGTTGATGGAAGAGTGGGTTAAATCCTTCTTTCTTCAGGTTCTCGACCGCCTCCTTACCTTGGTCTACATTTCTTGCTGTAAGATACACTACTCCTACACCTCTTCGACATAATTCTTGAACTATTCCGTACCCTATGCCCCTGTTGGAGCCAGTCACCACAGCCACCTTGTTCGCCATGTTTGAAACCGTAAAATAGAAATACAACTGAGAATTGTGTGTGATATCAAACTTTATAATCTAACAGGTCTTGAACATTATCATACTCAATGATAAGGATAGATTATACACAGTGCACACAATATACAACTCTATTATAAGCGTTATTTATTTAAAAACGTTCCTGTTGATATAGAAAATCATGTAGGTTTTTTCTTGTTTCTTTTTCTGTTAATCTAGTAGAAAATCTTTACAAAAAAAATTACGTAGAATCACTTTTTAAAATATCTGTCAAAATTATGTCGCAATTAATTTTCAGTGTTATGTAGCAGTCTTTAAATATAGTATCTTTAAATATATGGTAGTATCTTTAAATATATATACTCGATTTGTGTGTTTTAGATGTTTTTAAAATGTTTGTTTAAGAATTTCCGACACCACGAAGTTCTGCTGTTAGATAATAATATGGTCTTCTGCCAGAACTCACCGCTACATACCTCATCATTATGCCCTTGTTGGAACCAGTCACTACAGCTACTTTGTTTGCCATTCTTGCGGTAGTAACGTCGAAACCGTTATGAAGTATACGCTTAGTGTCAAACTTCGTAAATGTATACAATAGATGTTACCCAATGTTATGCTCCTAATAACAATGAATTGATGTATGTGTTGATATACATGATGATGATGATATACATGATGATGATGATATACATGATGATGATGATATACATGATGATGATGATATACATGATGATGATGATATACGAAATTGTAAGCGATATGTTTCACATATGAATGCGGTATATTTATATTCAAAAAATATTCTTTTAGTATAGAAAATAATCTAACAGGTGGATACCATCACTCATGGACATTACTCAAGAATGACAAACCTTGGCATGTCTCCGCATGCGCCATCTACCTTCAGTTTTATAAATGGTTTAGGAAGAAGGATTGGAAAGGATACCCACCCTATAAGGAGCAAAACAGTAGGACGAGTATTTGACATCTCGTTAAACTGCCCATTACTTCTTGGAAGGGATGAAATAAAATGAGCAGTAAAAAGTATAACGGGATATCTTTCCATTATATTTACCATATATTCCTTTTGATGAGACCGGAAGCAAGACGCTTCTTATGCCACCACACTCCCCTCTCACACGGGATGAGAATGAGAAATGGGCTCTGGTATATTTAACTGACACGTAGTACATTTTACAGCAGTCGGTCATCTTTGATTTTTATTATAGCATTATTCGTAAACCATCTAGGTAACCATCGTAACCTTCGTAATCGTAGGTATGCGGTTGGGACCAGATTTATTAGAAAACACTGTTTTTCTAAGTTTGTACTTACTTACACCGCTGGCTCAGCGACTCGAAGTTGTTATCAGCCTCCAACATCAAGAGATGCCATCTTTTTCGGTCGTGCGAAACGTCGTGCCATCAGGCTATTTGGAGTTCCTGCAGGTCCCTTTCCGCTTCGTGTCTCCAGCGGTACTTGGAACTTTCGACTGTCCTTGTATGTTTACTATTATTATTTACCTTCGAATTATATAGGCCACTGAAGGAGAATCGAAAAAAACGTTAACGAAAGTTAATTTAATTGAACTGCAACAAAATAGATCATAAGTCAGACCGTGAAAGAGGTGAAAGGGCATGAGAAGAGTAACATCCTGGCAGAACGAGGCCAAAGATGGCCTCAGGTTCTCAGGTAAATGAAGGGTTATACGAGTACAACGGGTTGTAGCGTCACAGAAAGTAAGTAAAATAAGTCAATTACCCTTAATAAAAATGAAAATAAAAAATATAACCTGCTCTAAATGATAGGAACTTCTGCCGTGGTTGGACGAAAAGTCCTCCTAACGTTGGCAGTCAGGTGGTCGGCGGTGGCACGTGGTACAGAATCAGCTCATTGTGACATAGCTGTATCATTGATGCTGGTAGAGTAAGATAGCATAACACATCGATCAACTATGTTTAAACTGTCAGGGAAAAATCTAGCTGGCACTTGGCTCCTTTCTCCTGGCTTTCGGGATCTTAATATTAAAAGGTTATCTGAGCGCGATCTTTTTTTTCCTGCATCATATGGTGCCATATGATAATTATGATGATTATATTGTAACATATATGTACCATATAATCATACAGGTCATGCTGTGCTCGAGATAATGTGTGAGATATTATGCATTATGATTAGATATTATGAAGACCAACGTCACGTTAACCAAGCCATTCAGCGAGTTCACTCTTTTAGAGGTGGTATTGTTTCTCAGGGCTTGTGGTAGCGGCTCTGTTATCCCTTTTACGCCTTTTACGACACCCACGGGGAAAAATGAGATGGTGGTATTCTAAAGCCGGCCGACACAGAACAAAAATGAAGTCATAAAGTGATTATAGCAAGACGTAATTAAATAGCGGTGGAAAGGACATGTAATCAGATATGGATATATTAGATGGAGCAAAACCCTAATTCAGCTAACTGAGTTGTAGCCCAGAGTTGGAAAAAAGTAGAAACCGTCCAGCAGCCACGTGACTCAATGACATGGACAAAATCGCAAATAAGTTCTGGATGCAACTAGAACAAGACAAATGCAAATGATGTGAAAGACAGAAGTCTTATACACCGGATTGCTTATACACTTTCGAGCTTGCGGCAAGTCTGCATATTTATATGGACTTCACCTACTATTTAATCGTAGAAGTTAACTTCTTTTTTTGGAAGCTAGTCTCTCTTCTTAGATTATATCTCTATTTACTTAAGGAAAGTCTAATATTTTTTTAAAAAATGTGTTATAAGCTGGAAGACGGCATTCTTGGACTAACAACTGAATACATATTTGTCCGTGACAGAAAAGAAATCAGAAGATTTTTTTATAGAAAGAAGGCCAATGAATGACCTTAATAAATGTATCGAAATTATTACCTACTTCATGAGAATTTATTTTTGTAAGGCCAAATTATACCATCATGGTTAAAATGGTCCCTTTTTAGAAATCATGGTATATTATTTTAAAAGTTAATTAAACATTTTACACACCACAAACCATTTTGTTTTAATTATTTCCTACGTTTTTTTTTCTATTTTTATGACTTTCAAATTAGGTGTTAAGGTGTTTCATACTTATACGATAGATAACAATAAGATTTGCAGTGAATGACTGTCCATAGTGTTATCGCGTTCCTTCAAGTATTATATCAAATCGGCAATTGTTTTTATTTCTGATAAAGTTACACAATGATAAACAAATATACGTATTACATGAAATTGCACAATAATAAGAAACCACAGAAATTACTGTACGGTGTACTATATGTATAACTAACGACCCGCCCTCGCTTCGCTTCGGTTTATAAGAGGTTTTTCAAAACTTCAAAATAAAATATAGCCTATATTAGACACGGATAATGTAGCTTCCTATTTGTGAAATAATTTTTGAAATTGGTTCAGTAGTTCCAGAGATTACCCCCAACATACCCACAAACAAACACACAATTTTACCTCTTTATTATATTTATTAGTATAGATATCACTATGATTAGTGCAGGAGTTCCACATTCGTTTACAATTTTGTAAATCCTTAGTCTTTTTTTTTTTGTTTATCACAAATTCGTATACCATCAAATGTACTCGAATCAATTACAGGGTATTCAGTTTTTTTTTTAATAATTTTACCTTTCGATGTCTAGTATAATCCGTATAAATATTTAAGGATCTCAGTGATAAGATCTATTTTAACGTTTTGACTGCATACCGCATACTGTTTGGTACCGGTTTCCCCACTGACAATAACTACGGGTGGGGTCACCCGTAGCTATTGACACCCGTAGTATCTACGGGTGACAACTACGGGTGTTTGATGTTTCGTTAACCCCACTGTATTCGTTACGAAATACCCTAAGTAAGGACAGAATTAAAAAAGCAATTAAATTTGTACCTACTAGCTGCAATTTGTACCTACTAGCTGCAATTTGTACCTACTAGCTGCAATTTGTACGTGTAAGTCGAGTAGGAATAAAGGGTAAACAAATACCTTTATTATACGCGTTCAGCCCCGATTAAAGGCGCGTGTATTTAACACGAATGTCTTCGCGCCGACACAACGCAGTCGCCGATCGGCGGCCGCGCAGCCGCCGCGCGTTTGTCGCGTGCGCCTCTCTACGGACCACGCTATTATAACAATATTGGCTCTATTTATTTTGCAACAACATTTTGAATTAAATGAGCACAGAAACAATGGTATTGACTTATACAGGTTTTTTTTAGACGGGTCAGTATGAAAAAATCTAAATCTATTAGAAATAGCGTAATTTATTCTACAGAACCATGGCGTCGATTTTACAGTTATGAAAAACTGCATTCAAAGATTCTAAAATCATTCTGAATCGGGATTTGAACCCGTTCATTTTCCTCGAAAAAATCGTTAGTTGTTTTATTTGCTTAATTGATAGTGTAGTTAGTGGTAGAAATTCTGTTTGGAAGTGACAGTTATTAAATTTAGTGTGTTATTTTTACTACTACAAATTATATACATGGCAGATCCATTGGAAGGTGGCCACGTGGTGTGGGCCGGCCTTAGAATATCACCACCTCACTTTTTCCCGTGGGTGTAAAAGGCGACTAAAGGACAACAAACCTCCTACCACAAGCGCTGAACTACACCACCTCTAAAACAGTGAACTCACCAACCCGCTTGGCCAGCGTGACATTTTAAGACCTTAAATCCCTCGTGCACAAGACATTTTGCATGAAGAAGACTACCTTGAAATTTCCACATTAACCAACTTCCCCCAATATAAGTACGTGTTTCGTTAGTGAGTGACTAGAACCAATTCCCATCCCATACTACCTTATATCATCCTATATTCCCAACTCTTCCGCCAAATCCATTCCTCAAAATTTACAAAGGTAAGCAGCGCATCTGGAGGCATGCCAATGTTTGTCAATCTGGAGTTAGACTGATGCCGGCATGTATCGCAGATGTCCATAGACGACAGTATCTACTTACCATCAGGTGGACTATATACTCGTCTGCAGCCTTCATTTCATAAATAAATAATAATAAAAAACTTACAAATATTTATAATTTACAAGTTTATATTTTGAAAATATTTAAATCTTTAGATGACAATAGAAATTATAAAGCACCAATCTCTTTTAAATATCCCCCGAATACTTCGAAGTGGCAATATAAATCCAACTTAGGGTCAGCCCAATCCTTTTCAGTTTTATCGAACCAAAAGTATTTTCCTTTCACTGACTGATCGACATCTAAAGCTAAATATGCTGGTGCTGCGCCAGACTCTTCCAATGTAAGAAATCCGAGTCCTTTCGTCATCCCCGTTTTGACGGCGCCTGGATGGAGGGAATTCACAGAGATCCCACGACCAACCTTTTTTTGCTGTACAATGGTCAAAGCGCAAACAGCAACTTTAGAAATTCTATACGCAAGCATTGGCATTTCTGTAAAATCCTCTTCTTTGAGTGTACCATTTTTAACTGAATCTAAGAACCAATCAACGAAAGCATTCACATCTTCAGTGGTAGCTTTTTCGTCGGTTAATCGTTTTATCCAGTAAGGATTTTTGATATTACTTATATGACCACAATTGCTAGAAACGTTTATAACTCTCGCATTTTGTTTAAGAATAGGGAACAAATATTCTTCAACAGTAAGTAAGGTTTTATAGTTGATGTCGATCACACGCTTGGCGTCGTCGTAGATCGTATTCAAGAAGTCATCAGTTATAACTCCTGCGTTGTTAATAAGAATGTCCAAACCACCATGTTTTTCTTTCAGGTCATCAGCTAATTTTTTAACGCTGTTTCGGTCTGAGAGGTCAAGTTGATGGAAGAGTGGGTTAAATCCTTCTTTCTTCAGGTTCTCGACCGCCTCCTTACCTTGGTCTACATTTCTTGCTGTAAGATACACTACTCCTACACCTCTTCGACATAATTCTTGAACTATTCCATACCCTATGCCCCTGTTGGAGCCAGTCACTACAGCTACCTTGTTCGCCATGTTTGCAACCGTAAAATAGAAATACAACTGCGAAATGTGTGTGATATCAAACTTTATAATCTAACGGGTCTTGAACATTATCATATTCAATGATAAGGATATATCATGCACAGTGCACACACTATATAACGCTTTTTTATGCTATTACAACCCTACACTATCAATTGACGCAAGGAAAATGAAAATCTTTCAATGAAGTTTTCATTACCCAAAAATCGACGCCATGTTTTCTTAGAACAACTTTCTCTATTTCTAATAATTTCAGATTTTTTTTATATTGATCCGTCTCAAAAAGAGAGCCTGTGTAATAAATTAATATTGCCATTGTATTAGCCAGGTTAGTATTGGCTAAGATCTGTATTAGCCGTACCTAAATAAAATTTTGCACGCCCATTAAGGCAGGTCATAATGAGAAGTACCTACTTGTATTGTTACACTTATGTTGTTACCTATGTTCTTGCAAAACAATGATTTGATTTCATCTCTATTTTGCGTTTCATTATACTTCAATGTAACTAAAAAGGCAAAGAAATTAAAGTGATTGTTTGAAGTCAAAATCAGTTTATCATAACTTCACGATCCGTCACCGGATGTTTGAGAGAATGTGGAGACTTTCCTTTATTCTAACAATGGTCGGTAATTGTAATATCGGTAATTGACCCTTCCTTCAATGCATTCACTAAATCGATTTTGAAGTATTATAGGTATTATACTAAAAAAGTACTAGTAACTGTAACAAAATTCTTATTCAATTGTGGTAGTATTTTCTCACAGGTATCTGTGTTTTATTTATCTCAAAGATATGCAGCCCTTTTATCGTTCACTGTTGCACATTGGCTTCCTCAAGCAAACTGTGGGATGTGTGGCCTTAAAACGCCACGCTGGCTAATCGGGTTGACGAATGCTCTATTTTAGAGGTGGTGCATTTCCTCAGGACTTAGTCATCTTTTATGACACACACGGGAAGAAGTGGGGCCGTGCTACTCTGAAGCCGGCCGACGCCCTACGGCCATATATGCATACACACATAAAATATATACACATTAGCCTATCATGTGTGTTTATATTTTTGTATGTATCATTAATATCTACCGATCCGCACTGGACCCGCGTGGTAGATTCTAGGGATTACTAAGGGAGGCCCGTGCTCTGCAGTGGGACATTGAAAAGGCTGGTAACATACTAGACATTAGTAAAGGTAAATGGTAATCTCTAAAGGTGAGTTGCTCGTCCGAAACATCCGATTTTCAGTTCTAGCCGTTTGCAGTGACTTGAGCACTGCCCACCAATAATGTACATCCAATGCAATCCCACTAAGTCAGGATTTCATTCGAAGTTCCGTATCAACTTTCCAATTACTTGTGCCTGTTTCTTACTTATAAAAGTAAGTAATTTACTAAGTAGTATCAATAGGCATTTGCTTTCGGGAGCGAATTAGGGCGAAAAAATACGGCACAATATATCAGACGTTCGAAGCTGAAAAATGTATTATTTAAAAAAAAAAAAGTTAAGAAGTTGAACTCCTTTCTCTCGGCATCTCTAAATTGTTTTATTATTCCACAGTGCTCCAAATATTTCTTCAAATATTCAAATTAAATACAAAATTTCACCCAAATCCAATAAGTACTCTAAAGCAACCTGTAGACGGACTTAAAGTTGTTGTTTGTTATAAATTTAATTTATTCAATATGAATTAATTTATTCTGTCATCAGACGAAGGCTCATTGTTGAGACGAGACAAGACTTTTAGGGTGATCACGCACTAGACCAATTAAATCATACATTTAATTAATCATTTACGACACTCACTGTGCAAAGGATATCATCGAGCACCTTGAATACATATATTGTAAAAGTTTCGCATACATACGAGTATGTTTACTTATTTTATCTTTCTGTTTACTTGACTAAAAGTCGACAGTCTGAGTCAAGAAATTGACTGTCGATGTCAGACTACCTAAAAGTCTGACATGATAATAATAATCAATAACCGGTTATTTATTTCGCAAGAACACGAGTTAGAAAAAGTGATATTAAAGAGCATACATACAATGTATATTCTGCCTTTAATAGGCATAAAAAAAAACTAATGTTACATATTAATTATTTACATTACGTTCATAAAATTATCATCGATACGTTGTCGTCATTATATTATATTATCATGATCATTATACAATATCGTCATAATCGTCATAATGTTATGATCATGCTGAAATTAATTACAATTACAATCTAATTACGTTATGCAAATAATGATTAATATTGTAAAAGCAGTCTAATCTAATCGCCTGCACAATCTTTTTTTAAATATGTAGTTTGGCAAATCTTTGATAATGTTTGCTAATTTAATATATATATTATATTATAAATATATATAATATATATTATATATATTTATAGCCACACAAAAAGCATTCCTTTTGAATAGGTTTACTCGACATCTCGGTAAATAAATTGGGTCGTGACGCCTCGCTCTCGGTGGTAGTACACCCGAGCACCGTTCAAAGTACTTTGGATGCTCCCTAACAAAAACACATGGTCATTCCTTCAGTCAATTTGTCATGGATTCATTCAATGATGGCCGTAACGTCAAATAAAATGCAGTAGATAACAAAGCCGTAAGACTCATTTAAATAAATATACTGCAATAATTTGATCTCATAAAGAAGTGACCTTTTAAAATTTTGTTCATGTTTCTTACATGGATTTTTATATACAATGCAATGCAACCAGCCCTTTCAGTATCCACTGCTGGACATGGGCCCCAGCACGCACTTTAAACGCAATGGGGTTCTTCAAGAAAGCTGTGAATAGGATTTTGCAAGGTCGGCAGCGCACCCACATACCCCCCGGTTTTGCAGGTGTTCATAGGCGGCGGTAACCCTTACTATCACGTGAGACCGCTTGCTCGTCCACCTACTTCCCTACAAAAAAATGAGTTGTGATCCAGAGTTGGAAAAAAGTGCAGACCGTCCAGTAACCACGTGACTCAATGACATGAACAAATAAATAAATATATACAAATATAAACAAATATGGTCAATCAACTTGATGGTAAGTGGATACTGTCGTCCTGCGACATCCGCGTTACATGCCGATATCAGTACAGAACAAAGAAACGTCGGCATGTCCCCAAATGAGCAACTCACCTTTAGAGATTACCATTCACCTTTACTAAGGTCTAATAAGTTACCAGCCTTTTCAATGTCCCACTGCAGAGCACGGGCCTCCCTTAGTAATCCCTAGAATCTACCACGCGGGTCCAGTGCGGATTGGTAGATATTAATGATACATACAAAAATATAAACACACATAATAGACTAATGTATGTGTATATATTTATGTATGTGTGTACATATGTATGTATGGCCATAGGGCGTCGGCCGGCTTTAGAGTAGCACCGCCTCACTGCTGGATTATATTACTGGATTTTTATACACATATTTGCCATTAAAAAGGAAAGGTTACTTAGAGGGTCCTGTTATAGCTAGCATATGCACTGCTTTGTGCTGGAGTGCAAGCCTTAGATGCTGCATCAGCATTTTGACCCCAACGAAGTAGTAGACACAGGACCTCACAGTCAGTCTACTCGGAACCTTCATACCGGTCATACATCTTCTCTCATTCCAGTTCGTGTGTATTATTTAAAGTGAAATACTGTGCTATTCCGTAAATAAATCTAGTGTAATAAATAAACTGTTTTTTTAAAAACTCTTTATTCGGTACCCGTGTAACATTGGTGGCAGCGTAAAGGGATATAAAATATCCGGGTCCGTCTCCGTGAAAAAACAAAAAAAAAAAAAACCTAAAGTGAAGTGAAAAACTTATTTTCCCACTATATCCTGAGAGAAAATCTACTAGAAACTGTGTGCATCAAGGAGTGCTGCAGAGTACCACAGAAGGCCGTACAAATACCACGGAGCACCGCAAATTGCTCCATCCGAGTAGCCTCATTACCAGTTCTACTATTTCCGCTGAATCCCTGTATTGAACGTCGCTGAACCCCGTTGAGTCCTGAGCCCGATAACCACTACGCCATCGTCCCCGCGTGAAATCCGCAACGTCAACGTCTCGCCGTCTAGACATGCAGGTGCACCTTATCGCGTTCGCCCACGTCCTGTACCTGTGAGTGTTATACATTCCATTCTATTGTATTTCATTGTTTTTACTGTCTCGAATTTTTGCTTATGCATAAGTCACAGAGTTACGAATTTTTAGAAAAGAAATTTACCGCAAATTCACCTATAATTACATCTAGAAAACCTAAAATCACAATGGATCTTAACGTTTTATTTAAGTTCATTAAGCCTTATAATGGCAACCGGGAAACATTAAATTCATTTCTAATAGATTGCAACAACGTTATAGAATTAGCAACAGAGGCTCAAAGGCCAATTATTGTAAAATATATACTAAGTCAGTTAGAAGGAAGGGCGCAACTTGCCTGTTCTATTAAAGAATTTGATAAATGGGAACAACTTAAAGACTTTTTAAAGGCTCAGTTTGGTGAACGCAAACATTATTCCCACCTCCTAACGGAGTTACAAGAAAGCAGGCAGGGGTCGCTCACCGTAGGTCAGTTTGCACTTAAAATAGAGACTTGCCTCTCACAACTCCTAACTGAAATTTCGATATCAAATCACAAAGCTATCGAGGTACCTGGGCGCACAGCCGCCATGGAGGACCTTGCTCTCCATCACTTCATGATGGGTCTCAAACCCCAAATATCTATGATTGTGAGATGCAAATCACCTTTGACCTTGAATGAAGCCATTAACATAGCTGTATGTGAGGAGAGAATTCAACAGAATATGTACAGAAGATCGCAAACCCCTACTCCGTTCATAGAAGGTAAGCCGGGTAAAAATTATGCCCAACCGTATAAAAAGCCTTTTGCAGAAAATATTCAAACCCCTTATGTTAAACATTTTAACAGGACTCCATTAATTTGTAGATATTGTAAATCGCCGGGACATTCAATTGACATTTGTCGAAAACGGGAATTCAACAACAATCGGTTTCGTAACAGCGACCCTTCGTCTTATACAAAACCGCGAATAAATTTCGTCGAAACAAATAATACGAAAGACGATGATTACGGTCACGACGAAGTTGACTATAACCATTCAAAAAACTCGTAGACGTCTCGTACCGGTGTCGTGCGAGATCCCATACGAAACCTGGCACCGTTTTTCGTGACTCCGAACTCCTGGCCAAACCAAATCGTAAATCCACTGTATCCGCTGTATCCGCTGTATCCGCTGTATCCGCTGTATCCGCTGTATCCGCTGTATCCACTGTATCCGCTGTATCTACTGTATCGCACCCTAAACCCACTGAATCAAACACTAAATCGGCAGATTCCTGTACTAAACCCTTTGAATCTAAGAATAATCCCAATAAACCAATCCACATTGATAGCAAAATCTACGAAATAACTACCAACCCTGATAAAGTCTTACTTCCACATATCCTTGTCTACTCTTCAGTGACACAAACTCCATTATCTTTATTAATAGACTCCGGATCCGCAGTCAGTATCCTTAAATCATCATGCATAGAGAAACACCCCAAGTTAATCAAAGAAAAAATAAGCTTAAAAGGCATAGACCCCGTTAAATGTTCGACTGAAACACTGGGCCATTTTATTTTAAAATTACAAATCACCGATTCACCTTGCAAATTTGTAAACCATAAATTTCACGTCATAAATGAAATTGATCTCCCGTATGATGGCATAATTGGAACTGACATGCTAAATTCTTTTGGATGTAACATTGACTATACTAATAATCTTCTACGAATAAATAAATCAGACATCAAATTACTATTTCATGAACCAACATATTCAATCCCTGCTCGATCCGAAATGATAATTGAATGCTCTGTTTCTAATCCCGAAATCAAAGAAGGATTGATTCTAGATCAGACTCAGATAAAGGATATACTTATTGCTAATTGCTTAGTAAATGTGAAAAATAACAAAAGAGTTAATGTATCCGTATTGAACACCTCGGAATCTCCTATTTCTCTTAATTCCAATTTAAATATAACTCTAATCCCGATGGACACTTACCAATCCCCTACTATATCTCATGATCCTATAATTCAATATCCTATTAATAATATCCAACATCACGATTCCTATAAACGCACTAAAGAAGTTCTTAATCATCTGAGAGTATCACACCTAAATTCAGAAGAGATTGACGCTCTTTATAACCTATGTTCTGATTACTCAGATATATTTCACCTTCCTGGTGAAAAACTAACTCATACCGACGCTATAAAGCATTCTATTAAAACTACGTCTGAAAATCCTATCCACGTAAAGTCCTATCGCTTTCCTGAAATCCATAAGGCCGAAGTCCAGAAACAAATAGACTCAATGCTAGACCAAGGCATAATTGAACCCTCTAAATCACCATGGTCTGCACCGATCTGGGTAGTACCCAAGAAGCAAGATGCTTCCGGAGAAAAGAAATGGCGAATTGTCATAGACTTTCGTCAACTCAATGACATCATTATAGGTGATACGTATCCTATTCCTCAAATTAATGAAATCCTTGATCAGTTAGGCTCCAGTAAATATTTTTCTACTCTCGATCTTTCCTCTGGTTTCCATCAAATCCCCGTTGTAGAAGAAGATAAAACTAAGACAGCTTTCTCTGTTCCGCATGGTCACTATCAATTCACTCGCATGCCATTTGGACTCAAAAATGCTCCTTCCACCTTCCAACGCCTCATGAATACTGCTTTATCAGGTCTCCAAGGAACCCGCTGTTTCGTTTACCTTGATGATATTGTGCTATACGGTTTCGATTTGAATTCCACAATTAATAATCTAAGATCCGTTTTCCAAAGATTAAGAGAACATAATCTCAAACTGCAACCTGAAAAATGCGAATTCCTAAGAAGAGAAGTCGCCTACCTTGGTCATGTCATCACAGAAGATGGCGTAAAACCCAATCCTGAAAAAATAAAAGCAGTAACTGACTTTCCAAAACCTAAATCTCCTAAAGATATTAAATCCTTCCTAGGATTAATTTCGTATTACCGTCGATTCATTTCAGATTTTTCCAAAATTGCCAAACCCTTAACTAAACTTTTGAAAAAGGATACCCCTTTTGAATGGCAAAACGAGCAACAAGTCGCCTTCGACGAATTAAAAAATAAGTTAACCTCTGCTCCTATTCTCTGCTACCCCGACTTCACCAAATGCTTTATACTCACTTGTGATGCGTCAAACTATGCCATCGGTGCTGTCCTATCTCAAGGTGCTATCGGAAGAGATAAACCTATAGCATTTGCTTCACGTACCTTAAACCAAAGCGAAACTAATTACAGCACAACGGAAAAGGAACTTTTAGCTATTATTTATGGCTGTAAAACCTTCAGACCTTACTTATACGGTAGGAAATTTCAAGTAGTAACTGATCACCGTCCTTTAAGGTGGCTCTTTAACCACAAAGATCCTTCTAGCAAACTCCAGAGATGGAGACTAAAACTCGAGGAATACGAGTATGAAATCATATACAGAAAAGGCAAACTTAACTCAGCTGCAGACGCCTTATCTCGCTACCCTCCTAATTCTTTTGCTCCCGTGAACATAATAGGAACCGGTTCTAATCCCGTTATTAACCCAAAGAATGCGCAAAATCCCACTGAATCATCCTCGTCGACTCTTCCTTCTACCTCCCAGGACCCTCTGAATCCCGAATACGTCGACATGGAACACTCGAATAGTCCACTGAATCCTGATGAATGGCACTTACCTTTCCTAGATCCACTACAACAACTTGGTGAACCTCCGATCCCTCTTCCTAATCTAGAAAACATTGACTTACCTTCTAATTCACCAACTCTGGACGAACTTCTAAGTCCTCCTACGGTCCCTGAAAATGAAAACTTAACTAACCCTAATCCTCATCTCAATGACGCTCCAACTCATAGCTCTCCTATTCCTGATGATATTCTAAACCCTTCTGCTAGCCCTAATGATAACCTACCTATTTATATACCAAGTCCAAATATTTCCGATAATTCTTATGCAGAATTCCTAAAAGCTATGTCCGATCCTAAAACAAACTTTAATACTACTATTCATGAATATACAAATAGCTTGTTATCGTCAGATTCTAAACTCATTGTCTTACCAACTTCCATTGACCTCGACGAAACAAATCCTTATATCGAAGAGGTCCTAACTAATCATAGTGATACCACAGAATTTCTAAATAAAGAAAGAAGATTGCATTCATTCCTTAGGCTAGAAACAAGTTCTAAATCCTACTATTTCCTTTTTACTAAAGTCCATCATTTTGATGATGTGCCATATCCAGATTTATTCAAATCCTTGCAACAACTCCGCAATGAGTTATTAATCGGTTTGCACGAATCATGTAAAGAAATTGCTATTTCTGATTTTAGAGATCCTTTCGTAAAACTCTCATATGTCAAAATCTTTAATATTCTCAACTTCCTTTTCCATAACACTGATATCATTATTAAAATATATAGAAATAATATTACCTATCCAACCCCGAGTGAAATTCCCAAAATATTAAGAGAAAACCACGATATACCCATCGCTGGTCATGTTGGCATGAGTAGAATGTACAGTAGAATTAAAGAAAGATATCACTGGAAAAATATGAGAACTGACGTTGAAAATTATGTGAAAAAATGCTCTCAATGCCAAAGCAACAAAGCATTGCGTCAAGTAAATCGAGCCCCGATGCAAATAACATCCACTTCCACTGCTCCCTTCGAAAAGGTTAGCCTCGATATCGTAGGTCCTCTTCCTGATGCTGGCCAAATAAATCTTAAATTTATACTTACCTTACAAGATGACCTCACTAAATATTCTACAGCGTATCCCATCTCTAATGCAACAGCAGAAGAGTGTTGTGAATGTCTTGTCCACTTTATTTCTTTATTTGGAATCCCTAAAACTATTTTAACCGACCAGGGTACCAATTTCACAGCCGACCTGTTTAAAAAGACGTGTGAATTTTTAAAAATAAAGCAATTGTGGTCATCACCATATCATCCGCAAACCCAAGGTGCCCTAGAGAGAAGTCATTCCACTCTCAAGGAGTATCTTAAATCTTACGTTAACGATAACCAAACCAATTGGCATAAGTATGTTTTTACCGCAATGTTAGCGTACAACACCAACGTCCACACCACGACAAAATTTACCCCTTACGAACTTCTTTTTGGACATAAACCTTACTTACCTAATTCTGTATTTGAAACCAATCCCGCAAATACTTATCTCGAATATATCAAAATGTTGAATCACCGTCTCAGAGTCTCCCGTGACAAAGCCCTTGAAAACATCGCTAAATCTAAAGAAAGATCCAAAGGATATTATGACCAACACTCTCGTCCTGTCACTTACAAAGTCGGTGATTGGGTCTATCTCAAAGCCCATCTAAGATTAAGAAAGGCTCTATCTCCTGTATGGAAAGGCCCGTATAAAGTGGTTAAAATCCACGGAAACCATACCCTTTCCTTACTCATAAATCGGCGTCACGTTAAGCATCATTACGATCAAGTAAAATTAGCTAGCGTTGATGTTTAAGTTTACTATTTCCATAATTATTATTATACTTTTATTATCACTAAACGTTTATCTTTTATTACAATAATCCTTTCATACAATTAAGATTAGTTTTAAACTATAATAAGTTTCACTACATTCTAATTTTCATTATTAAGTATTTGTTGACATTAATTATTCCCTATTTCTATTTCTTGTTAATTACAGCTCCGTAATAGTTTGTCGTAAAGAAGAATTAGTGGAACAAATAAGGAAGAGTCCAGGAATTCACTTCAACCCACAAGGCTCCATAAAATTAATTAATGATCATTTGCACGTAGTTATACCTATAGATATAGAATATTTAAAGCCCCATATTGACAACATTAGACTTGTGTTGTATACATCGCAACATCTCTGCCCTGGAAATAGGATAATCAGCGAATCCGAATGTCAAAATATGTTTGAACCTCTTAAGTCTATTTTCGATGATATAACGCGAGATTACAATTCTATTTCACATCTTATACCTTCTAAAACCAAGAGATCCGCATGGATATCCGGCGTCGGTACTATTTTTAAGCACATATTCGGCACTATGGACGAAAACGACGCAATTCTTTACGGTAACGCAATTGAACATTTAAAAAATAATGACAAGAAACTGTTAGAATTAGCGAAGCAAAACCTTATCGTTTCTAAATCTGCTATATCTAAGTTTAATGAATCTCTTTCTACAATTAATAAAAACGAAGAACGACTTAATGAAGTCATAGAATCCCTATCATCTCGTTTAACAAGTATGACAATGAATACTGACTCTCTTCTATTTCGAGCAAAGATACAGGAAGTGTTTAATGTGCTTCAATCAAGTCTCCTAAGTTTATCTTATAAATTAGAAGATATTGTTAACTCCATATTATTTGCTAAGACTAATACCCTGCATCCTTCTGTTATTACTCCTGTAGATTTATATAATGAACTCGTTTCCAATATCAAATATCTTTCGAGATTTACTGAATTTCCTGTACCATTAGAGCTTGAAAACATAAATATTGTATTAAAACTGTCTGAAATTATTTTTTGTATCATAGATAATAAGCTATTGTTTACTATTAAGATTCCATTAGTTTTAATTACTGAATTTAAGTTGTCCAAGTGTATTCCAATTCCTTTGCCTCATGATAATAATGTACCTAATTCTTTTGCCTTAGTTATTCCATCCACAACTTATGTAGCAGTTAATAATGATAAAACCAGTTATTGTATCCTTAATGATCTAAACAATTGTAAAATTACCCTTAATGATAATTATATCTGTAATAATTTAAAAGAATTTAATATTGTCCAGGATCCAATCTGTGAAACAGAAATTATGTCCAAGGTTCTATATTCACTTCCTAAAGAGTGTAAGACAAATTTTATTTCGGGAGATGTACACTTTTGGCAACCTTTAGGAAATAATAAATGGATTTTTACTCATTCTTCTCCCACAAAACTACATCTCAATTGTGAAAATGATAACTTTGATGTAACGATACTAGGTACTGGTATTGTCAACTTGAAACCAAAATGTAACGGTTATTGCAAAAATGTAAAACTTATAAGTTCAATTAATCCTAAAATTAATTCAAATTCAATTCATTCTGATTTTAATCTTCTTAATGACTCATGTTGTAACTTCAATGCTTTTAAGAAATTTAATGACACAATTAATTACAAATCTGTAAAATTAAATACTAAATTAGACTTAGACAAATTTATTAAATTAAACTCTGAAACTGATAATCTCCTAGATATTGTAAACAATTTAAATTTAGATGATAATTTTGAATTTGCTAATCCACATTCAATAATGTACTATATCTTTATATCTCTGTTTCTAGTATTTATAATCTACTATTTCTGTAAAGAAAGATGTCTGACCTTGCAAAGAAATATAAAAGTCACTAAATCCGATATCGAATTAGAAAGCTCACTAGATCCTCAACCTCGTTTGAGGATTGCTTAACAATCTCATCTTCAAATCTTTTCTATTTCTTATGAGAAACTTCACGCTTTAACCGTGTAAGTTTCATCTTAAGCGGGGGGTTGTTATAGCTAGCATATGCACTGCTTTGTGCTGGAGTGCAAGCCTTAGATGCTGCATCAGCATTTTGACCCCAACGAAGTAGTAGACACAGGACCTCACAGTCAGTCTACTCGGAACCTTCATACCGGTCATACATCTTCTCTCATTCCAGTTCGTGTGTATTATTTAAAGTGAAATACTGTGCTATTCCGTAAATAAATCTAGTGTAATAAATAAACTGTTTTTTTAAAAACTCTTTATTCGGTACCCGTGTAACAGTCCGTACTTCAAAATTTTCAAAAAACCGTCCCAGTCACGCTTAAACTATTTCCCGTGTGTTTTCTTTATCATAACGACTCGAATATACGCGAAATGTTCTGAACTGTTGCGTCTATAAAACTGTACGTGAAACTTTGATAAGATAGCACTCGGGTAGAGGATATTAGATTGAGATATACCATCTGATGTAGAAATAGTTTTGTCTGATGCGTAGTTTTATTATATTCGGTAGCCTGACTCTCACGGACTGTATAACAGTATTTTTTAATAATAGTTAACACAGTGCTTCGATCGTTCATTTTGAAATAACAATTATTTATGTTCTGTCATATATTTAAAAAAATGACTTTGATATCAGTCAATAAACTACATTATAGAGAACATTTACTATTTATTTAATAATCTCCTTTATGTCAAGACCGTGCAGGCTGAAACTAACTTCGTTGTCAATTCCCACCATACTCGACTGAAAAAATCCGTTCATTCCTCGTGGTCAAATCGGAATTTCAATCAGATCAATCTGAAATTTCGATCTGATCACGAGGAATGAACGGAGCAAATAACTCTAATTAGATTATTAGAGAGATTTTTCCGTTCATTCCTCGTGTTCAGATCGGGATACTGGGTAGTACTAGATACTACTAGGTAGGTACTAGTCCAACTGACCACACCGGATTATAGAAGACGTCTAAAGAGACAAGGTTATGTGGACATTCAATTTAATTCCTGAAAAAAAAAAAACCCGCTTTTTATGGATGAAGCTTTGTTCCTTAGCCCCTTTACACAAGTCTTGATCTCACTCTCTTCTTGCATCAAATCGTTAATATATGTGGCGTCATCCACATCTTTAGAAATCTATTCCTAGATATCAATAAACATATTTCATTTATACCATTTTTTTATTTTTTAATCAATTTTAAATCAAAAGCGTTCACAAATAAATACCACCCTTAAAGATCTATTAAAGCCTTTCTTTAAATCAAATAATATCTTTTTAATTATTAGTGTACATTCTCACTCAGAAAGAATTTCTAAGAAACATTTCTCCGTAACACCGTAAACATTTTTCACGTAATTGTTTCTTGATGATCGCTGTGCATGCAACAATTTCAAAGGGAATAAAAATCTAAGTTTCTTTGTTCACAAAGAAGTTTTAGTTTTGATAGCTTTGATGTTAGACTATTTTGACAGGAAATTAAAATAACAAAGTGTAGTTCTACTTTGTGCTTGTCACTATATCAGGGTCAAGATCACAACTTGGCTAATATGCAACAAATGCGTTTTTTTAATAAGAATATATTAAAAAAGGTTCTAACAAACATAACATAAGAATATAAAAGCGGTTTATATCGCCCACAGTTTTGTCATTATCGGCCTTAACATTGAAAGATCTATGAAATAAAAGCTTTTATTTGAGTTATATCTCAATGTCCCAAGTGTGTTGATGCATGTTGTTTTTATTGGGACTTATGCTTTGAGGGGGAGAGTGCACGCTGCAATCCAACAACCGCTGGGCGCGCTCGACTGGCCACGTTACTCCTCTCTCACAGAAGACTACCTTGAAATGTATTGCATTTCCCACTTTATCGTATTTAACCAATGTACGTACGTGTTTCGGTAGTGAGTGAGATGTGCCAGAGCCCATTCCCATCCTATCCCTCCCCATTTTCCCAACCCTTTCTCCAAATCCATTCCTATATTTGTCATTTTGGACTAATGTTGGCATGTATCCCGGATATCTATTGGCGACAGTATCCACTTACCATCAGGTGGACTGTATGCTCGTCTGCCGCCTTCGTACATAAAAAAAAAACTTACTCATCGTCTTTTGTTCTAATTAATAATACTACATATGTGCGTAGATGTTAAAGGGATATGATTGACCAGCAGCTAATAAACTGTCATAATAATAAAATTAAAAAAAAAAAAAACCCCAAACTCATCTCAGGTTAACTGTACAGTTTTGTCGTTATGAGAATCTGTCCTCATTTGAACAATCCATACACACATGCAAATAATATTAAATATGTATGGTATTGTATTGTTCGTTAAGTATGTTATACAATCTTAGCTTTTAAAGAAATATGAGTAAGCTTTAGTGTATTGATATAAAGGTATCAAAAGCAGCAAAGCTTCCACCAGATCTTCCGTAGTCTGTACATACATAGAGGAAACGTATTCCATCATATTTTAATGGAATAAAATTCCTCATGCGTCACTGAGGAGGTTGAATCTCGCCATATCACGTACGAGCGATTCATCTTTTTAAGAAAACCAGACTTGAATAAATTTTATTTGTTACTTATTGTTTATATTGTAAAGGGGTAACATTTTGATGAATGGTAGAGCGGTGATAGCCTACGGGTGTTACTCAACTCACATTCGTGTGATCGTGAGTTCAAATCCTCGGCCCGTACAATTGAATCACTATTTACCTACGGATTTTTAAAAATTGTCACTATTTCGGCGGTGAATGAAAATCATCGTGAGGAAACCCAGCAGCTCTAGAAAAAGAATTTGGAGTGTATGTAACCATCAATCAACACTGAGCCCGCGTGGTGGATTATGGCCCGAACCCCCTAGTGATTCACTAGGGGAGCCCTGTGCAATGGGACATTACAGGCACATAGTATTATATTTATTCATAGTGAAGGACAAGTATTATATTTTGTAAAACACGAATGTGGTATATTTTACTTAAGTATCTATGAGATTATCTGAGAAAACGATTTTTATTGTGAAGTCTTAAGAATATCATTTTTTTAATTATTTTATCTTACATAAGTTCTATTTGAGCCATCGATATGCGAATAGCCCAGATAACACATCATACTCATACTTTCTTATCAAAGAAACCTGTATGGCAATTACTAGGGGGGGATGAAGCAGATTGGAGGGGTTCATTGAAAGGTCAAATTTGAAACTTAAGTAATACGTAATAAGAATGTTCCATTTTCAAAACACATAGCTAGCTACCGGATCAAATATATCTGTGTATTTTTTATATTCTATAATAGATATCGACATAATTTGTTTACACGCCCAGCCCTAGTGCTCACTTATCACACCCCCTCCGGACCTCTACTGCTCGCGCGCGAGTGTACTGTAGTCATAAGCTAACTGGAGAGGCGAATAGTTCACGTTGACATCAGCGAGTAGTTTTTCAAATACCTGCATCTGGTTTTGCTAACATATGTATTTGATCTACGTAGGTTGCACCGTAGGTTGTAAGACAACCGAAACATCGAGTGAAATCCTGAGATATAGCAGGACAGATAACGCAAGCTGTCTGTCACCGCGTGCCCGAAGTTGACACTAAGCTTCTACTTCTCGCGTTGTTCGTTCAATCCGTGTTACAATACAATACACAATATGCCTAATTGCGCTATAATCAAATAATCAATTGTAGAAATTCATCAAAAGTGATAAACTGAGTCACGAGGAAGATGTTTATTTTATCAGTGAATAGTTTCTCTGAGTAAAGCATTTCAGATATTTAATATAAGTTTAAATCGTCCATAGTCATATTTTATTAAGTTATATGACTGGTCTAGTCCTCAACGATTGGCTTAAAATTAATAGGATGTGCACACATCGTTCGAATTAAATTAAAGCACTGTTTCCACTGCAGATTAATCCTCAAACCGGCGCTCGGCTTATGGAATTCAGCAGCTAACTAAAAGTTTGTCTTACATTGAGCCGCAGGCAGCGATTAATTCTGTAGAGGACTTAATAACGCACAGTGTTGTTAAAATGCATTAACTTTGAAATATTTAAGCGTTAATATCACTTCTGAGATGGCCCTGACTACTAGCATTCTATGTGTCGTGGGATAAATAGATAGATAGCAGTTTTATTCTACACCAATCATACCTCACCATCGGCCTATGTCTCAACTGGATATAGGCTCTCCCAAAGCTCGCCATCACACCGCATTCCCTCTGATGTTACAGGTGTCTACGAGTGGCGGTGACCACTTACCACCTGATTGGCCACCCGCCCGTGTGCCATCTGTTCAATAAAAACAACTTATGGCAAACAAGTTGTAAATTTGATAGTGGCTAGCCTAATAGCCTAATGATCCCTAACTCTACCCTACATCTGGTAATACCCCCCCTATTTGGTAATTGGATACTGTCCACTGCGGACACGATAAGTAAAAAATATATTAAGTATACGGTCCATAAAAATATATTACATAATTACATAATATTAGTTTTTAAATAATATACCTTTATATAAAGTAAAGTGAAGGAAAATCCTGAACGTCAATCTGTAACTTGAAATAAGTATATCTTCAGGGTCTGGATAAACTTTACTCGACTGTCAGATTTCTCAAACTTGAACGCTTCATGGGCTAATTAAAACGAAATAAATGTCATTTAATTTGACATTAACCGACTTCTTAGGAATGATTAATGTCAATTTAGAAATTACTTTAGTGATTCAATCACAAATTGTTCATTGTGGCAGTTGTATAATTGGAATCGAAGATTTTTTTTATGGAACGAAATCTGCAGACGAGCAAATAGGTGACAAGCTGACCACGCTATGTTAGTGTTATTGAATCTTAACCTTTTCCGTTGTGACTCCAGCTTTTAACTACAAAGGTTTAAGACCATCAGACATTAAACATTTAGACTATAATGTTGACCAGCCTTTAACGCTAGTCTTAAACGTTCATTAGCGCTCACTCAGCGCTCGAGCGTCGAGCGCTCCACGCTCGTTTTTACAACGCGACGAAGACGCGCTCGACCGTCCCCGTCAGCGCCGCGTAGCTGTATACACATACCTTTTTATTAGCGCAATCACTGAAATGCTTTAACAAATTTTATATATAACGTAGATATAGCTACGCTCGACCAGCGTCTGCGCTGACCGTTAGTCAGCGCATTATTTTATTGTTTTATTTTATTTTTAGGTGGTCATTTATTTTCAAAACAACTGAACAGATTTTAAAAAAAAAAAAGGAAATACATCATCTGACATAAACACACCATGCATCAGTAAAAACCGCAACAAAATTGACCCAGTAGATTTGAATATTAGTGCAAATAAACAAACAGACAGACACCTGTCTTTTATATACACAGAAATGCTTCAAATTTCGTTAAAAATTGTTTTAATTCGTCCGTAATTATTTGTCTTGTTGTTGCAATATTAATTCGTATTTTATTTTAAGTTTAATGTAAATTCTAAACAATAATGTAGCTGTTTTTCTTCTTTCTTCTTGTTTTTCTTGATTCAAGTGCTTAAATTAATTTATTTGAAACATTTTAAACATAATATACAAGTAAAATTATTACATTTTACAATAATATTTGTTGGGGCAATAAGTTGTTATTTCATAAACATCTAAGAAAAACTCACCTTTCCGGAGTTCCTTTTTGTTGATAAAAAAACCTGTTCGCTTCGTCCCGGCCCATAAACAGAATATTCTTAACAAAACATAACCTAAAGTCACATTACCATACTACTCAAGCACACACACACACATCTTTATTATACAAACAAGTTAAAAATACACCAGAACTGTTTATTTGTTTTAGAATTGACACATGTTTTTGATACATTCGTGTATTTTCAATTGTCAATTATTCGTAGCCAAAGGCGTAGAGGCGGCGTAGAGCTGTAGCACCTCTACGGCGTCCCGTAGCGCACTGCAAGTCGCCGGTTGGGTACCAATATACGATATTATACGAATATTTATACCTAAAATCCTATTTTTGCATTTGTTTTTATATTTCCGTCAATTAAATTAAATTTGAAAACATGGATTCATTATTACTGTTCCCGAATGAAACGTTTACTGCAATAGTATTACTTTTGGTACTACTGTCGCCATCTATCATCTGTTTTAGTAAACTCCTAAGCAGTTGTTATTCACTTCTTTGTTCAGTTTGACCTACATGGCTTTCTTTGTCTGGTTTTTGAATGTTTATCGAAATAATGCAAGGTAGTGACTTTTACAATCTAACCTTCCTTAATTTAATATTAACCCCAACGATGGTATTTTTAATATGATTATGATGACGTTGTTTTAATTTCTATTCAAACATAATCTTGAAACAATGTAATTTTAAGTTGGAAAGTCTTAATTAAAGTTGAATCCATATATGGCCATACATCTATACAAGGTCCCTTTAATAGCGTTTCACTTTTTTACATAAAATTTATTATATGAATTGTTAAATTCAGTCAAATTAGCGTTTACATAAAGGTAAACGCAGGTTTACATAAGGTCGGATTACAGACACGAGTTTCCTGCAGACTTATAGGACTGTATGATAGGAATGATTTAATTATAGCTTGTATTTCAACGAGCAGTAAAGAAATACTAAATAAGCAGCAAATTATGATCAACAAAATAACCTAATTTTGAATACATGAAGTAAGTAATTTTAATTTACTAAGAATGTAATCACCAAGTCGAGTTAGAAGTCCTGCAAATCGGGATTCCTTGTACATCGTCATCAGTCTTTTTATCGTCCACTGGCTTGTGTTTCCTCATGCACATTGTCTTCTGCTTGAGGGATATTTGGCCTTAAAACGCCACTCTGGCCAAGCGGATTGGAGAGTTTAGTCTTATAGAGTTGGTGTAGTTCCTCGATGAAGAAGTCTACCTTGAGATGTACTGCATTTCCCACTTTATCTTATTTCCCTTATATACGTACGTGTTTCGGTAGTGAGTGAAATGTACCAAAGCCCATTCCCATCCTATCCCTCCCCATTTTCGCAACCCTTTCTCCAAATCCATTCCTATATCACCAAAGGTAGGCAGCGCAGCGCATCCGGGGGCGTGCTAACGTTTGTCATTTTGGACTAATGTTGGCATGTATCGCGGATGTCTATGAGCGACAGTATCCACTTACCATCAGGTGGACTGTATGCTCGTCTGCCGCCTTCGTCCATAAAAAAAAAAACTCTTGACAGAGGCTTTGATGCCTTTGCGGAACCCACGAGAAGAGTTGGGGTTGTTTTTAATGTATCAGTTTTGAATCAATTCTTGAAAATTTGATACCACCTTAAAGAAGTACTGAACTGATTTGACGCATGTGTAAATTAACTCAAACATTTCTTTAATTTTAATTTTATTTAAATCGGAATGCCTTCTTCAATGTGCTCGCAAATTTTTGATGTCACGCTATAAGTGCCCCGCAGTAAATCACTAGGTGATTTCGGACCGCAACCTACCACGCGGACCCAGTGCGGATTGGTGGATACACATTGGTGGAAAAACTCCATAAGTTCTTAAAGCGTCTCCATGCGAATCTGAACATAAACATGCATACCCAAACAGGGTAAGACACATTACCATTATCCGGCAACAAGTTTATCGAAGTTTAAACTCGCCGATGGCACACTCAGATAAGTCAAACACCCTAAGTTTCGGATAAGGTGGCCTCCGGGCTATTTGCCAATACGTGGTCCGATATTGCAAGAGCAATTTCCTTAATACACAAAGATTCGGCGATTTGGGTTGTTTTTGTTAGCAACTTATATATTTATTATTAATTGTTTATTAAACTTACTTATTAACTTTCTATTTTTAGTCACTCAGAGCGCTACAGAAAGAGCTATAATCGGAGTTTCTTTGTACCGAAACTTACAAAGTTTCTTTACTTTCTTTCTTTCTTTGTCCTTTCTTATCTTTCTTTTCTTTCTTTTCTATAAAACTTTCTTTATCCGAAACGTAGAGATTCTCCAAAGAACTAAAGTACCGACATGGCTCATAGAATCAGCATACTGAATGGCCAGGTCGTATTTGCTTTAGGACCGAGTACTGGGTAGACGAGTATTCGAATGGAGGTCACATATCGGGAAGCACAGCGTTATAGAGTTATAGCCTTATAAAGTTGGATCAGAAGATCCAAAGATCGTGTGTGACGATCATTAAGAAAGGTCTATAAAAAGTGGAAGATAGATATCGTCCTGCGTATCAAGGATCAAGGATGTTGCTTCAAATTTTTCCGTAGTATTTAGAATTACGAAAATCATTGCATGAAAAAATAGAACGAAGAAGAAGAAGGGAAATATTTCTACTTCTTATTTTATGCAATTTATTTATTTTAAGTAGATTAAACCAATCCTGTAAACACCTATTGTTACAAAGACCGTGACACGACTTCATGCATGCCTCCTGGTGTTGCAGGTGTCCATGGGCGGCGGTAACACTTACCATCAGGTAGGACCGCTTGCTATAAAAAGCTATTGCTATTTGCCCACTTCTCTATAAAAAAAAGAAAAACGTTTGTAAATGAGGTAAATACTAAGACATTTATGTACTCGTAAAAGAATTAATCTAGTGCATTTTTATGCGACAAATAACATAGCAGTCTGTTTCTCTGCTTTCACTGCTGAATATAGGCTTCTTTTAATATTCATCAACTTAACAGAGTTATCCTTAGCATATCGATAGGAATCTTAAAGAGACACTCCACTATGTTTATCAGTTTTTTCAGTGATTGTTATCACCTTTCCATTCTAGATGCCATAAACAGGAGGATACAGAAGATGCATGAAAGCTGAGAAAATTTCGACCCAAGTACTCTTGCAGTGTAACAACGAGCGAAGATCCGGAGGCACGCATGTCTTCTAAAAGACTTCTACTAGACTTCTGGTAAAGCAAGACTTTCACAAAATCGTTTCTCCGATAGACTGATTGACAGCCTGATGGAACAAGAAAAATCACATAGGTAAATACTAAAGCACGTAGGTATGTAAAATCCTGAACCTGCTATCACATCAACCCTTTTATAAATCCGTTCCGTAACGAGTGCGAGTGGTCAGCAAAGCCTAAAATAATGGCTAAAGACTCCAGCTTCGCAGGTGTAACAAAGAGGTTCGTTAGTGACTCGTAGTGTTTGGACGCCATTTTTAAAACCATTCGGCACCCGCTAAAACTGGTTGGCGGTGGCGAATCGCGCAGATTTCCCTTGCTTTTATTTAACCTATCGAAATAGTTTTTTACCAATGTACAGTTAAAAGAGAAACGTCATTGAAATTCGTCTGATTTGAAGCGCTTTTTTATGAAATGAATGTCATACAAGTACTCAAAGTTCTGACTTGCAACCGTTCTCGGCCTTCTGAAGTGCTTTTTTATAAAAAGTATGCTGCAGACGAGCAGACAGTCCACCTGTTGGGGAGTGGATATACAACCACTAATGAACATCCGCAATACCTGCCAAAATCAATATAGAATGAAAAACATTGGCACGCCCTTGACGCGCTGCCTACCTTTGGAGATTTAGGAATGGATTTGGAGAAAGTGTTGGTAATATAAGGAGGGATAGAATAGGATGGGAATGAGCTCTGACATATCTCACTCACTATTGAAACACATATGTTCGTACATTTGGGGAATAACATAAAGTGGTAAATGCAGAACATTTTATGGTAGTCTTCTGTGAGAAACGAGGCATTCACCCCTCCAAAAATGTTCTCGATAACTATGATTCTCCCTCCAAACTTAATACACAAGGAATATCATAGTACCGATGCTACAACTAATAACGGTAATAAGGCTAAAATTCGTCACGTACTTATCTCTGTGGGGAAGATCATGACTCATTTCTAGTTTAACTTTAGTTTGTGAGAGAGGAGTAACGTGGTCGGTAGAGTGTCCCCAGTGGCTGTCGGATCGCAACGTGCACCCTCCCACTTCTAATACGGAAAGGAAAATATTTTGTTGAATATATATATGTTGTTGACCTTATAAATTGTTCTGGAATGAAAATGATTTACGTAAATGTTGTAGAGGAACCCAAGGTATTGTAGGAGTTCTATCCGTCACGCGAAAAAAGTAGTAGAGGATATAAAATATGACAAATGGAATGATAAAAACATCTTTTTTCTCATTTCAGTAACTCATTTTCATTGGAATCATCCATCGGATAAGAAGCATAAGAGATTTGTGCATATACCGCGAACCCGTAGGCTGTGGAACGGACTGCCTCAAGAGGCCTTTCCATTGAGCTACGATATGGGGTTCCTCAGGAAAGCTGTGAATAGGATTTTGCAAGGTCGGCGGCGCACCCTCATACCCCCTGGTGTTGCAGGTGGCCATGGGCGGCGGTAACATTTACCATCACGTGGGACCGCTTGCTCGTCCGCCCACTTGTCTATAATAAAAAAAAACTATCCTTCCAGCTTTCTATTTTACCGTATCGAATGGCAAATGGTAATGGAGTGAGAAAAACTTTTCACCCTTTTATTTCCTGGTCCTCTCAATCCTTCCTAAATCTCCAAAGGTCTCTTCTTTTGCCGCCTTTTTTTCTGTAAAAAAACCTTTAATCCATTTTCATCGTGACTTCCATAAGACTTTCCCATTTTCTTCGTGTAGCAGTGTAGCAGACATTACACTAATTGTTACAAAGGAAGTTTACCAATTCCCTTAACCCCAAATCGGTTAGAGAGACTATACCAATAGTAACACCTAATAGATGGCTTAAAGATTTAAATGCGTCACGTAACGCTCCGGGGAGAATCGCGACCCATCCCCGAGCAACTGCTAACTTTTGTACTATTGCCCTTACTACGATTTTCGATGTCTCTAGTGATGTAAATTATAATGTGTGCTATACCATACCATCAGCCTACGTCTCTCCACTCTCTCTACAGAAACCAAAACTGTAGTTATTAGAAAAACTACTGAGCGGATTTCGATCGGGTTTTCACTAATCTATAGCTTAATGTAGCAGAAGGAAAATTGGTGCATGTGTCATCTTCATATGACACAAGGAAGTTGAGTTATAGAAATAAACAAAAAATGGTATTTAATACAAATACTCAAAAACGAGGATGGATTTTAACGAGTTTTAATCACTGTCGTGTGGCGCAGTATCCAATCTATGTAATAACAGTGCCAATATCCTTGAATTCATCAAAGTCATCAAAATATTTATTATCTGTTTGTGAAAAACTATTATTGGCAATGAATTAGGATTTTCGTTGTTATCTGCTCATTATCTGAAAGGAAATTTGAAGTATGTGGCACATTGCTGCGAAATTAGAAAGCTAATTATTAATTACTATTGCATTTTACTAATTACATGAAATGACGTCGTGGAGGTCCCTGTCTAAGTATATTTGGTATGAAATCAGTTTAGTATTAATAATTCAAATAAAATAACTTTTACTTATACTGTTTATTAATGACACTACTCGCTATCAGATGGCTCTGCTAGGGTGCATCTTAAACTTGAAAACAGAATATATTGTATTTAATTGGATATGCGAAGGATATCCAAGGAATAGATTACTACGAGCGAGCTCGAGCTCCTTTGTGTGTTAGAAAGGTTACCTTTTATAACTTAAAATTACAATATGAATTACTACAAATTAGTTAATTATATCTTCTTATACATATCTAAATTGTATAATGCAAAATTTGTATTATTATCAACTGCAAAAACAAAAATACGACTAATATAATTATTATATAGTTACGAGTACAATAATATTCGATGATAATTGCATAGTTATAATAATCGGACGCTCATTCCGTCACAGCGATCCATCCGCGAAGAAATCCCTTGTCTAATAGTGTCATTTTTTAATTAGAAGATTTTTAATTTATTTTTAAAAATGTGCTCTTGTACAAAGACAAAGTCGAAGAGATGTTCAAAGACAGTTTAGTGTTTAATGATTCAAATAAAATAACTTTTATTATTTAATTCGTCTCCTGAAAGTTTTCACTAATAGATTTGCATTTTAGTGTACAGAGACTCGAAAACAGTACATTTATTGTTAAACGGATATGCGAAGGCTTCTGTGAGTTAGTAATTCGCTATGTTAGTTAGTGATAGTAAACAAGTTTCGCTATTTGCCCATAGATGTCTCTAGATACTAATAAACAAGCTAGAATATACTAGTACCGTACCGGCTTTGCGCGTGACCTCTGGTTTTTGGTAAAAAATTTCAAGACTTTTAATCTATTACCTTTTTTATACTCTTAACCTACTTTTTATCTCTTTTTGTAGAAGACATGGCTGGCTGACGGACGGGCAACCAAGACTGTCAAGACAAGTGATTGCCGACGCTTGTGGACGTCGACAAACTCAGGGTCATTCTATGTTTATGATTAGGAAACAAATAGTAGAGGTGACTGATAAACTTCGAAACTCGTTCAGAAACTAACTTCCCGGAATAAATGTACCAAAAACCTTTTGAAGGTTTAATCGAAATTCGCGAGCCCCGAGCACCGCTCAAGATAAAGCGGGAAATTTTAAACAAGTACAAGAATATGATTATTTTCAAGTGTTCAAAAGTACGGATTATTAAATAATAAAGTCATATTGAAAAATTGAAGTTTCCCTTTATTTAAGACTGTATTATAATATATTTTCTAGGAAATTATTAACTAAGTAATTTTTTTATGAATGAATAATGAAACAACTTTTGAAAATATTTATAATAGAATTGCGTTCATGAGTTCAAGATCATTGGCAATTAAAAATGGTAAAAAACACTAAATCAATAACAATACTTCCTTTTTTAGCATCTAGTATCTGAGACTTTTCGTAAAATAAAAAAACGACAGAATCAACAAATTTTGAATCTTAATCAGCTAATTCTAATTCTAAATGGCTGTAGGAACAACAGTTACCTCGGATTTTTTCAATATAACTAGGTCCCTCTACATATGAGCGTTACCTCTGCACCCTACCTCTGCCTACATGTGGGGTACACACTACAGGTGGTACTAAACTGTATCAATATGGCGCTAAATATCAGTAAAAACGCAGCCACCTACCTTACACCCAATAATAGTGAATTGCCAGCGTTTTAAGACCGTTAAACCTCTTATGACTGTAAGAGTGGGCTTTGTTGCAGTTTAGTATCGAGCAATCGCTTATAATAAAAACGCTACACTCAATAAACCCACACTCGGGTTCCCTGTGTCGTGGGTCTAGAGACACATACAAAGACAAACAGACCCGAAGATACATTAGTTTTTACACAAATGAAAGTCTGACCGGGAATTTAACTCAGAACCTTTTTGACAGCTGGCTCTAATTGTCACCACTGGGCTAATCGATAATGATTTTTTGTTTCTAACCCTGGAATTGTGCCACACTTCTACATAAAGGCTGCTCTTTTATGCCAGACCGTCTTGTCCTGCTGTTCTTCATCAAATTTTGTCAGCTTTTAAATCGTCCCATAATCTACTTATAAGTCATCCTCTATGTTTATTTTACGAATTGCCTGTTAATTATTACTATAATTAATTAATTAATTATTTTTTTATAGAAAAGATGGCAGACGAGCGGACGGGCCACATGACGGTAAGTGATCACCGCCGCCCATAAACACCTCCTACACCACCGGGCATGCGTATGCGCTGCCGACCTTGCAGAATCCTCTCCATAACTCTCTTAAAAAGCCCCTGAAAAGCATAACGGAAAATTTTCAGATGACAGCTCATTCCACTATTTTCGGGTTCTCAGTATGAAATGTCTCGATGACCGCACTGTACGCAACGAGTCTTTGTCAAGGAAGCTCCGATGAACCGCACGACTATGCCGGAGGTGCGATGGTAGAAACCCGAAGTCACTGTCAAACAGAACAGCTCTTCAAAATATTCCCCATTATACAGGCGGTAGAAAACGCAGAGAGACGAAATATCTATTCCGATGCTAAGCTATCGGAGGGTTGCTATCGGATGCTAAGCTTTTGTGAGAGAGGGGTAACGTGGCCAGTCGAGTGCGCACAGCGGCTGTTGGAATACAGCGTGCACTCTCCTCCTCAATGTATGTATATATGAATGTATTGTATATATTACTACATCAAGTACTTTCAATTAGGTATATATATATACACGCGGATTATATATGGCTTTTCCATACGGCTGAACTATGAGTAATAAAGTTACTCATATTAGCTGATCGTTAAATTCAGATTTGCCGATGTGATCTGAAGGCTCCGCATTTATTTGACGACGTGTTTCCTGCTGGCAACACGAAAGCCAATTCATTTATTCCTAGACTATTCATGGAAAAATTTGAATGGGTTTTGGCATGAATGCGGAAGACTTGATTTCGCCTCGAATTTTCTACCCGCGTAGATTTACTCGAGTACAATCTGCCTAATAGGTTATTGTACTTAAGTAAATTTTTAGCAAATTATAAAATCTATGTAAGCTTAAAGCAACACTGCGTGATTATGCAAAATGTTTTGACAATTGAATTTTATTGATTAGTTTTATTAATTATTTTGTTTATTTATTGCTTATAAAATATGCGATTTATAATCATCATATCATGAAATACGGGTTTTTAAAATATATTTTTTTGTATATGTATTGTTATTTTGTAAGTATTTTATTAATTTTTTAATATCAAGAAAATTCAGTCACGGAAAGTAATTATATACCTAATTGGAAATACAAAGGAAAGTATATTGTATTACTTAATATTACACATTCTTCATCTAAAAATAATGTAAAAACATGAAGTATCAAAATTAGTTATTCTATAAACGTACACTATCTTCGTCGTAATGACAACGACTGAAATAGAGTTGCCGTTAGATTTCGTGTTTTTTAAAAACAGTGTAAACCTTCATACCCAAAAACAATTAGTTTGAGATAATGCGTGTGCTATTTATTTTGCCCTAATACGCATTTTACTGTAATTTACAAAAATATTTTAGTTTCCTACCGAAACTGAAACCGAACCTCCGGCCGCAATCGCAATTTCGGCCGAAACTGAAACTTTCTTAAAGACTGTATTTATTCACCGTAAACCTATAATAGGTTATTTACAACGATTTTTAATGTAATCAACTTTTTTAATCATCAATCTGTTGATTAACAGGTAATTATTTAATTATAATTGCATGAAACATAACCTTACCTCTTCTAAAAAACAGATTTCTGATTTCACGTAAACCGACCAACTAAACCGATCGACTAGTTGTAACGTATGGAAGGAACCTCGGATGAGGCATTTGTTCCAACTAATTGTACAAAATTATACACATCAGCGCTCGGTCGCGAACTTCACACATATCGCGGCGGATACCGGCGTGGACTAAGTATCCTAGCCGAGTATTTTCGAAATGAACCGAGAAGCCATGTTAAAACTACTTCGGTTTGCCGATGATTGGGCCGCTTTTTGGCCGAAACCGAAACTCCGGTCGAAACGAGGATTTTTGGCCGAAACTGGCCCAAACTGAACCTTCGGTCGGGCACTACAATTTATTTTCAATAATTATTTAGCAATAAAAAATATTTCTTGAAGTGAAATGTCCTATTTCGGGCAATAATTAATTAATAACAATAAGTAATAAGCAAATTAAAAGGGTATAGTTTAAGGATACTTAGTGAGTGCAATTTGTTGATCTTTTTGAAAGGCTAATTAAATTTTTTATCAACATTATAGGTATAATACTGATAATTAATCGGTCAAATACACGCCTTTTAATATTTAAATATGTATATTATAATTCTATACCTACATACCTATTAATATAATTATGTACTACACCCCCTAGCTTATATAAAAACTTTCTATTCTTTTGTCCCAGAGTTCAACATCGTTCCATAAACATCGTCACGCAAGTCTAATGCCGCCTTTAGTTTCCGGGAGGGCTATATATCAGACCGACTGCTACGTAATTTTCCACTCAATTTACTTTATTAGGTCATCCGAATTCTTCCACACTGATTTGTGACCTCTATCACATAAATAACTTTTTTGCCATCGAGCAGTTTGTAGGGAAAGGTTAGAAGGACTTGATAGAACTCATTTGGACGAAGGTTTTTTTGCATATTCTCGGGTTTTTCTATATCATGTGATCCTTCATATACAGAGAACGGAATCTAACAAAAGTTACATTTATAACATTCGGAACTGCAGTTTGTAGCCGTGTGGGGTGTGGGCCGGCTATAGAATAGTACCACCCTATCTCTTCCCAGGGGTGTCTAAGAAAACTAAGGGATAACAAAGCGGCCACCTGAAGCCCTGGTGTAGTTACCACTTCTAATATATTGGACACGCCAATACTGTTGAATGGGTTTAAAGGCCATACATCCCTGAGGCACAAGACAATGAACATGAAGAGACCCATGTCCAGCAGTGGATGAAAAGAGGAGTGGTTAAAGTTACGGTTAAACTTAGTAGTGCCCTTCCACGCCTGTCTACCTGTCACAGACTCTAATTGAAGTCCCCGGTATTAAGCGACATGTCAAAATTTATACCATCCATTAGTTGTATAAGTCTGCTTTATTTGGTTATTTTAGTTTTTAGTCATCAAAAACTCCAGTCCATAAAATATTTTTGACCACATTCATCATTAAAAACCTTGTCACTGTCAAGAAAGCGATCATAAAGTTGCTGTCATTAATGCGTGATGTGTCGCACAGAAGGTTTACAATTGTTCACTCCTGCAGGACTTCGGGCCTCTTCGACTAGTAGAAAATGTGTACCATTTGACAGTTGATTCTGACTCTTTCTCGTTGTTTAAATTCTCACTACAAAACTGAGGTTAGCAAAACAATTCTACATGTATGGGTACATTCAGCGCCGACTCTAGCCCATGTAGCGCCCGGGTGCAATCAATACCCTAGCGCCCTCTAGTAGACTCTTTGGAGGCGTCGCGAGCGGCGCTCGGCGCCCCCTAACACCCTGCGCCCCTGTGCGCCGCACACCCTGCACCATAAGTAAATACCATAAGTGCCCGCGCGCCCATTTCAAATGAACTTACACTCTATTGACTTAGAGATCATTTTGCTACCGGGCAGCAACGTGTCAAACGTACATACATACACTGTCTTTGGATTAGAGATTTTGCCGCGCGCGTGTTGTATTAAATAAAATTGTTATTTGTGTAGTGTAGTAATGCGGTATGACAAGCGCCGAAAGCGTAATAAAAGTAAAAAAAATATTATTGTTAATGACTATTTTTTTTTTTGCTTGCGCATACATATTTGTCGTAAGTAACAAGTATATAAAACTGTGCAATGGCGTTAAGTTCAATGAAATATCCAAAAATTCAGCGCTCGACAGGCGCCCCCGGGCGCTCCGCGCCCGGGTGCACCGCACCCCTTGCACCCCCTGGTAAAGACGGCCCTGGGTACATTACCTTCTTACCAAGTAAAGAAACTGCGGAGGAATTATAAGAATCCAAGAAATGGTACGGTTGCGTGTTTCATTTGTGAAATTACCTCCTAGTTACTCTATGAATTAGTGATAATAGTCACAGCATAAGACGGGGCATGTTGTGACATTAGACTAATTGGTACAATTTCATTTACGTAATTTCAGTTTACGTATATATATTTTTTTTTGGAAAAATATGCATAGTCGATCTCGCAGGACCCTATTCATAGTTGTCTTGAAGAACCCCATGTCGTGGCGTAATGGAAAAACTTCGTGAGCCAGTTCGCTCCACAACCGACGCGTTCGCTATCCAATGATCTATAGTTTGTATGTACAGACGTCATTTTGTAACATACAGCTTGGACGAAATGAATTCATACAACGAATATGTTCATATATGCATAAATATGTTCATATATGTATAAATATTCGTATGTTGTATTATTATATATTACTTATTATGGAATGAGAACCAATTTCATCTAAATATAATTAATACCTTCCTAAAATCCGATGTGTGAGTGGGTGCCCTAATGCCACAAGACGCGCAACTAATTACTGAATATAGACAGCCTAACAGATTCCATTATATTATAACACAATATATTTTAAGCTTACTTGTTGAGGCGACCCGGTGGCATATAACGAGAATTAATGAATAATTATTTATTATCACATTGTTCATTGGACTAGTAATAATAATAATAATAATAATAATAATAATAATAAATTCATTAGCATCAAAGTACATTAAAATTAGTGTTACATTGAGATAGACTACACATTCTGCCGTTACAATACAAACGGCGTACAAATAATTAAATACATAATACATGTTAACCCTAGGATGGTAACACATTTTAGTGCAGCGTAAATGGTAACAGGGGTGACAGGTCACCCCAATTGATGATTTATAAAATAAACCACAATTTATATGAAAAATATTTTTTAAACCAACAAAAGGGACTTTCTTCTTGAGATCAATCAGTATTTAAACATTTAGCATAACAAAATAAAAATTTAGTGTCAGACACAATCTAAACAAATTTCCTTGCAATGTTCAGGGCAAGCGGGCCTTTTACATTTTGTTCAAAAAAAATTGACTTTTTTATCATTTTTTCTTGGGCATGAGCCACACCTAGCTTGCTTCTGCAATTTGGCTGCTGGTTCGCTTACAACAACCTCTTCGGTTATATTTAGAATCGCACGTACATTACTTGATATTTCACGAGGTAAATTTGACAGTAAACGGCGATTCGTATGAGGTTCAGCCAACTGCAGCGCCAATTTTTTCAGGAAGTCATTGGCTGGTGTGTTGGGGTGCTTGGTCTCTAGGTACAGTATCATTGCATTGATACCTGCTTGATCTAGCATTCCAAAGAAGAACCTGAGAGGCCATCGTCGTGTGCCTCTAGCAATCGAGTAGTTGTGTTTATCATTTTATCATTTTATCAAAAGTGTCGACGCCTCCCTTTGTCGCATTATAGTCGTCAATTATGACAGGTTTGCTTGTTGATGGATTTATTTCTTCTTTATTGTGCACGGTTGACAACAATATAACTGACTTGTTAATCTTTGGAGTAAACGAGACCAACGTTTACTCACAGTCAAATGCAAATTGAGAAGACAAAGCTGATTTGTTCTTGTTTGCTAAGAAAGAATGTGGTATCTCACGTTTATTTTTACGTAAAGTTCCAATACAGTGGTACGTCATCTTCATCAGAGCCGGAAATAATATTGTCTTCTGACATATACAT
Organism: Sesia bembeciformis; assembly: GCA_943735995.1. Classification (NCBI taxonomy): domain Eukaryota; kingdom Metazoa; phylum Arthropoda; class Insecta; order Lepidoptera; family Sesiidae; genus Sesia; species Sesia bembeciformis. Next base: position 13,083,230 of record OX031040.1, read on the forward strand.
GGAAATGTTATCCTCACATTCTGAAGCCCCCTCATCTTCCAGCACATTAATTTCACCTTCATTATCTTTAGCAATATCATTCAAATAACGTTCAATCTCTTCATCGTTAAGAAAAGCCATTGAAAGCTGAAAAAATCACTAACTCATTTGGCATAGCTAACAAAAATACACACGTAAAAAGTAACAGGGGTGACGCAACACCCTACACATACCTGTAACTCTGTAACGGTGTTCTTCCACTGCCAATGCGCAACGGCTACTGATTACACTCGAAAAGACTAGAGAATACGTGAAATATTAGAGTGAGACAACAAATCACTGTCGCAATATCGGCGCGTGATGTTGGTCTGGGGTTATGAATTATTCAAATTCATATTTCTTTTTTTTTCTAATAAAACTAACGTCAACTTTCTAACAAAGTCAACGTATCGAAAATGAAACAGTGATGCAAGTCAAAACATAAAATGAAATAAACTGTTTGCGCTTGGACTCGATCCATCATTTCGTAGGCCTATAATTAGCCCGTATATGGTGAGAACAAATCCAAGCGACCCTTTTCAAACTGTTATTATTCGCGAGGTACACGTATCGCCGTGACCAGAGCGACTCAATGTGTTCGACGCCTTAGTTGTCATCGTACGCTAACGCGACTATAATTAAGAAAAATAACAATTCGGAAAATTCAGAATTAGGAATACACAATTGAGAATTTACGCGCGAAAAGGTCAAACACAAACTTAACAGCTCCCACCGAAGCAGTCTCCCTGAAATCGCTTCAGTTTTTTCCATCCAGGGGCACCAAAAATAATTGTCCGTGGCTTCCTTATCTATCTATCTTCTTAATATATAGGTATTTCCATTCGTACCGAACAAACACGGAAGCGCACCAGGCATCCTATGCCCTGCGAGAAACTTTAACCTGATGGCGACATATATTAGCGTCAAGCTATTCAGTGTCAAGATTTCAATTCCACCTCATAATTTTCTGGAGTCTTAGTGACGTCACAGCTGGCCATCATCCAGCATTAATAATTAGTGTGCTCGCTCCACAGAGCTGGTTGGCGGCCAAGCGATACTTTTTACCTCATACTCCATTGAATATAATGACGAATAGCAAATTTCAATTTTTACTCTGTAGTCTTAAGATCAGAAAAAGAAACAAAAAGTAAAAACTCTATTGGAGGTCTACCAAATATTTTGTTTTTGGTATATACTGCTCTGCCTCTGTACTCTCGTTAGAAAAAAAGGCACTAGCGCATTTAAATAAATAAATAATAATTATAGTAAAGTGTACATGTTTCGGTAGTGAGTGAGATAAGTCCAAGCCCTTTCCCATCAAATCATATCCTATACCTCCTTATATTGCCAACCCTTCCCCCAAATCCATTCCTAAATTTTCAAAGGTAGGCAGCGCATTCGAATGCTCGCCAATGTTTGTCATTCTTGACCGATGTATTGCTGAAGACCTTGGACGACAGTATCCACTTACTACCAGGTGCCACGTTTGAACGTGTGCCACCGTCTTTTTATAAAAAAAATCTTTAAATATACCATACCATCAGCCTGTGTCTCCACAGCTGGATATAAGCCTTTCCCAGGTGTGTGTATGTGTGCCTCTGTGTGTGGACCGACACCACACACTTGAAGAAAGTCGCCGCTAGTGGCTAAACGAGAATAGCTTTAAATACTATATAATTATTATACTTTAAATACGATTTTAAAGGTCTGTTTACATTTACTCCTAATTTTCTCTATGTATTTCTCTAAGTGGTCCGATGCCCTAAATAAAAATCCTTTGAACTCACACTTAATTAAAAGATTATTCTAAGAAAACAGTTGATAAAAATTTAAAACAAAAAAAGATATTTAAGTTCCACAGACTTTTGAACCCTCTCCGATTCTGGATTAATTATATTAGGTACATTGTGCTACGCTATACCAATAACCAGTATTTGATAATGATTCCATTAAATTTAATAATTAATAAGTTTGGCTAGGTCGATGATAAGAGTTAATTTATGTACTGTGAGTACCGTCAGTACCGTTGTATCAATAATCCATACGCGTGTTCCGGAATGATAACAAGGTATATGTAATTTACTGCTTTGTGGCGGCATGGGAGGTAATTATAATATTAACTACTCCATGTCGATGTCCGATAATACCAATTAATGCTGCAATGTCAGTTTAATCACGCGCCGAAATAGGGGGGGGGGGGGGTTAAATTGCTTTAACATCATCGGGTAAATATTGTAAGCCGGTAATAAATTATCTTTTCCTCTTCTTCCTGACTGAAAATTTTCTTTCCTTCTTTCTTTCAGCTTATATTGTCTATTTTATTTTAATTATTTGTTTACGGAAGAACAGCGAGCGATACGTCTATAATGGTCAAGTCTGTTTGTTTGTCGGTTAGTCCAAATCTCGGGAGTTACTGGATCAATTTTATTGTTGTTTTCACTATTAAGTAGGATATTGTTTGCTGTAATGTATTGTTATAATACTTAATAGGGTACTATGAAGTAGGGTATTTTAATAGGATTGGTATTGTTTGTTCTTGATATGTTTCGTATACAATTAACAAAAAACCGAAGAAATAAATAAAATATGTACGTACAATAAAAACTTGTTTGCGATCAACTTTAACAAGCATCTGCTTTCTAAAGTTTTTCTTCGAAAGATAAAATCCCTTATCTGTTATACAATAAAATATAGATCGCTCATTAGGTGACACCGGTAACAAGCCACAGTAACAAGGCTTCGTAAACTCGTAGTTAGGTATCATAAAAAGTGTCAAGTGTGAATCGGACCGTCCAGTTAGGATTCAGCATAATATTGTACAGTAGACGAATCTTGAACCACACATTTGTCATAAATTTATTATACCGTAGGTAAACAAAAAATATAAATATTAATAATTAATAAAAAAAATATATTTTTAAATTATCTCGTTGACAGTTACGCAGCAAGCGGTCATACCACAAAGGACTTAATGAATACTGACTCATTAAGTTCTTTATGGTTTGAGTGTAGAAATCCGGAAATCGGTGCGTTGATTGGTCGCTGTATATCGATAGGTTAGAGAACTTTAAAACCATTGTAATATAGGTCTTATTACCGAATATTTTATTGTATAACAAATAGGGGATTTTATCTTTTAATGAAAAATTTTAGAAAGCAGACGCTTGTTAAAGTTGATCGCAAACAAGTTTTTATTGTACCTGTATTGTATACCAGCTGTGCCAGGCATGCGTTGCAAAGCGATAGATTTTTTTATCAGAAACCTTCGCAGGCTCACGACAACTCAAAAAAGTTTCATCAAAATCGGATGAATGGTTTAGGAACGCATAGAAGACGAACAAACAAACATTCATTTTTATTTATATGACTAGCTGTTGCCGTGACTTCGTTTGCGTGGTCTCCAAGTACTAATTCAGAAACCTTCGCGGGCGTGCGCACAACAACTCATCAAAGTTACATCGCAATCGGATGAATGGTATAGGAACGCATAGAGGACAAACAAACAAACATTCATTTTTATATATTAGAGATGACTAGCTGTTGTCCACGACTTCGTTCGCGTGGTCTTCAATTTAATGCGATAATATAGAAACCTTCGCGGGCGTGCGCACAACAAATCACCAAAGTTTCATCGCAATCGGATGAATGGTATAGGAACACATAGAGGACAAACAAACAAACATTCATTTTTATATATTAGAGAAGAAGACTAGAAGAAGAAGAAAGAAGATGATAAGTCATAGCTTTTCGCATGATTAATTTCTTATTCAACTTGCCTTACAATAGTAATTAATGGAACACCTAGAAAGTAAGTTGAGTTTCTTTTCCCCAATTAATAATGTGGCTACGGTACCCTAAAATTCTCCATTTATTTATACCATCGTATATTTGAAATAAAAGCAGTAACACTGGTATAACCTCATTCATACGAAATCGGTCATTCTTTTTCCTACCTACGCCAATGAATGTGGTAAAAATAGAATCTGTAGTTTCAAATTCAAATTTTTAAACGATATCGACGATGCTATCTATGAATATCGTGTAGTTATGATTATGTTGACAAAAAAGGCTAGAATGTCATCGACTGTACATACTTTATTTTATTTTAATACGTAATTTTATATACGTAACTTAAACTTTTTTAAACAATGTATTTGCGATTAAATTCCTTTTATCGTCCACTACTGGACATGGGCCTCCCCGTGCACACTGTCTTGTCCACGAGGGATGTATGGCCTTCAAACGGCACGTTGTCCAAGCGGATTGGCGAGTCCACTCTTTTAGAGATGGCGTAATTCCTTAGGGTTTGTGGTAACGGCTTTCTTATCTCTTAGTCGCCCTTTTCGACACCCATGAGAAGAAATGGGTGGTGCTATACTAACCCTGGCCGACACTTCATTATAATTTTGATACAAATATGATAGATTTTAAAAATTTACGGCTTGTTTAAAACGTTGTTTAAAAAACATACGATATTAACCTGGGACATCCCCCTCGAGGACATAGGTATCCCTTTACAATAGAGTTATCACATCATCGACCACGCAGACCCAGTACAAAATAATGGAAAAAAATCATTGTTTAAATTTTGGTTGTTAGAAATCATAAGGACAAATCAACGCGACGGCGGTAAAGTAAAAAAGGGTCACATACAAAAACGTAATTTTACAGGAAAGCAGTTGAAGAAACGATCTTCACATTTTTTGTATTTACCATTGATTCAGACTAAAATTATTATCAGCGCATCTTCATGTTATCCCTATTATAAGAATAATTGATATACTCATATTTCTCTTTTTCGCACCATTTTCCTCTTTTCAACTTTTAATAGTAATTTGTTACTGGAAGGTAGAATTTTAAGTGGACTGTAATTTGGGGGTTTTATTTATTATTATTTTCGATTAATTGCCGTAGCCGTACAATAATAAAGCTTCACTGACCTGTAAGCTGTCTGGTGCACCGAAGTCTTCTGCCGGCGAAGCCTTTGGTTCTCCTGCGTTGGCACTTAAAGACACTACTGCACGCACAATAAAGAATTTGGCGTTAAAATAGAAGAATGAATATAGCGTTGCGGGAAATTATATTTTTATTATATTTGCAGTAATTTATGTAACTTTCCGGTAGGAAGTTTTGCGTATGTTGTAGTACCGAACGTCACAGCGATACTTCCGCGATGCAACTGTCGCGCCGCCGTTCACAACGACATCTGTCCATATTTTTTAGCATTTTTACCATTTACTATTTTGCTAATAAATCAATGAAGCTGGTTCTTGACAAGCAGCGGCAATCAATCGCTCGTCCAGTTACGTTGCAAATTGATTTTATTTTAATTACCTATTCATATTAATTATTTATTGGAGGGGAACTGGCACAAGACCGGCAACTTCATCCCTCTCCCACAGAAGATTACATTGAAATGAAAACTGTATTTCCTACTTCATTCAACTTCCCCAGTGTGCGTATCTGTTTCGATAGTGCGTGAGATATGCCAGAGCCCATTCCCATCCTATCCCTTCCCATGTCCCCAACCCTTTCTCCAAATCCATTCATTCATCAAAAAAGGATACAGTCGCCCATAGACATCCATGATACATGCCAACATTAGTCCAAATTGACAAACGTTGGCACGCCCCCGGATGCGCTGAATATCTTTGGAGATATAGGAATAGATTTGGAGAAAGGGTCGGGAAAATGGGGAGGGATAAGATGGGAATGGGCTCTGGCACATCTCACCGAAACACGTACGTGCATTAGGGAAATAAGATAAAGTGGAAAATGCAGTACATTTCTAGGTAGTCTTCTGTGAGAGAGGGGTAACGTGGCCTGTCGAGCGCGCCCAGCAGTTGTTGGATTGCAGCGTGCACTCTCCTCCTCACTAAAGTCGATAATAACGAATTGAAAGCAATAGTGGAAGCGGATTCATTTCAAACCACGTCTGAGTTAGCAGCAACCTTCGGCGTTAGTGACAAGACAATTTTGATTCATTTGGGTCAAATCTGAAAAGTGAAGAAGCTCAGAAATTGGGTGGAAAAGTCAGCTGCAAACACTCGTCGAGCTTGCCTTACTTTACTGAACGGGCTCATTAATGAGGGGATTCTGAATAGCATTGTCAGTTGTGATGAGAAGTGGATCCTGTATGATAATTATAAACGTTCGTCACAATGTATGAATGTATGTTGAATGTATTTGACGATGGTTCCAAGTCCTTGTGGAGGTCGACATTGCGAGAGTACCATGGAGCAGCCACGGCCAGACAATGTCCCAAACATAAACTGATGCAAGATGAGCTCATGGTGCCTGTATGGTGTTCATGTGCCCGCATTATCCACTACAGCTTCTTGAGATCTGGCACAACAATTAATGCAGATGTTTACTGTTAAGAACTGCAAACTATGATGGACAATCTCGCTATGAAACAACCGAGTCTGGTCAATTGCTCTAGTCCACTGCTTTTCCATGACAACACTTGCCCACACACACACTGCACGGCAGAAAGTCACAAAGTCGCAGGAGCTTCTACTGGAAACTCTCCGTCACCCACCGTATTCGCCAGACCTTGCCCTTACTGATTTCAATTTTTTTCGGAATTTGGATAACTTTTTAAATGAGAAAAAATTCAACTCCGATGATGCAGTGAAAAACGCGTTCACTAAATTTTTCGATTCTTGTCCCCAGGAGTTCTATAGCAGAGGCAATCAATCGACTTCATTAAAATAGCAAACGTCATTGATAATAATGGATAATAATACTTCTATTAATAAAATACATAATTTTCACACTAAAAAAATGAATTTTTCCGTTGACAACGGAAATTTCATTGGTAAGGATCTGTCGCCTTACCATAGGTAAGGATCTGTGTAAGTGTTTTAAAATAACGTGACAACAAAATAATGGTTCGCCATTTGTTGCAGCGCTGATACCGTGGTTACATCTACCACCGCTCGATAACTAACTGATTTGGGGTTAACCACGAATCACTCATTCGTTATATTCAACGTTGTGGTTAATTTATCAGCACTATAAATTCGTGGTACAATTTAAGTGTATAATTGTTTATCGATGCAGTTTATTGTTTGGTAGAACAATTGCCGTCCTGCTTGTCTTTAAAAACTGACTTCATGGGTTAAAAGCATTGTGCTTCGAATTATAGGTGTAGGAAATGTGTTTTGTATTGTCAGCAGTATATACATTTTCCGATACGAAGTCCTCACTGCCTCAAGTCCTTACCAGGGCCCTCATACGTCGTCATCGCTTGGCAATTCTGTTACAAAGATGCCTTGCCAACTGGCCTTCAATTGGCTGATTATTTGAATTACTATTATGTCTTTAACTTTCAGTCTTTTTTAGATTTTCTCGTTACGGACCCTATCCATCTAAGGAATCAGGTCACATTTGCCGCAAGACCAATAACTGATGGGGTAGACTGATAGGAACTGATGGTGTAGACGAGTCTTTGAAGCGCTTTGTAGACGCGCAGTGTCGGACGCTTTTCGACCAAGTGGACCAACGACTTGAAGAAGTTTGCCTGTGGTTGAATAAGTTGGATCTTGTGCGGTGGCTAGCCTTGGGAGAGGCCTATATCCAGCAGTGGAGAGACATAGACTGTCGGTATCGTATGTACATATACATTTTTGTACATTTACAAATAGTGGGAGTACCTTTGGTATATTTCAAACACGGCTTAGCCCGCATGCTCGTGGTCACCAAGAAGGTGGTCCATGCAAAAATTTAAGCTCGAGTCGTTCATCAGTTGATGCGTATAAACATTTCTATCACACAAACAAACACAAATATGTATAACTCCTTAGGGGCCGTTCAAGTAATACGTAAGCACCAAATTGTGTCTTTGCTTTGTTTTTTTTTGGATGACAAAGGGGCCGGGGGGGGGGGGTGTCTGAATGGCGATTACGACAGCAATATTTATTTATTTAATTTCGTATTTTTTTGGCAAAATTTATGTAGATTATGATTAAATGAGAAACTTGAACAAATTTTGTAAAAAATATACCAATGCTTACGTTAAGCATGGGGGGGGGGGGGGTAAGAGCTCTGCTTACTTTCGCTGACATTGGTGGTTAAAAATTACTAAAATTCTGTTTACGTAATACTTGAACGGCCCCTTATTTCAGACCAGAACAAAAAAAAAATAATTGACTTGAAATGCACAAAGTCAAAAATAGTTTATTGCTAAAAAGCGATCTCTGCCAGACAACCTTTGGATAGATAGGAAATAAATATTGTAATCATCTAAGTATATACATTATGCAATAAAGCAGACAAATTAAGTGTAAGGAATAAATAAGTTAAAATAAAAGGAAAAGTATTAATACAAGCGATGACAAGTTTAAAGAAAGATACAAAGTTAAACAGAGGAGATATTTAAGGAGATATCTAGAACTAAATAATGAATGAAAAATGAGACTAGAACATAAATTAATAACCTAATGAAATATTACAAACATACAAGCATCGTTTCGTTTTAATATATTAAGTTAGGATAAGTTCGGATTATTTTAGGAAATAAATAGCTTCCCAAGTTTCATCCCACAATATGTAGTGTGCCATACATCCGCGCTCTGTATCTCGAGTATTTGCCAACGGTAAACAGCTAACTAGGGAACTGTGGAACATGTGGGCTTGTTTACTATAACTGAGGCTTTGAATTCACTGTGGATTAAAGTGATTAACAAACTTGTAGCTATATAACGCAGAATATCTCAAAAAGAACTTTTTAATTTAGATTGTGTATCCATATTCTCTTATAATTTGTATACTTATACCTATATGTTTCTTCCAAGGCTCGCCACCACACCCGACCATCCTCTTTTCACATCCAGCGACTACCAGCAAATTTCTTCAAATTGTCGGTCCATCTGGCCGCAGGCATCCCAAACTATGCTTCCCGGTGCGTCGTCGTCGTTCAAGGAGTCAACTACCACGTCAGTTGTCCTTCCTGCGGTAAATATGACCTGCCCATTGCCACATCAGCATAATAATTCTAAGAGTTGAATGCTGTTCTCGGTTCCTGCCTTCTAATTAATCTTGTATATCTACTTCTACGACTCGTATTCCATTAAGGACTGGATAGAAAATGGTACCTAGGTAATGTTAAATGAGTTAATAGTAACTAATTAAGAATAAGTACCTAATTATTATTTTTAAGTTTGGGCAGTAACTAACCCTACCTGCTGGAGACTTAAAATAAAACTAGAAATAAACCTTCGGTACAGTTTATTCCAAACTTACAATTTAGTTAAATTTAGGTGCAACCTGTCGGCACGATGTCACTTTTTCGAGTATAAGTATTCGTCTGTTGGTACTAATAATAAAATATGAGGATTTTACTTTATCCAGTTCACATATCAAAATTTAATATAAGCACAAATCGTTGCTAATAAATTTTGGTAGGGGCTACACGCTTGTTAGAGCCGGGGTCTGTTCAAGTCAAATTCGTGTGGTCGTGAATTCGTACTCCGGCCCGCCCTAATGAAGTTTCAGATATTTTAATTAAAATTAACTCGATACTTAATGAAAAGAACATTGTAAGGAAATCCACGTGGCCAACAATTAAAAAATAACTGTGGCACCAATCTACATTGGGCCCGTGGTGGATTTTGGGCTGAAACCGCCTCAAATATTTAACTCGCGATTACTATACAGTAAGCCTCCAGTGGGGCGTTATACGAAAATATCGATGTTAAATTTTATTAACTCGCCTCAATACTTAAGGAGCTGACAAGGACACTAGCTGTGTACTTATCTAGCATAACATAATATCTTGCGGCAAAGTGAATAAATAACTTAAAGTCGCGAGTAGTAGGTAGCTGAACCATATTATACGATCATGTGAATGTACATCTGCTATCAAAAGTATTAAGTAATGAGTCATTACTAATGACTATTCAAATCATTAATCTACTATTACTATATAACGCCTGCGAAAGATATATTAGCAAAATTACGCAATTTTGCAATTTATTGAATTATTTTAATAATTTGCAAAATTTGTTTACAATTTGTGGACATGCACGCACAGCTTTGTACTTATTAGGTATTCTTATAAACCTTGCTTGAGTCTTAGAACACAGGTAGCTAATACCTACCTGTGTTTAGATAATTATGTAGATAACATTGTTCTTTGATAACTAGTACCTAATCCATTTCAATACTTAATAATATTATTATGTCAGGCAAAAAATGTGACTGAAAACGATTAAACACAAAATTGGATGAGAAAATGGTACGAGAAAATGGTAAGTAAGTAATGGTAAATGGTAAGTAATATATATAATATATCAGTAATATATAATATATTGTTCTGTCAATTATAATAATAGTATTATTAATACTGCTAACACCTAGTCGTGGGTATTCACGACTCCTCGAAGTGTTTCGGCTTACCTAATCCGGCTCCGCTCGCGGGTCCGACTCCTCTTAACGATACCTTGACTCCTTAGATTCACTTACTTATATTTTATAAGAGCCTGGGAGCGACTCATTCGCTTTGCACCATGTTCGTTCATGTTTCTCAGCAATCCAAAAAATGAAAGGAATAAATAATAAGTCGAATTTAGGGGTCATCTGGAAAATAAGGCCAAAATGGCTTCCAAAAAGCTCGGTGTGCTGAACAGAGCGAAGCGGTACTTCACCCCTGGGCATCTCCTTATGCTTTACAAAGCTCAAGTGAGGCCCCATATGGAGTATTGCTCCCATCTCTGGGCCGGCGCACCGAAATACCAACTGGACCCATTTGACTCCATCCAACGACGTGCTCTTCGTATTGTCGACGATCCCACTCTCACGGGCGGTTTAGAATCCCTCAGCAGTCGGAGAAAACGTTGCGTCTCTCTGTGTGTTCTACCGCCTGTACAATGGGGAATGCTCTGAAGAATTGTTCAATATAATTCCCACCTCCGGTTTCTATAACCGCACCTCCCGTCACAGAAGTGCGGTCCATCCGCATTTCCTCGATACGGAGGTGTCGCGCACTGTTCGGTCCAAAAATTACTTTATACCGCGAACCCGTAGGCTGTGGAACGAACTGCCTCAAGAGGTCTTTCCATTAAGCTACGATATGGGGTTCTTCAAGAGAGCTGTGAATAGGATTTTGCAAGGTCGGCGGCGCGCCCGCATACCCCCTGGTGTTACAGGTGTCCATGGGCGGCGGTAACACTTACCATCACGTGGGACCGCTTGCTCGTCCGCCCACTATTATATATAAAAAAAAAAAAAACTCCTCGGAGTCTATAACAGTTAACCGGAATCATTAAGAGTTTCGGCTCCGCTCGCGATTTCGGATATTTTGATTCAATGAATCCGTAGTTACCCATCGCTACTAACAATATACTTTGTTATTTTTTTTTAACTGGCGCTTTAGTATTTTAGTGGTGGTTGGATGAGAATAGGCGAGGATGGTGTATAGCGGCGAGCTTTGGGAGAGGCCTGTATCCAGCAGTGGAGACACATAGCCTGATGTTATGGTATGGTATAATATTTTTAAAAGGACCTGCATCCATTAATATAAAGAAACAACCTGCATAGGCACCGGGAATGGTTCCGCCTAAATTATTTTTATGATGTTTAACCGGCTAAAAGCCTTAGTGCTTAGTTACATTTATAAATTAGGTCACATTGCTTTTGATACTATTTACAGAGTAATGAGCTCATTAATCTGCTAATAACATTCATTATGAAACATGTTATGATTGTTATCACAGATGTATCCATGCGGACTATATACATCTCGAAGTAACGCTAATTTAATAGTAGGTAAATGAGTTATCCACTTGCAGAAGTCGTTAGTTTGTCAAAACCAAACCTTTCGTAAAATGGAATAAATTGTACCTAGGCATTAAATTATTTATGGGTACCAAAAAAAATAAAATTTCATGTCGATGGTTATAAATTTAGGAATTTAAAAAAAATATCATTCTTCTAGCGTCTTTTTGAAATTTCCACGTAAGCTTAATCCTTTAAAAAAAAAACAAATAGCGATGTTTGCAAGTGGACGATTACCTACATTAATTCTATTTTTACCCGGCTACGGCAAAGCCAAAGGAGGGTTATGATTTCAGCAGCCTATGTAAGTATGTATGTATTCATCTGTTCCCGCGAAACTCCTAAACCACTCATCACTTTTTCACAAATGAGGTGTCATTGGTTTCCTCTTGATGTTTCGCGTAACATGGGATATGTGTATACATATATAAAAATGTATCACTTCCCCGTGAAAAACTCTGCTAAGAACATCGCGCTATAAAAATGAAGTCTATAAAATAAAATCGCACGAAAAATTCAGGAAGCGTGGCTATGCGGAAGGTTGACACCGACACAATTAAAAGATTATCCTGTGTCGAGGCATGTTGATAAATTGAATGATTATGGCCGTTTATGACCGCATCCTTTGACACTGACGTGTGCCGTTTACCTGTTGGTTTCATAACTGCGTTGACTAATGTCAAGCCCATATAAAATATGTATGTCCAGTTCTGCGTGTATGTCCATACATATCGCTATGATTTCCATAGTGACATAATTATCATGTTTATTCTAACATTTATTAAAATATTTTTTTTAAATTTTAGGCACAAGGTTCCTTAGCAAGATTTATGCCTTACACCTACAACACTATCAATCAGTCCAATAAAATAACTTAGGTACATTTTTTTCAAGGAAAATGAAGGAAAAGTGTGTATAAGTTTTTGAAAACCGTTGAATGTAGGTTTTCATAACTCTAAAATCAACGCCATAGTTCCTTAGAATAAATTTCTCTATATCTTATAGTTTCAGACTTTTCTATAGGTACTGACCTGTTCCATTAAAAGACCCTGATTATGGGTTCAGACACCACGACATCATTTCTGACGCCATTTCAGCATGAAATGGTGTCAAGCAAACCTGTATCTACTTAATAATCATTGCAGTGGGTTGGTTGAAACCTTTATTATACTGAGATCAAGGATACCAAGGAGGTTAACGTAAGGCTCTATCTAGACCAGATAAACAACCGAATAAATTATCAGTCACTACTCAGTATTACACAATGTTCCAATTAATAGATCCTCCTTTAAAATAATGCCATAGTATCTATATTTGGGGGAAAAAAATGGTATGTGTTCTTTTATTTGATTTAAAAAAAAATTGACGGGTATATTTTTATGACATGCTTTTTTATATATTGATTTACGAACAAAAAAAAATATTTGTTGTGCTCGGTATCACAGATGAATAAATAATGGATTTCATATTTAGATAGATACAATTTAATTTTCACTTGTATTTTTTTTTTATTGGTAATATTTTGTTTCAATTTTTATAAAGGAAAGTTAAAACAAAATTTCAGTTCATATGTATCTACTCACTTGCTGTATCTACTCACTTGCTGTATCTACTCACTTGCTGTATCTACTCACTTGCTGCAACCCACACTGCAAGTATATAAATTGGGTTAAAAAATTAAATGAAATTGAAACGATTTGTTGTTTTAAACAATTTTACAAATTGCTTTCACTGTCATATTTTTACATTTATGACGCTGATGAACACTTCCATAAATATTGGATTTATAAATAGATACTTACTATTTAAGTTTCTTTTAATTGTAAATTTAATTATCTGATTTATTTTTGTTTTAATCTTCATAAAAACTCTGCTCTCATAAATAAGAAAACAAAGAATATAATTTAAAATAACGCTCGAAATTAAGTGGAATCTAAAAAGAAATTTAATTTAGCGTGTAATGACGCGACTCCTGCATTAACTTTTTACCCTTGAAACTTGAAATAACATTTTATTTATACCTGAACGGGGGCTCAGACGGGATCATTTACATTGTTGCGAATATTTTTACTATTACCAAAAACATTTAGGTATACAACGATAACTTCATTAAATACTATGGACCATCCCTAATTTGTTATAATAATCCAAACAGCTGTTTTTTTTTTCGGAAGGACTAAATTCTTGTGGCCCTATTGGCCTTTCAAGAGTCACCGGACTTCAAGAGTCACCGGACAATCCAAACAGCTGTGTAAACGAGACTACAAACTCTCTGTTATACCGCTCAAACAAAAGCGTAATTACAAGATAATTTTATTTCCGTCCCGCTCTAACTCTATACGAGAACGTTTTCGACAGATAGCCAACAGACCGGGTGGCGCACATAGATCAAATCAAAAGGAGGAAGATATGTTACTCACTCACCGCGCGTGGTCCCACAAAACCGAGTCGAATGGACCTGCTTCGCTTAATCACCGATAGAACAGCTACTTGCTTGCACTCACACTCACACAGTGAAGACAGTAACATTTAAAAATGCCTTCCTGTGCTTTTATTCAGTGCACATAATCACTCAAGATGCAAAAACAATACACATGGAACTCTTCACGCACCAGTACACCAAAAAGTAATAAATTGTAGAAGTTTTTTAAAATTATTAGTTTACATTCGGCTATTGATGAGTGAGTGAGATAAAAATGTACGAAACATGTGCGAGCAACACGTTTAGCTTGTCTCGATCTTGCTACGATGCAAGCTCATCGCTGTTTCGGTCTTCGGTCTGTCTTTCGGTGTCGTACAATGTGACTTCAATTATGGCTCTTACGAAATTGTGTGTATTCGAGCCTATTTTCAGTTGACTCAATGTAACAACGTACCGTATCTTCCCCTTTTGCTTTGATCTAAGGTGGCGCAATTGTTGTTTATTTTCGTATTATTTAGTTTTCTAGTAGCATACACTTTATGATATTTGCGCAGTCCACACGCTACGTTAACATTGTTTATAAATAAAGACCCATCATCTTGCACTTGAATATATTTGAAAAAAAAATTGTCTCGGTCTCGTGTCCAAGGCAGTGCGCATGCGTACACATCAGATGGAAGACAGCGTCCATTCGCGACAATCACGATGTTACAATACGCTTTTTAAAAAGATTCTGACTTAAATTTGTGAAGACTGACTTTTATATTTTTTTAAAATGGGTGTTGATAACTCTGCCATCGATTTGGACGGAATATTGCAGCATCTGGGTCCTTTCGGGAAGTTTAACATTGTGAACTATGCTCTGTTGTTAGTGCCTATATTTTTGGCGGGAATGTATGGCTCTGTGTTTGTATTTGAAGCACCCGACTTGGATTACAGGTTAGTAGTTTTAATTCATACTAATTTTATGCTAAATTCTGTAATTAATACAAAAATCGACAACTAGTAATTCTTGCATAGAAACTTTTATAGCTTTATTTTAAGTGTTTCCAAATAAAACAAAATTACATAATTGAAATATAGAATCATATAATACAAATGTCATTTCTAAAGTACAAATACAGAAACTATAAGATAAAATAACAAATATGAGGTTATCCCCGACACGTTTCCAAATTCCAATAGAGCGCATGCGTTTTAAAATTAGGTCAGCGATAGGGAGAGGGTAGGAAAGGACGACATAAAGCTGTGTTCACATTAGAACTATATGTTAAGAAACACACGACGTTAAGGAACACACAACACCGTACCAACAGAGAATTGTCACTGATTTTTTTAGAATAGAAACTATTTTAAAAATAGTGTTGTACAATACTGATTCGAATATTGTCTATTACCGAATTTCTTGGTACTAAATCCCTAAGATCGGACCGCTAATGAACATCTAAATTCAAATTTTCTCCAGTCGCTCCTTGATTCGTTTTGTTATCTATATTCGATCCGTAACGACGTGCCTATTAGTAAAGCCTTCTGATCAGTGCTGTTTAGAATATCTCATAGAATGTTCGTTTGCGTATGTTACCCCAACTTCTTCTGTATAATTATAACTATATTAAAAAGCAACGTTATTAGGGTAAGTAGTTCTTTATTAGAGTTCACTTTTTAATAATTAGTTTCATAAGTTCTACTTATTGTTCCAGTGTTATTTTTATTACTTTTACGCTTAAATAAATTGTTGAAGTAAGGACTGGCTGTTAATCATTCCTTGAAGAACCTACCAACTGTGCAATCGTCGCAGTGTTACAATATTACCTCCCTGAAAACTTGTTCATGTGTGTTTTTCCTGTCACGCGGGTTAAATCCCGCGTGCGGCTCCGCTCCGCACACGGGGCTACAGGAAAAGCGATTTAGTATAGTCCGCCCCGCATGCGGATACCCATCACGCATGGTATCCGGATGCGAACATCAAAAATATATAGGAAAACCTCGAATGCGTTCGGGAAGCATGCAGAGCAAATCCGCACTTGGGTCTAAACCAGCATGACAGGAAAACCCGAACCGCTACATTTGGCATACGGGTAAATTAGGATTTCAATTGTAATTCCACGTGAGCGAAGGCGCAACCAACAGTTAGTACATGTAAAACTTAAGTATGGGCCAATAGACCGTTCACATTATTAGAAATACCCTTGGCGCTACGTAACCGCTTATTGAATAAATTCATAACTTATTCAAATATCGGTTATGTAGCGCCAAACGCATAAATAATTATGTAGAACAAATCTATTCATACAATTAAAAGCAATGAATTTCAACCTTAAAACCACCGTTGTAACACTTTATCTAATGCAAAAAAAACTGTTTCTACTGTAACGCGCGATTGCCCAATGCTTTATGTGACATTGTCTGTGCAAAGGGACCTTATTGTCGGAATAGACTTATGAGCTTTGGTTGATATTTTCTAACTCAAAACTTCGTAGTTTCAAGATTCTACTGAAACAGGAACATGCTCTAACTGCATGCACTTAAACTCTAACTTTTTTGTCTTTAACTCGTTTAAGTGTTTTCTTATATGCTCTATAAAAAAAATCAATAACAGAAACATAGTTTTATTTAAATTTCATTAGTCTCCATGTCTGTAAAATTAGAACCAACCAGAAGGTCTCTTTTCTCAATTGCCACAATATTCAACACTTCAATACTTCAACACTGGTCTAATAGGTTCTTGACTAATCAGATTTATTTAAAATTTATAAACTTTCAATAAAAACCTCTTTTGTGGTAAGAGGACTATTTTTAGTTATGGAATCTATTAGTATCTAGGTAGTAAGTAGTCTCTATATTTATAAAACGCATCGTTTATCTGTTTTTTAACTTAGGTTCTATTGGATGGATTTTGATGCGGTTTCTATTCACGTGTAGGTTGTTTCTTCTGGAAGGTTTTGGTGTACAAGACATCGGTGTATATACCATATACCTGTATATATAGCCGCGGGTGACTGGTACTAAATTTAATAACAACATTGCCCCTTTTTATATGTTTAGGCGTATTGAATATTATTATTTTTTACATTAAAGGAGAATATATATGTACAATATAAATGCTAGGTCCATATATTCGGTTTTGCCGACCTTTCCTGTCCGTGTTTATGTTTTTATCAGTTTCATTTTTCGGCAAATAAGTAGGTATTTTAGTTAGCCGCATTTAGTAGTATTTAATCATCCCAGTGTATATTTTCTTGTTTACTAATATATATGAGGGGGAGAGTGCACGCTGCAATCCAACAGCCGCTTGGCGCACTCGACTGACCACGTTACCCCTCTCTCATAGAAGACTACCTTGAAATGTACTGCATTTCCCACTTTATCTTATTTCCCTAATGTACGTACGTGTTTCGGTAGTGAGTGAGATGTGCCAGAGCCCATTCCCATCCCTCCACATCCAAAGGTAGGCAGCGAATCCGGGGGCGTGCCAACGTTTGTCATTTTATCACGATTTTATATGTATCACGGATATCTTTGGGCTACAGTATCCATTTACCATCGGGTGGACTGTATGCTCGTCTGCCGCCATAGTCCGTAATATATACCATAGAGACCGGCGCGGTTAACAATTCAAAGCCCATGAATTTTACAACCGTTTTTGAATGACACATTTGTATACCCAAACGGGCCTATTCATACACATTGTCTTGTGTGTGAGGGTTGCCGAGTCCATTATTTTAGAGGTGGCGTTGTTCCTCAGGGCTTGTAGTAGGGGCTTTGTTATCCTTTAGTCACAATTTTCGACATCCACAGGAAGAGATAAGGTCGTGCTATTCTGAAGCCGGTCGACAACACACGGCCACGTCAGACGACAGTAATTATAATGTTTCCTATCAAGCCATTTTTATCTGCTGTTACACTTTCTTTGACATTTTTTTTATAGAAGTAATTATATTAGACTGTATGCCCGTCTTCGCGTAGGACTGTAGGACGTCGCACTGTAGGACGCGCTCCAGTCAGATGTACCGACCACTTGAAGAAGTTTGCCGGTAATGGTTGGATAAGGAGAGCGGAAGACCGTGTGTGGTGGTGAGCTTTGGAGAGGGCTATATCCAGCAGCGGAGAGAGCTATGATGATATGGTATGGCGGGTGAACTGTATGCCCGTCTTCCGCCGTAGACGGACATACAGTTCACCCGCCATACCATATCATCATAGCTCTCTCCGCTGCTGGATATAGCCCTCTCCAAGGCTCACCACCACACACGGTCTTCCGCTCTCCTTATCCAACCATTACCGGCAAACTTCTTCAAGTGGTCGGTACATCTGACCGGAGCGCGTCCTACAGTGCGCTTCCCAGTTCGTGATCTCCATTCAAGGACTCGTCTTCCCTATCGGTTGTTGGTCCCATGGCAGATATGGCCTGCCCATTGCCACTTCAGCTTACTAATCTGCCGAATGATTCTCATATGTTCATTTAATAGATATCTGTGAAAAAACAGTAAATAATAATTGATTTATTCTATTCTAACTGATACTGCAAAGAAACAATGGATGTACTTCTTACATAGAAAACGGAAGATTTGTAAATAAATTCAACTTCTAATTACCCAGACAGTAAAATCGCATACTATATTTTTCAACTAATTATAAAACCTGACGCACTTTCATAACGGCTATTTCACATCGAAAAGTATTCTTTTTACCGCAACGTCGCGACAATGTCCCATAGGAACGATCTGAGCAGTGCGCAGATTTTAATGAGATCAGCACTTTTCTAGTCTTAATTAACTTGGAAAATGTCCTCATTCCTGCTAATTTAACTTACGGCTCTTTCAAAAATGCTGATGGTATTGCAATTGAATTTCTACTGAATGGTTGTGATGAGAAATTACATTTTGCGACCTGGTTAAAATTTTAAGATACAATTTCGAAGAACGAATTGTGAATTTTAGACAAGACAACTAGTAAGTACAATACCGATGTAACATGTGATTCTTAAGAACTAATATTTGTAGGGAGTGCACGGTCTATTCCCACACCCACTGGGCACAATCGACTGGCCACGTTACCCCTCTCTCACAGAAGACTACCTTGAAATACACTTTATCGTAGCATTTCCCACTTTATCGTATTTCCCCGATGTACGTATATGTTTCGGTAGTGAGTGAAATATGCCAGAGCCCATTCGCATCCAATCGTATCCTATCCCTCCCCATTATCCCAACCCTTATAATTGCATGCGAAAACGTAAAATTGCACCAAAATTGGCTCCTAAAAACAAGCACGATTTTCTCTATGTGTAAAGCAATTCAAATTCCTATTTAGCAGGCAAAGGTGTTACTATATTCTGCCTTGTTTGTCTCATTGCCAAGCAAAGGAGGTCTCTCATAGCGTGATAACGCCGAAAGCGAATCGTTCTTGGGGGTGGATTGAAAAGCACAACACAACAGAGGTTGCGCCTCTTGCAGGCAAATACATACGATGCTCCTATTTGCATAGATTTGCATCAAAGTAGAGACCACATCATAAAGAGTAAAACAGTAGAAATGTTCCCTAAACTTATAAAAACACCGCTTATCTAGGTGACTGACGAGATCCATGGGATAGGGTCATACATAGAAGAGAATTATCGTTAAATAATTATTTTAATTTGACAAGATCATATACATCAACATAGTGATAAAGAAACCTATCCAGCCAAATCTACAACAGAATAAGTTAAAAATTTACAAAAAATAAACTGTTTTAAAACATAGGAAGAACTAACTTCAAAGACGCACTAACCGCGGTCAGTTATGTTTCAGATTCATACAAGTTTTAAAATAAAAAATATAAAGCATCGAGTTCGTTTTACTGGTTAAAACAAGTGTTAACAGTCTAGGGTTTAAATTTGTCGCTGTTTTTTGTACCACCCACCGCTTTTGCCAGGCTATCTATATAAAAATGGATGTTGGTATATCTGATGTTAATAGACTTCGACACCGTTTGACCGATCACCATGATAGTTGGCACATATATTATGTATTTTTCCATGGAGAAGGCTTTTATGCTATCCACTTTGTTGTAACACGCCACTAGATGGCGCTGCAGTAAATCAACTTCTATGCCGTTTAATTGATCGCCATGAAAATTGGTATACATAGGTATTTGAGCACGGAGTATATTTTCGAGCCTTCGACTTTGTTGTAACTCTCCACTAGATGGCGCTGCAGCACATCAACATCTATGGCAGGACAACGTCTGGCGGGGTTTGCTAGTATAATATGAGTAGGGAAATAGATAAACAAACCTGGAAACCCAGCTTGTATTTACTAACTTATTTGTTTTGGTAGCATAAGCCGCAGGCGAAGCAACATGGGCAAAATTTTCGACAACTGCGAACCATAATAAAAGTTTGTTAGCCGTCATCAGTTCGATCAAACTTCGCAATTATAGCAACTTCACTAAGTAATTTCCAACTATCATAGAACACTTGATTACAAACTATTGCGAATATTCGTATGGTACAAATGAAAAATACGACTTGAATCTTGAAATGTAATGATCTAAACGTATGCTATAGCAATAACTGGTATGTATATGGGATTAAATAAAAAATATCTGCTCCGTTTTAACAGTGCATTTTTTCGTGAAAACTAACAAGGTTTGTTGTACGAACAGTTTATTTTTACATAGAATTAAAAACATTTTTAATTTACCTAATAATACAATCTACTTATTGTAACAAAAAAAAGGGAAAATTGTCACTGTTTTTCGTTTTTTATTCATATATGGCAATGGTGTAATTAGCACATTCTGCCAGTGTCAAGTTTTCTTATAAACAAAACTCGAAGTCTAAAACGTTTCCTGACAATGTTCAGTCCCGTCGAAGTAGGTAAGTCAGGAGTCGCTCAGTAAAGTTATAAGTGATAGTAGGTTTACTGAAGACAGAAGAGGACTCCTTAGAAGCACATGAAAAACGCATTTATTTGATTATCACAAACACCACGCCCGAAAAACACTTTGAATTTTAATAAACTATCACTATTAAACCACATAACGCCTAATACACATTTACCTTATTCAAATGAAACTCAACTTCACTTCTCGAGTTCCCGTCAAAAAGTCTCTAGTTACTAGGTACAGAGGTATCGTTGATGCAATATATCGTTTTGAGAATCAAAAAGTTGTTTCACGATATATCGTATAGTGTTTGTCGGGATGCCATCTTTGAACCTTTACAGTTTTAATTCTTTACCTTTTTTAACATTTTTTTAGTGTTCTCTGACTCATTTTTTTATTATAAATTCAGTTGTTCATTAAACTTCGGTAAAGCAACTCATGGCCTTTTCTTTGCATGGTTTCTGTCGTACCGCTCCCATCCGCAACAGTATTTGCTAAAACATACGGAGAAATAGATCAATTTCCTTTTTAAAGATTGCAAAGCAAGACCTTCGCTTTTAAGCATCGCCGCGTAATGTTCAATACGTATTCAGTAGTCATATTGGGAAGTGGTCACTTTGGAGAGTAGTCATTTTGGGAAGTGGTGGTTATTCTAGGAACCAGACATGCTCCGAAGCGTGTTTAAGATACTGCAAACTGCGAAAATATTCAATTACGCAAAATGTTTAACACGCATAATGTTTAATACGCGTAGGTCATATTTTGCGCATTGAATGTTTTGCGTGGCGGCGCTTTTAAGGATTGAATATATTGTGCCGTCATCATCGTCATCGTCGTTTGTAAATTTGAACAGCATTATGCCGGTCATTTTTCAACGACTTTTAATTTATTTTAAACCTAGTGACCTTCTTCATTCTATGTAAAATATCATGTATTGTAAACAGTATCCTCGGAGAAACAGCTGCCTAAGGAAACTGTATTGAAATCTGACATATATCTGTCGCTCATCTCTTGCACCACATTCACTTGCACATATATCTGTTCCTATCACTCGCACCCGGTCTAACCTCTGAACAATCAATCACGCCAGTCGTCATCCGGCTGATATTAATTATACAACCATTTGATTACTCTATCAGTGTCGCAGTAAACAGTATAAAATTCTTATTTTAAAAAAAATGTAATGCACAGTTAAGATTTCGTCTACGTGGAAGACAAAAATAATGTTATATAACAATAATACTCGTATATATAAACATAATAATATATTTGGAGGGTAGTACACGCTGCAATAATTCACAGCCACTAGGCGCACGTTGCCACGTCACTCCTCTCTTACAGACGACTACCGTTTTACCGCATTTACGACGTTATCCTAGTCCCTCAATGTACGTGTTTCGATTGTGAGTGAGATGTGCCAGAATCCATTCCAATTCCACACTATCTTATCCCTCTCCATTTTCCCAACCCTTTCTCCAAAATTCCTAAATCTCCAAATGTAAGTAGCGCATCCGTGGGCGTACCAACGTTTGTTATTCGAGACTGTTAATTACCACAAGGTGGACTGTACCTCGCCTTCCTTATACATTTGATCATCATATTAAAACGATAAGGAAGATCGTTGCTCAACAAAGTAAAAGTTATCTATTAATTATCTATCTATCTGTCTGACTTTCTGAACGCGCATCATGCAAAAACTACTGGACGGATTTTACTGAAACTTGTTATAGTTATGACTTATGTACCAATTATAGAGTTCCCACTAGAATCAAGTTAACCACACATACTGTAACATCTACGCGCACGGAATCGCGGGCAAAACTAGTTTGTGTATGAGCCGTTTTTGGACATTAATATCGACAGCTCTGGCCCAGTGCAAAGCTTGCTTATTTATACATTTAGCTACACCAAATCCGTTGTTACAAACAAATACCTTTAAATCATAAACTGGAACTAGATAGTCGTTCTAAGCCGCGCTTTGCATTACAAATAGTCTCGAATCACGTGTAGGTACGGTGCCGTGATCGAGGCGACATTTGCATATGTATTCGCTGCTGATACATGTAGCTACAATCAGACAGCGATTTCAAGGAATAGATGCGCTTTTGTTGCATTGGAGCCGAGTGAGACGATTGCCGCCGAGTCTAACTACAGGATATTGTGAGAGGACCTTACCTACCATGGCTTGCTGTGATTTGGTGTTAAAGAAAGTAATTTCTACTGGACCAAAAGACCGCTAATGATTTTGATGAGGTATTTGCCACAGGACCGATGACGTATGAAGTAGACGAGTCCCTGAATGGAGGCGATGTACCGGCAAACCGTTCACACGTAGCGACGACTTGAAGAAGTTCGCCGGAGGTGGATGGATGAGAAGAGCCAAAGATCATGTGTGATGACGTGCTTTAAAAGAGGCCTATATCGAGCAGTGGAGAGACATAGGCTGATGGTATAAGATTATGGTATTTGATTAAAACAGCAACTTGCCAAAATTATAGTGTGGTCGTGTCATGTCTGTAAAAGCTAAAAACCAGGCTGGCCGGCGCACACTGGGGTATGCTATAAGGAGGCAATGCCCATAATCAAATTTTTAAAATGTGGTTAGTTCATGAAAATTATGGCAAGTACTCACTTTATGATATATTTTGTATCTGTTTGTATGACAGTTTATTTCATTATTAGGCGCATTGGATTTTTTAAATTTGATTGCAGATATAACTGCCAAAGTCAATATTAAGAGAAAATCTTTACTTGAAGTATTTTTCAAGAGCAATTATAAATCATTTGATTGCAAATTTAAAGAAATAATAGATTTTGTTGCCTATAAGACCACTTGTCCAAAGCGATCTCGTACTGATTTAGTTTCAGAACTACGTATCTTCAAACAACAATTTAAAAATAGAGCCTGATGCGCGAAGCACCCTCGATGAAACGGAAACCCATTGATCCGGAGGTGATTGACATACTAGAAGAGGAATAAATGTTAATAAATTATTGTTTTACATTGTGTGACTTTTGGGTAATGCCTGCATATAGCCTGCCCCAGTGTGCGGCGGTGATTTTAAATTTTTTCACGATCTTCATTTGATAAAATAAATTGTAATGTACTCAATGTATGTGTACTCGTAGTAGAGATATGAAAGGATTTCTGGACAATTATTTAATAAATTCTAATTCCGTTTTTGACCGTAGAATAATAGACGAAGACAAAGAAGAAAATGACGTGAAGGAATTATTAATTTTACGAAACGGGATAACGTTTAATAGAAAATATTTTTCTCATTTATACCAATCCACTACTTCTGAATTTTATCCTCATATTTCAATGAATCATTCAAATGATATGACACGAGACTGAATAAAATTGTCTTCTTGCAGATGTGAAATCAGCGAATGCGAGCACTTAAACAACAGCGCATGGATCCAATATGCAACACCAAAAGAGAAAGACCTAAAGAAATGTAGGAGATACCCTTATATATCCAGTAACACGAGCATGTGCACAGAAGATGCATTCGATACAAGCAGAATGGAGAAATGTTCATCTTTTGTGTACAGCGATGAAGATTCTGCTGTAAAAGACGTAAGTTTATAAATAAAAATGTATGGAGACATAGATATTAAAAGCTTCATTATTTTTTTAACAAAAGAAATATAATGTTGCCTCCCTTGTTAGTAGCTGTCTAATTGATTATCTCTGCTGAAACAAACGAGCATCCGCATTTGAACGGTTATTGTCGTATCTGTGATGCATGCCAGCGTCGGTCAAAAATTACGAATAACGAACGACGTTGGCACAACTGCACACGAGTTGATATCAATATTGTAAAAAATACCAGGAAAGATGGGAAATATGAAGTATCAATGTCTAATCCCCATAGCACCACAATTTGCCTCTCCTACATCATTGTATGGGAGAAACGATACGGGATGGAACGCAACTGAATTCATCAATTCCATTCCATCGGAATAGGTACACGAGATGGGATGGCATAGTTTCCATCTTTATCTATTCCTCATCCTTAACGTCCTTGTGTTGGACCAAAGGCCGTACTAACAATTTCTGCTATTGGAAGTTGTTTATCAAACGCCCTCTTCATGAATGGAAGGATCCATAAATAATGACTCATTCGATCTAACGCCAGTAGGAGCAGCCGAATTGTTTAGCGTCACACCAGGCCGAGGCCAATGCACAGGTGACACCATCGACATATACAATGTGTGGTGCATTTGTGAGAGCAGGACAGACAATCCGACCGGTCGTTTGATTGACAGTCAATTCAATATTTTCATTTGGTTACGACGATTTATCTTGAAACAGCTGTAAACCCATCCGCCCGCTACCACATAGGATTAGAACTCACAACTTCAAGAATAAGAGTCGAGAATAGATACAACAATATCACCACTCTACCTAGGCTATCACAGTTTGTTGATCTACATAGTACGCTTATCATATTACAAGTGTTAGTATAGGTACTAATCGCAAATGTCACACGCATATCAGTTATAATCATCAGGATACTGTCATTAAAACATCACGCCATCAAGTGGTACGACATGAGGTGACCACGTGTATAATGATGGACAATTATCGGAACATCAAAGAAAACTTTTAAAAAATTAAGAAAAATTAATATCAGTGAACTTTCTCCGCTTTTTTTTAATTTTCCAACGTTTGGAAAAAATCTAAAATTTACCCGTCATGTCAGACCTACACACGCAAAGTGTGGATTTTTAGTGTGGATAATCGGAATAATCCGAAGTTACTCGCCGCGGACACTATCGCCCATTCGAGAGTTTTTTCTTATAGAATAGATGGTACTGTAGCGGGCGGGCCACTTGATGGTAAGTGGTCACCGCCGCCTATGGACACCTGCAAGACCAGGAGTCGTGCAGGTGCGCTGCGTTCCAGAATCCTGTTCACAACTCTCTTGAAGAGCCCCATGTCGTAGCGTAATTCATTCCCCAACTTTCGAGTTCGCGGTATAAAGTGCCATTTTGACCGCACTTATAATTTTAGTAAAAAACATTTGTTATACACGCCAGAAATTAGAATGATACCTGTCACAATTTATTTTTTACCTCAACTAATTGTTTTGTCATTAGATAGATAGATACACTTTATTGTACAGCAAAAACATATAGAGTAATACAAAGTACAAGTTATTAGAAGTACCTACAACCGGCGGCCTCATCGCTAAAGCGATTTCTTCCAGGCAATCTTTGGGTGGTGAAGAGAAGTCAGTAGACGAAATAGAGGTAGATGGTGCAATAAGGAAATAATGTCTGTAATAATACAGGCATTAATATAGACATACAATAATACACATACATATATATACATACATACATACATGTAAATACATATATACATACAAAAATATAAAGGCAAATAATTTGAACGTAAGAGCTCTTGATCTGCGAGATAGAGTTCTCTGACGAGTCTTTTAAAACTAGCTAGAGAATAAGCGCGCTTTATAGTTATAATACATTCCATAATCGAACCGATGTTATTGATAAAAATTAAAATATTTAACTGAAAATTAAAATAACTTTATAATAATTAATATTTAATATAAAAATTATCATTTTAGAACGATTTAAACCTTAGAAATCAGTCAAATATTTTTCATGTCATTGGAATTACTTTCCTTTTGTCTTCTGGTAACACCAAGAAACGTCAGAATTCAACAGAATTAAAAATCAGAGTATAAGTGGAAGGAAGCTCAGCGGTGAACGCTGGCGTTCAAACTCACAACCTCACGAATTCTAATCGAAAGTATATTACCACTAGGTTATAACAGCTCCAATGCAAAATCAAAACTAAAAGCTAGTTAATAATATGATTATAATAATTGTATGCTCATCATATTAACACAACGTTATTATCTTACCAATTGTTGATTATCATATTAAAAGATCCTATAATGAAAGAGCATTGCTCAACAAAGTAACTTTTATCTATCTATCTATCAGTGTAAACATTAATATTTAAATGTCGTAATCATATTTGTAGGGCATGGCAACGACAAACACTGAATACAATGTTTATTGTACAATTATTTGTAATTACGAGTACATTTTGGTACCTTGTAATTGTGTGTTTAATATTAAAGTAAACTACTTCAATATTTATTTGATAAAGAATATTTCCGGTTATAATATGTCCACGAAGGACATAATTAATTTTCAAAGATGGCCTATGAGCCGCGGAACACATCATGGTAAGTGGTCACAGCCACCCATGGACACCTGCAACACAAGGGGTCTTGCGGGTGCGCCGCCTACCTTGCAGAATCCTGTTCACAGCTCTTTTGGAAGGCCCCATATCGTAGCGTAACGTCAATGAACCGCACGAAGATGACGAGCGGTGCGATCGTAAAAGCCTGAAGTTGGAATCGAATTGAACAACTCTTCAGAACATTCCCCAGTGGGTAGAAAACGCAGAGGGATGCAACTTCCTACGGATAGTGAGCGATTCTGAACCACCTGTGATATCGTGAGAGTAAGATTTCGGATAGCGAGTCGTTGGACAGAGTCCTCTAACTCTTTACTCCTTACTCCACATCCTGCAAAGGTAAGTAGCGCACCTGGGGGCATAACAACGTTTGTCATTCTGGAATGATGTCGACATGTATCATGGATGCCGCAGGGTGACAGTATTCACATACCATCGGGTGTGAACTATCTGCTCGTATATTATTTGTATAAAAAATAGTGTTTAATTTACATTTTTTTATCATAATCGTAATACCTACAGAGATAAGAGATAAATAATGATTACTGATATAATTACGAATTAAGACGTCTAGGATTTATCTTATCACAGAAATACAATATCCCAGCAATATAATTCCATGAAGACACATGTAAATATATTTCTATATACCGAACGGGTCTCAAACGCATTATATTACCGTTTTTATTCGACAAAAAAATAGATAGGTATATATTCAAATTTAATGTTTGCAAAAGGTTTTAAACTTCTGTTATCGTCGTTGAGCATACGGTTAAAATTTTATTTATTTTGTATAGCCCATATTTTTGTCCAGTTACATTAAACGTGGTCACAACGTGACTCACAGACTCGTGTGCAACCCGTTTACATAACATTTATTATGTGCGTGTATCTTAATAAAATGTTATTTTGCTTTTATTTATTACATTAAAATAACAACTATTATAATAAACCTACAAGTCAATGTCATATCTTTATTGCATTGTCTATTATCTAAACACGACCCGAACGGCTCCTATCATTTAACCGATAACCGTATACGCGTCCTCAGATGCACTGTACCCATCATTGCTACATAATATCAAGTACCCGAAATGCTTCTGTCTGTATGTATATAATAAACTCGAATATTACTCAACAAATTACTATTTTGGAATACATGTTACCGTTAATGTAAGGTGTACGGATAAAGCCAGTATTATCTAAGGACTTTGGATTTTGTTCGATGAGCTAGCAGACGAGCGGGTGGCCCTCGAGATGGCAAGTGATCACCGCCGCCCATGGACATCTACAACACCAGGGGGGACGATGGTGCGTTGCTGGTGCAGACTCCCATTCACATTCCTTTTCGAGAGTCCCATGTCGTAATTAATTGGAAAAACCTCAGAGGCAGTTTCGTTTTACAACTTTCTGGTTCGCGGCATAAAGTGTCTGGAAGACTGCACTTTACACAGTAACTCTTTCTCGAGGATGTACGGACCAATCGCCCTTCGGTGACTAGATGTGTCATGATAAAAGTCCGTCCCACGGGTCCGTGTCATGGGCGCATCATATTCGCTGTTTATCAAATATCACACGCGTTTACGGCAATGGAACTAATGGGATACACATATTAGTTTCACTTGTCCCATGGGACAACTGATACAAAAAGTCCCATTCGTCCCATCATGAAACTATTCAATGGGACTAGTGGGATAGACAGTGGGATATTAAATTGAACAGTTCTTCAGAAAATTCCCCATGAACTATTCAATAGAAATTATTCCATGTCAATTACTTCAAAAAAATTATTACGGGGTGGGAAGGATTTTCTCGTTGTTTATAAATATACCATGAAGACATGTAACCTAAACGAGCCAAATCGTTTCTGCAGTAGGAAAGTTTTCTGGTTAGGTTTTTGTTGAATTTCGGACTTTATCCAAAGCTCTTAATTCTTGTTGATAATGCTCATTTAGCTCGCTTTATCCCACACACTTAACATTAACCGTAACATAAATATACTACAGTTTATTTTAAACTACCCGCCCATAATACTCGTCGTACAAATTATTATGATAATAATTATTACCTGGAACGGAGAAGTAAATATTTTAATCATAAAATTTAAAAAGTCAAGCACAGACCCTCTATTTACTGATGTAGCTAATGTTTGACATAATAATTACTTGAATTACGGAACAAGATTTAATCTGTATGAGTAAATATAAC
Organism: Sesia bembeciformis; assembly: GCA_943735995.1. Taxonomy (NCBI): domain Eukaryota; kingdom Metazoa; phylum Arthropoda; class Insecta; order Lepidoptera; family Sesiidae; genus Sesia; species Sesia bembeciformis. Next base: position 13,112,767 of record OX031040.1, read on the forward strand.
TAGACTAACATATTTACATTCATATTTAACATTTGTAACCTTTATTTTTGACCTATAAAGATAAAACTTCGACTGTCAAACCGGATTTAATCTGTATATATATATTTGTTTAATATACAAATATCGTCATAAAACCACTATTTGATAAATATTTAATAAAAAGTGTGAAATATAATTACTAATTAGCAATAAATAATTAATTACGTAATTTTATTATCGAGCATAAAATTACGAGCATTTATTTTATTTATTTTATATTTCAATGTATACATACCATCCCTGTCTTCTCGAAACGGTGGCTCGTTGGCACCTACATCTTGCCAGCAAGTTGTTTGGTGTGATTAGAGATCGATTTCCTACGTATTTGTACTAGAAACTGAAATGGTCTTCATCCTGTCATGTGCACAGCACTAGGGCATCCGGTCATCTGCTGTTGATTCCTGGATACAAAACGGCGGCTTTTCGGAGAAGCTTTAAATATGCATCGTCGAAATGCTAGAACAACATTCCTCCATCTTTTAAAACCTTAAGTACACTTTATGGCTTCAAATCTAAACTTACACTTACTGGCCTCCAAGAAAGGTTTCGGATAGATATGCATACGTGTTTAGTATATGTATGTCTGTATATGTATATGTTACATGTATATTATGATTACCGTCGTCAGTTATACAACATATCACTTATTAATAATGTATGAGTATATATTTTAATATAACTAATGTTTATTTTTATATTTATTACTGCTTTTTATCCGCTGCACTGACGTCCGTCCGTGATAGGGATCTGACAGAATATCAGCGCTGCAGTATATGCTGCAACATCATGCTGAGTCAGGTACTCATTTCCTGTTACAATGACATATTTTGTTTGTTCTGCTTGCGTGTTTCTTTTTAAAGTGGTCAATTGTGAGTAATATCAGACCCGGTTCACTACACATTAGGAACAAAAATACGCCTACAAAAATCGATCTCGCCGGCTAGGCCTAATCACAGAAATCACTCGCTTGTCACGAGCTCGAACTTGACATTATTACCGACCCTTCTGCCAGGAAGCACAGGTCAAGTTCAACGCATAAATACCGCTGACATATAGATTCAATTTCATTTTAGTGGAAATAAGTTTTGGTAGTCATGTTTTTGTAGACATTTGCAGTATTTACTAGTGAAACCTTTCATGCCCTATACTATAAGCGCCAGTTCAGGCACGGCGGAATCCGCGCGAACACAAAACCGCGCGGCCCAACCGCTCCGAGCCTATTTAATTTACCGCCTTCATATTCGTTCACACTTGATTGCGCTGTTTAAAGATCCGCGCGGTTTAAAGTTCTTTAAAGATTTAAAGACGTTCAGTTGCTAGGCGGGAGCCGCGCGTTTCGTACATGTTACATCATGGATTGCTTTGACTCTGAACTGTTTATCTATGAAGTGAAGAAAAGGCCAGCGATCTGGTATATTCAGTGTACGTGCTATTCCTATATAATTGCTAAAAACCGTGTTTGACAGGAGTTGGTGGATTTACTTGGAATGGAGAAAATTAATTGAAAAAAAAATACTTTCTAGAGCAACCATAAAATCAACCGTCCACTTTGCACTGGGGTAAAACTTCCCTCCTCTCCGCATATCCGCACGGTTGCCAGCTGTCTGAACAATAATTAATTTCCACGCGGTTCAATCCCCGCGGTCACATCCGCGCGAATCCCGTAATGCCTGAACTAGCGTTAATGCATTCTGTAGTAATTAATCACAATAACTTTTGTTGCAGTTCAACCTCGCATGTAAGAATTGGAAGAGAACCCTAATCGGCACAGTTCACAACGCTGGCCTGTTCCTTTCTTTGCCCTTGACTGGTATCATGTCAGATAGGTATGGAAGAAAGCTGGCGTTGGCTGTGGCTTCCCTAATGAACGGCGTGTTCGGCTTTATTCGGTCATTTTCGACTAACTACATTATGATGCTAGTACTAGAATTCCTAGAAGCTGGATTGGGTGCTGGTGCTTATACTACTGCTTTTGTTTTAGGTAAGAGCTCATTACCAGAGTTACTCAATTTTAATTCAAAAACAAGGCTGATTAAAAAAGACAGACTTGATTGGACCAACCATTTCAAAAGATTTACTAAAATTTTATTACAGTTATAGAAAAATTGCACGAGAAGGACAATTGAATATGTATAAATAACGAACGTTTCTTTTACAGCTGTAGAATTAGTAGGACCTAAAGGAAGAGTATTCGGAAATACCATTATAAACACTGTCTATGTTCTCGGACTAATGTCTCTAGCTGGACTCTCCTGGTGGCTACAAAACTGGAGGCATCTCCTCAAAGTCATATACGTCCCAGCAATGCTCGTTTTCTCATACATTTGGATTATGGACGAGAGCGTTAGATGGCTTCTCAGTAAAGGACGGAATGATGAAGCTGCACATATTCTCAAAAAAGCAGCTAGGATGAACAAAGTGCAATTAAATGATGACTTTCTAATATCTGTCCATGACGAAGAAAATGATAAAAATAAAGTAGTACTATCGGAAACGAAAACTGGAGGTTCAAGTTTCGTTCAAGTGTTAAAATCGAGTATAATAAGAAAAAGAGTGTTAGTGTGTTCGTTTCTATGGATCACCTGTACGTTTGTTTACTACGGACTATCGATAAATTCAGTGTCTTTAGCAGGGAATAAGTATGTAAACTTCATGTTGGTCGGTTTCGTGGAGATTCCGGCAAATTTCGTGTGCTTATTGGTGCTGGACAGATATGGGAGAAAACGGACGTTGATTATAACTTATGTTTTGAGTGCGTGTTTATGTATCAGTTTATCGTTCCTACCTAAAGGTGAGTTGATGTGATTTTATGACATCTTCATTTAAACCCACTAATAATACACTCCCGGACACCTGAATCGACCCACCCTGCGTTTTTGATGCCCTGAAACTAAAAAAAAATGTTTGATCGATCAAAAATATTTTATGCAGTTTTGAAGCTGGCATCATTTCAGTAGGCCATTGTTCCATATTTGATCCATATTCCATATCCTAAAAAAATCGTTTATTCGGGAACCTGTATTACCTCCAAGGGAGTTTACGACGGGCGTCATGCGGTTTAGCATGGAATCAATCAAAATCACTATGACATGTTGTGGAATGTTCTTCCATTCTTCCTCGATGGCAGTTTTCAGCTCCGGTTTTCAGCAAGGTGTGCGGAGCTAGGTGATGAGCTCGAACACGCCTCTTTAGCTGATTAGCTAGCCCAGACTGAAGAAGTGCCACAGCTTGCGCGGTTACTTCAGGCGCAGTATCCATAATTTTAAAGTCAAAATCGGTTCAAATCACGGGAAAGACATTTTAACGAAACTTTTATTGAAAAACAATACCATTAAACAAAAAAACTGCTCCAATTTATTTAAGAACTTTTACTTGGTTAGCTATCCAGCTATAAGACCTTTGACCTTTAATTGTTCTTTTATATATTATGGACCCGTTGGGTCACGACGCGTTTGATCGGTCTACAATACAAAGTGTTTTGAAAGTAAAACAATTTCAACAAAACTCTTAATTTATCCAACCCTTCATTATATTCATTAAAACCGTTCATTAAAATCCTACATAATTATTTTTTAGATTGTATTTTTGAGAACCTTTAATTTCTTTAGGCAAAATAAATTGTTAAAAATGTAGAAAAACATATGTGTAGTGTGTCCACTATGAAACCTCAGATTATACACCAACGTGCTAAAAGTAACAACATTAAAATTATCACAATCGTGACGTAACAGACAGAAATGCACAAAATAAAATCCAATACGAAATTAAACAACAAACTCGAAGTTTGTCTTTAAAATTACACCCGGCAAAGCTCACATCCAAACATAATTTGACGTTAACAAAAGACCGAGTTGATAATCCTGAAACAATTTACGCTGACTTGGCTTCCCTGACTCGAGTTTTGGACTGAGAATTTTGCGTAAGCCACGTTGTTTACTTAGTGATCACTGTTTGCTCAACAGCCAGAATTAATGGAATATTCAAGTTAAGCCGATTTAACAGCACCCCCTTGGATGTTTGGTGCGGTTTTGGACCAGCAATAGATAACACATAAATAATTTACGCCGCGTTTGAAAACTTGAAACGGTATATATAAATGCAGAGCTGAGCTTGTTTAATAAACATTGGATGAATATATGAATGAAGTTGTGGCAGCCGGCATTTTAAATTCGAAAGAAGTTCAGCGCTGTTGCTGTAAGATTTACTCGTACTCCGCGTTTCTATCTATTACAAGACTGACGCAATTGGAATTATTTTTTTAAATACAAATCTTAATTCCTTTACAAGACTAGAACTAATCATAAACTTATTATTAGATTCCGTTTAAGTTAATAAATTTAACCTAAATTGTTTTTCGTCCATATTTGCATTATGCAAAACGATACTTCAAAGATACATCAAATTACTCGACTGTTTAATTTCATCATTAGCTAACATACTCGCACCTAACTCGTAACTTGTGTAATCGAATATTGAATTATAAATTAATTCAATGTTGTGATGACAAATATGTATTAAGTTCAATATCACCTTCAATATTATGTTTTAATTCTTACTAAAATATCAAAATATATACCTTAAAACCTGTGTAAAAGGAACCGCTAACTTTCAGATTTAATCTAGTTTGAAGATGTCCACATTAAATTTTGAAATTTTAAAAGATAGTTCAATTTTCAACTTTTATTTTTATTTTTTTATAGAGAAGTGGGCGGACGAGCAAGCGGTCCCACGTGATGGTAAGTGTTATCGCCGGCCACGGACACCTGCAACACCAGGGGGCATGCGGGTGTGCCGCCGACCTTGCAAGATCCTATTCACAGCTCTCTTGAAGAACCCCATATCGTAAATTAATGGAAAGACCTCTTGAGGCAGTTCGTTCCACAGCCTACGGGTTCGAGGTATAATTGTATTGCCGTGACAATAACATGGCAATACAATACATGGTAATGACCTACGGTAAGATGATACGATGATGTGAAGGCTATCACAGAAGCCCACTGGATTGTAAAGACCTACCATGGCTCTATGTGAAGACATATATCCATGAATGAATACCTATGAATGATGAATAAGTAAAAACTTAAAAGTAAATTATTTTCATACAAGCGCACCGATTTGCTTGAACGCGCTTTTTGCATTACGAATTGAGAGTATCTCGAGCGGTGTTAAATAAACTGTTTTATTTTTACAATGTTATTGCAGATGTCTACTACAATTGTCTACTGTCTACTGTTATTGCGTCAACATACTTTATTTGTCTACTACAGATCAAAAATGGTGGTCGCTCATTCTATACCTCTCCGGGAAGTTCTCAATCACCGTATCGTACAGTTCCGTCTACATCTACGTCTCCGAAGTATTTCCAACCAATTTGCGGCAGTCACTGCTGGCTGTGTGCTCCTCTTTAGGTAGAGTTGGGTCTACGCTAGCTCCTTTGACGCCTTTACTTGTAAGTAATTTATAAACAAGTTCCTTACCAATAAATATTACATTTCCGTCTCCGGTTAAATCTTTGAATTGTTTCGAAAATCATTGACGTTACGAATCTCATCAAACTGTGCATCTTTGGAGACAGAGTCAGGCCTACTTCAACTCCTTTGACGTTTTCACTTGTAAGTACTATATAGATTATAAATTCAAAACTTTTCCATAATCTCTTGCATCTTACCAACGCCCGACAATCTCAGCTGATGATGTGCTCCTCTTTACGCAGAATTTAAGTTAAACTAACGTCTTTGACACCTTCACTTGTAAGTACTTTAAATATAAGTTCTCCATAACTGATTAGTACAGTTTAGCCTGAATCTACGCCTTCAAAATGTTTCGGTAAGCTCTCACATCAAATTTTTCTGCATTCATCACACCATTTTTGCATTTCATGTGTTATAATATATGTTTTTGTCTTGTTTTGTTTCGCTGTGCAATAAAGATTTTTATCCATCTATTTATCAGTCTAATCAGTGCCCACTGTCACTTGAAACACTTTTCTTTGTAAGTATTTTCTCGGTAAAATCTTTATCACTAAGCGTGCAGTTGCAACTAAATCTAAATGCATGTAATATGTTTCTGAAGTGTTCGAATTAACTAATAATCCTATTGATTTATTATTATTAATTATATAAGTCATAAAGTAAATATCGATTATTTAAATACATCTGTCACATTTCATTAAATCCTTCAAATTATTATTGTACTTAATCTTTTCGACTTTTATGTGCACGATATAATCAGTCTATACATTTTTCTTTGATAAGGTCAGAAAATACTTTACAATGCAGAAGTCATTTAACGATTTTCAACGCATTCAGTACACAGCTGGTGGTGCGAGTTATGAAGGTCTTTCCTCGTTCTCTTGTATAATGTTCATATGAAATGTATTCTGTTGATATAATTTAATTATTAACCTATCAAGTAAGCGTCTGTGTTGTAAAGTATCCTGTCCTTATCAGAAAACATAAGTTGTAAAGGTCATATAACCTTTGACCTTCAATTATTATAGTTTGTATTACTTCAGTCATTTAAGTGGTCAAAAAAAACAAAACGAAACTCTCTTTCTAGGCATTATACTACGACAATCTTCCAGCCATTTTCTTCGGCAGCTTAGCTCTAATCGCCAGCGTGCTGGTATTCAGCTTACCTGAAACCATCAATGTCCCGCTACCGGACACCATTGAAGAAGCCGAGATGTTATCTTTAAGAAATAAAGAGAAAGCTGAAGCGTGATATTTTACTGTGCTTTATTTGGAATCGGCCTTTTTGTCTTGTTTGTAAACTAGTGTGATAGAAACGATTTTGAAAACCTTAACTTTTAAATCTCGTTGTATTCTCACTCGACTAATTTTAAAACCAAACCTTGGTGAATGTACTTGCATTGACAAAGATTCCAGAACCCTTCACACGCCTCACCCACCATTCCGTGCGTTCCCACATCTATCCACACATTCCCCTTATTTTAATCCACACTTACTAATACTACTAAGCTTTGAATTTATGTGTTATTGCATTGTGAAAGAAAAACGTGTACGTACATAAAAAATATAACTTTGAAATAATAGGTATATACGGGGAGTCTCAGGGAGCGACGACCATAACTAAATTCCATAAGAATATATTATTATTATTATTATTATGTTGTTCCATTACGTAATCTATATTAGTAGTAGTATATATATTAGTAGTAGTATAATAAGACAGTAAAAGGCATATAGCAGTACATATAGCAGATTCAAAAAAAAATTGTTCCTTTTAGAAGCTACAGAACCATCGATCGTATAGAATATAGCGAGCCGTCCTCGCTTCGCTTCGGTTTATAAGTTTTTGTTTGCAATTTTGTTTATTCAATATTCAAAATAAAATATAGCCTACATTAGACACGGATAATGTAGCTTCCTATTTGTGAAAGAATTTTTGGAAATCGGTTCAGTAGTTCCAGAGATTACCCCCAATATACCTACAAACACACAATATTACTTCTTTATTATATTAAGTATAGAGTATAGACAAACCAGACGTTTTTAAAATTTTAGTCTGTATGTATGTTTGTTTCAGTATCACGTAAAAAAACTACTGAACGGATTTTGATCGAGTTTTCACTAATGTATAGCTAGTTGTCCAAAAGGAAAACTGGTGTATGTGTCATCTTCATGTGACACAAGGAACTTGAGTTATTACCTAATAAAATTACACAAAAACTTCTGGGTGGATTTTAACGAGGTTTTCACTGTCGTCTAGCTCAATATGCAGTCTAATAACAGCGAATCTATCTTATCTATCTAACTTGTGAGTGAGATGTGCCAGAGCCCATTCCCATCCTATCCCTCCCCATTTTCCCAACCCTTTCTCCAAATCCGTTGCTATATCTCCAAAGGTAGGCAGCGCATCCGGGGGCGTGCCAACATTTGTCATTTTGGACTAATGTTGACGTGTATCGCGGATGTCTATGGGCGACAGTATCCACTTACCATCAGGTGAACTGTATACTCGTCTGCCGCCTTTGTCCATAAAAAAAAAACAGCACGAAAAGGACTGAGCAAAGATAACTATTTTCCTCAATTAAAAAAACAGGGAAATAGCTTGGCAACCGATGAATTTTGAATAAACCTATTTGCCCTTGTACAAATTCCTAGAAACGTCTCTTTCACGAAACGTTTGGACGTCGCTAACTGGACAGGCTCTATATTTCAAGGTTTCACATATGAATATGTAACGACAAACATTTTGTACTTGGATTACACTAGAACAGGGGTCGGCAACCTTTTGAGTCGGAAGAGCCAAAAATTACAATTTACAAAATTTCAGTTTTTAAAGAGCCACAAAATTTTTTCTTGCGAACAATAAATAGTACTTGCATAAATAATGTTTTTTGATAAAAAAAACTAATCTATTTATTCATAAGAAAAATATCTATTTATTCATAAGAAAAATATCTATTTATTCATATATAAGTAGTGTCTTTTCACAACAAATTAGATAATATATATATGGTATTATTAGATAATCACTTATTATTTAAGTTAAAAATTTTAACAATTAAACATTTACTTACAACACTAACTTGTACTTCAATAACAAACAATTGAGCAAACAAATTCAATGGGAGCGATAGCTTTGCATGGTTATTCAAGTAAAGAGCCGCAGCTTCACATCCAAAGAGCCGCATGTGGCTCGCGAGCCGCAGGTTGCCGACCCCTGCACTAGAAGCATAGTGTCTTTACAATATTGTTATGCTCTAAAAATTCTCTGTCCAGTTTTGAACATAATAAAAATATTTACAGTACTAAAATATTCATTTTTTTATATAAAAACATTGTATGTATTTCAATTCGTTTTACTAATTCTTTCTGTTTATAATATTACTAATATTAGTAAAATTATACAAAGCTTCCTGAATACAAAATGTAAAATTTTATTTTATTTATAATTTTAACTGTTGAATTTGTGTAACTTCTAATACTATCTAATCCGTGTTGTGATCCAGTAATACTATTTTGCTAAGACATTTTACACGGAGTCAATTCTGGACATTTTGAATAATTTTCAAACGATGTTTCAATAATTTTTGAATGCATAATCACTATTGTGATATATTTACTTTAAAACGTATTCATTGAAATGCATTGTTGTAATTATTAAGTAGAAATTTGAAAATCAGGATTGTGTTGTGCAATAAATAATGGAAGAAAATATCTAGAAAGTTCTAACCTTTGTAAGTTGACATTTAATTAATACCTAATTGTACAAATTAGTCCTAAGCTACCGAACGAATATTATTGATGCAAATTAAAAGATCAATTTTTAATCTTTATCTGAAATTTTCTTCTGTTCTGTTCTGTTTTTTGCATAGGTACGGTGTATATTTTTTATTTATTCCAAAAATAATATTATATCGTTTACAAAGTCGTAGCCAGAATTCTGTCCCAAGTGGAGCAAAGCAACAATTTCCTTATGATGTATGTAGAGATGGTGTAATGCAAAAAAATATTATTCTTAGGAAATAATTCAGAAAGTGTTACTTATTCTTCCCTATGCCAGGACTGGGTAAGCACCCCATCCTGCCCCACCGTGACTACGCCCATGATCATTTATCGATATTTGAAATTGAACTCAATTTTGAATTTGAATTTTCTGTTCCTCGCTATTCTGGATAAAAATAGTGTATGGACTATTTTTATCCAGAATAGCGAGCAGACAGAAAAGAGGTAGGTAATATTATATTTTAGGTAATATTATGTTGGGGGAGAGTGCATGCTGCATGCTATCGACTTTGTTGTAACTCGTCACTCTTGCCACTAGATGGTGCTGCAGTAACATCAACTTCTATACCGTTCAATAGATCGCAAAAATTATATCGACGGCAAAACAGAATAATTTGTGATTATATATACAGAAGTAAATAAATATACACAGGCGGGACAACGTTTGCCGGGTTTTGCTAGTATAATATAAAAATCCAAAGAAGGAACGCCTGCCTCTTGACATGAGCAAAAATGGCAGAATACTACACCTTGCTAATTAAAATGTTAAAGTCACCATTGAAAACTGAAATATTTATCTATTCAAACTGGTCTCAACAAGTGATTATTATTTATTTCACTCGACGTTTCGTTGGGTTGCACCAACCATGGTCACGAGCTGTCTGAAGAGCCGAGTAGTCCGCATCGAGAGTTACGAGCATTTTCAATAAAGTAAACGTATGCGGTGAGATCAGTTTAAATAGATAAATATGTTTTAAAAACTCGAAAATCTCATATATTATAAAACTGAAATAGTTTTCATAACATTGGCTTCGATTTAACATCTATGTTATAACAGAGAAACCATGAGTTTGTTTTTACGAGTAGGTATGTATAAGATTAACTCAACAATTACTACTGGACCGACTTTTGAATATCCTTTCATTTTGACTATCGATATGGGAATAGAGATGGTACGTCCTTATCGAAGAAACGTAGTTGGCAACTTCTAAAAACTTCTGGCAACTTCTGGTTGGTGAAGCTGATGAGTAGGGGTTCACTAAAAAGTCAAATTGAAACTTAAGTACAACGTAATAAGAGTGTACCATTTTCAAAACACACGTGCATATAATAAAAAATTGAGAGCTACTGGACAAAGAACACTATTAGACTTTAACGTGCCTGCCCTAGAGAGCTTGTATAACATATCTAGTGTGTATTCTCAAACCGATGATTTTGACGAAGTCAAACTAATGTTACATATACGTGAAATAGTTTGGAAAATTTCTGTTTTTATCAGCTTCTTTATTAACTACTTCTTAATGTAGATACTTATCAAATGTTTTTAGCCGATTTAACAGAAAAAGCGCCTAAAATAATAAAAGATATAAAATATCGACAAGTAATACATATTGATATAATAATTGATTCAGGCGCTTAAGCAATTCAATAAATTTAAATTAATAATGATTATTTAATAAATTAAAGTGCCAAGTCGAATGGCGATATATCGAGATGGTGAGATGTCTGTATAACACTTGCGAGCATTACGGTTCTCTATCAATTACAATACAATATGCATCTTATAGTTTATCTATATGTAGTAGGTACCAATAGTTTAATCTCTAACACATCCACTAACTAGGAATGAATGCGACCTGACAAACAACGTGCAATCTAATCAATCACGTACAAACAAACAGAGCAAACATTACCGGTGTACAAATAGAAAAATATCCGATGAAACCTGCATATAGCCGCTGTGAATCAGGAAAGTGCTACTGCTTTTGTTTCAGTTATAGATAAAAGTAGTAATACCTTTGCTTTGATGTTCGTTAGTTAAAAACAAGACGTAAAATTAGCGTATAGGGTGCATGGTGGTAGATGCGGCCGTGTAGTGTCGGTCGGCCTTAGAATAACACCATCTCTTCCCGTGGGTGTCGTAACAGGTGGTTATGGAATAACAAAGCCGCTGCTACAAGCCCTGAGGAACTGTACTACCTCTAAAAGAGTGGACTCGCCCACAAGATTGGCCGGCGTGGCGTTTTAAGGACATACATCCCTCATGCAGAAGACAATGAGCATGAGAAGTCCCATGGAAAAGACATTGTAAGAAATGAGAGCTTGTCCGCTATATTTAATTTGAGCTAGGAAAGTTTGTTTGGAATTAAAAAATAATTCTGGACGATAAAATTGTAACATCGGCATTATCGCTATTATAAATATATTATTAGGTACACATGCACGTAATAATTGTGTTAAAGTATAAAGAAATACATTAGAAAAACTGAACATTTTCCAATGAATTTTAGAACAAAGTTATCGTAGCACGTGATCGGGGGTCGTCTGGTAGCCATAAATATTATTTTGTCTGATACCGTCCTGATAGCGGTCGACCATATCTCGCGACGTGAAGCTCGCTCAGGCCCCGTATGTGATAGCCTTGTCTGTATTCTAGTCCGAAATTTCGATTAAAAATAAAATAATCACATGTAGCCAACAAAATAACTTGATATTGAATTTGTATGTTAAAAACAAAATAACTTAACTACACTACACCACGAGATATGTCGCGATATTTTGTATCCTGATAAAGTATCGTTCAATAAAGCGTTCGCAGATATACAAGCGATTTTCCAGTTTATTATCAGCTTATTCAACAAGCGGTTAGGAGGCGCCAATCGCAAATATAACATTATAGGACAAACCTATTAATTGAGTTAGATCAACGAAAATTAACTTTAAAATTATAGTAAGAACAATAAATGATAGGAGCGCCGATTAGCATATTTAACTCATATTCGTGATCATACTTCAGCTCACCCTCAGCGGTGAGGGAAAACACTGAGAAATCCGCATGCTCGAGAAATAAAACATAAAATCTGGAATGCATCCATCAATTCGCACTGGGCCCGCGTGGTGTATTATAGTCCGAAACACCCGAATAATTTACTTAAGCCTGTGCCCTTCGGGAAATATGCCGATTGGAAAATATCTCGTTTGTCTATCTGTCACCTTTTAAGAAAAAAATAATCTTAGTTTTATTGAAAGACAAAGCTAAACAGATAAAGCCAGTTATATCTGGAATCGCACTACCTAAATCTAGAGGTTGCCGAATCGGAAACAAACATACTCGTATGCTGAATTAGATTTGACAAAAAAGATATAGCACATATCTATACTAATTTATTAAAGAGGTAAAATTGTGTGTTTGTAGGTATGTTGGGGGTAATCTCTGGAACTACTGAAGAGATTTCAAAAATTCTTTCACAAATAGGTAGCTACATTATCCGTGTCTAATGTGGGCTATAATTTATTTTGAAATTTTGAAAAAAAAAATTGCAATTAAAAAAACTTATAAACCGAAGCGAAGCGAGGGCGAGTCGCTAGTGCATCATATAGTGGTGAGCCTTGGGAGGAACAATGCTCGGCGTTTATTCGCGAGATAGGATCCGAAACGAACAAATTCGCCTAAGAGTGACCGATATATCTCTTAGAATCAGCTAGTGGCAATGGGCAGGCCTTATTTGCCGCAGGGCCGATACCGATGGTTTAAACGAGTTCTCAAATGGAAGCAAAGTGTGGGAAGCCCCCACAGGTGGACTGACGGGGGTTTGAAGAAGTTTGCCGGTAGTGGCTGGATGAGAAGAACGAAAGATCATGTGTGGTAGCGATCCTTGGAAGTAACCTATATCAGTGAAGTAACCTATATCAGCAGTGAAAGGAGTGAAAGGACATAGGCTGATGGTATGAGGGGTTTTCTTTTTATGGACGAAAGCGGCAGACGAGCATACAGTTTATCTGATGGTAAGTGGATACTGTCGCCAACATACTAATGCCAACATTAGTCCAAAATGACAAACGTTGGCACACTCCCGGATGCGCTGCCTACCTTTGGAGATATAGTAATGGATTTGGAGAAAGGGTTGGAAAAATGGGGAGGGATAGGATGGGAATGGGCTCTAGCACATCTCACTCACTACCAAAACACGTGCGTACATTAGGGAAATAAGATACCTAAAGTGGGGAATGCAGTACATTTCAAGGTAGTCTTCCGTGAGAGGGGGCTAACGTGGCCAGTTGTAGTTTCCCAGATATTTAGACTTGTGAAATGTTTAAAAGAGGAAATTAATTTTGTGAAATGAATATCTTAAAAATCGGTTATTAGAACATGTTTCTATTTAAACTGAATCTTCAAAATAGGAAATTTAAATAGGAAGTTAGAATTTCTTAATAAGAATAAATAAGTTCACAGCGACCATAAGGTTCCTTTGCTCAGATTACGTAAAGTAAAATCGCGGCCAAAATCCATAGATCTATATTTTATTACTGACGCCAAAGATCAGCACAACAACGCGAACGTGAGAGCGAGAATTCAAATTGTAACACGCTCACCATAATCATAATTTTTGTCCATACGCGAGTAAGAGAGACTCAAATGTCAAATCGCACACGATTCAAGTCAAAGAAGCACTAATTAATAAGATTAATTAGAGGTAAAATTAAATTAGAGCTAATTAAATAGAGCTCTAACATTAATTTAATACATTTAATTTTATTCATGATTATTAATATAGATTTAATGTAACAGCAAAGATAACTGTAACAACCGGTGTCAGTAAACTGAGAACTACCATTAAATAAAGTAAAGCCTTGGATACACTAGGGGACAAATGGAGCGACATGACGGGAAACATGTCGCTCAACAACTACGTGAATGTGCCAGGAACAATGTCGCGAAACATTTTGCTTGCATACATTGGGCAGCTTTTGTAGAAATGTCGCACGAGGAGGTTGTATCGATTAGTGCTGCGTACATACTTATATCGAATAGTTTAGCGTCGAAGTCTTATCGTACGGAGGGTATGCACTTTGATCTCTATTTCTTTTCGTGGTAATTTTAATTTTACGGCAATATCCTCCCAGGCGTCGTTTTTCTTTATTTCTATAGTCACGGTTTGAAGTGTCCCACAACAATCTATAACTCTGGTAGAGCTCGTTCAGCTGCAACACCATTTCGTTTCCCCTCACTGCTGACGGGGGCAAATGACGCGGGACTGACGCGCGGCACGTGCGCTCGCTCTCGAGGCGGGAGCTTGCAACACGTCCCGCGTCACGTAGATGTTTCGCACAATGTTGCGCGGAATGTTGCGGGACAGTGGGCAACGTTGCAGCGTCACGTAGACTCAATGTTGCGCGTCATGTTTGGGAACATTTTGTCCATTAGTGTATCCAACGCTTAACCATTAATTAAACTAACCATTAAATAAACTAACCATCAATTAACTAACCATCAAATAAACTAACCATCAAATAAACTAACCATCAAATAAACTAACCATCAAATAAATATTAGTTTGGCAGAAAGGATATGGGTTCACTTGTTGTATTTTATATTATTTACAGTTCGATCTGCGCGGCATCTAACGACTTTCGTATTTAGTATATAATTTTTGAAGTTACTGTAATTAATGCATTTATGATAAATTTTAATTACGCACATTTTTTATGCCGCCCTGAGTTACATCAATGTAGCCAGCCGAGCTTGGTGGACAGGTCCACTAATACAAAAAAAAAACAATTGAAGATCAAGGGTCAAATAGCTTAACAGATAAATAATCTTTAGAAATCTTGTTATTCTAGAAATATGTCAAAAAAGTGTTTAGACGCACATAAATTATCATCATTAATAGGATTACCGCCAATAAATAAGGCAATTGATCTACTATTAACTATATTAACAATTGACACATCTCTAAAGATATGTTATTTATATAGCAACTGGTTTAACTTGTCATAGGTCAGACATGTTTATTTATAACAACCAGCTAGACCTTCTGTGTAACGTAGAACGCATTAATATTATTAATAAAATGTTCTTTGACGGCGCAGCGTATTCATGTGACACTTCAATATAAAAGAAATTTACTTCGTGTGTCCGATTATTCCCACTAATCATTTTGTAATACTGATTACAATAATTGGACGTATTGCGAATTGGACCGACCGTAAACGATGTATCGGTCGGCTTTAGAACAGTAGGTACCTACTGTCCACTCTAGAACAGTGAACTCGCCAACCCGTTTAGCTAGCTAGATGTTTTAAGGCTCGCTCAAGCACCGGTTACGGATTACAATAATATTGTATTTTTAATCATTAGAAATCATTTCTCTATGGTTTCTATAGTTACTCTTCTTGCCTTAACACAAGTCGAATGTTAGTCTTTTAATAAAATCAATGCAAACACAAATAATGGAAGGACAATTCGGTGTACAATAATCGATTTTTTTTTTTTTTTTTATATATACTAGAGGGCGGACGAGCAAGTGGCCCCACGTGATGGTAAGTGTTACCGCCGCCCATGGACACCTGCAACACCAGGGGGCATGCGGGCACGCCGCCGACCTTGCAAAATCCTATTCACAGCTCTCTTGAAGAACCCCATATCGTAGCTTAATGGAAAGACCTCTTGAGGCAGTTCGTTCCACAGCCTACGGGTTCGCGGTATAAAATATTTTTTGGAGCGAACAGTGCGCGACACCTCCGTATCGAGGAAATCCGGATGGACCGCACTTCTGTGACGGGAGGTGCGGTTGTATAAACCCGAGGTGGGAATTATATTAAACAGTTCCTCAGAGCATTCCCCATTGTACAGGCGGTAGAACACACAGAGAGACGCAACGTCTCTCCGAATGCTGAGGGGTTCTAGACCGCCCGTGAGAGTGGGATCGTCGACAATACGAACAGCACGTCGTTGGATGGAGTCAAATGGGTCCAGTTCGTATTTCGGTGCGCCGGCCCAGAGATGAGAGCAATACTCCATATGGGGCCTCACTTGAGCTTTGTAAAGCATAAGGAGTTGCCCAGGGGTGAAGTACCGCTTCGCTCTGTTCAGCACACCGAGCTTTTTGGAGGCCATTTTCCAGATGACCCCTAAATTCGACTTTGCTGGAGATGTCGACACCAAGGATCCCGATACTCTCCGAGATCTTAAGAGGCATGCTCTGAAAGCGAGGTGCTACGACAAAGGGGCTTTTTGAAGTGCATCAATCAGTCTGCAATTTTTCCCGACATATTTGTACTCGTGGAATACACACATCAACACTAATTAATTAGATCGATTATTTTTTTAAATCATTGATTTTATTGAAATGTAAATTGAATTCCCGTTGGTATTTTTAATTAAGTTCTTAGTTATATATGATATTAATAGAAAACACGATAAACAATGTTCTTTATAGCTCCTATAGTTTACAATAATAAGGCCATTACAAATATGAATATGAAAGACTGTTTGCAATATACCTAACATTTGGGATTTTCGCGTTTTGCACAGATATTCATCTAATTAAACTGGTCTACCTTATTTATTTTACTCGACGTTTCAGTTGGGTTACACCAACCATGGTCACGAGCTGATACACGGTGACAAAGATAAATACCTACGATCTTGGTCGTAGATAAATACGAAAGACTGTTTGTTTGTTAATGCAGCAATAGACCGTAATTAAATTTTGTTTCAGTGTTATTTTTACCAAGGGGAAAAAAAGCTACCTGTTATATCGGCCCTCCTGGCCGAAGGACGACCGACGCTACCGCTCCCGGGTCGTCTCCACTCAACCACACTGCTGCAACCACACCATCAGCCTATATCTCTCAACTGCTGGATCGCTACCAAACACTCGTCTCATCTTCGAGTCGTCACATTCAGCTACTACTAGCAAACTTTTTCAAGTCGCTTCATCTGGCCAGAGGGCTTCCCTTCTCATACTGTAACAGCTAGCTCCTTAGGTAGGTACTACATTATTTCTTAGTATAGGGTATATAGTATTATGGTTTTTTAAGTGAAAACTATTCCAACTTATTATACTTTGATATAAACTGATATTGATATTCCAAATATTATAAACTGATACTTTGAAGAGGTAATTTTCTAATAATTAAATATCCAAGTTGGTTCACATTTCGACTAGGTACTTACGTGGTTCCTCTTTTATTTCTTTGATAAATTGAACCTGTTCTTTAAAACGGAGATTCCGTTTAACAATTATTTTAAAAAGATTTCGTTAATAATTAATTCAAAAAGTAGCTTAATTTACTCGTATTATTGTTTATTATTATAAATTATAACATATTGATTATTCATACATAAAATAGATTAAACGTTTGTCCTGTTTTTTTATTTGCACACACTTAATACCTCAATGTGATAAAGTACAATTTCATGTTCAAAGGATTTGACATCTAAAAGCACATCTACATAGATATCTACCATAATATTTACTTTGTTACTTCCATTTTCCACTACATTGTCGTTAAAACATTTACCTGCATCAAAAAAGTCGATTCACACGGTGAAGTTAATTAATATTCCAACTTCTATCTGAACCGTATTCGACTAAACGACATGTGGTGCATCCTTCCACCAGTTACGTCACAATCAAATCTCATTTATGGATGATACGTTTAATTTGCGTTCCATTTCTGGGTCAGTGTCATGTCCTACTTCTAATGGTGGTGTTGGGGCACCAATGAAGCACATACTTGGAGATATAACCTCAATTTATAGAAATCCGGCGTGTGCGCGGATCGCGATAATAGTTACGCTGAAGCGTCGGGTTGCGCCAATTCGACGTGGAAGCGAGACTGAGTGCCACACGCGTACCGCTCGCACGCCGGCCGCTCGTCTTAAATAACTATTTTTTCTATTAAATTCCCTTTTGAAATCCAATAGATCAGTCACTGATCTTCTAACTTCAACATTTTCAATCGCCTAGACATTTCTGTGATAGTATTTAGTGAACACGTGTCAATTACCAATGTTGTGTTGGTTAGAAATCGCTCGACCGAGCATGGTGATTCTGTGAAATAGGTCATGGTATACGATCAATTACTGACCGATGCACTGAGTAAGTAAATGCTTCAGTTTATTTACTAATTCATGGTCTTTATCTTGGACTGCAGTCTTTCCGAAATCTTTTATTTTGCGTGTTTTTTTTGTTACTGTAATTTGAACTGTAGAGGTATCAAAATTTTACATATTTGTGGACAAAAAATGTTTTAATATTAGTTCCGACGAAATCACTCGCGTATGTCCGATTAAACTGGACTATGTACATTCCTAACGTTGTCTTGTATTTCAGTTCAGTAAGTCTTCTTAAGCGGATTGTTTCGCACACAATAACCTATAAGGCATACATTGTCTGTTCTTACAACAATTTTTAATTTTTAATTTTTATCTAAAAACTACACACGATCTTGTGTTCCTTTTATTCGCTATAGGTCACAACATTACTATTTTTAATTTATATTCTAAAATGGTCAAATCAGGTTAAAAATAAACTTAACCGCTGTCATGACTGCTAGGTTATTGAACTGCACTTTCTCAGATGACGTTTTTGTTGCAAAAAAGTCTCATAACGTCTCTAACAAAAGGTGTACTCTATTGTTATTTTTTACCCGCTTATGTTAACAATACAGACATTCCTATCGATATTGAATTTTGCTTGTTTGTTGCAATAGCCGTTCGATACCTCATAGTCATAAATCTCATAATACCTATTAATATTTTTATCAACTGTATCAGTAATCTTTGTTAATGACATTATTAAGTAGTGTAGTATATTTTTGTACTCATTTATTTGAAAAATACATACCAACAGTTATATTTGAATAAATTAGTTCAATCATAAACCTGAAAAGTCTCGACTTACTATCCATACTCTGTAATTTAAATATAATTATAATATAATATAATTGTAATATAATATAGAAGAAGAAAATATAAATACGTAAGTTATTATAATTTATAATATTTAGTTATTATAATTTATAATGCATGAAAAAATACTAACTCGAACTGAGAAGTATAGCAATAATGAACGGGTATGGGCAAATACAATATAATGATTGGTTTATGGTGAAACTTCGTTTTTAATTGAATTTCTTTACACAAGCACTCATCACTAAAGTTTTTAAATATTTAAGTACCATATTATTTTACGAAATGGACTAAACGCTTAGCTACTAGCAAAAAGTTTTTAGTAGTTCTGCTGGTAATTAGAACACATATAGAACACTTTAGAACACCTTTAGAACGCTGGTAACACCTTTAGAACGCTGGTAACACCTTTAGAACACTTTAGAACGCTGGTAACACCTTTAGAACGCTGGTAACACCTTTAGAACGCTGGTAACACCTTTAGAACGCTGGTAACACCTTTAGAACGCTGGTAACACCTTTAGAACACTTTAGAACACCTTTAGAACGCTGGTAACACCTTTAGAACACTTTAGAACACCTTTAGAACGCTGGTAACACCTTTAGAACGAGCTAAAATGACAGAAAATCGTACAATATCAACACAATTCAAGATACTCTGTTTTTACAGGTACTCTGTTGTTACAGGTACTCTGTTTAAAAAGTACAACTAGATTTCACTTTGTTAAAGACCAATTATAACCACATTCAGGGCCGGCCCTACCATAGGGCGAACGGAGCAGCCGCTCCAGGCGCCAAGACCCAGGGGGCGCCTCAGTGGTCCTGTGAGGAGTGCAGTGTAAACGAGCATGGCTGTTTTCAATCGACAAATTAGACACAGACTTAAGATGTTGTCGAGATCTTCTAAGTTCCATGCTTGCACGCATAACTGGTATGTATTAGGGGCAAGCAAGGGGGCGCCATAATTGGATCTCGCTCCATCCTAAAACTTGCCTCGGGCCGGCACTGACCACATTGTTTGGAAGACTCGTTCAAATGATTGCTACGCGTATGTGGAAGCACTGTGCAACCACCCGCGCGGGTAACCATGAAAAATATATATACAAAAAACGGTAAAACATAAGAATATAACTCCTTCAACTCACATTGTATGTTTTTATATATTTCACAGTATGTGACCACCATCATCATTAGTTTTTGTTACATTTTTTATGCGTAATAATAGTCGTGGGAAAAAACAGTTCAACTTACGAAGTTCAAGCGCAGATAACGAGTGAGTTAATAATAAAAATGTGTCACACATTTAGATTCAGTTTTTGTTCTAATGGAAATAGTTGATAACCTTTTGGTTTGATATACTCGTAAGTAATATCGTCATGTTGTATGTTAGTATGTTTCCTTTTCATATTTGTTATTACATACTAGCTGTGCCCGGCAATTTTTTTGCACATAATATACCTATAGCCTATGTCCATCTGGAATAATGTACCTTTGAAATGGTGAAAGAATTTTTCAAATAAGTGCAGTGGTTCCGGAGATTACCCTCTACATACACACAAACTCACAAAATTCGCACTCTCTCTTTATTGTATTAGTATAGAAAATAAGTAAGACAATATGTACATTTGTTCTCAATATACTGGGACGCCCCTCAAGCCAGGTGAACCGACGACTTGATGAGGTTCGCCGGTGGTGGTTGGGTGGCAATACTCGAAGATCGTCTGTGGTGGTGAGCCTTGAAGAGGCCTATCTCCAGCAGTGGAGAGACATAAGCTGATGGTATGGTATGGTAATATACTTTTGACTCCCCACACTATGCCATCTCCTCAAGGAGGATTGGGAGGTGTAACGAAATCAACAAAACTCCTCGTCCCGTTATAATTCCTATTCCTCATTTACTCAACCCTTCATCCAAATCCATTCCTGAATCTCCTAAGGTTGAAATACAGCGCGGATGTCCATGGGCGACAGTATCCATTTACCACCCAAGTGGACTATATACTCGGATGTCGCCTTCAATCTGCAAAAAGAAAATTAAGACTTTATTGAGAGTAACATCTCAATAAATAATCCTTTTATTGAGCACATCATTGAGCCAGAATAAATGGGGTGATCATTTTTTACCTTAGAACCGCAGAAGACCTATCTTCTAGGTGGGAGCTATGGGTTATATGAATTACATTTTATTCTATTTATTTTAATACTTATTTTATAAACTACTAGCTGTGCGCGGCATGTGTTGCACGCCCGGCAATTTTTTTGCACATAATATATAGCCTATATCCATCTGGAATAATGTACCTTTCAAGTGGTGAAAGAATTTTTCAAATAGTTGCAGTGGTTCCGGAGATTACCCTCCACATACGCACAAACTCACAAAATTCGCACTCTCTCTTTATTATATTATTATAGATAGTATAGCGTATGCTAAAAATAGAGTCTTTATTGAGAAATATAAAAACAAAACCATTACAATTTCATTTCACTACATAAGCAGATAAATACTGAATCAATTTGATTGAAAGAAGACAGACTTCTATTGATTGAAACTCAATCGTATATATAAGCACTAGCGATTTATCATAAAGGTTCATAACCGCAGAGTCGCATTCATTTACTTTGCTTAATTAATCAGAGTTATTTCACTCCTGTCCTTCAAATCTGTACCACTTGTAATATGTATTTATAATAGTGTCAACATGGCCCGACTATAAAAATTGGTAGGTAGTAAGTAACCTACTGGTTTTACTCTGAAGTTCAGTCATAAATCCGTGTATGGTGGTAATAAATTGATGAAGTTGAAATCAAAGGCACAGTTTAAAAGTTTAATGTTTATATTTTCGCTTTGAATATCGAGATATCACTTTATAATAAGGTTTTCGCATCAGACATCAAAGTGGTATTGTCGATCGTTAATCGTAAACGCTAATTGGTTACCATACCATATTTTCAACTATGTCCCTTCCCTGCAGGATATATATCTCTCGATCTTCGGCTCTTCTCATCCAACCACCACTGCCGAACTTCTACAAGTTTTCGATCCACCAATCGGAGAACGTCTCCCACTGCGCTCTCCGTGAACTCGAATTTGAGTATTTATCTACCGCAAATATGACCTGCCGCTGTCTAAGGTGATTCTACGAGTGTCTTTACTCATTCATAATTCTGTAGCGAATCACTTTGTTTCGCATGTTATCCCAAAAAAGACAAGAATATTACTTACTTACTATTTATAATTACTTTTCATCTACGTTACCATCTGTTAAGAAGCGAAATTTCTCTAAAACATATTAACACCTAATAAGTATTCAATATGTTTATGCAACAATGTAAGAATAATCTTTCTTCAGTTTCGAAACTTACTGACCGTCGAACCAAAGCAAATATATTTATTGTTCCTGGCATGCACATGTTTAATTAAGAGTATTTTTAGTTATTGAATACCGGATATTCTATTCAACGTTAGTTCTCTTTTAGTACTTTCAATAAAAAGATCTTAGCGTCCAAAGAGTATATATAGTAGGTTAGCTATTCCAAGTTCAATTATTATTTATAGACATAAAATGTTATGTTGAACTCGATATTTCATCATTAAGTATTACTGCTTGGACAATCCATATCAGCTTATAACGTCACACTGTGCAATGCAGGACAGAGGCCTCCCCTTGAATCTCCCTTTTTGGTTCTGGGCCATCATAATCCACCACCACGCGGACCTACTAACTAAGTGAACTATCTGCTGATCGGGCACCTTCTTTTATTAAAACAATCTTAACTCAACAAAAGTCATAATTGCTTACATCATGTATTTGATCAATTGTAAATGCAGTCGCTTCACACCAATGTCTTAATTATTGTTATCAATTGCGTAGCTGCTTCACCAACAATAATCATTTCGTGATCAAACGAGTTTTCACATGTAACAGAGTCTTTTGTTTTTCATAGCATTCTATGCCATTCCATGTCATTATTGACCGGCTGTAATATAGACTCTGTTAAAGCTTAAAGTCTTAGTCGATACATTTCTTAGTGACGGAGATTCCATCTCGCGCTGACCTCCAGCGCAATACAACGGTGCCACGGACTTTTTGGCAGGAACTCGAGAAGTGAAGTTGAGTGATTGTTTGATTATTGTAAAAATATTTTACAATAATAGTTTAATAGTGACAGTTTATTATAATACTATAAACTTCAAAAGTGTTTCTCGTGCGTAATGTTTGTGATAATGAAATAAAAGCTAGGGACTGCGTTTTTCGTGTGCTTTCAAAGAGTCTTCTTCTGTCCTCAGTAAACCGCCTATCCTTCTCCCGAGTGACTCCTGATTTACTTCGACGGGACTGGACATTAATAGGATACGTTTTAGACTTTGATATTGTTTATTACGAAGAAAACTTGACACTGACAGAATGTGCTAATTGCACTATTGCCATATATCAAGAAAAAAAAAACGGTGTCACGTGCTTAACTTACATAACTTACTTGCTATGATACATTAAAAAAATGTTAGCGAGGCGTAGTGATATGTTTCTTATGGAAAAGAACGAGTTCTAAGCAGGTAAGCAATGGAATTTTTAGAGAAATCTTTCTAATCAACGTACTAACTCATTGGTTTTTGTAAACTGTAGTGTACCTTCTGTTGAAATAAATAAGTAATAATAATAAATAATAAATCAGAAGTTTATTTTAAATGTATTTTTTATTTAGAAACTAATTAATATAAACAAAAAAAAATACAGACTATGACAGTAGACCAGCAAATTAGTAGTATGAGAAACAAAAAGGAGAACAATGCAAGAAAGACGAAGTTAGCATCATCCAAGCGAGGATATTTCCGAAAATTGTACTGAGTACTTGCACAGACACAACCAAGCGGCCAGAATTATCCACCAAGAGCACGCTCTGAAATACGGTCTCTTAGAACAGAGGTTGCCTTACTATAGGTACACACCGGAGCCGGTGCTCGAAAACGACCACGCAAAGCTCTACTGGGGCCGGCTCGTCATCACAGACAGGACTGTTCTAGCGACTAACCTGACATCATGTTGATGGACCGGGCGCAGTCTAGGGTGGTTCTAGAGGACATCACTTACATAACTTATTCAATTAGATATAAATACATACATACATATCTATATCTGCATTCAATATTAATTTGTAAATAAGAATCAAAGTTGACAAGGATACATAAATAAGAGGGAATTATAGTCTCCAAGGGATGAAATAGAACAGGTTAGAAACAAAATGGCAGTGAGGGGAAATTATTTGGTAAAGAAATAAAATAGTACTCTGTAATATCTTTTCTGAAAAGAAATGCTAAATTTCTTTTCAGTTATTTGATGTTATTTGATGTTCACACCTCTTGGAATTTGTAATAAATATACCTAATTACAATTTAAACCGTTAAAATCTTATTTTTTTTAAATTTTACTTATAATACTTTTTTTTACTATTAAATCACATAAGTCCTTTGGGTTTTATGTCAGATTTATTTCATCTTCCATTGCTTAGGTACCAATTCCGTAGTTTATGTGCTTAACATATGTTTTATTTTAAAAAAAAAATGATTTGTACAATGAAACAATTTTGTATGTTACAATTATTATTATTTAAACTCTTTATACTTTTCATTGGTGACGACATCGATGTAATAACTGCACACATTCGCGCTTCTAAATTTTTTTGGTCAAGTTAGTCTAATGCCAGGTTATAAATGAAATAAGTAAGCATAGAAATGATTTACTTTAATATTTCTAAATCTGGTAAACATTTACGTTAAGTACATAATGTTATTCATTAATTCGTTACTGTAACTGATTCATTATCACCTCTGTTGTATAGCGTTACAGCTTTAAAAAAGTCTCACAATACCGACCTTACCGAGCTCCAGTAACAAAACAAACAAAAAACCACCTAAAATAATTATAAATAATTATATCTGTTGCTACTTACTTTGATACAAAAAAATATAGTCGTGCCATTATCAAGGTGAGTTTAAATTATAACCCAACATGAATGTAGCAACCCAGCCAAATTATAATCAAATTAATGAACTTAAAATGTTGTTAAATTACAAAACCAAAATATTAAAATTTATAAGAATTGTAAGTGTTAAAGGCGCCTAAAACAATAATTATTAAGATCTTATTAATAATCACCTGTAGTTTATAGTTTTTATTTTTAACCATATAATCGTAATCGTAACCAACTGTTTTATAGTCCACTGCTGGTTATATGCCCCATAAGACCTGGCCGAACGGGTTGGCTTTTAGGGATGGTATAGTTCCTCAGGGCTTGTGGTCACGGTTTTGTTATTTTAAAGCCGGCCATCACCACACGGCCAAGTTTTTATGTTTTCATTTTTGAATCTCACGAATTCCACGGCCTTGGAGTTTTTCATCTTAATCTTAACACGAAAATACCCACGCGAAACTCTAATTTTGATGAATGGGAATATAAAGTAATTAATCACCAGAATGCTAGTTGCATTTACCTTGATGATTATTTAGATAGAGATCATGTTGCGAGCTTTGTGGTGTAAATTTAAAAAAAAAATGCCGTTCTGATATATTTCTACGAGTATATACCTATGTGTGTTTACCCCTTTCCTTTGTAATTGTAGTCCTGTAACTTGAATAAAATTGACTAAAACTTGAATAACTTGAGTCTTATTTATCTATGAGTCTAGGTAGCGTGTTCCGTCTTGGCCCGGCCAGTCTCTGTCGAGATCAACAGTGTTACAAATAATTTGTCATTTCTTAACTGATAATTTAAAGAAAAATAGGGTTGACAAACCCAATAACTTCTTTGGCGGTGCGCATCCCTAGCTCTCTAGCTCACAGACAAATCTTATTTACGAACGAAAAAGTGTTTACCATTGTGGAACATTTTAACAAGCAGAATGATTGAGTTTATGCTCATAATTCTAGAGAAGCTGCTCAGTTGGTCAATATGGTGCAACGTGGCCATTATCCGGCTTCAATGATGGTTTGGTGGGATGTTAACTATCGAGGAATGGCTGTACAATATTTTTGTGAAAAAGGTATTAAAACGTCGGCTCAAGTATATCAAAATACTATTTTTGAGAAAGCGTAAAGCCTCTTAACAACACCTTGTTTCATAACCAAGAATGGTTCTTTCAGCAAGACTCAGCACCAGGTCATAAGGCCTCGCTCAACATAGGTGTGGCTAGAAACTAATATTCCCGACTTCATTACAGCTGAAGACTGGACGTCATCTCGTCCCAATCTCGATTATGATTTAAGGTCCGTTTCAGGGAGCATGGCATGCTCTAAACGCCATGATAATATTGAATCTCTAAAGTATTACACATTTAAGGTGTCAATTTTCCCATGGAAAGGGTGACCACAATATTTGAAAGATTATATAAAAGCAAATGGTGATAATTTCGAATAAACATTATATTTTTTAAATGCTTACCTATTTATTTCTTAAATAACACAAATTCTTCTAATGAAATAATAATGTAGAAATAAAAATACCAATGTTTTCTTTGTAACAATGTTTATGGGTAGACTATGTACGCATAACTAAATAAATGATCAAGTGTCACAGGATTTACTGGAAGAAATCTCCTTAGGAGATAAGCTCGCCTGTTATACTGTTAAACATTATGTACTATATGTGTATATACAATAAAGTGTATAAATGAATAGATATATACATAGATAGATGCTACTCATTATACTGTTATCTGTTTGTAGGCACTATCTGTACTTGTACTTGTATCAGCCTATAACGTCCCACTGCAGGGAACAGATAATTTAATTATTAAATATATCTTATCTATCTCTATATAATGTGACTTACCTGCAACAAGTGAATAATTACACGCAAACCTGCTATTGTAGCCAACATAAAAACTTATCAATCTATAAAAACCCGCTGCAGTAGACGCAGATAATTCCGATATATTCACGAGGGCGTTTAGGGACATAACGCAGTTGGGTTATAGCCGCCCCAATCCAGTACGCCAGGTTCTTCCTATGGAGCTATCAAATTATAGGTTATTCAGAATGAACGGCGGGACGAATGTGCCTTACTAGCGGACGCGGATCTAGTTCGTATTATCAGCTACGAATATTACACATGCCTCATATCTTTATTGATTCTCAGGATTTGGTCTTCTTAACTACCTCATGATGTTATCCTTCATAATGTTTTCCTTTACCCCTGAGCCAGTGATAACGGCGAAGTATACTTAATATTTTATGAAAAGAAATTATTATTACAACGCTATTATCACAGTTGTGAAAACAGCGTGCTACACCCAGTTGAGATTCACTTTTCTGCTAGAATACCAAAAGTTTAAAAGCCTATCTATATTTGCATTTTTTGGAATCAATTTAAAAAAAATCACGGGTAATATTTTTTTGTCTATGTTTTTGCTGTTAACGTCATAAAACTTGGAACATCCATACAATGAACATGATAGGAGGGGCAGGGCGCACGCTGCAATCCAACCGCTGGCCTCGTTTACCTCTCTCACAGAAGACTACCTTGAAATGTACTGCATTTCCCACTTTAACCTATTCCCCAATGTACATACGTGTTTCGGTAGTGAGCCATTCGGTAGTTCATAGTGAGATACGCCAAAGCCCATTACTATTCCTTCCTATCCCTCCCAATTTTCTCCCCTTTCACCAAATCTATTCCTACATCTCCAAAGGTGGGCAGCGCAACTGAGGGCGTGTCCACGTTTGTCATTTTGGACTGATGTTGACATGTGCCGCAGATGTCTATGGGTGACAGTGTCGACTTACTAACTTAGGTGAACTGTACGCTCGTCTGCCACATTCTTCCTATATAAAAAGCATCCGTATAACAGATACGTACAGATCCGTATAAGTACAAATTCAATGGTACCGCCTGAGCTTCCAACTCGAGAGGTCACGAATGTGTGTCAAAAATACATATCGATAAGCTCTCGCCGCTCCAATGAATGGAAACCAATGTCACTGTAAATAAAGTTATGACTGGAAGCGTGTAATCTAAGACTGTAAATGATATTATCTTGACTCTGCAAATTCCTTTTCACCATTATCTTAAACAAACATCATTTTTACGTAGTCATCACATTGTCAAGGTTTCGACTGAAGAATATTTGTGATGACACCGACTCAATGTCACGTCTTGGTGTCGTCTCCAGTTGTTCAACGAGCAGCGGTGCCACAAAATTTGCAAATTGATCGTTAAAAGAAATGATACTTTATAACGCGGCTATATGAGCCACATACCGTAGCGCCGCCTCGCATAAGACAGCGCTAGTGAATGCCAACAGCGCTACACAGCGCCGTAAGCGTAGGCGATATACGTCTGCCCGCGCGTTTTTGTTATGTTGGCCATTTTGTTATTAAACGTTGGCAGTACTTTTTCACAATGCCGTTAAGAATAATAATATGAGCGTCCCGAACTTGGTAGCGTATTCTTATTACAAGTGTTAATATTCAAAGAGCATCCTACTCATTATTTGTTGAAAAAAATATTTCATCTGAGCTAGCCTGGCACGCCATAACTTGTCGATAAAATGCAATTATAAGAAAACATACCTCACTGAAATCTTAGTCTTACGAGATTAACATTTATTAAAGACCTTGTTTCTTTGAACAAGATACAGACTCAAATGCTTACTATAATAAACACAAAAACCAAAAATAATGTATGGGAAATATAATTTATGAGCGAACACAAAATACATATTTCTTACATTACATTAAAAAACTTAAACCTAAAATTTAAAAGAAACTTTTTTATTGTACAGCATGCTCAATGTACGAGTAGCTATACCTATATATTGAGCATTCTGAACAAATTTTGGTCCCTGTGCCATGGTACCTCGCTGGATGGCTTGGCTAATGCGTTGTGTGAGGTAATGACCAGTATGTCTGGTGACTTGAAAGGCCATTAGGCCCACAAAAATTAAGCTGTTCAAAAAAAAAATATCCTCTGTTAAAATACACTCGATCTTCCGCTCTATTGAAAAATTTAATCTATCTTTAATATTTTAACCAAATTTTAATTAACACTTCATAAATAAAGGTAATTAAGGTTTTAGTAAGACGTTAATTTTAGGTACACAAAATTGAATGTCGAAACTTGAACATAAACTGACGACAATAGAACCATAGTGATGCAAGTCACATTTTCATCTTTGTGAGAAAATATGGGAAACGCGTTTGGACTTGTTGTAAAGAAACCGATGACTTGTTACTAGTAATTCTTTAATAAAATGATGTCTGACAAGTTGGAACAAAGGAAAAACAATGTTATATAAAATTATTTTTATTAAAAGAAACAAAATCTTGGATTTTGCACACAAAAAAAACCACTTGGATCACTCTAGCAGAAACAAAAACTAAAAATTAAGTTGTAATGTCTAGTATTATTCTGAGATCAAAAGTAGAAAGACTGAAAATTTAAATAGTTAACCAAAGCTAATTATCTCCTAATATGGCAGGTAGCATATCTTGATCTTGAGGCTCCTCACCTATTTCTCTTCTGGGAACATGTGGGATTGATAGGTAGAAACGATGATGAATTGGTGTAACAAATTTCAGATTTCAGATCTTGCATCTTTTTGAATGGTATGGGCTTTGCTCCCGTAGCTTGTTCCGGTACATAGCTTTTAAGGTTTAAAAAAAATGCCTCCAAATCCATATCACTTGGTTTGAGGTCAATCACTTTATAATTTTCAGAGTAGTCATCGTTGTAACTCATGAGGCTTGATATTTATTTTATTTTACGCATTTTTGATATTTTTGCGCCTTCTCGCAAAACAGTTTGGTAGTCTATAAAGTGATCTGTTAGATTTTCAAAATCGAGAAACTTGTCATTCATATCCCGAACTATGAATGGTTTATGTTTTCGGCAGTTACGCCCGAGATCCATCCATGCCTGCGGCGTGAAGATATCAGTCCTCTTTTTTTGTTCTCGACTTATGAAAGTAAAGTCAATGTCGTTGGGCAAGTATGTATGACCACTCACTAGATAGTGCATGATAATAAACATCATAAAATGTAAAATATTCCAGTTTCTGTTTTGACCAGAGCAGCAGTCACTAAAAAAAGTTTCCGGTACAGAATCTTCTGTGAAATAATAGAGAGAAGACATTATTTCCAGAGAGCCTCTTGCCCCACACAGTGCTCTCTGGCCACATATTCATAATAACTATCCCTCCTTCCTTTAAAAATACATGACTTCCGAAATTGAGCATCTGAAGTTGCCTTAAATAATAGACCCCCCCCCTGTATTCAAGTGCGGAAGAGGAAGAGTGCGCAAGTCAAAAGTTTTGTCGATTAGATCAGTATGGCAAGATATGATTTTGCAAATTGCGTTAATTCTAAAGTGAGAGGTTGCGATTTCTCAAGGAAAATGGTAGTGAATAGCACTTGGATAAGTATGGCATGGAAGAATTATGTTTTTTTCGTAACTACATGCTAAAATCTTTATTTGAGAAAAATGACACTTGGATCACTATGGCTCTACTATCGTCAACTTCACTCTTGGGTAAAAATAGGTACAGAATAATCCATAAGAACTTTTTATACAGAACATTTTTTAATTATATTTTTAAACAAAATAATCCATAAAAACCTTTAATCCGACAACAATTTACTCGTTGTAATATTGTTAACGACAATCATTGTCTTCAACCAAACAATAGGTAGAATTTCATTTCGACCCTCGCTTTATTAAAAGCTTAAACCTTTCTGACAACCTTAACTAACAACTGGATTAAAATTGTTTAATTTGGATTGAATCTAACAGCTGGTAATGATCCTTGGCTTTTGTCCCAATGACAACTTTAATAATTAATCATTCATATGCACATTACTAGTAACAATTGTTGTCTGATGTCTTTTGTCTTCTACAATGCGATTCATAACCATGCCTTTTCAATTACCGTACGCACTTTGAAATTAGTAGACTAACTACATATGTATTGGAATTATTATTTATATCTTCAGTCCCAATCACTCTCATTCTGTTTCCGTTGTTCCATTATCCTCCTTTTCCAATCCTCTTTGATATTCTAATTCCTTAAAATTCTTTCTTCTTAAAATTTTTCTTCCTAATTCTAATTCCTTAAAAGGCATTTGTGGATTGTCACTTTTCACTAATGTTTACATGTGTATCGTCCATCGGTAAAAGTTTCATCTCTTCTGTATAAAAAATTTTAACGAAAAAGAATTAGACGACACTAGTCACTTATATTTCTGTTCATAGATTTAGTTTAGTTTTTATGTAGTCACAGCAAAATGGTTCAGAAAACCATTTTTTATATTTATTATTGTAAAAAATTACAGTGCAAAACATCCAATGTTATATACCTTCGACTTCTTATCATATTAAATTGTATTTTTGATATATTGTATACACACACACACACACACTCTTATTATACATTACACTTTCAATTTCTCAATGATTCTATCAGTTGTGTCATGTCATACAACACCACCAATTATTTGTTTTAACAACACATTGATATTTTAACAAGTAAAAATGATTCATTGCAATGTCTTAACAAGTCAAATGAACGGGTCACGACCTACGAGCACTTTATATGCACGATATGTTCGAATGGAAGCCAAGGTTTGGTAGCAATCTTGTCGTTGATTTTGGAAGTCTGTTGCTAAGGAGCTCTTGTTTCAACGATTCTCCTTGAACTTCATCAGTATCAACAACCGCAACGTCATTACTGTCAGTTTGTATTGTAATGTATATTTGTATGTTTTCCAAGCTCTCTGTATTATGTGCAATCATTAGTTCTAGATTTTAGATTTGGATCTTATATTGTATTCGGATTTATACATAATCATTTTTATCAAATCCGACTCCGTTTGATGTGCAATGTTAAAATCTACCAAATAGTACCGATAGATTAGTGATTTGATTTATTTATTAATTTTTTTTTAATAAAGCTATCCAGAAACTGAACAGGACAGAACTGGATATGGCTGGTAATGTAATTTGATTGAAATAATATAATTTAATATGCGTCTAAATTACTCTGTTTATTATACTTTACTAACATAGATCTGTTCCAGATTTGCTGGAAGAAATTTCTACAGGATATAAGCTTGCCCTTTGTACATCTTTCCTTTTCTTCCTTTTTATATATTTCATGTTGTGTGTGTGTACACACAACATTAATAACACATTATTATATGAATAAACAAATATATTTAATTGATCTAACTATTATTATGGATGTATATGTCTGGAATAAATTAATAATAATTAAATCTAGTTTTACAAACGCATAAAAATGTAGAAATCTACCAAAACTGGTCATTTTGGATTCATTTGTCACAAACGATTTTTTCAGCCTTCCCTCTATAAAAAATCCTTTGTTCTAAATGAGAGTTAGGTTAGGAAATGGAATTCCAAATTGCTATATTGTTACTATCGAGAAATAATTGTTCATTTCCTGTTACAGGCTAATTCCTCTTTCTTCTTACATTCATTAAAAATAATAAATTATACATATATAATTACGACGTCCTTATAAACTAAATAATCAATTGTATGGTTTTCCTGTAGCAACGGAAATATCATATCGTGACGTATTCATCGATATGGGAATATCTCAAACCAATGGACGTATATACTTATAATACACACTATTTATACTTGATAAATAAAGTACAAAATATTAGACATTTATTATATTAAATTGACAATTCTAACGAAATTGTACAACGGAAATTACGTATCAGACAGACACCGCATTTTGGACAGCACTCGAATTATAATCATTATAATTTATTTGCATAAAAACTCGGTATAATTAGATTTAAGGTCATACAGATTATGTAAAACGTTATGTATGTTGTGGCAAGAAGAAAGATTTAAAAGCTTTGATCGAAAACATAATCGAGAGAAGTCAATCATACACTGCGCGCTAAGATCCATAAGTCGGCTCTAGACTCACCCCGTGAAATCGTGGCAAGAATTCACGACGTGAACCTGCGTGCCCCGAGAACACCTCTCTAACAATTGTTCACGGTCAACACGCGTTGCAAGAGCGTTTGCGGTACACGCCCGTGAACCCTTTGACGAGGACACAGCTTACCGATTCCGACCGGGAAACAAAAGCCGTAAACATGCCAGAAGTCTGCGAAAACCATCCACACGGTTATTCGCGGAGATTCACGGCGTAAGTCTAGAGCCGGCTATAGATAGGTACAAGTGGTACGTCACTCGAGACTGTAACGTCATTGTCTAAACACCGCCGGTATTTCTCCTTGACCACTAACCCACTGTACCTATATACGTACATACAGTGTATACAAGAGGTGCACACTTATCTTGTGATGCAGTCAATCGGGTGTATTATGTACGCCCAGCGATGCGCACTTCCTCGATACGTAAGGCCTCATGGAAGTAAAGGTCAGATCGTGTGACGGTGATACCACATTTGCCATTGCGGTAAAATCAATATCGATTTACATATCACGCATTTACATTTACATATCAAGCAAATATAAACTCCTTTGCAATTCGTTAAAATCAACTTATGGACGGTTAAATAACTCCAATAGCAAATACACCGTACAAAAAACCCCTATTTTCAGTTAGAGGAATGATTTTATGAACCTTTAAGTCATCATACTACAATTATTATGATGACTTTATAGTTGATAATGAATGATAATATTATGCCCTATTCTATTCTAAGATGAATGATCCAATCATTTTATAAATATTGGTATTTAAATTCGTTTTACATATTTCTAAGGGATAAATTAAACACCCATAAAAGTGACCTTACTAAAGTTTCGAATACGACATCTATCTATCATCATCACTACATATTATAAATTAAAGTCCCCCGCCGCGCTGAGTTTGTGTTTGTTCGGGCTAATCGCAGAAACTACTGTACGGATTTTTATACGCTTTTCACCAATAGAAAGAGGAATTATCTAGGATGGTTATGGGCTATAATTTATGAACATTTTGCGAAAATAAGCTAACTGTGTGATGATATTATCCACCAGAAGTCATCGGGCTATAGATAATTAGTGCTACCCGTGCGAAGCCGGGGCGGGTCGCTAGTACTATAATATAATAAAGAGGTAAAATTGTGTTTGTATATTGGGGGTAATCTCTGGAACTACTGAACCGGTTTCAAAAATTCTGTCACAAATAGGAAGCTACATTATCCGTGTCTAATATAGGCTATATTTTATAGAAAATTTAAAAAAAACAATTTTGTAAAAATAAAAAATACTCTTATGAACCGAAGCGAAGCGAGGGCGGGTCGCTAGTTCAACATATAACAAGGAATAAATAGTCATAAGTATAATATTTTTATAGAATTTTTCCCTATTAACCTTTTTAGTCCACCGCATCCGTACAATTATTATTTCTTACAATAATAACTAATAGATGTTATTTTAAAAATACAGACCTTTAAAATGATTGGTTTTGACCTGCTTTTGTTTAGTTTTACTACTAAGTATAGAAATATAGATTGCATTCGCGACATTGAACTACGTTTTTATTTTGAAAAGACTCAACTGACATTTAAACTTTTTTTTTAAAACTTAATGTGCAAAAGTAATTTGATTCATTCAACTTTTTTAAGTAAACATACCGACCTCCACATGGTGTCAACCCTTTGAAACAAATTAGCACAATTAACTATGAGAACGGCGGAAACACAACTAAATATAACATCATTTATACAAACTAAACAATCAATCATCTGCATCATTATGCAGTAAACACAACCTATGAAGAGGACGTTTGACAACAGTGTTCTTACATTTGATACCAACAACCCTTGTGAAACCATCACCTCCACAACTTCACCTAACAGCCATTTTGATGCTGGTAATCGTTCATCTTTAATAAGAACAATGTTATCAACTTCAATATTTTTTCGACCTCTAGACCACTCACTTCTCGATTTTCCCCCCAAAAAGTCCCCAATTATAACATCTTTTATGTTATAACATATAACTAAAATGGACACTAAACGATATCCATCAAAATTATGATTTACATCGGGGAAATATTAATTACCTCGTACATATTGTGAAACTACTTTAAAATCAATCTTGTTAGATTGATTTTATGACTCGTCAAATCTCCCATTAGTCACGAATGTCTCTCATACTGAGTCATTGTTGATCAAACTGACAATCAATTTAATTAGGTATCAACTTGTTTATTCGCAATTCGTTTTTCCCCGTGGCTTTGTCCGCTTGAAACCAGATCTCCAAATGATTTATGCCCAAACTTATTCTATCGGCGATCTACAGCAATAAGTTTAGACTGCAAGCGATATTCCTACATAGTCTAATGGCTAGGCAGGAAAGAGACAACTTTTGTTAAAGAGCATTTATCGCATATATGAGTTTTAAGCCCTTGTTTATCTCTTTGGCCTTTTTAGGCCCTGCCAGGCCAGCTCGCCTTAGTTCTCTGGCCGTAGTTTGGAGACCCCTGGACATCGTTCGCTGCGTCACCGCTACCGCTCGCAACTCTCTACGATAACACAGGCCTTAAACAAATAGTCGGTTGGTACCTTAGATGAAAGCAAATGGGGGAAGATACGGTACGTTCTTACATTGCGTTAACTGAAAATAGGCTCGAATGCGCTAACGCTTAGCTTATCGGTGACTAAGCGAAGCAAGCCCATTGGACTCGGTTTTGTTGGACACCATGCACGGTAAGTGAGTAACTTCTTTTGATTTGATATAAGCTTGATACTATGAACTTTCACTACGTGATAACTTGTAAAATCGCATGTTCGGTGAAGTAGTGCAAAAAATAATGATATAATATAAATTATTATCCGTGGCGTTGGCACCGCGTGTCATACGTAAATGGTGGACGGTATATTTTTTTTAGTGAATATAGTCTATGTTATATAGGTAATGCAGAACTCTTTCCGCGATCGACCATAAAAGCTCTTACGATCGCCCCCGTAGATCGCGACTGTTTGAGCAGCCTTGATTTAGGATCTATAAAGATATCGATTTAAACTAAACTATGAAATGTTGATGTAAACTATTAACTAGTAATTGGCCAATACGTTGATTGGCATGCTTATTGATTAGAAATAGGTTTATATTCCCAACGTGTTTCCCAACGTATGTGTAAACGGATTTATTTTTAAAATATCACTAACTCAGCGGTGAAGAAAAACATCGTAAGATCCGGAATTTCAAAAGAAATTATGTTTAATTTCTTAATTTCACCTCTACAACTGCCCAGTGCGGATGGTGTATACAGATGTTCTGTATTCACCAATCCGCACCGGGCCCTTGTAGAGGATTATGTCCCTAAACCCTGTAGTGACTTACTAGGGGAGGCTTGTGCCCTGCAGCGGGATATTAGAGATAGACGGACGTTTATTTATATCACTTTAAATTTATTTGACTCCTTCCGACCATGTCAACTGTGTATAATTTATTTGATTGGTGGAGACAATATAGGGACATAGCCAGTATGTGATCTCATCAGACTGTGACGGACATCGATGTAGAACTGTGTTACTAACCGTGTAGTAGAACGGTAGCCTGCGAAAGAAAGACACTTATTTGTACATATACGAGTAGTTTAGTGGTGGGAACTCACCGATGAAACGAAACATCTCCCTTGTACGGACTTTATACGGATTTTTAGAATTGATTATAGCGCAATTAGGCGTTTTCGTGTTTTGTAACAACGACGAGCGGCGCGAGAAGTTGCGCTAACTTATGACACGCAGCGACAGACAGATTGCGTTATTTATCCGTCTAAAATCTAGACCAGATAATTGCACTTAGGGACAAATAGTACCAGAGAGACGTAAAGTTTACACAACAGACTTCAAAATAATAATAAATTCAGGGAACTATTTAAAAATAAAATCCTTCTATGTAGTATAATTTCAAGGATTACAGAGTGGGTTCGGTCCCTCCGGACCCCCTTGATACCTAACAACCAGCCCTTACTGCATCCACTGCTGGACATGGTCCTCCACATGTACATTGTCTCGTGCATGAGGGGTGTATGGCCTTGAAACACTATGTATGGCCGGTTGGCGAGTCCACTCTTTCAGAGGTGGTGTAGTTCCTCAGGGCTGGAGGTAGCCGCTACGTGACTGTCTCTAATCAGACGCTTTATATCATCTGAATACCTAATATAATTGAGTTAACCAAAAGGTTAATTGGTCATCTGCGACTAAACAGCATTTAATTCTCCAATTGACCCTTTAATCCGGGAATTAGGTGCAACTGGAAGTAATTTAGATTCTAGATACAGCTAATGCCATATCTGACTAATGCCTTATTTTGAATCTAAATTCTAAGCCTGCATACCAATGCTTAATACCTACATAGGTATATGTCCTTAGCTAAATTTAGAAGAGGCATATATCCAACACAGCAGAAATATCTTGATGATATCTTATGTACCGTTCGGGTTTTACTTGATTTTACTTTAATAATGGAGAACTTAAGTGTTATAGAAAACTGTGTTAATAATGGTGCTTTAAAAATTGTTAGTTTATGGATCTTTTTTTAACAAAAATGATAAATCGCAATATCAATTACTTATTGCTAATTAGTGTTCACGGTATCAATCTAAATTAGTGGTCATCTTATAATAGATATTAATCTACACATTTTTGTCGGCCACTTGAAAGTGGATAAGCTCATGGTCCAGCAGTGTGGACGTCAAAAGAGCTGAGATTACGGTACTAGATATCACGCAATTTGTTGTTCCATTTGGCACGTGCCATCAATGCTCTAATTATAATTTTAATAATCTAGTACCCACATATTACACGTATTGCTATCATTATTTAGTACCCGTTATCTTAGATTGGATATAGCCTATTGTCCACACAACAAAAGGCCGTCAACCGCAAAGTTATAAATATAAATAAGTACCTATTTCCAATAAGTATTGATGGGCGCCTCAAAACATTGTGATCGGAATACATAATCACATTTCTTGGAATAGAGATACCTTCATAAAGTACTCTTGTACAGTCAACAGAGTAATATCACTCGCAAACTTTACACTAAGAAAAAGTACAGTATCCGACTACAAACAAGGCACATCGTTTAGATTAGAATGTCATCGTCGCTTAGACACAGGCCTGGATAAATAAATGATTATTGGTCTTATAATTATAAGTATATTCCGAGCTGTGTCTCGTAGCACCTTATGCAACCATTCGGTCTAATAAACCAAACCAAACCGTGTTCGTTACCAAAAACGACGCGACGTAACAAACGTCTTATATCTCGTTCATTATGTCGATTGCGGCATTTCACGCGGCAGTGAGGAATAATTATTCCTTTTGTCCACCCCAAGGGGGGGTGACCCCTTGGGGTTAAATGTTCCTCTTGGCCCCATCAAAAGTAGAGTTGATATTTTTTAAATAAAAACAACCAGATTTCACCTCTCTGTTCAACCCACAGGTAGGCTGGTAGAGAACACCTTGAGGCATTAAGCTCGCGTTTTGTACGATATTATGCAATGAAGTTTTTTTTTTATAGAATAGATGGCAGACGAGCGGGCAGGCCACAACATGATGGTAAGTGGTCACCGCCGCCCATGGACACCTGCAAACCCAGGGGGCTTGCCGACCTTGTAGAATCCCGTTCCTGAAATGAATGAAATATATAAATTACTAAATAAATCATAATATTTCCAATTAAAAAATTATAATTCAGTGTTATTAAGGTTTCATTGCAACTTGCAACTTTTTAAATATTACAAATTTTATAAGCGGGCCAGTGAAAACATTTATTACAAAATAATTAATTTATACCATTTTCGTAATAAAAAAACAACATAAACCCCTCTTTTTATGAATACTGATCACGTCTTTATGAATACTGATCTGATATGTTCTTATATATATACAATATATTATATACGGTCTTTTACACGTATACCTTGAAGCCGAGTTCAACAATTAAGTTAATGACACATGCTTAATTGTAACAAATTATTTTATTGTAATGTAACTGTTCACATAATTATATAATATTTAGAAGGCAAAAAAAATTACATCGAGTGGTTTGAGACGGTCTCTAGCAGTTGAAGTTTAACTGAGAATCTTTTAATAAATTTATTTAATAATAAACTCTAAATTAAAGTTCGCTTAATCACACTACGCTTAATTATACTAATAATGAAATTTTAATTAAATTAATGTGGGAAGAAACATAAATAATTATTAAATGCACTCCGCATAACAAGATTGTCTAGTGAACAAGATGTGAAATTGTCTAGTTATAACCTCAACCGTGCGCTGGTTTTAATGCTACGGCCAGAGTTGTGTTTACCTATAGAGTAATTTATGATACTTACTTCTTGTATTCGAATTAGTATTCAAACATCAATAGTCATTTATCATCAGGCTACGTTTTGAATTTTGATATGGACTGTTTGAAACATTGAGAACAAACTGTTATTTAACTATTCCCCCAAAGACCGAAGCCCATTTTAATCGGACAGTTCGCTTAAACTTTTAAATGTTTTCGGAGCGGAACTCCGAACGATTTGTTTAACTTAGTTTTTAATGTTACAGTCCGTAGTTAAATCTTTGCAATTCATTTCAGAGTTCCACTTAAACGGACTTTGTTGAACTCCAACTTCGGAAACCTTTAAATCTACGAGACGTGACTCCAAAATGGAGGAAGGGAAGAAGGAAATAAATTTGGATTCGGTGCTGGAGAGTCTCGGGCCGTACGGACGTTACAATTTATTGAATTTCGCCATGTTGCTGTTCCCTGTCATGCTGAGCAGTTTCTATGAATGTGGATTCATATTTGAGGCACAGGAAATAGCTTACAGGTGAGAATATAGGTTTTTTTTATTATTATTTATTGAACAACTCAACAATAAATCCGTGCCCATTTTCCCAGCCCTTTCTCCAAATTCATTCATATATCTCCAAAGGTAGGCAGCGCATCCGGAGGCGTGCCAACGTTTGTCATTTTGGCCTAATGTTGGCATGTATCACGGATGTCTATGGCCGACAGTATCCACTTACCATCAGATGGACTGTATGCTCGTCTGTCGTCTTCATTAATAAAAAAAAATAGTCTGTAAATGTTGTGTTGTATTTGTGTGGTGTTTGTATTGTAATTATGGTCATGGATA
The DNA here is from genome assembly GCA_943735995.1 of Sesia bembeciformis. Classification (NCBI taxonomy): domain Eukaryota; kingdom Metazoa; phylum Arthropoda; class Insecta; order Lepidoptera; family Sesiidae; genus Sesia; species Sesia bembeciformis. The sequence continues at coordinate 13,153,114 of OX031040.1, forward strand.
GATATGTATACATAATATAACTTATTTATATTTTTTTAATAAATTCTCAGTCTCATTATAATTTAAGGTTTTTAACCATTTATTTGCCCTATTTTTGATATTGTATTTGTTTAAAAAGTATATATTCATGTGCTTGCTTATCTGGTTATATACGAGTACATGTTTAGTCATGTTTACCAGTAATGGGTGTGTCGTTTGTAAAGCAGTTTGATGCTTTTCATTATTGAAGACTAAGTCTTTCCGACGCTTATTTTCAATTAAGTTTTTATTAAAAAGAATAGAATTATCTGAGCGTAATATTACATTACTTATCTAATTGATTAAATACTCGTTGTCATACATATATATATATATACATATATATATATATATATATATATATATATATATACAGTGGTGGTCATGTAATTAGAAACGCCTTGTAATAAACCTCTACTTTCAGTATATAGTTAACCATGTGTATATATATTTGCTATTAAAAGGCTTTTGATAATCTTATAATATACCCACACTCATATTGCATTAAATTTTCTGGTATACAAATATATAAAACCCGTAAAATTAAAATACTTTATTGTGTAGTTAAACAAGTGAACGTTTAACGTAAAACCACACGTCGACAACTAATTAGAAACAGACTAAATAACTACTATAAAAGTTAACGAATGAAACAAAACACGAAATAATACGATTAGAAATCACAAATACTTTACTCACAGGCAATTAATATTTGGTTGGGTAGCCTCTGTTTTCGATTACAGCCCTACAACTACGTGGCATTGATTCTATTAACTTTTGACACCGTTCCAATGGGATGGATCTCCACGCTTCCACAAATGAGTGATAAAGTTGATTCGTGTTAGTGCTGCGTTTATCCGATACTATTTTCTTTACAGTATACCACAAATTTTCAATCGGATTCAAATCCGGGCTGTTTGCAGGCCAGTCTAACACGCACACCGATTCGTCTTTAAGAAATGTTTTAACGCTATTTGCCGTGTGTTTTGGGTCGTTATCATGTTGAAATACCCACGTAACAGGTAAATTTTCGTCAGAATATGGAATCACCGTCTCTTCTATAATGTCTTTGTACTGGAACTGATCCAGCATCCCTTCAATCTTTTTCACGGGACCAACTCCGTATCCCGAAAAACATCCCCATACTTTGATATTCCCACCACCGTGCTTAACTGTCTTCTTCGTATACTTGTTATTTAATGTGCCTCGTTGATGGGGCGACGTACGTAACGTTTGCCATCAGAATTCATCATATTAATTTTAGTCTCGTCAGAAAACAAAACTTTTCTCCATTGGCGAATCGTCCAGTTGCCATACTTTCTAGCGAAAGCTAAACGGTTTTTTCTGTGTTGCATGGTAAGAAGTGGTACTCTCCGAGCAAGCCTCCCGAACAATTTGGCTTCAACTAACCGCCTCCGGACTAGTCTTGTGGATACGTTTCGAGGATCTTCTTGAGAGAAAACTTCTTTTAGAATTTCATTTGAGCCTTTAAAAGGGTCCTTCTTAGCCAAACGAATCATAAGCATGTCCTCACGTGGTGTGGTCTTCCTTGGTCGAACTTTTCTAGGAACCTGGTCGGTTGTCCCATGTTGTTTGTAATGTGCAGTGGCATTAAATACCTTTTTCACGGAACATTCCAAATGTTCCGCAATCTTTTTGTATGACCAGTTTCGATTAAAACGCAGATGAACTATTATTTTTCTAGTAGATGTGTCACAACTCTTGTTTTTACCCATTGTTAGCAATAAATTAGAAAAATTAAGGATAAAAATTTCGAATTAGCGGCAAAAATATTAACAATGAGACGTGGCGATAGAAGGAGCCCGATTTTATTTGAAATCTCAAATTTGGAACAGATATCTTTTTCTGTTTCTAATTAGGTGTCCAGCGCCCAGTATGAAAGAAATCGCTATTTGTTTACATTGTTATTAATTAAAAAATATTCTTGTATTCATCTTAATAAATATACCTATGTATATGTTTTATCTAATATATGTAAAAACATTTTAAATCAGTAAAAAGTTTCAGCCATGGAAAGAGGATAATAATATAATGTTTACATTCACAACATACTCATAGTACTAGGCGTTTCTAATTATATGTCCACCACTGTATATATATAATAAAACAGTAAAACGGTTGTCTGTACATAATTGTAAGGTACATAAAAAAATTGGGAAAGAGACCATTTAGAAGCTACAGAACCCAAAACAGTAATTTATAAAATTTGTATGTCTGTTTGTTTGAGCATCACTTAAGAACTACTGAGCGGATTTCGGTCAGAAAAGATGTTATTTATTTTCACTAATGTATAGCCAAGTATCCTGAAGGAAAACTAATACATTTGTCATCTTCATATCGCACAAGGAAGTTGAGTTATTGAGACAAATAAAAAATATATAATATGTACTTTTAATAGAATTAATCAAAAACTACTGGATGGATTTTCAATCTGTGTAATCCATCATATCGGTGCTTTTACAGGTGTTAAAAATCTTTTACGGCTGCTTATTCCACTGGAGCGAAGCCGCAGGCAGAAGCCAGCGTTATCTATCTAATATTAGTTTCTAAAACCACTTTAATGAAATCTTGTTATAATGGTACTATCACTTGACTGATAATGTGAGCACGAGGATCGATGGCTGATAGTGGAAATGTCATGTCACGCAAATGATTCACGCCCTATTTGAATTCACGCATTGTGTCATTCACACGAGAATATCGGGAATACGCCGTACTATGAAGTTGAGGTCTTATTTGATTATTGTAAATATTGTGTATTAGCCATTTTGTGGTTCAATAGTGATTATTTTATTGAACTTCAAATTGTTTTTCGTGCGTGCTGTTTGTGATAATCAAACAAAATCAGAGGATTGCGTTTTTCGTGTATCACTTTACTGAGCGACTGTTGACTTATTTCGACGGGACTGGACCCGTCAATACGGGATACGTTTCAGACTTTGAAATTGTTTATTACGAAAGAAAGTTGACACTGGCAGAATGTGCTCATTGCACCATTGCCATATATGAAGAAGAAGAAAAAGGTGTTGCCGAAATAACGTAAACCTGAAACACGTCAACCACGTTATAGCGAATTATGTCAGGGCATAAACCATGTATCAACACGTAAAGTTTCGTTGTTCTATCTAAAACGTTCTTAGCGCGCGTATTTGTTTTGCGTAACTACCCGTAGAACAAAATATATACTAGAAATGAACACGAAAGAAATATGTAAAAACAAACCTATTGTAAATGAATGTAATAAAACTGTTATTATAGAATCCATTCTACTCTCTATATTTAGCAACTTATTTTCAACTTTTGCGTTATTTCAGTGACATATGAGCAGTTTTTTTTTTAAACAATTTAGTGACTTATTCTAAACTTAATATTTAAATGAAGTGTGAGTGAGTGAGTTTCGAATTCTTTTCTTCGAATGCCCTTAGATAGATTTTTTTAAACTCCCAAATATTTGTACCCCCCCTAAAAACCCGTTGACATTTCTTTACCCCTAAACTTAGGGGGAAATCTCCTGAGTTGGCTAAAGTGGACACTTGTTTACTTTAGATATTCAAGTACAACTTGTACGTGTATGCGAAACGCGGGGACCAAACATGTTCTCGATAATGCTATGAACACATGTACGGTTTACCCGTTTTACGGTTTACCCGTTTTACGGTTTACCCGTACATGTGTTTGTTTTACAGTTTAGACGTTGACCTTGTTATTTATAGATATTTATTTTTACGCTTATCTCCGAAAGTACAGCTAATTAAATACAAGGAAATAATTATATAAAATGTAATGCAAACAAAGCAAGATGTAAGTAAAGATGTTATTTAGTTTTATCATCGGGTATTTATCATTCCTTTAACCTCGTGGGATAAAAGTAACTCATTTATTAACATAGGGTATTTTTGTATCTTTGTTAAGAATATTTTCTTTTATTTGAAATAGACATAGGTAGGTAGGTAGATTATAGGTAGGTAGACAGCAAAAGTATCAGACGTCGCGACGGAACATAATTTTACAGAATTATAATAATAAATATAGAATATAATTATAAAACGTTTATTTTAAGGCTTTTTTGTTATATTAATATGTATATCGATTTTTGGATTTGTGCATCCGGGAGCATGCCAGCGTTTGTCATTCTGGATTGATGTTGGCATATATCGCTGATGTCTACCACCAGGCGACAGTATCCACTTACCACCAGATGGACTGTATACTAGACTACCGCCTTACTATAAAAAAAAATTTAGTCAATTACCTTTTATATGATGCTTGTATAATTTTAATTACGTAATTTCTTTGGAGCTAATTTTAACTAAATAATATTCTAAAAACGAAAATCTTTCTGTTCATAATTTTGCTACTTCACTTTAAACTATAATATAATTATTATACTCCAAAGAGTATCCCACATCATTAATCTGCCTTCTGAATAAGATACGTCTTTGCCACAACGATTCAATTTTTCTTTACATCAACAATTTCAATAAAACTAAAACTACATAAGGAATTTATTGTCGACTTCTAGATGCGAGGTGTACGGCTGCGAGCAAAGGTTCAACGATACCTCCTGGCTAAATTACACCATACCCACCAACCCAGAGACGAACAAGCCAGAACAGTGCAAGAGATATGCACCAATCGCTGAGACAAACCTCCAATGTACTCCAGAGGCTTTCAGCAACAAGACGGTGCCGTGCACTAATTATGTATTCGAAAAGGACCATTCTTTTGTCCAGGAGGTATGTATTTTGCTATAACTTATTTTCTACTGGTATGTCTGGAGGTAAAATATCATAGTGGATTTAAAAAAAGCTTAATTTTTTGAGATGAATGTCCAGTGTTCAAAGGTCTAGTGGGCTATCCTATACGTGTTTCGGTAGTGAGTGAGATATGCCAAAGTCCATTTCCGTCCCATCCTGTCCTATCCCTCCCCATTTTCCTAACCCTTTCTCCAAATCAATTCCTATATCTCTAAAGGTAGGCAGCGCATCCGAGGGCGTTGCAACGTTTATCATTTTGGACTCGTATATCGCGGTGTCCACAGGCGACAGAATTCACTTACCGTCAGCTGGACAGGATGGACTGTATTTTTTTTATGGGCGAGGGCGGCAGACGAGCATACAGTCCACCTGATAGTAAGTGGATACTGTCGCCCATAGACATCCGTCCAAAATGACAAACGTTGGTACGCCCCCGGATGCACTGCCTACCTTGGTTCCTCAAATTATTGGACTTCAATTACCTTGGTTTATTTGGAGATATAGGAATGGATTTGGAGAAAGGGTGGGAAAATGGGGAGGGATAGGATGGGAATGGGCTCTGGCACATCTCACTCACTATTGAAACACGTACGTACATTAGGAAAATAAGATAAAGTGGAAAATGCAGTACATTTCAAGGTAGTCTTCTGTGAGAGAGCGGTAACGTGGCCAGTCGAGCGCGCCCAGCTCGTCTGCCGCCTTTTTTCCACGAAAAGGTGCCGTACACTTTATTTTCGAGAACAGTCAATCATTCGAGGGATAGGTTCATTATTTATAGTACATTTTGACAAGCAGCAAGAGTCGTATCTAAATATTCAACCAACAAACTATTCTTACAAAACACATCATACTTAGCGATGGATGCGATGCGAGCTATACTATGCTGCCCTAAACAAAACAGCGTCTAGTTTTAGCCGAAATGGCCGAACCTGCGGAGGCGAGCACCGGTTTCTGTGCTGTGTTACGCAAGGGCCAAGGGGCTGCACTTCCCGTAGCGCCGGAGCAATTGCAATGACCCCTCCGGTGCACGCAATATGTGGGAATACAGTAGGAGAAGAAGGATATGAATCGAAAATTCTATGCTATTTATGTCAAAAAGAAGAGAGCATTAAAGATCAAAGGGAAAATGTTTAAAATTTTACTAAAATTTATCCTTTTTGTTTTTAAAAATATCAGCTTAAGTACCTATTTATTTTGTTAATTAGGCTATTTTCAAGCCTAACTTTGGCAGTTAGGCTAAAAGTTAAACCTATGTTTTAAACTTTTTAATATTTTAACATTTAAACTAATCGTCTTATATCAACGAAAGTGAAAACATAGGAAGTAACTTTGCGATGCAATTATTAAACTAAATATATAGACCGTAGTCCAGACGTGTATTCTTGTGTTATGCACAGATTGATTAGATAAAGTATCCGATATCGATCGAATTTAGTTTGTAATCGACTAATCAAGACAAATCAAGCAAAAGAAACGATCGATTTGTAACTGATTTCACTGGATCAAATTCAACTTTATCGAAACAAAGAAAATCACCTCGGCTCTCCCATTAGATGTCGGTACATAATCTTTTTCAACTGTACAAACCATATACGATCTGATAAAACTGATAATTTCCTTTAACATTACTACTTCAACATCGCAAACTTCATAAAAATCCTTCTGTTTGTTTTATTCTTGAGCGTTGATGAGTCCATTCAAACAAACATTACCTTTACAAACATTTAATTTATATAATTGAGGTTACACGCGTAGTTTTATTGCTAACAAAGCATCTATAAGCCCAGAATATGAGTTCGTGTTGGAATGTGTTAAAACTATTGTATTGCCTTCGTACGAGATTGGACATGACGTGTTATTTTTAAACATACAATCGTTTGTAATGCAAATGATAAATGTAAAACTAGCGCTCTAAGCTGGTATTGATGCAAGATCATGTTGTAATACATGAACATGACATATAACAAGTATTTTGTCTTACTGTATGTGGATTGTACACTAAAGAACGTAGTTTTAAAAGAGGAATAATTAAACGAGCGGCAAAGATACGAAATGGGCAGCAAATCGATTGTAGCAAATTTAAAGATTATTATTAATTATTCTTATGCCCTGGGTTCTCTGGTGACAATAATAAATACTTAGGAGTCCAGAGCAGCGGGACTCCGTCGACTTGATGATGAGGTTCTTAGTAATTTAAAATTATTTATTTCAGTTATTAAAAAATAAGTTGTTCTGTTGATCATGATTTGCTACAAGCCTTTTTAAAATATTAGAAACAATTTGCTTAAATGGCGGTGAACTCTACAAAGTTACGTCTCAAATGTTTTATGAAATTGGTAAAAAAATTACTCTAATTGGTAAATTGGCAATTACTCTCGGTCATTTAAACACCAAGCAAAGTTATAAAACTTACTCGATCGTGAAATGTTTCACACACACACACACACACAGAGAGACATTTATTATCTTGATTTGTAAATCGATTTATATAATACAAAGACAATATGATCAATATCATCGATAACACTAGTTATATCATTGAGAAAATCTACACATATAAATAAAATCGTACCAAACAAAAAAATCGATTTTTCTCTGTCTCTCTGAAGGCGTATCACGCAAAAACCACTGGACGGATTTTAATGAAACTTGGCATACTTATAGCTCACCTGCCAGGTTAACATTGTAGAGTTCTCGCGGGAATGATTCTAAAGTTCACGCGAACATAGGCGCGAGCACCGCTAGTCACGAATAAATTTAGTCGACAGATATTCTCCATCCATATAAACATGTAACATTTTGCATTGCTAGAGATACGTGTCTTTATCAATGTTATGGTAAGTCCACATTCGCTCAATTCTATCATAATTCACGATCGGACTAAATTTGCTGTATGACCTTCTAAAGAACTGTAAATCTATTCGCATTTATCAACAAGTGTCGATTAAAATACAGTTTGAAAAAAAATATGGGGCCACCTGGAGACTATCTTTAACACAACTAACAACCTAACGCATACCAGTCAAATCGCATTTGAAAGTTATGTGTACACATACCGATGGTTTAAATGGTTATTTTCAAATTGTTATCATAGTTTCAAAAATGTCAATTAATAGTTAAAAAATATGTCACACATTTAGTCAATCAATATATATATATATATATATATTAGGGCCTTACCTATGAAATTGCCGTTTGTTCATAGTGGCCACTTTGAAGTTAGTTATCTTGTCTTTGGCTTGGAATTATTATACAAATTCAAATTAATTTCAATTTAAAGCTATCACATTATTTTTCAAAATTCGTTTTTATATCTGTCAAACGACTTTTTGCTTAGATATCGTTGTGTTTGCAACCATGGAAAATTTAAAAATTCGCATTATTCTCAAATATGAGTTCCGTCGTGGCAGCAACGCAGCACTGAAACAACGCAATATCAACTACTGTCCCGGAACGAGTTGAATGCGTGCGGAAGGGATGTGACAATTTTTTGTCCCTTGTTTTTAGTGTTGTACTACAATGATCTTACTGAAAGATCGATATCGGTTTTAGTCGATATTTTTAATTTAAATGTCACGGTCAAAAGTAAAACACACAAATAATTATAAAAAACATGACTTATTTTTTACCATTTTTATTTACTTTCATTATTTATTATTTATCACACATTAAATAATATAGTAAGTAGGTATAGATAATTTTTAGTTTTAAACAGATATTTAATGTTTAGTTTTGAGAAATAAAGTTACTGAAAAAAACAGACAAAAATACAAAAATTACTAATTGAGAGAAATATAAAAAATCGAATCACCGATCGTTTTTTTAAATAAGCTTGGTCACTAATTTTAACAAGTAAGTATGTATAGTAAAAATCTACCGAACACGTGTTATATCGATGACGCAAGAGAAACAATAGAAAGTGAGCAAGCGCATCCCTTAACTAGCCGGCACAAGTGCGGCGAGGCGGCTGGGAGGGGGGTGTGCTCGTGTCCCCACACCTCACACCGCGCGCGCATTTAGCTCATTCCGGGACTGTATGTGTACGCACTGTACACCGCAAACAAACGCATGGTGCGTTCTTGGTTTGATCGTGTCTGTTCTGGATCGTTTCTGGAAATTTCGACCTCTAGAACAAGCCCTGTGGACGACCGGAGTCTAAAATCGATAATGACGAATTGAAAGCAATTGTGGAAGCCGATTCACCTCAAACCACGTCTGAGTTAGCAGCAGTCTTTGGCGTAAGTGGCAAAACGACATTGATTCATTTGTGTCAAATCGGGAAAACGCTGAAGCTTGGAAAGTGGGTACCTACCGTATAAGCTTTATGAAAGTCACCTGCAAACAAGCGTCGAAGTTTGCCTTACTTTGCTGAACCGACACAAAGATGAAGGGATTCCAAATCGTATTTTGATGGGATGTGGATCCTGTATGATAATCGTAAACGTTCATCACAATGGTTGAACTCGGAAGACACCATTCAATGTCCCAAACGTCTCCATAATACCGCTCGCCCACGCACTGCACGACAAACAATATCAAAGTTACAGGAGATTCGTCTGGAAACTCTCCGTCACCCACCATATTCGCCAGACCTTGTCCCTACTGATTTCCATTTTTTTTTAAATTTTGATTACTTTTTACAGGGGAAATAATTCAATTAAAAAATTCATCGATTCCCATCACCAGGAGTTCTATAGCAGATGCATCAATCAAATCAATAAAATTTGAAACTGATTAGTGATTGATACTATGAGCAATGTTTCACTACGTTTTTAATTCATGAGAATACATCCACATGAGAACTTTTTTAAATTCATGTTAAAGATATTTGTTTTTATCTAGTTTGATCTCGCCTGTCAAGAATGGAAGAGGGCGTTGGTCGGCACCATTCACAACACGGGCATGTTTGCAGCCATGCTTTTCACCGGCGCCATTTCTGACCGCTTCGGTCGCAAAGTGGCTGTCGGCTTCGCGTCCTGCGCCAGCTTCGTCTTCGGCTTCTCTAGAGCCTTCGCACCAGATTACTTGACATATCTGGCGCTGCACTTCTTCGAAGCTGGGCTTGGTGGAGGGTTGTACCCTTCGGCTTATGTATTGGGTTAGTATTACCTAATGTTTTTTTGTAATGAAAGAATTTTGGAAAATGTATAGAAAAATAGTTATAAATTGCAGTTTAAGCGCGACTGCAGCTACACAGGTCACATTTTTAATAAGTTTTATAAAAGTATCTTAATTGCTGTTGCAATCACTAGACGTGACGGTGTTGTGTGGTATTTTTCTCAGATCGCTATCGTTAACATTGAACATTTTTTTTAAAGTAGTATTTTCACAATTCGGCACCATTATACGAAAAGATTACTGTAGACTAAACAAACCCATAAGTACTGAAGAGAATCTACTTAACTAAAATTAAACTATCTCAACCTGCATTCTTTATGACTTTACCTATTCTTTTGTCTGGCACGATTGAAGTTTATAACTTTGCATACAAAGTTGCACTCGTAATAACATACATTGAAATTGTGATTTTTTTATAGCGCATATTTAAAAAAACACACATTGCGTGGAATGAAACTAGATCTCCCAGTGTTTCGAGAACATGTTTTCCTGGATCTGTTTATAAAACTTACGATACTCCTTAAGGAAGTTCAGGAATAGATTCGCGAAGTCTATTTACCAACATTAATGCATAACCTTCTCAGGCTGCATATAAAAGCAGCATTCTATACGAAGACTATACTATACTCACTATTTCATCTTCTTGCAACAATTATTAGCTATTTGACAATTTTCAAGAAATTAATTTAAAACATGCGAAATGTATAATATTGATTACAATAGTAAAAAAAAAAACAATATTCAAATTAAAAAAACAACATTTCATTACTAATTTTAATTTCGCGCGAAACCAGTCGATCGCGTGACATCTTGGATCTATGACGTCACATCACTTTAAAACACTTCTATTCTGAGAGGAAGATTTTTATATATTTTTTTTGGATATAGTTAAAAATGACTTAATTATCGTATAAAACGTGTGTGGTACCATGTGCAGAAATACGACCATTAAATATCCTACTAACATTTAGGAACATTTAGGCATATACACGTTCCCAAATGTCCAAAACTTTGAAAACAGTGGTTACAGTTAGCACCACGAGACCTACACCAAATAATGATATTTAATATATTAAATAAATATTATACTTATAAATAACCGATATTAATTACAAAACAACGAAATAACTCCCGTCCCAGAGGTGCGGTCCATCCGCATTTCGTCGATACGTAGGTGTCGCGTACTGTTCGGTCCAAAAATCATTTTATACTGCTAACCCGTAGGCTGTGGAACGAACTGCCTCAAGAGGTCTTTCCATTAAGCTACGATGTGGGGTTCTTCTAAACATTTACATATGATTTTAGTAAATATAGAAATAATATAGATCTAAGTTATTTGGTTTATATTTATACTTACACAGTAGTTTCCACGTTTCTCATATCAGCTGAGCAAAAGTCCGGATTGCAAGCAAAGAAATTTGCAATCTTATAAGAATCTACTTTCCGCAGATTTGCACTATCAGCTTTAATACATTTTGTGTATATCAAGAACAATTAATGAAATCAATAATTCAAATCGAACTTTCAGAGTAGAAAAATAACGCATCGCTGAAAAATTATTGTGAGCACGCGGTAATAAATCATGCGTTCCTGCGTTTCGGATCTCGTACAACACAGATAAAAAATCTTTAATATATTTGATAAAAAAATAGATTAATAATTCGTTTTAATGCAAAAAATATTCATTTTATAGTTACTGTTGGCATACAAGCTACGTTATCAAATATCTATATCCAATTGATTGTTTTATATCTGTCAAATAGCCAATTCGAGTCTCCATACAAAACATTTGAGCAAATTGAGAGTTAATACAGACATTTATTTAGGCCACAATTAATTATTAAAAATTTTCATCGTATTCTTTCCATTAAGTTTCGATATGGGGTTCTTCAAGAGAGCTGTGAATAGTATTTTGCAAGGTTGGCGGCGCGCCCGCATACCCCCTGGTGTTGCAGGTGTCCATTGGCGGCGGTAACACTTACCATCACGTGGGACCGCCTGCTCGTCCGCCCACTAGTCTATAAAAAAAAAAAAAAAAAAATTCATGCACATTAGTTACTTTGACATAGGTGAAACAGCAATGCATGTGGAATATTGTTCAATATCTTCGTTGGCTATCATAGCCACAAGATTAACTTCAAAATACTTTTTCTCTTTACAGTTGTCGAGCTGGTCGGTCTTAAACAACGCGTCATTGTTTCTGCCATGTGCAACATGACCTATGTTATTGGAGTCGTTCTTATTGCCCTTCTAGCATGGTTCGTTAACAATTGGAGAACCTATATCATCATCATTTACACTCCAGCCATCATCGTCGGCGTTTACGTTTGGTTCATCAACGAAAGCGCCAGATGGCACCTCAGTAAAGGAAGGAGAGACGAAGCCGTGAAGATCTTGAAAAGAGCTGCGAAGATCAATAATTTAGATCCTAGGAAACTGGAATTAGATGCACTTGGAGATCCTTTATTGAAGCAGAACCTAACTGACAACAAGAAATCGCAATTCAGCAAAGCATTCCGTTCGTGGATCATCTGGAAAAGAATTCTAATTTGTTCATTTTTGTGGATTAATTGTTCACTAGTTTACTATGGATTGTCAATAAATTCAGTTTCACTGAATGAGAACAGATATGTGAGTTTCATGTTAGTGGTGTTAGTGGAGATACCAGCGTATATAGTGGTGGTGATAGTGTTAGATAAGTTCGGCAGGAAGAAGACATTGATAACGACATTCGTGACGTGTGCCGTCACCAGTTTGCTGTTCGCGTTCTTGCCGAGATGTGAGTACACCTTATTTTTACATTAATTAATTTTTGTTTTTCATTACACCACGAGTGTCTACTGTGTACAAAATAAAATAGTTCTCAAATTTCGTACTGAAGAAATATATATTGTAAGAAATTATTCATCTAATCAAACAATGAATTTTCGATCAAATTATCTCCGCAATTAGCCACTTTACTTGCTTTACTTGTTTCTCCGCTGACTTAACAATCCAAAGTAGATCTTGACCTTTGCACTCAAAAAAGCCAATTTGCGACTTTACTTACACACTTAATACTGGCTCAACGACTCGACCTGAATCTTGGCCTCTGACATTAAGAAATACCATCGCTTCCGGTCCTGTACAACTTCGAACCAACAGGTTACTTGGAGCTCCCCCATGTCTCTATGTCTCGTCTCTCCAGCGGCAGCGGTATTTGGAACGTCCAAACAGTCATTTTCCACTCGCTCGTCCCACTATACGGCTTTTCGGTGTGATTCTCCCCCGATCGATGCAACAGAATCTCGCCACTTTAATTTCGTCAATAATACTCTACTCTGACACGAGCTCTTTCAAGTTTATGTTATTTACTGTCCACCTTCCATCTTCCCTCGTTATCGGTTCTAAAAAAATCAGACACTAGGTGAAATAATTAGATAAATCTTACAAACTCATCATCTCTAAATATAGCTGAATACATTTACAAACTAAGCATTGAGTTAAAAATAGCATAGAAACAGGTATAAGTTGTTAAGCCAGCAATATCAAGTGTTTCAAGGTCAATGTTTATTCAATTACAATAATAATTACAGTATCACCATCTTTTTCTTGTACGTCACTTATTATTGTTTACACAACGTTTGCTACCATTTAGCAAATATTGAATTATCACGTATTTTTTCTGCTAACAGAAAGACACAAAGACACAGAAAAAGGTCAATTAGTTCTCAATGAGACCTCGATTAGTAATAGAAGTTTAATCTCTAAATAAATTTAGAAATTTAGAAAAATATTCCCTAAAACCTACTTTCACGTGTCTTGATATTTCACACATTCTCCTATCTGATTCCTAAATATCACTTATGTCTTTATGATCAATCCACTTCTTACAATAATCCTTTAATTAATTATTTTAATGACATTACAGTAGTTCCGTTGTCGATCATAATATCAAATCGTAATCATTGTGGATACCACCAAAAGCACCTTTTGCACCTTGGTGGTGATAGTATTCTTTCTTGCAATAACCTGAATGGTTCTAATGGGCACAACACTCAATATCAAGTGGTACAACTCGTGAGGCCCATCAACCCATCAACTCCTGTTTCCTGCAGTAGGAGTATATTCTAATTGTGATGCTTTGTTTAACACCATACATAGTTTAATTCCCACCTCGGGTTTCTACAACCGCACCTCCCGTCACAGAAGTGCGGTCGATCCGCATTTCCTCGATACGGAGGTGTCGCGCACTGTTCGGTCCAAAAATCACTTTATACCGCGAACCCGTCGGCTGCGGAACGAACTGCCTCAAGAGGTGTTTCCATTAATCTACAATAAGGGGTTCTTCAAGAAAGTTGTGAATAGGATTTTGCAAAGTCGGCGGTGCACCCGTATACCCCCTAGTGTTGCAGGTGTCCATGGGCGGCGGTAACACTTACCATCACGTGGGACCGCTTGCTCGGCCGCCCATTTCTCTTTAAAAAGTCTATACCAAATGTATGTATGTATATTATAAGGATTTAATGATATTTATATGTGTGTATGTCTTTAAATTTTATCTGCTATAATATTATTTCACTTGCTCCTGCCCTCATTCACTCATTAAATAGCCCCAAGGGGTTGGCTGTAACCATTGCTCCCCCTGTGTTTTATATAACATTATATAACAACTGTTCATGTCTATCAAATTGTATTCTCTCGTCTTATTCAATGTATCCTTTCTGTTCAGTGCAATGGTGGTCCGTCGCTCTCTACTTGGTCGGCAAGTGGTCCGTCACAGTATCCTACAGTTCCGTCTACATCTACGTCTCTGAAGTATTTCCTACCAACATGAGGCAGACACTGATCAGTGTCTGCTCGACTGCCGGCAGGATCGGATCTCTTCTTGCCCCATTGACACCTTTATTGGTGAGTATTTACATTTTCTAAAATAATAAATTTTCCTAATGGAGCAGATCTCCAGGCCAGAGATGATTTTAAGAACTTAATTTCTATTATTCAAAAAACAACTATCACCCGCGGATCCACTCGTATGGAATTACAATTAATGGATAAAACTATAGTTAGATAAAAGGATATAGGTGACATATCGTTTGCTATATCCGTTGGGTTTGATTTTTTTTGAGACTGAAAATTTAAAATTTAAATTTTGGATCCGGTTTAACCCAACTTTAGAGTCTACTGATTCACCTTTAATCGAGATGAAGTACTTTTTTTTCCGAAATTCGAATGTCGTGATTTCTACAAATCGGTGATAGCCTATACTCCAATCACATTCGTGTGATCGTGAGTTGAAAAGCTCGCCCCGTGGAGGTAGGTGTGTCTAATAGTAGCTGTTCCACTAACACCTGTGTATTATTGTTTTTATTTATAATCAAATAATAAACAACTGTTTATTGTTGTTTATTGTAGTGTGCGGCACGTTGCGTAGTAGCGTATAGTAAGTGCATAGTAACAAAGTCAAAGATGTCATTTAAAAAATTGCACCTTTTTATGAGGAAAACTATGAGTTGAGAAACATGTCGTAGGACGAAAGTTACTAGTTTTAATGATAGAAGTTCTATGATAAGAGGGTGCAGATATTTTTTATTTAATCTTGTATATGGGAAACTAGAACCATAAGGTCACTTTCCGCGGATGATTCAAAGGGGTCGGGACATTTTTGTATGGAGCAGGCCGTACCTACTTTCCGTCATTTTGAAAAAATCACAAATTTTGAAATTTTGCAGCCCCCAACCAAATCAAACCTAAATAAATCGATAATTGATGTCTAAATCAGATGTAATAAATCCATAGAAGACATCAAATTTTTAAACCTTTTTTTTAATCCAAAACTGTTTTCCGATACAAACTTCTAAAACGACTAGAAACCGAGACAATATTGAATGTTTTTAGTTTTCAACTAAGGACTCTATGTCTTCTATCGATTTATTTGGGTTTGGTTGACCGACCGCTGCAAAATCGAGATTTTTTCAAAATGGCGAAAAGTAGTTATGCCATTTAGGTTGACATGCCCTTTAAACAGCGTTTACGAGTAAGAGTAGAATTGTGATAAATTGGTACCTGATTCTTAATCACTTTTCTTCAACAGTCATTATACCACAAATCAATGCCAACTGTGATATTCGGCGGCATGTGTGTGATATCCAGCCTCCTTGTTCTGCTGCTACCAGAGACAAGGAACCTGAGACTCCCCGACACCATTGAAGAGGCAGAGGAACTGTCTCGAATGAAGAACAAAGTCGATCCGTAGAATTAGAAATGAGTACTCTTTCGTGACTCGTTATACATTCAAGAACATGTACAGTCAACATTAGTCAGCAACACGCTAATGTATCCAAAATCATTCGATTGTAGCGCTTATTAAGAGCGTACTAATATACCGATGGGTGTAGGTTGATCCTTTGCTGATTGTATGTTCGCATACGAATATGTCTCCATTTGCAATGCAACAATTTCAGTAATCTGTACTGTGGTATTAAGAGGTATTTATAGTAATTCAATCATTATTTGCAGCCCTTTTCCACTGCGAGAGTTAGGCCTCTTCCAAATGTCTCGGAAGATAGTTTCGTAAACTTAAAGGTACGCCTAATTCAAGAGATGGAAATCGCGAGAAAAGTCCAGCCAAAACGCCTGGCGAGCGTGACTGAGTAGGTCGAAATCCTTCCAAATGAATATATACTACGAATTATAGGCAATCTCATAAAAGCGCATGCGTATCGAAATTGTTTATTTCTACAAACGATTGCGTTTAAAATAATGCATAAAATTTTAAAATTACAAGTTCCAAAAGACAGACGGACGGACTGAAAAGCAAGAGCAATAGGGTTTAGGGATACAAAACCCTTAAAGACCCTAACTTGAGGCCAACTTAAGCTAGGACTTTTCCTCTTTTCTTACATGGCAATAGTGAAATTAGCACATTGTGCCAGTGCCGAGTTTTTATCGTAATTAACAAATGTAGAGTCAAAACAATTGACAACACATCCAGTCCAGTCTAAATAAGTTAGCGATTCACTCAGTAAAGTGATAGTAGGACAGAAAGAAGAGTTAAACTCTTTGGAAGCACACGAAATACGCAATATGCATTTATTTGATTATCACATAAACACTTTAAAGTTTAATAAACAATCACTATTAAACCACGAAACTCACAATACACAATTTTTATAATAATCGAACAAAACTCGAATCCACTGCGCGATCATTCCGGCCAAAAAGTCCTGGCTACTACGACTTTCCAGACAGATATTGAAGTAAGGAGTTTACAGGATACTCTTTAAAGGAACCTCAACCATTATTGGATGTATACATAATTAAATAGTAGACTTATCAACTTATCTCACATTCCAGTGAGCCAATGACTTGCATTTACATTTTCCAATATCAAGTGTCGGAATTACAGAGCATACTGAGACAGTACTGAACAAATAAATATTAATTTATCAGTATTTAGATGACTTAGTAGTATTGGCAGTAACGTTAAATGTCGTCGGGGAAACATGACAGCTTCCTTAGTACAATTTTGACTAAACCTATTCCTTTGTATACACGTTAAGTGGGTGGTTCTACTTTTCGATGCAGATAAACTTGTCCTAACGAATTTTGAATTTTTCTCCTAGACTATGTAATATTACGGTATTTGTTTGACACAAGTAACACAAAGATTTTCGTATAATGGTTTATTTTAATTTTTTTTTTGTGATAATATAATGGAAATGCAGGAGAGTTGCTTTTCATACAAAAATAATGTGTCCCGATCACTGATACATCATGATTATCGAGCGAAAACTCTTTTATTTGCTTTGAAAGTGTAAAGTTTTTTAAACCAATATTTTATAAATGAATTTAGTAGTTTTTCAGTAATTATTTTGGTACTGGATGTCAATACTTATTTGTTCAAATCACTATATTTAAATGATACATTTGAACTTTTGGGTTCCTTAAACATGAGTAAGTAACAAAGTTGCTTTGAGAAATGAATAAATTAAATTCGTTTGATATAAACAATGTGATATCGAATGTTTCTAAAGGAGACAAGGTTTTAATTAATATATTCATTAATATTGATTGGAAAATCGATTGTAACTTAATATTAAAAAATCATTACTTGTGGTAACATAAGTTGCTAGTTTTTTGTACCCTTGTCAAAAAAAATCCCATATTAAAACATAATTAACGCAGAAAGTGCATGATCATTCATAAATTGATATTTAATATGGAATAATAAATTTCATTATGACGGTAATTCATGTCCAAATTTTATATTTTTGTAAAATCTTAAATTATGTACTCATTCAAAATTTTTCTGCACTCAAAAGTAGAATGACCCAAGTATATATATATACATATACGCAGTGTCCATGACGGTTTCGGTAAAACTGTCGAATTCGATGCATATAAACTTGTACTGCGCGTGGAATATACAAAATATCATATTTTATCGGTAAATAATGGTGCAACCATTTACAGCGCTTCTCAAACATTTTATTATTTAAATGTATGTATCATAAATGCTAAGCGAGGGTGCATCATTTTTTGCCACAAAATCTACATGTATGTAAAAATTTTGCTGTGAAAATTCATGGTATAATCGATTCTTGCAATTGGACAAAGTACCTTTTCAATTCATTTTTGTATATGTTTTCTTGATAGACATATTTTTATCAAAAGCCAAAGTTCAATACGAATTCGGTTTTGCAATTTTCGTAAAAATTGTATTATTTATTTTTCGCATATAGGAATTCTAAGGTTAGTTATTATATAAGAGGTTGATATGGAAACATTACTTTACTTTTCCAATATATATTTAATAAATGCTAATCAATTTATTTACGTATTATATAGATATATATTACGTGATTTATTATTACAATTTGTGTGTATTGCGAAAAGAGATTTTATTTACTTAATTATTATTATTATTACAAGACAATAATTGACAATATCATCACGAATATTAAAAGTTAAGGCTGATTAATAATACACAAACCACTATTTTTCCTGAGTATTCTGGTAATTAATTAATTTTCGTTCACATAGCCTTAATTTTCTTTTATATGCATAACTGATAGTTAACTCGAATACTTAATTATGTAAGTACTTTATATTTACACTTAATATCTACTTAATTTACACAATATAATATTAGTATTTATTTGAAATTTTGTACGAGTTAAAGTGAACTTGTTTAAGAAATCGATTATGGGGTTATATTACAAAAATAAAGATTAAAAGATACACAATATCAGCGCCGCCCCTTGGATATAGAACCACAGAATTTAGTGCAATGACGATAGAATTCAAGGCCTACCAGAGCCTGTCTTACAGTCCCTTTGTAACATGCGCCGCGGAATGTCGGGTATATCAGATGTCAATTGATTTTTTATTTAATACATTTTTCTTAGTCGAGATTGCTACATCTGTCACACAGGCTGGCAAAGTTGCTAAATTACTGGCGACACACAAAATTAATAGCAATCGTGTCGCTGGCGATGTAAGTTGCTGTCGTCCCCGCTTATCGCGAAAATCAAGATAGAGACTGTTCGCATCAAAAAAATTTGGCACAGTGAAAATTCGAAATCCAACGATTGGCATTTAATGTACTCTTAGTACTTTCTGCGATGCATAGTGTGACGAACCGGTTGTAAGACAAACTGACGGGACTTAAAATAACGTCAACATCTTTTCTTTTTCTTTTTGGCATCTATTTCTTTTTCAAAGGAGTTCGTTGCGAAAAAAGAAACGCAGGCTTATAGGAACTTTAGACAAACTTAAATTACTGATAAAAATAGTGACAGTATTTTAGTAGAATTAAGCGTGCACAGTTTTTTTTTGTAGTAACTAATCAGGGACCAATGAGAAAAAATTAGTTAATAAATATTAGTATATTGGAATGTGTGTACTGCCAATGTTTGAGTTTTGTATTCCATGTTGTGTTACACTGTGGTAATTCTTAGTGCGTAGTACAAAAACGCATTTTATTCGTTAATTTCACAATTTTTACAATAAACATTTTCAAATATCAGTGTGTTTTTTTTCTGTGAGATATTTTTAATAACTGGCCGCTTGGAACCTTTTTTTATACAAATAAGAAGCCAAATTATGAGACAGTGTACCTGGTGTTAAGTGGATACAGTCGCCCATGGCCATGCGCGATACATGCCAACATTAAAATGACAAATGTTAACACGTCCCCGGATGCGCTGCCTATTTACCGTGGTACACATGCCAGTAAAAAAGCATGTCAGGAGCACTTACCTACCTAGCATACTAATAACTAACAAGCCATGACGACTCCATATACATGTCAATAAGAAGCGTGACAATTACTAGAAACGTTTCGTGAGTGCCAGTTGAAAACCACATAATGTAGGATCGTATTTCCCATCCCCTGCGAGGGACAGGCACACGAAAAATCAAACTGTTTGCGTTGTACCTGGCTTACTATTATAACACATGCTTCTGACTTGCTAAATCTGAATCCACATGCCAGTAGCACGCATTTGTAAGGTATGTAACGTATGCTTTTGTGAGAGTAACAAGCATGTGTATCACGACTAAATCTCTAAATGGACCTTTAGAGATTTAGGAATGGATTTAGAGAAAGGGTTGGGAAAATGAGGAGGGATAGGATAGAATGAAATAAGAATGTACTCTGGTATATCTCACTGACTACCTAAATGCGTAGGTACGTACATTAACGGAATAGGATAAAGTGGGAAATGTGTGTTATGTGAGAGAGAAGTAAATTGGCCTGTCAAATACGACCAGCGGCTATTGTATTGCACTGCACCCTCCCACTCTATATCCTCTCTCAAAGACACCCTGTAAGAAATGTCACTACCTTTTTCCTGTCACTACCGACCGGACTATGGCTATTAAATAAGTACGAGTATACACAAGTAGTAATCCTTAAGGTATGGTATCCTTTACAGAACACCAATAAAAGAGCAAAAACAGTAACAACGTCCAGGATTCCTTTCGTGCACAAAAAAATGAAACTCACGAAAACAATAAAGTTTAACGTTTCGTCTCCGAGTGGATACGAGGGGAGGGTATCTGTGTTATTGGTAGGGTTGTCACAGGTATACCATACCATCAGCCTGTGTCTCTCCGCTGATAGATATAGACCTCTCCCAGGTACCACTACTACCGGCGACTTTATTCAAGTCGTCACTCCACCTAACCGGAGAGCGTCCCCCGCTACGATTCCTTTGTACATGGACTCGTCTCCGGTTAACTGGACGAAATACAGAAAATGCCCCGCCCGTCATATACCTAAGGCAATTTTTGTTATTTTACATCTGTGACCAGCCCTTTCGTCATCCCCTGCTGGATATGGACCTCCTCGTGCACCTTGTCTTGTACATGATGGATTTATGGCCTTGATTATCATTTTTTTATCATTTATTAAATCTTTTTTTAAATTATTACTTAGAATAATATCAATTTTGTACCTAATTAAAACGAAAACATAAGTATTTTTATAAATTATGATTTATTATATATATTTTTTAATATCACAAAACTGCTTTAATTGCTCTATTATATTCGGGGATTTTCGCGTCGGCCACTAGTATTGTCTATAGCAGCACACGGAGAAAAGTTCGGCTTATTCAAAGTAACAAAACTTTTTTTCAATAGTTACGCTATAGAGACGGGGGCATAAACTATTGCCAATCGCGTTGCGTTGTAATTATCTAAACTTGCTTTAGTCATTTTTGTGAAATGGCTCTTAAGCAAAAAGTCGTTTCACGGAAAAACAAATGAATAACTGATTTTAAAATAGAATGTCATAACTTTAAATTGAAATTAATTTGAATTTGTAATTCCAAGCCAAAGGCAAGATAACTAAGTTCAAAGTGGTTACTCACTATGAACAAACGGCAATTTCAATACATTGAGAATACCAAGAAAATTAATTCTATTATATTTCCTAGGTACTATAAAAGGGAGGAGAATTTTTCTACCCCTCCGTAGAATAATGGGGATTATAATAAGATGAGACAAATTTCTCGTCATATATTATACTCTTTGTATCGCTGCCAAAGGTCAAGTACAATTTTCAAACAAAGCAAAATTTCGAATGTCTCGAATGTATACGTACGCATCGCGAGTAGCGATTGACAGAGGGCGCGGGAGGCGCGCTAACTAGTAAATACGAGTAGAGCTATGCTTGTATGTCTTACATGTGCACGCACACATACGTAGCCCACGAAGAGCTGACTTTATTGATATGCTGCACAGTTAAAATAATATAGACCAGATGGCGCTACAGTAAGATTCATTTATTTATTATCTTACATTAATTTTTAGCCGTTTAGGTCGTCGATCTACTTTCACATTATTTATTGTTGTCACTATTTATCCCACTTCACAACGTCACTTCAAAATCCAATAAATCTCCAAAGGCAGACGGCGCATCCCGAAGCGTACCAAACTAACGTTAGTCGTCCTTGACTAATGGTGGCGTGTGGCTATCTCTGAAATATCCATTTTTTTTTTTATAGACTAGTGGGCGGACGAGCAAGCGGTCCTACGTGATGGTAAGTGTTACCGCCGCCCATGGACACCTGCAACACCAGGGGATATTCGGGCGCGCCGCCGACCTTGCAAAATCCTATTCACAGCTCTCTTGAAGAACCCCATATCGTAGCTTAATGGAAAAACCTCTTGAGGCAGTTCGTTCCACAGCCTACGGTATCGCAGTATAAAATGAATGAAGGCAGATGAGCAAACAAGCCACCTGACCAACTGGAAAAGTGAAAACACTGTCGCCCATAGACATTCCTGATACATCTCAATACATCAGTCCAGAAAGACAAATGTGGGCATGCCCCCGGATAATCTCTCTACCTTTTTGAAATTTAGAAATGGATTTGGGGAAAGGAAAAATAAGGAAGGATAAGGGAGAAAGAAAGCGAATCCATTTACAATTAGAAGAACTATCTGATCGTTTGCAACCTCCTTTCTATAAAAAAGGAACTGACAGATATCGCAAAAACGTTGACAACCCTAACCGGTCTACGAGCAACGAGGAAACACACTTTGTCCGACAAAGTTATCCGTCGGCGGTTTATCCAATACAGGGCTCTCCATTTTTTGACAACTTCTCTTTTCCCTATAAAAGGTCTCTAACAGAAGCATGTACTGTTTTCACATTTTATTTTTACTGTGACCAGAAAGTTGCGAGTTCGCATTACCACACTGAGAACTACTTTGCAGTTTTAAATGCGCGGGTATTTATTTATTTAAAAAAAACTTTATTGAACTTACAAAAGGCGAGGTTAAGTCCTGGAGGCATTCTCTACATTTACCTTTGGGTTAAACAGAGAGGCACGTTGTGTGCGATGAAACGTATAAATATAACTTAAAAGATTATTAATAAATATTTTACACAATAACTTATAACAAATATATACCTACTTATAAATATTACCATATTATAACATCATTCATATGAATATACATATATAAATACTTAAACATATACCTAGTGCTTATACATACTTATAATAACTAATTTACAGAAAGAAAATCAAGGTAAAAGGTTGAAAATTAAAGTACCATGCCTAGAGTAGATGTAGTAAAAAACGGTTATAAAAATCAAGAAAAATCCAAAACTACTAAGTCTGTACTTAGTACAGAAGCTACATAATTAAATAATTATTATTAAATTCTATGTTTTAAAAAATCGTAGTTTTTTTTTATTTTATTCACGAAGGCGGCAGACGAGCATAAAGTCCACCTGATGGTAAGTGGATACTGTCGCCCATAGACATCCGTGAAACATGCCAACATTAGTCCAAAATGACAAACGTTGGCACGCCCCCGGATGCGCTGCCTACTATGCGTAGTTAGTCTAATAAAGTACCTAATATTAGATACATTTCAATAGCAGCCATCGATCGATTAATTTGTGCTAAAATTTAAACAAGTAATTTCAAGTAACTAACTTATTTGACTTCCACTGAAATAAATTATAAGGTACAATAGAAATCACTCACATTTGGTGGCAAAGTACTTTCATTACCGAATATAGGTACATATTTCAAAAACAAAACTGGGTAAAGTAATTGTTAAGTAAAGTAATGGTAAAGTAAGATCTGGTGCCTTACACGATCGTAATGCAAGACAGCTTAATAGGCCTAGTGATACCCAATTTGAAAATTATATATTCCGACTTATAAAAAAGTTGTGGACGACAATATCTAGTTACCACCAGATGGACTCTCTGCTCGTCTGTCACATTCTTTCTGTATAAAAGAGTAAAAATGCATAAGTTCAAATACATAAAGAAATGCACCAAAGTACAATAACATCCCATCAGCCTCTCTCAAGCCTCGCCACCACACACGATCTTCCGTTCTTCTTGTCCAGCCAATACCGGCAAACTTGTTAAAGTTGTCGGTCGATCTGACCGAATACCGCCCCACTATACTTAAATCTCCCTTGTACCAATTAAATTAGGCAATCAAATTTCGACTAGTACTCGTAAGTAGGTAAATGTCTGACTTATGTCATCTACATAAAACTTTAATTTGTCCTATATACATAGAGACAGAGCAATCTAAGTATCAAGAACGGCAATCTCAAAAAACGCAATATCACAGACTTCTTTGTTAGATCGCGTCTTTTTGTTTTTCATTTAGACCCCACACACAGCGCCCACAAACAGTTTTTGGAGTGTGAAAACGTGCCCCTGGATTTACTGCGAATTCTAATTTTGCCAGAAGTAAGAAAAAAGTTGTTTTACTGGAGGATCTTTAGCCGTCTTTAGCCGGGTCGCTAGTCGCAACTAGTCGCACAAGCAATCCTACACTATAACAATACTATTTTGAGTATTGTCCTTTACCGAACTTGCTACTACGTCCCCAAGAACTATCCCCCTACTGGCCGCTAATGCAAACGTAAACTCAAATTCGTTCCAAACATCATTTGCTTACACTTTGATTCATTTTGCTATCTATCATTTGATCCATAAAGACGTGGCTACTGCACCCCGTTAAAGAAGTTGACTATAAGTTAAAAGTTAAACTTATAAGTAGTATTGACACTACTTACAAGTACTTACTATTTATAAGTAGATAGTTCTCAAGTAAAATACAATAAATAATAAAATACAATGTTTTCTTCTTAGTGCTACATTTACTAATATAATATATTATTAAAGATTATAGAAGCGCTTGGTTGGAACATGCAACTCACCTTTTTAGGGTAAGTATAAATAAATAATACCAATTTTGCATACATAACAATACACCTTTTAATAGTTAGTTTCAT
Source organism: Sesia bembeciformis (assembly GCA_943735995.1). Lineage (NCBI taxonomy): Eukaryota > Metazoa > Arthropoda > Insecta > Lepidoptera > Sesiidae > Sesia > Sesia bembeciformis. The sequence goes on from OX031040.1 coordinate 13,178,295, forward strand.
AAATTCTATTTATTGTTTTAGCATATTTTAAATTTTATTCATGTTTACTAGTAAATTGTTGAACTGAAGCCTTATGGTAGGTATTCCTTCTTGACCAATCCCTACGACCTAGCCTAACGTCGCGACACAAGTCCTGTCGAACTGTTGACCGCTAGGTCGTGGGTCGAGCCCGTGTATCTGGCGGCAGCGCACCGTCATGTGATCATTGCCTCTTTTCCTATAAAAAAGTTACCATTTGCCTCTTTTCCTATAAAATAAAATCCCATGTCTATATTGTTAGTACATCCTTGGTGGCAGAAAGAAAGACAGTGATATCAAGAGTTGCAACGGGGCCGCATTCCGTGACGCTCGCCTTTTGTTAAACAACACTCTGGGGTCGAAAAGGGGCCAAAAATATTGCACTTCTCTAAATCGCCACGTAGTGATGTAACGCGCCATTGAATCGTCTATCGGTTATTATTTCCAAAAAGCATTACTACTCCCTAATCATTGTAATTTAAAGTGCACGGTGCATTCCCACAACCGCTGGGCGCACTCGCCAACGTGGTAAGAGGCGTAACGTGGCCAGTCGAGTGCGCCCAGCGGCTGTTGGATTGCAGCGTGAACTCCCCCCCTCATATTGGATTGCAGATTGGATCGAGGATTGTATATGAAATATTACATAGGCATCTACGAATCAGAAGAATAGTATCGCGCTGAATGTCGCACGACCTCACTAAGGTTTAAAAACAAGTTCGTGTCGAATGGTGCCGAGATATGATAACATAGTTTGAAGCACGACCCGCCTCGGCCCGTTCACGACATTGTCACAGGTAATGAATCTTGGATCTACCAGCATAATGTGGAAATTAAGAGTCAATCTACCGTTTGTCTGTTTCAAAATCAGCCAACGCCGACCAAAGTTAAAAGAGCAAGTAACGCGGAAAAAATTGTAATGGCAAGCTTTTCATTTTCACTGGCTACCTGATATCTGTAGCTATACAGACCGTGGACTGCTGCTGCACCACGATAACGCGCCCGCTCACTCAGCGCTTAAAACAAGGGACTTTTAGACAGTACCCTGTTTAAAGCTTTAGGCCATCCTCCTTACAGTCCCGACTTGGCACCTTGTGACTATTTTTTTATTTCCCAAAATGAAATCTCAACTAAAAGGGAAGTAGTTTTCGTCGCCGGAAGACGCGTTGGCTACGTTCGAAGAGGGTGTGAAAGAAATACCTGAGGAAGAGTAGCACAAAATGTTTTCAAAATTAGTTGAAACTTTGTATATGAGAGTTTGTATATTGTACTTTGAAACTTGTATTTGCAAGTGAGAGCATATACTTTTGAAAAATATAATAAAAAAATTGGAACGCATAGATTATTTTTTTCGTAAGTTCCCCACGTACGTGTACGTGCTAAACTATATTGATGCAACACACTCAGAAAAATAAATTTACACAATATCTATAAACAATTATCAGTTGAGTAATTAATAATGGGTTTACTGGAGTAGACGAATTAACAAACTAAGAGCCTCTCGTTAAATGCTAAATGTTTTTTTGATGCCATACATATACATACATGTAAGTACGAGGGCCACACTGAAAGTTTCCGGAATGAATAAGAAAAATTTACAATGAATGGTCAAAAATACATTTATTGTTTCTGAAAATATTCTCCGTGACCGTCAATACACTTTTTCATCCGAATAAACCAATTTCCATAACATTTATGCCACTCCTCCGTGGTGACCTCCGAAACATGTTTTTCATACTCTTCGACAGCCTCTTCTGGTTATAAAAATCGTTGCCGCGTAATTGGTTCTTAATTTTTGGAAACAAGAAGAAGTCACAAGGTGTCAAGTCGGGACTGTATGGAGGATGGCACATAAGTTCTACGTTTTGCGTGTTCAAAGAGTCGTTTGCCTGTTTGGCCGTGTGAGAGCTGGCATTGTCATGGCGCAAGATTATGCAGCGTTTACGGTTGTTTTGGAGTTCGTCAATAACTTTCGGCAAGCAAATGGTCGTGTACCAATCAACATTCTCCAAAGCAACAGTAGCCACGTGTCCAGTTTTTTCTAAAAAAAAGAAGCTATCATCTGCTTCGCGGCATTTTCCACACACGCCACTTTGGGGGGGTTTGGCTCATCTTGAAATACCCAAATGGTCGATTGCTGCTTTGTTTCGGGGTCGTAGCTGTAAATACATGTTTCGTCACCTGTTACTATGTTCCACAATAAATTTGACGCCCCTTCATTGAATCTGGTAAGCATGGCATTGCACCAAGTGAAGCGTTCCGTTTTTCAAGGCTCAGTCAAATTCTGTGGGATCCACCGCGAGCACAGCTATGGCACAGTATATCAATTTATGTAAGATTGATTGTATATAACTCATGCCTATGCCTAAGGATGCCTGAATCTCATGGTAGATTACATGCCTGTCTTTGTTTTTGTTGTTAACAGCCGTGGACGGGAGATCGTCATGAAATTAGTCACTGAGATTAACACGACCGCGCTTGACTTCTGCAAACCAGCTATAGCTATTGTCGTCTTGCTTGGTGCTTCGTCGCCAAAAGCAGTTTGAAGCCGAGCGAGGATCTGCTAAGTTGTCAAATTACACATAAAATCGTAAAAAATAATACACGGAAAATGTTCACTAGTTAAATCCAACGTAATACAGACACGCTAATTTTTAATTTGACGTCACAATGAAAAAACAAATGAGTTAGATGAAACAAACACAGCCAAAGAGTTCCTTCCATTTTCAAATATTGTAATTACTTTTTAAATATTGCTTATGTAAGTGGACAGTTCCGGAAATTTTCAGTGTGACCTATGTATTATATTAAACCTACCTATTATACTATATTAAACGTACAATGTCATTACGACAATGTGGTTTACGACTTTATAATTGACCTTAGCCATGTTATATAACCTTAGCCACATTTATAAGCCACGTTAGAATTGAAGATGATACCCGACACTCGTCTTCAATTCCAACGTGACTATCGACGCCTTCAGAAAATTATTTGAATAAGGAAAAGGTAACTAAATAATAATAGTAAAATAAGACTACTCACAAGTACTCATAAGTAGGTACGTATAGTACCTGACAATTTACATGACAGGTTGTTAATTCAAGTTATACTCGTATTTATGTCCATCTAGTGTGACATTATGCTTTCTATTCTTTGAGTCAGGAGATATGGATATAAGTAGGTAAATTAAACAAGATTCAGGATTATATTCATCTGTTCTTTTGTTATATTTTTTGTTAAAATATTTCTACATTAAGGACGTGCAAACTTGTCTCAAAATATTTGTATGCTTATGAGAAAAGATGGTCTAATCCTTATTTGCTATGTACCGTATATTATGGCGTGTACTGTACGCACTTACACGGTACTTTTTGTCTCATCAAAGTACATAAAAACTAATTACAATACATTGCAACTTTTTGCTCATTGACTTTTTACTATTTCTATTGTTTATTTGCAAGGATTAACGTGGGCGTTGCAAAAAATAACAGATCGAAAAACGTATAAGACAAAACATTAAAAAATCATTGTACAAAATTTTAACATAACTCAAAGAACTCGTATTATCGTCGTGTTTCTTTTACGAAATGACGTATGTATCGACTTATTCTCTTTTTAATCAGGACTTGAACCAGAAAACCTATCTGAACAAAGATTTGCATTTGTAGTACACTGTACTAAATGTACATGTACATTGTACTAAATGTACATGTACATTGTACTAAATGTACATGTACATTGTACTAAATGTACATGTACATTGTACTAAATGTACATGTACATTGTACTAAATGTACATGTACATTTACTAAATGTACATTGTACATTTTGTATTATAAAAACTATTAAAAACATTTAGATTATTATAGTGCTTTGACGTGAGATTGTGTAATAAAGAGAAATACCAATATGCATTGGGGCTCGCGTGGTGGATTATGGCCTGAAATGCCCCGTTGGCCAAGCAGGTCGTTTTAGAAGTAGTGGTACTGTTCCAGTCTGATCACGCGATCAGTTTTCTTGTTCTATCTGATCACGGCGTAAGTTTCCTGTCTGATCGCGCGATTCGATAAAGCCGCCAAAATAATTAACATATTTCCCATCTGATCCCGTTTCAATATTTCACATTCCAAACTTAGCTTTAGTGTTCTGTGTACAAAATTATGTTAGAAGTTATCAAATACTTCGTGCCACAGTTCAATCCGTCAAAATTTACACTGGATTTCTAGCAAACTACCATAAAACAGCGTTGACGGATGTATTTACTGTGAATAATTCACAGGCCACAGCCTTCCGTGTGATTTGGAAAAATTATACTGTTTTAAATATTAAATAACCTTTAATTTAAAAAAAATGATATTTAGTGCTATTATTAAGAAATGTACTCCTATTTCATTACCTATGTTAGCATACTTCTATTTTTTCTATAGGTAAACTTGACACACTAAGTGTGAAATGTTAAAAACTGAAACGTGATCAGACGGAAAATATTTTATTTATTTTGCCGGTTCTATCGAATCGCACGATCAGCTGAGAACCTTACGCAGTAATCAGATAGAACAAGAAACTGATCGCGCCATCAGACCGGAACAACCTAAGTGGTACCCCACTCCTCCTTATTCCTTATTTCTCCTTATTCACTCTCATTTATTCCTTATTCACCTTTTACAACAATCACGGGAAGTGATTACAACAATATGGGATAGTGCTAAAGTCGGCCGAGATCATATGGCTGACTGAGGGTTCACCATGCAAAATAAATATTTTATTCAAAAGTACCTACATATCGACATCATAGTTATAAATCTGTAATTATTATTGTAATTTTCAAACTTTGTGCCCAGTTTTAAGAAAAACATGCTCTCTATTTCCTTCTTGTAGTAACAGAGAGTGAGAGCATACTAGTACAATTATGCACAAAATTAAAATTCAGAACTAGAAACTATAAATATTAATATTAAATAATACATATATAAAGATATTTAATATTTATGTGAGTGACACGCGTTAATTGAACTAAAAACGAAGGAGGTAATTATTCGTATTTGTCGATAGTTTTCATATTATATTTTTGAAACGCGTCACATCACTATCATGTTGACAGTGAAGCGTAAATAAAGACTCTGTGTATGATTGAAATGCTGCATCTCTTAACTAACACACCACACATTTCTACTTAACATTTTCATATCGGGTTCCTACTTAACACTTGTGTGTACTTGTAAGAGAAATACTTGTCTATTGTGAAGAATGCGCTAATCTTGCGAACCACACGGAGAATTTTAATACATATTTCGTAAAAATAAATATTTCATTATTTCATTTAATTTTTCTAAAAATGTTAGCCTATATAAATGACAACATTTTTCATAGTTGTCCATATTTGTATTGACCAAAGATACCTGGCGATATGGTATTATAAGCACGTTGGAAATAAGAGATCTATCATGTATTTCTAATAGGTATGTGAACATTTAATTGCCATTAAGTACCTATTTAGACACGAATACATAAAGTTTGCACGTAGGAAATCATCGCACTTCTCTGTGTAGTACTTCCTCTTTTTGTAAAAATCATATACCTAGATATGTACCGCACTTGTGCAAACACAAAAGTAATTTAAATTCACAATGTGCCATTGTGTGTCACCGGGTACTGTAGTTATCTAAATCAAATGAATAAATAATCTTTAATATTTTTTAAAGTTCTTTAATGTTTTTGCTATTTTGTTTATAAAAAAGGAAAAATACCTCTTGTCAACGTATGTAACGCATATGTTACTTATGTATCTTGCCATTAAGGGTTATAAATAGCTTCTTGGGCTCTGGCGATATCATGTGACAAACCTGTGCAGTAGATATTTTTAGGTTCGGTTTTTGGTGCGGGATGGTTTTTTTTTTTTTTTTTTATAGTCTAGTGGGCGGACGAGCAGGCGGTCCCACGTGATGGTAAGTGTTACCGCCGCCCATGGACACCTGCAACACCAGGGGGTATGCGGGCGCGCCGCCGACCTTGCAAAGTCCTATTCACAGCTCTCTTGAAGAACCCCATATCGTAGCTTAATGGAAAGACCTCTTGAGGCAGTTCGTTCCACAACCTACGGGTTCGCGGTATAAAGTAATTTTTGGACCGAACAGTGCGCGACACCTCCGTATCGAGGAAATGCGGATGGACCGCACTTCTGTGACGGGAGGTGCGGTTATAGAAACCCGAGGTGGGAATTATATTGAACAATTCTTCAGAGCATTCCCCATTGTACAGGCGGTAGAACACGCAGAGAGACGCAACGTCTCTCCGAATGCTGAGGGGTTCTAAACCGCCCGTGAGAGTGGGATCGTCGACAATACGAACAGCACGTCGTTGTATGGAGTCAAATGGGTCGAGTTGGTATTTCGGTGCACCGGCCCAGAGATGAGAGCAATACTCCATATGGGGCCTCACTTGAGCTTTGTAAAGCATTAGGAGTTGCCCAGAGGTGAAGTACCGCTTCGCTCTGTTCAGCACACCGAGCTTTTTGGAGGCCATTTTGGCCTTATTTTCCAGATGACCCCTAAATTCGACTTTGCTGGAGATGTCGACACCAAGGATCCCAATACTCTCCGAGATCTTAAGAGGTATGCTCTGAAAGCGAGGTGCTACGACAAATGCGACGGAGGGGGTATTTGCAATACAATGTGTACGTAAGTTCGAGCGAGACGCAACAATAACTTCCTATTCGCACACTCGCTTTATTAAGTGTTGTTTGAAATTGAGGGAGGAACATGCGCAGACTATGGACGCCCATTCAAGGTTGAAGCCCAAGAAGTTTTGCGAGGACTATAACTGAGGGCATATTATTAAAAATTTTTAGATTAAATTGTGGTATATAATCACGAAGGTAATTTAAGAAGAAAATGACTAATTGTTTAATTAGGTCGTTTTACATTAGATTACAACTTTAAAGAAAAATAACACTAAAAGTATAAAAGTATAAAAATAAAAATAAAAGTATTCGTTACCGAAAAGTATAGTATTTTTTCCATGTCTCCACTAGACTAATCATTATTGCCCGAGAGACCGGCGAGAGAGGACCTGCGCTCGCACCACGTGTGTGTTGCCCAGCCAGGAAGCTACGGATACATTAAGAAAACAATTACCATCAGCTAATCCAGAAACACCCGCACACGCCATCCACGTCTATGAATTACCATACCTCTAATTATGGTACATACTTTATTACGAGATAATTTATTACACGTGGATGACGCGTTCGGGTGTTTCCGGATTAGCTGATATGGCCAACGTTTTCGTAATGTATCTGTACCTACATCATGTTTAAAATGTCATAACAATAAAATAGTTCTCAGTTTATTCCATCTACAAATTTACATTAGGTACATAATAACCACAACACGTAATTTCTTCATCCTTAAAGCATCACATAATGTGTCTACGGGACCTTACTTGCTTATGAACGAAGCGAGATTTACACCCAACCTTGCCAACAACTCAGCAAGACGTATGGCGGAACTGTTGTTAATTTATAGCGATAATCCCGCACTGTACTGGATGAGCAGCCTCGGTCGCGAGGTCCCACGGCCTCTATTAGCTGGAAAATTAATACCATAATTAAGGTATTTATTTGCCTGGGAAATGTCGAGAAGATTTGTATCTTATGAGAATGAATACTTGTCCGATTCGTTTTCGTTACATTTTTAGTTGATTTTGGTGCGAAAATAGGACTAAGTTTGTTATAGAACTCTTGGGATAAAATTAACACTTTTATGGAAAATCTTTGGAGATATTAGATATAGAAATATTTAGATTTACATTTGTTGAAATGTTTTAAATGTCCACGTCTTAATATATATTAAGAATAAAAACCATTTGATTGATTTATCTTTTGTCAAATGTAATTACTCAAAAAAATCTTTTTTTTTCGTTCTTATAAAAATTACAATAATCATTTTTCTAATATTTACATTTTGCAACCTATAAGGTAAGCGGGAAACCCCCAAAAAGTCGTTTAGAAACAGCAAAATGTGACCACGTCGTTCCAATCTTTAGGTTCTGTTTTTTCTTATGGATTTGAGGTCGCTGAATATGAATCTAGTTGTTTTTAGTAAAAAAAATAACTTTTTTATGTTCAACTCGCTATATCTCTGGCAATTAATTATACATATTTCCTTATGAAATTTTAACCAATTAATCTTTAAACGATTTTGAAGAAAACGACACCTGTCCAGACTTTCTAAATCCCTTTTGCAGTGTCGTATTTTTGGAAATTTTCCACGTGATATCATGAGTTTTTACATTCCATCGCAAGCGACGAAGGTTCAAATTTCGAATTATCACCTTTACAGTATTAAAATATATTATTTAAAGACTTTTCTGATAGTTTCCGATCTTAATAAGCAATAGAAAAAAAGGTAAGACATTTTAATGAGTATTGACTGTGAGTGCACGCGATTAACATGGTATTTAAACATTGATAAATTGCCTCTATCGAAACCAGCTATGTACAAACAAATTTTAAGAGCCTTGGCAAATTAATGAATTGTAACAAGCGACGCTTTCTACGATTTCATCTAAAGATGTGATAGAGTATGGCTGGTTGAATATTTATCGATACAAATATACCTATTGATTATATTTTTGTTCTTGTACTGAAAAAAAAAGCGTATACCCCCCCCCCCACCCTTCCCCGTCAGGAAGATCCTCACGCCTTTTTTGTCGGAATGTCTAAATTCTTATGGCCCTACAAGAGTCACCGGTCATGATTTTTTTTAAACTCCGAATGTAATTCGAAATAAAATCTGTATGTGTATACTGAAATTTACCGAATACCGACGAACTGACACGATCGCGAGAATCGTGACCATACCGTGTCCGAGCGAGGCGTATGGAGGGGGTAAAAATCTTACGTGACTTTACATTTTCTCTCGAATCACACCTATCGCAAGCCGCGTAAAGAAACTTCGTTTCTATAAATGATTAATAAAACTGATAATCGGAATACTATTATTGTTTTCTGTATTTTGCTGCAATTTGTCAATGAATGATAAAATTCGTATACGTCAAATTAACGTAACCAGCCCTTTTGGTATCATTGCTGGATATGAACCTCCTTATTGCACATTGTCTTGCGCATGAAGAATGTATAGCCATAATACGACACGCTGGTAAAGAGTGTAGCTCCTTGGGATTTGTGATAGCTGCTTTGTTATCTCTTACGACACCCGCGGGAAGAGATGGGGTGGTGCTATTCTAAAGACGGCCGATACAATAATTATTTGTTTCAAATAAAACAAATCATAAAAATCATTAAGAGATATTTAATTGATACTGTAGTCGCTATTGGCTTGCACGAGTCCTGATACGCCTATTACAGTAGGTATACCGCGCATATAAAGCTGCGTGCTCGGAGTCGATACTTATTTCTAAAATCGCTTTTCTTTTTTCTATTGCATATCAAGATCTGAAACTTTCCAGAAAACTTCCTTATATATTATATTTTAATAATATATGTGTGAGATCGTGTAGGAAAAATTCAAAAAATGGCTCAAACTGGCATATAAAGGTTTAGAAAGACCAGGTAGGTCTTATTTTCGTCAGTTTCATAGTTTGAAGATTATCCAGCTAAAAGGACAATGCCAAAAAAGCCTAGCCATTGAGTAGCCATATATGAAGTAACTAAAGTAACTAAAAATAATAATATATGTAATTTGCAGAATAACATTTACATTTGAAGAACTTTGCAATAATTATATTACTGTAAATAGTAATTTTATTTTATTGTTGCCTTTCCAGTGACAGCCATATTGTCTATTGCTTGTTTTTGACACTCGTACTACGTTTGACGTAAAGTAGGCGCCACAAATGAAGTCTCGTAGGCGCGGCGCTGTGATCGGTCGACATAAGACTTCTGCAGCTTATTGGCTTCAATTTACCCTATCAAATTAAGTATTTTTATTTACATATTTTTAGCATGTTATTTTTGACAAAAGTTGGCATATAACCAAATATAACGCACATTTATATTAGTTTGCCATTACGCGGACTGTCTACTCCTCTGCCACCTCATTCAAGGAACAAAAAATGTTGCCTGCACAAAACATCGTCTGGAAAACGCCACATTTGTGTTCTGTATTTTTATTAGAATCTATTTTTTATCGCTCATAGGTCATAAGCTGAAGGATACTTTATTAAAAAATCGTTCTCCTTCAGAATGTAATATCACGAACGTAACTTTTTCTAAAACAAAATCCGTGTAATGTCGAGCTGGAACTAAACTGCTATTCGATGATATTAGAAATAGATTTTCCTTGATATGGATTTTATAGAGATGGGAAAATGATTCTTGTGTCAAGTGTTTGAACGGTTAAGTTGGTAGATTTGGTAAAAGAGCGCATTAAATCGATTATTATAATCACAATTAACATTTTTAATTCAATCAGCTACGACATGGAGTTCTTCAAGAAAGCTGTGAATAGGATTTTGCAAGGTCGGCGGCGCGCCCGCATACCCCCTGGTACTGCAGGTGTCCACGGGCGGCGGTAACACTTACCATCACGTGGGACCGCTTGCTCGTCCGCCCACTTTTTTATATACTTAAAACAAAATACAAATTATTATGTTAAGTAATAAATAACTTTTACCTATATAAGTCGCCGAGCGAGCACCACATAGAGGCGTGAACAAATCGATCCTGGACTAATTAGTCTAAGTATTGGCAACCGAGAGATATCAACGATTTAGTGAGTTAGTAAAATTCGGAATCACCAAGGCCTGCCATTAATTCTTATGACGTAAGTAAAGAGAAGCTTCTTAAACGCACTAACGCATTACATCGCATTAACGCCATAACATGCCAACAGTCTTTCGCACTCCAACCTACACACTGTGCTCCTCAACCCCATCTGACAGATAAATCTGTCTTAACTAAGTGCGCGGTCGTGTACGTAACGCGTATAATTTCTACACCGCATGTTACGGTTAAAACATGAATTGCGTCGAAACGGCGCCAAAATTAATCATATTACAGTGATCTTTCAATGTTGTCAATATAATAAAAAGAGTTAATGTTAAAATATTAAGAGAACTAATTGGGTAGTAAATGAACTATAATTTATTCGTGAGAAACTTAATTGGCTATTTCGATTGGAATTAGATGTATGGTTAACAGCATATTGCCGGCTGTACACACGAGGTACACAAAAAAAATGCGAGGCACCCCGAGACAGGCCGAGAACGAGTGTGTACATGGTGCTCTCGTCTCGTCTCCCCTCTCTCGCCTCGCCTCGCCACCTTTCGGTCTAGTGTCGGTTTTTTGCGCCCCAGTCAAAGGGTCTGATACAGTTCAACTGATACAACGAGTGTGTAGATGAGAGTGCTCTCGCCCGAGACTCTCGGCGAGAGGCTCTCGCCGAGTGTGTACAGCCGGCATAAGATGTGAAGTAGAACGGACGTCATTAAGGGGTGATTTAGACTGCACAATTAACCATATTTACTAACAAACATTCTAGAAAATTGCCAAGATAAATGTCTCTTCATACAAAATGAAATTATTATAGGTACTTATTTTTCGATTGCGGGGGCCAAGAGCGGAGTATATAACTATACAAAATGACACAAATCGTAACGATATTTGCATAAAAAGAAGAAACTTTTTTTAAAAAGTAAGTTTGTAAATAAAGGAAGTTTTAAAAATAATTTAAGACTAATATGTTCGCTGGGCGCGCTCGACTACATTACCCTTCCCCTCTCTCAGACTACTATTGTGAAATGTACTGCATTTCCCACTTCATTCTATTACTCCAAAGTGTGTACGTATTTCGGTAGTGAGTGAAATATGGCAGAGCCCATTCGCACCTCATCCTATCGTGTCCCTTTCCATTTTCCCAACCTTTTCTCCAAATTCATTTCCAAACCTCCAATGATATGCAGCAAATCCGGGGGTGTGCCCACAAGTGTCATCAGAATCAGAATATTGCCATTATCTATTTACCACCAGGTGGACTGTATGCTCGCCTGCCACTTCCTATTCATAAAAAAAATATCAATTCTAAATCACCTTTAAAATGTCGATACAAATGTCACAGACTAGAGTATTTCACACTTTTTCATATTCATTTCAAAAATCACAGTAGTTTTTTATTTTTTTTAAATTCTCACTTTAATCGCAACATATACCGCACGTGCTCATTGTCCTCGGATGAGCATTAAATTCCGCGAAAACTCGTTTTTTGCAACTCCATAAGCATATTTATACCTGTTTACATTTTACTACGTGCTTGGCAAGCAATTGAACTAGTTAACCTATCATACATTAAAGTCCAAAAATCCATGTGAATGAAGTCGCAGGAACAGCTAGTAATAATAATGGAAGTATACCCAAAGTAACTAAAAAGTGAAAAACTTTAATTAACCCACTGTTTGCTTTTGCTTCAACACCAGTCTTTTAAAAAATCTTTAGAGACATACCAAACAAATAATTATTATACTCAAAACTCACATCCAGCAAGCACTGGGTTAATTAAAGTTTCTAACTTTTTTAGTGTGTATAAATTTTGTTCAGCAGCTACTGCTCATTTATGGATATACACACTATTGTGTATAGCCATAAATCTTGTCTGTCTGCTAGTCCGTGAGTCCGTGCCTTGGTCGCATATTGTGCGGACACTAATTAAACATTCCTCCACGCTGTTTAGTTTAACCACCAAATTGCTTTGTACTCTATACATGCATATGATGAAGATAGGTTCGTCCGTGGATGTGACAGTTAGATCCCATATATCAGTACTCTATATGACAGAATACAATATATTTCAGAGCCGTTTATCTATTCTGGATTCTCATTCGTAACGTCGTGTGTTCAAATCCCCGGCCCGTATCACTAAGTTTCTACTTCAGTACCGTTCAAGAGAAATAAAAAGAGCTTTAGCCATTTCAATTAGTATAGTGATAATTTTCTCTTCCCCGTCACTAGATGGCACTTTATACTTGTACTTGTATCAGCCTATAATGTCCCACTGCAAAGCATAAGCCTTCCCTAGTAATCACTCGGGGGTGAGAGAAAACATAGTGAGGAAACACGCATGCACCAAAAATATAATGAAATCTGTAATGGGCCCGCGTGGTGGATTACGCACCGTGATTTCGATTTACCTTAATGTAAATCACGCTATTGAAATTGATGACTTTTGTATTGCAGTTCCTTAAGAGAATACAGTTTAGTTCTTACCATAGCTTTTCATTGTAATAGCGCTGGGTACTGTTGTACTACTAAGGGCTACTAAATCCGTACCTTTTGGTACGGATTTTAAATTATCACTGGGTCGACAGTAAAGGAAATTATCGTAACATACTTGTACTCTTTAAGGAAAAATGCTATTTCATTTGAGGAAATCCTCATGTTCGACAATTAAAAAACAATTTGGAGCCTGTGTATCCAAAATCCCAATCCACTATGGGGCTGTATTATGTATTATGTCCCGAAAACTAGAGGAGGGGTAACCGAAAAAAAGTAATTTACCAAAGGAGGCCTGTATCCTGCGTGAGATGTTATACGGCAATTCCAATTTCTGAATAGTCGAATGGTTGGCGCAGTTGGTAGTGACCCTGCATGCTGTGCAATAAATCGCAATTGTAGTTCCTGTGCTCATTTGCAGAGTGATAGATATTTAAGTATTTATAAATAATAAAATAGGAGCCAAAGAAAAACACTCGTTGTTAGTTAACATTTTATGCGGAACTGAGCTACCCTCATTAAACATAATAATTTAATATTATCACATTTCGTAGTACCTGCGCTAATTGGTACTTACATATATATCACCTCCACCCTTATTTACTACTTACGATATGAACTAATACAAAATAACAATTTTAAATATACTTAACTTACTATCTTAAAATTTATAATTTTATAATTTATCTATCTTATCTTATTTATTACATATATATTACCGTTAAAATATTATTAAAGATTTAAACGAACTATCGGCTTAACTAATCTACCGGAACGAGTACGATACCCTGGCGGGGGTGGCGTGGCGGCCTGTCGTCGGCTCTGAGCCGCGGATTCCCGGCTCTGCTCTTGCTGGACCAAGTCATTCTCCCTCCGACTAGGATACGGCAAGCCCGATATACCAGTATAATTTTTTATTTGATCTAAATGCCTTTTCATACGTACACCATTTTCCCCCTCCACTATTACCGTCCGTGATCCATCGAGACTAGTGATTGTTCCTTTTACCCATCGCTCCCCTGTACCGAAGTTCCTTGCCCATACCTTCTGTCCTACCGTGAACGCTCTCTCCGTGCTGGCGGCGCGCTCCACGAGCCTCCGCTGCTGGTGGCGCGCGCGCTCCCCCGCGCGGTGGGCGCCGCCCTCCCGCAGCAAGTCGAGGCGCGATCGTAGGTTACGCCGCTGCAGTAACATTGCCGGTGATTCTCCCGTAGTACCATGTGCTGTGTTCCGATATGCCATCAAATATGCTTGCAGAGCGATCTCCACGTCGCAGCCATCTCTTTCTGCTTTCTTTATAGCACGCTTGCACAACTTCACGGCCCCTTCCGCCGCGCCATTCGAAGCAGGATGGTAAGCCGGTGTAAAAGTATGTGTTATACCGTTCTTCAACAAAAAGTTCCTCATTTCCGCGCTTGTAAATACCGTTCCGTTATCAGATATAATTTCTCTAGGTAACCCAAATCGCGCAAAAATTTCTCTCAACACTCTTATTGTTGCTGTTGTTGTTGTATCTTTCATTTTAAAAGCTTCTATCCATTTTGTTGAAGCATCAATCAACACAAAATAATTATTGCCTTTAACGGGACCTAGGTAATCCATGTGTAATCTACACCATGGTTCTATTGGGTACTGCCACGGTTGCGGTGGTGCCCGCGGAGGTGCTGGTGCTTCCATTGTACACGTGTGACACTCCTTACACTCTCTTTCGATGTCGGCATCAATCCCCGGCCACCACATATAACTTCTGGCTATTGATTTCATTTTTACAATACCCATGTGTCCCGTGTGTATCTCTTCTAGCATTCTTTTCCGGAATACTGTAGGTATCACCACCCTATATCCCCACATAATGCAGCCAGCATCCGTATAAAGCTCATTTCTTCGCGAGTAGAAAGGCTGTAAATTTTTATCAGCGCAATGACCTGGCCAACCCGACTTGATGTATGTTACAATCCGTCGCAAATGCACATCTTCTTTTGTTTTCTGCTCGATATCCTCGTGCGTTAGTGGTAAGTTATCACAAACAAAATTTAAATAAGTATACTCTTTTCCATTCCTGATTGGTGACTCGTAAGGTAATCGTGACAATGCATCCGCCGCATTATTTTCTGACTTGATATACACAATGTCGTAATCGTAGCCCGACAATATCACAGCCCACCGTTGCATTCTGGACGCTGCCATGGTAGGTATTCCCGTTTTTGGACCAAATATTGAAACCAACGGCTTATGGTCCGTCTTCAATAAAAATTTTCGCCCATACAAATATTGATGAAATTTTTTTACTCCGTATATTATCGCCAACGCCTCTTTATCAATTTGTGAGTATGCTTTTTCTGCCACGTTCAATACTCGTGATGCGTAGGCGATAGGCCTCTCGGAGCCGTCCTGCATTTGGTGCGCGATGACGGCCCCCACCCCCACACTACTGGCATCCGTGGTCAGCACCAGCGGCAGCGCCGGATCATAGTGAGCTAGCACCTCGCTTGACAACAGCATTTCCTTCACTCTGCAAAACGATTTATTACACTCATCTGTCCATTCAAACTTCGCTCCTTTTTTTAATAGTGCGTACAAAGGACACAAAATCGTACTTGTATTTTTTAGAAATTTACCATAGTACATAACCATACCCAAAAATGCTTTTACTTCTGTCCCTGTCTTAGGTATAGGTACCTTTGCAATTGCTTTAACTTTATCTGGATTTGTATGAATTCCGTCCTTGTCTATCTTATAGCCCAGATAAATAACGGAGTCCGCCATAAAAGTGCATTTTTCTTTTTTATTTTTAACCCGTAATCTTGTAATCTTTGTAAAACTCTATGAAGGATTTCTAGATGTTCCTTATCATCCCGTCCAGTCAAAATAACGTCATCCAGGAACACACCCACTTTAGGTATATCCGAAAATATTTGTTCTACTGTTCTTTGGAAAATACCTGGGCTGGAGGATAATCCATATATTAGTCTATTGTATTTAAAAAGACACGGGCCGCGCGTCGGCGCGCAGGTGTAAGCTCACCTCCCCGCCAGTGTATCGGCCAAGTCCGTCCGAAAATACTTTACAATATCTGGAACTGAGAGATTGTACATTCAGCTTTGACTCTGAAACACTATTATTAAAACAATTTTTTATTTGTACTTCAATGTTTAACTTAACTAACCACTGTCTTCCTAACAACGGCTTTTTACCTCGGTCTACCACGTATAATGGTAAATTCTTACATATTTCTTTATATCTTACTAACGGCGATATCTTACCTACCGGAGCGACTTTTTCGCCCGTATAATAGCACATTATTAAATTACATTTTTCCATTGGCAAATGTGAAAATAATATTTTATAACATTCGGTACTTATACAAGATATTGCACTACCTGTATCTATTTCCATGCTTAAATTCGTGTTATCTACTTGTAGCGTTATCCTGAACGGTTCGTAACTATTAACACTTTTTACCATAAACACATTAAAATTTACCTCCTCAGAATCCTGATCTTCGTCCGAATTAATCACCTGTACTTCACCGTTAAACGTGTTTTGCGTTTTATTGTTGCGTAATCGTGGACACATCTTCTTTAAATGTCCCCCCGTAAAACACACTTTGCATACGTAATTACGGTATCTGCACGTTTTTGTATCGTGCCGAGAACCACGCACATTACACTGCGTAGCTGTTGTCAGCGGCGGTCTCCGCGGAGCAGCCCCGGTGGGCCCAGCCCGCACATAGGAGGACGTGCGGCCGCCGCCGCCGCGTGACGTCACTCGGTACTCGCCTCTGGCCGCCACCGCGTTACACGGAGCCTCCTCCGCTGTCTTCCCCCTGCTATTACTTGCTACTCTGTCCTTTTCCACGTATGCTGCATTTGTCTCCGCCGCTTCCATCGAAATTGCCAATTTGTACAATTTCTCTAGCTTCGTGTTATCCTCCTCGGCAAACAGTCGCTGCATAATTGTCTCACTGCTCAGACCACAGACGAATTGGTCCCTTATACTCGTACTCATACAGCACGAGGTGAACATGCAAGTCTTAGACAATTTCTTGAGTTCCGCCATGTACTCCGCTATAGATTCCCCTTGTCTTTGCATTCTTTGCTTAAACTTGTACCTTTCTGCCAATGTACTCGGTTTGGGTTGTAAGTGACTTTGCATAATTGTGACTAACTCCGTAAAAGTTTTATTAGCCGGTTTTTCTGGTGTACAAAGATTAACTAATAATTCATACGTTTCACTTCCCATTACGGTAATTAAAGTAGCCACTTTTAGTTCGGATTTCACATTATTCACCACGAAATATTGTTCTAACCTCTCGACGTACAAAGTCCAATTATCCACTGACATTTTAAAAGGCTCAATTTTTCCGATCGACATTCTTTAATTATATCGATAGAACACACGTAAGTCCTACTCGTCGCCACTGATAGATATTTAAGTATTTATAAATAATAAAATAGGAGCCAAAGAAAAACACTCGTTGTTAGTTAACATTTTATGCGGAACTGAGCTACCCTCATTAAACATAATAATTTAATATTATCACATTTCGTAGTACCTGCGCTAATTGGTACTTACATATATATCACAGAGTATGCATAGGAACTACCATTTGTGCTAGCCGGCCTACTAGAGAGTCAGCTGAGCGCCAATGATGAAATTATTACTTTTGTAAACGTTGTATTTTTGTCCATACAATTGTACAGCTCGGTTGATGTACAAACATTTAAACCTTTCAAGTTTCAAGCAAGTATGTTTATACTTCTAAACGGCCTTGTTTCATTTCATATAATCGTATTCAAATAACTAAGCGGCTTCTGCTTGGTTTAATTGTCTACAGTTAATAGCCAAGACCTTCAAATTCATTTTATAAATGGAGGGTACTCTAATAAATCTTTTGTAATGCGTTCAAATACCATATTGCAAGGCAGTTCTTTTCATGGTGTAAAGTGTCTGTCAATGCAATTTCATAATTATAAATCCCTTATTCTGACAGTTCAATTCACGTGACAGTGACAGTACGAATCTTGTGCCATCGTTGCGTGTAGTTATGTCCCAGTTTAGGACATTACTTGCATATATTTTATTAAATGAATGTTAAGCATTTATTGTCTTTGTCTGAAGCTGAAGGCTACTATAGACCATTAGTTTTCTTAATATCACCCGACACGCCATTTACCATCGCATTAAAAATTTATGTATCTATTGAAATTTCGCGAGTCGGTATCGTTCGTATGTTTGACATAATTAATTTTAACTGATTAATTGATTGGATTAGACGAGTTCTGGACTAAAGACGACGAAAAGTAGCGGAGATAGCGGAAAGAGTTAGGGTGACGCTATTCTATAGCCGGCTGACAACCACACGGTGTGACTGTGGTGAGACCTCCACCGCCCTCTATATAGTCGCTCACTGAGCTTTCCAGAAGCAGAATCCCCTCGGTGGGCCGACCGCGCGGCGGCGAAGAAATTCAATAATCCGTGGCGATACCAACCCATCGAACTGCCAGTGGTTACGGGCAGCGATACTACTTCCGTGGGCTACGTCCAAGTAGGACACTCCATTTCTTGTAAGTAAGAGATGGCTCGACGGTTTTGATAGTTGCATTAAATTTGAAAAATGTTCAGTATCTTTTTAATTAACCTTACTTATGTTTAAACAGAAATGGAGATGTAACATAGAAATGTAAAGGAGAAATTACCCTGGATGGAGATGTAACACTTTTAATAAATTTTCTTCGTTAGAATATACGAGAAAAGACACCGACCAAAACCAATAACATAAAAGGAAAATCCTGGATAGGAAACACAAAGGTTAGGCGCCTAAATTTTTATTCCACGATTTAAATCTTTATTCTGAGGAACCGCATACAATTGAAGCTACTTTACGGATAACAATCCCTCAGAGTCAAAAAGTTTCAATCCCACAAAGAGCTCTTCCTCGAAAGCGGAGAGCTAGTGATGGGATCAACTTTATCGATAGTTCGGTAACGTTTTTCTGATGCGCGACGTAAAAGTTAGTTGATATTGTTTTTATGTCGTTTGGTGACTAGTTCAAAACTGTCGTAAATGGTATACTTGTTATGTAGGGTTGGCAATAAAATACAGTTTAGAATATAAGTATATTTTTAAATAGTAAAATAGCGGGTAAAGTATAAATCGGATAAATTATAGATTATCATTATTTAAAAACGAATTTAAAATTATTGTTATTTAAAATTTAAAATTAATAAATGAAATTAGGGAAACACTTTTTTAAATAATGATTAATTTCTCCCGATAAGTTTATGATCACTTTTCATGTAAGTACCCGTGATATTCTACTGTTATTTATCTGCGTCTCTAAAACATCTCATCAGCATACGAAAATGGTTTCCAAAATCAAAATCAGAATTCAATAGTGATTCACATACAAGGGGATTATAAATTGTAGTTTCCTACTATTTCAACATTAACCAAAATTTAAAAACGAAATAAATGATTTTATGACATTCATTCGAATTCTGAAATTATACCCAAAACAGTATCTATAATACCTATATATTGTTATGTATACAGTATTTGCTGTAATTGGAGGTGACGCTCCTTAGGAGAAACCTATATCCAGCAGTGAAAAGGCACAAGTTAACAGTATGGTATGCCATATATTATTAAAGTATATTAAGTATTGTATGCATGTATTTATTTATTTAGATAATGTTTTAAACCCTACTTCTTGTCACTTTGTGCAATAAACAAGAAATACTTTATCATCGGTTTTAAAATAATTTTCATTCTAATATTTTGTGTCTTATAATTTTATCAATCTTAAATAAATGAATTAGGTACATAGACTTCTTACCGTCATACTAGGTATAAAAAATTAAATTCGTTAACAATAATAATATTTAAAGGATTATATTTCATGACCGTTGTGGAACACACAAATAAAGAATAACTAAAGAGTATTTTAAGCTATGAAGCTGTATGACCTTTGATATTCAATTTTTTGTATCAGTTATGTTAATACGCGCTTGACTGGTCAAGTATCGACTGTCGATAAAATTCCAGTACGCCCACAACTATGTTCGGAAGTGCAATATCGGGTACTGGGTTCACGTCAACGGAATAAAACAGGGAAATCTTCTGAAATACAACACGGTGTGCAGGAAATAAGAATTGCGCTGTACAAGTAGCCGCACAAAACATACTGTCATAATATAACTAAATATAGACAAAAACCCTGTATATATCACCATAACGTGTCATTTAATAATCACGAGGGGCTTCTAACTATAATCCACTGTGCAGGCTCAGTGTGGACTGATCAATTACCTCATCCGTCAGTGTTCATTCGACAAAATCGTGACTTCAATTTATTCTTAGACAGTACACCATTGTATTAATAAGTTACGCCATTTGTATTAAGTTAATACAAAATACGATATAATACTTCGCGGTTAACCGTAACATTAAATATGAAAATGAACAGCGGATTTCAAAATGGGTACTAACGACGTTAACCACAGTTTATGTTTCTCATTCTCCATTCATCGCTTCATTTTAGATTACAGGTTTCAAGTAAATATAAATAATATATTTTATCCCCATATTCAACTAGTCTACACTAGGATTCCCTATGTCGTGAGTCCACAAATACATACAAAGTCAAACCCAGACCCGAACAAACATTTGTATTTAAACAAATAAATGTTCTACCGCGAATTGAACCCGGGACCATCTGCTCAGTCGTTATCAAACTATCATTTCTTCGCTATTTTTATATCCGGAGAATCAAGAATTTTGGCATCGTAATCGACTGTAGTACACTCTAAAGGACGAGTCATTAGAGCCCTAAAAATAGAGACTTCCCATCAAGAACTGGTAGGACACCTAGCACCTAGCACCTAGCGGACATTTAGGTCATTATACTCTTTATTCCCTATCCTCTGATCCTTCCCAGGGAAGAACGGGAGGTGTAAATGGTTAAAAAAACCTTCATCCTTCCCATTCCTTTCCTAAATCTCCAAGAGTAGGCAGCGTGTCGGTGGACGTGTCAACGTATGTCCATGACTGACAGTATTCGTTTACCACAAGATGTACTGTCTGCTGATTTGTCAACTTATTTCCATAAAAAAAACGTAAAAAGTTTTAATGAAATGTCTAATGCAATTTTTGCTTAACAACAATTACATTGTATGGAAATCCTTGCGTTTTTACTGACTTAGAAGTCGGCTGATGCCCTCAAAGATCACGTTATAAAATTCTAATTGGAATAACTGTCAAAGCACCCCTATAAACATTTTACGAGGAAAGTTACAGCAGTAAAGACAGGTAATAGCTCCTATTTTTAACAGGGTTTAAAGGTCTACCTACGAGCTATTAAAGGCAAAATCAATATATAGTGATGTAACTAAACCTTCTTAGGAATTGCTATCAATTCAACCAGCCCTTTCAATATCCGCTGCTGGACATGTGCGTAATCATGCACATTGACTTTTACCCTTTAACGCCATGCTGGTTAAGCGGGTTGGCGAGTCCACTCTTTTAGAGGTGGTATAGTTCCTCAACGTTTGTGATAGCGGTTTTGTTATCGCTTAGTCGCCTTTTACGACAACCACGGGAAGAGATGGGGTAATACAATTTTAGAGCCGACCGACACCACATGGCACCTTTGGAATTACCTTTTTAAACCCCATCTCTTTCCATCAGTGTTGTGACGGGCAAAAAAGAGATACCAAACCCGCAACGACAAGCGCTGAGGAACTACACCATATTTAAAGAAGTGAACTCACTAACCCGCTTGGCCTATGCAGCGTGGCGTTTCAAGAGGCTCATGTCCAGCGGTGGTAGAATGGCTTGTAACGGTTACATATGACCCAGACTTTTACGGAGATGTCGAAGAAACCTCCTGATCGGAGATCACGACTTTGAGTTGTTTTTATACGATGCTTAAATGATTTTTTTATAGGAAGAAGGCTACTGACGATAATACAGTCCACCAACTGTCCACCACTGTTGGTAAGTGCAACTGTCGCCCATAGAAATCCGCGCACATGCCAACTTCAATCCAAAATGACAAACGTTGGCACGCCCCTGTATGCGCGCCTACCTTTGTAAATGGAATGGAATGGATTTGGAGAAAGGCTTGGAAAAATTATATTTACGTATTACACGATTTTATACGTCTGAACGCGTATTATACGATTTAGAATATAAAACAGAAAAACATTTAGACAAAAATCTTAAAAACCACTGTTTTAGCTTCTAAAGAGACTCCCCAATTTTATTTTATTTTTAAATTATGCAATGTACAGACTCAAGCCTTTTACGGTTTTAGTATACATACATATGGAAGATATAGATATCCTGTACACGACAGATTCTTGTTACGGCAGATTCGCTAAAAGACAAAAGTACAGTGTTTTTGTCTTTTAGCTTTTAACTTTTGTCTTAATGTTTCAAAAAGTATTTTTTTTTTTTACCCAAACGAATAGAAAATTGAAAATTCAATACAACTTACGCTGCACAAACGTTGTAGACAATCTAATACTAGTTTTTATTTCATTGCACATGTTTATTTTGCCAATTATAATATATTTTTAGCAATTTTACACTACGCCGTTACCCTTTGTACATTTAAGTTATTTTTAATTTAAGTTAAATATCTATTTTGATATTTAGCCTCCTTTGTTAATAATTGTATAAAAAGATAAAGTGCCGGCTTTGTTGGAAATCTGTTTCTGAGCCGGCCGGCCCATGCCACCCTCCAACGGGGTTATTTTTCTGTGTAACAGCTGAAAGTATTCTTTATAATTAATCACATCCGTTGTGTTGAGAAATAAATGCAGTAGATTCTTCAAATTCTTTCGCCAATCGTTGATATCTGCTGCAGTATCGACAACCGACGGGGTAGTTAATTTGGTCAACCACGTACCGGGAAGCGTAATGTGGGACAACCTTTGGCCTGATAGACAGACTGGTGATAAGATTTATTTTTGATGAAAAGAGCGGAAGATCGTTTGTGATGACGCTCCCTGGGAGAGGCCCATATCTTAATTGTATCTAGAATTAAATTAATCAACTATAGATCTATTTAAACATCTTTTGTTTATTAATTAGGTATTAATCGTCTATTATTATCACTATGTTTCCTCAATTAACGAAAAAAAATTGTTGACCTTGACCAATCATCTTAATCATTAATTTGAATAATGAATATTAATCAATTTTATGGATAAGAATCCATTTTTATTCAAAGAAAATTATTTCAACTTATGGTGTATTTCTCTCAATAAGTGTACAATTAAACATACGTTACAAAAAAACTAAACAAACTTTCTCAGAGGCACGTGTCTTACCTGTTTTTAATTGCCGCATAATTTAACTCAAAGTTTGCAACTAATTTATTTTAAATTTTCCTTAAAGGTTCAAGTGAAACATTTTTGTCAAGTCTTCCGTGCTTGTTGGCGTTTTCCTTGTACGATATGTCTCTTAACATAACGCTAGGGTTGTCATAAAATAAGGAAAATGACTCGCTAAAAGTCCATACGGACTGTGAGCTTTACGTGAGCTTAGAAAGACAATGAGGGGGAGAATGCACGCTGCAATCCAACAGCCGCCGGGCGTTTGACTGGCCACGTTACCCCTCTCTCACAGAAGACTACCTTGAAATGTACTGCATTCCCACTTTATCGTATTTCCCCAATGTACGTACCTGTTTCGGTAGTGAATGAGATGTGCCAGAGCCCATTCCCATCCCATCCTATCCCTCCCCATTTTCCCAACCCTTTCTCCAAATCCATTCCTATATCTCCAAAGGTGGGCAGCGCATCCGGGGGCGTGCCAACATTTGTCATTTTGGACTAATGTTGGCATGTATCCCGGATGTCTATAGGCGACAGTATCCACTTACCATCAGGTGGACTGTATGCTCGTCTGCCGCCTTCGTACATAAAAAAAAAAACTGCAGGAGTTATTTAGCTCTATGCAAAATTGACGGTCGGTGATTTTTATGTTTAAATTCTCTTATCATTTCTTATTTAGTGTAATTCATTCTTAAATCACCAAATGTAGACAGTTCAGTGGCAAATTCTCGCCCGTTCCTAGTACCGGGCCGGATAGGTAAAAAAAGTGCCGTCATCCCCAATGACGCTGGGTTTCACTGGTTTTCACTGGGGACGACAGCACTTAACATATTTATGCCACAAAATTCAATTCCTATCATCCCCGGTAACGAAAGAAAATACGATGAGAGTAAATCCTAATTTGATTCAATTGTGACTATGTGGCTATCGACTAACGCGTCTACACACGTGTAGTTGACATCTTCATCCAGGGGCGTGTCAAAGTGTGTCATTTATTGATGTTGATATGCATCGCGGATATCTTGGGCGACTTACCCACCCGGTAAACTGGCTGCTCGTCTCCCACTTTATTAAATAGAACAATATTTTTATTTGTTAAGTAATATAACGCCTCGGCAATCATCATACCTTAGAATAATAACATCAACCGTTTATAGGAGCGCTGACATTGTAAATTATTTTACTACCGAATTTGATTTTATTTATTACGAAATAAGGCAAATTGCGACTAAAGACGAACAAAAGGAAAAACAATTTGCTTAATACTCGTAGTTTTATAAAATCCTACAATTCCAGAGGAGCGCCGACACCGATGCAGGGTATCTATAATGAACTAAATAATAAGTAAGTATTTGTAGCTTTTGAATAATGGGTAGTACTTGGGTAGTAAAATCCAGGCAAAAGTTATTTTTATATTTATCTATTTTTTAATAAGCATTATAAAATGAGTATACAATTTTTACAATAAGCACACAATACATAATAATATCAAAACATCATTTGCCATATGACAGCGTGGTATACCAGATCACATACATATTATAATAGAAGTTTGTAAAAAAATATTATATCTAAAAGTTTTATGTACTATACATATACATATGTATAGTACATGTAGGGATTCGTTTAGAAAAATATCTATGTCCAATGCGGATACGAACCCGGAACGCTTTACTCATCTCGTCACTCGGTCAAAATATTTATTCGAAGCAGTCGAACAGGTCGTGATGCCTTTAACCTATTAAACGGCCGATACTCAGGTGTCTAGACTAAGTGAATTTTGCGTATTTATTTTCCTTAACCATCATTCAGTTTGCGCAAGCGTCATGTGCTAAACGTACGAATAGCCGATAATATTATTATCCTATAAAAAGCAATTACCGTGTTCATGAACCTTTTAGTTACTGTTAGAAAATAATATACGTGGGTAATTGTTGCGCCGCGCCTTCTGATCATTTGGAGGTTGGTTGACGTCTGTATAAGCGCATTTGCACACTGGCGACTTAATCGCACTATTTCCTGACAATTTGTTCTCGCTATAATTGTCATTCCTTGATATCAGTCTATACACTAAGGGAAGCCTGTGCCAATGCACAGACCTCTCCTGCTGAATCATTATGTTTCGGGTCATAATCCATGACACAGGCCACGTCGTGGAAACACATGTTCCAGCTTGCGGAGAAACCCCCATGCTAGTGATAATTTTTTAAATCCGTATTTAAGCAGGTACTAAATAGAAACTCAGTTTCAGTACGGGTCGAAGATTTGAACTCACGATCACATGATTATGAATCGAGTATAGATACCCCTAGGCTATCAATGCTCCATTTTTCATTAACATGATTATGTTCGCTGACTGTCACCTCTCATTCATGGAGTCTTACTACTGCTTTTTTACTTATGTCCAGAAGTTACCATGAAGGAAACCATGCTGAAGAAATCTGCATGCCGACAAAAAATATCTGGGACATGTGTTCACCAATCTGCACGTGACCTGTGTCGTAGACTATGGATGGAAACTACTTATTTTTCAGTCTCAATTAATTTTCATTCTTATTTATAAATTAGTAAGTATTGAATGTACCTATGTATGTATACTTATTTATATATTGTTATGTTATTTATTATTACAAGTGTATATTATACTATATTTATTACTGACTAACGACCCGCCCTCGCTTCGCTTCGGTTTATAAGATTTTTTTTTATCTATTTTTTTTTCAAAATTTCAAAATAAAATATAGCCTATAAACACGGATAATGTAGCTTCCTATTTGTGAAAGAATTTTTGAAATCGGTTTAGTAGTTCCAGAGATTACCCCCAACATACAAACACACAATTTTACCTCTTTTTTTTATATTAGTATAGATTACTGATATAGTCGGTATATATTGAACATAATTCTATCTGTAAATTCAATCGTGTTGCGTTACCTTATCACTTTTATTGTTCTCTATCCTAAGGCTACCTGGAAGAGATCGCCTAGCGATAATCTCGCCTATTGTATTCTGTCATATATGACATGTAATAACCATTTGTAAGCAATAAAGTAGGTAGGTAGTAAAAAAAACCCGAGTTTTTAATAAAAGAAACCTATGCTCTACATCCCACATGTTATACATTGATGTCAAATCACAGTAATTTTCTTGGCGGCACGGCAGTTAATCAAGGTACGCTACGTAGAAAAGTGAACGGCATGCAATCACCTCCAACCTCCCGGCCCTCTAACCACAAATAATTTTCTTCAGATCAGTCATTCGTTTCTTAGAATAGACTAGAATATTTGTATTTCTTCTAAGTACGGTACATCAATTGCTAGGTCCAGTATAAGCACACATACATCGACCACGAACATAACCGTCTCCGGTATACAAATTATCATATTATAAGGAATACAAAATTAAAAACATTTATAGATTTAAACTTATTAAACCAATTAGCCTATTTGGTAGTAGTCAGTTGTTCTCTTATTTTAAAAAGCCACCTGCAGTTACCAAAATGAAACAAAAATCACAGATACAAAATGTTCGACTCAAAAGGGTCAAAACGCAACTAAAGCCAGTTCTACATGGTCCATTTGAATTATCGATGGTCAAAACAAGTCAATAGTGATCACCGAGAGAATGGTGGCCAGTGGACTAAATCTCGATGTTGCTGGTGACAGCAATTTTATCTCTATTAATCAATAGCAGCCTATCAAATCCTACTGCAGGGCACAGTTCTTGGTTGTAAAAGGAGTTAAAACGTTTATTTAAAACTCTTTTTAAAACGTGATTTAAAACGTTGCGAGTCTTCTCTTTTTAGCGTTACTAGGCCCTACGGCTTGCGGTGGACATCCTATAGCCACTACATGGATGGTGGATTGTCGCAGCTAGATATTCAAAGTTATGTTGTTGCTCATCTACCCGGAATAGGCTGGCACCTCAGAAAGAAGAAAAGTGGTATTCCGTGTATTGTGTAAAATTAACATAGCACAAGGAAAACTATAAGAACCGTCCGTACACCAATGTCACTAAAAACGAGGAAGAATAGTAAGTGTTCATTTGTTTATTTACTCTTTATGCACTATATTGTACACAGGCGGACTTAATGCTTTAAGGCATTCTCTACCAGTCGACTATTGGTTAAATGTGAAAAATTTAAGCGGGTGCAGAAGAGCTCAAATAGTAAAGCTTAATTCATCTCTCCAAATGACAATAATAATATAATAATACATTGATAATATATTTATACGATAAAATATATATATATAAAGTGTTGCCACACATTAAATATATAAATATAAAGTGTTGCCACACATTAAATTGTTGTTGCTTCAAAAACAACATCCACAAGGATTTTTTAGGCGGGAACTTAAGAAGTGAAAGGCGAGTTATTGTCTGATTTTATTTTTACAATAAAAAATATGTGTTTGTGTTTTTTTGTGGTTTAATAGTGGTAGTATATTAAACTTCGTAATTTATTACAGTATGTAATGTTTGTGATAATGAAATAAAACCCTAACACTGCATTTATCGTGTGCTGTCAAGGAGTCAAACACTTCTGTTCTCAGTAAACTTACTATTTATTACTTTAATGAGCCACTCCTTATTTACTTCAACAGTACTGGATATTGACGTTATGTGTTTTGAATTGCTTTATTTTTAAAATTGTTAATTACGAAGAAAACTCGACACTGGCACAATGTGTTAATTGCGCTGTAGCCATACAAGAAAAAGAAAAAAAACCATCCACACTATTTCAATGTGGCAATTAAAATACTGTTGTAGAAACAAGTAGGGTGTATTCGAGCAAACAGCCTCCATCGTGTGAATGATCGGCAAACAAAAAAATGTACTCTCAGAATAATTCTTTTGCCCTTTAATATATTGTTGACGTTTGTCTTAGAATTGTTTTTTGGTTTATTTTATTAATTATTATTTATACCGGCATTAACATTCCTAATTATACCCACGTCTCAGATTAAATAATTAATGTTGTTGTGCAAAGCAAAGTTTGAGAACTGGCAAAATATTGAAACCGGTATTGGCTTACCTTTTTTTTACAAAGGCCGATCGATGGTAGGCGCCAGTGGGAGGGAAATATAGCTAATTTCCGTATGTATTTATTTTCAGAAAAATATTTAGATAAACGTTAGATAAACAGTTGAGGCCTTGTAAATCCATGTCCAACAATATATATTTATATATACAAGTACTTATATAACGTATAACGAACGATGGGTAAAATTGTACCAACAAATTAACATGTACCAACACGCTGGAGACATCGGTACCTCAAATGATGAAAGCTTTTATTTCATAGATCGTTTAATTTTACAACAGTTCCTGTTAAAACCGTCGGCGAACTATCATAGAAACAACCGCTTTACCATTCGTATTGTTAATGTGGTAAAAATAAAAAGACGAGCAAGCGGTCCCACGTGATGGTAAGTGTTACCGCCGCCCATGGACACCTGCAACACCAGGGGGCATGCGGGCGCGCCGCCGACCTTGCAAAATCCTATTCACAGCTCTCTTGAAGAACCCCATATCCTAGCTTAATGGAAAGACCTCTTAAGGCAGTTCGTTCCACAGCCTACGGGTTCGCGGTATAAAATAATTTTTGGACCGAACAGTTCGCGACACCTCCGTATCGAGGAAATGCGGATGGACCGCACTTCTGTGACGGGAAGACTGTTTCATAAATATATAAGTACAGACTTCGCAAGTGATTGGTGTAATGGATTCAAATGGTCATTCTTAGTCGAGATGTAATAGATAGTTTCTTCAAAATTTCCCCCTAAGTATTTTACTAATCTCCCTAAAATGACTTAAAATCTACAGGACATGTTATTTTAGGGCGAGCAGTGATCGCGCTCAGACAAGATAGATAGTGTATGTTTAAAGTGAGAACTACTCCGTTGGATGACCGCCGCGCCGGAAAGGAAAAGACCTCGGCTTAAGACGTTGGGCAAGGAGCAGCAAGATCGCTGTAAAAAGCGAACCTAAGTATATCTATAGGAACGTTTTCTTCTGATTTCATTCGAAAAAACCAATATCAAAGCGTATCTTTAACGAACAGTTCGCAAATTCACTCGTACTGGTATATACCGGTTTGGAATCCAACCCCTACGATTGGACACATCTAATGGTCATGTAATCTTTGTGCTAAATCAATGTTAACGGTTCCAGCGCTGATACAAAGAACGCCAGTTGGGATTAGTTAGATTTTGTTATGAACCTAATAAACGAATCGGACATTATTATTACTAAAGATGTTTTCTTACTTATTCTATAACAGAAATTTAAATTTCGATAAGAATACCGTTAGTATTATGCCTAATTATAGCCTATTGTGCCTAATTGTATAATTACTTATTTACTTAACATTATAAAGGATGGATCAATTTCTTGGTGTCATAAAACTGTACCTAATAGATAAATATCTATTTATAGATAATTACCTAATTAGAACTACATATAATTATAATTATTTAATGATATGGGAACAAAAATGAGTCACATTAATTAACACATTCATATTTTTAACAAAATTAAAGCACGGTACGTTTATACGTATTTTCAAGTTATTGTTATTATTGTAGTGTCGGAATTGCTGAAGTTTAGATATCACCGTTAACTAACTGCTGAGCAAAGGGCTTCCTCCCATTTCCTCCACTCCTCTGGGTTCGTGGTTTCGACAGTCTATCGATAAATCTAAAATAATTAAAAATCGTAGGGAGCACATGGTCTCCATTCAAGGAGTCATCTACCTCCTTCCGTTGTCGATCCTGCGATAAATATGACCCACCCCACATTGCCACATTAGCTTGTCA
This sequence comes from Sesia bembeciformis, assembly GCA_943735995.1. NCBI lineage: Eukaryota > Metazoa > Arthropoda > Insecta > Lepidoptera > Sesiidae > Sesia > Sesia bembeciformis. The sequence continues at coordinate 13,208,699 of OX031040.1, forward strand.
ATTCTGTGAGCTGTCAGCGAATTGAGTTCTTTGTCTTTCTACGTTTCAAATTTTATCCGACAAAGAAACTCCTTGCGTAGTTATCCCTATAACTCGCTGAACGACTTTATATAGCGGGCAACCGTTAGAGTTCAAATTTCGACACACTACGTCATAATTGTAAGACTTTCGACTTTAAACATTGCGATATAGGCGATGAGAAGAGCAGGCAGCAAGCGGAAAAATGCGTCAGCTCTTCTCGTTGCCTATATCAACACATTCTACCGAGCTGAATGCGTCCGTCAGTATTCTTACTGTAATCTTGTAACTATATAGTTATTTGGTGAAATTAGATCAGGCTTCAATGTCCTCTAGGCACAGATCTCCCCATGCATTCACGAGAGGATTTCAGACCATAACTTAACACGCGAAGCCATGACGTATTTTTCCTTCACCGCTGAATTAATGCTAATTGAGAAAGCCACATTTAAGTTAGAAACTGAGTAGGACGAGCCAGGTTTCGACCAGAGCTAATATCAAATTAATGTAAGATTCGATTGAAAAATCAAACTATTACTAATTATTGAAATATTATGACCAATATAAATTTAGTGTAAAAGTAATTCATATATTGTAAATTGATAGATATTTGCGAAGCATATTTTGAATAGATTTCTATTCTATTCTTAAAATTCTTTCGTTCGGTAAGATTCATGATGTTCTATATCTGAATCGTTTCATTATATCTTCGATATTGACGTCGTTTCATTAATATTCTTCCCTAATAGGCCTCATTACATTACAGCACAAGCAAAGGATCCGAAATTCTTGAAATAGGTTAAAAATACAAGTATTTATGTAACATTAAAATGGCTTTATTTGAGTTTTATCGGTCGTTAATGAATAGTACGTGCGGTTCGATAACTCTACGAGGTAAGAATTTTTCAACAATAAAAACAATAATTTGATCGGCGTCCGCGCACTACCGATCGAGCGGCCGAACCAACCGTGCCGTGATCACGTCAAAATCCATTAACTGTGATGTCACATAATTACAATTTAAAAACTATGTTCGATAAATAAAAAAATAAGAATAAATAATGGCCAGTTAAATGGACTAGCGCATACTGGCCGCCAAGAGTGATTTTTGAATTTCGAACGCTAAAAATTTCTTTTGTTTGTATATGGATTATTACCGGATAAAATTAAATTTGACAGCATAATTTATTTTAATTAACCTAATTACTTTTATTTAAATCAAGTTTCATTTATAAGAATAAAAATTCAGTGATTTATACAATAAAGTGGGTAACGTACCCAGTGGACATTAATAACCTAGTTTTAATTTTGAAAAGTGATTTAAAATATTTAAAATGGATGTAGAAAAGAAGCAAAGTAGCGAAGTGACGGTGGACGATATATTGCAAATATTAGGACCTTTTGGAAAATTTAATGTTTATAATTATATACTAATTTTGTTCCCTGTATTCCTTGCGGGAATGTATTCATCAGTTTACAACTTTGAAGCAATGGATCTCAAGTACAGGTAAGAAAGTTTAAATACCTCTAAACATTTAGTTCAACTATTAAAAATATTTTATCCGTGAAGTTTAATTTGTACAATAAAAATTTAGAACTAATTTCTAATACTTTATTCCACATTGTTACTCTTCTACATTGTTCTAAATTCTATATTATTTTAGTGCTCAGACAAATAAAAACACCTTTTTTATCTTTTTTTCGGTATACTCATACTTTAATGAATAAAAATATATTTTTTAAATATATTTACAAAAAATACGCACTTGTCTGAAAAATGTCGTCGTGTTGTGTGGAAAAACAATATTTTTGAAATATTTTATTTTATTTTATTCTTTCAATTAAATTGCAATACCTAAACGCCTTTCTAGTTATTTACACCTAATGTTACCAAGGCAACATGAGCAACCAAGACACGATAGCATGTAGTTAAATTTTCTATTTTAATGTTTAAACAAACACACATCAAAGTTTGACAATTAAAATTCCATTTCCAATCCGGTCCTTAGATATTTCTTATTTAAGTAATTATTTAAGTACTTGCGCATCTAATGATTACTTTGACTTGGAATAATGGTCCATCTGTTTGTGCCGAAGATGTACCCAGATGAAGACAATTGAAAAATGTATCTTTGTTAAATATAAGTAAAATTAAATGGCAACGAGGAAGGCAACGGTCAAGTATTTCGAAAGGTTTCACGCAAAACAAATGAAAATCATAGTGATGTATTTTTCTCTTGAATTCCATATGTATTAGACTAATCGAGCTAAGCACCTGGCGGCGTAATGATATCTAAAGCGCAGAAATTGGTGTCACCGGGAGTGAAGTGAAGCAGCATCTGTCGATAGAACGAGATGGAGAAGCATTGTGTCTGCCCTCTGCCCCACTGAGGCAAAGGAGTAGTAGTTACATCAGTAGAATCGGCATGTTGAAATGGCAATGGGCAGGTCATATTTGCCAAAGAACAGATGGCCGTTGGGACAGACGAGGCCTCGTATTGACTTCACGCACTGGGAAGCGCAGTGCGTGACGCCTTCCGACCAGGAAATTCGCCGGTGGTGGTTGGATAAGAGAGCCGAGGATCTTTTGTGGTGGCGAGCCTTGGAAAGCCTATATCCAGCAGTGGGGAGACATAGGCTGATGGTTTGGTATGGTAGACTAATCGACTTCAATGATCTAAGTAAGCCAACCTGAAGTTGCTTATCTTTATAAACAGTATCTAGAGCAAGTCAACGATTATTAAACTTTTTTAAAGACTTGTTGTACCTTACTCGTCGTCTATTATAATTTATATTCAATGGGGAATGTGAAACATGATATTAAAAGGGTTTCAAAGATAAACTCTCTCGATGATTCATTATAATACTTTAAGAGAATAACTGTGATTTTTGTTCATGACCAATGTTTTAATTCCCTACAATAATATTTTTACACAAATATGTGATATTTTTCTTTCGCATCAATGATATGTTTATTCATTACTGTCTATTAAAGATTTTGTTATCTTACATATCATTATGTACATATCTGGTATGGAAAATCCTTATTTTACAAGATGACCATCCTAGCTCTCAGGCAATATCTCTTCATTGATTATAAAAATCTCATATATTTTTCTTAATCGCTGGACGGATTTTAGTAAGAACGTTTTATTTTTATATTTTTACTGGTATCACTATTATACCAGTGGTGATAACCTAGGCGTATGTTACACCACATTGCTAGTTCACTTTGTGGTGCTGTTTTTTTTTTAATATCAACCATGTATTATAGGCATATTTGCCTTATAGGCTCGCCAATATGCTATGCAACTCTCCCCTATTAAATTTATGTTTAATAAATGTTAATCTGTCTCTTTTTAATCCTACGAAAGTAAGTGCAACTTACTTAAAGACACACTTAACTTACTTAATGTTAACTTACAACTTAAAAAGAACAAAAAAGACACAATGAAAGAAAGAGATTTATTTAAAGAAACATTGATAGCGTAATCACGCGTGTTTGTTTATGCGTGTATGCGTGTGCTTTCTTTAGAAAGAAAAAACATGATTCATGTATCACTCGTGTACGAGCAGTTCAGCAAATAATCATTTATTGGAAAAGCTTTACAAGGAAATACACACACAATGACAGAGTGCAACGTGCATTATTAGGCATTGTTCAGTAACAATGGCCGTCTAGAATAAACCGGCTATTCAGTCCGTCATTGATATTTAGTGGTACGCGTTGATATTAGACAAATTGGCCCAAATATGAGTAATTTTGCTAAACCTGTAGGTAATCTCTCCTAAGCTAAAATCAGAATTACGTTATCATTGTGGTGTGTCGTGTCGTATTCAGCGCATATCTATTTTATAGTTACCTACTATTTTATCATATGGTGCCACTAACTAATGACTAACTAACTAACTAATCACTAAAACAGGTTATCATTTCTTAATGATCGTAATATGTACGATCACAAAGAAAGTTCTCAAACAAAGTCAAGATTCTTACCTACTTTGAAATTGTTGTCACAGAGAAAACGGACATCTAATTCATAAAGTACATGACCTACATTGTATGGCTATCGAATATTACTTGTAACAGTACTTGTATGAAGCTTACTTGTATGAAGGTACCTATCCTTTTTGTGACAACACATCACAGCACGACATTTATGTGACTTTGTTAATATAAATTGTGTAGACTGATTCTTATGTGGGTTATCAATAAACGACTTTATACTAAATTTCATAGGGATGCCGCCATATTGCGCTGTATTGTTCTATACCGCTCTGAAGGCCTAAGGCTATCTATTCTCAATCGCATAACTTTCTTCTTTCTTTCTCCCGCCAGCCCCACGCGATTAACGGTACAGAACGGTGTATATAGGGTGTATTCATACCATCCCATCGCGGAAGCGAAGTGTGGTAGTACGGAATTTAATAGGATGGAATAGTGTGATAGTGAGGATGAGGATGGGAAGGCTCTGGCAACTTTCACTTACCCCCGGGAACAAATTTGTGCATTTCAACAGCAATCATCTGTAAGAGTAGGATAACTCTGCTGTCGGCTCATAGTCGGTTGTAGGATTCAGTATCATTCTCCACCGTCAAATATTATCGATGGAAATATTGTGTCATAGTTTGCATTACCTGTGGTTCAACTCTATCCAACCGCAGCATATCAGTATAACCGGAGTCCTTATTGCGTTTAATATACCTACCTACTACTACATATAGGTACTACGTTCTTCATCCACACACTTTACTAGTAAAGTGTGGGTTGAATTCTCTGCATGGATTGATTTGTCTTTGAATTTTGATTTAGTTAGTGTATTTGAAAAACTGCCGGCCTTGAACCAACAAAAAGGGCTCACATTTTTAATAATAACGTCCAACAAAATAACTTCCAACAGTAAGCCCTTTTTGCCTTTCCACTGCTATTATAATACTTGAGTTATTACTGTCTTCATTCACTTGATTCCCTGTTTAGCCAAAGTTACCATACCGTATGGAATTACATTTTGTCTGTGCAATAAACTTTAAATAAATATGTCGAAGTGCTGCCGTATTTCATATCGCCAACGTTTTCATCGTAAATAGGAACGATTTTTTCGTTAAATATATAATAGATGTTTCTTTAATGGCCCACGAGTGTAATTCCCAGCCGTGTTGACACCGATCGATATACACGTGAGTGACGAATCGAATAATCGATTTTCCGTTGACGTCCGTTAAAACAGCCTTCGGACCAAGGGCCGAGACGTGACTATTAGGAAATTAAAAACCCATTTATGACTTAAAAACTCACGATAAATGTGTGTAATAGGTAATAAATAATTAATAATTATGTGCTTTGTGAAAATAAAGAGAAAACTAGACAATTTTATTATCGTAAGTGCGAGAAAGATATATAAGTATAACTCACGCTGTACAATACGTATATATCCATTACATAATAATGTGACGTTGTCGTGGGACCTTATTGTTGGTACCTATGGACTTATTGACTTCAGTAAAGATTTTCTAACTTGCAATTATCTTTGTTTCAAGATTGTGTTTAAATCGGAACATGCTGTAACATGTATTTTTTTAAATGTAAAACTTTAAAAGTATATATTATATGTTTTAAAACTTCCCGAAATATCTGGAAAGCGAACCGACAATTGGAAAGTACATTTTATTAGATAATATCACATACGTACATATTAATTACATAATATTGTATATAAACTACATATTAGGTATTATAGCTTAAACGGAAAACGAGCAATCATGCATTGGTCGGATTAAAGTTTAAATACTTACCATAACATAACCAATTAACCATAACTACCTACCAATACTACCATACCATGTAGTATTGGCTGTCTCTCCCTTGCTGGACAGAAGTCTCTCTCAAGCCACACACGATATTCCTCTCTTCTTATCCAGAGTATATGTCTCTCCTACTTTTGTCAAATCAATAAATGCACAACCATGGTACGAATATGATATCCAGTAGCAGACCATCGGCCCCCGTGCAGTACAAGCAGCAAAAAGTAAAAAGATATCAAATATAAACAAAAGAAAATGAAATCTCGTGGTGAATATTTCCCACACTCCTGCACTCCAGTTTTAGATACGATTTATTACTTAATTTTGGAAGTCAAAACCTTTGCCCTTACACGTGTGCAGAAACAATACTTCCTTTGAAATTTTATTAGTTGCAACAATTTCTTTTTTATTTGAGTTTTAAATGGTCTGCTGTTATCTGTTCGCGTTTTTTCTGTATTGTTTAGAATAGTTTTTAGTGTTCCTTGGAGGTGCCGACAGTATATGACAAGGATTTTCTTGTTCTTGCAAATGGCCCTCGCTAAACCGCTCTATTCTTTGTTTACTTATTTGTGCTCCTAGTAACTTAATAAAATGGTACATTTAACTTAGAAAAACAATCGAAGGGTGTCTGTCTCGGGCTGCCAACAAGACACAACATATCCTTTCTCATGCGGCCGACATGACATCGTTAGCCAGCGCACTCTTACCACGTTACTTGTGTATTTCAATCTGTAACAATATAATAAATATATACGTATACCAGAAGAGTAGTGTTATTGAAGTCACCATACACAACTTACCACAATCTATTTTATGTTTTTGATTCCGTTACTGAGTTAATTGTTATTTGTTTTTACTTTCACCCTTTTCTTTTATGCGTTATAAAAATGAGAGCGAAATATATTATATACTAAGTATAAAAAATAGGACGAAAATGCACCAAAAATAGGGCGCCAAAAAACCCAAAGCAACGCCCTAAGCCGAGGTCCGTTCCTTCCGCCGGTCTATCGGCGGGGGAGCCCTTAGGCTCTTTGCTCCTGGCTGAGCGCCTTCTACGCTCGCCCTAAATCATACTTGTCCGATGACTCTCGAAAGGCCATTAAGGCCACAAGAATTTAGCCATTTCGAAAAAAAAAGCTGGTCGCATATTAGTAGGTACCATATTACGTGAATCAGTGTAGGTACCGGTAGTTATAGCAGATAGTTTGTTTACCCTGTCAGCCTTGAATTTCGTTGAATAGTCGCCCGAACCTATTGTATCGGCGAATTTTCACATGACCTTTATTGTTCATAGTAGCCCGTGAATTTGATGCAACTTTAGGTCTCTGTACTTCGTAAACGTGTATTAAATTTTCCCTACGTTGGCTAGGTTATAGGGATTGATTTTATCAGAGCCGTGATAACGTAGGTCTGGTAATTCACGACTCTCATTCGTGACGTCGTAAGTTCAAAGCCCGGGCTCTACCGCTGAGTTTGTACACACAGACTTTTTCCATTATCACTAGCTCGGCGGGAAAAGAAAATATTTTAAGAAAACGCATGTGCTTAAAAAAAAAAAGAATTTGGGGTATACATAATATCCAGAAATCCCCAATGGACCCACGTTGTTGATTATAATAGTAAATTAATTATTAAAAAACAAAAAACCCAGCTGCGTGCAACTACTATACGTATATATAGAAAAGAAATAAATAAATTACTCTACTATTTTGACAATTCAGTATCAGACCCAAAGCAGTCAGGACCAGATTATAAAACATGTATATAAATCTGGATTACTTTGAGTCTGATACCTCCTCCCTTGCGTGCCGCAGTCTGGCAAAAAGGGAGGATTTAGGGGCAGTGGAACATTATAGAATGATATCGATCAGTCTATCTAAACCCCATATAAACCTCTACAGTAATCGCAGTGCCTAGCATTACCATATTGTCACGCTTTAAGATTGCATTTTTAATTAAAATACCGATTTTTTATGATCTAACTTTTACAGTAATATATATGAACTGTAATGTGACCATAATAAGAAAAGCAAAAACTTTGTAATCGTGCGAATTTTTGATTGATCTGAGAATGTCTAATGTGGCCCGGCCCGCCCACTCGTTTGTCATCAATTCTATAAATAAAAAAATAAAAACTTCCACGGGAGTTCAATAATTTCTATGTTTTAACCACAAACTTTAAATGAATATATATCTATATTGACATGAATAAACTTTTTTATTTTCGATGCGGCGGGTTGCAACTGGAGTGGTATCAGACACTATCGTTTCCTATTTGCAACTGCTAACATTGCACCTTCTAACACCCCTCTTCTTTTCCAGATGTTCAGTCCCCGAGTGCTCAGATCCTGATATGCTCAACTACTCAATACCACACATTCATGACGGCTCCCTGGCCAAGTGCGTGCGGTTTGCGTACGTTAACGCCACCAACGAGACTTGCACACCACATCATTTCGACACAAGCACTGAATTGGAATGCGACTCATATGTGTACTTGGAGGAGCACTCGATTGTTAAAGAGGTATGATTGTTCGACACATGACTTGAAACAGGTTTGACCAGAGAGATAAGTGCGGTTTAACCACTTAAGAGAAAAATTAAAGGTCAAAAACATATATGACATCCGTGCACATAGTCTTCTTTTGAGAACTCGTCACCCCATCTATTATCGGTCCTGCGACAGATATGGCCTGACCACTGCCATTTCAGTTTGCCATTTATTTAAGTTTAGTTCTCATTGATTTTCTTCGTTCTTCATCTAGCAAAGAAAATCCGAGCATAGCTCTTTCAAGCAGTGAATCCTGCCCGTTATGAGGAATGGTACCGAAGCGTGCTCTTTGACAGTAAAACTAATTTAAACTCTCTCAACTAGTGATTGAGTAGCAATGATCCGAATGTTATTAATAAACAATAGCAAAGATTCTAAATGATATAACGATATTAACATAACCAAATTTACTAATAGACAAACGCATAAACTATAGCAAATATACAAATTTACACGAATTCAGTACTGAGCCACCTTACTGAGTTAGTGATAAGGGCTAGATTGAAATACTTTGATTCATTTTTCAAATGGTCGCTGATCACTGATCAAGGGGAAATTTAAATTATTTTGTTAATATTGCACTTTCCTCAAATTCAGATTCTTTAATTGTCAAAGTACGGATTACACAGGATGTCATATATTAATTAATTGAGTCATACTCATACTCAGCTTGGTCGGCGTGCAAATTCTTATATTATACTAATGTTATCTGTATATACCTACGCGTATATATTATGTAACATTTGTCAAAAGGTGTGGAACTTGCCACTACATATACAACTAGTCTATAGTTGTCAAATTGTCAACCAATATGTCAAAATCAATATTATAGATAATATTGTTATCCATAGATAACCCCTTTTCACATAAATGTTGATTTTTACATAAGTATTGATGACCAGAGTAGGTAACAGATATTTTAGTTTAATATATAATTTCAAACTTGGAATTGAATATTAGCCGGAATTCTTTTGATCACCTGTAATCTGTGAATTTATTTTGATCACCTGTAATCTGTGAATTTATTTTGATCATCTGTATTCTGTGAATTTATTATTCGTGTACTGGCACTGAGCACAGTAATGTTCATTACAATTTTCGTCACATGAAATATTAAGTCGTTCAATAACGAATATTTGAACTTTATTTCTATGAAAACAAGATATATGTTGATGATTTCTAACTAGACATGTCTTTGTTAAAAGTTGAATTAGTTTTGCAATCATTATTACGACCGAATGAAGGCGTGTTGGGTGAATTATTCTAATGTTTATCATTACGGTGAGCAGGCAGCCGAAACGAAAATACGTATTTTTGATCGTAATTAGAAAATTGTAGTAATCATATCCTTGACAAAAGCAGAAGCTAGACAGTCAGTAAATACTGATAATATAACAACTCCAATGTATATGTACATTGATGGAATCATCAATATTACATGAAATCTCATTTTAGATCACACAAGCGATAATGTTTATTGTGTACCTACTAGCGTCCCGCCCTCACTTCGCTTCGGTTTATTAAATTTAAAACAATCCGAATAAGATATTTTCCTGCGGTAAAATGGAGCCTATATTTTAAGTTAGACCTCTAGCAATACATCGGTGAAAACTGCATTCAATTCCATGCAGTAGTTTTTGCGTGATGCTTGTACAAACATACAGACAGACAGACAGACAAAATTTCTAAAAACTGCTGTTTTGGCTTCTGTTGCTCTAATAAAGACTCCCATATTAGTTTTTTTTCAATATCTATAATGTACAGACATCGGCCTGTTACAATTTTATTATATGTATAGAATCTTAGTATTACGAATGCTTTAGTGAGATTGAACATACAAGTCCAAGATGAATACAAAAGCAAATTGCAATTATTTTGTGGTTAATTAATATTCGAAGATGAACGGCAAAATATTTTTTGTAGAAAATCCCATGTAATGTTATCAGTGTAGGAGTTATTAAAATCAATACATATTTTCATATTTCTAAAAATATCAAAAGATTCGTATTTGGAGCCTTGAGATCAAAATAATAGTTCTAACAATGAAAAAATACGTACAGAAAAATGCAATCAAAACATTTGGAGTCGTTTGCCCATACATCGTTTGAAGTTTCCACAAGCGATATGTCGACGAAATCAACGATATCGCAATATTAAAATGCATTGAATAATCTGACCCCTGCTATAAACAATTTAACCTACATGTCAAATTCAAAAAGCGAAGTGGGTACTATTCTAAATACAGTTTTACGAAATGTATTCCGCAACGCCTATTCAAAAGGTTCGCTTGCTGTTGCCATCTGTGAAGAGGCAGTGGCGTCATTGTGGAATCAACCTTAACAATATGTAGATATTAGTAGTCTTAAAAAGGGGTTGCATGACCAGTCAGCAGCTTTGCTCAATATTGAAGAGAACAATTGAAGGTTAGAAAAGTAACAGTCATATAGCTTAATAGGTTAAACCGGTGACAAGTACACAAATCGCCAAGTACTTGTGTACTTGACAATACAAGTACACAAGTATTTTATTAATTAACACATTAAAAAACTGTATACTTATAATTTGCGTGACTTCCTCGTTTTTAATTTTCACTAATTACAATCATTACATAATCAGATTGAGGTGAGATTAAAATTTAGTCTCGTAATCGTTTAGTCATAAGAATTGTTCAGACAACGTACTTTACTTCTGTTACTGAGAGGCGTGGATAAACCTGTGCTTCGTTCCAGCCAATGTTGCTCTTATCAAATTCTGAGTTTTAGTATATTACCTATATGAAATAGTAACTGTAAGTCGTTATATTCTTATTTTATTTTTATATTTTCATATTCTTATTATACTTTTTGTTCAGAAAGATTAACTAATAAAATACTACCTAATTGGAATACTAATGCAATGCATGCTGGACATGAGGGATAAATGGCCTCAAAACGTCACGCTGGTCAAGCTGTTTGGCGAGTCCACTCTTTTACAGGTGGTGTAGTTCCTCAACGCTTGTGATAGCGGCTTAGCCGCCTTTCACGACACCTACCGGAGTTGGCGCAAAACCCTACTCAATGATCTAATACTCTTTATAATATTATTATAAAGAGTTTAAGCTAAAGACAATAAATAAAAACGATTACAGTTATAGCATTGACCAACCAAGCGTTCGGGCGATTATAAACTTTTTACATTCGTGAACGAGTTAAATATTATGCTGACTTTATCATTCATATTCTTACTCTAACTGAATGAACTGATTTGTTCTACAACCTTGTATTTGCGGGGTTGTCGCCACCTAACCGCTATATCGAATAAGTTGATAATGAGATGCAAATACGTTTGTATTTGTTCAAAACCGTGAATTGGCCCATACTTATCACGACAGTGAAAGTTGGATATCTCGAGAAGACAAACACGGTAAGAATTGTTCAGTGATGTTACGAGAAAACCATTATATAGGTCTGTGCCAATTCAGAGCTTCTAATTTTGAGGACCTTTGCTCAGGATCCTCGAAACTGTTCTTACTAAAATCAAGTTTCAAAATAATATTGTTGGCGGACAAAATGTAATTATCTTTCTATTTCTTACAGTTCGATCTCGCCTGTCAAGATTGGAAACGCTCATTGGTCGGCACCGTCCACAATGCTGGCTTTTTCATCTCTATTCCGCTCACCGGGTTCGTTTCCGACAAATTCGGTCGCCGATGGGCTGTCGTATTCGCGTCGGTGGCCAATGGCGTCTTCGGGCTCATTCGGGCTCTGTCGGTTAATTACAACATGTTCGTTGTGTTTGAATTTCTGGAACCAGCTTTCGGAGGTGGAGTTTATACTGCGTGTTTTGTTCTTGGTAAGTGGAATGTTTTTATTTCTCTTAAACCTTTATTTAAGAAAAGAATGTTCATTTCTTTAGAGTACCATCCTACAGTATAGAAGTCTAAGCTGTCTTTGTTCTCGATTACCTCAGAGAACTGTTTTTATACATAAAAAAGGAGGCAGACATGGAGACAGAACGCATGATGATAAGTGGATACTGGGTAATGTCATCCATGGCCATTTCCTACAAATACCAGCATCAGTCATAAATGAAGAACGTTAGCACATCTGCAGATTTGCTAACCATTCTCTTTGCCTTCACCACCAAAATAGAAATAATTGAATGAAACAGAATAAGATTGTTTCAAAGAATAATGTTTCAAGGTGGAGTTAGAACTCTGGAGTGTCGAGCTCACGTGAGTTGATCTACTAGAAATAGAACCACGCAACGTTGTCAGCACTATTCTATTAATTGACTATATTATTGCCTGGTGCATCAGGAACCGATCAATGCAATTTATACAATTATCTATTGACTTAGAAAGGTCGTTGTACGCGGAACTATTTTATCATTATTTATTGGTTTAGTACGTATGACATAATCACTTCCCAAAACATATAAATACTTCCACTTCCTTATGTATACCTTCATTATTTGTTAATCTATAATCGTAAAATCGACTTTCTTAGACCACTACAAGTACATTTCCTGCTCTTTACAATCGAGTTTCAAGCGCTTTCAAAATTATAATTCAAGTAATATTTTTAAGGGGGAGAGTGCACGCTACAACCCAACAGCCGCTGTGCTTTACCCCTCTCTCACAGAAGACTACCTTGAAATGTACTGCATTTCCCCCTTTATCTTATATTCCTGATGTACGTACGTATTGTTGGTAGTGAGGTAGTCCTATCCCTCCCCATTTTCCCAACCCTCTCTCCAAATTTCTACACAGAGATGAAAATATCATTCTGCTACTTATCTTATTTAGGTATTCATACAAAACATCATTTTGTACGACACGACTATTCTACTCATATTTTGCGAATTTCCAATTTTTATAAATTATCTCTTTTCCATTATCTCAAGTCTCTATTATACTACCTCTTTCATCCCATCCAATCCAATCTCATTTCGCCCATGGAGTAAAACGTATAATGGGATAGATACTATCCTTATCCTTTCAACACTTTATTCGACATTCCATCCCCCGTCCCCTAAGGATGAAGTGCAGTCAAATAAGAGAAACTCCTCATTGCGTAACACTCCCTATACTCACCCTTTCCTATCCTTCTTTCAAATCTACTCCTGACTCTCCAAAGGTAAGCAGCGTATAAGATATATCAGCGTACTTGAGTTTACCCATATTTATCATTCTTAACTGATGTTGGCATTTATCGCGGATCCAAGGAGGACAGTATGTACTTAGCATTAAATGGACTGACTATATGCGCATCCGCCACCTTTCTATAAACAAAAATCTCCTTATTCGGTTATAAATCTAAATTAACGCTGAGTAATTTTAAACGAATAGCTAAATAAACAGATTTTTTGTTTACTTAAACAAAAAAAGACTGAAAGTAAACAAACTGATTACATAGTAGAAAATAAATTAGCGCCTTTTTCTTCTGAAATAAACAAACAAGAAAACGAATCACAAAAAAGTCCGAGTAACATTCTCTTTTTTTTAGACCAATTGGAGTCGTAGATTGACCCGTTACCGAACCGTATAATACTATTAATAAATTTACATTAACAACCTTCACGTTTCAATAATTATAACGACAATTTGCATTTAATTACAGTTTTTGTTTGGAATCATTTCCGTTCTGTTTTAGGCACTTTCTTACCTTGTCTGAACTTCGCGTGACTCATTTAGTGTTGAAAAACATAGGAAATTATTGCACTATGACAGATCATAGGTCCAAGACCAAGGTCATACAACGTAAACCCAGAAGACTTAATTTTAGGTGACGATGATGCTTCTAGATTCAATCACACATTTTTGATACACGAACGCGATTATTCACAAATTTATAATCAACTTTTTATAACGTTTCGCTTCAATTGGTACCTGTATAATTGTTATAAAAAATACTTACGGTTCATTAAAGGTTTTTCCCTAATGTTTAATGACTTTAGTTAGACGTAAACATGCGTTTATTAATTTCTTTTTATTAGTGACATTCAGCTATTGGGTAAACGGTTACAAACTATAGTCGTATATATCTTAGTATACGAAATACCGTTCTCCTAATCACACACTTTACCTTTACCATTTACTCCACAGCAACGTCATTAGTATCATTAAATCTATACTAATAATATAATAAAGAGGTAAAATTGTGTGTTTGTAGGTATGTTGGGGGCAATCTCTGGAACTACTGAACCGATTTCAAAAATTCTTTCACAAATAGGAAGCTACATTATCCGTGTCTAATATAGGCTATATTTTATTTTGAAAAAAAAAACTTATAAACCGAACCGAAGCGAGGGCGGGTCGCTAGTATACTGTTAATATACAGTTTAGCTGATTGTCTTACACTTCAACCTTCCATTACTTTTAATATAATAAGTAATTACTTAACATGCGAGTTCGAATTATCAGTGAATATTTTTATTTTCTTTATTAGGAACAACTAACAATGATAAAATATACCTCTATATATATTTCAAACAATACGAGTATTTATCTATTTAAACGGGTCTTAACGCCATTTTTTACCTTATTTATTTTACTTGACGTTACTAAATGTTTATACACTAATGTTTGTGCTAACGTTTTTTTAAGGTTGTGTATTAACGAGTATATTACTAAAAATTATGATTCATTACATCACCTACTTCATTGTCAATAGATTACTAAAGTGTATGAATAAAAAACGCTATAAGTATGTACCATAAACTATTAACAAATAGCTGACCCGACACACGTTGTCCTGTTCAAATTTCAATAAGTTCATACAAAAATCCCATAGAAAAAAGCACTTTCAGTTTTCCCGAATTTTCCAATTTTCCGGACAGCTTTTCCAAATTTTTTTTCCCTAAAAACCCTACAGTTCGAATATTACGATCATTTTTTAAGCCAGCCGTTCTCAAATGATGCGCTTACCATACAACAGCATTTAATTTTTATTTATATAGATAGATTAACTATAAAAATAACAATTTGATTAAAAGAAGTTTAATAAGCAATGTGAGAAAAAACAAATCCCACCACAATTACGATCGAAATTTTAGACAATGCCTGAATCGCTGATAACAAACTTCTTTCTGTTTCAGCGTTGGAGCTCGTCGGTCCCAAAGGCAGAGTCTTCGCTAGTTTACTTTTCAACACCATGTTTATTCTCGGAGGTGTGACAGTCACCTTATTGTCATGGTGGTTGCAAAACTGGAGGTATCTCCTCTTCATCATCTACACACCATCCGTCTTCGTTTTCATTTACATGTGGCTGCTCACAGAGAGCTTCAGATGGTTTTTCAGTAAAGGAAGATATGAAGAAGGGCTGCATGTCCTCAGTAAATCAGAAAAGATGAACAATGTATCTGTTCCGAAAGAACACTATGATCAAGTAGAAAAGCAAGCCACGAAGCAAAGAGACGCAAGAAAGTTCGAATCATTAGAATCGAACAAGTCTTCGTTCAAACAAATCCTGACTTCTTCAATGATATGGAAGAGATTGTTCATCTGCTCATTTCTATGGACGACATCGACTCTTGTATATTATGGCTTATCAATAAATGCCATAGAATTATCTGGAAATAGCTACTTGAACTACATTGTGGTGATTGTAATAGAGGCCCCAGCAAATGTATGTAAGCTCATATTGCTGGACAGATTTGGAAGGAAGAAAGTGATAGCAACGGCGTATGTTTTGGCCGGTGTTATTCTAATCAATTATGGATTTATTCCAAGTAAGTTCCTCTTTTTTTATAAAAAAACATTATTGGCTCCCCAAATGTTAACCCCAAAGTTAAAAAACTCTTGATCAGATAATGATGAGGCTTTGAAATGTATAAACTCTCGCAATTTTGGAACTACTGAATTATTTTTGTTCCAAATTTCATTTAGATCCGTTAAAAATGCACTTTATAGTTTTTCTGTAAATTTCCTTGTACATTAAATATATTTAAGTCTATGTTCAAAGTCGGAAAACGCTCAATGAGCGAAAGACACACAATTAGTTCTAACAAATTAAACGGTTTTATTTTAAAGCGAAATTATGTTAGGCGATAGAATCTTGAACCAAGCGTAGTTTTGACACATAAGATATACTGCCTTAATGGAATATTTTCTTTCCGAGATTTGAAAATTATTAACGGTTCTTACGTACATAACATAATGTCTTGTAAAATCTCCTGACATTGATGACAACAAACGACGACTTTGTCACATGTTTACTACATGCAAACACAAACCGTAACTAGCTTAGATTACTATTATAGTGATAATACACAAACCAAAGATAAAGGGTGTTTTTTTTAGAGGTATAGAACTTTAAGTTGGCAACACTGTTTTAACTGGCGGCCTTTTTGTCAGCTGTCAAGTGATTTGTGTTTAGTTTGGTTTGGCATTTCAACATGAATAGACTGACGCCTGAACAACGCTTCCAAATTGTGCAAATTTATTTTGAAAATAATGGTTCTGTTCGAAATACGTATCGCGCACTACGTCCATTTTACGGTCAACATAATCGTCCATCAGAGCAATTAATTCGACTAACTATGGACCGTTTTCGCACCACGTTTACTCTAAATGATAATACGCATCTAAAGAGATGTCGTACAGTGCGTACAGAAGAAGCCATTGCTGCTGTAGAGCGTAGCGTAGAGGAAGACCGGAATCAGTCTATCCGCCATCGTGCACAGGAATTGGATATGTGTCCATCCACTTTATGGAAGATTTTGCGGAAAGATCTTGGTTTGCGTGCTTACAAAATCCAACTCGTGCAAGAATTGAAGCCACTCGATCACCTAGCAAGGCGTAGATTCGGTGAATCGGCCCAAAACAAGATTGCCATTGATCCCGATTTTCATAAGAGAATTTTGTTTAGCGATGAAGCTCACTTTTGGTTGAATGGCTACGTCAATAAACAAAACTGCCGTATTTGGAGTGAAGATAATCCTCAAGTGTATGTTGAGACACCGTTACATCCAGAAAAACTGACTGTTTGGTGTGCTTTATGGGCTGGTGGAATCATTGGTCAGTACTTCTTTAAAAACGATGCTGGCCAGAACGTTACAGTCAATGGTGACCGCTATAGAGCCATGATTACTGACTTTTTCGTTCCTCAATTGAACAACCATGATGTGCAGGAGCTGTGGTTTCAACAAGACGGCGCAACATGTCACACAGCTCTTGCCACAATTGATTTACTGAAGGAAACGTTTGGTAACCGCATAATTTCACGTTCCGGACCCGTGAATTGGCCTCCAAGATCGTGCGATTTAACGCCGCTAGACTATTTTCTGTGGGGATATGTGAAGTCGCTAGTCTACGCCGATAAGCCCGAAACGATCGACCACTTGGAGGACAACATTTGCCGCGTTATTGCCGATATACGGCTACAAACGTTGGAAAAAGTTATTGAAAATTGGACCTCCAGATTGGATTACGTCCGAGCCAG
This sequence comes from Sesia bembeciformis, assembly GCA_943735995.1. NCBI lineage: Eukaryota > Metazoa > Arthropoda > Insecta > Lepidoptera > Sesiidae > Sesia > Sesia bembeciformis. The sequence continues at coordinate 13,226,492 of OX031040.1, forward strand.
CCGTGGCGGTCATATGCCAGAAATCATATTTAAATTATAATGCCAAAAGATTATCTTTTGAATAAAGTCAATTTCATGTCAATTTTAAAAATTCATCCTTGTTTTATTCCATTTCAAAGTTCTATACCTCTAAAAAAACACCATTTACTACATAGCATATAAATATTAAGGAACCTTGACTTATTCTCCTACAAACTCCAATAGATATCTTTATTTGGTTAGAGCTAATTCATGGATTGTCGTAGACCTGAATACCATTTCAGGGGGTCCAAAGAAATTTACCTGTTACGGAGATCACGACGAGTTAAATGTTTGAAACAAAAATAATTTTACGCTCTTTGTCTTTTTTTATAATAGACAAAAGCGGTTGACGAGCATACAGTCTACCTGATGGTAAGTGGATACTGTAGCCCAATGACATCCGCGATACATGCCAACTTCAGTCCAGAATGACAAACGTTGGCACGCTCCCGGATGCGCGACCTACCTCTGAGGATTAAAGAAAGGGTTGGGAAAATGGGGAGGAATGGGATGGGATGGGAATGAGCTCTGGCATATCTCACTCACTATCGAAACACCTACATACATTGGGGAAATACGATAAAGTAGGAAATGCAGTACATTTCAAGGTAGTCTTCTGTGAGACGGGGGTAACGCGGCCAGTCGAGTGCGCCCAGCCACTGTCGGAATGTAGCGTGCCCTCTCCCCTTACAAAAAAATGCCGTCATTTGCCTCTGTCTTATGCTATTCTTAGGTCTTGTTTGCGACTTTATTTATGTCATCGATCCACCTACGGTCTACGCTTCTTTTTCCAGCACTGGACATGGTTTCTCAGTTAGGATTATACGTCATCTACCGTCACCACATCTTGCAGCATGTACATGGCTACTGTCATTCACGTCTCGCTATCTTCTTTATGTCTTCAACTTTTAGGTATATTCTAATTTCGATTTGGAGATAAAAACTAAACAAACACAAAATCTCGTCTTAAAATGTTTTCAAAATAAAGTTATTATTTTTTTGTCACCTCTCTTGAATAAATCATTAGCGAAGTCGTCATTGTCAACGTAATAACGTGTGTTTGTGTCTGTTCTCTATGCTTGGTGTCCTACGAAGTTAAACAAAATTATAATTATAGTTTTTGTGTCTTCTTTTTTCCGTAAACAAAAATCGTAGAGTCGTGTTTTGATTAATAGCGAGTAGGATTAAAGGTGGACGGTTCATGGGCGACTAGTCGCGAGGGCGACCAGTAAGTACTTTGCCATCTATACATAGTTTAGGTGGCAGCTGACCTGCTCAAAAACTGGGCCGCGGGCCAGATTAGCACTTTTTCAAATTGCTGGTGGTCAACTGACCCGGACGCAATGCAACGAGTGAGCCAGTTTACTACTTACAAAACAGATAGGGGTGTAAATTTTACAAAATGTATTCTTAGATTCATTCCTTTCCAAAACGACATAACGTAACAAAATGGTTATTTAGGAATATAAACACGTTACATTACATTTAAACTGACTTAGTTGTTGCATCTAAAAAGTTGCTCAGCTTCTAAATAGTTGCTTTAATGACAGCTTAGTTGCTTTGCCATCGATACTAATAACTAGAATAGATGCTGACGATTGTCGCGTTGACAGCTGACTTTTTAAGGGAAAAACGAATAATAGCGACTACCAAGAGAGGTAGACGTCATTCGAAATTAGTCACGTGCTTCAGCACTGACGACGACACTGAGAATGAACTTGAACTTGCATGTGTAAGTAAGCGCGCTCGGCTGCTCAAGCGAATAGGCGGTTGCTAATGCGACTATAGAGTAGACAAATATTATATTATCGCTTACCATGTGCGTAGAAAATTGGGGTTTAATCCTTTATAACTTTATATTGTACTAGCGACCCGCCCTCCAGCAACACCAGGGGAGGGGTATGCGGGCCCGCCGCCGACTTTGCAAAATCCAAATCACAGCTCTCTTGAAGAACCCCATAAATATTAAACACGAATAATGTAGCTTCCTGTATGTGAAAGAATTATTGAAATCGTTTCAGTAGTTCCAGATATTACCCCCAACATACCTATAAACACACAATTTTACCTCTTTATTATATTAGTATAGATTAATTATTTTTTCATTAAAAAAAGATCCGTAATCTTGGGATCTCGTATTTTGTATTCTCTAGTGTGCGATAAAATAAGACGCTTCAGCGATCGAATGACAGTGAACAAGTTGACATTTACGACTAGTCGCGCATAGTTCGGTCATCCTAATTAACATCTGACACGTTTATCTTAATAGGCCTCTTTAAATATTAGCATAGGTAAATATTTTCATGACGTAATAATGTTATTGATATTGTTAACGAATGATGTTAATGATAAATACAATGTATTTATAAATGTATGTGGATCAAACAAGTGGTAAAATTTGTAGAGTATCAGTGATGTCGACCCCTCACTGTGAGGTTCAATGTAAGTCATGTAGGCGATCAAATCCTAAATCTCCAAAGGTAGGGGTAGGGCAGCGCATCCTGGGGCGTGCCAGCATTTGTCATTCTGGCATGTATCGCGGATGTCTGCTGGGTCTGTCCGCTGCGTTACGATCTTTAAGAGAGCTGTGTATTGCAGGGTAGACAGCGCGTCTGTTATCCTCCTGGTATTGCAGACGTCCATAGGCGACGGTAACCACCACTTATCACCAACACATCAGCCTAGTCTGCCACCTTTCATATAAAGATCAATTTTAATATTAATTTAACATCTTTGTATATCAACTTAATTTTAATTTCAGTAGTAAGAAAAATTACGCAATAATATGTGTATAAAAAATATGTCCACTTACCACCAGATGGGCTGTTTGCTCGTCTGCCGTCTTCTTTCTATAAAAAAATCTGCTTCCTATATAGAGGAGACCCTATGCATGGAAATCCGTCCGAAATAAAGAGATACGAGGTCCCAGACCGACAAACATACATTTTTGTGTCGGGGGTTAATAAGGGACGAATACCCTATCGATGCACTTATAGCTCGTCCCAATAATCCTAGTTGTCTGAAATGTAAACAAACATGGCGGGTCTAGAATAACTGACACGGCCTTAAATTAAATAGTAGGGTGATAGTTGATTAGGTACATATCCATAAATCATAATCTGATTCATGGAGACTGCAAGTTTGACCTAGGTTTAAAGCTAAATGTTGAGATATTTCATTCATTTGATTTTGTTTTCGGTAAATTGGATTGGAACGGACTTTGCAAATTTTTTTTTTCTTTTCAGCTGGTATCTGGTCTCTGGTGTTCTACCTCGGCGGCAAGTTCTTCATCACGCTCGCGTACAACTCGCTGTACGTGTTCGTGGCTGAAGTATTCCCCACCAACTACAGGACCACGTTACTGGCGCTCTGCTCCACTATAGGGAGGATTGGCTCAGCTGTGGCTCCGCAGACCCCTTTGTTGGTGAGACACTTGTAACTTTTAACCTCTACCTTCCTCCGGTAAGTTTCAGACTTAATCGAGTTCAGAGACAATCGTGCGTGCCCCCTATTGCAACTATAATAAAAAACTAACGACTCGTACAGCTTCTACAGCAGCTGTAGAATTGCTTGTGAAGGTCACATAAACCAGTATACATGTCATATAAGCCACTATACAAAGCATATAAGCCACTATACAAAGCATATAAGACACTATACTTATCTATTTAAACGGGTATTACTGCGAATGTTTACCTTATTTATTTTACTCGGCATTTCGGTTGGGTTGCACCAACCAGAAGAAACTGATCGCAACTCTCGACTTGGACTACCCGCCTCTTCAGTCAGCTCGTGACACACATTTCAGATAAATATGTGTGAAAAATGAGAAAATCTCAAATGTTGCATAAAACACTATATAAGTCACAATACAAACAACTATACAAATCATATAAGTCATATAAGCCACTATGCAAGTATAAGTCATATAAGCAGTAAAGCTACTATACAAGTCATATAAGCCACTGCATAAGTCATATAAGCCATGGGAGCCTTTATACAAGTCATATAAGTCACTATGCCATCATTTTATTCCTATTTTCTACAGACGCGATACTACGAGTACCTTCCAACGATGTTATTCGGCATCATGGCCACACTCTCAGGGTTCCTCGTGCTCCTACTACCGGAGACCAACAACCTGAAGTTGCCCGACTCCTTGAAGGAAGCCCAGGACCAGGACAAAAGGACAGAAACCTCAGACCCTAAGGAGATAAGTACAAATAAGACTAGACTGTAATATAATAATTTATATAATTAATTAATTTAATTATTAGCTTTAATCAGAATGGATCCAACCCACATTCGTGTATTTTTAAAATGCTGGAGCATTTTGCAAAATATAAAACGTAATATAAATATAAGTATATAGAATATAAATATGAAATAAAATACAAATATAGTATATTTGTTGGTAATTTATTTATCATGTTGATCGTTTAAGTTATATATTTATATCTCTCATCGAACCCCCCAATGAATCTCTGTGATCAACCCAAAGGTTAGCTGGTAGAGAATGCCTTAAGGCTTTAAGCTCGACTTTTGTACCACAAAGTGCAATAAAGTTTTTAAAAAATGTGATAATATACAATATATGAATTCCTAAAAAATTTCAGTTTTGATTGAAAAAATATGCACTATACATAATTTAGTATTATTCATTATTAAAGGAAGTATGATTACGAGTTTGGATCCATCTTGATTTAAATCGGTCATTAATATGACATTATCTGACGAAAGGATTCATTTTAATTTCCCATATATTGAAACATTAGTGATTTTTTTCAAAAATAACGTTTTTTTATTGCTCTTTCTTAATAATCAGTTGTTTAGAGCAAGTTTCTCTATAATGTGTCACTAAAATAACGTAGAAGCTGAAAATAGGATGATCAGTATCGAGGGTAGAATCGATTCTACCAGTTTTTGCAATGGGTTTATTTTTCTTCATAGTTTATAGTATAATTTATATAATTCGTAATTCGAGAGTTAATCGTTGTGCGACGACCTGAAGAATTGAATGTCAACAACTAACTGACTTAAATTATTGTTGAGGTGCGTCGCGCCGCGTCTGCAATGTGCGTTGTCCCAAGTGCGCCGCGACGCAACTGTAATGTGCGCGAGCCTTTATTCTACGCGCAGTAGCGCTCGTGTAGTATAGAATGTCCCAAATTGAGCGCCAGATTTAAATTTCGCACCATTTTTTTGTTTGGCGGTTGGCAACTCTGGTTTGTTTATAGATGTCACATATGACAGTTGCAATTAGTCAACATGTAATATGGATTACTGTAATCCATATTACATAGAATATTTTATAGAATACATAGCTAATCTAGAAATAAATATTTATTGCTATATTTGTCATATTGCGAATTTATCATTTGACATTAATAAAATACAAGAGAGAACAAGGGAAGGTCATAGATAGCATTTATATCGTATTATTACTAGCGACGCACCTGGCTTCGCTCAAGTTGCATAAAGATTTTCTATACCTAGTAGTATCTAGTTTAGTATCCTAAAAGTTAAGAGTTTTTAAAATAAATGCAGTAGTTTTGAGTTTATTTCTTACATTAAAATAAACTCTAGTGTTGCGTCATCTGTAAAGAAGTCCACAAGGCTCTAAAAGGTAATTACAAACAATATGGTAATAAAATATATTTCAAAACTTTTGCGTCTTGGTACCTTTCCGCGTAACAAAGAAGTTGTGTGAAAATCTAATTTTTTAAGTCTCAACTGTGAACTCTGAGTTTGACCCTGTTCACATTTTTGGTACCATAAAAATACTGCCCTTTGTTTTCTGAAGCAATTTAACCAATGCATGGCAATGAGTTAACCAATTAAAAATAAAACGTTAACGCCCGTTAAAATATATGATATTTTTATGAACATTCTATGGACATATACAAATATAAATGTACATTCCCATCTCGACTACAAAAGGAGAGACCAGTATCGCCAGCCTAGGCTACCAATTAAATTAAAAATAAACACCATCTATCAAACTACCTGGGAAAGAAATCAACATGGGTTTTAAAAAAAGTCCCTCACTTCTGAAAAAATGATCCAATCCGGTCCTGCTCCCTTTACAATTGTGTTATTTTGTCATTTTGTAGGTGTTAATTTTAGATATTCATTACTTCTTTAATTTTATTTAACTCAAGCTTCCATATTTACACTTACTGTAGCATTCTACAGGAAAAAATAATGCATTGTTATCGTTAAAACTTATTACAAAAACAATGAAACTTTTGCTGAGACATTCGCAAATTTTTGGTCGGCGAAGTGCACCAAATGAGTCGTCTGTTCAGCGTTTAATCCTGATATTTGAGGAAACCGGTTCGGTGATGGTTACAACTTTCCGTGTTTATCAACGGTGTAAGGTCAGCCGACAATATCATCAGGGTGGGGGCAAGCGTTACCGAAAACAGGAAAACATCAATTCGGCATCGTTCTCAGTAATTGGACATTTTCAGAAGTTCTCTGCAACGGATAATGGTAAAGGATTTGCATCTTCACCCGTACAAGATTCAATTGACCCGAGAGATTTTTTCTTATGTTTTTTTGCAAGAGTTTGCAAAAACCGATGATTTTTTTCTAAATTAAATCCAGCGCTCAATCTAGGACACCTTTACATAGCATTTATATAAAGAGCAGGGTACTGCGTATATATAAAGAGTGATATGTACGTCTTATATAGAACAACAATGTTGGAAACTATTGATTTATTTTCTAAAATAATTTTATTGTTCTCTATAGTTCTCTGGTTTTACATATAATTAGTTGACGTGTTTCGGGTTTTGCGTCATTTCAGTAACACGTAAATAAAATCTTGAAACAATGAAACTTTATAACATTTAACCCAACTCAATAAGGTCCATTTGCTCAGATAACGTCACAAATGTGTTTCACGGCTGTGTGTTTAAAAAATAATTAGTATTATAAGTTAATTTTGTAATCGATTTATTAGGTATTCGTACCTACCTAAATACAGATCATCTCAGTATAAACGGTATAAAAGTGTAATATAGATAATTATGTATTGATATAGACATTTTTATTATATCTTGTACAATAAAAATATAATAATATACAGGTGTAGTGATTAATTTCCGAAACCTGAAGTCATGGATTATGTTAATGAGTCTTGAGTTAAATGACATGAAAGGGTTCTTTTATATGTAAAAAAATAAAATTGAAAAGAAATATTTTTTTACAAAAAATAATGAATAAAATTTTAATGACTCAGAGTCAGGCGTAAAAATGACGACTGAATGGTTTCAGGAATAGGTACCTACCTCTGACACCATGTACGAGTACTAGAATGTGTACAGTACCGTACTTAAAAGACTATTTTGGCGGGAACCCGAGAAGTAAAGTTAAGTTTTCGTTTGATTATTGTAAAAAATGTGTTGTAGGCGTTTTGTGGTTTAATAGTGATAGTTTAATAAACTTCAGTGTTTTTCGTGCATGGTGTTTGTGATAACTTGGTTTTTTGTCCAAGAAGTCCTCTTCGATCCTCCGTAAACCTACTATCGTTTTACTGAGCTACTTACTTCGATGGGACTGGACATTGATAAAAAACGTTTAATACTTTGAACTTGTTTGCTAAGAAAAAAAAAACTTGACACTGGCAGAATGTGCTAATTGCACCATTGCCATATATGAAGAAAAAAAAGTAGTTACAAGTAGCTGTGATCTATAAATAAGTCTGAGCGTATGAAATTCAACAGAAGAAACATTACAGTTACCTAAACTCCTTTGCAGCTTATTCAATAAGCGGTCAGGTAGCGCCAACCGGAAATCTAACATTGTATCCTTTCAGTTAGAGCAACTTTCTTCAATCTTTATAATGTCGCAACCTCCGAAAAAGGCCAAAAGTAAACTACCTCATGACCCCCTTAGCAACAATTAGGTCATAATAATTACCTGTTTTTCCGTTTAACATGTGATTATAAATCACTAATTATTTTTTAAAAGGAATTTTGCAACATAATTGCTTAATTTTTCCAGACCAACTGCGACACCTTATACATATGGTGGCGACCCCCCTGGGGTCACCACCCCCAGGTTGACAAACGTTGAGTTAGAGCAACGAATGTGAACTTTAAAATCACAACAATAAACTATTATATAACACGTTTACAGATGCAAAAAAAACTTGTAATCGTGCGAGCGCTCGCTTGATCATTGCTTTACAAAATTTTTTATGTTCAAAAATTAGATATGACGCTGCCTTTCACTTTCATATTGGTTACTATAACTGAGTATAATAACGGAATGAACAAGTTTGTTCTAACCACATTATATTTGCAGCTGGCGACATCTAGCTGCCTTTTGAATATGTTGTTAGTGAGTTGCAAAGGAGTTTGTATTTGTTCGACAGCTCGATTAGTCAATTCCATGTCTAAATGATAGAACTACATTTGGATACAATTCGAATCTATTTAAATCGATTGAACCGATGAAGTGTACTACTTACAAGGTTATTGTAAATGAAAATATTCAAATCGATTTAAATACAATTTTATTAAATAACATACGTGTATAGTTAAAATTAGGTTTTTAATAAAGTACAATTTTATACTTTTAGCCCTAAGAATTATTTATTTATTATTACTAGACGGTAAGTTGTAATAGACATTCTGAATTTTGAAAATATACAAATAAAATAAAGAAAGGAAAATAAAATGTTATTTTGTTTATGTTTGTTATACAGGTATGTTCCCTGTAATCAAATTTAGATCAATGTGACATAATTTACATGAAAATATAAGAGAATTTTGACTTAGTTTCCATTTTGTTTTTATTTAGCTGTTTTTTTTTTAAACCGCTATATTCCGTTATCCCCCTGCGCGGCTCATACTTCGCCTTTCATTAGTGCGTTTTATTTTTTAATTTGTTGTGTTTTATTAGATTCGCCAACGACATATCATACATTTTCATCATTGTAAATATGATAAACATTATAATACACACATATGGATAATCTCTTACAAGAGAACACAGCATTAATACTGTAACATGTTAGGGGATCGAAATACAACACGATAAGCCGGAGTGAGTCACAAAATTACTCCAAGTATTTAAAATTAACAATTTAATGTTACAACTAGCATATGAACATTTAAAAAGTTAAGATATTCAAGCCAAAGAACGAAAGCAACACAAAAGTAAAAAAAAAAAAAAAAAAAAAAAAGTATTTTCAGAATTACAACCAAAAGGATTTATCAAGACTTTTTTGCAACTCTGAACTTCTAACTCGGCTTCAGGCTACATATCATTAATATTTTTCTTAAATCTGTGATTCTGTAACGGTCTATATTTTCCTGCATTAGTAATCTATAAATATCAGCCTTTAGCATCCCACTGCAGGGCACACACTGTCTCTTATAGTGGTTTTCAGGCTACAATCCACCTGTGAATTCTATATTAATCTATTGATGTCAGCCTTTAACATTCCGCTGCAGGGTCACTATTCATGAGAGAGTTTCGGACCATAAACCACCTTGCAGCCCCATTACGGCTTGGTGGATAGATGTGCCCCAAATTTTATTTAGTTTCCTCATAAAGTTTTCCTTCACCATAGTGTTCTCATAATGTTTAATGTTTTCTCATAATTCGTACTTAGAAATTAATGATCTCATATCACTGTGAGTCGAAAATACCCCTAGGCTATCATCGCTTTTAATATTAATATAGGTATAACAATTTCGAAAATAAAAAATAGTGCTTTATTGAAACAAAGTATAAATACTTTAACATAAAGTGAATGAAACAAAAACTAAATCTCCATTTTATTGTAATAAATTTAGTGCCCTTTTTTAAAATTAAGATTAGCCACGTACCACTTGTAATTTTAAAAATGGAATTAAAAAAGTGACGTATTTATATTTTTAAATTCTCCTTCCTTTCGCATCTAACGGGCGCGTTCACAATTTGTAATATGCGTTTTGAACGTGATCCCATTTCAACAGACGTGACCGAGTGGACGTTTAAAAATAAAAACATAAGCGCATTCTAAAACGTATGCTGCATAATAAAATCTTTGTTAGTTAATCCTTTTTAGCCAGTTACATTAGATATCTTTTTGCAGTAATTGCGTCAATAATTATTTTATGAAATTGTTAATTACATTTTTGTGGGTACGATAACTTTTAGAGTACCTATCACATATTTCACGAATTTAGCTGCATGAATGTTCATTTTAGTATCATTTTATTGTAATTTAATTCCCACTCGTTATTGCTTGTGGGTGTACTATGAGGCCATAAACAGAATAATTGCTAAATAATTCAGGTTCAATTGCTTTTGTTCCTTAGCGTTCGCTAAGATTGCCGTTGTTAGCGGATTATGCTTAGATTCCCGTTTATTACATACTGGTTTCTGTGTCGTGTTGTGATAATAACTATTTTTTCTTTCTTCCTTTCTTACATAGGTGTACCTATTAGAATAATAATTGTATGTATTATAGGACTATTAATATTCTTGGACTTATTACTGGAATATCTACAACAACACCCTAATTATATATGACCTTATATATGGCATTTATGGACAATAAACTTTATATTGTCTGTAATGATTCCTTAAAGATGGTAGAGAATGTCTTAAGGCAAGCTTGCACTTTGTACCATAATGTGCAATAAAGTTTTTTTTATTAAATAAGGAAAAAGAAAATGGTCTACCTTACATACTTTATTTTATCTTTATATATATGGCATTAAGTCCACAATACGTACAATTACTTGCGCAATTAAGTATAAATAAATAGATATGTAGAAACTGATTAATTTTACGTTAACTTTTACGTCATATATTTAACTATTTTGGCGTCAATTGCTCCGGTCAAAATAATCTAGTTCCGATATTTTATTTATCTCGTTTAGGTAGGTACAATATATAAAAAGGCTGTATAAAAATGACAAACGGATTAAATACTCAATGCGACCCAAACCGTAAAAGTTACCCTCTTGTGATAAAACAAATCTAATAAACAGGCATCAAAAGTCTATATTTCCATCCGCACCATTTTAACTCATGCAATACGGGAAACCTGGCAACACTACGGCCACGGGGCAAACGTTATTTGAGCAGAAACAATTTGTAAGTTTTTGTTACGGAACCCTTAGCCCTTTTCTGCTGAATACATGAATAATATTAAGCCCTAAACGTTTCCAGTTTCATTTTTACTAAACTGGTTTAGAGAGCTTATTTTAAAAGGAGTATTGGAAATAGAATCAATGGATAAAGATCGAGTTACTTAGGCGTATAGGAGTTCTTAGAAAGATATTTTTTATATTATTTCCGTTTATTTATTCGGTAGATAGTGTGACGGCATATCCAAATATTTGTAACTAGCTTTTTGCCCGCGGCTCCGATCACGTGCTACATACACTGATGTCTTGTTCCTATACTAAAACCTTCTGGAAGATAACCCACACAATAGTGAAAACTATCTCAAAATCCATCCAGTAAAACGTACGTTATAAGCGAACAGACAGGACAGATAGACGTTCCGTTTTATTCGCTTATACACTTGCGAGGGGAGGGGGGGAATGGGTACATAGTGGGATGAGTGGTCTATTACACACACCCCTTACTCGTTAACATTAATTAGTTGGAATGCGAGTATGGAATTTATATTCCACTAACTTTTGCGCGCAGCTTCGCCTGCGTTCTATCCTACGGAAACCTTACTTTTGTAGGCATTTATAGACTTGTAACTACCCACTTTTATACGCATAGGTGCTCGGTGTCACATTAAAAAAGGATTTCTCGCGTAAAAGCTCCAAACGACAGAACAAAAAGAAAAGGGAAAATGGCATAAAATTCCTGCGGGATCTCTTGACAGTTATTTGCATTACTACTTTCCTCCCGGGGACCGAATTCCCGGGAACTCCCGGCAAAACGTCACTCGCTGTAATAAACACTACTGCCCAACTTTGTTTGTGCAAAGGAGTCTTTATAAATCCGAATTATTAGCAGAATAAATTTTACGTGAAATTAAGGGATTTATTCTGATATTTATAGCAATGGCCAATGAGGTGTGGTGGAACGCTGGACTTATTACCCTTTACCTCTCAGTTAAAGAGGGGGAGAGTGTACGCTGTAATCCAACAGCCGCTGGGCGCGCTCAACCAGCCACGTTACCCTCTCTCACAGAAGACTACATTGAAATATACTGCATTTCCCACTTTATCTTATTTCCCGAATGTACGTACGTGTTTCAGTAGTGAGTGAAATGTGCCACAGCCCATTCCCATCCTATCCCTCCCCATTTTCCAGACCCTTTCTATAAATCCATTCGTCTATCTCCAAAGGTAGGCAGCGCATCCGGGGGCGTGCGATTTTGGACATTTGTCATTTTGGACTAATGTTGGCAAGGATCGCGGATGTCTATAAGCTGTATGCTCGTCTGCCGCCTTCGTACATAAAAAAGAATTTAAAAAGTTACAGATATATTATCAGCTGATAGTACGGTCAGAGCACACAATAAATTCATCATCATCGTCATTCTCAGCTTTTTTTCATTCATCCCACTGGATCATCCTGTCTGTCATGTGCTATGTCGCATCAAAGTCTTGTTTGCGACACTGTTTATGTCATCGACCCACCTGGCTGTTGTATAATAAATGTCACGGTCAATATGCTTTCGACACCTAGGTACATATTTGTGTAGCTAACAAACATTAACCACACTGGTCGAATTTGTGGTATTAGTTTATAAACACACAGCCCAATTAACTGAAATCTGACAATACCAAAGCCTAAACACGGTGTTAACGCAGTGGGTAAATTTTACAGATGTCGACTGCATGTGGAATTCGAAATAGGAACCTGCAATGCCGGTAGAACAGACAGTACTGCAGCACTGTACAATTGGTAGAATGGTAAACTAATTTCTTATAAGCTTGGGATACGCGGCTCGTATAGCATCGGCTGGCCGTGAGGTGTGGACCGGCTTTAAAATCTCTTCCCGTGGGTGTCGTAAAAAGCGACTAAGGGATAACAGAACCGCTATCACAAGCCCTGAAATACTATACCACCTCTAAAAGAGTGGACTCGCCATCCCTCATGCACAAGAGAATGAGCGTTTATTTTAAAATATCACACATTTCGAAACACACCCTTATAGTATGTCAGCGTACTGTTCATATGACTATCTATTGTGGTTGTAACCACACCACAGGCAGGTAACACCAGAATTCGTAATAGCCGCAGACGGGCGTGGTGCGGTGACCCGCTATTAATTTTGTGCAGCGCTGATTTAACACAGGAATACTTAATCACATACCTTCACTATGCGCTTTCAGCTTAGTTGCCGCGATTTACGACCGCCATATTGGATCTGGTGACAGGTTGATGCGATATGTTTGTGGTAACAATATCTAAACTGTTGGTATCAAAGATTTTTTTTGTTAATAGTAAAAATTAATCAACGCATACGAGCGAGAATTCAAACCGTATTGCATCTCCACTATAATTCAAGTAGTCGAAAAATGTAGTCCTTACGTGTCTTATGGCATGTCTTTATACGCTTTAATTGGTCACACATTTTATGACCAGTCAAGTAAGTAGATACTCTTATTGTACCACACTGAATTTGACTTGACAGCGGCTGGACAAGTCTAACTAGACGAGTTACCTCAGTCACTGCCGTATAATATACCAACATTTTTCGGAAGCAAATGAAAGTGTCGCACCCCACTCTAATCCCGTCTATTTTCATTCTTTCATCCCATTAGGTGAGCAGAAGATCTTACGTTTGTAATTTTTTACTGACATTGAAACATCTAATACAACTATCCATGAGTGACAGTAAGATCTGACTATTATTGAATACCTCTATAAATAAAAATAACAATCTTAAAAAACTTTTAAGTTAAACGGTTTTATATTTTATGTGCACTGAAAACTACGTGTAGCCCTTTCATTTGATACCCATATTGAGGGGGTTAAGGAAAAATATGTAATCCGCCATTTTGTATCGGCGGCCATCTTAGATTTATAATGTTATTGATTTTATTATATTGTATTGTCATCTAAATTAAATGTGTGTACCAAATTTCAGATCAATCTGACAACGGGAAGGTGCTTAAATTTCAATTTCTAATTTTGACCCAAATAAATAAATTCCGTACGGGTCGAGCTAAATAAAACCGTTTAAAAAACCGTTTAAAAAATAAATAAAACGTAAACGGAAACAACCAGCAATCAAGTCCTAAGATTACATCTCGAACATCGAGACATTTACAACACCACAACCATTTACAAATTGGTATCGAAACACCAACATTTAGGTAACAGACCATTTACAACAGATAAAGTGTGTTCAGTTTTTGGCTAGCTACAAAATGGTGCTACAATTTTACCAATGGACTAATGAAACAGGGATAAATGAGAACAAACCACGGCATTACCTGATAAGCTGATTTGCATTTTGCAATGAGCATTTAAATTACGTGATAATTTAGAAACAGGGCTCTTTGGCGGGAACTCGAGAAATGATGTCGTTATTTAGTTTAGTCGTTCTTTAGTTATTATGTAACTATTAAGTATTAAGTACGGTGTATGTATTGTGGGTTTTGTGGTTCAAATGAAAGATTTCATTTTCTATTATACTCATTGCAAAAGCTTAAAGAAGAGGGAAATTAATGGATGAGAGATCTCTCGTACACCTTTCTAAATGCCGCTACCACAAGCCCTGAAGAACTACACCACTTCAATAAGAGTGGACTCGTGAACCCGCTTGGCTAGCGTGGCATTTTGAGACCATACATTCATATTACACAAGGCAATTATTACATATGGAGGCCCATATCCAGCGACTTAGATTATTTATTAAATAAATTAACAAAGTTTGGAATTTTTGACTGAGATGATCTGCCTTTATGAGTTGTATGCCTCCTGTCTACATAGGTCACATGTGCATACAAGCAACAACGCGGCGATATAATAACGTGACTTCGTTCTTTGCGCTGTCCCCACTGACGCGGTTACACATAAATAACTGAGCGTGTGCATCGCGGTCAACCGCGATCGATTGTAAACCGCATTGTTTGAAGTTTGAATTACTGTTATATTGTGAAACTGTTTAATGTATACCTGTAATACAAACACGTATTTATAGCATCCGGCGATATTAAATGGCACATCGTGAAAGATATTCATTTGCACCGAGTAAAGTATTACCGTGGTTAAACTGTAGTCAAAGAAGACTATCGTAAAATGTACTGCATTTCCCCATTTGATCCTATCCCCACAATGTACGTAACGTCTTTCGGTAGTGAGTGGGATATGCCAAAACCCATAATCACAATAGTTTATCAGCTTCCTGAAAAATAATGTGTTTGTGCAAAAACTATTGTACGTAATGAATTAGGATTTTCGCTGTTGTAGAGCCCATTATCCTGAAGGAAATCTGGAATATTATGTAACATTAGGAAAGTGAGCAGTATGTACCGACAGAAAAAAAATTTAGATACCTAATACCTATCAATATCATTGTATTTCAATTATTGTTTTCTATGACTGAATAACACCGAAGAAGTCCCTATACACTTTTGCTCGTATTATTTGATCTCAGTTTATTATCTAACTATTCAAATAAAATAATATTTACTTAAAACTATTTCATAACACTATACAACAGATGACTCCGCTGGGTGCATTTTAGAGCTTATGAATGAATATGCGAAAATTCATTCTTTTGTATTAGAAAGAGTTCCAAAGGCCCAATAGATTGAGGTTAAAAGCTTTTGTGCACGACAGAATAAATAAGGGCGTAGCACAAGTGCAGTACAATTAAGATATATGTTATTATGTAATGTGTAAATTATGTAAATATTATGTAAATCAAGTGTACATGATATGTACGTACTGGCATCGCACGGTTTTTTTTTTTTTTTTTTTTTTTTTTTTTTTTTTTTTTTTTTTTTTTTTTTTTTTTTTTTTGTTAGGAGAGACAATCAGGAAAAATCCTGCATAGGACACCT
Source organism: Sesia bembeciformis (assembly GCA_943735995.1). NCBI lineage: Eukaryota > Metazoa > Arthropoda > Insecta > Lepidoptera > Sesiidae > Sesia > Sesia bembeciformis. The sequence goes on from OX031040.1 coordinate 13,242,508, forward strand.
GGTACCATCTAGTCTGGCTGGGCCAGCCTAGGTGGTACCAGGTAGTGTCGGACTCTTACCGACTAAAAAACCTGATTGCCTCAACATCGTGTATGTATAGTTCTTGTGGCCCTGGGGCCTTTCAAGAGTCACCGTTCGCATTGACGTAGGGCGAGCGCAGAAGGCGCTCAGCCAGGAGAAAAAATGTGAGTTGCAACGAGCCTAAGGGCTCCCCCGCCGGTAAACCGGCGGAAGGAACGGACCTCGGCTTAGGGCGTTGCAATGGGGGGATATCGCGGGGTCGCGAGTCGGCGAGAAGCGCCCAGGCACGTGTCTGTACCTAGTGAAAATAGGGTTGGCTGAGGGCCGGTGTGTGCTAACGGTGTATCGGGGGGGACGTCCACGTCTCCGCCGGCGGGGACGGTGTCTGTGTGCAGTGTTCGAGTAAACCGCATTGGCAGCGGTGATCGGGTCGTCGGGATCGTCCAGGATGTGCCGCGGCCGACGATGGCGGGGAGGGGCACTCCTGTCCGGTGTGTAGGTGAGGGAGGAGACAATCAGAGGATTGGGATGATGGGGGATGGCGTCATAGTAGCGTCGGGCAGAGTCTTTTATGTATTTGACGATGGAGGGAAGCTCAAAGTCTTTGTGGAGGTCAACGCTGCGCAAGTACCATGGTGCGGCCACGGCCTTGCGCATGAATCTATTTTGCAATTTTTGGAGGATTGCAATGATGGAGGGAGCTGCGTGTGCGAACACAACGCTAGCATAGGTCATGATGGGACGGACGAGAGTTTTGTATAATGTCAACTTATTTCTAAGCGACATTTTACTTCTCCCGCCTATGAGAGGGTTGAGGCGACCGAGCACAAAGGCGGCTCGGTTGCGGACAGTTTTGATGTGTTCTCGGAAGGTCAGTCTATGGTCTAGAGTGACTCCGAGATACTTGGTCTTCCTGACAAGAGGAATTGTTTGACCGAAGAGGGTTATCGGGAGAGGGGACAGCTTGGGCCTACGAGCGTTAGCCCTGGGAAAAGGGAAGCACATGGCTGCACTTTTCGTCGGGTTTATCTCTATCCTCCACCTCGCAAACCACTCACCTAGGGCGGTGACTGCGCGCTGGAGGCGCAGAGATACCATGCGTAGGTTCCTATCTGAGGCGTAGAGGGCGGTGTCATCCGCGAAAAGGGCAAGCTCTATTCCTGGGGTGAGGGGGATGTCGTTAGTGTAGAGGGAATAGAGCGTGGGTGCTAGAACGGAGCCTTGGGGGACTCCAGCTCTGATTGGGCGGGGGCTAGACAGAGTGCCTTCGACTCTGTAGCGAAAAGTGCGATCGGTAAGGAAGTCTCTGATGATGAGAATGAGACTTTCTGGCACCTCCAGTTGGTACAGCTTATAGATTAAACCGTTGTGCCAGACCTTGTCGAAGGCCTTCGCCACGTCGAAGAAGACAGCTAGGGTTCGGAAGGGCTTCTTTTGATTGAGACGCGGGAGTATGTGCTCCGTTATTCGGTGCACCTGTTGGACACACGAGTGCTTGGCTCTAAAGCCGAACTGCTCGTCAATGAGAAGCCTTTTTGAGTTAATGTAGCTCAGCAGGCGAGAATGGAGGACTTTTTCGTAGATTTTAGCCATTGTATTTAATAGGCTAATAGGTCTGTAACTAGAGGGATCCGAGCGATGTTTGCCCGGTTTGGGGATGCCGATGACGACGGCTTCTTTCCAGGCGACTGGAAAGAGATGATTTCTCATGGCGGCATTGAGGATGGCCACGAGGAGAGCGATCAGATGGATCGGGAGGCTTTTGAACACCTTGTTGGGTATTCCGTCAATTCCAGGAGATTTTTTGATTTTGAGATTTTGGATAATCTCCTGGATTTCTGTTACCGTAACCGGTAGAAGGGAGTCAGAGGGGGGGGTGGAGGCTCGGCGCCCCACCTCTCCGTCAACCGAGTCGACGTGGGATTCGTCCACCGGCTGACGGCTAAGGGAGCACTGGGCCTCCAAACTGTCGGCTAGGCATTCGGCCTTCTCTGCATCGTCAAATGCGGGAGGTCCGTTTGGTCTTGTCAGTGGGGGAAACGAGGCTGTATTGTCTGTTTTCATGGACTTCGCCATCCGCCAGTAGGCAGTGTGTGATGGCGAAATCTCCGACAACAGGGATTCCCAACTGTGATTATTGAATTCGGCGATGCGATGCTTTACTTCCCTTTGTAAGACTCGCATTCTACGTCTATTCTCGTCACAGGGGAAAGAGTCATAAGCACGGATGGCTGCGTTCTTGTCTCTTATCAGCTCCCTTATGTCCTCAGGCAACTCCCAGCGGCGATCGTTCGCCGCTGGGACTCGCCTGGAGGAGCTTTGGATTAAATCCTTAAGGTGGCTGCCGAGGCCAGAGACCGCCGTGTTTGTGTCATCCGCACTAGTCAGGTAGTCGGGGATAGAGTCGAGGTGGGGAGAGCTGGAAGCCTTAAGGGCTTCTTTCAGCTTGGTCCAGTTAATAATCGTCTTGTCTTGGAGGGGTGGATCAGTCTGTCGTCCTAGTTTCATGACTACGGGGCGATGATCGGAGTCTAACTCGGAGAGGGGTTCTAGCGAGTTTAGACGTAGGGTAACGTTTTTAAATAGGGCAATGTCAAGGACGTCGGGTCTGTGGGTAACAGTACCAGGGTAATGAGTTGGCGTCACTGGAGCTATCACGTCAAAGTCGAGTAGGTCAATGAGTCTGTTAAGGCGATTTCCGTTAGGGGTAGAGGTATGACTATTGAAACTGGGGTGTTTACAATTGAGATCTCCTGCCAGGATGACTGAGTTACCTAAGTCGAGAAGCGACTCGAGGTCAGTCCTGAGCAGTTCTCTGTCGGGGGGGAGATAAACAGATGCCAGAGTGACAGGTTGATGACCTGTCATAGCTATACGACAGACCGAGGCCTCCATGTTAGTCAGTGAAGGGGTAGGAATCGGAATGCAGTGTAGAGACCTTCTGTAGTAAATGAGGGTGCCGCCTCCTCGGCTGGCCAATCTGTCATTACGCACAATGTTGTACTGGGCGATTTTTGGATCGCGTTTGCTAGGTTTCAAGAAGGTCTCTTGCACTAGCATTATGTCGATTTGGTGATTTTTGAGGAATTCTTGGATCTGGGTGCGTTGGGAACCGTAGCCGTCAGCGTTGTAAAACGCGACGGAGAGGGAGGAGGGTTTTATTCTCTGAGAATTTAGCTCTGGAGAATATAAAAGAGTTTTAGTGGGTTTTAGCGACAGGCCTTGAAGAGGCCAAGGGCGCTAAGTACGTGCTCGTACTTGAGAACAAGGTCTAGACGGGCTAGAGCGTCTCCGTCAGTGGACCTGAGCGCTTGGGCTAGGTTTTGGATTTCCTGGGGATTTATGGCCCCTAGGAAGCGGCGGACTAGAGCCAGGTCCTCCATTAGCCCAGGACTAGCCTGGCTTTGGAAGGAGGTGGCGTTAGGGACGGGTTTGGGGGCCGGCGCAGGGGCGGCTGGAGTGATCCTCCAAGATTGCTGCGCAGGGGCGGCTGAGGTGGTTTTGCGCCAGGATTGCGGCGCGGGTTTTTGTGGGAGCGAGGGGAAGCTCGCGGGTGTGAGCACTGGGGCTGGGGTGGGTTGCGCAGAAGGCGCGAGTGATGGTGCTTTTGTTTGCACCGACATAAGGGGGGCCTGGGGCACCTGCGTGGGGAAGCGCTTGGCGGGGGGTGGGGGTCTAGCGGGGACCCACCTGGATTGCCTCCGCGGCGCTTTAGGGCATCCGCGGTAATTCGCGGGATGCCCCAGCTGTCCGCAGAGAATACAGCCAGGGGGGTCCTCGGCACCCTTGGGACGGGAGCAGTCGCTGGTGCCGTGGTCGCCCAGGCACTTGACGCAGCGGGATCGCGCGTAACAATTGCGCGCTGCGTGGCCGTAGTATTGGCAATTGTGGCATTGCCCAATACCGCCACGCTTGTGGGGGGTCTCAAAAGAGAGGCCGGAGAGCCCGCAGATAGTGCGGGTGTCAAAGATTTTCTTCCCCTCGGTGGTGAGGGGAAGGACAACCAATACTAGGTTGAAAGGGGTTTTACCGCGCCCCTTGTAAAGACGGTGCACTTCTAGCACCGGGAGCTCGGTCTCCTATGGAGCACAAGGGATGATTGCGTAAGTTTCCGCTTGAACAAAACAAGAATAGCGCCTGAGATGCTTGAAAACACGCGCCCACCAACCAAGAGGGAGGCCTTAAGTGTCATAATGTCCTTATTCGATCCATTGGGCTTACTATCGCCGATGACAACGCCCGCGAAAAGAATCATGCAGGACACCTGGCGCTACGGTACCAAATGGGACGAGCCCATTCCAGAACAGTTAAGGCAAAGATGGGACGCATGGCTGTCATTGCTAAGAAAGGTAGAAGACCTACGCATCCCTCGATGTTACGACTATGAATCGGCAACCACTTACGAACTACATACGTTTGGCGATGCCAGCGAGGAGGCCTACGCCGCAAGCGTTTACTGGCGAATCGTGCGTAACGACGGAAGTGTACACGTCACGCTGGCAGCCGCAAAGAGTCGCGTGACACCACTGAAGCCCGTCTCAATCCCCAGGTTAGAACTACAGGCCGCCCTACTAGGGGCCCGCCTAGCCGATACAGTGCTACAAGAGCACGAGTTTGAAGTCGCGCATAAAACATATTGGAGCGACTCGCGTACGGCCCTGGCGTGGATAAGATCCGAACCACGCACCTACAAAACCTTCGTAGCACACCGACTCGCAGAATTAGAGACACTCACTAAGAAAAATGAGTGGCGATGGGTGCCTACGGCAGATAACGTAGCAGACGACGCGACAAGAGCGACACCTCACGACTTCAACGTGAAACATCGATGGTTCAATGGCCCCTCCTATCTACTACTATCTAAGAATGAGTGGCCTAGAGAAGTCGAGGTCAAGGTCAACAACTCTGGGGAAGAGAGAGAAAAATGTCTCGCAATAACTGACAAGCCAACTCATGACCATCTGCCAGATGTCCAACGATTCTCGAAATGGATCAGACTGATAAGAGCGACAGCTAGAGTGCTGCAATTTGTCGAACTATGTCGGGGAAATAAATTCCAAATCACCGCTACGCGTTACAAACGAACGCGTGTAAATAAATCACGTGACCCCGACTGGAAGAAAAAAGATAAACAAACTCGAACCCAATCGACCGATACGATGGTTCCCACGAGTTCATCGACCCGTCGCGCCATTGACCTAGAAGTGCGTCATATTGAAAAGGCTCAAAAATTGTGGATCCGAGCGACACAACAAGACAGCTATCACCTAGAAAAGCTGCGCATAAAAGAGAACAGGGCGCCACCTACCGGAGATTTATTGTCGTCACTTAGTCTTATCATCGACAGTGACGACATAATAAGAATAAAGGGTCGTATAACTGCGGCCGAGGGAATACACGCAGAATCTGTGAGCCCAGCCGTACTAAATGGAAAACATATATACACAAAGTTGTATATACAACACGTCCACGAGAAACTTCATCACGGAGGCGTAGAAACAGTCGTAAATGAGCTACGCCAACGGCTATGGATAATGAAAATCCGACCGGCCGTGCGAAACGTGATCAAGAGCTGTATGGCGTGCAGAATAAAAAAGACTAAACCAACAAGTCCGGCCACAGGCGACTTACCTCCAGCTCGCCTGGCCCATCACGCACGCCCCTTCACATTCACCGGATTGGACTACTTTGGTCCAATAGAAGTCACCGTCGCGCGCCACCGCGAAAAGAGATACGTAGCGCTCTTCACATGTATGACGTCACGCGCCATACATCTAGAAGTCGTGACCTCCCTAAGCGCTGACTCAGCCATTTCAGCGCTGAGGAGGTTTATAGCCAGAAGAGGCTGTCCAACAGAGTTGTGGAGTGACAACGCAACTTGCTTCAAGGCGGCTGATAAAGAGCTCGCCCAGTCCATAGCTGAAGCCACCCAGCACGAGGCCACAAACCGCATGATCAAGTGGCGGTTCATCCCACCAGCAGCGCCGTTTATGGGCGGTGCATGGGAGCGCATGGTGCGCTCCGTTAAAGAAGCCCTGCGAGTCACCCTGCACGAACAACATCCAAGTGACGAGACGCTCAGCACACTGCTAACTGAGGCGGAGATGACCATAAATTCCTGCCCCCTTACTCATGTGGCGGTGACACCCGACGAACCGGCAGCACTAACGCCGAACCTTATACTACTCGGCCCGAACTGTCACATGCCGGTTCCCGGAGACTTCACCGAAGGCGACCTGAACGCGCGCCATCACTGGAGGCGCGCCCAGAGGCTCGCAGACGTATTCTGGCACCGCTGGGTACGGGAGTACATGCCCTCACTCCAGTACCGGCGGGAGCCCCGCAGCACCGGTGAACCACTGAAGATCGACGACATCGTCATCGTGTGCGACTCCAACTTACCCCGGAACACCTGGCCACGAGGCCGTGTCACCAACGTCTACCCGGGTAAAGACAACGAGGTACGAGTCGTCGACATCACCATGGGCAACGGCACCGTGCTACGCAGACCTACGAAGAAAGTCGTCGTGCTACCAGTCGGTTCGCAGTGTTGCGACGGCGGGAGAATGTGCACGACAGAATAAATAAGGGCGTAGCACAAGTGCAGTACAATTAAGATATATGTTATTATGTAATGTGTAAATTATGTAAATATTATGTAAATCAAGTGTACATGATATGTACGTACTGGCATCGCACGGCTCGGGGAAGAAAGGGGGTTGTCTCACAAGGGTTGCGCAACTAGCGAGGTGAGGACGAATGAATTCTCACATTAGACTAATAAAAGCGTACGAAACAAATCCATACACCTTTCCTACGAGACTATGGGATGTTAGTGCGTACATTTATATTATGTTTAAATGTCTTTGCTTATAAACTGTATGTGTTTGTATTCGCTCTCCATAAATGTATTAGGGAAACTAGGTTACAGGTCAGGGTATAGGCAAAATAAAGGCTACCGCCCGCAGTGTGTTTTATTGAGCATTGAATTAAACATATAAAGTTGCGGGCTAGATGACGAAGTTCCGGTATCGGCGCCACTACTTCCCCTTTACCTTCAGTCCTCCCATTCCCCTTGCTACTCAACGAAGGAGGGAGGGAAAAAAGGGCTAAATTGCCCAGAAAAATGTAAAATCATCATGCATCGTCATCGAAAATAGCCTTGTTCTCCGCATAAGAGGAGAACCGACCCTAGGATAAGTGACTTGTAACCTAGAAGTTATGTATGACGTTGGAGAGCGAATAGCACAATAAACTACCCCAGGGAGCAGGGGGATCGCACGGGCAGCGAACTTGCTATAAAAGGCATAGGTTCCGACCTCTCTTGGCCAGTTCGTCCTCAGCACTTCAAGTAGTAACTTGAACTGCTAGTTTTACATTTATCACTTCAAGCAGTAACTTGATCCAACAGACTCCTCATTGTGGAGATACCTAACAAGTTCATACAAGCAAGCTCGCTGTCGACTGCCGCTTCCTCTCTGCCCCCCTGTGGTTCAATGTGAATTAGAGCAGCGTTTTTATTTCCGTATTTCACCCCTACACCCCCCCGTTGGAAGGCAACGTGCGGCCTGCAACATTGGCCCTGCGGTATAAGATCGATCGCGAGCACCGCCTTATATATAATATATATATCGTAGCCAACAGCTTTGTTACACACCAACACATGCCTATTAAATAAATACGTTTTACTATTTGTCAACAGATTCTTTGGACACCAATAAACACAAGTAGTTTATGCCAGTGTTTTTGCTCGAGTATGACATTTGTATTTTTTCTGGAAAATCTCCAAGCTTCCGCCTTTTATCGCTTTCCTAACGTAGCTGAGTGATATGTGCATCGGAGTCCGAAACAATGTCACAATACAGTAGGTACTCATCCACATTTGAATGTATTTTCATTGTTTTATGACTGAATTATATTATGAAGATGCATCGATGATAGTATTTCATCGTACAATAGATTTTTCGAAAACAGATAGCTCTTGATATGTATTAATATCAAGGGCGGTAGATGTAACCCATATGTAGGTATACATCTACCCTCTACCGACGCGTTGTTCTCCGCACCTTTGAGTGGCGATTAAAGGACGTGCAACCAAGTTACGTTTTTCAATTGTTTTCCCGTATATATCAGTTCTACTAAATGCATTTTAATCTACAGTTACTCGAAAACCGTAGGTACATATTTAGCTAAACGGATACCCGAAGAGTGGTTCTTTTGAGTTAGGAAGAACAATACAAGTTCTATAATTGTGTTTAAACGCTTCGTTGCACGCTAATCACAATCGATTTATATCACGTAAACCAGGTATGGGCAACCTTTGACATGTTGAGGGCCAAACTTTAGCGTGCAAATACGTTCGCGGGCCGCGTTTAAAAGTACTTAGTGCATTTTAAAGTAGTGATAATATTTTTTGCGATAGATATTAGACATGAAATAATACGACAATGTTATTATAGTACAATTTATTAAAATAACAAAATGAAATTAAAAAAAATGGTACATTATAATTAAATCGTTAAATTTGCAATTGTTACAAACTACGAAAGTTAAATACACCGAAATCAATGAGACACTTGAGCTTGAATTTGGGAAACTAATCCATCGATATTTGGATTAATTCCACTGATACAAAGACGTAAAGAATTTTCCAAATTATCGTCAGTCAGTCTTGTACGATGTGTTGATTTATTAACTTTCATCAATGAAAAGAACTGTTCGCATTTATACTGTTCGCCAAACGCACAAATCAATCTTCTTGCGAATTTTCTAAGCTGCGGAAAATTGTCTTTTTCTAGGTATTTTTTGTAGAAATCGCACAACTACGTCTTCAAATTTGGATTTTAGGAGTGAGTTTTCTTGAATCTCGATCAAGTGTATTGGAGCATTTTGTACATTATATTTTGTAGGAGTAGCAAATAAACTGAAACAGTCTTCCATGTTTTTGAAGTCGCTAAATCTGTTCGAAAATTGTTCCGACAGCTTGAGTTCTTCAGCATATTGAGCATAAGCAATATTTTCATACGCAGAGAGCGTGTTAAAATGGTAACTGTTACCAGACAGCATCTGTGACTCCCACAAGCGTAGTTTGATCTGAAACGCTTTCAAATGGCTGTACAAATCATTTACTAACTGTCCTTGTTTTTGAAGTTTCAAATTTAAATCATTCAAATAGCCTGTAAGATCGACCAGAAATGCTAAGTCACATATCCATTTTGGGTCACTTAATTCAGATAGTGGTTTATCTTTTATTTTCATAAAGTCTGCTATCTCATTTCTAAGCTCGTAAAACCGTTTCAACATTTTTCTTTTGCTCAGCCATCTGACTTCACAATAATATGTTACGTCGTTATATTCAGCTGATATTTCATCCAAAAACGCCTTGAACTGACGATGGTTAAGCCCTCGGGATCGAATAAAGTTGATGGTTTTTACTACCACATTCATAACATTCTGGAGTCGAATGGACTTAGAACACAAGTTCTGTTGGTGGATAATGCAATGAAGGACTATCAAATAATCTTTTTGCACATTTAATTCTGTTGCTTTTTCATTCAAAATTACGATGAAACCTTTACGTAAGCCGACCATAGAAGGTGCACCATCAGTGCATACTCCAATTAATTTTGACCATGGCAAGCCAAAACTTGTGAATACCTTTTGAACTTCAATAAAAATATCCTCTCCTGTAGTGGTTCCTTTTAGCGGCTGTAATTCCTCAGTAAGCAAGCAATTCCTCAGTACCACCTCGAATAAATATAGCCAGTTGAGCTGTGTCAGACAAATCGGTGCTCTCGTCTAATGCTATGGAAAATGATTCAAAACCAGCCATACGGTCAGTCAATGTTGTTTTTATATCATTAGCCATCATTTCTATACGTCGAACAACAGTTCGTCTTGACAAACTAATTTTTTCAAATTCATTTTTCTTTTCAGGACACAAAATACCGCAAACTTCTAACATACACTCCTTGATAAATTCTCCTTCGGCAAATGGTTTTAATGCCTTTGCCAATTTTGAGCTAACTATAAAACTAGCTTTCACAACATTATCAAGTTGTGTTCTTTGTTTATGAAACATTTGTTGCTGTTTTTCCAAATTTGCGGTAAGCTTCTGGATTTTGTCTGTTCTTAATTGTCCTGTCAGTGAGTGCAGCGTAGCATGCTTAGTTGAGTAATGCCTCTTTATATTGAATTCTTTCATTACTGAAATGGATTCATTACACAGCAAACAAATAGGCTTACCATTGTGCAAGATAAAAAAGAATTCTTCAGTCCATTTTTCTTGAAACTGGCGACCCTCTGTATCTACTTTTCGTTTCTTTCCACCAGACATCATTTTTGTTTACTTTTCGTTCAATAAACTTAATAACAAACTATAGTTAGTAACCACTCAAGATGCACACAAAGTCACAAAGCAAGTTGACGGCTCGAGCAGTTCGCTAGGATATCGCTTGTCCAAGTTATCACCTCGGTAGCTCAAATAGAACTGAACTAACGTTCGGGCCATCCACCCGCTTATATAGGCAAAATGAAGGAATAATCTGGAATAAACTAGTTTAGAATAATTGAGAAGCAATAAATCTTTTGATGTGTCGCCCGTGAGGCGGCAAACCTCAAAGAATTTGATCGAGCAAGCCGAGTGGCGGCGATTATCAAAGAGTGAGGCGGCAAACATCAAAGGATTTGATGTTTGCCGCCTCACTGTCACTCCCGTGAGTATAAGTACCTAATGTAATATTTTCAAAATGTCTCGCGGGCCGGATCATATCTTACAGCGGGCCGGATCCGGCCCGCGGGCTGGATGTTGCCCATATATGACGTAAACCAATACGCGCTGGGCCCACGTGGTGGATTATGGCCTAAAACCCCCAGTAATTTACTAGGGAAGGCCTGTGCCCTGCGGCGAGATGTTATAGGCTGATACAAGTACAACTAAAGGTTGTGGAAAGAACAACCTGTACATTTTCAAGTCTTTTTAAAATCAGTAACGAGCATAAGCAACTTTTGAAAAATACCCGATAGGGCCGGGAAAGTTGCCTGTTTTCTCGGAATTTAGAAAGGATTTTGCAAGGTCGGTGGCGCGCCCGCATACCCCTTGGTGTTACAGTAGTCTATGGTCTATGGGCGGCGGTAACAGTTACCATCACGTGGGACTGCTTGCTCGTCCGCCCAGTTGTCGCTAAAAAAAAACGAGGTGGAACAACATTTGACACACTCCAGAAGGCTATGAATATAAAAGAGAGAAGTAAGAAAATAATGTCCAGGCTAAAAGTAAGCGCATCCGTGAGGTCCATCATGTCGGTGCTTTTACAAGTGTTAAATAATACAACTGCTTAGTGTACGCGTGCGAAGCTGCGGGTAAAAGCTGGTTACAGACTAATAACACTGAAACAAAGGCAAAAAATCGTTTTCTATCAGATATTTTCGAGAATTGATCCGAATTAAAAATCAGAATGTCCACATAGATCTCCAAATAATAACACTTGACGTCCACAAGATTGATAGACAATAAAATGTTAGTATAACAATTGCAGTAATGTCCACACAGCATTAAACTATCGTGCTGCAGGTATTTGTAATTTAGCCGCGTGGCGAGCCATAAATCGTGGAAGGTGGAATGCAATGTAGGGGCACATTGTAATACAGTTGTTGAACTCGAATTCTCGAGTTGTGGTGTAATCTAATTTGTGCAGTGACTTAAATCATTACCACAAGCAAAGACAAATATACTGTTCCGATATATAAATTATTAAAACTAGATCGACTAGAAGTTTGACGGTAATGGCTAAATGAGAAGAGCGGAAAATCGTTGTGTTGGTGAACCTTGGGAGAGGCCTATAATCAACAGTGGAGAGAAACCATTGTACTCTACTAGTTAAATGGGCTACTAGATAATTGGTTCAGACTCATTTCGATTATGGTCAGTGAATATGCTATGGATTGAATTTACGCTCACACGCTTTTTTACCTTTGCAGTCAAATAATTTTGCATAAAAATCAATGTGCGAGCGAGATAAAGGTACGTATATAAATTTATCTACTACTGTATTGAAGGGAGACAGAGTTTAATTTTATGTAGGAAGTCGAAATTTACTGGACGGATTTTGAAGATTCTTTCACTTCTAGGAAGACAAGGCTCTTCAACAGAGCTGTGAACAGGATTCTGCAAGGTTGGCAGCCGACCCGTATGCCCAGGGGTGTTGCAATTGTCCATGGTCGGCAGTGACTACTTAAAAGAAATTACTGTGAATTCTCCAGAAGATTGCAGTATTTGTAAATTAAGATGCAAGTTTTTGAAAAAAAGACACCAGCCTGAGCCTATTGTGAGCGAGACGAGTCGCTGGTGTAAATATAAGAATCGTTTAGGCGCAAAATGTTCAATTTGCAAGATGTGCAATTCTAAAATGGTGCAACAGTGGTACAGACGTATACTAATTGATAGTGGGTGATAAAAAATTAATAAACATAAAATGATATATTCCAAAAATATTCCAAAAAGATTCTATTCTTGTTTTCAATTCACTTAACACATCTTTTTTATTTAATAACTAAATAAAAAATAGTTTATAGTTATTTAAATAATTAAAGAAAGTCTAGAAGAAGGAAAAATAATGGTTATAGTTTTAAAATAAATAAATAATATTTTTCAAAACTGCTTCGGATTATACAAAATGTTTGCATATTATGCACCCAAGTGCTATTCGGTCAAGTGAGGTGAAACAAACTAAGCCAATATCGAGCAAGTCTTTTAGATCCATATTCCTCATATATTCGTATATTAGATTTATATTTAGAGCAAGTCATATATTCCTATATTTAATACAAGATTTAAAAGAATAAATTCAAACACTATATTTGCAAAAAAATATATTTCTATTTATTATTAACATTCAATAAAATAATCATTACTGACTTTCAAATAAAAACGATTTTTTTACCTTTGAACTGCAATAAACCTGACTGTTTTTTCTTGGCTTCCCAGGATGGATGCAATTTCTCGGGTTTGTCATCATGACTCCGTGACTTGACTAATTCATGTTTTCCTTTAAAATTAAATTTTCTATCATCGTTACTATTGGATTTCCTAAAACTATCATTGTTGTTATCATATTTATTATTGTTACTTCTATTATTACTAAAGGTGTCATTTTTATTCCCAAATTTATTGATATCATTTTTAAAACCATTTTGATTAGTGAATTTATTGCTTCCAAAATCTCGTCTTGCCTTGTTTCTTGGGACATGTCCGAACATGGCTGCTCTTCTTTGTTGCCTGTTACCTTGTTTATGTACATCTTTAATTTCGTCGGGCTGTCTCGGTTCAGCTACAGATATATAACTTTCACCAGTTGCTGTTATAAAGAATGGATCTACCACTTTCGCGGCGTCTATCGGAGCTTCGTCTGTATCTTTTTTGAACTTTCTTGAAATGAGCTTTTCATTTAAGTTCTTATTTTTGTTATCTTTATGTTTCTTCTCACGTTTTCTTATTTTGTCCTTCCTGTCTTTTTTATCGGTGTTATTTTTAACTGGAGATAATTTAATTGGTTTACTATATTTATTCTCATTGGTACTATTATTAACAGAAGATGTTTCATCTAATTTATTAATCTTATTATTACTTTTTTCAATTTCAACTTCATTTTTCATGTCTTCATTACTCTCATCACTCACTGATTCGCCATCACTATGCGCCCTCAAATTTTCTTCTGGATCAGAAAATAGATTTTCATGTCCTAAATGCGAAACTTCTTCAGAATTTGAACCTTCGTTTCCATTATCCAATTCATTTTCATTCTTTGATTCATTTTCATCCTCAGGTTCATTTTCATCTGATTCAATTTGATCCTCAGATTCATTTTCATCTGATTCAATTTCATCCTCAGATTCATTTTCATCTGATTCATTTTCATCCTCAGATTCACTTTCATCTGGTTCATTTTCATCATCAGAACCATTATCACTTAGTTTAACATGATCACTTAATTTAACATCATCACTTAATTTACTATCTTCAGCCATATTAATATCCTCTACATCCCAGTCACCTTCAGCACTTGTGACTTTATTATCTCTCTTTTCTTTCTGTTTCTTCTTCTGTTTCTCTCTAGCTTCTTCCTTGATTTTTCTTCTCTCTTGTCGAGACATAAACAAATCTTTAATTTCAATATTTGAGTACCTGCTTCTAATATATTTATATTTTTCTTGCAGAGGTTTGTGAAGGAGTAATCTGGCACAAGCTTTGTCATGGTCCACTTTTGGCTTATTCAAATAATCCTTCAGTTCTCCAGTATGTGTAGCAATAAATTTTGCTAGGTCTTTTGCTTTTATTTTCTGTGGATGGAAGAAATAGAACTTGGTTAATAAATAGTTATGCTATAAAATAGCATGCATGTACCAGTCAGAAATGAAATATCACTATTTTCCATAGAATTTTTTTTTGGCAAAATAACATATTATGCATAGATGTAGAAATTGTTTTTGAAACATTTTGAAAAGTTTACACTTTCGTAACTTTGAATCTACTGAACCTATTTCAGCCATCTATGATTTTTCAAACTATTTTTTGTTAAAATTTCATTCCAATCAGGTAAGAAATGCACCCTCTATATTTTGTGCCATTTAGCATGGCAATAGCGAGCATTCACACCTACCTACTAATGTACTCGTGTTTACGATAGTGACACTTGCCAATGTTCCCCATAATAAGCGAAAATAGTTAATACCAACTTATCATTGTTACACCTGGTGTTACAACCATTTACGTGTCTTGTTCTGTCTGAAAATAAGCCCTGTATGCAGTTTTTCCATTTACAGCTTGTGCTGAGATTAATGCCCTTTCCACACACATGGGACCATGCAGTTTTTTCGCCTTATTAAATTTTTATTTTTTGTTTGCTGTCGCTTGAGCGCTGTCGCTGTATGATTAAGACGTTTTAGAATATAAAATTGTTATATATGTGATCACTTGTGTGTACGAAATAAAATTTCTATCTATCTATCACGGTATGTTGACATCAAATGCTTGTTCAGCTTCATGGAAGTGCCGCCAACACACATAGGCATACTTTTATTACAGCTGTTTTTATATTTATTTTAACAATGACTGTAAACAATAAAGACAGAAACTAAGAAACCACAGATCAAAATATTTCTTCAGTCACGTGGCAAAGTAGGTTTATGCAGTCAAATGAAACTATATTAATTCCAAAGACAAAGGTTCTAAAATATTGATAACTAAAGTAATAAAAGGAAATAAATAGAATAAAATACATACCTTGATAATTAGAACTTCGTTAATAACAGATTCTGCTTTCTTTTTAAATTTTTCTTTAAGTTTTTCCGGAGCCTTCTTCTCAGTAAACTGTTTTGCTCTTCTTGTCAGTTTGTGTATGATTTGTATTCTCGATTGATTTAAGTTCTTCTTTAATAAAATTACCTGAAATTAATATGTGGAAGATGATTAGTTATATGTGAAAATCGCTTGTAGTAGCTGGATGAAAAGACCCCCAACCCCCTAGTAGTTAACAGCCTAACCTATGTCCCCAATAGGAATAATCCTCCCAGTTGCCGTCATCATCCTCTTAGGCGAACCTGGCAACCCAATTACTGCTGCGAATGCGGTTCTTACACTACACTCACAGACTTCACATATACACCGTACCCGCCGGCGGAGACGAGGACATCACCCTCGCTACACTATGAACACACACCGACCTTGAGCCAACACTTTTACCGCCGGTGTATCGGCGGGAGAGCCCTTAGGCTCGTTGCTGCACACACTCTTTGCTCCTGGCTGAGCGCCTTCTGCGCTCGCCCTAAACCATACATGTCCGGTGACTCTTGAGAGGTCATTGCGGCCACAAGAATTTAGCCAATCCGAAAAAAAGTATAAAATTAAAATAAAATGTGTCAAAACGCTTTAGAAATAAGAAATTAAAGAAAATAATAAATAATTGGACAAAACCGTGTTCTTACCTCATTATTAAAGGCCTGCTTTACAGCTCCTACTTCCATTTTTAAATAAAAAAAATAAGATAGCAATGAGGTTATATTATGTGCCAATGTCCAGTGTTATCAATAAAATATTAAACAACACAATTTGTAGATCAGTTTATTGTATGTACAGAGAAATTAGTAATCACCAAAAAGGTCCATTACTATACTGCAGACTAGGTAGTGGTGGATTTCTAAAAAATATCAAGCAAGAACAGAAAAAAGAAAAAGAGATAAACACGAGGGACGAGTGACGACTGATATGTCAAAATTCACAACGCTGTCAACTGTCAAACAATTTTGTTTATTACGTCCTAAACTCGCTATTGATAAATCATCTATTAACAACAATCGATGATTAGGTTTGTAATGATACTGTGTTTACTTTATTGAATTGTAAACATTACACAAGGGAATTTTGCTTGCAATTATTTATCAACAATGTAGTTTTAAGCGGAAATTCTCTGACAACTTGAATTTTTGTAATTTTTTATATTTTTTTAAATTACTTACAAAATACGAACATAATAACAATAGAAAGAAAAAATCGTAATTGATTATAAACCAATCATATAACCAAATTATAACAATACAAAATAATTACAATTTTTTACGCAGCTAAAAAACCGGTCACATAGTTTTCAATAGAGAACATCCGACTCATTATTTGTTTTAATAAATAGTATGTAGAACGAAAGAATACAGTGATACACAACTCCGCTTTTAAATTCGTATACCCTAGCAAAACATTTCAATGGAGACTTTTTGAAATATCAAAATGTAAAAATATTAAAAAATAGTCGTTAATTACGACAAGCATAACAATACACAGGCACAGTAACAATACACAAACATAACTATGTAAATGGAGACGGAATATATTTAATATTATTACTGGAGATGAGAGTTGGATCTATCAATATGACCCACTAACAAAGCGGCAAGTAACGGTTTGGGTGCTTCCAAATGAAGAGCCTCCTAGAAAGGTTAGATGTGGGCGCAGTGTGAGCAAAAAAATGGTGGCAATATTCTTCTCTGTGGTTGGCCATTTAGCGACAAATTTTTAAACGCCAGTATACTAGAAAACTATCGCCAGTGCTATCAGCGCCGGCTCTAGCTCATGTAGCGCCCGGGTGCAGGGCGCCCTCTAGTAGGCGTTTTGAACTCTTTGGAGGTGTCGCGAGCGGCGCTCGGCGCCCCCTAAGACCCTGCGCCCGTGTGCACCGCACCCCCTGCACCATAGGTAAAGCCGGCACTGAATTCAGCGCTCGACAGGCGCCGACGGGCGCGGGGCGCCCGGGGTGCACCGCACCCCTTGCACCCCCTGGTAAAGACGGCCCTGAGTGCTATAAATTTTGGTTCAGACGAATGAATCGCTAGATATTCTCTTCTCACTATTTACGTATTCACCCACTGTGTCTATGTTATTGATAGTAACTGTGCACAATACTCGCTAAAAGAGAAACACAAGACAAAGAATTTTTAAATCCATTGCTTGCCCAAATACGGTTTTTCTTTTAATTATATTTTTTTTATCAGTTTCGAACTTTTTTTTGATGTATTTAAACATCTGTTAAATAGTAAATTAAATAAAAAAATTTAGAACGAAATCATAAATCGCACACTATGTTTGTCTATCTCTTTCTTTCCTTTCGTCAGATTTGTCATTCATGTACGTAAATAATTTTCTTCAAAATTAATCCGTTTCTGTGTAAATAATCCGTATATATTACTTAAATTTTACGTATTCTTTAGTGTTACATGAATTGTGTTTATAATCCAAGACATTTATTACAAAATATTGTTGATATTTCAGTATGGCTCCCCGGTTTGAAATAGCAGTTGGTCTGCGTAAAGGCCACAAAACAACTAAAATATCTGCCGGCAGAAAAGGAATTACAGACAAAACTGTGAGGATTAGGCCAGCTAGGCTAAAGGGTGTAAGTATTTACCAAAACATTCCTAAGATATGCATGTCGTTTTATTAATTTTGAGATCATTTTTTGGTTATGTTTTAGTCATCAATTTTATTTTACTAAAAAAAATCTGAAGTTAAACAGATAAAATCTAGCTTCATATTTAACACTTGCCAGTTTTTACGTTGTTTTTATAGATTGTTTACCCATATTAACTAGTGATAAAAGCTACACCAATTTATAATCAAGATATTGGCCGTTTTATATATAAATACGTAGGATATCCGTATCGTGGAACAGGAGAACGGTAACATGGTCTTAAGCCAATTCAAGGGACTACTTGAGTTAAATTTAATTACATTTAAAAGGGCAAATGCAAGCATCTCTATCCTGTAAAATTTGATTCAATATCCTTACTGAGTTTTTAAACAATTTGTTCTGAAAGTACTGAGTACTTCAAGAAGAACTCTGCAGTCTCACTATGTAATGAATAATGCTGGTTGCAACAGCCCTACATTAGTATTTTATGTAGGTATAACTTTAGTTTGTTTTGCCATTATGATTTGTAGTTCTATTAGACACAGTCCAAAATCTTAATGTAAATCATATGAATCTGACGTGAATGTTCCGATAAGTTTTCTGTACTTTTATTTGCATGTATATTCTTTGTGTGTATTTGTATTTCCATGAGGTGTAACATGACAGAAATACTACTAGTAATATTTCCACTAATATACATTTGTCTACAAATAAACATATTATTATAAAAAAAGTTATAAATTATACTGTGATAATTTTTTTGTAACATACAATTCTATTAATACATATTTGTTCCATTTTCCCATTCACATCTCTCTGACAAAGAGAGATGTGAAGAAATGAGTGATTTGTAAACTGCAAGTCATAAGTTCATAACAACAATAAACAACCCTATTGTCTACTTCTGTACATAGGCATCCTCATGTACAATTACCTTGTGCATGAGGTATGTATGACCTTAAAATGCCACTGGCCAAATGTGTTGGAGAGTCTTTTAGAGGTGGTGCAGTTCCTCACCTTGTGGTAGCAGTTTTGTTATCCCTTAGTCACCTTTTATAACACCCATGGGAAGAGATAGGTTGATGCTATTTTAGTCTTCCAATACCACACTGCTAAGTCAAACTTTTATTAGCTGATGCTACACGTTTCTCTTCTTTTTGAAGACATTGTTTTGTGTTTTTTTTAAACTATAATTGGTGATTCAACATATTTCAGTAGAAATCAGTGTTATTTTACTTAAGTACCTATGAATTTTAAAAAATGTCACTGGCTTGACAGTGAGGGACATTTTGAGGAAACCCACATGCTTGAGGAATAAAAAAAATCTAGTATGTGTATCCACCAATTGCACTGGACCTGTGCGTGCGGTGGATTGTGGCCTGAATCCCTCCAGTCTTTTACTTGGTTAGGCCTGTGCCCTGCAGTGGGACATTGTAAGCTAATGTCATCATCATTATAATTGGTGATTCAATGATTCTACATTCTAACTACATTCTGCCTAATTATACAATTTGCAAACCCACTTATCTTTTGTAATTTGCAATAATGCACATCAAAGTATTGATTGAATTTTTTTTCTGTTTCAGCTTCAAACCAAACACTCTAAGTTTGTCCGTGACTTAGTTCGTGAGGTTGTTGGTCATGCACAGTATGAGAAGAGAGCTATGGAGTTATTGAAGGCATGTTTTTTTTATTCTATAAACTAAAGCAATCATATGCACATGCAATTTAATTTAGGAAACTGCTAATTCTAAATTAGTTAGTCTGTACATTAAATAACGCCAATAATTAAGTACATTAAGTATGAGACAATTATAGCAGATGGAAACTAAAAAACTCTTTTAGACAGGAGAAGGCAGTACAAGTGTATTGATGTAGATCAGCGGAAGCTGCTAACCTAATACATAACTAATAATCATTGTCTAATAGGCATGATGTTTTATCCCAATAAAAGTCTATTTTTGGATAGATTACACACTATCACTTTTCTTATTATGTACTTATTTCTTATTATCTTTATAAAGAATTGAAAATAAATTTGTAATTTGGGAAAATAAAACGAACACCCTCTAATTCACAAGAACCGCAGGGGTGCGGGGGAAGCGGTAGTCTGAGCAAGCTTACTTTTGCTGAACAACAAGCTGAACTTGTTATGGGCTATTGTACAAGTCGATTGTACTAATTGAATGGAATGATTGTTGGGAGTTGAACTGTCTTGATTGTAGGAGCAGAACTGGCATAGAGAGGCCAGAGCCTTACTCATTTATAGTAGCTTGCTACCCTTGTGATCCCCCTGTTTCCTGAGGAAGTTTATTGCTATTCCCTCATCCATATTTTACATAAGTTCTAGGTTACAAATTATACATAATTGGGTTGGTTCCCCTTTTATACGGAGATTCTGACTATTTTCGATGGTGAAGTACAGAAACTAATAGCCTTTTAACAAAAACGTTACCTTTATTATATCATATCAAATAAAACACATTGCAGATGGTAGATTTATTTCTCTAGATATTATTACTAACCCAACTTATAACTCAATTACTAACCCAACAAATATGGAGAACGAAAACAAACACACATATTTTAACATAATTTAAATATAGTAATACACACAAACACAGACAAATAGGAAACAGTTTACAACATCTTACAATAGAACAATACATTATACCTAAATGTAGCATTACAATAGTACAATAGGGTATGCACTTAACATTGCATAATCTCGGAGGGAAGGTGTCCTATGGCCTACTAAATATGGCCTATGGCGCATGCTCAGGACTCGCCTTACACTCTTTACCCTTTGCACAACTCTATTTGGACGACTCGTTTTCTTCCCAGATATGCGATGCCAGCACATACATACTACGCGCACTGATTCTATTTACACACAATTCTATTAATTGAGGGGGAGAGTGCACGCTGCAATCCAACAGCCGCTGGGCGCACTCGACTGGCCACGTTACCACTCTCTCACAGAAGACTACCTTGAAATGTATGTCTATGGGCTACAGCATCCACTTACCATCAGGTGGACTGTATGCTCGTCTGCCGCTTTCGTCCATGAAAAAAAAAAAGGGCACCACATTCACTAGCTCACGCACTCACTTGTTCTGTGGTGCACAAAATGCATAGCAGAACATTATTCATTCTGTCGTGAAAAATTATATATGTAAATTAATATTAATATACACACAGCTCTGTGTATCGTGAACATTTGATAGGTAAATAATAATAACAATATAAATGATAAATTTTGGCAAATATTATTTACAATATAGAAAATAATTTCAAAATATTCTTATAAGATAATAGAATAATGATAAGTGAATCCAATGACATACGTATTTTTCGTAAAAACGTTGAGTTCTGCTTCCTAGAATTTTTCCTTTAGACCAGTCTCCTGAAAAGTTTCTTTTTTTGAGATTTGCCGCTTCTTACAGGACACACATATATGTTTTAATTATTTTCAGGTATCAAAAGACAAGCGTGCGCTCAAATTCTTAAAGCGCCGTCTTGGCACCCACATTCGCGCCAAGAGGAAGCGTGAAGAGCTGAGCAACGTGCTCACTCAAATGAGAAAGGCGGCCGCACAGTCTCACCACGCTACCACACATGCTAAGTGAATAATAAAGGAATAATTAAGAATTTGTATGTATTATTGTCAAAAACCCCGAGTATGTCAATCATGGATTAGAATTTGACAACTGCAAAGATCAACAAAGCAAGTCTTAAGGCTCATTTACACAAGGAGAGTTTCTCGGATGGTTCGGACGAGAAAATTGTATACCATAATTTTACCAGTTACGAGAAAATTGTATGCGACCAAACTACATAGAATTCATTCTCCCATACAACAGTTCACATAATGATAACAGTGATCAAGATGATAGTTGTGTATATTAACCATTTTGAATCCCTGTTCGAGAAACCTTTTGTAAATAAGCCATTATAGTCATGGCAACTTAGGACCACGCATCTTCATCTAAAAACAGATCTTAATATTACTAGGTGCTTATCTATGAAATGTCTGACTTGTATGAGAAACTAAATAATGTTTTTTTATAAATATATTTATTATGTTAGTCGAAATATTGCCCATATTATCTACACTTTTTCGCCACCTTACGGCTAGACTGCCACTCCTAAGTCTCGTGGACAATTAATTCTTCAAAAGCCCTAATCACAGCTACCTCAGACCACAGAATAAAATTTTTTTTCCTTGCAAAAATTTCTCGTCTCCAGGTGCAGGTGTTGAAATTTTAAAACCGTCATATGAGAATTGTGTGAGGGTGAGGACGGGCATTGTTATTAACAACTGATCACCACCGCGGCCTGTAATTAGGCTGTCTGTGACGCGCTTAACAGCTCAAGATATTTTCGGCTGCTCTTTTACATTTCCTTGGCCAATATAGACATAATAATAATAATTTATCTTTATTATTTATACTTACAAAGAAATTTGCACACAGCTACAAAACAATGGGCGGTCTTATTTCAATTGAGCAATTTCTGTCAGACAACCTGCGACAGGGAAATGTAATTAGGAAAAGTAGGGCATTATGCATCTAAATCAATGTCCGACTGCTAACTATCTTAAGTTTTGAAATTACATAATTATTGTTTGTTAAATTGTTATTATTTGTAACAATATTTAGCACGTATGCGTCAATACGAGACGCGCCCACTTGTTTGTTAATTTACATCATTGGCTGTTGACCTCAGGGTCAAGTTTTCATATTGATAACGCTTGTGATTTAAACTATGTCGGAAAAATATATCAAGGGTGTGAAATAAAGACGCGATATCAAGTTACTATGTAGAGAAAATGAAATATTAGGATACTGACCGAAATATTGAAAACCTTATTGATCCCATATTAATTAAGATCCCATAAGGGCCAATCGCAAAACGAATATTTTATTATAAATTGACATATTCATTAAGGCAATGGCGCGGGCGTAGCTATTGAACTCCGAGGGGCTTTGGGCAACCCTGAACGGCTCTCGGCTCCCTAACTACGCCACTGATTGTACGTCGCTTTTTCTACCAAGCGCTAAAATTGCTAATGTAATGGACACTTCCACTTGTAGGTACTACGCCTTGAAATTTTACACACGTATATAAAACCGATGACAATACAATAATCTGATGACCTTGACCTGATGCTGCAGCTATGAAGGCCAGCACACTGGAACTCCTCAACGGCGAACAGTAGACACGTATTAAACGAACTTATCGTTTTGATGACAATTTAGTGACATGAGCTTGACCGTATGGTTCGGCGAGATGGGCGTCGTCTGCAACTTACTGCAGGAGTAACACTAAAAAGGACTAAATAAATTAAACGTGAAAAAACATTTTAAAAAGCTTAAAATGCACTAAACTGAAGAAAATAAATAAGTCTAGGTAGTATTATTTTTTTAAGCGTTTTAAAACCTGTCGCATGATTTGTAATTTGAAATGATTGTATTTGGGTAATTCTAGTTTTGAATGCAGATAATGAGTAAGTACCTAAGTAAATAGTTTATATTTTTCAAAAATATTTTTTGTCAATGAATCATTATATTTCCGTCATGATGAGATTTATTATTTCATATTAAATGCCAATTTGTCTTAGTAAATGCACTTTCCGCGTGAATCATGTTTTCATGCGGGATTTTATAGACAAGGGTGGAAAAGGTACAAAAAGTAATTATTTTTTTATATTAAGTTTTAGACAGTTTTCCGATAAATTGTATCTAAAAAATATGTACCTACCTATTATAATTCAGACCATTTCTCCTTTATAAACATTCGACATCACATTGTTTATACTAAACTATAAAACGAATTTAATTTATTCATTTCTTAAAACAACAAATAAGTACCTATCTAGTATTATTTATTATCTATCTATTACATAGCAGGTATTATTACATATTTATTACCTATACTAAAATAACTACTGCAAACTACTAAATTCATTTTATAATCGTAGGTTAATAGAATTATCCAATTACCCATTTAAAGTTTTCTTCTGAACATTTAGGACAGTTAGGTACATAACAGATGATTTTGGAGTTCTTTGGAAATTCCTACTTTCTGCGTTCACCGATTGCCGTAGAAGAATTATATAATTTTTAATTACGAAACGATTAAATTTTTTTTACAACTTTATTACAACGCTGTCATCATATAGTTGTAAATATGTACCTACTATGGTTTGGGCAGAATATCTCTAAAAATATAGGATGTTAATCAAAATATACCAGATTATAGATATTTTACCTTTAATTCACCCATTTGTTATAACAAGACCAGATTATGCAAATATTTATTGTTAAATGGCAGTAATAGAATATACGCATAATAAAAACTCAATGCATTTTGCGGTTGATGGTCAAGTGGTTCGTGCATATCGTCTCTATGCGGTGGGGGGGGGGGGTCTTACAGAAATTTAAATATAATCTGAAAATTCGTGCTATTTTTGAATATGAGTTTCATCGCGGCACCAACGCAAGTCAGACTGCAGCTCACAATAACAATAGTGTGTATGGGCCAAAGGCCGATAGCACCGTGCGTCGATGGTTTGAACGATTCCGTCATGGAAATTTCAATCTTAAGGATGACCTCACGGACGACCTACGACCAAGGTTAATAACGATGAATTAAGGGCTATCGTGGAAGTAGACCAATCTCAAAGAACAATAAATCAACGTTGGTTCATCTGCTTCAAATCGGCAAAATAAAGAAGCTCGAAAAGTGGGTACCTAAGAACTGAACGAACGTCAGCGACAACAACGCGTCGAAGTGTGCACTGTGTTATTGAACCGTCACAAAAACGAAGGAATTTTTGAATCGCATCGTGCCTTGTGATGATAACGATAACTGTAAATGTTCGTATCAGTGGCTGGATCTAGGAGTTGTAGCCCAACAATGTCCAAAACGCAAGATAACTAAGAAAAAGCTACTGCTATCTGTTTGCTGGTCCTGGGCCGGTATTGTCCACTGCACTGCACATTGCCAGATGTGTGCTGTAAAGAGTTGCAGACGATTATGGAAAAGCTGGCAACAAAGCAGCCATGTTTGGTAAGTCGCTCATCTACACTTCTTAACTCTTAGACTAGGAAGTATTGAAATACGCGAGGTCTGTAGCCGGCCGCCACCGGAAGCACCGCCCCCTCTATATAGTCTTATTTATACGAGTCAGGGATATGACACGTAGAACTATCAATAAAGTGTCGTCTCTCGTCTCTGTACAAATTTCACTCTGTTTGACAGTTCTATACGTCATCCTCGACTCGAATAAATAATCCGATTCTAGATGCGGCCGCGTGTCGCACGTTAAAAAACAGCGATATAATCGGAGCTTATTGTTGAAACCGTAAAATACCTATGTCACAAGTCACAATGCATCGTTATAATACGAGTACAGTCATACATTTGGACAGTTTGCCGAATTGTGCTTCCCTAAATTACAATAACGTTGTTCCTGACTGTCATCGCGGTAATTGCCAAATTACCATTTGAATGATTTATTTTAACACCCACCTGCATTAATCAAATTTATTGTTTAATAACAGGCAGAAACGGATCATTCCTACTTGCTACCTGATTTTCCACTGATGACAATTATGAAAAATCTTCCTAGTCGCCACCAGTAGTACCTACTGTAATCGTATAAGTTTATTCATCCGTCGCTACCAGAAGTATTGTATTACGTACCTACTACTTTTAAATCGTACGAGTTTATGCGAACACAACACTGATACAGACAAAATGATAACCTAATGACCGTTTGTGGACCCCCATTAAATTTTGCGTCACCACGTCTCACTTCTAAATCAAAGTTTAGACGTAGTTCCTGGATTCGGAAGAACTAACTGCTCGTACAACCCTTTGCACTAGAATCCAATATCATATTTATTAGTACTTATGTATGTGCTCTAGTGTATGAAAATAAAGATTAGTTTACCTAACATAATGTTAGGTAGTCCGAACTCCTTATTCAGCAACATGATTTTATTAAAGGTTTATTTCAAAGTATATAGAGTTCGGTACTTTTTAACTACCTACTTCAAAGTGATTGTTTTGCTATTTTTGCCTACCTTGCTCACTAGGGTGGCCTAAGGTTGACATGGCAATAATATAATAAATCAACAGACGATTAAAATACTAATTAATAAAGGCATCGCATTCTAAACCCTATGACTTTATATTTATGGTATCGTTTTGGTGACCGCGTGTAAAGCGTGCATGTGCATTCTGCGTACTTGGTAAAGGTAGATTCAAGTTTCAGTAATATGAACCGCAACCACTCCTTACAAAGTCTACTGCGATCCTGAACTGTTTATTAACTAGTGCAAGGCTGTCGCTAGCCAATGGACCAGGGGGAGGGCAAGATGAGTGAGGATGGGAGAAATATTTGTGATTTAAAAAAAAAATTCGAATCTAGAGGGGGGCAACTGCCCTCCCCTGCACCCCTTGGCGACGCCCTTGAACTAGTGCCATGGTAACAAGTGTTTATAGTTACATCAATTTTATACTCTGTAAGCTTACATAACAAAGAAACAAATATCAAATTACTAGGTCACAGGGTTACGCACGATTTTAACAAGAGGTAAACTATTAGGGCTGTAAGTTATAAAGATCCTTCTAGACTTGGATCGAATGGATGGAAACTAGTCTCTATGCAGGCTACATAAGGTGCCCATAGACTCGACTCGGATTGATTTTAAGAGCGAGAATCATTTGTATATCAGGGCTTTAGGCCCTACTAGACCGTTTGGTGTAGGCAGACTTGAACCACCGTCTTCGCGTGGTTGTCGTAAAGGCGACTAAGGGATAACAAAGCCGCTACCTCAAACCCCGAGGAACTACACCACCACTAAATGGACTCGCCAACTTGCTCAGCTAGCATGGCATTCTACAATCATTAAGTTACAGTTAGGCTCTACTAAACAATGAACAGACTACATGTCGCATGTCTTACTATTTTGCCCATATTATAACATGCAGAAATTCTTATATAATTTTGAGAAAAGCTGTTGATAACCAGCAAAGTGGAAGGTAAGATGCCAAAAGGGCAAAGCCCTATGCGATGGACTGCCTAAATAACCAACACTTCAACATTCCGGTGAACAACATGGTCTAAGGCATTCTCGTGGGCATCAAGCTCCTCAACATTGAAGGAGGAACTGTATAGAGAAGCTTAATTAGACTTGGGTACCTATTTATCTTACCGCGAATGTTTACCTTATTTATTTAACTCGTTTCGGTTGGGTTGCACCCACCATGGTCACGAGCTGACTAAATAAATATGTTTGAAAAACGCGAAAATTTCAAATGTGATGAACCATCCGCACTTCCTTGACATATAGTCGTGCAGTATATGGTAAATATACATATAGAACAGTGCAGTCAAAAAGACCCTATACCGCGAACCCGAAAGTTGTGGAATCAACTGCCAGCTGAAGTATTTCCGTTAAACTACGATATGGGACTGTTCAAGAGAGCTGTGAACAGGACTCTTGCTAGGTCGACAGCGTACCCGCAAGCCCCGTGGTGTTGCAGGTGTCCATGGGCTGCGGTGAAGACTTACCATCGTGTAGCCCGCCCACTCTTGTGCAAACTATTATACAAAAAAAATCTTTAAAAAATAAGTAAACAAAAATATATAAAATTAAATCATACTTCACAATTTCTTTGAGCAAAAATAGCATTTATGATATTAATTACAGAAGGAATACATATATGTGTAGATATTAAATAAATGAGTGCCTCTGGAGCATAAACTTTGATTACAAATACTGGGGGGTACCAAGGGTCAAAGTGTACCCTACAATCACTTAGAAAACAACATGTTTTGATAAAGTAGATATTTTTTATTTGTCTTAACAATAGGTTCAGGATTATGGGCCAAATGTACATGAATTAATATTTATATTTTAGAAAAATCTCATCACAATTTTCAATATCAGGCAATTTGCATTACATCATTACAAATGGCAGTTTTTCTACTTTATACAAAATAGTCAAACAGTTACCATTAGGAATATGCGAGTAATGTAATAATACATAGATATAAATAACTCATTTTCTCTTTAAAGAAATAACTACATCAGATCAAATGATAAAGGCCACAATCAATAAAATTTTAATATTGAAATGTATTTTCGAACTCATTAATTAATAAAAAAATATAATATGCAGCTTTAAACTCCATATTTCTCATGAATTAATAAAAAAAAAAAACCAAGAGTAAATTGTCTAATCCATAGATATTAGTCTAAAATTAAATGGCTGTTTTGAATAATACAACTGTTAAACATCAATTTCATTGTCCTTTTTGCTTAAACATAAAACTCCATAAATGTTTAAGAGACAAATAACTTATTTCATGTTCAATGAAACAAATTAATAACCATTCATTGTATGTACTAGATACTTAAATGCAGACCTTTGTAGTTAAGGATTTTTGTCAAAAATATGTAATGAACTTTCTTTATGGCAAAAATCCCACTCTTATTTCCTTAACAAAAACATTCGAGGCAAAATCCAATGTTGAAATGTGTATAAAGAATCAGGACAATTGTATAGCTCCTATTTCCAAACTTAATACTAAAACTATACCTAGGTTTCCAACCATCATCTAAAAGCGCAAATATATAAAAAAATATTAATTCATTATTAAAATCTCAATTTCCACATTATTCTTAATCTAAAGCTTTTGTTTATTATAAAAGTGTAAATTATGCAATATTTTTATACAATTAAGAATGCACTATGCATATTTTCACAGGCAATAAAATTCCATCAAATGACGTTGGAGACCCTATTCTAAGTAAATAAACAAAAAAAAATTAAACTAATATGGAACATTAGAAAATAAGTATGAAACAGATTCCCCATTGTGTGTACGTCGTACCGCCTCTGCAAGCATCATTGATACATCAATACATTGTATTTTGGGACACTCTTGCATATGCCTTTCCTGAGGTATGGTATTCGTAACGACCACAGCTTCTAAACATGCATTATTGATCCTTGAAATCGCTGGACCAGAAAAAATACCATGTGTAAGGATTGCATACACTTTAATTGCTCCTGCCTCTATCAATTTCTCAGCAGCATGACAGATAGTTCCACAGGTATCTGCCATGTCATCAACCAAAATGGCTGTGCGGTCTTTCACATCACCAACTAACACCATGGAGGCAACTTCATTAGCCTTTTTCCTCTCTTTGTGGATGAGAGCAAACTCGACATTCAGCCGATCAGCAATAGAGGTGACCCTTTTTGCACCACCAGCATCAGGGGACACAACAATACTGGTCTTCCAGTCAGGAATGTTCTCCTTTATCCACTTCAACACAGCAGGCTCAGCAAAGAGGTTATCTACAGGTATGTCGAAAAATCCTTGAATCTGGGAAGCATGGAGGTCCATTGTGATAATATGATCGGCGCCAGACACAGAAAGAATATTGGCGACGAGTTTTGCTGTGATCGGTGCTCTACTTTTATCCTTCTTATCCTGACGAGCGTAGGGGAAACACGGTATAACGGCAGTGACGCGGGACGCCGACGCAATTTTACACGCGTTTATCATAATAAGAAGCTCCATTAAATTGTCATTGATCTCTCCGCTGCCACTCTGCACTATATACACATCCTCGCCACGAACAGACTCGCCAATTTCGACGCACGTTTCCATGTTACTAAATTTCTTAGTTACCACTTTGCCCAGATCTATACCGAGGCGATCTACGATCTTCTGCGCTAGGTCTGGGTGCGAGCTCCCGCTGAAAACTTTGATGTTCGGCATTCTGGTATTCAAAGGCAAAACACGGTCTTCTAATATATTTACTACTTCGTCGACCGATGCAGTAGATGGCATCAGCACAAAACCGAAATGACCTCTGGACTGTCACTCACGGTATGTGCGACGACAATAACGAGACCAACTATTTATGAATGTGAAATAGACGATAAGATAATTGATGCAACGTGGGGACTTGCCGCACCGCGCCGCAAATATACGTTGCAGTCTGCCGGACTTGACGCTCACTCACACACACACCCCACGACACGATTTTTATTAATTGACAGTACAAAAAGTGGTGTGACCAGTCTATACTGGTGTACTATAATTAAATGGTGTTTTACCAAAATGTATTATAATTTGCTATATTATTTTGTTATATTATTTGATATGTGAATTGTTATATTATTTTTTTCGGATACAGTAACAAGACTATCCTTGTTACTGTAGGATATAGATACCAGCAGTATTTTAAAAAAAACATTCAAATGGAGTGAGAGGTATATATTGATCGATGACCTTTACTAAAACGGTCATTCAACTTTTAGTCAATCTAAGGTATTTTTGTATTTAATCCTCAGATCAATATATTTTTGTTGATCGATGATTCGAATACTATTCCTGAGTTAAATCATGATAATTATTTGTTATATAGGCATGATATTCCTATAAAAATAGAACCTATCCTTTTCTTGCATTTGCATAGGCTACGGCCGCGTTCCAAAACTTATGAAAAGTAAATCTAAAATTTATTTTAACTTCATCTATAAAAGCATACAGGGGATATGTAATTTAAACCGTCAATCGCCGTGTTCGTTTATGTACTGTCAACATTTGATAGAAACTGATGAAACACTTGTCTCAACACAATAAAGACAAGAAAGGACAAAAGCTACATTTGAAAAAAAAAATCATTATAAATTACTATTCTGTATAATAATATAGGATATAACAGAGTGAGAGAGACAGTAACAAAGAATGATCTGTCATTATTACATATATAATATTTAAAATATATAACGATTTATATGGCCAGGGTGTAATCAGGGTGATACACCGCCCAATAATAGAAACAGTCTGTATCTATAATACTTACAAGTAAAAAAAGGACATTTCAAAGTTACACTAACACTAATCTAAAAACAACCTATCTATGTAAACAAAAAAGGAAAATCAAAAAAAATTCAAATCGTAACTGAATCGTGGTTATTAATTTTAAGGTGCTTTCGTAGCGTGATAAAACAACAACATAAGTCAAAATGTTAATAGCAGAGGCAGCCAAGAAACCTCATATGAAGCTGAAATTGCTTCGTTCTATGGAATGGTTGAAAAATCAGGAAGCTGAGAGTCCTGAGAAGCTGGCCCTGCCGAGTAAAAACGATTTTAATTTGATATTAAAACGTAGATTAGAGTCCAATCCAAAGGATTATTTGCTTGAAACGTCAGAAGTCTCTACAATTCCAGCTGGTGTGGGTGAATCTGAAGTGAAACCGAAGGATGTGGTACGTACTGATAGTTTCGGAATGAATAAGAAAAAATTACAATGAATGACCAAAAATCAATTTATTGTTTCCCAAAATATTCTCCGTGAACCTTACACAATACACTTTTACATACAAATAAACCAATTTCCATAACATTTATTCCACTCCTCCATGGTGGTCTTGGAAACATGTTTTTCTTACTCTTCGACAGCCTCTTCTGGCGATGAAAATCGTTGACCGCGTACTTGGTTCCTAATTTTTGGAAACAAAAAGTCACAAGGTTTGTCGAGACTTTATGGAGGATAGCTCATGAGTTAGACGTTCTTCACCTTCAAAAAGTTATTTGTCTGTTTGGTCGTGTGAGAGCTAGCATTGTCATGGTGCAAGATTATGCGGCGTTTACTGCTGTTTTTACGGAGTTCGTCAATAACTCTGGCAAGCAAATGTTAATGTACCGATCAGCATTCTGGGTACGACGATTTTACACAGCAACAGTATCCAGTTTTTTAAAAAAAAAAGAAGTAATCTGCTTCGCGGCACTTTGTACATGCACCACTTTGATGGGGTTCGGCTCATCTTGAAATACCCAAATGGTCGATTGCTGCTTTTTTTCTTTCTGCTACTAGCCGTAAATCCGTATTTTGTCACCTGTTACTATGTTCCACACCAAATTTGACGCCCCTTTGTTGAATCTGGTAAGCATGGCATTGCACCAAGTGACACATTCCATTTTTATTATGTCCAGTAGTTAATTAAAACACATTGTAAGTTGATATCTTGTATTCAGCTCGGTAGCCATTACAAACTGACACAGCTGTCATCGTTTTATGAATCTACCCCTTACTCCACATTGTTTATTAACAAAGCAGAAAAGTGTACTAAACTACCCACATTACCATATAAGACATACCTCCCCCCTAAGTATGATAAATAGAATAGTATTATAATAGGTAATAATTCTTCCTATGAAAACAGGAAATGATTTAACAATTCCATGTCTTTTGTAACGTAACTTAACACATCTATACTTTATCCATTGGCCTCTTAAGACAAATAAAGATCTTTGATATGGGCTTTTGAAATGCACATCTAATTTCTTTTTTATCTTTCCTGGTGCAGGTGCGAAGGCATCTCAATTGGTGGTATCCCTAACATATCCGCCCATTTGTCAGCATCTGGAATCTCAATGATCATATCTGATTCTTGACTATCTGGTATATCCGTCTCATCATTTATGTCTACACTCTCCGGCTGTACCCCTTCATTTATCACTGGATCTGCAACTAATCTCTCTCCTTCCTCTGGCCTGGATTCTCCACATGTCTTTTTTATTATTTGGTCGATGTGACGGTTAACCATAGAACCATCCTCTGTTCTAATTCTATAGCTGGATGAGCCGGTTTTGTCAGCTATGTTGCCCGGCAACCATCTTGGGCCTGCTGTACCATAATTCTGATACATAACTTTATGGCCAACACTTGTCTCTCTAGCTTTTTTCTCATTGTTATTATTTATCTGTT
The DNA here is from genome assembly GCA_943735995.1 of Sesia bembeciformis. Lineage (NCBI taxonomy): Eukaryota > Metazoa > Arthropoda > Insecta > Lepidoptera > Sesiidae > Sesia > Sesia bembeciformis. The sequence continues at coordinate 13,275,293 of OX031040.1, forward strand.
TCTCAATCCTTTTATGTTGCCGATTGTCTGGGTGTATGGTGTCCAGCAATGTGTCTGGGTGTATGGTGTCCAGCAATGTACGTAGATGTCTGTTCATTAATAATTCTGCTGGTGTTTTATGTGTTGTAGTGCACGGTGTGACACGACACGAAGTCCCAGCAGCAGATTTGGGATTCTAATGTCCCAGGGTAAATCATCCATTTTCCGAAGTTTGTCTTTTATGGTTTGTACCATGCGTTCAGCCAAACCGTTTGTAGCTGGGTGATATGGTGCTGTGGTCACATGACGGATATTATTAGCATTGAAGAACCGTTTCATCTCGTCCGATACAAAACAGGTGCCATTGTCAGATACAACCATATCGCAAAGCCCATGTGTAGGGAATACCGTTCTCAATATTTTTACAACAGTAGCCGAGGTGGTATTATTTACCATGAATAATTCTGGCCAACGTGAGCATGCATCCACTATAATGAGAAAGTACTTGTTGTGAAATGGTCCTGCGAAGTCTATGTGGATTCTTGACCAGGGTCTTGTTGGTGTAATCCATTCATGGGTGGTCATGTCGATGTTCAAGACATTTAGTACAAGTGCTCACTAGCGATTCGATGTGTTCATTGAGGCCCGGCCACCATACATAACTTCTGGCTAGCGCCTTTGTTTGCACTATACCGGAATGTGTTCTGTGTAGCATTTTCAACACCGCCTGACAAAGTGACTGGTACCACCACTCGACATCCCAATAGTAAATAGAGGATCTCTGGACTCCTGGGGATCCTACGGAACTTATTACAATAAAACCACATCTATCTGTTAACAGCTTTAATCGGAGACTGGCTTAGAACTGACTTACCCTCAAAAGACTAATTCATAAAATATATACTACCTACATCACACCTCCACACTTAAACTACGGCATTTACCAATATAACAATACTTATTAAGAAACTATGTATCTTACTTATATCTATTACATACACACTATCTACTTAAATACTATGATGCTATATTAAACTTAATACTAAACTAAACTAAACTTAATACTAACTAAATATTAACTTAATAAATGATTAAGTAAGTCTTAGATTTAGTATTCTCGAATAACTAACCTAATCAAACTCAAACCCATATCTAACCGGCTCCTTACGAATACGGGTGGGACGCTTCACGGGACTCGCGGTAGGTGCGGTCGGTGATTCCTTAATAATCAACGGCGACTGTGGCGCTCTCACGTTACGGGTTGGTGAAACCTTTGTTACAGTTGCATCAGTCACCCGCGGTGGTTCCTGACTTCCTACTTCACCACTACCCGTCCCCTCCCTATATCTCAACGTCGCTACTGTCGGTGGCTGCTGTTGTTCGACGACATCATCACTGGCCTCCTCGGGCGTTGCGTTTGGATACATTAGACTAGAACGTCGAAATCTGCGCCTAATCTGATCGTTATGTCTCGTTAGAAGTCGACCGTCATCACTATTCACTAAATACCTACGCGAACCTTCTTGACTTATAACTGTTCCCTTTAACCATTTGTCCTGACTTCCGTAGTTCCTAGCCCACACCGCATCCCCCGCCGCGAGTTGTCGGGGCGGCTCAGCGCCGGAGCTCGACATTTGCCGGCGCTGTGCCTCCTCCACCTGGTTTTGGCGCGCGTGATCTCCACGCAAGAGGTCTAAACGCGACCGCAACGGCCTGCGCTGCAACAGCATGGCAGGGCTTTCCCCGGTTGTGCTTTGAATACTATTTCTATAAGCTAATAGGTATGTTTGTAACGCTGTGTCAATGTCTACTGCATCTCGGATGGCTTTCTTTATTGCTCGCTTGCATAGTTTGACTGCATTCTCTGCTGCCCCGTTGGAAGCCGGATGATACACTGGAGAAAACGACTGTTTAATACCATTTAAAACTAAAAATTCCTTTAACTCCATACTAGTAAACGGCGGGCCCTGGTCGGATACTACCTCTAATGGTAGGCCAAAACGCGCAAATAGCGACCGCATTACCTTTATTACAGCTGTAGCGTTAGTTTTATTCATTTCAAATATCTCAATCCACTTTGAGCTGGAATCAATAACTACAAAGAAAGTTTTTCCCTGATACGGGCCTAAAAAATCTACATGCAATCTACTCCACGGCTGAGCTAAATACGGCCAACTGCGAGGTGCGGCGTGCGGCGGTGCGGTCGCTTCCATCGCACAAGTCTCGCACGCGCGGCACGTCGCTTCTATGTCTGCGTCTATATTGGGCCACCACACATAACTACGAGCCATAGATTTCGTCTTTACTATGCCCATATGACTAACATGTAATTCTTTTAAAATCGTGTTTCGTAATGACGATGGTATTACAATTCTGTAGCCCCACATAATACAACCCCGTTCCAGATATAGCTCATGTCGTCTGTTAAAATACGGCTTCAACACATCGTCTACACACAGAGACAGCCACCCTGACTGTATGTAAACCATTGCTCTGCTCAGTACCTGATCCCGAGCCGTTGCTACGCGCACGTCATCATTTGTCACTGGCAAAAAACTTTCCGCAAAATTTAAATACGTATATTCGTTCACGGTGTTATTTTTCTTTGTTGGTTGCGGCAGTCGTGACAGCGCGTCGGCGCAGTTTTTGGCAGACGAAACATACTCAATATCGTACGAATAACCTGACAAGATAATAGCCCAACTTTGTAACCTAGACGCCGCCATAACGGGTATACCTACTTTACTACCAAAAATGTATGTTAACGGCTTATGGTCGGTCCGCAAAATAAATTTCCTACCGTACAAATACTGGTGAAATTTCTTGATACCATATATAATGGCTAATGCTTCCCTGTCTACTTGGGCGTACGAACGTTCAGCCGAGTTCAGTGTCCGCGAAGCGTACGCAATGGGCCGCTCGCCCCCGGGCGTGATGTGTGAGATGACGGCGCCGATCCCCGTGGCGCTGGCGTCCGCTGTCAGCACCAGCGGCAGCTCCAGCGAGTAGTGCACCAGCACCTCACTCGAGCTCAGCGCCCGCTTCACCCGCGAAAACGCCGCATCGCACGCTTCACTCCAATCGTATCTCGCACCGACACGCAATAAATTATATAGGGGTGTAAGGATTGAACTTACATTTTTTATAAACTTTCCGTAATACATAACTATCCCAATGAAAGCCCTTAACTCTGATACGTTTCTTGGAATCGGAGTTCTAACGATAGCTTCTACTTTATCTTTGGACGTATGTACTCCTCCTTTACTTATGACATGCCCTAAATAATCAAGAGATTCCACAAAGAAAGAACACTTTTCTTTTTTTACTTTTAGACCACTGGACTTCAGGCGTTCGAAAACTTTATGTAAATTATCTAAGTGTTGAGACGTGTCCCTCCCCGTTATGATAATATCATCTAAAAATACTCCCACGTGAGGCAAATCTGCAAACAATTGCTCTAATCGCCGCTGAAAAATCCCCGGGCTCGACGACAATCCATATACTAAACGTTTATACATGAAAAGCCCTTTATGTGTGTTAATTACCGCGACTTTCCTAGTATCATCCAGTTCCAGCTGAGCATACGCTTGTGACAAATCTATTTTACTAAATCTTTCGCCCCCATGCAAGCGAGCCAAAAGATCTTCTACTTTTGGTAAAGGATAACGGTCGACCTCCAAAACCTTATTCAAGGTCAACTTAAAATCGGCGCAAATTCGAATCGTATCTTTCTTCACAACGGGCACGATCGGTGTTGCCCAGTCCGAGTGGTCGACGGGGGTGAGGATGTCGTCGCGCACCAGCTGCTCGAGCGCGCGCTCCACCGGCTCCCGCAGCGCATACGCCAGCGGCCGCGCGCGCATGAACACCGGCCGCGCTCCCTCGCGCACATGAATGCTCACTTGTCCTCCCGTGAACCGCCCCAGGCCGTCCGAAAACACTTCACAATATCTGGAACGAAATTCCGTGAAGTTAAAACCGGTTTCACAACTATTATTATTAATTGTATTGTACTGTAGGGTTGACACTAATATATTTAACTCCGCCATCCATTGTCTACCTAATAAAACGGTATTTCCATTTTCCATAATGTACAGATCCAATATCTTTTCCGTATTATTATATTTTACAACTGGCCTGATTACACCCACCGGGCACACTAGTTCACCCGTATAATATCTTAAAACTAACTTAGTGGGTTTAATTTGTAAGTTTGAAAACATTTTCTGATATAACTGGTAATTAATACAAGAGATTGCACTCCCCGTGTCACATTCCATTTTTAAGTCATAGCCTTGCACACATAAAGAAATCGTAATAGGCTTACACTGTCCAATTGATAAGCGATTAATAGGTACCATTACCTCGTCACTGTCGCTATCCGCCGAATAAGCACCACTGATGCCGTCGCCGTCGCTGCTCTGTCTGTTTTCTTGCATATTATGCAAATAAGTTTTTCTCGCTAACTTCGGACACATCCTCTTTAGATGCCCCTCTTGAGTGCAAATTCGACATACGTATAGCTTAAATTTGCACGTATTTGAATTATGTTTGCCCCCGCAAACTCTGCACTCGTCCTGGCCCGCTCCGCTCGTGGTACTTGGACCGCCGCCGCTAGCTTGCACTGACTCCCGCGCCATGCGCGTGTTTCGCCTCGCCGGTCGGTTGCCGCCGCCGGTCGCCCCGCGCCGCCCGCTGCCGCCCTGTCCAAACTTATGCACGGGTACGGCCGCGGTATCCTGTGTGCTACTGCCGTTCCTGCCCCTCGTACCATCCTCCACTAATGCTGCGTTCGTCTCTGCCGCCTCCATTGACAAGGCCAGCTTAAACGCTTTGTCGATAGTGATGCTGTCGTCTTCGGTAAACAACTTCTGCCGTATGTCATCGTTTACCAAGCCGCACACGAATTGGTCTCTCATGTTTTCTTTTAAACTGTCTGCCGTAAAAGAACAATCCTTGCTCAGTCTTTTTAGTTCCGAGAAGTATGTCGCGATACTTTCACCTGGTTTTTGGATCCGTTGCCGAAATTTAAACCTTTCAGCCAGCATACTCGGCTTGGGGTTTAAGTGTATTTTCATTACTGCCACCAGCTCCGTATAAGTTTTTGAAGACGGCGGGGTACAAAGGTTAACCATCAACTCATACGCACTATTACCAATGACCGTAATTAAAGTTGCGACTTTCAACTCACTTTTTACATAACTTTTGGCTTTAAAATATTGATCTAGACGATCCACATATGTGTCCCAATTGTCAATAGCCACGTCAAACGCACCGATCTTTCCAACCGCCATTTTTTGTAGTCACTGTTCGCAACGCAATAGTTAACACCGCACAGTTCCGGCACTTTTACACATATTACAGACAAACACTGTGTTTATTTAATGTGAACGCGTGATACTCGCTATAATCGTCGCCACTAGAGGATCTCTGGACTCCTGGGGATCCTACGGAACTTATTACAATAAAACCACATCTATCTGTTAACAGCTTTAATCGGAGACTGGCTTAGAACTGACTTACCCTCAAAAGACTAATTCATAAAATATATACTACCTACATCACAGTAAACAGTCATCTTGCAGTGACAGTTCTATAACCAAAATGGCCGTAAGTCGTTATCAGTTACTCTAGCGGGCCAACCGCGTTGTACATAGTATATAACTTGTGCTAATGTCCTGTCACGCCTCGTTTCAGATGCTATGTGTTCCACATCGTAAGGGAAGTCCTCTGGTGTTTCAGCCATCAACAAAATTTCATTAAACTGTTGTTCTGGTTCTTCTGGGACCGGTAGTGGCCACCGACTAAGACTGTCTGCACAGCCAATTTGTAATCCCGGTTTGTACACTATTTCATAGCTGTGAGATGTCAACGCGATGGCAATTCTTGTTAAACGTGGTGAGAGCATATTGGGCATTGGTTTTTTTGGGTCAAAAATGCCCAGCAACGGTTTGTGGTCCGTCACTATTCGAAAACGTCTTCCCATAAGATAATTATGGAACTTTGTGATGCCAAACATTATAGAAGCAGCTTCTTTGTCTAGTTGAGAATAACGTCGTTCATGTGAAGGTAGTGTTCTTGAGCCCATTGCTATTGGCCGTTCCTTCCCATCATCAGTTTCATGACACAATACTGCACCGACCCCGTATTCCGAGTTGTCACATGTTAGTACTAATGGCTTGTGTAAATCATAGTGTACTAGCGTTAAGTCGAAAGTAATATGGCGTTTTGCGGTATCGAACGCATTTTGTTCAACCTCGGTCCATTTCCATGTTCATGATGTCTCCAATAACCTATGCAATGGCTCTAGTATTGTCGCCTTGTGTGGTACAAATCTTTCATAAAAGTTGTATAAACCGAGGAATGCTTGTAGTTCCTGTTTGTTCTTAGGTTCCGGAGTGTGTGTGATTGCATCCACCTTACTTGGTGCGGGGTGTATGCCCTCTGCGTCGATGACAAAACCAAGGAACTCCACTCGCTCCTTAGCGAATTGACATTTGTTTTTATTAAGACGAAGGCCAGCTCGACCAATACGTCCCAGTACTGCATCTAGTCTTTCCTGCATCTCCTGCCTCGTACGGCTACTTACAATAATATCGTCAATCAGGACAGCTATACCCGGAACACTAGCAAGTAAAGAAGTCATTAAACGTTGAAAAATGCCTGGGCATGCTTTCACTCCAAATGCCAGTCGATGCACGGTGTATAGACCTTTGCAGGTGTTCAATGTTAACAGCTTTGATGTGTCTTCGTTGATGACCACTTGTGTATAAGCTCTATCCAGGTCTAACGTTGAGAAAAATTTGCCTCCGGCAACATTAGCGAATACTTCATTTGCAGTCGGCATCGGATACTTATCCGATTCAGTTGCTTCATTGACTGTGCTGCGATAATCACCGCACAATCTTATTTCCCCTGACTTTTTTTACTATAGACACAACTGGCGTAACCCATTCAGAGTAAGAGGTTGGACGTAGTACTCCTTCACGTCTAAGTCTGTCAATTTCTTCTTCTACCTTGTCCTTGATAGCATAAGGAACAGGCCTTGCTTTCAGAAATTTTGGTGTCACGCCTGCTTTTAGATGTATTGCCACTGGTTGTCCACGGTAGGTACCGAGTCCATCTTGAAACACATCTCCGTATTTAGCTATCAGTCGATCAATTTCGAGATTATCTGCATTTGAAATGAAGTTAATATTCATGGTTATGTTGAGTGGTGTGAACCAATTGCGACCTAGAGGATTCGGCCCGTCTCCCTTAGCGACGATGACGCTGAGGCCTCGTACGAGCCCATTGTATTTCACTGGCAGCGTAGTCTGTCCGAGGAGACGAACGGGAGTCTCGGTCCAGGTGCGCAGTGTTAGATCGGCGGGGCGTAACGCATCACGCGGCAGGTGTGCAGCGAGTGCCAAGTACGTTCGTTGATGATCGAGAAACTGGCGCCTGTGTCCACCTGCATGCGGACCGGCACCCCCGCTAGCGACGCCGAAACCTCATACGGCGGTACCCGGTTGGTGCTCTGTATACAGTAGATTCCGTTTAACCGATCTTCTGGCTCCGCCGCGAAATTAATATTTCGATTGGATTCTGTTTTCTTGCTCAAACAAGTCTTTTCCAAACAAACAACATAGCGTCCACCACACCCTGATAGCTTAGACTGTCTCGTTTCAACAGCTCGTACTGAAGTCTTTCATCCTGCATGCCGCATACCAGCCTATCACGTAACATTCGCTCTAAATCAGCAAAGTTGCAGCCGGAACTTAGTGTTCGGAGTTGAGCGATGTAGTCCGACGCGGATTCGTCACGTTTCTGATCGCGTTTGTAAAACTTATATGACACTGATATTTCATTTGGTTTTGGGCTGAAATGTTTTGTAAGTATTGCTTGTATTTCGTTAAACGTCACATCACTGGCTCTCTTCGGTATAATTAACGCAAGCACTGTTTCGAACACTCGCGAGCCACATACTGTGAAGAAATTGGCTCGTTTTGCGGCGTCCGACACGACGCCATTCGCCTCGAAACAAAATTTTAAACGATCGACATAAATGTCCCAATTGTCCCTTTGTGGGTTGAACTCATCAAATTTCACTGCTTTATTGTCCATTTTTAACATTTTTCACCAAACGTCGCCACTATTATGTCCAGTAGTTAATTAAAACACCTTGTAAGTCGATATCTTGTATTCAGCTCGGTAGCCATTGCAAACTGATACAGCTGTCATCGTTTTATGAATCTACCCCTTAATCCACATTGTTTATTAACAAAGCAGAAAAGTGTACTAAACTACCCACATTACCATATATGACATTTTTTTAAACCTCGGTTAAATTGTATGGGATCCACTGTGCACTGCGAGCACAGCTTTCGCACAGCCAAATGTTTGTGTAACATTAATTATATCTGACTCGCATGACTATGCCTACAGATGCCCGAATCTTCTGGTAGGTAACATGCCTGTTTGGATCATATGGTGCACAGCATCAATGTTTTTGTTGTCGACAGTGGTGAATGTAGCCACCTTCACGAAATTCGTCACTGAGATTGATACGACCGACCACGCTTGAATTCTGCAAACCAGCTATAAATTGTCATCTTGCTTGGTGCTTCATCTCCAAAGCAGTTGAACTGTCAAATTACACTTAGTCACAGAAAATTATACAGTGAAAATTTTCAGTAATCTAGACACAATTTTTAAAATACAATGATAAAACAAATGACTGTTAAATGAAACAATCTTTATTCTACAGCCAAAGAGTTCCATTTTCAAATATTTTTTATGTAACTGGCCAATTCCGGTAATTTTCAGTGTGACCTATGTATAATGTAATTGTTTGTACCTCATCCCCACACTACTGTGTTAGTGATGTCATCTACTCAGTAGTGCAAACCTTTTCTAATTTGGGATTTAAACCCTGTAATTCAGTTGATTTTCAAGACATTTTGATGTTGATTTCATAGATATTGTAACATATTCATGTTTTCTGAGGGGTAGAGTGCACGCTGCAATCCAACAGCCGCTGGGCGCACTCGACTGGCCACGTTACCCCCTCTCACAGAAGTCTACCTTGAAATGTACTGCATTTCCCACTTTATCTTATTTCCCTAATGTGTTTCGGTAGTGAGTGAGATGTGCCAGAGCCCATTCCTATCCTATCCCTCCCTATTTTCCCAACCATTTCTCCAAATCCATTCCTATATGTCAAAAGGTAGGCAGCGCATTTGGGGGCGTGCCAATGTTTGTCATTTTCGATTAATGTTGGCATGTATCATGGATGTCTATGGGCTACAGTATCCACTTACCATCAGGTGGACTGTGCTTTTTATCACGCTCTGGTCCATCATCTATAAGACTTTTGTGATGTTAGCTGAGAAAAATGCTAACATAGCTATACCGGAAGTTGAACAGAGAAGGGTGAGCAGGACAGTTGTCCACGAGCAGCCAAAATTTCCACTCCTTCAACTCGGCATCCCATTTTCGTATTTCTTCTTCAAACGGCTGTGAAGTCATCCAAGCCCACTTATTGACTTTGTATGTGACAGTCAACCGTTTCAAGTTCTTGAGACAGCGTGCATTTTGTGATTTTCCTATTACCATAAGCTACCTTTTTTCTGTGCCACTCATATTGGTGGCTACAAGCACGGTGATTCGTTCTTTGGATAGTTTACCTTCCTCGCATTTCTCTCCTCCTCCGGAGTCGATTTTGTACAAAATACCAGTTTCATCAGCATTGAAAATGTCATTTGGAGAGTACTTTTCCTTAAATCTTGGCTACACTTTATCTAGCCAACCATTACTGACATTTTTATCCACATCTCGTGATTCTTCATTCATGTGACAAGCCATCCTTCTGAAGCATTGAAATGCATGATATCAGCAAATATCATGCACTAACACTAATAATGTGTCACTAACTGACACATTATTGTGCATTGTTTTGGAAACCACGCCAGCATTGCCATTGCCTTGTCCAAATCTTTCCACCTTGTCCGTCAGTAAAAATTAAATCACAATAAACAAAAGAAACAGATGTTCACGAATGCAATATGCATACCAAAGGCAAATTGCTGACATTACACACGTGTGCATTCAAAAATGTGGTATTTTTTTGGTGTTAATATGGGTGTGACCAATGCATTATAGCGATTAATGTTTGAAACAAATAGCAAACCAAAGGAATACATGTGATATTGATGTTAAAGTGAGTTTTTCGTAATATTGAGTTCCCCTATAGTAGGTTTTAACTGTAAATGATTGATATAAAAAAAAAAATATCTTAATATTGTTATAATGTACATTATCATATTTGGTCCTCTTAATCTAATTGTCTAACTGTGGAAACTAGATATTTTTTCTTATCTTATCTTCTTACATTTGTAAAATGTTCCATTTATTCCCAAATATAATTCAACTTTAACTTCCACCTAACTGGCTTCTATTGAGACAGCCACAATATCTAAATATAATAAAATAATTGAAAAAAAAAATAAAGAACCTATAACATTATTATTACAATACCCTATAGCAGGGCACAAGCCTCCCTTAGTAATTACGTGGGGGCTTCCATTATCCACCACACGGTTTCAATGTGAGTTGGTGGATATTGTATATATAATATTATATACACTTTAGATTTTGCTTTTAATTCTTGTTTATGCAGATTTTCTCATAATATTTTCCTTGACTACAAAAGTTAAAGTACAACTAACACTTATTGTCTACTGCTGCTTCTATTGTCTATATGGACCTTCCACTTCGTCTTCTGCACGAGGTATATATATCTTTAAAATTCCATGCTGCCCTAGCAGGTTGGCGAACCCAGCTTTTTAAAGGTGGTGTAGTTCTTCAGTGCTTATGGTAGTGGCTTTGTTATCCCTTAGTCGCCTTTAACGACACCCACAGAAAGAGATGGGATGGTACACGTTGTTTAGAAATGAGAACACAAAATATATACCTACTTAACTTCATTTTTAATGCTGAATGTTATTTTTGTGATATTATACAATTCCAGCCTATACATCGTTTACGTCTGGACAGACTTCATCTGGAATGTGAATGGCAGTCCTGTGGGTGGACTTTTTCTAACCACGAGATGTTCCAAATGCATGTCCGAGATCATGTTTCCAATGTTCACGTTATCAATAATGGTGATGCTGATAACGGTAGGTTGTATGATAATGTATATATTTTATGTGACTCTTATCTAATCAAAGGAAATTTATTGGCCGTATGGACTAATGACTTTGGTTAAGATTTTATAACTTTCTATTTAAAACTATTAAAAGTAACTTAAAATACTGCAATCACAGAACATTGATGTTGATCTATTGACGTGTGGACACAAATAGTCCCAAAGCCAGACTTCACTCTGAAGAAAGTCATGTTATGTGTATGGTGGGACTGGAAAGGCATTGTGTATTACGATAGTCGAATTAAATGGATAATATTCCCTTCAATAAATAGTTGTAATACAAAAAAGGCTTTATTATTTTCACTATAAAAAGGCCACGAACTTATCACACTACCTAATATTTATTAATTTTTCATTATAAAATAATTAGGTATAGTATGTTAGAATAATGTAAATTAAGTACACAATTGTAATATTTAGGACATGTAAAATCACTGAGTTATTTTCCTCAATTTTGTATATTTTCTAGATTAGGCGGTTTGGTTCCTATCGAAGTATTTCGGTATTCTAGCGGTATGATATTTGCGACAGAATACTATTGATTAGCGATACTATCGCTAACAAATTGCATCATCAGGATGAAAGTACAGCCAATGACCGCTATTGCCATGCTAAATGGCGTGAACTATAGTTGAGAGATATGAAAAAAAAAATACCTAAAACTGTTAGAATCGATTCTAGTCTCGATATTGAATAACCTATTTATTTTCAGCTTTTGCGTTCTTTCAGTGGCACGTATATAGGAGTACAACCACTCATTTAAAAATGAAACCGACTTTTCAAGCCTGCCAGTATTTAAACTTAGGGAGAAATGGGAGGGAGCTTGACGAGCGGTCCTTTTATATTGTCGACAAATTTATAGATTTGAATAATTGATAATAAAATACATTATTTGTATTTTAATATTAATTTCAATTTAACTTCTTTTGTGTATTCAGTTTTAATTTATATATTTAAGAACCTATTTGAATTGTAAAGATAATTATGCGATAAATAAGTATGTTTCTCTGTACTCCAGTGCAATATGTGTGTCTATGGGACGTCTGTGGCCATAAAACCTACGATTACGAGCAAGTAAAGCGTCACATCCACTACCACGCATACCACGCCCGTCTAATGGCCATCGGATATAATGGACGAGCTACATTGAAACTGGTCAGATGTAAGAAGGATTCCACTAAGAGGAACCAACTGCCTCCACTCTTGACTGAGCATTGGTGCATGTGGATTGGATGTGACGAGAAATTTAATGATATACAGGTAAACATAATTCTAACTACTGCCGCTACGATGTTGATGTACATAAAAAAAACGCATGATGATTAAATTGCATGCTTTTTTGCATCTATTGATCGTCCTCTTTAGGGCTAAAGTGATTATCTAATAATTTTCCCAAAAAAAATAATAATTTATACCAACAGATACAGCGTTTTAAGCAGTTTCTATGGGCCGGTCGTGAGGTATCGGTCGGTTTTAGAATAGCACCAACCCATCTCTTCCATGAATATGCAATACATATGCACCCTTAGACACGCACATACAACAGACACATGTCTGTACCTAGGGGCGCCGGCTTCTAGAAAACCCCGTGGGTGCTCAATGCTCATGCTCATTTGATGACTCGTTTAACCCCTGAAATGCCCAATGTACACACGTGTATGCGTAAGGAATAGTTACTTTTGATATTACCGATTAGTTTTGATGTCTACGGTCATGGGTGCCATCACCCACTATTTACTTCTCGTGGGTGCTGGATAGAGATGATGAATATAACCATCAACCATTAAAAATAACTAATATTAAAAATCAACCATACTATTTAATGAACAAAATTAACGTAATTGAATAAAAATATTAACTTCAATCTGGGTTGATGACCTCACCTTACGCTGCATTTAAATTTCAACTTTAAGGTTTTATTGTTATGGAACATTTTTGTACGCTGGCATATTTTACTTCCGTCCTTTTCCGACACGATAGTAGGTACCGGTGACCAGACTGAAGTTAGCCGTTGTGAAGAATATTCAAAAAGTTAAGTGCATTCAATTGCATGGCCTATCGCACTTAAAATAAAGCACATTTTTTATTTATCCGCTGATTTACTGTTGTCGATATTTTTATTCTAAACAAAGTGAAGTGATATTTTTATCAAATACGTAGGTAGAGTAAGCGCCACAAATGAAGTCCCGTAGGCGCGGCGCTGTCATCGACCGACATAATCTTGCCAGCTGATTGGTTTCTTAAATTTACCATAACAAATTATGTGTTTTTATTTACGCCTACCAATAAAATTAGGAAGTAAATTATAAACGGACATAATACTATTTATTTTGCAGAACGGACGACCTGTCATATTTAGTTCCCTTAAATTCCGCAGGACTTCTTTGGTGGCGCGCACTCTAATGTTATTGGTTATTGGTTGGTCAGTTGTAATAAGTTCATTGAATTTAACATGCATAAGTAGAATATTCGACTTTATCATCATTAACATCAACATGTTTTAGGTACTTGATTAAGAATATTAACTAATATTTTCAACCAATAAAATTATCGATATTTTTTTTTATCAATTAACTATTAACTAATAACCAATTTCAACCATTATTGCCATCTCTAGTGCTGGAATCCCCGACCACCCACGGAGTCGGCGCCCCTGTTTGTACCCATCACACACACAGATCAAACACCACGGCACTATTTCTTAAATTTCGGTTTTTTACTTCTATCTAGATAGTCATGTCATAATCATGTAATATTTGAGCGAAATAACTGTTATGGAAGAGTGGGATCTCCTGACATAGGTATTTCTTATACTTTAAAGGAGACCTCCACCACGTGTATAAAATTGTATGATTATACTAACGAAATAAAATTTTTTCTCTACAGATGTTTTTTGACCACATAAAAGCCCACGTTGAACGACGTGGTATTCTTAAATCGTCATTCTTATGTTCATGGGCCGGATGTGGGATGAGATTCCCACGACGAGTTATGTTGACGATGCACTTGAGATCTCACACGGGGGAACGACTGATCGCTTGCTATCATTGCGGACAACACTTTGCTAGTAATAGGAAATTGAGAGATCATCTATCCAGACAGGTAATGTGACAGCATTGGGTATATATATGCTAATTTTTTTTATGGAAGAAGGTGGCAAACGAGCAAACGTCCACCTGGTGATAAGTGGATACTGTCGCCCATGGACAGCCGCGGTGCATGCCAACATTAGTCCAGAACGACAAACTGGCACTCCCCTGAATGTGGTGCTTACCATCTTGTTGTTTATGGCCGTCTCACAAGCTTTTTTTAGCAGTTTCAATATTTTATTAGTGCTGAATGGCAGAGCCGTATTGTGGAGAGCTCTCCATATTGTAATATTGAAAAAAATGCAATCGTTTAATGATCGTTATACAATTTTTAAGAATCTCAATCGTATATTATCGATTTTTAAAAATCCCCACTGGTACTGTCACAGCTTAATATTAGACTTAATCAAATCACACAAAAGTGGAATTGGTAAATTCATACACTTCTAACATTTTACTCAGACTACGTTACAAATGTCCGGTATTGGTATTGGTATTCACTGTCCTTAAAAACAAAAAGTGACACACGACGTAACATTGTAACAGCGTTCTTACTTATTGCCTAGCTGTAACATTGTAACAGCGTTCTTAGTTATTGCCTAGCTGTAACATTGTAACAGCGTTCTTAGTTATTGCCTAGCTGTAACATTGTAACAGCGTTCTTAGTTATTGCCTAGCTGTAACATTGTAACAGCGTTCTTAGTTATTGCCTAGCTGTAACATTGTAACAGCGTTCTTAGTTATTGCCTAGCTGTAACATTGTAACAGCGTTCTTAGTTATTGCCTAGCTGTAATTTTCGCGTGAAATTTGTTTTGAGAGCGCGTATTAACGATGAAAACATTTTTGTCGTAATTTGTACGCCACTTCAAAATTATCTCACCCCACGCTTCATGAACTGTCAAATCTATCGGTAATCTGTCGACGGCCTAATTATACACAAGAAGTTCACTAACAATACCCACCTTTATTTTTTGACTGATAATAATGATAATACTCGTATTTCTTTAATAGAGTAATTACCTCACGGCTCTAAAATCAATGAAATTTCACCGTGTATAAGTGTATCACCTTATCTTTCGCAGTATATAATCAAAATGTTATCAATAACAATTTTTCAAATAATTAACCGTTCTTAATAAATAAAACAAATATTTAGCTGTTAACTCATAATTTATTTGGTTTTGGCGTTGATGAGTCAGTCGGTACATTTTTCCTTATATTATCCGGGACATCTTTACTCTCGATGACGTCACCAGTCTCGCTTAGGGTAATGGTGGGGCTGTATAAGGCGGCGCAACACGTCGAGTCGTCCATTTTCGCCCCACACTACTACCACAGAGTACCTCCCACTTTACACTTATAGATAAAAATGGCAGAATGACACCTTTAACTATTAATCCAATATACATGTTTCAGAATGTCGATCCCAATTCCCCTAACAAATGTTCAGTGTGCGGTGTAGCATTCGCCACAGAGTATTTACTGCGCGAGCATGCTCGCCAACATGTCAGTTCGTACGCTTGCGCACTATGTGACATGTCCGCGCCCTCATTAGCCGCGTTGGCGCAACATGCGCGGTACAGACATTTAGCGAGGGAAGATACGAGGCTGCATCCGTGCCCACACTGTGAATACAGGTTAGTATACGAGGTGCGATACAAAAGTACCCGGACTGATGCTCTAAAGTAGAAACATGAATTCTTGAATTAATTCGTGTTCTGTAGTAGTACATCCTGTATAATTGTGTACATCAGCCACGTTGGCGCAACACGGTACAGACATCTAGCGAGGGAGGATACGAGGTTACATCTGTGCCCACACCGAATACTGGTTACTATGTAGCTTTTAGCGATAAGACCGCCTTTTGTTGCATTTTGTGTCTACAATGTCCCATATTATTTTCTTTTGTGTTTGGTGTGCAATAAATAATTTTACCTATAAACTACAAGTTGTACGGGGTGTAATTTACTATCCTTACAAACAGAAGTAAGGTGGTTCTACTGGTAAAACTAAATGGGTAACCTTTGTTTTACAATTATTGAAAATTGGGGGAAAAAATTTTCAAAAAAAAAAAATACAGAAAATATTTCCTAGATTTATATTAATTGAACCTTATTCGTTTATCTTGCATGCAGTATTTAATAGCATTGTTGTAAATATGTCAATTCTTATGTCACTGTGACATATCCGCACCTTCATTAGTAACGTTAACACAGCATACTAATAAAAGTGAAAACTTTTGTTTCAAGATTCGAAAAAAAGATATTCTAGATCAATATTGGAACCTTATTCGTTCGCCTTGATATATTCATAATATATGCGTGTACAGTAGTCAGTAGCATGCTAGTTAGCATGTCAGTTGTTGCGCTCTCCTTAGCCACGTTGTGAATACAACATGATACCAGAATGTATCCATGCCCGATTGCTTGAAGTGCGTAGTATAGGATATACCGCACTACTATACGGGGTGTAATTTAATACCCTATCAAAGAGAAAGTCGGTGGTTTTGTTCACTAGATCCACAATTTTTGTAAATTAAAACTTTTGAAAGAGTCATCGAATTATTAATGTAAATGCACTTTAATGACATAGTATCGCGGTCCTTTTTAGCATGTGACTTAATCCCTATAGCTCAGTCATTTATCAAGATATTTTTATTTTACAGATCGATTTCTAATATCTAGAAAGAGTCAAATTATAGATAATAACTTATATTGTTTTTTGTTCCCAGTGCAATAACAAAATCTGATCTCAGGAAACACATCACTCGTAGGCATAACAGAAAAATAAAGAAAGGTGACTTGGACGGTAGTGATAAAGACGTTTCAGATGACGAAAATCTCCATGTTAAAAAAGAAGCGAATGCTGCAAAGAAATATGCTTGTCATATGTGTCCCGAGGAAAGTATGAAGGTGTTCTCAAGAGGTTCGCGCTTGACCAGACATTTGGTGAGCATTCATGGAGCACAATGGCCTTTTGGACATTCCAGATTTAGGTAAGATTTTTATATTCTATCAAACTACTGATTTTCTATTGGGCCCTTCTACGAAAGAAAAGGCATCAGTAACATTTTTAACGATTCAATATTATTAAGTATCATTATGTTATATTATAAAATTATATTATACTAGCGACCCGCCCTCGCTTCGCTTCGGTTTATAAGTTTTTTTTTTTTTTCAAATTTCAAACTAAAATATAGCCGATATAAGACACGGATAATGTAGCTTTCTATTTGTGAAAGAATTTTTGAAATCGGTTCAGTAGTTCCAGAGATTACCCCCAAGATTACCCTTAGATAAAGAGATTGTGGCTCTTTATCTAAGGAGGCTAATATTTATTTTCTTTTGTATTAGTGGCTCTGTTCCTAATCAATATAGTATGAGTAGGATGGGAAACTGATTCCAACGAAGTAACAATAGATATTTTATATTTTAAGTTAGAATTCCATACTTTTGTTTTTAATAATTTAGTTTTAAATAGATATTTAATATTTCGAAAAAATAAACATCAATTTATAGAAATAAAATTATTTATATCTTCTCCATTTAGTTTTATATATTTGCGTGTTATAATTGAATGTTAACATTGCCCATAAGTAAGGTGATACTTAGCTGTACTCGTATATCCCGTATAGGAATTCTAACTGTTATATTATTTCACTAGTGTTTACTTCGTTGGCGACCTATTTAAATAAATAAAATTTCATTCGCTTCCTAAACACAGGTATACAATTCACTGTATAGTCCCCTAAGATCGATTGTAATTTATTTATTGTATTCAGGTACCAAATAAGCGAAGACGGCATGTACCGACTGACAACAACGAGGTACGAACTCCTAGAAGTTTCTAAAAAAATTGTCGATGGTTACAGCGGACGTAAAAATACAATTTCTAATGAATTCGAATTTAATTTAGTACAAAAATCAGAACCAACCGAAACTACCCCCAGACATTTTGAAATCACTTTGAAAGGGGCGAACGACGAAGACAAGACTCCTAAAGACCCAATAATAGAACCCATAAACTCTGAAATAGAAACTAAAATAGAACCCAATCCTGAAGTGGAAATAACAATGTATGATGTCGATGAAGATGGCAACATTATAAAGTTAGAAGTTTTGTAACGTCGGATGCGGTTTATACATAGATTGAAAATGACAATACTGCAATTTTATTCAAATGTGACCAACAAAGATATTTTTCGATTCGGTAGTCAGTGACCACTGCTTAAAATATCTTCTAGGGATGGATTGATTTTCGATTGAATCGATATTCGAAAGATCGATCTTCGATTAATAGATTCGTTTGCAATGTTTTTAACATGCCCTTGAAAAGCCGTAAAAATGAATGGAAACGAATATTGATAAGTGGAAAATTTAAAATACAAAAATTTACACTAAACGGCCGAAAGTAATACACATCGACTATGATCAGCTAGCGTCGTCTCTGTCGTAATGGACAGAGACGACGCTCTACAAAACCGGCCGTTTACTGTACCTCTCTTTTTTTACCGACAAAACTTATTAAGAGTTGCAATTTAACTTAAAAGAAATGTTTTAGAATATACTATCTGTGAATTGTCAGAAAAAAAACTATTCCATTTTTGTGGTTATGAGATCGATTCACTGCTTGAAATCGATCTTGAGAAATCATATTAGGAAGTGATAAAATTCAAAAATTATCTTTCCCAGAAGTAGTCTTTATAGGCAGTGATAAAATCTAAAAGTGATGCCATCCAGTAGAAGACATTTGAAAAGGTGGTCACTGACCGCCGAATGGCATTTTTTAAATATGTAACATTAAAATCAAGTTTAATAAAATTAATTTTATTAAGTGAAGGTATAATTAATTAAGGTTTATTAATGAAAAACATTTTAGGGCATTTAAGTTTATTAAGCGCTTTACATTGTCTTGGTAGTTGGATAAGTTCGCGGCGTTGAAAATAATGACTTTTGTATTTCATAAATATTTAGTGAACGGAATATTGTTTATCTTTCGACATTTTGCTGGCTGAGACATTATCCCATTGCTATAATTTTTTTAAATTAAATTATGAGTGAAAAACTGATTTAAATTGTTTATTCGGGCTTCTCTTGAATATAATTTTACTCCATTTAGAGAATTTTGTAAAGAGCGGAATAAATGATAATCTGAAGGTGCTGCTGTCTGGACTGTATGGAGTATGCATTAAAACTTCTCAGCCAAGGTCCATCAATTGCTGTTTAGTCATGTATGCGGTCGAGCATTGTCGTGATGGAATACTACACCTTTTCTATTCATTAATCCTGGGCGTTTTTCTTCGTGTGCTTATTTCATGTTTACTAATTGCTGACAGAAGACAGCAGAATTAATCGTTTGGCCATGTGGCAAAAGCTCATAATACACAATACCTTTCCAGTCCGACCATACACTTAACATGACTCTGTTCGGAGTGAGGGCTGGCTTTAGGACTATTTGTGATAGCTCACCTCACTTAGACTTAAATCGTTTTCGAACATTGTTATCGCAGGTGATCCACTTCTCATCGTCCGTTACCAATCCCTTCAGAAATGCATCTATTTCATTTCGTTTTAGCAACATTTCGCATATGGAAATTTTATTTACCAAGTTTGTCATTTAATTTAATTTAAAATCATACGGTGACCCAAACATCTAGATTTTTTTACAAAATCAGTTTATGTAGGTGATCCAAAACTGTTGAGTGGTGAATGCTAAGCTCTTCCGCAATTCTGCTTATGTGTCGATCTGGTGTCAATTTTTTCAATAACATCAACATTTACCTTAATATCGTGTGGTGTGGACGACCACACCGAGGAACATCATTCACATCAAAATTACCACACCTGAGTCGACTGAACTATTTTTTGCAGTAGTTTTAGATAAAGCATCTTCTCCATCACCACAAATCTCTTTTCGATCACCTTCATTTAGCCGCCATTACAAAAAGGTCAGCTGTCAAACGGTATATCACTTTCCCGCCAGTGACCAGTGTTGCCAGAAATATTGCTTAGCATTTATTAGCTCGCTAAAATCATACGTTTAATAAGGCCGCGAAATTTTCAGACTACCTATTATTACGCATTATAATTGTAATTTAATTCGATTTTGTGTGAATATTAAATGGTAAATATAAAAGGATTATTAGTTTTATTAATTTATTTTAATATGACTTATTTAAATGGGCACCAAATAATAATAAATGACCAGCAAATCATGATCAAAACAAATTATTTTTTGAATAAATGCAGTAAATATTTTTAAATTACTAAAAACATTACCACCAAGTCGACGGAGTCCTGCTTCCTGACTCGGCGCTACATCTTTGTGGTCACCAGAGAACCTAAAAACCCACCTTTAAATTTGCTGCCCATTCAGTATTTTTTGCTGCTCATTTAATTATTTCTCTTTTAATTTTAAGGTTTTTTGAATCTGTATTAATCTATCAGCTTCCCTAAAGCCGGCTTCGACGGCCCCATGAACAGCCGTGTGTCTATGGTGTGAGGTCGCTTCTCCTCCAAAACAAACTATGGGAAATTGTCCATGGTAAAGAGGCTCGCTTAATGTCGCCGCGCTCCCGCCAGCTTGTTCTGTAGCAACACTGCGGTAAGCGTAAGCGCCTCTTGTGAAAGGATTTGATGCCCATTGCGATCTGAAAATAAACAGTTTCTGAGAAACCTCTTAAGGGGCTAAGCACGCCTTTTGTATGTATTTTTTTTGTAACTACTTTTTATCATTTGTGTGTACAATAAGTGAAAAAGTAATACACCTATAAATAAAAAAACCGATGGCATATGTCAGTGAAGAAAGATTGCTATTTTCCATACTTTTTAGTACCTATTGTAGAGATGAAAATATCTTTGATTTTTTTTAATAAATTTTAAAGCTACTGAACCGATTTGGACCATCTACGAAATTAACCGACATACCAAACTATTTTTGTGCCAAATTTCATTTCAATCCGTTGGAAGTTTTATTTAATTTTCTCAAATTCGAAAGTCGTGTGATCTCATAGATGTACATATTTCTTCGAAACCTACCAACTAAAAATATAAATATATTAAAAGATAAATGTGTCGTCGCTTGTACATACCAACTTTATATTGTAAAATAGTCTAAATTTTACCCATAATATAACAGCTTCTTTCCCTATATTCCTCACAAACCACCCCATCAAATTCCATCGTGTGGATGAGATTTGGAATACTCTCATCGCAATATACTCTTCCTTTCCAATGTTAAATTATTCCAAGTGAAGAGTATAATTGAAAATAAATTTTTAGTCTTGTCATACTCATTATTTCCCGTTTCCCAATTCTTTTCTTTCTAAATCCATTCTGAAGTCCTTCCACCAAATTGGTGGAAGTTCACATATTAAGTGGACTGTATTCTCGTCTCCACCTTCTTTAGTGTAAGAAGGACAAAAAATTACCTTATAATGGACTTGATAGGAGAAACATCGAACTTCTGTAAAGCTACTTGGAACAGCTTTTCCACACCAGCCCTCACTTCATCCTCACTTGCCTTCTCCATTTCCTCAGCCCCAACTCCACATAACCACAATAATAACACATTTGGTTGATACTCTACAGTGTTAAATCCAAATATTTCAGTAACCCATTTGTCTTTATCCGGAAAATTCTCCTTGTCTTCTTCCCGCCATAAAATTGTAAAGTTAGCCGGTGTCTTTGACCACCAAGGTTTCTCGAATTCTATATAAATTTTGCCCAGAACGCAGAAGCCGAGGTTGTTTATTGTGTTCACTTTTTCAACTGGTAGCGGTGGGTTGAAAAGTGTACTGTGTCTGAAAAGGTAAAGTTGGGATCATTCACGTCCCTTGACCAGATAAGCAGACCCGTCCATTTGGTGGTAAATGGATACTGCCACCCTGGGATATCCGCGATACATGACAAACGGAACGCCCCGGGATGCGCCGCCTACCTTTGGAGATTTAGGAAGTGGTATAACGGGATGAGCTCAAATGGTGTCGTCCGGCTTTCGAATCCCATTTCCGTTGGTGTTATAAAAGGCGAGTAAAGGATAAAGCCGCTACCCCAATCCCTAAGGAACTACACCACCTTTACAAGAATAGACTCGCCCGCACATAGCGTCACGTTTTAAGGCCATACATTGCTCGTGCACGATGTGCATGAGGTGGCTAGAGTCCAACAGTGCACGATAAAAGTGCTTGTTACGTTTACTGTAACTGTACAACCTATTATTGTCTTTAGGTATTACCTTTCCTTCAAAACTGCAACAGACACGGTGACAATGACGCTCCTCGCCGCGTACAAACTGCCGTCCTTACACGTCACCTGCACCAGCGGGTTTGCGGAATCAGGCAGCGACTGGCTCGTCCGCCATTTGATGCTCTCCACCTCTTTGTTCAGGAGTATCTCTACTGGTATGTCTTTGGAGGGGTCGGGGTATTTGTTCTGAAAGAAATAGGAGGAAATTCGTATTTTTTTATAGAAGAGGTAGCAGGCGGGCTTACGAGATAGTAAGTGCTCACCTCCCTCCATGTACACCTGCAAATGGATGCGGGTGAGCTGCTGCCCATGCAAGGTCTTATTAACAGGTTTATTGAAGAGTCTCATGACATACTTGTACTAACGTCCCACTGCAGAGCAGTCCTCTCTTAGTAAATCACAGGGGTTTCGGGCCATAATCCACTACGCGAGCCCAGTGCGGATTGATGGATCCACATACTTCAATTTTTTCTTATTTCTCGATCCTATAGGTTTCTTCACGATGCTTTCCTTCACCGCCAAGTTATGGCACTTTTTTTTTAAAATCCTTAAGTAGAAACTCAGTGGTACGGGCCGAAAGAGTGGCTGGTGATCTAAATACTAAGAGTGGCTGGTGATGTAAATACTAAGAGTGGCTGGTGATGTAAATACTAAGAGTGGCTGGTGATGTAAATACTAAGAGTGGCTGGTGATGTAAATACTCAAGGGTTTTTTATTTATATAAGGTTTTATATATGTTGCAATAACACATTCTGCCAGTTTTAAGTTTTCCTCGGAATAAACAATTTCAAAGTAAAACGTATCCTGTCAATGTCGCGACCAGCAACTCCTTGTACCTGACGTCTTATAGACAAAATTTGTTTCATTAAAAGAATTAAAAATTATTAATATTCTTTTAAGTATTATTAATCATGTTTTTATTAATAATAATAAACCCACCAAAAGAACATCCAATATGGTCTTGTACCCTCTTCCCTTCCAATTTAACCAGAGACTCCCATCGCAGTTCCAATACTCCTCCAGTCCCTTCAGAGACTTTCCGTAACGTGGGTCGGCTTGTCCTCCCACGTGGTTATTTCTTTCGAACCACTCTAGGAAAGATTTGGTCAATTGTGGGTATTTTTGTAGAACCTGATTGGATGTTGCTCTGAAATTGATACGAAGACAACAAAAATCACTTTTAACCCTGAATTGCAAACAATATTTCAGATAGAAAAATTATTTCCCCGGGCGTTAGATATTAGTTGCTTAATCCCAACTGAATAGCTGAATTTTGCTATTCATTTAATATTAATAATTTAATAGGTTTATCAATGAGATGGGTGAGTAATCTATACTAATATAATGAAGAGGTAAAATTGTTTGTTTGTAGGTATGTTGGGGGTAATCTCGGAACTACTGAACCGATTTCAAAAATTCTTTCACAAATAGGCTATATTTTATTTTGAAATTCTGGAAGAAAAATTTTGAAAAAAAAAATTTATAAATCGAAGCGAAGCGAGGGCGGCTCGCTAGTATTATAGATATTTGCGGTAGCAAAAAAATTCTAGGTCGGTGAGTGATACAGCAGTAGGTGTTAGTGTGTGGTGGAGGTACATATAAAATAATACACCTTAGAAGGTAGATTCGCTCGTCGCTTATAGCTAAACCGCCGCGCGTGCGCCGGCCGGCTCGGTGCGCAGGAGTTCTGCGCATGCACCACGCCGCCGCAGAAGTCAAGAGCTCGCATAGCTAACGGTGCCACATACTCAGATAAATACGCTTTGTATTATATATTCAATAGATTCGTCAGTACATATCAAAGTAAATCCGAAGGACAATAATAGTGTGCTATGTAATAATATGTTACAATTAAATACATTGCTGAAGAAAACAACTGTGAAGTGAAACCCCGTCTAAACACCTCACCATACCATAAGTGCAAACGCTCATATTTAGGGATGTACCTGAGGGTAAATCGATCGACTACGACTTTGTTGTGCATGGGCAGTCACTAGTCACCCCCTCTCTCTTAACACACTACAGATTTGAAACTCGAGGAGTTAACACCGCGCTAGCTAGCAATCTCGATAACCAAAAAACTAATCGTGATAAGTGTAATTTTAGAAGATACAGGGCCCTGTCAAGGTGGTGAACTACGGAGGAAAAAGGACGTGATTTTGTGATTTGTGACTAGGTACCAGTAGGTACCTACCATTTACGATCAAGAGTACTTTCTCCTTCTTTGCCGCATCATAAGTATTCCAAATATACGAACTCGGTACCTACGTGTAAACTTGTTAATACTTACGCACTTCGAACACATTCCGAAATGGACTTAGCGTTATTCTTATCAGCTTTGCCGACCTCGTCATTCAGCGCATTGACGATTTCTTCACCAGTATCGTTGACTAGTACTTCTCCATTCGAGAGCACAAAATACTTCTTATCAGGTTCCGGTACTCCAAGCAGACCAAGGGGATTGGCTAGTTCGAAAACTATGTTGTCTTTTTCGCCGTGGCACCTGGAAAATGAATTGTCATTAGGTTTGGGAGCATCAAATGTGTTTCGTCCCTATCTACTGTCAGCTCTAAATCTCATATTAGTTCTAAAACGTCCACGCCTCATTCTTTCGGCGCAAGCTACTAATTACTTATTGTATTCTTATTAACTTTGACAAACAGCTTTAAATAATACACTGTAGTACCCAAGTTTACTGTACATTTCCGTGTGTGCCAAGTACCAGCCCTAGTACCTTGAGGCTCATGACAGTCTGTGAAGATTTCTTTGCCATCCCTATATTATTCTTAAATAAATGTACCTACTCTAAATAGGCTTACCGACTTTACAAATCATCACCTATATCGTTCACATAGCTCCAAAGTTCCGTCTATATCAGGGGTGGCCAACCAATCGATGGCCAAAGATAGAGCGGTCGATCGCGAAAGGAAATAAAATGTTTTGATCGGTATTAAAATTTCCCTTAAGGTTGACATTCACATAATCAACTTATAGCTACTCATGATTTTTTTAATTTGATAGAAGGAAAGAAAGCACAAACTTCTCATTATTTTTTTGTTACCTATTGCTTTTCATTTTAACTATTAATAGATAATATAAAAAGCTATGTAATTATTGTTTTACAAGAGACAAGATCACAAGAGGTCGGAATTTTTTTAAGAAGAACACCTCTAAACAAATTGACCACCCCTGGTTTATTATATCCTTTCAAGAATTCTGTTGGACTAGGCTTGTTACCGGATGCTTTAAAATTCTATAAGACACCCATATTTTTACAGTGTATTCTTACCAAGCAGCGCCTAAGTCAATTGCTGCAGCGCCGAAATCCACTGTCCATATCCTTCCTCCGATTCTGTTCGCCGCCTCCAGTCCCAGCACCTTGAGTCCCGCGTCGTGCAGTCTCCGAAGTGCGGCGATGCCGGACGCGCCGCATCCTATCACGATCACGTCCATTAGTTGCCTGAAAAAGTATAAAGAGGAGAATTTTAGATCTCAAGGGTATATTATGAATAAAAACTAATTGATTTTTCAAACTTTTGCCAGTGGTTGAACATTAATAAGTAATTATGTAAATGTAGTACTCGCTATAATCACGGTTTATGCTGAACCAATATATCGGTTAGTTACCTATGTACATAGGATAATAAAAATTGTGTAAAATAGGATAGGATAATAATAATAAAAAGTAATAAAATTGATATGTAAACATAGGTACATATCAATTTTAATAATTTGTTTTTTTCTAAAAAAGACTTCTTTCAAGTAGGTCCAAAAAAAAAATTAAGGGTAAGGTTGCGCAAGTCGCAGATATATATTTCTTTATCTTGCTGTCAACACCAGCACATATATCATGTATCCAGCCCTTACATTAAATACACTGAATCATACTTTCTTTACGATCTTCTTCACATAGTTGACATGTCTTTGTTATTTTTGTTCCTTTTATCTTTTATTTGTTATTTTATAGGGACTTGATGATAAAATAAATCCATTGTCGGGTTTCTTATTTTTTTTGATAACCGTTGTTATACAGGGACAGGCGACAAAACGTTCAAATTACACTTTATTTGTTGATAGAAAGGAAAAAATTCAATCCAGCACTATTGACATAACCTAAAAAACTGCGATCTTTTGGCTATGCTTAAATAAATGCTAGAATAAGTACTATGAAAATAGACACTAACCGAAAAAAAAAGCATCATCATCACATTCTTTATTGTAAGGCCTTACAAATGAACCCGAAAATTTTAAGAATGTCCACAAACTTACTTTATTATTTTCCAATCACAAAAGTCGGGAAGCTACCCAGTGTGACCGTTTTAAAAAATGGTGATCTACTAAAACTACAAGGTGCCAGTACTAAATAATACCAAAACACATGCTGAATTATACTAAAAATATACTAAAATAAAAATAAAAAGTAGAAGAGGAAAAATTGAATTAAAACACTTATTATCAGTTACTTTTTTTAATTTTACCAATTACACACCTTCATTATACAGACATATTAAAATAATAATAAATATTTACAATAAGTTTTATTACAAATAGTCAGTATTCGACGGATTATTTTTTACCATATCTTTCGATGGGTCAAATGAGACACAACCTACACTCCCTTCACTTAGACCTTGCTTAACATGCAACAGGCACGCAATATGTTTAGCTAGAAACCTGTTTCTGTATTTAGTTTTTATATGATTAACTTTTGAAAAAATTCTTTCGCATTCAGCGTTTGAAATGGGTATGCACATTAGACATTTTACAAAATTAGTCAAATTTTTGTACTTAGGAACATTTTTACTGTTAACAATACAACTTAATTTGCTCCAAAACTGTTCAACATTTACAGCACTAGCACTACTACTAGAACCACACATCAGGTTTTGTACCTCTGAATCATATTTAATTTGACGATATTCCTCGTCAATTAATTGTCTTACTGTATCATTTGTAGTAATGTTCGGAAACCTGTTCATAACGCTGATAAGAGATGTAAAATTTTCATAAGCCGCTACTTGTGGGTCTATGAAACGTAACTCGGAAAATATTTTTTCATTAATGGGAAATCGACATTTAAGTTGAGTACATAACTCTATCAAAAAGCTTTGACACCTTTTTAAAAAGTCTCTAATTACGATACTACTGTTACTTGGTTGATTTCTTAACAGCGCTATTTCATTAGATACTTTTATACCTAAGTATATCTCATGTAATTCTACAAAATTTATATTACTATTAGGATCTATGTCCTCAATAGCAGTGGCACGAATGTAGCTGCTTTTCATGTAGCAACTTAATATTGTTTTAAACATGTCAGTCAAATCCAGATAAAAAGTATGAACAACACATGCATTACCTTGAAAAATTATGTTAAACTTGTTGACTATATGCAAAATATAATCTAAAAACAAAAAGTAGAGCTTTATTTGTTTATTTTCGAAACTTTCATGTAAAAAAATCGCCGAATGGCTAGGGTTATGTTCTACGAGATGTTCTTGCTGAAAATACAGCTGAAGTGCATTCCACTGTTCTACTATGCGATTTACACAGCCGTGTAGGGAGAGCCAACGTATGTCGTAGGGACGTAAAATATTGTGATGCTCTGATTCTACAAAGGTCTGAAATTCTGCAAATTCTCTTTTGCGTTTGCTACTATGGCCAAAATAATTATAGACTTCTTTCACAATTTGATCCAATGCTTTAGGCAACTTTTTACAGGCATAACTTACAGCTAATGCTGATGAATGACATGCACATTTTACAAAAATACAATTAGAATTGACCGACTTAATCTTTGCAACCACACTATTATTTCTGCCAAACATTACATTTGTTGTATCAGCTGCAAATCCTAAAATATTTTCAATGTTTAAATTTAATTCTCGCAAACTTTTACACAGTGAGTTAAAAATATTTTCAGCAGTTTCACTTGATAGATTCACAGAACATAAAAATTTGGTTTTTAATGTATTATCCTGAACGCTATAAAACTTTATTGCAATGGCAAGTAATTTTTATGTTGTAATGTCTGTGCTTTCATCTATAATTAATGAAAAAGTAGCAGCATTACCTGATAAACTTGACGTATTTTTTATATCGGTTAATAACTGCTTTTCAAATGATGGCGCCACTACGTCGTAAACTAACTGAGCAGATTTAGTGCGTTTGCAGGAAAAACCCTTTGCAATTTCCGAATCATAAAACATTTTGCTGAATAAATCGCTGAGATGATCCATGGCCCGAAATGGTATGTTATGTTCTACCAAGGCTGCACAAAATATAAGCTCTGCTTTTCTTACTTCTTCAGATATGGGTCCTTTCCTTTGAAATAATTTATCGATCTGAAAATAAACAGTATTTGATTAATTTTCCTGTCGTAAAAAATAAGTAAAATAACTACCTATTTCTTATCTTGGGAAACTAGTGTCTCATTCAGTTGAAAATTAATATTCTTGATAAAAATATTACATATGTTTGAACCCTGCAAAACTATCTTTCCATCCCACAGAACCAGTTCGGCATGTATGTATACCTACACTTTCATTTATGAAAATTTCAAAATTCAGCTTTCTGAAATCGCTTGAGAATCGATTATACATGTGTGTACAACTGTACATGTACACTGGCCAAGATCCATCGGACATCCTGTACAAGTAGGACAATTAATTTATGTGCCAAAAAAAATAATAAGGGACACAATAATCTTATAAATATGTTAATGGGGGCATAGCTTTCTTACCTTGGATTGTCCACTATAATGTATAAGTTTCTGCCGATGTATAAGTATAAGTTTCTGCATGACTTTTAATTGTTGCGATTCTGCTCAAAAATGTTGCTCCACAAGTTTTACACAAGGCGTTCTCACTATTTTTATCTTTTGTCAACCATGACGAAAATTCAGGATTTTGTTCCCACTCAGATCTATATTTCTGATCGTATTTGCGCTTCATTATCTTCACTACACACGCACGATAACACAGAGAGACATAAATAAAGAACAAAAAAATCCGTGGTCCCTTTTATACTTATTGCTAGGAATATTTTTTTAAGTTTCAGTAATTCCCCGCGACGTAGAGCATGTAACGTAGATATGTAGCTAAAGCACGATTCGCGGTTTTGTTAGCATTAACCGTTCGAAAGAGACAAAATGATACAGTTGCGGTAAACATCAGACAAAGACAAAATTATGTGAACGAAATACGAACGAATGGAAATTAGTGTTGCCCGCCCAACCCAAACATATATCAATAATGTGTTTAAAAATGTTGAAAGTTTAAAAATGTACCAAAAAATACCAGAATATGAAAGGATACCAAAAAAAAACTAAATTAGTTTTACGGAGCCCAAATTATACCAATTTGGTACTGAATATACTAAAAACGGTCACACTGAAGCTACCTGTTGTTATTGTTTACTCGCTCGACTGAATAGTTCACTTTCACATTATTAGATGTCGCCACTCACCTAGCGTGTATGAGTAACCAGATATTACTGGAGTACGACTTAGCCTGTGGTGGTACGTCATACGCAACCTTACTTAATAACAAATCAAACCGAATAATTTATTTTGCTAGAACATAGGTAACATAGGTAGTTTTGTATACAAACAGAAGTGCGACTCATTCTAATATGTATTGTAAATATTTTTAATTAATCTTCGATTATGTTTTGCCATAACAGGGAGGAAAAACCCCTAACTACCAGGATAAATAGATATATGCGATACTCTATTGCCTCTACCTTTACTGTCCAAAGATGGAGACAATATTAATTACCTCTAAGTTACCATGTGAATAATGTCTAAGATGGATGCTAATCGATAAAAGTCAAACTACGAACATATATTTCTGTAATTTATCAATATGTCGCAGATGGAAAATCTGGAATTACGAGAAAAAAATTGTTCAATCGGCTGAAACTTTGAAAGAAAATTTGACTACAAGAATTACCCGATCGGAAGTAAGGGCTAGACTTGGAGCATGTATCCGACACAGGTCAGTTTGAACGAGATATTTAAGTTTAGTTTTAGTTTTAAGTTAAGAAAGACCTCAGTGTTAACAATCCCCAAAAAGTGTAATTTATCTGTTTATGTCTAAACAAATAAAAGAACAATGAGCCCAGTACTTGAAGCGGCTGTTTCCTGGAATTGTCGGAAATTCTTTGATGTTTGTATCTCGTCCGTTAGCCGCCAAACTAAGCTTGTTATTTATTGTGTTTTTACACTTACTCTAATAATTTTTCTTTAATTAAAGCGACTTGCTTCACGTATTTGGTAATTTTCATTGTATTTTATTTAGTTTTAGCGTCCCTCATTTATTATTCTTAGTTCTTCTAGATTGTTTTACATTCGTATCAGTTCACTGCATTACTCAACTAAGTTTTGAAAAAAAAAAAATCAACTGGAAATCTTTAATTAACAAAATAATTGAGTTTTATTGATGGTAGGTAGAATTATTTGAGAAAAATACAAAATCTTATAGAGCTGCTTGCTAACGAGCGAGTTTTTGTCTTCTTCTTTTATGGCAATGGTGCAAATTAGCACCATTGCCAGTGTCAAGTGTTCTTCGTTAAATCAAAACAATTTAAAACACATCTTGTCAATGTCCAGTCCCGTCGAAGTAGGTAAGTCGGGAGTAGCTCGGTGAAGTGATAGTAGGTTTGCTAAAGACAAAAGAGGACACCTTGGAAGCACACGAAAAACGCAGTCCAATGCTTTTGATTATCAGAAACAATGCACGAAAACCACAAAACATACAGTACACAATTTTTACAATATTCAAACGACTTCAAACTTCTAGAGTTCCCGCCAATAAGACTGACGACCGTAAATAAAATGGAGTTGTCAGAAGTTTTCGTGCCACTTGGTATCGCCCCAGCGCTCTCTTATTTCCATCGACACAAGAGCCCTTAGTAACGCGTTTTTACTAATTTTAACTTCATAACCATCTCAAGTTAACTAAATGATTTACAAAGTATTTCCGACCAAAGTATTTATTTGGATTTTGCAATTTGCAAGACAGTAAAATAATGACTCGAACACGACAAATAGCGACATCTTCAGTTTCCCTTCAACAAATATTGATTTACATACCCTTTTCTCTTAACTGCATTAATTTTGTTTCTAATTTAATCCGTATTGTTAAGTAATTCCTTTGCTACTTTTCAGACTTCCTAACATAAGACTGAAGTGTTTATTTGTACTTATTATTGCCGACGACTAAAATCAGAACTATTTATTTCGGTACATACGTACCTAATTTATAAGGTTCGTCATAGAAGATGGCGCCACCGTGATCAGAAGATAAAGGTTTGCTATTCTCTATCAGGTAAAGATAAAGGTCTAGTATTTACGGCTCATTTACATGTTATCTCAGAGTTATATCATAGCAAATCAAAATAGAGTTTATTGTAGCTTCATCTGTATCAGTTTTGTAACGGACAAAAACAATTTCATTTGTAAAGATCATTTTTAGCGCCAACAAAAATGTAGGTATGCGTTAATTTCATGATGAGTAAGAGAAACGGCAGGTTTATTAGGTACCTACTTTGCAGACAATTTGCAACAGGCGAAATCGCGCAATTTTTGCTGTCAGATTACGAATTTCGTATACGAAAATGAACGACAAACAAAATGTCACGGTCAATTCTGATATTTATATATCAGTCTGGTTTGGTAATTTATGGCTGCCTGATATAATTCGGGCATTTTGAATTAAAATTATTGTTTCATCTTTTAATTCTCTGGTGATTCTCGTTTAAAAATTACCTCATTTGAACGCTAAATCCATATATCAGAATAGTATTTAATCTAAAGCAATTAATCATTATTTTAATTATCATAGCTACATAATAATCTACTTGTAGGTCGTGTTTAAGATTTAGATAGGTATTTAATGCAAAGCCTAATTCTACCCCTACTTGAGAGTAAGTAGAAGTAAAAGTTTTTTCAAATCCACTCAATCCAAATTTCCAAAGGAAGCGGAATCGAGGGCGTGCCAACGTTAGATAAATTAAAGTTAGATAAATAAATTAGACAAGGTTATGGAAATTTATTTCCTGATCGAAATCAGGTTTCAAGTGTGTGATGCCGCGCCTGTACCCACATTAAATATTTTTCGAAAAAAATCTTGATATAGAGCTCAAAAAAACAATTTTTTAAATGTT
Source organism: Sesia bembeciformis (assembly GCA_943735995.1). NCBI lineage: Eukaryota > Metazoa > Arthropoda > Insecta > Lepidoptera > Sesiidae > Sesia > Sesia bembeciformis. The sequence continues at coordinate 13,307,966 of OX031040.1, forward strand.
TATCTGTTTGACTGTCCATCTGTCTCTAGCTGTCTAGTTATACTTAGCTCAAGTGCCGGGTCAACATTAAGGCTACTTTTTATCCAGATCAATTATAAAGTATCTAAGGGAATCAAGCTAACCTACTATACTCTAACGTGCTAGTAAAATAACAAAATAAGTTACTCACGACATTCTTTAAATTCAAATACACACAAAATAAGTTAAAAATAACAATTTAAACGTTCACTCGCGAAGAAAAACAGATTCACACATAGTTTATCGCACCAGAAAGTGACCCTAAGTCAATAGGTATATGAGATTATATCTCATTGCGTAATTTATCATAATAGATGATATTAAAGCTATCCTAATATTGATATGCGATCTCTCTTACGCAATATTTTTGTTTACAAAATAAAAGAAAATAAGCAGTACTTAGGTACTTTTTAAATATGTTTTTTTTGACACTGGGTATACATATTTTTTTAACAACTTAAGATATTCGAAATCGATTCATGAAATATAAGTCTTGAAAAATGACAGTTAAAAGCATGTTTTCTTTTCTTTTTCGGAATGGCTAAATTCTTGTGGCCCTAATAGCCTTTCAAGAGTCACCGCACATACTTATATAAAGCAAAAAATGTCCAGAAATGAGTCTAAGGGCTCCCTCGCCGGCGAACCGACGGAAGGAACGGACTTCGGCTTAGGGCGTTGCATTGGGGGGATACCGCGGGATCGCGAGTCGGTGAGAAGCGCCCAGGCACGTGCCGATACCTGGTAAAAGTGTTGGCTGAAGGCCGGTGTGTTTGGACGGTGTAGTACATTCAAGTATGAGTGACTGAGATAGCGATAGCTTCCCATCTCAAGTATTCTCAAGCTCATACCGAGTCATACCTAATTAAGAAAATAATGATATGCTTTGTTTTTTTTGTATAATATGGATTTATTTTCAAAAAATATTTGTAAAATTTTCAAGTCAACTACCCGTATCTATTTATGGTTTCAGGTTTTGGAAGGTTCGATTACAACCCGTATATAGGTAACTATGGTATCACATCGCCACAGCCTGTATTATAGGATAAATTACGAGCACTGAGTAAATTGATATGAATTATTACGTATTTTTTGAAAAATACTATCAATTTGCGTGCTTAATATTTAGCAAATAAATATGTCAAAAAGTCAAAACTTTATTTTGTTTGCAGAAAATAATGCGTTGTCATGACAATTAACTTAGATTAATGAATTGAAAGACTATGCCATCTGTAGGTATTGTGGTTAAACGTTTCTCGTTCTTCTTTCAGAGCCGTCTTCTAACGAAGTTTGGCAATCATCGTGGCTTTTTATACCTACATTTTCGAAACTAGTTAAAAGTTTACACTTGTCCAAATACACGTGTTATGTCGGAATATGTAATGTCACGTGATACATTTCCATTATCAACCACAAAACTGTGTTACGCAACGTATTTATCTGACAGTACGTACTGCTGTACTCGTAGTTGCAAAAACAAGCGTACGGCATAGGCGTACATTTGTTGATGAGTATAGACTCATCTACAAAGATGTACGAGTACGGAGTATCCATTTGTGAAGTCAACAGCTTGCGGCATCGCGCTGGGACCAGACTTGCAACATTCTAGGACCCGCCTTTGACACCAAAAGAAGCCGAGATAGCCGCTTGATAGTAGGGTGAGCACTCGATACTGATAGTTAGGGATAAGTATAAACTGTTTTGCTTTTATTGCTAAGTGTCCGTGTCCTACCGATCGAGGACCGGATAAAGACTCACGATGGTTTACGTCGGAGCCCTTTTAAGGAGGACAACTTTTCGATGCCATCAAACTTTAAAAACCACATAACCGAGGGGTTGCTTGTCCCCTTTAAAAGTGGGCTCAGCAAACCCGGTTAGTCAGCGTGACAGTTTATGGCACATTCCTCATGTACACGACAATGTGCATATGGAGGCCCATGATCAGCAGTGGACGAATAAAGGGCTGGTTACTGGTTACGCTGGATACTGTCCATGGACTACAGTATCCACTTACCATCAGGTGAACTGTATGCTCGCCTGCCGCCTAGTGTGGGTTATTAGTTGGAGTATTGTTATTATTTAGTTACAAAAATGATGGTAACCCTACACAAGATGCGACTTTTTGTTAACACAGGACTAACGCCCGTGCCGCAATGTCCCATGAGTAAACTCATGCGGCAATGCTTCATTATGTAAGATTTATCAAGTTAGCACAGCTGTTCGTGTATGGCCGGTGAAGTAATTATGAAGCTATAAAGGTAAATAATGTTTACATAAAACATTACTTTGTATAATTAAAATGTGTTAAATTTATAAAACTATTGACTAATAAAGTATGCAATAAACGTAATAAACCGTACTGTAATTCATAGACGTAGATGACGTGTTCAGTTGTTTCCGGATTAGCCGATGGCCAATGTTTTCGTAATGTATCTGTACAATGTTTTAGTGTGCGCTGGGGCGTTCGAGAACCCAATTGAGGATTATCAAGTTTACGCACACTTAAACATGTTTACGTACACGTACGAGCACAGCCACTACTAAGCCTTCGTGAGAGGAAGGAACTATATGCGCAAACTACTGTTTTTAACCGACTGGAAAATGTCAGGAGCAATAACAATACAAGTGATCGCCCGTGGTTCGATCGCGTTAGTTTATCGTAGAAAAATAATAGTTAAATAAAAAAGTTGTTCTGTTTGGTAAATTCTGCATATCTGCTTATATGCTAGCGTTTGTGATCCTGTATTGATGTTGGCATGTACCACGGATGTCCACGGCGACAGTATCCACTTACCACAAGGTGGAATGTAAGCTCGTTTGTCACCTTGATTCCATAAAAAATAAATTGGGATTCCCTGCGTTATAGGTCAGATATTATTCCCTGGTGTATTAAACAATTGTGTATTCGATCGGGAATCGAACCCACAGTAGGCAGGAGTACCTATTGGACTAATCGATCGTCAAATTATAATTATTTTTTCGAATTAAACTGCTTTAAAATGGCTCTACACTCAGGCCGTGAAGCCCCGCGAATAGCCTCGAACGCGAATGTGGATAGTTTTCTCGGCTTCTCACATGTTCACAGCTCTTGCTTCCCGTACGGAGTCGGCAAGCTGTGTTCACATGAAAGGGTTCGCGGGACCGTACCGAGAACGCTTTCGCAACTGTGAGTTTATAGAGATGTTCTCGGGACACGCAGGTTCACGGCATGTATATGAGATACAGGCAGCTTCCGTAAATGAGATCTAGATATAATTTATTTCTACATTTATTTATGTTTCAATTTCATACTGGTTTTAGAACAGAAAATATATAGTATCAACATGTACCTAAGTAGGTATATATATAGCTAAAGTATTTTTTTGATTGAAATTTGTATTAACAGGCTAAGATTATTTAATTTTAGGGAGCATTGTTTTTGATGCCGCATTTAATTTTCCAGCAGTATGTAATTACGATGTTTTACCACAAAATAAAGGAAGGAAACGTTATCGGATATAGCGAGTAGGTAAAGGATTTCCGCCGGTACCGCAAAATTTGACACCCCACGTGCGCGACAGGCGTGGGTCACAGTAAATAATACTTAGGAAATGTTTATAGATATCTTATTTTAAAGATTGTTCCTTGTTTCCTAACTGTTCCTTTCTGTTTATTCGCCTCTTCACAATTGCTAGTTCGACTCTTATACGGTTTATACTATTGGACAGGATAGGTATTATTGTTAGTAATTTGATAATAAATAATTAGAGAGATTTTTCGATAATATCATCAGCAGCAATTTTATTATTCTAACTCCTTTGAGCGCATGCGCATGAGCGGTGTACGGTAGGTCAAACTAAAAGTTCTTCAAATTCAAATTAAATTTATTTGCTTAAATCAGGTAACTACAGATGACACTCAAATTATTGTACAGCTGTTTTGTAAACATAAAGTAAACGTAAGTCATGCATTACTAATTATTATCTCTCATTAACATATTGTGTTATTAATTGTTTATAATTACAATAATGTCTCTTAAATAAACTATTTTCTAAAACGTCATAACTCATGAAATAAAACTTCAATAAATTATAGATTAGCAAATATTGTTTAATCAATAGTCTACGATATCAGCAGATACGGGCATCATTAGGTATTGGTATCAGTCAAGTTCAAACTATTTTACACGATCACCTACGGGTAAGGAAGCTTTATGCTATATGGATTCCTTACATACTTGAGCGAAGCTCAAAAATACTGCCGCGTGGAATTTTTGTGACACGTGAAATGGTTGAAAAATTCGAGAATGGTCAGTCAAATGCTGTTTTTGTAGGAACAGGTGATGAAAGCTGGATCTACTGCTATGAGCCTGAAACTAAGAGGCAATCTGCGTAATGGATCTTTCCTTCCGAAAGGTTGCTGACGAAAGTGAAGAAAGGATGGAGTGCTGAAAAAAGATGATTGCCTCCTTTGGCAGATCGGGTCACTTTGTATTATAATTTTAGAAAATAAAAGAACAGTAACTGCGGACTGGTAGGTGTACAGCTGCTTGTCTACTGTTTTGAAAAAGTCAAAGAACGTCGCTCACGAAGCAGAATGATCCTCCGTCACAACAATACCCCAGCTGACTTCGCCAGACAAACGAAGCCATGTTTGCGTACTGTAAATGTAGAGTACAGTCCCGACTTTGCGCCCTGTGATTTTTATTTATTCCTTAAAATCAAGGATAAACTTAGAGGAATTCGTATTATGAATGCAGAAGTGGCAGTAACGACCTTCCAAACGGCTGTTGAAGAGGTGCCTTAAGAAGGATGGGCTGAATGCTTCACACAATGGTTTCATCGCATGAAAGAGTGTATCGATTGTCGCGGAGAATACTTCGAAAAGCAATAAAACAACTTCCATCTTTATATCTTATTTCATATTTGATATTCTAAAAACTTCCATCGTGTCACCCAATTATAGCCTTAAAACGCCACGCTGGACAAGCGGGTTGGTGATTCCACTCTTATCAGTGGTGTACTGGTTTTTTTTTTTTTTGTACGAACGCGGAAGACGAGCATACAGTTCACCTGGTGGTAAGTGGGTACTGTCGCCCATAGACCTCCACGATACATGCCAACATTAGTCCAAAATGACAAACGATGGCACGCTCCTAAATGCGCTGCCTACCATTGGAAATATAGGAATGGATTTCGAGAAAGGGTTGAGTAAATGGGGAGGGATAGGATGGGAATGGGCTCTGGCACATCTCACTCACTACCGAAACACGTACATACATTGAGGAACATGATACAGTGGGAAATGCAGTACATTTCAAGGTAGTATTCTGTGAGAGAGGGGTAACGAGGCCAGTCGAGCGCGCCCAGCGGCTGTTGGATTGCAGCGTGCACTCTCCCCCTCCCTAAATGGATACGTTGTATCCTGGTGTAGTTCGTCAGGGTTTGTGAGAGCTGCATTGTTGATAGTTTTCTTTTACAAGACCTGTGAGAAGAGATGGGGTGGTGCTATTCAATAGCCGCCCGACAAACACTTTCCGGAACTTATTTAAAGAAGCCTTCAAATAGTTATTTTTTTTCTTCAAGAGCAAATTTGACGCATCTTGCAGGCGATTAATATTTTTTGTGATAACTCGATACACATCCACCTGTCTGTCAGGTGCTACGGACGGACACGTGGCAAACTGCTCAAAACCCAGTAATTACCTACAATTTCTCTGGAACTGAATCGGCGGTGTCAGGATAGAACAATTGACTGAATATGATATGATTTAGGCTTAGATACTGAATAATTAGAGAAGAAAACTAATTCATTATAAAAACATGTCTCCCAATTTATTTAAATAAGATTTTACAGATATAACTAGCTGTGCCCGGCCACGCGTTGCTGTGGCTGCCCAACAGATGGCGCTAAGGGTGGACAACCCTTATCACTAAGGGGTATGAAAAATAGATGTTGGCCGATTTTCAGACCTACTCAATATGCTCACAAAATTTCATGAGAATCGGTCAAGCCGTTTCGGAGGAGTACGGGAACGAACATTGTGACACGAGAATTTTATATATATAGAGATTGTGAGAATATTAAAAGATTTGTGTGTCTTTTGAACTTCAAATATTTATGGTAATATTATAATGGTTGAAAAATTGCCACTTTCTGTAGGTCGCTTTTCGTCAACGTAAGAAGATACTATTATGTATTGGTGAGATTATCATATGTAGGTACTATTTCAACTGATTTAATTTATAGTGGATATATAAAATATATAGTTTTGTTTATATAAACTAAACTTTATATAATAAATATCTTAGATGTCCCTGCCGTTTTTAGCAGTTATTGATTTCCTTAAACAATGAAATATTTCAGAATGAAACATTGATTTCAGAGGAAGGTAGGTACCTACTCTTTGCAGTTTCATTTTTTGTATTTATAAGGGTTTTTGACAAGGTTCAATAACTTGTTTTCCGGCTGTGGTGAAAGAATTAATGGGACGATACTTGTAAAACAATAAGCGAAAAATTACTTTCTCTTACGAAATTCACAGCTGAGAAAGTGGGATAAGAAGTTAAATTTATTAGGTAGGTAATTAGTTAATTTACCTATGCATTCACTCGTTCTAAATTTAATTACAATTAAAAATATTAATATGTTTCTCTAATTGGATTCGGTTACTTAAATAGTAAATAATTTGTAACAACACCGCTCTATAGCAAACGAAGTGCGCATTCCAATACTTATTCATTAAAATTTGTTTAGTAAACAGTTGTTATTTTTGTATATACCGACTGACATTTGTTTATCGTTTTCCATTATTCTATTGTCAGGGGAGGTGAGTTAAGGAGACGAGAGGTGGTTGCACGCAGTATGCAGTTGCACCCTATACCGGTATGATTGACATAATTACGCTCAGACGCAGGTAAAGAACTAGAGAGGGGGCCGGGGACTCGACCGCCAGTCTTGTCGCAAGCGTTGCCCGTGCGGCCGCGTCGCGTGTTTTTTCTACGAACCAACTCGAAACCGGCCCGGATGCCGAGGAACCAGTCGGCGGGATGGCAAGCCACGGCGTGAGAACTGCGCTATGTTGAAGCATGCACAGCGGCCGCCGGTGGCTAACGATGCCGACCACCGCTACCAGAACATGCCGCGGCGGCCGCACCACCACCTGTCCCTCAACGTATCCACCTTGGATTCTTCCAAGCATTCGGTCGGAGGGACGTCGGCCAGCGTTAGCCCTGGCGCCCAGCCACCTATCACGACGACAGCTGCTCCAGTAACCGTCGTCGCCCCGATCCCGGTGGCGTCGCCCCTAAAAATCGCTAATGGAAACGCGACTGGATTACCTTCGTCACGACGTTCAACATCCCGGGCGAGGAGCACGCGAGCGGCCACGGAGGAAGCTTTAACGTCTCTAGCTCTACTCTGCCTCGTCAGTTTGTTACTGGCTTTATTAGCCCTCCTGTTTTTACTGAAAATATCAGCGCCGGCGACAAGTGCTCCTGAGGAGTTTGCAGTGGTGTATGAAGTGACGTTAGCATTGTGTGCGTTGACGCTCTCCCTAAATCTTTGCTGTCTCCTTGTGTGTGCAATACAGTTCCTCTTCGCTGTGAAATTGGTACATTCGCCCTCGGCGCCTAACGGAAGGTAAGTGTTGAATTTTGAATTGACAGCAAAATCAATCATTAATCAAGTTGAGGCCCCATAATAGCGGCTTAACCGTTAAAAATAACTTAAAACTGGTTGCTTCCATCATTATCTTCAAGGCTTAAGCTGATTTAACAAATAATGGTACTCGTACAAATATTTGTGGTGTCACACAACTTCTCACAGGAGAACATGTTAGAACAGGCATTTAACCACGAGTGACGAGCTATGGCGAAAGCTCGCAACTCCAAACAGTCTTATCTCAATTCAGGTTATCTCTCAACGCATAACTGTAAGGAAACGTGAAGTTTTCGACTCGACTATCGACTTAATATTATCGTATTTCGTTTAAATTTAATTAATGGGTGTCGCAACGCCTTGAACCGTAACTGTTTCTTAAGGTTTCTTGACTTCTAACGCTCATCTCCATACTTTGAAGACCGAATTTTATTTATTATTAGGCGAGTTCAATGTTTATCTGAAGTTAAGAGGCAGGTGTTAACGGTCCCCATTGGCGGTTATTTGTGAATGGCTCGGTAAAAAATGTTCCGCATTCATCGGTTGATTCTATACGATAATTTGCCCGCACGCGCGTTTATCATTATTGTTATCTTGAGAATTTATAGGAATTAGCATTACCTATATCACTTATAGACGCATGAGAATCGTTTATAAACCGTTAGATCCACATTATCTGCGATGTTCTTTCCGGTTGCTGGCTGCAAACTATTATAACTGGAGATTATCTCTCGTATTAACATACTAATATTTTACCGTCTATTAAAACTTCTGTTTTAATTTTCAACTTATATGATATATTATTGTTTCAATTCAAATGCGATAGGAAACTAACCGTACCTACGCGAACAGAGATAAATGAAATGACAATCATACGTATTTATAATATTACTGTAGATACTGTATCCCCACGGTACCCGACAACCATTTGCAATTCATCATCAAAATTGACAGTCAGTTACTTTATTGAGACAAGTTTACAGTCAATTGTCATACATAACCAATGCTTAACAAATCCCATAGTGAACTGCAATCATTTTAAAAGTAATGAACATTCTGACAATAACTGATAAAACTTCAGTTTATGGATCACTATTTTGTTTGACGCGTAGACTCATAGGTAGAAAGCATTCGACATCTAATCGCCATTTGTCTTCCGCGTTTAAACTTAGGTATACCTGTGTCTGGTGACCGCATAGCGAAGGGAGCACTAGAACAGTCTTTACTTTACGATTTGTTACATCACTATTGTTAGCTTTCCGTTTCTGGCAATACATATGATCCTGAACAGTTTCCTGGTGGTAAAACTCAAGGTATATATATAGGAAGTTGGGAAGATAGTTTATTATCATTGAGTAGGAATCTGCGAGTCGATGAACACTTGTATAACTGCGATCATTGGTCTATTGTAATCGCATGATAGTTTTAGTAGCAAATTGTTGGAAGGAATGTAATAGGAAATCTATAAAACAATGACTAAAGAGATTAACCCGTATATCGGTTTTGAATTTCTAAACAACATTTAGAATCTCTGTCACGGGCAAGTGATTCTAAAATTTAAAAGTACGATGATTATATAAACATAAAATGAAGAAGCTAAAATTAATATCTATATTAATTTAGTCGCGACAAATACCGTATCACTTTCATCTTTTTACAATCAACACATTGAAGAATATTTTTAAATCTAACCGAAGATATTATTAGCAATGACAGAACCAGATCTTGATAATATGACAAAAATGTATTGACGGTTGAAATGCCAATGAGCCAATGAGCCAGTGAGTCCTCAACGGTTTTTGTGTACCTACTTTATTAGATCGTTATTAAAGCAAAATTGCGAGCTTTACGTGTGAATGCAATTGAACGAATGGCTTTATTTTACTAGCACATTCTTATTTAGTCCCAAAGTCCCAACTTTCATGATTCTACCATCACGTCTTTATTAAAATTTCAAGCGAAAACTACTTTTTGGTCGGTTTTAGCACGAAATTATAATTATCTACTTTCTTAGATTTAAACTGAATTGTACTTCGAAAAGTTTAGTGAATGACTTTATAAAGAAAATATGAATGAATAATAAAAAAACAAATCAGTCTCGAGTTATTTATATTTTTATACCATAATCATACAAAAAACCTATCTTTTTGCAAACGCATTTCCATGCCGTTTTTCTTATCCAGCATTCAGTACGGACGGCACGTCCTGTATTTTTTTACTTTTTTGTATCATAGTCGTAGTCAAACATACCACAAAACCAGTTCTAAACGAGAATTAAAATTACAATTTATAGCAAAACGTTGAGCAGGTGCAATCGTTGGAGTGAGAAATATTGACATCACCGTTGAGAGAAGAAGTTTGATGGGAACAGTTTCTAGTATACTACAGTTGCGCAAGGAGTTCTTAAATACGATGTTGATGCAGAGGTCAATGTATTCGAGGCAATCATAATTTTAATTTAAGATACGTGGTAGAGGACAAAAATTTATCAAAGTGCGTTAAACTCAACGAAGTATACGCGTTACGAATTAAATACAGATAAGAATTTGTATGGAAACAACGTAAAGTCGATTTGAAGTTAAGTTGGTAGCTGCATTATGGAAGGAAAAAATTACGTTTGAATGAACTCGAAATAATATTTAAAAATACAATTTGTGAAGTTTATGCAAGAATTTATAATGTTTATGATTTTAAAACTTGAATAAAACTCAGTGATACAGTCTTGATACTTATCCATCCTCTTGTACGTAAGTAATTCTTGTTTAAAACTGATTAATCCGAATACTTACGTGTAATTTGCTCTTATCGACAATTTTGTTCAAATTATAAGGCATAAAAATTAAAAGATCTACAAAAAGTATACATACATACTTCAAAATCTAGTGAGAATGAATACTTTGTCAAATTGAATTGAAAACAAAATTGCATCGACCTTCTCATTGTTATCGAATTACAAATTTAAAAAGAGATCATTCACACGACAACACCTGCATGCAAGGTCTGTTGGAAACTTTATACAGTAACATGTAATAAACTAGCCTTTTGTTATACAAAAATAAACCCCAGATACAGTACTGGAACTAATTCTCAACCATTAGTAAAGAAATACAATTGATAGATCTCACCTGAAGTATTTTTACACCTATAGATATTTTGTAGTCAAAAGAAAACTGTTGAAAACACAGTATTTAACAGTTAACTTTCGATTTGCAGTACACATTCGCATCGTAACGCACAATGTTAAAGTAGAATCAATGGAGATACTGCGTATACAGAAAATCCTAACTAAAACAAGAGCAAGTTTGATTCAAAACTTCCTTCTCACGAGAAAAAATCAATTTCTAAAGCTGTTGTTAGCTTACAAATACTTTATTTATGTAACATGCCTATCGTGAGAAATAGCACGAACAATAGATTTATAGAAGCGTGTTAAATCAATAATACCTACTTCAAGAAAGAGAACTGAATATTTGAATGTGATGTTTCAAAGAGAATCCTTAGAACAATATAAAGTTTCTTTTCAAATAAGTTTTGAAACAGGATCAACATAGTTAACGATATAGTATTAAAATTTTATGTGATAGATATGATGTTATAGGGAGCCATCAAGATTTTGACATCTGTTTTATTAAGAATGGATTCTTTCAGTCCTTTATAAAAAAAAGGATATTTTCTAATAGACGGTACAAAAACAACAAGGAGCCAACAACGAAGAAACTTTTTATTTTTATCACGGAGGAATATGGGTGGAACTAGGAAAATGTCAAGATGTAAGTAAGTATCAACTTCATTCACAAACAAATGAAGTTAGCATTTGTCATCCTTGTCTCCCTTTCACATTCCCCTGCATAGACTATCAGTATTATCTGCAACAATCTGCGTAAGAATTTTGAACTTAACACCAAAATTCTTTTGCATGAATCATCATTCATCGATTTATGTTTTATTCTTCTTACGTCCTTTCACAGTAACTAAAAATACATTGTCTACTGTCTTTTCATTTATCACGCACATGTAATTTGCAATAAACACTTAGAATATTCTGACAAATGTATTTTCCCAAATCTGTGTATGTCAGCTTAAATGGTCCACTTGATTGGTCATCGAAGGAACCTGTACAAAGTGTTGACGTAATTACTTTACTTACGATTCATGCTATACAGAGCTAATTTGGCAAATATATTCTTTTTTAAATCAACAGCCACACAACTAAGTAATCACAACAACATTATTTATGTTCCTTAAAACCAATTAATAAATAAAGACCACTATAGTGGCATATCATGGTCTTTATTATATGCCCTTACAACTAAAGTAACGTAACACAGTAACTCAGTCTATCTGTGTTGAATGAACCTCCCTCGAGGTCACTCAAGCAAATATTCGAGACCGGTTCTTTAAAAAATCATCACGGCGAGGCTGGGCGCGCCTTTCTCGTCTCCATTCTCATGTTTATGCGACACGACATATCAAAACAAAACACCACGAAATTGTGATTTGATTTCGGTCTCCATTCTCATTGGGCAGAAAGAAAAGAAGACAGACTTCTCTAAATGTAACCAGGATTCTGATCAATGATTAATAGATTTTAGTGACGTACCATACTTGTGCGTTTTACAATTTTATTTGTTTTTACCTTTACGTATTTTTATAAGGGTGAATTTATTTATTTTTGTTTTGCTACCCTAACAAAACACTTGAGAAATTTTGACAATAATTTCTTTATTCTAATATTCTGCTATTTACTGTCTAACACTTCTACAAACGTTACTAATATACTTATACTTACTAATATACTAAATACTTTACTAATACGTTACTAATATACTTGTTACTAATACTTGTGAGTTGCCTACGATGTTTTCTATGACTCAATATTATTTATTTACTTTTTTATTCAATTTTGTCGTTAACGCATCAACATTGGAATTTCATTTGAAGATTTCTATCTGATGTTTTTTTACTAAATAACCGAACGAATTGTTATTGAAAATCTTCTACCTTCTATAATAATTGGAAATGCTTTATTTACTTTTATATTTAATTTATTTAGTCAACGCATCACCATTGGCATCTCATTTGGAGATTGCAATCTGATGTTATTCTACTAAATAACCGAAGGAACTGTTATCGAAAATCTTAATAACTTCACATTTAACAAAATGTCGCGTAGACATCTTGAAATTTTACGCCATTTTAAAGTGACGTTATTCGAACTGTTTTCTCCTTTTTCGGTAATATTTGTTTCGTGCCAAAGATTTTTATGTCCAAACTTTCTACTGTTAATTTTACATCTCGAGAGCATCCTTTCTTTTGTGACTGTATATGCAGTTTCAGGGTTTCTAATTTCACTTATTTAGAAACGAATAACAGGTGGTTTTTTCTTGTCGTTTTATTAGTCTTTTCAACTCTAGTATGTAGTTTCGTATTGTATAAATGTTAATTTCCGAATGACATTAACGCCGTACAAAATTCTAAATATGAAACTTTTTAAACCCATACTTTTTACCTGTTACTTCCGTACTACTATTTTTTTTATGGACGAAGGTGGCAGACGAGCATACAGTCCACCTGATTGTAAGTGGATACTGTCGCCCATAGACATTCGCGATACATGCCAACATTAGTCCAAAATGATAAACGTTGGCATGCCCCCGGATGCACTGCCTACCTTTGGAGATATAGGAATGGATTTGGAGAAAGGGTTGGGAAAATGGGAAGGGATAGGATAGGAATGGGCTCTGGCACATCTTACTCACTACCGAAACACGTACGTACATTAGGAAAATAAATGCAGTACGTTTCAAGGTAGTCTTCTGTGAGAGAGGGTAACGTGGACAGTCGAGCGCGCCCAGCGACTGTTGGATTGCAGCGTGCACTCTCTTTCTCAAATACTATGTAATATATTATAGATAATGCTAGCTACAATAAATAAGTATATAATATACTTAATATATTTCTAATATAGCCGCAGGGTCATGTTAATTATATATTTCGCCAAACTGCTGGGCAGTTTATTGATGGACGTGCTCTCCTCAAACCATTTCAAACCCATGCTCAGTTGATATAGTTTACATAAAATATGATGTTAAGTAGGTATGTTAGGTAGGTACCCATAAACATTATTATTGTAAGAAACACTACTGATAAAAACATTATCCGTCAAGTTATTGTCAGATATTTCTTGTGCAGGTTTTGGTATTTTATCCAAAAGTTCGGGAGGATAGTTGATAGTTCATTGAATAATTTTGGTGCTATATGTCGCCTTGTGCGCCGTACGTAATTTAATTAGGAATTAGTTATAATTATAGTTTAATTATTATTTTTTATTATAAGGAATATTGCAGACATGTTAAAAATATTGTAGAAGCAATATAACAAGAAAATAAATTAGTAGAAGAGAATTAAGGTAAAAAGTATAACGATTTTTTAAAAAAATACATTGGAATTGCTTCAGGTTCAGGAACTAGCAGCAATTTTATTATTTACTAGAAAATCTTCACTGAAGTAGGTACCTATATTCATAAAGGTTCGGCAAAACATTTATGTTCCCAAAACAAAACGACGTTTTACTACGAACACTAAAGTATCCATTGGTATTGAATGACCTATCAACTGTATTTAATAGATAATCTCAAATCTAATACTAGTGTTAACCAACGAGTAGGCTTAAATATGGAATTTATGATGGAATCAAATTTCTGACCTAAAAACTGTTCATAATGCAACGCGTAGCGTAAACATTTCGAGCCACGCTGTCTTACATCAAACAAACATAACGTAATGCGGTAAACGAGATATTTTTTGAGGTAATGTTGACAGAAAAAATATTTTCATACGCGTTTGTATTGAAATCATTGTGAAATATCTGCTACTTATTTTGTTTCTCGGTTTTTTTGTAGGTAAGTATTAAATTTTGGAATAACTTCTCGTATAAAATATTTTACAAAATATTGACTTTTTACTTGTGTGCAAATAAGATAGGTGTTGACGACGAAAAGGCTAGGGTACTTAGGCAAACATGTATATAGTTTCGCAAATAGTTGTTAAGTTTTTATGTATATAATATGGAAATAATGGAGTAATCCCTAGTATGTCCCTACATAAATCGTTGGTGCATAGTATAGGTATCGTTGGTGCATAGTGTAATTGAGGACATACTAGGATCTTATCAATGTAAATACGTGTTAGTGATAAGGAAAATAAATGATTCCCCGCGGGTAGCGGGAGGGGTACATAAATGGACAAGTGGAGGGGAGGCCCGACGTTGACCGGCGGTGGAGGAATCCCGCAACTAGCCGCAAGTTGGAGAACCCAATATGCGAATAATAGGCGGACCATTTCCGGTCAAAATCACTTCCGCAGCGGCATCCACTCCGACAAGAACAAGAACAAAGAAGAAAAACAAGTACCTCTGCGCTACCCCGGCTCTATTGAAGAACAAGCCTTGTTGTTTTAATCAAGACACGGAAACACCTATTATACAGTCCACACCCCCCGGCGATCCAGTTGGTGCGGAGTACAGACACTAGCATTCATTCTACTGCGTGTTAGTGCATACGTATCCCGCACATCTATGGTCCTTCGAGCAGCCGGATATTGAATCAAGCAGGTCGTGTTTGAAGACCTCGTGGAATAAGAAGAACGGCGTACGGCGTTATTTATTAAGAAATAGCGGGAAGAGACGATACGGTCGCGTCGTAGGATTATTAAGAATCCCCGTACGATCTACGGCTCTACGGAGAGCGGCACGACGCATCGTACTCGTCCGTACTAGGGCCAATCTTTCAGTTTCACGTCCTGATTTCACGTCTTGGTTTCCTAATCCTGGTTTCTAATCTTGGTTTCCAATCTTGATTTCCGATCTTGATTTCCAAAGACGTTCAAAGACTTGATTGTTTAGTTACGTTGTTCTCACGACGTACCTATTACAATGCCAGCAACAACAAGGTCACAGAGCCGAACGGGGTCGCAGAGCGGAGCACAGACCGCTACGGAGTCAACGTCTGCCACTACAGAGTCTACGGTCACAGCAACCACGAGCACGGGCACGACAGCTACAGGAACCACGGCCACCAGCACCGAGGCCACTACGAAGACGACTTCTACGCGTAGAGAAGAATCGATACGTGGAGACGAGGAAGGCAAAGCGCACGTCGATGATAATGGGACGGCGGACGTCACAATCGTTCCACGGGCCGCAAGCATCGCGGCAAGGTCGCACCGATCTACTGCGTCCGCGAAGAAGAAGGAGCGTCTACAAATAGAACGAACCCTGCTACAGCTGCGCCTGACTGCTAAGGAGCAAGAGATAAGGCTCGCGGAGCTGGGATCGAGCTCTGAAGAAGAAGAAGACGACAAACGAAAAGAAGAATCGTTCCGGTTGGAAAAATGGTTAAATCGGAACGAGGTCCCCCCCCCCATACCCCCGCAGGGGGCGGGGCCAAAGTCTCGCAAGATCTCGCCGGAAAGGAAGGAAGGACGAGGACGGGGAGCTTATACCTCCAACAATGGGGAGGATAGGCACCGAGAACGAAGCACGTCTCGGCCCGCGCGCCCTACTGCAGACATCGTGGAGCAAATGGCTACCGCGATCTCCAAGGCAGTGAAGATTTCGGCGAGGGAGACACCGCGTTATACTATGGAGCTGCCGACGTTCGATGGACAAGGCAGCGCATGGCTGGGGTTGAAGGGTGCCTACGAAGATTCGAAGCACACCTTCACGAAGAGCGACAACCTGGCACGGCTAAGAAAGAGCCTGAAGGGTGTCGCTATAGAGGCGGTGGCAAGTTTGTTTACCGCCCACCGAGAGCCGGACGACATAATGGAAGCTCTCGCAAGGAGATTCGGGAGGCCGGACGCACTCGTCGCATGCGAAACAGAAAAACTGAAGTGCCTGCGCAAGCTAAACGACGAGCCCCGCGACCTCTGCGTGTTCGCCAGTAAGGTGGCCAACGCTGTGGCTACCATACAAGCAATGAAAAGGGACAACTACCTGTATAGCCCCGAGCTAGTACGGGCTATAATGGAGAAGTTCACACCCATACTGAAGAGCAAGTGGTACGACTTTGCAAGTATCTGGGAGCACGAAGTACCCACGCTGAGCCTGCTGTCAACGTTCCTCAACATAGAGGCCGACAAATGCAGTGCCTACGCACCGCCAGAAGTCACCGTTCCCATCATTGAACCTGCGAGTGTGAGAGAGAGGGCGACAAAGAAAAGGACGGAACGAACATACAGCGCCATTAACGACGGAAAAAGAAAACTATGCCCGCTGTGTAAAGAAGATCATTACTTACCTTCGTGCAATCGGTTTGCCGAGAGCGATCTCGACGCCCGATGGGAGGTAACGAAGAGGAACCGCATCTGCTTCCGCTGCCTGTGTAGTGACCATCACCGGGGCAGTTGCCGAGCTAAGCCATGCGGACACAACGGGTGTGGGATGTCACATCATCGGCTGCTACATCGTACACGTCAAACTTTGCCGCCAACAGTGAAGACAGAAGAGCCCAAAGAAGAAATCGTCACGTCAACAACAGAGCTGACCAACAAGGCCACCGCCGCGAACTCATCACCGCATCGACGTCGAGCCTACCTGAAGATTGCGCCAGTAGTGCTTGCCGGACCACACGCGAAGATACACACCTACGCGCTGTTCGACGAAGGCAGCACCGTCACCATCATAGAAGAGGCTACAATCAACTCGCTCGGCATCGACGGGCCGGTTGACACAATGTGGATACAAGGCATCAACGGTGGCGAAATGAAGCATGAAAAGAGCCGCACTGTTGACGTACAGATACAAGGGCTACACTCGGACGGCGTGCACAAATTAAAGGGCGCACGCACCATCGAGCGTCTCAACTTCACATCGCAGACCATCGGGGAAACGGACCTGGAAGACTGCACACACCTGGACGACATCAGGGACGAGCTCACCTACAAGGATGTCCGTCCGAAGATTCTCATCGGGCAGGACAACTGGGAGCTGATCGTCTCACGCCAGGTCCGAGCGGGACGAAGAAACAAGCCGGTAGCGTCACTCACGCTACTAGGTTGGGTGCTACATGGATGTCGCACTTCAGTGTGCGAACCAGTCGCCTTCTGCGGCCACATCAGCGAGAAGTGCGACGAAATGGAGAAGTTAATGAAGAACTTCTTCAAGTTGGAGTCACTGGGCATCGAACCGAGGACAACCAAGAATGACCCGGAGCAGCGCGCCATCGACCTACTGGATAAGCACAGTCGACGGCTACCTGACGGGCGGTTCGAGACCGGACTCCTGTGGAAAGAAGATGACAAGAAGATCCCTAACAATTACGGGGACGCTCTCAAACGGCTGCACAATTTGGAGAAGAGACTCGACCGCGACCCGGCGCTCAAGGAAAAGTACAAGGAGCGTATCGCTAACTTATTAACGTCGGGATACGCCGAGCCTGCGACTACAGCGCCACCTGCAAATAAAACGTGGTACTTGCCACATTTCGCCGTCATCAACCCGGCGAAAGAAAAGATCCGAGTCGTCCACGACGCCGCTGCGAGATCCTTCGGACGCAGCCTCAACGACATGCTGCTATCGGGTCCTGACTTGCTGCAATCACTGCCCGGAGTCGTCATGAGATTCCGCCAACATCCCATCGCCGTGTCAGCGGACATCAAGGAGATGTTCATGCAAATAAAGGTTCGACCGGAAGATCGAGACGCACTACGCTTCCTATGGAGGGACGACGAGCGAGGCAATACGTTACCACAAGAGTACAAGATGACGTCGGTTATATTCGGAGCGACGTCATCGCCGTGCACCGCGTTGTATATTAAAGATCGCAACGCCGCCGAGTTCGCACATGAAGACGAACGCGCCGTCCGAGAGATACAAATGAACCACTATATGGACGACTTCATAACCAGCTTCACAAACGAGAAGGAAGCTGCGAGAGTCGTAAAGTCGGTCGACGAGATACACCGTCGAGCCGGCTTTCAATTGCGCGGATGGGTGTCCAACAAAAAGTCCGTTGTGAAACAATTTACAACGGATCCCGGAGCCACGACAGTCGACATCGGCGGAAGCGAGACAGAGAAAACACTCGGCCTGCTGTGGGAGACAAAGGAAGACTGCATCGGCTTCCGCGTAAATACTACAAGGACACCATCTGACGTCATAGAAGGCAGACGCCCACCCACCAAAAGGGAAGCACTCAGCATAATTATGTCGCTGTTCGACCCGCTCGGACTCGTATCGCCGATAACCACTCCGGCGAAACGACTCATGCAAGATACCTGGAGGTATGGAACGAGCTGGGACGAACCGCTTCCGGAAGAGCTGCAACCAAAGTGGAACGGGTGGATGGAAACGCTGCGCGCTCTAGAGGAGCTTCGCATTCCCCGCTGCTACGACATGGAACCGGCCTCCAAAAGGGAGTTGCACACGTTTGTGGACGCAAGCGAAGAAGCCTACGCCGCCGCCGTGTACTGGAGATTAGAACGAGCAGACGGCAGCGTGAAGATCGCACTGGCCGCTGCAAAAAGCCGCGTCACACCGCTCAAGCCCGTCTCAATCCCGCGGCTTGAGCTCCAGGCGGCAGTACTCGGCGCGCGACTGGCCAAGAACGTCGCAAAGGAGCACGACTTTGAGGCAACAAGACGGGTCTACTGGTGCGATTCACGCACCGCACTCGCGTGGATCAGAGCCGAACCACGGGCTTTCAAAACGTTCGTCGCACATCGTATCGCGGAAATAGAAGATACTACAAAGAAAAAGGAATGGAGATGGCTACCGTCGCAACTCAACGTAGCCGACGACGCGACACGAGCAACGCCCGCGGACTTCAACAGAGACCACCGATGGTTCATCGGCCCGCCCTTCTTACTATCGCCCGAGGAGCAATGGCCAGTCGAAGCAAACACAATAGCCGAACGCACCGGGGAAGAAAAAGAGAAATGCTGCGCAATTACGAACACGACAAAGCGGCATGCACACTTGCCCGATATCACGCGCTTTTCAAAATGGGAGCGCCTGATCCGGGCCACCGCACGCGCTCTACAATTCATCGACTTGTGCCGCAAAAGGAGGCACATAGTAGCAGCTGCGCGTCGCAAAAGGACCATTGCCAACCCGACGTCGGACCCGGCATGGTCAGGAACAAGAAAAGGCGACGCTAAGACTGCACAAAAGGTAGAACCAGCGCGCGGCAAGTGCAAGTTCGTACAGATGGAAGCGCACTATCTCATACGAGCGGAACATCAATGGATGAAGGCAGCACAAGAGGACAGCTACGCATGCGAACGTAAGCGCATCGAGCGTAGCGCCACACCGGCGGGAGACGACAAACTCGCCGCACTAAGTGTGATTGTGGGAACCGACGGACTGCTACGACAAAAGGGAAGAATCGCTGCCGCAGGAGAGATTAGCGAGGAAACGACGAATCCGGCTGTGTTGGATGGTTCACACAGCTATACAAGGTTGTACATAGACCATGTACATAGGAAAATGCACCACGGAGGCGTCGAGCTAATCGTCAACGAACTGCGACAGCGACTGTGCATAGGAAAGATTCGCCCTACAGTAAGGGGCGTCATAAAGGCATGCATGACATGTAAACTAAGGAAGGCGAAACCGACGAGTCCAGCCACCGGCGATCTACCGCACGCGCGCGTAGCACATCACGCGCGCCCGTTCACCTTCACCGGGCTCGACTACTTCGGTCCCATCGAAGTAACCGTGGGCCGACATCGAGAGAAGAGATATGTCGCCTTATTTACATGCATGACCACGAGGGCTGTACACTTGGAAGTGGCAGCATCACTCAGCGCAGATTCCGCCATCTCTGCGCTACGACGATTCATGGGGCGACGCGGCTGCCCAACGGAGTTATGGTGTGACAACGCCACTAACTTTAAAGCCGCGGAAAAACAGCTCACCGAGGCCGCACTCGCCGCGGTCCAAGAGGAAGCAACTGCGAAACACATCGCGTGGCGTCACGTTCCCCCTTCCGCCCCCTTCATGGCCGGGGCCTGGGAACGCATGGTGCGCACGGTCAAAGAAGCCCTACGAGCGACGCTACGCGAGAAGTACCCTAGCGACGAGACACTCCACACATTACTCATCGAGGCGGAGAACACAGTCAACTCCCGCCCACTCACACACGTGGCGGTAACACCGGAGGAGCCGGAGGCGCTCACACCCAATCATCTGCTGCTGGGGCCTAACTCACATGTCCCAGCGCCGGGCGCCTTCACTGCAGACGACGTGAATGCGCGCAAACACTGGCGGCGCGCCCAGCGGCTAGCCGATAACTTCTGGCGCCGCTGGCTCCGAGAATATCTCCCCCTGCTACAGTACCGGCGGGAGCCCCGCACAGTCGGCGAGGCACCACGCGTCGGAGACTTGGTCGTCATATGCGACCCGAACCTACCGAGGAACACGTGGCCCAGAGGAAGAGTCATCGCTACGTACCCCGGGCAAGACGGCGAGGTTCGCATCATCGACGTCCAGACGAGCAACGGCCACATCCTGCGGCGACCGACCAAGAAAATCGTCGTTCTACCAATTAGATCGCGAGACGGCGACGGCGGGAGATATGTTGACGACGAAAAGGCTAGGGTACTTAGGCAAACATGTATATAGTTTCGCAAATAGTTGTTAAGTTTTTATGTATATAATATGGAAATAATGGAGTAATCCCTAGTATGTCCCTACATAAATCGTTGGTGCATAGTATAGGTATCGTTGGTGCATAGTGTAATTGAGGACATACTAGGATCTTATCAATGTAAATACGTGTTAGTGATAAGGAAAATAAATGATTCCCCGCGGGTAGCGGGAGGGGTACATAAATGGACAAGTGGAGGGGAGGCCCGACGTTGACCGGCGGTGGAGGAATCCCGCAACTAGCCGCAAGTTGGAGAACCCAATATGCGAATAATAGGCGGACCATTTCCGGTCAAAATCACTTCCGCAGCGGCATCCACTCCGACAAGAACAAGAACAAAGAAGAAAAACAAGTACCTCTGCGCTACCCCGGCTCTATTGAAGAACAAGCCTTGTTGTTTTAATCAAGACACGGAAACACCTATTATACAGTCCACACCCCCCGGCGATCCAGTTGGTGCGGAGTACAGACACTAGCATTCATTCTACTGCGTGTTAGTGCATACGTATCCCGCACAATAGGTAACTATGCAAATAAAACAAAGTCCAAAGCATATAATACGTAACACCTTAGTTGGCAAAAAAAATGCCGAAAAATGTTATTTTATGTCACAACTATATATAAGCTTATAAAATTAAAAATAAGTATGGAATGATTATTATAATGTCAATATATTGCACGTTACCGACCTCATTTTAGTTAAGAACCTTTTTAAATTTTATTTTTCAAAAAAGGTACCTATTCTGTCATTGTAACGATGTTACGATTTTATGACGGATGTTAAATAAAAAATATTATATTTTTCCAATTTTATAATTCTCTACCTTAAAAATCCTCCACGAACGCCTTAAAAAGCCCATATTATCCGTAATAGTTCCAGGATTTAATTATCTAACGCCACTGCAATCGTGATTGGCTATATGACCTTGTTAATTTCAGTATGAAAATTAAATGAATTGGATTAATTTAATTTTAACTATAATTAAGTTTAGTTGACGCGACGCGCTTGGTTTACCTACAATTTCCCAAACCTGCGTTGTCTGTCTATGGACGCTGCGCATTAGTAATTAACCTAAAAAAAGGTTTAAGAATGGATCCTTGAGCAAGGCCGCGCCCGTGAACGAACATCCCAATTATTTCCGGTTCAACATTCTTCAAGGCTTCTGAGAATCGTAGGAGTTTTCTATGGTAAAATATACCGTATTGCTGTTGTAACATTTCTAAGAAACGTGTCGAAAAACGATTGAGGTGAATCGAAATTAATCAAATTTATTTTAGGTTTCCAATAATATATACATATAAGAAAGTTGAAGAAAGAATATCAATTATGTATTAAAGACTATGTATTTACCACCCTTTGAAACGCACATTGCAAATAAATAAATTGAAAAATATTATGACGGTTATTTTAAAGTGGCGCCACTATTATTAATTTCTGTAACATTTAACTGTTAATTTGCATATTTATCAATGTGTTTAACATATTACTTTATACTTCCTGGTGTCTGAAGCGATCAATGCGTATGATTCATTAACAGTTTATAAATACAGACTTGTGTGAGTACAGTTAACCGCAGCTTGAATCAATTCATAACGTTTGTTTTTAAATATATGCATCTACAATCTACACACATTATACTCTTGTTTGAATAGATGTATGATCGATTACGTAAGCGATTAAAATATGTGGATTACCTATTCCGTAATAAATAAAGTAGAAATTCAGTAAAATTTTACTTGTCTAAACTGTTGTCCTCGCCCGCGGCTTCGTTTGCTTATTTCCATACAAACTTTAACACCTCGTTTCACCCCTTATGTTCGTAAAAGGAAGCCACTGTCCAAAATTCATGTTTCTAGTTTCAGCGGTTTTGGCTCGACGTTGATGAGTCGGAATCTTAAAGGAATCCACTCTTTTAAGATGAATGTTAGAGCTGGTTAGAGTTAATTAGAGTCGCATACCTTAATTTGAACTAATATTGGCATGTGTCGCGGATGTCTATGGGCGACAGTATCCACTTACCATCGGGTGAACTGTCTGCTCGACTGCCACCCTCTATCTATTTATAAACAAAAAACTCTCTATAACAATCACGCTAATACGGGATATTCTTTCTGAATATACTTGCGTAGGTATAGGGAGTTCATCGACACTATCTATTGTTAATGAGACCATTCATTAGAGATTAACAAGTGGTTTAAATATCAAGAAAGAGCTATTAGTAGTACGTTGGTACGTTGCCCTATTATAGGTGCTTGCCCTAAATACTTTCCGAGATTTATGGTACCGTACCAATACCATTTAACATTATTAAACTTGGCAGTGGAAATAGGCTAGATTTTAATTATTCTTTCACTATGTAATTAACGCGAAAAGTGAAATGGAGTTTTTGTTTCATTGATATAAAAAAATGTATGTGAGTTTTGTGGTTTCATAGTGATATAATTTATTTAAGTGTTCTTTGTGCGTAATGTTTGTGATGATCAAATAAAAGCATAATACTGCGTTTTTAGTGTTCTTTCAAGGGGTACAACTCATCTGTCCTCAGTAAACCTACTATCAGTTTACTAAGGGACTTCTAATTTACTTTGAGGAGACTGGACATAGACGAGATGCGTTTTGAGTTGTTTTGTTTTTAAAATTGTTAATTACGAAGACAACTCAACACTCGCACAATGTGGCAATGTTGTAAATATAAAAAGAAAGAAAAACTATTACGGAATGTGTGTATGTACTTATCAAGTGAAAACTCTGCTAGCATTCGGAACTCACATCTACTAAATGAGCCTTGATCGATGACAGGACAAATTACTACTTTATTCCCTTAAAAAGCCATTTCAAAAGTACCAACTAGCCAGACTGATATCCTAGAAGTGCCACTTAGTCTCTTCTTATAGTAGATACTAAAGGCATCAAAAGAGACTAATGCACGTACCGACGTTGATTGCAAAAAGACAAGAACGCTTGTAATGACTTCCGTAGGTTAAGAGAAAATGATTGCCTTTATTCTTGATGGAAGTGTCTGTATGAGCGCGTTGATTACTAATCTAGTTAGGTATAACACATAAATACTAAAAGACTTAGATACCCCCTTTTACAACTTAACGATTGCTCTTGATGAAATCTCTGTCCTTTTTAACAATGAGAAATTCAATCAGGTTATAAAGTGATAAATAATTACTATAGAATAGCCTACTTTAGAATACTACCCCATCTTTTGCCGCGGATCTCCATCTCAACTCTAAAAGTTGAGTCTCTACACCATCTCCAAAATAGTAGCCTCCCGAACCCGCTTGGCCAGTGTGGCGTTTTAAGACAATACATCCCTCGTGCTCAAGACAATGTGCCCAGCAATGGACGATAAAAGGAGCTGATTACAGTATTTTTTTCCATATTTATTTGTATTCAGATAGATATAGAGACGTAGTAAGATGTTAAACCTGTTGAAACTTCTCTGCTGACAATATACAGAGCTCGTTTCAACGGTGTAACATTTCTTTTGTTTCCACAAGTTAAAACCCGTATCACATGTGAATGCCCTAAGCTTATGCCCTTAAAAGCCGCTAGACATCATCATCATATTTCAACAGTTGACAACGCATGTCTCCACATATAGTCCATTCCGCTCTGAATCTCGTAAATATAATATGTAATCCGAGAAGATACTTAGCGTATCTTACTTAGTGGGAAGCCATAGCATCTAGGTACAGTACCGTGCGATATAAATTACCTTTATTTGTACTATGCCTTAATTTACTTTTTTATGGGCACATTGTCTTGTGTATGAGATATGTATGGCTGTAAATCGCCATGCTGGCCATGCGGGTTGGCGAGTCCACTCTATAAGAGGTTGTGTAGCTCCTCAACGCTAGTGGTAGCGGCCCTAGTCTCCTTTTACGACACCAACGGAAATAGATCGGGTGGTGCTCTAAAGCCAGCCGACACCACACGGTGGCCATATACACGGTTATATATCTTTAAAATTGACAATCAATCACTGCAGATCTTCCTTCGTGTTATTTTTAAACCACAGACTAACTAGATTTTGCATTTGGTGAGTTTGTTCGATATTTGAAATTGGAATAAGTTCGATAACATGAACACTGTCTGTGATGTTTTATAAATCTTTTTTTTTTAATTTCGTTTTCTAGTCTCGTTTAAGAAAAATGTGTACCTAAGTTTGGAAATGGTTATGAGGAATAGGTGTAATTACGTTATTTAACTTGTTAGTTCAAGTTGATCAAAGCTTGATAGAGCCTTCTAAACTATACGCCGAATGAGCTAATTCCATTTAGTTCTGAAATAGCAATCATTTTCGTGGGACTTGGCCATGCCATAAAATATGAATATTATTAAATTTAAATTGAAAACGTGATGACAAGGTAGTAGCAGTTGGGTCAAATGTCACACAAGACAGGTGGTGTCGCTGTGGGTAGACTGGCTTGCCCACGCGTTACCTTCGCTACTAATGACACTTAGAGAAAATACCTTATAGGACATAGATGCTTGAACGGTATATAGATATCGGTATATAGCCTTGATAGTTACCTGAGACAAATAGGCAACAGTCCTCATCTTAAAAAATACTCAAGTGTCCCCCCTAAAACGAGGAAAAATAAGTACACCCTAAAGTTTTCATCGCCCCCTTGGAACATTTCAACGTAATCAGGGGACTGTACTCACCTATTGGGTAGTTCTGGTATATGGAATTGGTATTGGCTGTATGGTGTCCGGTCGGCTTTAGAATAGCGCCATGGCAACTAAAGGATAACAAAGCCGCTACCATAAGCCCTGAGGAACTTCACCACCTCTAACAGAGTGGACTCGCCAACGCGCTTGGCCAGCGTGGCATTTTAAGGATATGCATCCGTCATGCCGAGATAATGTGCATAAAGAGGTCCATGTTCAGCCCAGCAATGGACGATAAAAGGACTGCTCACGGTAATGGTACGAAAAACTGGGTAGGCATGAAATCAAAAAAGATTTTTTTGCTAAAAAATATTAATGTAGAAATTTCAAGTCAAGGAGTCCGGACACATCTGTATATCTGGCTATATTTAAACAAAAGTAATTCAATTAAAAAAGAAACGGCATTCATTGAAACGATTAAAAACAAGCCCAAAAGTAAGAGTGAACGTCCACGCCTTCACCTAATTTCAGTACAAGAATACATATCGATTGAACATTTGTTGTGTTTACACAATAAAGTAATTTCAATTATGTAATTTGATTTGAACAGATTACGCGCTGCGCAATGCTTGGATTTGTATTCTCTCACTTTTCTATATTCTGGTTACCTGAATTAGGTATTTCTCTATACCTAGTCTAGCCAAAAATATTGTTACAAAGAAAACATTGATATTTTTATTTTTATATTATCATTTTATTAGAAGAATCGTAAGTTATATTAGAAATGAATAGATAAATATTTTAAAAATACGTTTATTCGAAATTGTCTACAATCTTTCAAACGTTGTGGCCAGTTTTCGATTGAAACACGCACCTTTTTTATGAGAAAATTGGCAACTGCCACCATACCGTTATGGAATGTTTTAGGGATTCAATATTATCATGGCGCTTAGAGCATGCCATGCTCTCTGACCATAAATCATAATCGAGCGGATTAAGATGACGGCCAATCTTCAGCTCTAATGTACTTAGTCGGGAATATTCTTTTCTAGCCACGCCTGTGTTAAGCGAGGTTGCCTTATGACCTAGTGCAGTCTTGCTGAATGGACCATTCTTGGTTATGGAACAGGGTATTGTTAAGAGGTTTTACGAACTTCTCAAGAATCGTATCTTGATACACTTGAGCCGACATTTTAATACCTTTTTCACAAAAATACGGTTCAATCACTCCTTGATAGCTAACACCCCACCAAACCATCACCGAAAGCCGGATAATGGCTACGTTGTACCCATAAAACGTATATGCCGTTGCTAAAACGGATATTCTTATCCGTAAATAAGATTTTTCTATGAACTGCGCAAAGGTACCAGCGAGGAAGTTGTTTTGACTTGTCAATCCTATTTTTCTATAAACTGTCAGTTAAGAAATGACCAGTACCTACGTCTTTCGTGAGCAATAAGTTCTAAATGATCTTTTAAAATACGCAACATGGTTCTGGGATATACATCTCTCTAGATAAAATATTTTGGTTCCGGAAGAGTTTTCTTCGGATCCTCTCCTTCATGAATCGTCTGTTTAGTACGAATAGTGCATGGACGGCCAGCCCGTTTCTGTCACAAACAGAGGACGTGTCAATGTACATACCAATAGCCCGGTACTTTCGGCTAATACCAAGCGGATGGAGAGTTTTAAAAATTGCATTTGGCTCCATGCCTACTTTTTGTAATGCAATTACAGCAATACGGTTTTCGTTATCACCCCAATCTATTTTAATATTAGTACAACATTTAATCATGATTGGCGCCAATATAAGAAAATACATTCATTTTGCACGTGAGAATGACAGATTCCAAATTCAAATGTATTTTATTTAGTTTTGTTCTTTGTAACAATATTTATAGCCAGACTAAATATTTCTAACTCGCTTGACAATTTTTTCATTGATCGCTTTTCCTATAACCCTAACCATAACTGGTCCATTCATGTTCCACTGAACATGCTCCTCGTGAACATTGTCTTGTATATGAGGGTGTGTCGTTTTGAAACGCCACGCTGGCCAAGCGGGTTAGCCAATTCAATTTTGTTATCCCTTTACAACACCCACGGGAAGAAATAGGATGTTGCTACTTTAAAGCCGGCCCACAGCACACGGCCACAGACATGGTTCTGTGTATAAATTGAGTACCTAGATGTGTGTTGCATGTAAATCTATACATATAATAAAATTGTAACAGGCCGATGCCTGTACATTATAGATATTGAAAAAAAACTAATATGGGGGTCTTTATTAGAGCAACAGAAGCCAAAACAACAGTTTTTAGAAATGTTGTCTGTCTGTATGTTTGTACACGCATCACGCAAAAACTACTGCATGGAATTGAATACAGTTTTCACCGATGTATTGCTAGAGGTCTAACTTAAAATATAGGCTCCATTTTACCGCAGGAAAATATCTTATTCCGATTGTTTTAAATTTAATAAACCGAAGCGAAGTGAGGGCGGGTCGCTAGTAACTAATACAATAGTAATTATGTATGTAATAAACCTTGGAACAAATACATAATGTGAATATGATAATCACACCTTTAACAAGCAAGTTCAATAGACAACGCTGTAGTTCTGCGGTTCCTACACTTTTAAGGCTACAGAACACTCAACAAATCTTTTTTATTTTATGGAACCCCCCATCAAATGATAACAAATGATACAGCAATGATACAGCAATTTAAAATAAGAGTAAAAAAATCTTTATTTAGAAATATTTGAAACAAAATGAATGTGAAGAATGAAACTGTTTTAACGCTATGTTTTTACATTTTTTGCACTATTCCAAAATAATATTTGTAACTGTGGAATTATTTAACAGCCAAAATAATCCAACGATTCAATGACAAATTTAACTGATTCGCTGAACCCTGGTGACCTTTCCACGGAACCCACTATAGGAATCGCGCTAGTTAACGGCTTCATTCGTTCAAAAACCGACACATAAGTAATTTAAGGTTTTTGACACTAAAATTGGTCAAATTTGGTTATGTAACAACTTCTTTAACGCTACAGCTCTCCAGAGTACCAGAACCATTGATCGTCTGCAGGTAATTTGTGAGAATTATCGTTATGAAAGACTGAAAATTGGAAGAAATTTTGTCGTGTGCGAACAGTCCGTGAATTATTAATTTAGCGGCAACGAAAAACAGCGCCGTGAGGCCGCGATTCCTATTGCCAGCATACGAATAGGTATGCTAAAACCAATTTGCTTGATAGCAACTGCTAAGTCTTCTGATATTATCTATTTTCTTAATTTAAATTGTAATTATTAGTTACAAGTAACGGTTAGTTTTTAAAATGGTTAATTCAATGTTTCAATTGTGACGTCACAGGTTAAATTGTACATTGAATATTTAGCAAAGCACATATTGACATACAAAGGCGTAATATGGGGCGATGTACTGCAAACAACTTCATAGTATTTTCTGTTGCAGTAAGAATGCTGTCACCGTTCCATATTCAGCCCATAAGCTATGCAACCAAAAGGAGTTTAGAAAGTTTTACCTACCTTAGTCCAAGTTTAGACTATTGTGGATTTTATGGGATAAATGTTAGTTGATATAGTGCTGATAGCCCAAGGCCTTCAGTAGCTACATACATAGGACTATCCTTCAAGTAATAGGGAATTCGTCTTTAAAATGATAAAGCAAAAAGTAAAAGCCTTTTCATTATTTGTTGAATTTTAAGAGGCCTTATCGCTACTATAAAAAGTTAACAACTCTATTTCAAAGATTTTTAGCACCAAAAAGCATCTAAATGAAGGTAAAAACTTGGAGGAAAGGATGAAGTAAATATAAGTGTGCAAATTCTTAACAGCTTTACAATAGCATTCCAAACCCACACAACCTTTTTGAACGAGAATAGTAAGCGGAATCTAAAGAAAAAAGTTTTAAAATATCACACGCAATTTGTACGTCCCTTTCTCGTAGTTAATGTTAGAATGAGGCAGAAACATGATTGTTATCGAAATTGTTCCAATTTTAAATGTCGAACGGATTCACCATAGATCGCAAAAGTCTAGTAATAAAGTCTGTATTTACTATAAAAACAACACTAAAACGTTCGACGGAACATAATAATTGTTCGTTTTATTAATTTTCTTATGGAAAAATCTAAATTACAGTTTTGTTTACTACGATTATAGAATGAGGCAGAAATATGATTGTTATCGAAATTGTTCCAATTCTAAATGTCGAACGGACTCACCATAGAGCGTGAAAAGGCTGTATTTACTATAAAAGTAACGCTAAAAAGTCTACAGAACATAATTGTAACATAAAAAATCTAAATTACATTTCTGTTTACTACGATTGTACCTTTTATACCTACATATTTAAACCTAAGCGTGGTACCTACTGAAATGGAGTCTTCGAAAACTAAAGAGAGATATTTACACGATTTATCCTTTTAATTTTATAACTTTCAAATTATGAGTTATTTATGGCTTCACACTTCGATGAGTTAACATCACAAATGAGGCAGAGAAAAAATAAATTCGTATCATTAGGTACATTACGCAAACCTTCAAGCATTTATTCAAAAGAGTAGGTACATGACATGACGTAAATTTTAATCCACATGAATGTACGTTTTATCTTTCACCTAAATCTATATTGTTGATGCACCTTACGTCCTTGAATGAAAGGAGCAGGTACTCAGGTAGATGGACATTCCGAAACTACAGTGTCGAAACAAGCTCCAATGATTTATAACGGATCTGCTTGCCCGGCTCATCGTCATGCCGTCAAGTTTCTTAACTGCTTGAATGTCAAAATGATAATTGGTTGTAAAATATTGAATTGTGAACAACGGCATTTCGATTTATAACTTAAGTGACCATTAAATACGTACTAGTGCTATTAGTGTTTGATAAGGGTTTGTTGTTTCTTGAAAAGAACATCGCAACTATTTTCATTTTGCTGTGGATAGAAAATTAACTACTTAGGTATAGTAAAAGTAAACGCAATCTTTTTTAAATCTTCCATTGTTAATAATGGAATATTTAATCATTTGGGAAACTTTTATTCGATAATAAGGATGGACATCCTAAGTATCTATTGATTTTTTTTTAAATTTCTTTGTTTCAAGATTCTGTTTAATTAGAAACATGCTCTAACACCTGATTTTTAAGATAAAGCGATAAAAAATATATCTACCAAAGTCTAATAAAGTAAAGATAAAGATAAGTAGCTATCACAGTAAAAATTTTACCAGTCTCAATATCTGAAAACTAGAACTAACAGTAAAGTTTCTTTTCACAAATAAAATCACATTTTTATTTGCATTCCCAGCAAAAGTAACAATTTAAAGAAAATATCGCGACGTTTCTGCACTGCACACGTGAGCAATCAAACGTTGGCGCCAAATTTCCCGTCATAACACAGAATGCCTAAGGGAAAAAAAAACGCACAAAACGTACAAGGAATATAAGTCCACGATAGCTTTAGCGTACATACGTACCTGTTACTTTGGAATGTGTTGTGTTAGTAATGCAAAGAACCGGTCTCGTCAGCTGACGGGCTATGTGAAAATGGCGGCAAACGTTGGAACTCACAACGTTTTGATAGTGTAATCTTATCCACTGTATTTTTATCTTCATTGTTTAGTTGTTTGGGGACTTCATTAGTTTGCATAATTAATGCGGTTTGCGTGTTCTGTTAATAACATGTTTGCGATATTTTTTTATCGTGAGATTGGTACCTATTTTACTCATTATTATGAAACAAAATACTAATATGGTTCTTATTTAACTTACAACTTTTTACCATTAATTACTTCAAAAATCGTATTTCATTATATATATATATAGGTACTCAAACCGCTTCCGCATGTTTGTCCCTTTTCTTCCTAAAATGGCAACTTTTGTTCAATTTTATGTTATCGCTTCATTTCTTGGTCTGTTTTTTGTTCATTTTCACCCTTTGTTTTTAGGGTGATCTTTTGTTCAGTTTAAGCCTGTCGCTACAGACCATATCATCAGCCTTTCGCTGTTCATTGCTGGACATAAGCTTTTTTTTCGGAATGGCTAAATTTTGTGTGGCCCTAAGCCCTAATGGCCTTTCAAGAGTCACCGGACATGTGTGGTTTAGGGCGAGCGCAGAAGGCGCTCAGCCAGGAGCAGTGTGTGCAGCAACGAGCCTAAGGGCTCCCCCGCCGGTACCTCGGCTTAGGGCGTTGCTTTGGGAAGGTTTTAATGGCGTTTCACAAGTAGTTCCATTTTCAAAATTCGAATTTGATTTTTTTCTATAGTATTGTACAGTAGCTAGTTCTAAGAACGTTTAATTTGACCCATTGTACCACATACACTTCATGTTATTTTCTATGATTTTGAATTTTGGCAAAAGGATTGTTTCGTCTTTGGTTTCAAGGTAGAATTCAAAAGTAATATATAGATATATACACACATACCAATGAGATTACTGCCCAATTTCAAGGCTTTTTGCACAAATCAGATTACTACGTACAGTCACGTTCAAAAAGGAATTAATAGTTTCAGTTTATCGAAGATAGGTATATAAACACGGTATCTGTGCATAAAAAATGTTAACATTCATATGTATAAAACACTCACGAAACAAAAAGAAAATGTATCTACACTCGTCTAGTCTCTAATACATCTAATATGTGATGGACGTCAAAAATATTTGAACAGTTCACTTTGTATTAAATATCTGCATTTCAAAATTGACAAAAACATATGAACAATGTCTGATATCGTTTAGTAGTTGTATTGGCATTAATATCTGCTCACCGACATATGTTAACAAAACATGAAATCACGGGTCACAGTATTTTTATTAACAGTTGCATTTGCATTATTTAATGTACCTACTGTACTGTTTGTCATACTACTGTTACGACTGAAAGCGTATACATACCTACCTGTATCCTGTGTTCAATATAGTCAAGCCTTAACAACAAGTTATAATTGGACATTCTCTATATGGCAGCGACCTAGAGATCTGAATTAACATATTTTTTAAGTGAATTGGATTTTTGTTACGCGGTCGATAATGTTACGGAAATAATTTGTTTAATGCTTCATTAGGTTCTGTCGCGATATTTTATTTGATCAATTATTATTTTATTGGTGTTATAAATGATTTCTATGGAAATCAGTATTTTTTAGAGCGTATCATGACGATTAAATTGATAAAAATGTCTGTACTGCCCATCTTTAGCTACACTTGATGTTTTTCTTCACTGCTGAGCTATAACAATTTAAAAATCTATACTAAGTAGAAACTTCGTAGTACAGGCCGATGTTTGAATTTACGAGCTCACAAATGAGAGGTTTAAGTA
This sequence comes from Sesia bembeciformis, assembly GCA_943735995.1. Classification (NCBI taxonomy): domain Eukaryota; kingdom Metazoa; phylum Arthropoda; class Insecta; order Lepidoptera; family Sesiidae; genus Sesia; species Sesia bembeciformis. Next base: position 13,341,246 of record OX031040.1, read on the forward strand.
CATTACCCGCAAATATGTAAAGATATAGCACGCTACTGTCCGTTAGGATTATTGTCGATACGTTATATCCGTGCCCTAAGTGCAGCCGAGCGTAACGCACCGTTTGGACTGCAACTGGCTATGCTAATGTCGTTGGGAGCATGCATCTGTCTGTATGCGACTTATTTCGTATTTAACGGTCAATGAGGACGCCATTTTGAATTTAATTTTTTTTCGGTAATGAAATTTTATTCGCCTCAATTTTTCAGAATTGTTAGTCACAATTTTTTTTCTTTTCTACTGTTGCTTTCTAGACTTGTAGTAGTCTATCGTCAACTTCACTATTGTTATATTTATAAAATTTGTTTCATTCAAACATTTTTCATTCTAGTTTTCATGTTTTAAAAACTTCTTTATTATCAGTTATTTTTTTATTTTTTTTTATTTTTATTTTTATTTTTTTAGCAGCAGTTTATTTTTTTGCATATTTCGAAATATTTGATAACGGGGCAATTTTGGTTAATTTTAATAATTCCATTATTTTACTAAATTTCTTAAATATCGGACGCAATGCAATGCATCCAGACCTTTCAGTATCCACTACTGGATATGGGCCTTCTCGTGGACATTGTCTGGTGCACGAAGGATGTATGGCCTTAAAACGCCACGCTGGCCAAGCGGGTTGGCGAGTCCACGGATAGATGTCATAGATACAAATCTATAATAAGCGGATAAATATTGAAAAAATATGTCATAGAGTTGTTTACATTTAAAGGTCACCGGTTCTGTTCTTTAGTTTCAGGCATATGAAGTCATTAAATTTTCAGGGAACTTGATAGTGACTTCTAATTAAGATGAGAAACATGGCGGTTATTTCTGTAGAAATGATGAATGTTACACCACAGTATAATAAATATCTTTAGTCTTTGAGACGAGTTGATGACGTCTATTGTCTATTCACCAGGTTCAGATAGGAAGAGATGCCTATCTAATAAGAGGTAGGTAGCTCAGTGGAAAAACCTCAGTTAAGTGTCTTGAAGACCGCACGAATGTGAATGCATCACTTTTCGATGACGATATGTGCGTTCGTGAAAATCACTAGATTGACCAGCTTTTCATAACTTGTCTGATTCCACTTTAGTTCTTACTTGCGTTGAACCCTCTTGAAGGAATCGACTCCGGGGTTTTCCGTTTCTAAGAGAAGGAATGCGGATGACAACTTCTCTACATGGATAATCTCAAGTTGCTCGGCCATGCTGGCCTCATAGATTGGATGAACTGTTTAAGATCAGGGACGGTTTTATCAGCGTGAAGCTAGAAGTCGATATATGTGTGGTGCAGCATGTGGAGAGAAGTCGTTTGATATGATGGAAACGATCTATGTCGGCTCCAGTCGGCTAAAGACTTCAAAACATACTGGAAACATTCGGTATTTGCATGTTAAAATTGATAGAAGTAAACTGTAAAAGGGTAATTTTTACAGTTTTTTTACAGGTTTTTTGTTGCTTTGTCTGTCCGTGTGGTATTTTGGATTCAGTTTTCCACCTTCTTCTTGAGTTTCTGTTCCTTTGGGTGTTAAGTCATTTCAGCTTTCAGTCTATTTTCTTCCCTTTCATAGGTAACCTTTTCCATTGCCAATGAATATTCTCCATAATAGGTTTATTTCTAACGTGTTGCTTTTTCATCTCTGCTTTTCTTTTATTTCGTATTTGAATATTTTTTACACGTAACTATAATACTATGGATATTTTTGATTTAAATAGAAAATACTTTTGAACAACTGTAGGTATATCTAATTATTATAATAATATATATAAAGTTGATTTATTGAGTTATGCCATGGACATGAATACACCTACCATTTTAATCATTACCGTGTTACTGTCGTCAATAGTGTGCTTAAAAATCCAAGGGAAACCATGGAAATTACGATCATGATAGTGAAAACATGCATTTTTGAAAAACTTTTTATTTGTGAAAGGTTCTAGATTTTTCCCACATTTTTAGCAAACATATAACTCACTTTTAATCATATGAATTGAATGACAATATCAATCAACAATTATTTACCGATAAAAAAAAGTTTATGGTAATAATGCCGACCTAACCTAACCTAACAAGATATTTTTATACAATATTTTTATTTTTTCGGAAATCTCCAATACTACACGGTGTAACTTCGTCCACGATAAAATTTGGACGGAAGGGTGGCTGGGATGTAGAAGGGATGTGGTTATTTGGAATAAATCGTCTGTTCTCAACATGGATTTGCCCGAATTTGTTAAAAACTGAAACCCTTTTACCGAATAAACTAACAAATTATAGATTAAATACATTATATAGGCACTTACCTACCTATTCATATACAATGAAGGCAAGTTAAGCTAAGAGATGTTGCGTTCATAAATCTATAGGTAAATGTTGAAATTATGATAATAACGGTAAACAATAGAATGAAGAGAAACGAAGCTGGATATGGAATGTTCGTGTGCAAAATTAGCCAATAAATAAATCATAGGCATCATTGTAAACGAATCTGACAGATTGCATTATACGCAAATACATTTTAAATGTGAACAGGATTTATAATTCTTACCCATGAATTGTCATTGACCTCAAAGCATTTAGAAAAGAATTGATTGACTTAAAACTTTTGGTAAAGATTAGGCTGTCATTAAATAATGACAATATGATCACGCAATATACCTGCGAGTACAAGGTGCACAAACGGCTCCTGAACCCCGAAGGAGGCTACATGATTAATTTCAAACATCGCGGTGCTAATAAATCACTCGATTAACGAGTAGGTATATATTATACATGGGATATAATGAAATTTCTATAAACTGCAAGGCGAATTTCTTAACGAATTGATCTGAAATTTGACAGAGAAATGGTTTGGATCTATATATCATTTAAGTTCGATAATGATCAAACTCGGTTCAGTAGTTTGAAAGTTATGACCGATGTAAACTTTTTAAAAAAAAATCCAAAAAATTAATTTCAACGTCTATAATACAAAAACTTGTTGTTGGACGCGGCTCATAAAGTTCTACAATTTGTGAACACATTTTTTTTCTAAAATATACGTTCTAAATATACAAAGCGAACTACTAGACTGAAAGGCCGATGGCAGCGCCCCAGTCGGAAGGGAAATTTCGGTATTTTCCTTAGATAGATAGATAGAATTTTTTATTTCTATCTATCTAAGGAAAATACCGAAATTTCCCTTTCGACTGGGGCGCTGCCATCGGCCTTTCAGTCTGGTAGTTCGCTTTGTTGAATCACCTAATTCAATCTTCAGGTATATTTTAACATGTTATATACATATGCTGTATAGGTCCCCATATGTTATATGTACCTATAAAGCAGATTGAAATTATTTATAAATATTGTTTGAGAGTTTTAATAGTCACATTATGCACATTTCTACACTATAGGACTAAGGGCACACGTCTTGTCACCTTTAACAGGTGACACAAGACTCGATTCCATGCAATTTCGCTTAATTATAAGTATTTACTCAATCTTGCACAAACGGGAAACAGGAACGGAAGATGTAAAAATATAGTAACGGGATAAGATAGAAAGGGACAGTTAGATTGCCATTACAAATTAGATGTTACAAGCAAAGCTATTGATTAAGATGAAGCAGTAATCAATGGCCATCCTGTCGTAAGACCGTGCCTCACAGTGTCAGTGACATGAAGTCAACAAGAATCCAACTAAGTGTGAGAGTTGTGTTACCACACACAACCGACTTTAACAAGAATCTCTGCAAGTTGCCAGACTTATATCTATATATGTTGAGGAACAGGTGTAGGATCCGTTACGTCGAACCGTTCAAACAAGTTCCGATACGATTCGAGTTGTTTTCAGATCGATATTGTATCGATTAATGGTCGCGGGCCCATTAATTGTAACCGCTCCCGGACATTTTGGCACCGAGTAACCCTTCGTGTATCTTTGTAGGTTGCGATAACGAGGCGTCTTAAACTGTTTTATTCGATAAAGTTTTTATTTCGATATCCGGTTTGATTGTTACTTTATTAAGCCCAGTAAGCGTCTACAAAGTGTATGGTCCTAAATGTGTCTGAAAAATGTTTAGTACACCTGTATTATTAAGATGCTGTTCTAATTTTGTATTATTTTATTGTATTGCCTACCTCATTTCATTGCCCGTTGCTTGCCTGAAAGAGATCGCTTTTAGCGATACGGCTGCCTATTTCTTATGTATATTAATCATGTACCTAATGTTTAATGTAATTATCTAATTAGTTAAAACAGAAATGCAATAATTTTCATTGATTTCATTCATTCATTCGATGTAATATTATTAAATCGCGCTAAATCTTGAATTCTTATTACCTACTACTTCTCTCTCAAAAAGTACAACAGTGGTTAAGTGTCAATGAATGGACATTAAAACAGTGAAGTCTCATCACGGATTTTCAACAAGTTGTACTCTACTGCTAATTGGTTTAAAGGTTTTACTTCTGTTACGTTGGCTTGCATAATAAGTGTTATGTCTGGTTTCATAACACACACGATCATCTTTTCTGCATAATACAACATATACCTGTAATTATTGTCATCCGGCTCCAAGGACCAAAGTACGCTAAATCAGTATGGCGCTCAACGCTTTGTACCATGTCATTAAACTGTAGATCACTTTACCCAGTGCTATAAGAAATGGTAGGCAGATAGGCAACCACCATTGCAGCATTGCAGATTAAGGGATAAATAAATTGATGCTAAACCAGACCAACCTCATAAATCAGAAAACGGCAGTCACATAATAATGTACGGCAAATTATGAATACAATTTATTTTTATTTGTATTGCATATAGGGTAGGTCAAACTAAAAGTTCTTAGAACTGGCAACGATACGATAGAAAAAAAAATTCGAATTTTGAAAATGGAACTGCTTGCCATTAAATTTTCAAAGCTATTTGTTTATTTTTGTCGGCACCTAATTTTCTCCTAAGTTTACGGAAAAATGAACTTAACGCGAGAATATTTGGGGGAGGGCACGTTCCATTCCCACAGGCGAATTTTGAAATGTACTGCATTTTCTACTTTATCCTATTTCCCCAATATACGTATGTGTTTCGGTAGTGAGTGAGATATGTCAGAGCTCATTCCCAACCCATCCTATCCCTCCCCATTTTCCCCAATCCATTCCTTAATCTGCAAAGGTGGGCAGCGCATCCGGGGGCGTGCCAACGTTTGTCATTCTGGACTGATGTTGGCATGTATCACGGAGGTCTATGGACGACAGTATCCACTTAACATCAGGTGGACTGTATGCTCGTCTGTCGCCTTTTTCTATATAACAAAAAAATCGATCAATATTTTTTTATGACTTTCGTTGCAATCTAAACCAGACAAAGTTATGCAAGACTATGCTAGCATTTAGTGATGAAGCCCCAATGGTTAATACACTTCAAAGCTTGACACAATGGTTTCATCGCGTGAAAAAGTGTTTCGATTGTCGCGGAGATTACTTCGAAAAGCAATAAAACAACTACCATCTTTATATCTAATTTCATTTTTGAGATTCTATAAACTTTCAGGGTCACCCACGTACAGTTGCTACATTCATTTAGTTTTTACATAGTTAACTTGGAAGCTATGCAAACTTAATGTACTGAAATGTTTGCATGCTTGTGAGAAAGAGATTAGGTACCTATATATGTAAATGTTGCAGCCACGAGTTAATACTATTTCTGAAATTTTAAAATCATATAATTCAGTTTTATAGTCCCGCTCGATTCTCGAAGGACCAACTAATGTCCCCCGAGCCGTATGTAAGCAGTGAGTACAACTACATAGAAACTAAGAAATACTTTTTCTTATTTCCAGATCAAACAAGTACCTTCAGAAGTCGGCGATAACACGCGTCTGCGCGGTCGGAGGTTTCTTTATATCCATTCCAGTGTTTTTAACAGGTAATAGTCCTTTTGTTGTTAATAATAACATGATTGTGCATGGGAATCGCAGGGGGCGATGGAGTCTTCTTTCTTTCTAATATGTACTGCAGAATTAGAATATTCTGTAGGTACATTTAATTATTTTTAACATGCAACATGTAACATTTTTAACATGTAAGTAGGCATAAAAATAATCATATTGGCGCGGTCACCAGACAGTAAGACTTCCGCGTGACCTGATCGTGCCGTGAGGGCTGCACTGTTGCCGCCTACGCTGATTGTTTACCACGAGGGCGGTACGAAAAAACCCGGAGGTAGCATTACGGCGTTACCAACCCAGCGACTTGTCTGTATTGGCGGATATTGGAGATGTCACTGATGGGGATTCAGTCTCGAACAATTTTCAGCACCCCGGTGAGGGGGTGTGAGAAGATCTACGGGCTCATGTGAATTAAACGAGTATTCAGGTCTCAATTATTTTTTTTTTTTTTGTTTGTCTCAAGTATTTAGTAGAGACATGAATTTGCACACCCACGGGAAGAGATGAGGGTGGTGCTATTCTATAGCCGTTCGACACCACCCGGTCGGCCGACCACACACCACACCACTAGTGAAGAGCACTAATAAAAAATATCGAGAATATAATTTATCAAATATTTCCATGTATAACTTCTTATTTCTCATTCCAGGCATAATCCTGTACACCTTCATCCAATTCCACTCGACGCCAGCGATCGTGACGTCAGTATTCATCGGAGTCGGCATCATTTTCTGCGGCTGCGCGATGGTCCACAACGTCTTCGTATGGCAGAAGGAGAAAACGAGCCTAGTGAAGGCGTGTCGAACGCAAGAACTCAACTCGACAAATGCCAACCTGAACAACTCTAATGGAATGTTGTTAGCGAATGGGCATTTGAATAATACGGGAATGGGGAATGTCAGTTTTCATAGTATGACCGGCGCGGCGTATACGCATCCCATTACTCTGTTACAGCAGGGAGGGCCATACATCATTAGGTAAGTAAATCTGTTTAGAAACTGCATATGTATGCATTGCATATGTCTGTCTATTAAACCGGTTTTAACGTGTATGTTTAGCTTATTTATTTTACTCTGCGTTTTATACTTCTACATCAACCGGCAACCACGGTCACGTGCTGACTGAAGAGGCAGGTGGTCCAGTGAAAAACGGGAAGTTAAAGATCGTATTCAATTATCCCATAAACTTCTATAATTATGTCGTATCTACTTACTGTAACGATTTATGAAATGCAGTCGGGTTATAAACGGACGCATTAATATTGTTATATTCTTTAAATTATAAGTCTCTTTAAAGGAAGAAAGAAAGATATATATGTACATATAAATAAAAAATATATAAGAAATATGTTGTAAGTATTGTGTGTCATACACCAGTCATACTGTGTTGTAGTATCCGTGTTATGGAGATCAAATGCGGGTAGTTGAAACATCGAAACACCGAGTAAAAGAAAACGGGTAAACACACCTACGCATTTAAAATCCGTTTAATAGACATCACGTGACTTAAATTGTTGACTAATAATCGGTTGAGAAAGCCGATCCAGAATATCAAACGAGTGCCCTCCTAACGTGCGCCTGTTTTAAGATTTTTTTGACATTTTTTCTCACTTAATAAAATCACTTAATGCATGCATGTCACAATATTCAATTGTTGAGCCACTATCCTTTATTATTATTATAATTTGGCTGTATTAAATAAATAATCATCGACAACATATTTCTCTTCCACTTTTTCCAAATTTTTCTCCAAAAAATGATTTTTTTCCAGGCCACCAACCAGCACACCACCGGGCGAAGGCGCGGCCTCACCGGGCGTGCCGACCGCCACCATAGACTTGAGCCACGACACGCATGAGCTCAGCACTCTCGTCTGAACAGTGCCGTGTCGATAATGTAGCAATATTAGAGGTGGTAATAATTTTGGGCTCCCAATCACTTCGCCCCAAAGGGATAACTCAGGGAACGACCGTGTGTTATACACATAGTTGTTTGTACTGTGTCTTGTCACATTATACATGAACGAGTATCTTCTGAATAAATACCTTTCCGTGAATGTTGAGACGTAAAATAAGTTCAACAGTTACAAAATTACTTAGAATGTCGATAGTTGTTTTTAACATCATTGTAATTACACTATATGGACAGCAATATACAGTGATTTACGAAATATCGATAAATTAACATTGACATGTTCGCACAACACTATAATTATGTACCTACTTTGTCTGTCTGTATGTGAATATCATTTACAGACAAGTTCATTTTTGCATAACTATAATACCAATTAAATTTGAACATTTTGAATTTGTAATAATTGATTGCCGAATATTCAATTTGAACTTAAAGAATTGCAACCTGAAAACTAATACTACTTAGATTAGATGGAAAAAGTACGTGCATGTCTGTCTGCTTATTTCTACTTGGTACAGACATATCGCATTAATGACAATGATACATCGTAGACACTCGATAACTGATGGTTTTCAGTTTTTGGCAATGTAATTACAATATAGTAAGCAAATGTGATTGAAACTGCATTTCTATGGACAATGTAAAATTGCAAAATGATTTAAAATTAGTTTAACTCTAAAAGTAAAACAATGTTGCAGAGGTACCTTTTGTAATAAGAACAGTCCTAAGGAACTAAGATCAATGAGACTAGAAAATATCAGACAATAACTGAGGGCGGGATGGGATATAAAGTATTAAGAAAAAATAATAAGTATTGGTCTTAGAATTAGTCAACATCATTTTTATTTGCACCTTATGAAGTCGGAATAGAGATTGTTTTACAACCGATCGTTTAAGTCTAAGCAAAGAAGGGTCCAAGAAATATCTTTTTATCTCTGAGATTTTTAAGATTTACAAATATAGAAAATAAAATGAATGGCAGTTTTGTTTGTAGATAATAAATGTTTTAGATAATTGTCACAATAATTGTTTGTAAATTCAATCTAAATAAAACAATATTTCTTTTTCTTGCTAGTCATGATGTCCATTATGAATTAGGGAGTACTGAGTTATTTCAGAAACAAACATAGAAAATAAGTAAGCATTGATAAAAGAACATTAGATTCACAGTTTCATTGAACTTTCGTTCGTAACACCACATTAATAAGGTTCAACATTAATTTATCAACACCAAATGATATGAATAATACGTGTGGTAGACAATTTTAAATGGCGCTCTTTCTATGTCTACACTTTTCAATGATACATTGTGTATTGTTCTTTTATCAATGTAAGTAAAATAAAAATTCAAAGGAGTACCTATTTAATTGACTGCAATAAAGTCAGAGTACCTATTTAATTAACTGCAATAAAGTAATTCGGTAAACATCGAACTTATAATATGAGGGTTTATATAAATGTCTTTTATGAATTGATTCTAAATTATGAATTTTGCATACTTTTGGAAGTAGCTGATATTAATTATTTCTGGGATACATTCGTCGAGAGCTTGCATTATAAATTCTTTTTGAGTGAAGGTTCTCGATGAGTTCTAACATATACGCTTCAAACCATTTTCTGTATATTATGTTACTGTAAATAATGTTTCTTAGTTCTAATAAAATGCACTTGAGCCTAGACAAAATTATAATTTCACTAAACAGTTATTTATTGCCCTTTAAAGCAAGAGCTTATATGATGGTAAGTGACTTTGCCTATGCCATTTTCAATAATCGGAAGTATAAAATCCTAACTCACCAAATCAGAATTGTACTCACCTACTGAATATTATATTTATTCGTTTACGAGTATTTAAACCTTTTTGCACTATGTTATACAGAGGCGGACTCAATGCCTTAAAGTTAAAGAACAATGCCCAAAATGCAATTGACATTAGTAACATTAAACAAATAATATGAAATCCATATTTGTAGAATAACATTTACATTTGAAGAACTTCGTAATTGTTATATTACTGTAAATAGTTTTATCGTTACCTTTCAGGTGACAGCCATGTTATCTATTGCTTGTTTTTGACACCGGCACTACGTTTGACACAAGCAAAAACGATCGTAGTAATAATTGTCGTTCAAGTTTAAAACACAATACAGAATTAAATTAAATCAATATTGAAAAATAAAATAGATTACTGTTATTTAGCATAATTACAAAACGATAATTTAATTTAACAATTATTTGTGTCACTGAATTGAAATGTATACTGTTGTTCCAAAACGTGTTATATTCGTTCTTTGACAATCTAAATTATGCTGTGATAAAAAAGGATGCATCGTATTTAAATTGTTAAAGAGCGAATAATGACAAGTTTTGGAATGCAGCCTAAGTAGGTTTTTCATAACCATTCTATTTGTGTACAAATCACATGGCGTTCTCTTTGCAGTCTATTATTTTAGAGTTCGTTGCATACTAAAATTGAACCTTCCTTGCTGAGCGTCTTCTGCGCTCGCCCTAAATTAAACACGACCGATGGCTCTTGAAAGGCCACTAGGGCCACAAGAATTTAACCATTCCGAAAAAGAAAAAATTGGACCAATTGCATTCGGAAATCATTAAAATTAAATCAATGGCTTAAAAAAACTAACAAACAGGCGTTGCGCTTTATATATGCCCATTTTTGTCACAATAATTATAGATTAGCTTTACTTATTTTTTTTCGAAAATACTCGAAAGTTCATGGAAATTGTTCGTTAGTTATTATTAATTCCTAGCCATCAAAGATTACAATACAACAAAAAATATTGATATACATGAAAACTGATAGCTGGGCATAGACCCATACAAATTACGGCATTGTCCTTTAACAAATTAAAATAGGTGCAGTAAAAATTCATCAGTGAAATATCCTATTCAATATTTTTATCGCTTTTAATAGGATTAAAGTACCTACATTCAATTTTTAATAAAATACGATTTTGCAAAATGAAATATATAGAATATTTGAAAGTTATGGATGTACCGTTTCAGTTTAAAGTGCAGTCTGTTGAAAAGCAATGTATATCGATTTAAAGCAATACTTTTTTTCATTGAAATGTCTAAATTAATTGTTGAATGGTTGAATATTAATAAATAAACTGGTTCTGAATTGAGCCCTAAAGGACTGAACGTCCTGCCAACTATGGTAATACAAACTAATTTAGATACTTTATTAAAAAAAAAACACTCAAATTTTGCGCTTGCGCCGATAGAGTAACTTTGTCTAGGTATATTGAGCATTTTTATGTTTTGCCATAATTTAATTTAGTTTAGGAACTATAGGATTTTCAATACAAAACACAGTATGAGATTTTATGTGTTGATCCATTCACTGTTATAAAACCAATTAAAAATCAATTTGACAATCAAAACCGTGAATGGTGAAATAAGTGTACATTTAATTAACTTTTTAGCAAAAATGTTTTATGACCATTATTGATAGGTCAAATGAACCGGTTCATGTTAAAAAGGATCTTTAAAAAGTGAAAATATTTATGAAAAATTCCCGAATTTTTCAAAAAAACTAGATAAATATGTTAGTTGCATTAAAAACTGTTCTATTTCCGGTCTAAGTTACGCTGTTAAAGGTTTGCCATTCCAGTGGTTTACAAGAACTTGTAAAGTCTATAACTGAAGTTCTGAAGTACCTATATAACTTCAGGACTTTTCGTATAGTCCACTCACACAACCCATGTTACCCTGATTTTCTCTGGCAATGCACTTTGTCCCAGTATCTTGCAAATTGTTATTGTAAATTTTTGTAATGAGTTTTCACTGTTAATAAACGTTCTTCCAAAATAACGCGCCATTTTCAAAAATGACAATGTTTCAGTAACAGAATGCCAAATGTGGCTGACAGAACAATAGACAATCGAAAATGGCGCGCGATTCGAATTTCAAGTTCTTGTTGAGACATCCTTTACAACCTAGAACGTGCTCTAGCGGTGGAAAAGTGTCCCTTCGAAGAGAATGTTTTGTCAGTCTCTATCTCTCTCAATATAGCCAATCGCCTGCAACGAAACTGATAGTAATAGCTAGAACCATACGCTGTTTCGGACTCTCGTTAGCCAAAAATTTACTGCAACGATATAACGCACGTCCAGTTGTATATGTCGATGGTTGGTATGTACCGCGGAAGTCTGAGCCACGGAATCCACTTACCATCAGGTGGATTGTATGCTTGTCTGTCGCTTTATTTCCATAAAAAAAAACAATTTCACATAACGCATTTTTAACATGAATCGATTCAACGTTACGTTTACTTTTAGCATTGTTTTCATTTTCAAAATAATCTACTTTGACCGGACAATTCGCGAAAAAACAATATGTTCAGGTAAATACGGTGTTATTTTCAACTGCCAATTTAATATAAGTGATAATTTATTAAATGTCAAACAAGTGGATCGTTTTGTATACAAATCTTTATTTGGTATGTACTGTGTTAGTTACAAAGTTTTAATTACACCATATTTACAATAAATTTTATTCCAAATATGGTAAATCAGACGTTTTTTGAGGAATCTATTGTAAGAATAAAAAAAGATATAACGGGAACAAGTTTTAGCTTTAGCGACCAAATTACATGCGATGTCTGGACAAAAAATTAAAAATAAATGTAATTTTTTTTATTAGAGAATCGCACAATCGCCAAGCTATAATTATTCCCACACAAAAAAACAAAAAACAAATTAGTTATTAAAAAAGCCCACCAAGGAAACCATGTAATATTTAACAAAACATTTTCTCCGACTAAAAATAATCCAAATGTATATATTTTGTACATATTTTACACAACTCAGGAGGCATAATTTAATTTATTATTAATTAACACGCATTTCTATTTTTATTTTGTAGTTCGTGTTTGTGTGACACTAAAATAAACAATTACTACATAAAAAAGTATTATTTTTTATCTGTTTTTTAGGGCGAAGGGTTTTTGAGGCGACTATTCGCAACAATTTGTAAAGGTTTATACAAACCTAAATAATTATTGCTGCGACATTTTAGTCGCGGTAATCAGTCGCAAATTTCAGTCTTGTCTAGACACGCCTGCGATTTTCCCTGGAATTGGACCTGAAAATTAAACATTAATAGATAAAAAATTGTTAAAATAATCTATACATATAATAAAATAGTAGGAAAGTTGTTGAAAAAAAACACATTGCAGTGTAATAGGATGGATACAAATATTACAATATTACAAGTATACAAATAAAGAAGTCAAAGGAATTTAATTTAATATAGAGCATATAATGTCCCACTGCAGGGCACAGGCCTCCCCTAGTAAATCACTAGGGCCCCTAGAATGTGAGTCCGAGTATGGATACCCCTAGGCTATCCACCACTCTAGAACGAAACAATATACATTGTATTAATATACAATGTGTCACCGAAATATTGCAAAACCTGAAACATGTCAATTTCAAATACATATATAAAATCGTTCTAAAGAAAATAAAATCATTTTAGGGACATTTACATGTAACGTTTTGTTATTTCTAAACGTTCGTAGCACTTATTACTGAGACCGGGCGCCGACGCGAGCTCGGGCGACGGGCATAGAATAAATTATATTCTAGAATTGTCTAAAATTTGCGAAAAAAATCTGTTGTAAAAACTGGTAGGATTGATTCTACTCTCAAAATTGAATTTATTTTCAGCGTCTGTTTGCGTTATATCGGTGACACGTTCTATATAAATTATACTGACCGTCTCAATCCATGGTAGAGTCCAGCATAGTAGCCGCTCATGTACCAGCTTATAAGCATAGAGGATAGAGCTTGGTCCTCAGAGTCCACTCCGTGGGTAGTGGTGAAGTTCATCGGGGGTGGGGGTGGCATTGGAAGCTCGGATTCACCCAACTGTAAGTTAGTAAGCGTCGCAACGAATAATGTTATTTTTTTTTTATAGTGAAGTAGGCGGACGAGCAAGCGGTCCCACGTGATGGTAAGTGTTACCGCCGCCCATGGACACCTGCAACACCAGGGGGTTTGCTGGTGCGCTGCCGATTTTGTAGAATCCTGTTCACAGCTCTTTTTGAAGAGCCCCATATCCTAGGGTAACGGAAATACCTCAGCTAGCACTTCATTCCACAACGATGGCGAGCAATGATTTTTTGATTTTTTGACTGCGTTTATAGTGTGCTTCCAAGGAGTCCCCCTCTGTTCTCAGTGAAGTTACTATCACTTTACTGAGCGAATCCTGACTTACTTCGATGGGATTGGACATTGACAGGATACATTTTAGACTTTGAAATTGTTAATTACGAGGAAAACTTGACACATACTTGAATGTGCTAATTGCATCATTGCCTTAAATGAAAATAAAAAAAAAACAATACAGACATAATATTTTTTATAAATTCATTTCCACTCAAACAATTGAACTTTGCTTTTTTATTGTTTTCTTTTCTTTAAAGTTTTACCGATGGCTACAAAACTACTCATGGTTATGAAACTTCTCTTTGCATGGATTAGAACGGATTATTTCTTTTAACATGATTAAATATTGACTTTTATGTGACTGGCCAACATTATTGCGAGAGACAAGAAGGAATGTTGGAATATTTTAAATACCTACTTACTATTTGACAAGGTACACAGACGTTACAATATATAACACACAAATTAATGACATTCGTGAACAAATAAATGGTAATATTTTCATTTATTTAAAATCAAGCTAGAAATTTGTGGTTTTGGATAAAACGGAACAAAAAATTACCATTGTTTATTATCTCTGTTTATTTTTAATTCACGAATATAATGTTACTTATGCTTTCGGTAAAAGTGTTACTATGATATTTTATACGAATTGCTATTAAAACAGAGTAATATTTAAACGATGAACCGGATACATGTGAATGTTAGTGAATAAACTTAAATTAATTAAATTGTACAAAAATATGTATACTTACATTTCTTAAAAAGCCCATATTGAATGTAGGCAAAGGCAAATCGAAGGTATTCGAGTTTGGAGTCTGTCTCCGTGATCTATGTTTTCTTTGCTGAGTAGGTCTCTCTGAAAAACGAAATGCATATGGGCAGGGTTCGAAACGATAGTTTATCAATGATAATTTATATATTTATATACATTTCATATCAATAATAATTATCAAAATAATAATGTTTTGATAATTGATAAAAATATATCATTCGCCATTTGTCAATCTCTAATTTAAATTCGACGCATGCGAATTTTTTAATGTGATTTAATAGACTCGCGCCGTTGCTCGCAGTATTCCCCTGTTCCCGTGGAAACTTGACTTCCCCGGGACATTACAATATAGCTTAAGTTACTAAGATCATAGTTATCCAATAGTGAAAGAACTCTTAAAAACGGTTCTGAGATTACCTCCTACAAACAAACAAACGTTTCTTCTTTATAAATATTCTCTAATATTAGTATAGACTAACATTTGCCTACGCTAGCGTGGAAGGTGATAGAAATGCTTACTCGAGTAAAGATTGGTTGGTACCTATTTATCCAATAATTATCTGGATAATTTCAAGCCCTGGTAATTCCATTTTGTAAATTGTGAAAATTTAAAAGGCTTTTTAGATTTTCACAATTTGTAAACTCTTCTCATAACATTGTTCCTTATTTTTGTTATAATGTAACAATTACACAATAAAGGGTTTTTTCTATCCATCTATATTTAATGATGCATTATGAATTTAAGGCTATATCACACTAGCGATAAAACAAATAAAATGATCTCACCAAAGCTCCCTGGACTTGGCATTTCATCAGATTCAACGGGTTCAGCTACAAATGGACTTGCGAGGCCATCTTCGTTATTGTGTATCGCTTCCTGGACTTGACGCTTGCCTTCCTCTCTACCCAGAGACTGCTTTAGAGAGTTTATTTGCACAATTTCTGAGTCGTCATAACCTGGAATTTGCGGTTAGTACGATTTAAAAAAATGATTCGAATGTTGAGAATTGGCCGTGTGGTAAAATATAACGTTTTTCGGAAGTTAGTGAGATGTGCTAGAGCCCATTTCCTATCTCATACAATCAATACACCATTTATACCTCATAAATGGTGTAAAAGAACTATTCTAAGTAGTGTAAGAGAGATGTCAACAGGGTTCTGTAAAGTCGGCAGCGCACCCGCAAGCCCCCTGGTGTTACAGGTGTCCATGGGTGACCACCTACCATCATGTGACTCGCCCGCTCGTCTGCCCTCTATTCTATAAAAAAAGAGATCTCTGATACCATTATATTACTTACTTCCTATCTTATACTTTTTCCTACTGTCCCATTAAGTAAAGAGTATAATAGGATAAAGGAATTTACTTTAAGGAGAACTTTATTTAAGGAGGAAGGAATTGAACATGAAGTCAGTACCGCGAGATTTATTAGTGTTTGACCTTGTCTCTTATGATATATTATGGCAGAAATTAGAAGAGACATGTCAACTACTAGAGTTAACCTCTTTTCTTATAACTGGTACGTTAACCAGGAAAACCGTGTTCTTTCCGCACCGTGCAGGCTGGAATGTGGAATGAATGGAATGAGGAAGGGGGGTTGAGCTCGCCATTGCTTTTCAGACGTACGGCTCTGGAGCATGCATGTAGGATGCTATGTGGACGGCGTGTGTCGACAACGTAATGCAGACGACATGGTGCTGTTGACCTTTTCGGTTAGTGCTCTCCGGAAGCTGCAGGTAACATGTGAGTCATACGCCGCTTCAAATGGTGTAATATATAATATTAAAAAACGTAGTACATGGTGGGCGGATACAAAGTGTTGTTATTTTATTCCACCGGTGTTGCTCTGAATAGAGTGCAACAGTTCAAATATCTTGGACACTTGGTGACCAGTGAGCTTAAGGACAATGTAGATATGGAGGGGGAATGCAGAGCATTGATGGTCCGGGCAAAGTGCTGGCCCACAGATATATTTAGGAATGGGCCCACAGGCCCATATTTATTTAGGAATTATAAGACATTAGTCATATGTGCTCAAATTTAGTTTTATTCGATGTATTAACATGAGTAATTACCATCCTAATAATAATTAGCCGACATATACATACACGCAATAAATACAATTATGGTTTTTGTAATATGGATCTGTATTGCCTGAATTTTTAAATAAATTAAAGGTTTACCTAAAAATCTAATGACACACTCGTTATCATCAATAATTTTCAGGACAAACGCCTCATATTCCAACCCATCTCCATGGTAGACTGTGCGACACAGCATGCCTGGCTTCCACTGCAGATTGGTTCCTTTCTTCTGTTGTTTACAAGTGCTAGGATTGGCTTTATCTTTCTTTTTCTTAGATTTTTCTGCACCTGCAGAGATTTGCAGGTTATTGTTAGTTTCATATAAGCTATCTAGTCTATCTAGTGTATTGACTAAAGCACTGAACACTCAAGCGATTATGCACCATAACAACCTTAACTGTAGCTTTTTCTAGACTCTAGCTTTTTAGTTCAAGGGAATAAGACCATCAAACATTAAAAAAAAAGAGTTTTATAGGTTCATTAGTGCTCACTTAGTTCTCCAGTGTCAAGTGCCTAGCACTCATTTTTACTACACTAGCCAGAAAGCAATTATTGTCGCAATGACCTAGACCTTGGCATGTAATTTGTATATTAAAAGATTTTTAAATGGGTACGTTTACTTTTTATTTTACTTAACTTGATTTTGTTAAGTTAAGTAAAATTAGCATTCATTTTAGCAGTGAAAGTGAATTTAGAAATATCTATAATAACTTTTTACAATATACTTTAATGGCTTACCTGTACTTACGGTGTTACCTTCTTGAGCTGGCTTGCTATTGGTAGCCATTGCCACACGCTTAGCTATCTCTGCTTTCACTACATTTAGGGCTTTGTCGTAAGAATTATTCAACATGCTGTCATCCCAAATATTATCATCTTCATCACTTTCAGAGCCAGACTAAAGAAAAAAATATTATTTATTATTATTATTTATGTATTAGGCTAGCAGCTCTCGTTGGTGCATCTACATGAATACACTTGTGCTGCCTTCTTTCTGTCAAAACTGGTTTTGAATTGATTCACTTATTAACTGTCCCTTGTGGCAGATTATTCTGTGAATTGACCACTATAATATTTGATAGGGTGTGATTGTATCATCTGTAACAAACTGGACTAAACAGAGACATTTCATCTGGATTTAAATATTCTTTAGTAATATGCACTAAAAGGTGTTTTCTCATACTAGACTGCTTTTCAGTATGTACTATTGCATTTTCAGCCTGACCTGTGTCTCATTATGGAGCAGATATAAACAAAATTGCTTTATGGATATTCAAAGAGTAATGGAGATAGATGCATGATTCCACGCATCCACATGTGATACATACACAGCACTTTTATTGTCCACTGTGACATAGGCCTCCTCATGTACATTGATATGTGCAGGAGGAATATATGACATTAAAACGCAATACTGGCCAAGGAGATTGGAGTCTACTATTTTACAGTTGGTGTCGTAGTTTGGGGATTGTAGTAGTGGCTAAGTTATCCCCGAGTCTCCTTTAGAATTTAGAATCACCACCTTTCACCCCATCTTTTCTTGGGTGATACATACCCATGTAATGATTTTCAATGCACTCGGAGTGCATCCGTATTCACATACGTGGGCAGTTATTAAATACTAGTGAATTAAATACTTCAAATCAGTATTTACACAAATACTATGTGATACGCAGGAACAAACACGACTGTATTTATACAATGTGGAAATAGTAAGACTCATCTCTAGTGAGCTGTTTGTACATGGCACAAATACAAGCTATGAAGCTACCCACGAGTTTCTAATTTGTTTACACTACCTACCATATCTACATCTGGGTTCATCCCTCTCATGTACAAAACTTGGTTTTTGTTGGACATATTTTGATTTTTATGAGAATAATGATCCTTTTACAATTTTTATGCCCTCTTGAAATTTTACAATTACATATAATTTTCTAGGCTAAATAATAAGGAGAAACAAACGAATTTTTTTTTCGGAATGAAATTGACTTTGACAAAGAATAGTTGTGACACTGACAACTAAATTCTTAGACAAACTGCGTTACACAACTTGCAAGATTCACTCCATATTTTTGAAAAAGGTAGAAAAAAATGTAAGGTAAAGTCGGATTATTTATTTGAGTCAGGAATATGCCATATAGAACTGTCAGAGTGAAATTTGTACGGAGATGACACTTTATTGACTGTTGTACATGTCATATCCCTGACTCGAATATAATCAAAATATAATTAAATTGTCGAAGACCGATTTTTACAAGTTTTGAAACACAGCCTTGGATCCTGTTATTTAATTTATCATGACATAGCCTCACTTTACCATAAACTTAAATTCAATAAAATAATAAATAATATTTAATTAATAACTTGATAGGTATATCTAAGTATGTATGTGTTAACTATGATTGTTACTACGAAGAACAATTACCTACTACTGAATTTCTGATATTGATTTATTACTCAAGGAAATACAGGGCAATGTCTGCACTTCAATGCTAAAATGGCAAAAGCAGCCTCCAACCGTCTGTTGTATTAAATCTACCCTTCCTCAGTTTGAAGCAAATACCGCTGTTGCTTAAAGTCTGCCAAAGGCGCATTGGCCCTTTTTTACCCTCTGCTAGCGCCCTCTCCTCCCTACAAGTCGTCAGATGCTTGGTTCTTAAATTAGCCGCTGACGCTAGTATCGCTGCTAGCTCGCTGGTAGTGCCAAGAGTTGCCCACAGATGTCACTCAATTTCTATACTACGGCGCAAAATGTCAGCGATCCCCAACATATTTCACATCATAAGGACCATAGGCAATACCTAACAATTATTTAATTAATCATTATTAATCATAGAGTAAGAATTCTATAGTAATATTACGAGAAGTTCCCGTGCCAGGAGAATCCAGCGTTACAGATGGCAGCGCCTTTTATCAGGTAAATAACTAAATAAATGAATGGTTGTGAGAATAATAAATAACAGATCTATTCTAAATAATTAACAGCATAATATTTTAAATTCATAGACCAGTTATTACTTGTATCTATATAATTGTATAGGTGAGCCCGATTGCCGAATAACTTCGTAAACATCATCAAATAAAACAATACTCCCCACATCTAAAGTTAGCTCAACAATAGGACTTTATGTATATTAATTGTGTAACCCTTTGAGGTTTAGAGCGCCCTAAACCTTGGCCACATACTGAATTTCTTAGAGACAAAGGAATGGACTATAATTAAGCGTAATACGAGTAAGTATTACGCTTCTATTTTCTTAAAAGCTTTCGGATGGCGCATTCAAAGTTCGTGTTGTTTCATCTATTTAGTACATTCAATTGAGGCTTAATTATAATTTGGAATTTCCATTATACCTACTCTTTACTCCCCATTCCACCCCATGGGAATTACCTACACCACGAATGGGAGGTGTAATGGGATATGCTTCCTATCCTATTATGTTTCCATATCCATTGCTTAATCTTCAAAGCTACGGTATGCAACGTATATGGTACGGGGACGTATAAGTATATGTACGATATGTCTGCTCATCTGCTGAAAAATGAACCTATGTCTGTTATTAAGTAAATTGTGGGACATTAAAGTACGAGATTGAACGTCATAAAGTCAAGAGGCTGGAGGTGCGGTTAGTATTTTGCGAAACCTCTTGCTGACTAAGCAATAAGAGGCGGTTGCTAAGTTGGTAACTGTTCGTGGCATAGTGTGAGTAATCTCATAGCTCACTCACGCTATAATTAAATGAAAGCGACTGGCGGCGGTTATTTAACCGTGCTCACCGACGGCACGACACGATAAAGTATCTTTCTTGTATAGTTCTTTCACCTCACGAAGGCGGTTTACGTTTAGTAGTGATTGTGCTTAGTACATGTAGATATACGTTTTGGTGTGCGTAAACTTGACAACACTGTTCGGCTAGCGACGCTGCACATACGGCATTTGGTACAATTTAGGACTTAGGAGGACAAAAATATTTTACATGTTATTTATTGTTTTTTTTAGCTCAATATGTGTTGGATAGATTTTTCCTGAGTGCCCAGAAAAAAGAATAGTTATGAAAAAAAAAGTTAATTATTTATGAAGAAAATATTAGAATCCGAATATAACTTTTTAATTTAGATATGTTTTGAAACGGATATTACGTAAAAATGCATCAGAATTACTTTTAGTGACGTCATCGACATGTGACGTGGATGCAGATGGAGCCTTGAGAACTTACCTAGCTGTAGTGGATAGGTACTTCTTATGTGAACGGAACTGATTTTTTGTTTGGCTGGTTCGTACATTAATTTATTATGGGGTCTGATGAGAAAACAGGTAAATATGTCTATACTCGTGTTTATCCTACAAATATTTCTGGTCACTTTATTTTGTTTGAACGCGAATGCTCAAATAAACAAAAGTGTTCTCTCCGAAGCGGACGGCTTCCTCGGCCTTCCTCACACTTCTTTCTCGTTGCGAGGCAATACGGTAGATTAATTGAACTCGCGCTGTAGCCATGGACCGTGTTTTTTGATTTTGATAATTGAAATTTCCGCTAGGTACTTATGTGTAAAATAAAAGACAAGGCACCAAATAAAAGATGATTTTGGTACCTTGTCTGTTATTTTATATTTCACATAATCTCCTATCGAAATTTTGTAGAATGGATAGGGTTTGCATAGAATCCTTAGATATAGTGTGTAACGGTTATATAAATAAGTAATATTTCACATATTGCCCGAGATTAGCAATTCGACAGAATACCTGAATTATATACTTTGCCTGTAACATAAACACCAACGTACTTTGGCGACACATGTTCGGAATAATACCTGGACACAAAATAATGAAGAGACACTATTCCTTAAAAAATTAAACTCCCGTAGTAATAAAAAAATATGAAATATCTACATTTCATTTTCAGTTAGATACGAGTATAGTAGTTTTAGTATACAGAATGACATACAAAAATATTTCACACTATTTTTGTGGGACCTTGTATAAGCATAACAAATGTATATACAGGGTGTGTCGTAAATAGTGGTCCAACGTTAAAGGGTCGATACACCATATATTCAGCTATCACATACCAGAATTTGAAATTTTTTTTTTCCACGGGTCTCTGTTTTATTCATTATTATTATTATTTTGAAAAATCGATACCTTGCGTTACTAATTTGGCTGTTATTTCAACAAATAACATTATTTTTTTATTTTGTTTCTTGTTTATTATTGATAAATACATGTGCTATCACATGCAATCATTTTTTTAATGGAAACTTAAAAGATATTAAAGAAAAAATGTGTTTATTTCAAATATTAACTCTAATCTGTCGCAAATCATGTGAATTCGGAGGCGAATGGTGTAAAAAAAATGTACTACACTATCTGTGCCCATTATTTCAAAAACTTGTCCAATAAATGCAGATTCTAAAATGGTATTAATAATAACCGATTTCGTAATGAAAAAAAAGTTATTGCCATTTCAACGGAGAAGGAGCCGAATTCAAAAAATATACTTTTTCATTTTAATTAACTCACCGGTATTGTAAAATGTTTTGAACCCAATTAGAAGTAAATTTTAACTTAACTATTAACAGCTGAGTGTTATTTGAGTCAAGCACAAACATATCACCGGTAAAGAAATGTGTCCTAGGTAATAAAAGGGTAGGTACTTGGCCAGATAACAAAAGATTCATTGAAACGTTTCGGTGTAGCTCACCGGACCTCAATCCCCTGGATTTCTTTTACTGGGGGTGTTTAAAAGAAAAAGTTTATAAAGAAGACATCACTTCTGTGGACCAACTAAGAGAAAGAATTCGGTCAGCAGCTGAAGAAATTAGTATAAGCGGATTTACTCGACGAATAAAATGTTCATTTATCAGACGGTGCAGAGCGTGCATAGCCGCTAATGGTGGTCATTTTGAACATTTAATGTAACGATGATGTGAATAATTTAATAAATAATAGTTGATTTATGGAGAATGTTTTTTTTTTACATAACCTCACTCAAATACTTATCTTAAAAAGTGTAAAAAATACTTCTAATTGGGTTCAAACCGTTTTCTACCGATGCCTCTGCATTCGCCATAAATAAAATGCATGTCAGCATATTCACGCGGTGTGTACTGAGACATCGCCTAATCTTCACTTCACTGCACGTTTGTCGAAATCGTTGAGCAAATCAAAGTCCAGATAACGTAGCCGATGTCGTAGGGATTACAAAAACCTACAAGTCCAAACAGAAGCAAATCAGAGTCCTGGAATAAAACAAGCAATTCAACGGAGGAGATACACACAGAAACTAGAAGCGCATGCGACATACGGGATCACACTGAAGCATTTTAACTGATAAGATTATTACGAATTTCTACTTGGCATAGTCTGTCTCATTTATACTTAGGAGAATAGCAATAAAAAAAAACCTAGTCATTTTTTTCACTACATGAGTAGAGTAGCGCGCTACACCGAAACGTTTCAATGAATCTTTTGTTATCTGGCCAAGTACCTACCCTTTTATTACCTAGGACACATTTCTTTACCGGTGATATGTTTGTGCATGACTCAAATAACACTCAGCTGTTAATAGTTAAGTTAAAATTTACTTCTAATTGGGTTCAAAACATTTTGCAATACCGGTGAGTTAATTAAAATGAAAAAGTATATTTTTTGAATTCGGCTCCTTCTCCGTTGAAATGGCAATAACTTTTTTTTCATTACGAAATCGGTTATTATTAATACCATTTTAGAATCTGCATTTATTGGACAAGTTTTTAAAATAATGGGCACAGATAGTGTAGTACATTTTTTTTACACCATTCGCCTCCGAATTCACATGATTTGCGACAGATTAGAGTTAATATTTGAAATAAACACATTTTTTCTTTAATATCTTTTAAGTTTCCATTAAAAAAATGATTGCATGTGATAGCACATGTATTTATCAATAATAAACAAGAAACAAAATAAAAAAATAATGTTATTTGTTGAAATAACAGCCAAATTAGTAACGCAAGGTATCGATTTTTCAAAATAATAATAATAATGAATAAAACAGAGACCCGTGGAAAAAAAAAATTTCAAATTCTGGTATGTGATAGCTGAATATATGGTGTATCGACCCTTTAACGTTGGACCACTATTTACGACACATCCTGTATAAATAATAAAATATACCTACATACATATCTACTTATTTTAATAAACAGCCAGAAACACTATTTCTGTGATGTCGCTAGATTCAGTGTATTATCGATTTACGTTAATTTTGGTAACAAAAAAATTAAATAAAAATATCCTTAAGCTTAGCTTGCTTAGCTACTGGCGTTCCACGGACACAAGTACCTACACGTGTGCGTTGCACTATTACAAACAAGGCTAACCCGCCTTCGTGAGATGAAAGAACTATAAATAAGTTTACTTAGAATTCAAATTACAAAGATACTGGTCGTTGTAGTAGATTTTTAATCAAGGGGAGGTGTTGATGTGCTTCAGTATGCCACTTGGACTTGCATTAGCAGCGCGCGGTAATGATTCCACAGCACACATTATACGCTAGTTCTTGAGCTTGACGACGAGGACCGAGTGAGACGCCGAAGGAGGTTACGTTATGTCGATGGAGGCTTCGGCATGCCGAAGAACCGTTTCGACTACCTAGTGGTCAGTCGAGGGAAAATCCTTTCAGTCTGCGCTCAAGACCGAAGGATGCTGAAGCATACCATGCCGTGCCTTGCTGTCGAAAGGCGCCGGCCCAACAAAGTTATACTAAAGGCAATTACTTGACAAGTCATTACCTTCGTATTTCATAAAAAAATAACATATATTTTAACATTTAACATTTTTTTAAAGTCACGGACAAAAGAGTATAAAAAGTAATTGACACTAGATTTGAAAAAGTATTGCTATCTAACAACACTTTACAGATAACCTTCACGTCCTTACGTTCAACATGACAACCATTGTGATGACTACCTCTGATATTACTAACGATAAAATATTTGACAAAAATACCACAAATATGAAGGAAATATTTCGCAATATAACTGGCGTTAGACAGCCCGAATCCGCTGTCCAATAATGTCATGAAAATATCAAATAGAAAATTACAGAAACCATCGTAACATCAGCCAGATGGCTGTGTAATCTCAAGTCGTTCAATTTGTCTGTACTAGGTATAATTCCGTGTATCGTACCTATATGGCTGAGGTATGGCAATTGGCATCATTTTGCTAATGGTTTTAGTATATCAGTATCAGTATTTTTAATTATATGAATAAGGGCAGATGTTGACATGGGTAATGATTCTGATGATCTCACTGATGAAACCCGTAGTAAAAAAAGACAAGTATGCTATATTTACAGAAACGATACGAATCAGGATTGATTGTGTATGTTCCGTTTTCTGAACTGTGTAACTACACAGCGCGCATCGACAAATCGAAGCGATGGGGAGCATTGTGCAAGAGTGAAATTAAGATCCGGATAAAAGAGATTCTCCGTCTTAGAATTAGCCCGAATCATTACCAACACTTGTTGTTTATGCACCAGAATCGTGCATAAACATCCACTAAAGGGGCAAAGAAAGTCTAAGCAAAGAACGGTCCAAGTGAATGTAAAAATACGACAGTTACTTGTTCACGTATGCAACACAGTCAATTGTTCGTCATGTTAAAAGTCAGCAACAGTCACCCAACAGTGTTGCAGGTGTCCATGGACGGCGGTGGCCCGCTTTTCTGCCAACCCTGCAACAAAATAAAAAAAATATGTTCGATAGAATTATCTATTGCGACTGACAGCCGCCAATGTTAGGTTAGATGTTGACAATGTGCAAATGTGTTAGGAACATCTATGCCAAGAATGCGATGATAGTTTAAAGGTATCTATCTATTTTCGACTCTCATTCTCATTATGTATTTACTTACGGTTGTGTCAGAATATAGTCGTCCAAATTCCACATCATACTACTGTTTCTTTTTAAATTCGGATTTTTAATTTATTATATACCTAACTCGGTGGTGAAGGAAAATATCAAGAGGAAACTTACATGCCTGAGGATTCAAACGATTCCGGGACATGTATATACACCAATCTGAAGCCGCTCGGTGGATTTATAGCAGGAAACGCCCTTGTCAAGATGCAACTGAGACGTTATAGGCTCATATTGAATGTCAAGACATTCATTCCTATCCTTTTGATAATTTTATGAGATAAGCATGCTTATAGCATGTTGTATATTACAGTATTACAACATTTATATTTATTAATGTATTTCTAGCGTAGATTATTTATGAAGATAACCTACTTATATTTCTTATTACGTTGAACCCGGTGATTATTATTGATACCTGAGACATAATACCCCGCATATGGACTTCGGCAATTACTTATGTAGGTACCTAGAAACCAAGTTGTAAAAAACATATTATTATCTTCCTAAAGTCGCCCACGCACTGTGGTAAAAGAGGCTTTTAACAAAATTGTACCATAATGTCGAGCACTTTATTTTGGATCCTAGATAAAAGATCCTGAAAGTTATCTCCGGAATTGTGCTTCTGAATGGCTTCCTTTGAAGATTGCTGACAATAGATTGTTTGGTTTTCCTCGGCTACTTCCCTTGGCTGAGTGGTTTAGATGGGTTGCCTGAAAATAAAAACGAGCAAAAAACTAGCTTGATTGAGTAGGTGACATTTTCTTTTTCATTGAACATTTCTGTTTAAGAAAAATAAGGTAAACAAATTTCGTTTTCTGAAGTTAATATTTAATAAAGCGGTAGATAGTACTTGTGAACTTACAAAAACCTTTTTATACATTTCGAGCATAAGAACTAAACCCTAGGGACATCGATATGAGTGTATTCTCTTTTATCGATGCCTAGGGATCGTTTTTAAATACAGTCAGACTAATATGTGTTAAAGCATTTACCAGAATGCGGTTTGCGTGCGTTCTCGGGCAAAACATCGCTACGGACAAAAATTTACAGTACGAAAATTTATCAGTTCATAAAACCTGGGTACGATCTGGTCAGATGCAGGCGGAGAAAGAATGCTGAACAACTTTGCCCTCCTAAGAAGAAAAGGCATTAGTATCTAACATTTTTAATGAAAGCATAAGTAACATTATATTCAAAAATTAAAAATAAATAAAGGTAATAAACAATCGTTATTCTTTTTATTTTATCCAAAACTCCCTAGTTTGATTTTACCAATACCATTTTTTTTGCATTGTTCTCAAATGTCATCAAAATGCACTTGTGACTTTTTCTAAGCACGGCAGAACTGTTGGATGCGTGCGGGATTTCATTCCACTCTGGACTGGATGTCGACTTTACTCAAAAAGGAAAATAACACAACGAAGACCGTGTTATAATTAATAATTACATGGAGTGGCCTTTGCGTTGCCCGGAGCCGAAAATGCAGATGGCATTCTCGGTGGCAAATGCCTCAAGCTGTTGCCTTCTTTCTTATTATTCATTCTAAATGCAATAACATCGTGACAAAAGCCGTCATAATCCACCATAAAAGAGAATTATCACAGTCACCTCAGGAGACACTTCCGAAATATTCGGATGGGGCCATGTTATCGCATCGTCATAAATCCAGCCCACCTTCATTTCCCGAGATATTTTTTGCGGAGAGCTGCGCCCGACAGGTATTAATAGCTGGTGGCAGATCGGTTATTTTCTTCTTTATGTTTTCTTGTAAAATATGCGCGGTTTTGAGGATATTTTTCTACACGGCTCTCAAAATATGTGTAAGTATTCTTTTACGATGACCTAGATGTGTAGTAAAACTATTGACCTTAAACTATTGGCGGACATGTTCAATTTTTTGACTTGCAGATGTTTCTCACCGTCAAATAAATCCTCTTACTTTATTCAAAAAATGTGTCTGAAGCTAATGTTCGTAACCAGCCGTTTTTTTCGTCCACTTCTGGATATGGGCCTCTCATGCACATTGTCTTGTTTTAAATAGATTGTCCTAGGTTGATGTCATCCCTCCAGGATTAGAACTGTCTGAACATTAACTTTTGGTCGTGTTGTGTTGGCCGGTTTAGAATTACATCACCCCATCTCTTCCCCTGAGTGTAGTAAAAGACGACTCAGTGATAACAAAGCCGCTACCACACTTCATGAGGAACGATACTACCTGTAAAAGAGTGGACTCAGCAACCCGGCTGACCAGTGCAGCGTAGCTTTTTAGAGGTACACTTTTATTGGCTATACCTCTCATGCATAAGACAAGGCAGTAACGGACGACAAATGGCTAGTTAGGTATATACCGTATGTAGCTCTTGTGATTGCAGTATTTGTTATATTCTTTGATGTTTCAGCTTTGTATAAACATTCAATTTTAAAAATTGAATGAACGAATATTTTCGACACAAAACAGAGACTTCAATAAAAGTGTAAACATCTTTATTAAAAAACGTACAGCCGTTGTTTTGAAGTAAACCCAATAATAAGGAACTGGGGTCTGCCTTAAGATATTGTGAATTCTACTCGTTGAAAGGAAATTAATATCCTGAAAGCGAGATCGCGACAAATGACATTTTACTTACGACGGATTTTGCATTACAGTTCTGGGAAAGTATGAAATGAATTGGATGTGGCATTTTAAATATTTTATAGGTTTTGATAAAAGAGCATAAACCAGTTCGCCGTTCAAAAGTGTTGACACAGAAAATTAAGAATCATTGGGTATCGATAGGTAATAGACGTCCACCTAATGGTAAGTATATATACTGTCGTCCATATTCGCGATATATGTCAACATCACTCCATAAATGACAAATATTGACGCGCTTTCGGATGCGCTGCCTACCTTTGGAGATTTAGGAATGGATTTCGAGAAAAGGTTGGGAAAAAGGGGAGATATAAGATTTTGATGGGTTGGGAATAGACTCTGGAGTATTTTATTCACTACCGAAACACGTACATACATTTGCATTGGGGAATGGGATAAAGTGGGACATGCAGTACACATTAAAGTAGTCTTCTGTGAGAGAAGGGTAACATGGACATTCGAGTGCGTCCAGTAACTGTGACATTACAGCGTGCACTCTCCGTTTTTTTTAACAATTTTATCCATTATTATATTTATATTTATTTTATACCATACAATATTATACCATCAGTTTATGTCTCTCCACTGGATCTCTTGAGCGAAACTGGATATTATGGAACAGATACAAGAGAGACAAAGAGTTCTTATAAGTCAGGAGCGCGCATGTGCCGTGCTTGTAGTGATGAGTATACACGTAAAAACGACCTTATGTTTTTCATTGTACATTTCTCGTTAGTTCCAATAAATATAACGCTAAATGCTTCATCGAAACCCCAATTCAACTATAAAATGCGCCACATCTACACAAAGTGAAGTGACGGTACAAAAGAAGGAAGGGTCTAAATTCCTACCTCGCGGCTCTCACCACTCGCAATATTCCTTTCTTCTCATCCAGACTTGTTTTAAAAAGACACTGTCCTCTTTTGAAGGGCGTCCGGGGACGTCCAGGGGGATTTTTAAAATGTGTCCAGAGTATTTAAGAAGTGCGTAACGCACAACGACGACGGTGACAGGTTGTATTGAACAATTGTAGATTGTGAACAAGGCTACAAATGTCAAGTGAGTCCGGGGTTACCGAAGCAATGGTTACGAATGATAGTTTCTTTAAATTTCTGATGGGACCCTACTACCAGCGAATTTCTTTATTTTGCTTTATACATCATAGTAATTAAAGATGGCGCGGCGCGGCGTGGCGTATCGTCGATTCGCTTCAGCAACATTTACAAGCTTCCCTTTATGTCAAGACAATATTTCAATCACAATAATGGAGCTGCCTTGAAAAGAATCTATAAAATAAGCAGATATGTAAATAATTATTTACACAATTTGTTCAACAGTTTAATCTGCGTTGTATTAAGTTCTTCTAGATTTAGATTTCAGAATAGTGTTTTAACAAAGAGTACGGAGCCCTTGACACCCAGGTGCTGAGTGAGCGTTAATGAATCTTTAAGACAACAAGTCTTTTAAAACTAGCTTGATTAGAAGGACAGCTGTCAAAGTACCTCCAATGGTATTGGGACAATAATGATCAAATCTATCGACTGATGATTATGATATGATTATGCTCTACAAATAAAAAATAAGGTTATCGAATATTTGTTTAAATGCCAAGCCAACCCAGCTCGTTTGAAGTTTTGTATGAGTTGGTTTATTCGGATAATCTATTTTCGAGGCATTTTTTCTCAACCAGCATGCAACCTCGCAGTTTACGGGAGAAGATTTCAGAATTTAGTCTGGGAGGTTAAAGTACTGCGTACTTTTTATTCCAAGTCAGATATTACAGGATGCTTTTACACATGACTTGTTAACATAGCCACCACACACGGTCTTCAGCTCTTCTCATCCAACCACTAATGACGTCTTCATGTCATCAGTCCACCTGTCCGGAGGGTGTCACACGCTACGTCTCCCGGTACAAGGACTCTTCTCCCCAATCGGTTATCGGATCCGCGGCATATCCTGTCCATTGACACTCCAGCTTGCTGATCCTTTGAGCTATGTCTGTATATTTCTCATTTTACTACTCGTATTATTTATATCTAATCGGTAATTAATTCACTGTTAACCAATCCAGGTCTGTATTTCGGTGGATACTTTCTTTCTAAAAAGTCTTAAATGAAATCTTTTTCACGCATTACCGTAAAACATTCGTATGTAGCTGCTCCGTAGTAGCAACCTTTTTCATTCATCCTAATTGAAACTCTTCATAATGGCTTTCAACCTAAATAAAAAGTTTTAATACCAACCGTTTTCTGAGCAAAGGAACTGTCGATATATAGATTTATTAATTTTGGTTAAGACTTTCTAACTTGATATTCCTTTGTTTCAGGAGTCTATTGAAATAGGAACGTGCTTTAATATCTCATTTTTAAGTTTAGGTAATTTAATATGTAATGTCTCAATATCTGGTAAACTAGAACCAACAATAAGGTGTTTTGCTCATGTAATGTCTCATAATGCAATGTCATGTCGTCAAAAGATATTTTTTGGCTCTGTGATAGTACTTGAATTTAATAAATTGAACTTGAATTTTGATTGAGCTTTAGGTTAAAAAAAAAATTACTGATAGATGTTCAGAATTACTGATTTTTATTCACAGTCGTGCATCGAAACCTGCAGTAGGTACCAGGGGCGCGGGTGCCCTGCCAACCTTGCGGAATCCTGTTCACAGATCTCTTGAAGAGCCCCTATAACTATTGATGACTATTAATAACATGATAATAGTATCTAGCTCCATTGGGCGAATATCCTTTCATTAAATCCAGATATCACAGAAGCCGTGACATTAATTGAACGCTAATTTGGACGCATTAGTCAAAATTCCCAATACCATTTCACACAATTGGTTTGTTATCATGGTCATCACACAATCCGACTTGGTCATCACAGAGATTCTGTAGTTAAATACCGCCAATTGCGGAATTGTTGCTACAGAGACATCTCGTTTCGGCCATCTTTGATGATCATTAGGATAATTACAGTTCGGTCCTTCGAGCGGGATTTAAGTGTTTAGTAGCTTCATTAGAAAAAAATACACAAGCAACCTACAAGGGTAATTAAGAGAAAACCACGTTGCTTGTAGCAATAAAGGAAATGTACTTAGAATATTTTCCGCCTTGATATAAACGCTTTAAATTTATCGATTGTTTGAAATGTCTTGGCCCTTTTTAATAATCGAAACTTCTATCAGCTTAAAATGTTATAAAGAATTTTAAGCAATAAGCAATTTGCGAGGGTAATATTATAGTAAAATGTTTTTTTTAATGAATTTCGAAACTATTAGTAGAATTGTAGGCACAGATTGTACATTCACCATACGCCTATAGAGACATGGTTTATCTATAAAAAGCTGTCAAAGCGAGTACAACAACAGTCACATACCAGTGTACGAGTATAAAACAGCAGCTATCCGCTTGAATAAAAAATAGTATAAAATTTGAAATTAAAATACACCGAACGACATCCGTTATTGGTGTCAATGGTTTTACTTCGAGGCTTATTTATATAAGGCTTATCGTACAGAAGACGGTTCGTCACATAGCCTTTCTCCACTGCTCATCATCAGCTATGGTTTGCTATGGTTCAGTACTCGATTGTTGCGGTGTATCATGACGAAACATCTGAAAGATAAGCCTTTATAAACCTCTAAGTAAAATCATTACAACACATAATTATCTTATTTTAATAGAAAATGTAAGCCTCTCCAATATTTTCATTATTAAAATGGAAACAGAAGATGGCATAAGTATAGTGTATTTGCGTGTCTGACGTTCCGTAAATCAGTCTAAAAGAAAATCTAGGCATCGTTCAAATATCATATATGTATGATCTCAATTCTGTGATCCTGATTACAGCTGTAAAATATAAGTATAATATAAGTACCTACTCACAAGGAAACCTAGAAAGTGTGTGAGCCGATATCGATTCTACTCGGTTAGTGTTGGGGAGATTATGGCGATGAGGTGTAAGAATACCGACCTCAAATAAAAACAAATACCTACTTCAATTAAAAAATAAAAAGAGGCAAAAACGTAGTAAGTATATTTTTTAATTTTTCCTTTGTATTTAATATTCCTATACTTATAGTATATTCTCATGTCGATGGTATGTATCTATAATGGTTGTCATTATTTCTTTATCATTCAACATCTTTAGTAAAACAGTTTATGGGTTTCGATATCAGTCTATAATTTTATAGTATCGCCACATGAGTAAATATCCGTACAGATCGCAAGCTTCATATAAACGCAAGATAGGTAGGTACACTACTTCCACAGTGCAGCTATGTGTGCGTGACCGCTCACCGACAGGTTCATGTACCTACGCGCCATCATTAGGGGACAAACAGTATAATAGTAATACCTAATTTGTTTTGCTAGAAAAAATAAGAATTTATACATACACTAGCTGTACCCGGCCACGCGTTGCTATGGCTGCCCTTCAGATGGCGCTCACCCTGTTTTTACCTATTTTTGGGTAAACAGCATGTTTTTACCCTGTGATAGGTATATAAAAAAAACGCGCGTATTTGAATGCAACGTTGTGTCAAAATTTCAAAGCAATCGGTGAAGAACTTTCGGAGATTTAAGATTTTGAACAAACGAACGTTTACATTTTTATTTATATAGATAAATCGATATTATTGAATCATATAAGATATATTCATTCCGATTAGAATTATCTAGTAATTGAAAATAAAACTAGGTAACATTTAAAAAATGTTCCCATAAGAAAAATAATTTGTATATATCTGAAATGTCAATTTGACAACGACGTTTCTTTGTTTACATACATACTCTCGAATTAAAATAATTTAGAGTAACTACTTAGATGGATATTTCTGTAAAAGTAATTTCCATATGACATTTGTCGTTATTGCAACATTACCTACTACTTACATGACAAATGTCGTATTTCTACTGTGACACATTCCATCCAAACCGGGGAGCATCTCATACAAAGAGAAAAACGGAGATTACCATTTAACTATTATTTATTTATATGATAAACTTACGCCAATGTGGAAAAACCACTAACGGTTGTTGGTATTGTTATTGCTTCTCACATTTTTGAGTTTTTTTTTTATAGAAAGAGGGCAGTATAAGAAGGTCCGTTATAAATAATCTTTAAGACATTATCTGAGTAAAGGGACATTATTGTTAGCTCTAGCTTCAATGATATTGAGACTAGTGAAACCTTTAAAAAAATCAAAACTCTATTTTTGCCTTCGCGATAGTCTGATAAAAACAACACATTTTTACTGCTTTATCTTAAAAATCAGACGTTAGAGCATGTTTCTATTGAAACAACGAAATTTTAAATTATAAAATCTCAACCAGTCAATTAAGTTCATCCTGACAATAAGGTTCCTGTACTCACATGATGTCACATTAGTACCCACCTGCTTACTGTCACTACTGTTTACCTACTTTTAAAACCAATACACGCTACTGATTCAAACCTCAGCTAAATCATGAGTTATTTGAGTCACGTCCTCATCCTCCTTCTGAAGTGACAAGTAACCAACCCTACCTGACGGTAGACTCGATAATGGTACCAGAGGGGGCTTGTTGAACGCAGGTGTTCTCAGCTCGAGTGTTAAAATTTCATAGCAATACCAGAGTAAAGCAGAATTGAATTGTCACGAAACGTGGGCGCGACCTCAGTTTTAATTTCGTGCGAACATGTTCGGATTTTACGCGAAATTTTGTACTGTAATCTCTTTTACCCGAGGGTGCTCATTACCAATATCCATAATTTTGAACCAGAATTAAATTCTTCCGTGGTGAAATTACAATGAGATATCGATTCGCTTTAATTTTTTCAATTCTTTGAAAGGTCAATCTACCTACCTTATTTATTCATTAATTGATATTTAACTAAAACAATTAAAGAAACCTACATTTTTCTAATGAATATTTTTTGTACTTCAATCTGATTTCTGTACGTACATAAAACAGTACCTACGTTAAAAATATAAAATTAAGGGAAAATGGAGTTAGTAAAAGGATTGAAAAAGTAGCTTGGCATGTTTTGTAGTGAGGCGGGTGCATCTACAAAACCTAATTAGGAAACTTTATGGGCATCTAATTAAAACAATGTTACTTTTTAATTAGCGTGGATCGAGATGTACTATAAACTTCTCAGGCAGTATGGCGGAATAAACTATGGCTTTTATTTCCGATTACGTTGTAACTGAAATTATTGAAATTACAGTTTTTCTTTTTATATTACCAAACTATACCATCGATCTATTATATGTCTCACCACTGCTGGATTTATGGGTTGCCCCAGTTCCCCAACACACACGATCCCATTTCTGATGTAGCCACTACTGCCAGACTTCTTCAAATCGTCTGTTTCCTCCCCGTGATTGTTACCTGCTACATTGCCCCCTGTTGCACTCAGACCGTGCTTTCCAGTACGTGGTCTACGTTCAAGGACTCGGTCTATTCTATCTATTGCTACAGATATCTGTATATCTGTCGCCATATCTGTCGAAAATTCTGTGAGCTATTCTTGTAAAAGAAAATTTTATTGATATTTTCCTTTCGACTTTTACTCGGTAAAGAAACTCCGAGCATAGACCTTGGTCGCTGAACGACTTCAGTACATGGATCAGGTGAACTGCTAGAGTCCATGTTAAAGTCCTCATTAATATCCATTTTACATCGGCCTATATCTCCACTGCTGGATACATTAATACTGATGCACCTTGCATTATCAGCATTAATACATCTACGCATAAACGATCGTGTGCATCGTAGTTTATGGCAAAGACGTCTTCAATAATAGCTCAAAGGGATAAAACGCTTATAATCTGTCCATTTCAAATACATTTTGGGTTGTCGTTCGGGTCGCTGCTGCCTTACAAACGGATAATGGGCGACAGAATTTGTGGACAAACGGAGGTCCTTGAGAGTATGCAAATTGGTGATTTGAATGTTCCAGAGTGGACGTTTGGGGGTGTTTGTCTTGTAGATACTTATATAAGTATTTATATTATATACTATCTGGGGGCAAGTTTGTATCCCCGCCAAGTTTCTCTGCACTATTTTATTTATTTCAGTCAATTAAGACCCATACACGATACCTATACCTTAACCTAGAATGCATATAATATAATAAACTTACCTACTAATTGGGATTTTATTCTTGTTCGATTTCGCTTTCCTAAATCTTCGGAACACTATACCTTCTGGCCAGAAGTCAGGATTGAAGAACCCGGAGCTTACAGGTCTTTAGGTTGCTAGACCTATAAAATTGGACTTTAACTGCCGCAGCTCCACCTTCGGCGGTGCGTCCCTGGCCCAACTCGCGATTCTTCAATGGCGTCAACTTCAAATGCAAAACGTACACAGGATGATGGAAACAAGTTATCTGAAGTAGCAAAGAAAGTAAAATAAAGACTTATTACCTAATAAGTCATAAGAATCAAATGTTAGCTATATGTTAGTTATAAAAAAAATCATAGATAGTGGGTACACATGCTTCATTTACTGGAAGTGATTACTAATTAATGCTTAAATTGTACAATTTGGCATTTCAGGGAGATGTCACACTGACTAATTCGACGTCACCAACGACTTCAAAATAATTATCCACGCCAAGAAAAAATAACTTAAAAAGATAATTTCTAATAAAGAAAGTGTTATTAAAAGACAAAGATTGCAAATAAAAAGAATTAAAGCTCAAAATCGTAAATTGCGGATAAAAATAAATAATTTGGATTTAAAGTCTAGGTAGGTACATGAAAAATTTCATTTCCGCAATGAGGATATTAATACTCTGCAGAATTTCAGGGCAAGTAATTTTTAAAATCGTTTTATTACTTAAGAGTAAATAACTCATATTTTAAATGCAAAAGTGAGGTTGCTCAAACTATTTGTTTTTCCTTTCAGTTGTTTATTATTGTCTATTGTAAGCAAGTAAATAAATTTTAAGCTGCCATGAAATGAGTTGCTCATTCGCATCGCTACGTCCCAAACTGTTATATTATTTTGTGATTATTATAGTAACGTCACTGTTATGATGATATCGAGGGTGAACGGCAATATGTCCTATCTGACTGGAGCATTTTTAGTTTACCTACTCTGTCAAATTGTCCTCGAATTGTCCTATTTACTATACTGCACCTTCACTACTTTCAATTTTAGTTCCAAATCATCAATATTTCCCCGAAAGAAATTTCAATTTGTTCTATTGGCAGCAATGGTTTACACGCGAACAATGTTTTCCTGCGTCCTGTAAAACTGGCTTTTTTGAGATAGGTTTTATTGCCAGTTCAACCTCGAGTAAGTACCTCAAGGGTAGTATACCTACCCCTGTTTAATTAGAAACTTAAAAACAACAAACACTAATTTATTCACAGCATTGTATTTAGCATACTGATATAAAATACTAAACTTTTATTATTCCTACCAAATATATCGATAATATCGACGAACCATGAATGTCTCACCCCTAATTTCAGTAGCAACATTGAAAGAACATTATACGTATTGACAAGCAAATATCAAACGTATTTGAAAATCATTTATAATAAGGTTTAATTTATAAACGTTTAAATTGAATCATATCGAGTGACATCTAGCGTTGAATAGTAGAACTTACTAATAAGTCCAAGGATAAATTGCAGAAAAATGGGTAAGCGTAGCGTAACACAGTATCAACTCAACATTCTTATTAAGACAGTCCAATTTCAATCAGACTATAATGTACCATATGTCCCTTTTCAATCTACGGATTATGACCAATTATGACAATGTTTTCGTAGTATTACAATACATATTATTACATGTATTCATAAGTGTGTAAGTTTGCAGCGCCGGCTCTAGTCTAGCCCATGTAGCGCCCGGGTGCAATCAATACCCTGGCGCCCTCTAGTAGACGCGCGATCAAAATGGAATAATTACAGTTATATTTTCACCGGTGATTGGAAATTCTGGTGCAAATGGTGCAATTATAAATGATGTTGGGAAGCAATAGCCCGTTTACTTCATTATAAATGATGTTGGGAAGCAATAGCCCGTTTACTTCGCTTGCGGTACGCCCCCATGGACCCGCGTGGTAGACTCGAGAGTAAAAAGTATTTTTTAGGAAGGGAGGGTTTACAAGAATAAAAAAGTACAACTGTCGTTTATTCAAAAATATTTAATTTAAAAACTAAATGTAAATCACAGAACAAAGCAGGTATGGATAAAATTTCGCAGACACACACACAATAGAGTTCACATTGGTAATTATAATGAGTGTAAAATATGTACATTGAAACCTTTTTAGCTTAGCTTAAGGGCAATCACAGGTAGCTTACTTAACTAGATTCAATCAGGTCTTTTAAACAGACGCAAAATATCCATAATTACTTTTTCCATAGCTTTGCGATCTCTACAGGCTACAGGAAGTTATTGAAAACTAAAACTATAAATTTAAGATGATCCCCTGGACAAACTAAAGTGTTTCCGAAACACTTTAGAAACATTGTTTCGTAGTCTAATCTTTATTTCCTTGGGTAACTTAATCATACACCTAAGTATAATATACTAAATCATTTCAGATATATGTAATTACTAATTAGGAATTACAGGACGCTCTTATTTACAAATATCTACATAAATATCTCGCGTACAGATCGCAAGCTTCATATAAACGCAAGATAGGTAGGTACACTACTTCCACAGTGCAGCTATGTGTGCGTGACCGCTCACCGACAGGTTCATGTACCTACGCGCCATCATTAGGGGACAAACAGTATAATAGTAATACCTAATTTGTTTTGCTAGAAAAAATAAGAATTTATACATACACTAGCTGTACCCGGCCACGCGTTGCTATGGCTG
Source organism: Sesia bembeciformis (assembly GCA_943735995.1). Lineage (NCBI taxonomy): Eukaryota > Metazoa > Arthropoda > Insecta > Lepidoptera > Sesiidae > Sesia > Sesia bembeciformis. The sequence goes on from OX031040.1 coordinate 13,379,546, forward strand.
CCCTTCAGATGGCGCTCACCCTGTTTTTACCTATTTTTGGGTAAACAGCATGTTTTTACCCTGTGATAGGTATATAAAAAAAACGCGCGTATTTGAATGCAACGTTGTGTCAAAATTTCAAAGCAATCGGTGAAGAACTTTCGGAGATTTAAGATTTTGAACAAACGAACGTTTACATTTTTATTTATATAGATAAATCGATATTATTGAATCATATAAGATATATTCATTCCGATTAGAATTATCTAGTAATTGAAAATAAAACTAGGTAACATTTAAAAAATGTTCCCATAAGAAAAATAATTTGTATATATCTGAAATGTCAATTTGACAACGACGTTTCTTTGTTTACATACATACTCTCGAATTAAAATAATTTAGAGTAACTACTTAGATGGATATTTCTGTAAAAGTAATTTCCATATGACATTTGTCGTTATTGCAACATTACCTACTACTTACATGACAAATGTCGTATTTCTACTGTGACACATTCCATCCAAACCGGGGAGCATCTCATACAAAGAGAAAAACGGAGATTACCATTTAACTATTATTTATTTATATGATAAACTTACGCCAATGTGGAAAAACCACTAACGGTTGTTGGTATTGTTATTGCTTCTCACATTTTTGAGTTTTTTTTTTATAGAAAGAGGGCAGTATAAGAAGGTCCGTTATAAATAATCTTTAAGACATTATCTGAGTAAAGGGACATTATTGTTAGCTCTAGCTTCAATGATATTGAGACTAGTGAAACCTTTAAAAAAATCAAAACTCTATTTTTGCCTTCGCGATAGTCTGATAAAAACAACACATTTTTACTGCTTTATCTTAAAAATCAGACGTTAGAGCATGTTTCTATTGAAACAACGAAATTTTAAATTATAAAATCTCAACCAGTCAATTAAGTTCATCCTGACAATAAGGTTCCTGTACTCACATGATGTCACATTAGTACCCACCTGCTTACTGTCACTACTGTTTACCTACTTTTAAAACCAATACACGCTACTGATTCAAACCTCAGCTAAATCATGAGTTATTTGAGTCACGTCCTCATCCTCCTTCTGAAGTGACAAGTAACCAACCCTACCTGACGGTAGACTCGATAATGGTACCAGAGGGGGCTTGTTGAACGCAGGTGTTCTCAGCTCGAGTGTTAAAATTTCATAGCAATACCAGAGTAAAGCAGAATTGAATTGTCACGAAACGTGGGCGCGACCTCAGTTTTAATTTCGTGCGAACATGTTCGGATTTTACGCGAAATTTTGTACTGTAATCTCTTTTACCCGAGGGTGCTCATTACCAATATCCATAATTTTGAACCAGAATTAAATTCTTCCGTGGTGAAATTACAATGAGATATCGATTCGCTTTAATTTTTTCAATTCTTTGAAAGGTCAATCTACCTACCTTATTTATTCATTAATTGATATTTAACTAAAACAATTAAAGAAACCTACATTTTTCTAATGAATATTTTTTGTACTTCAATCTGATTTCTGTACGTACATAAAACAGTACCTACGTTAAAAATATAAAATTAAGGGAAAATGGAGTTAGTAAAAGGATTGAAAAAGTAGCTTGGCATGTTTTGTAGTGAGGCGGGTGCATCTACAAAACCTAATTAGGAAACTTTATGGGCATCTAATTAAAACAATGTTACTTTTTAATTAGCGTGGATCGAGCTGTACTATAAACTTCTCAGGCAGTATGGCGGAATAAACTATGGCTTTTATTTCCGATTACGTTGTAACTGAAATTATTGAAATTACAGTTTTTCTTTTTATATTACCAAACTATACCATCGATCTATTATATGTCTCACCACTGCTGGATTTATGGGTTGCCCCAGTTCCCCAACACACACGATCCCATTTCTGATGTAGCCACTACTGCCAGACTTCTTCAAATCGTCTGTTTCCTCCCCGTGATTGTTACCTGCTACATTGCCCCCTGTTGCACTCAGACCGTGCTTTCCAGTACGTGGTCTACGTTCAAGGACTCGGTCTATTCTATCTATTGCTACAGATATCTGTATATCTGTCGCCATATCTGTCGAAAATTCTGTGAGCTATTCTTGTAAAAGAAAATTTTATTGATATTTTCCTTTCGACTTTTACTCGGTAAAGAAACTCCGAGCATAGACCTTGGTCGCTGAACGACTTCAGTACATGGATCAGGTGAACTGCTAGAGTCCATGTTAAAGTCCTCATTAATATCCATTTTACATCGGCCTATATCTCCACTGCTGGATACATTAATACTGATGCACCTTGCATTATCAGCATTAATACATCTACGCATAAACGATCGTGTGCATCGTAGTTTATGGCAAAGACGTCTTCAATAATAGCTCAAAGGGATAAAACGCTTATAATCTGTCCATTTCAAATACATTTTGGGTTGTCGTTCGGGTCGCTGCTGCCTTACAAACGGATAATGGGCGACAGAATTTGTGGACAAACGGAGGTCCTTGAGAGTATGCAAATTGGTGATTTGAATGTTCCAGAGTGGACGTTTGGGGGTGTTTGTCTTGTAGATACTTATATAAGTATTTATATTATATACTATCTGGGGGCAAGTTTGTATCCCCGCCAAGTTTCTCTGCACTATTTTATTTATTTCAGTCAATTAAGACCCATACACGATACCTATACCTTAACCTAGAATGCATATAATATAATAAACTTACCTACTAATTGGGATTTTATTCTTGTTCGATTTCGCTTTCCTAAATCTTCGGAACACTATACCTTCTGGCCAGAAGTCAGGATTGAAGAACCCGGAGCTTACAGGTCTTTAGGTTGCTAGACCTATAAAATTGGACTTTAACTGCCGCAGCTCCACCTTCGGCGGTGCGTCCCTGGCCCAACTCGCGATTCTTCAATGGCGTCAACTTCAAATGCAAAACGTACACAGGATGATGGAAACAAGTTATCTGAAGTAGCAAAGAAAGTAAAATAAAGACTTATTACCTAATAAGTCATAAGAATCAAATGTTAGCTATATGTTAGTTATAAAAAAAATCATAGATAGTGGGTACACATGCTTCATTTACTGGAAGTGATTACTAATTAATGCTTAAATTGTACAATTTGGCATTTCAGGGAGATGTCACACTGACTAATTCGACGTCACCAACGACTTCAAAATAATTATCCACGCCAAGAAAAAATAACTTAAAAAGATAATTTCTAATAAAGAAAGTGTTATTAAAAGACAAAGATTGCAAATAAAAAGAATTAAAGCTCAAAATCGTAAATTGCGGATAAAAATAAATAATTTGGATTTAAAGTCTAGGTAGGTACATGAAAAATTTCATTTCCGCAATGAGGATATTAATACTCTGCAGAATTTCAGGGCAAGTAATTTTTAAAATCGTTTTATTACTTAAGAGTAAATAACTCATATTTTAAATGCAAAAGTGAGGTTGCTCAAACTATTTGTTTTTCCTTTCAGTTGTTTATTATTGTCTATTGTAAGCAAGTAAATAAATTTTAAGCTGCCATGAAATGAGTTGCTCATTCGCATCGCTACGTCCCAAACTGTTATATTATTTTGTGATTATTATAGTAACGTCACTGTTATGATGATATCGAGGGTGAACGGCAATATGTCCTATCTGACTGGAGCATTTTTAGTTTACCTACTCTGTCAAATTGTCCTCGAATTGTCCTATTTACTATACTGCACCTTCACTACTTTCAATTTTAGTTCCAAATCATCAATATTTCCCCGAAAGAAATTTCAATTTGTTCTATTGGCAGCAATGGTTTACACGCGAACAATGTTTTCCTGCGTCCTGTAAAACTGGCTTTTTTGAGATAGGTTTTATTGCCAGTTCAACCTCGAGTAAGTACCTCAAGGGTAGTATACCTACCCCTGTTTAATTAGAAACTTAAAAACAACAAACACTAATTTATTCACAGCATTGTATTTAGCATACTGATATAAAATACTAAACTTTTATTATTCCTACCAAATATATCGATAATATCGACGAACCATGAATGTCTCACCCCTAATTTCAGTAGCAACATTGAAAGAACATTATACGTATTGACAAGCAAATATCAAACGTATTTGAAAATCATTTATAATAAGGTTTAATTTATAAACGTTTAAATTGAATCATATCGAGTGACATCTAGCGTTGAATAGTAGAACTTACTAATAAGTCCAAGGATAAATTGCAGAAAAATGGGTAAGCGTAGCGTAACACAGTATCAACTCAACATTCTTATTAAGACAGTCCAATTTCAATCAGACTATAATGTACCATATGTCCCTTTTCAATCTACGGATTATGACCAATTATGACAATGTTTTCGTAGTATTACAATACATATTATTACATGTATTCATAAGTGTGTAAGTTTGCAGCGCCGGCTCTAGTCTAGCCCATGTAGCGCCCGGGTGCAATCAATACCCTGGCGCCCTCTAGTAGACGCGCGATCAAAATGGAATAATTACAGTTATATTTTCACCGGTGATTGGAAATTCTGGTGCAAATGGTGCAATTATAAATGATGTTGGGAAGCAATAGCCCGTTTACTTCATTATAAATGATGTTGGGAAGCAATAGCCCGTTTACTTCGCTTGCGGTACGCCCCCATGGACCCGCGTGGTAGACTCGAGAGTAAAAAGTATTTTTTAGGAAGGGAGGGTTTACAAGAATAAAAAAGTACAACTGTCGTTTATTCAAAAATATTTAATTTAAAAACTAAATGTAAATCACAGAACAAAGCAGGTATGGATAAAATTTCGCAGACACACACACAATAGAGTTCACATTGGTAATTATAATGAGTGTAAAATATGTACATTGAAACCTTTTTAGCTTAGCTTAAGGGCAATCACAGGTAGCTTACTTAACTAGATTCAATCAGGTCTTTTAAACAGACGCAAAATATCCATAATTACTTTTTCCATAGCTTTGCGATCTCTACAGGCTACAGGAAGTTATTGAAAACTAAAACTATAAATTTAAGATGATCCCCTGGACAAACTAAAGTGTTTCCGAAACACTTTAGAAACATTGTTTCGTAGTCTAATCTTTATTTCCTTGGGTAACTTAATCATACACCTAAGTATAATATACTAAATCATTTCAGATATATGTAATTACTAATTAGGAATTACAGGACGCTCTTATTTACAAATATCTACATAAATATCTCGGCGCTCCATATGACCCTGCGCCCGTGTGCGCCGCACACCTTGCACCATAGGTAAAGCCGGCACTGAATGAATGATACCAATTTTTTTTAAACTCAACTTTCCTTCGCGGGTTCCCGCCAAAAAGTCCTCCCAAACTAATTACTGGGCTGCGTTCCAAAATGTGCGATAACTAAATATAGTGCATCCTTTCTTGTCTTCTTAAGTCGCATCCGACGACTTAAAATGTATAAATTACTCATGAAATGTGAATCTAATAGCAAAAAGTCTACGTCCACTAATGTACACTTAAGTTAGTCTCGCGATATAATCCATCGATTATAATCTTAAACCCTCTCGTGATTGCGATTATGACCTGGAGTGAAATTTTATGGGTTAATATTAGAGCACAGTTCCAAAACGTGCAATTATTGCTCTTTGACAATCTAAATTATTTGACGAAACGTGTCGATTGTCCAACTTTATTTTTAAACCAAAATTGTTTTAAATATTCAGTAAAAATATTTAATAATTTAAATGAACATTATTTTAATTGTTTGTATATCTATTGTTTCCATTGCAGCAGAATCTCTACAGGATTAAGTTTTGTCAACTGTCACGTTGATAGTTGGCAAATAAATTACGCTTTCTCGTTTTTGTACTTACTACATTCCTAATTCCCATCCTTTCTTAAAATTTTGGAAGTTTTCGAATTATTTTGTTTTACCGTTAAATAGTACTTCTCTCTGTTGCTACTCCTTTTGATGTCCAAGTGCTTTCAAATATCAGTGATCATTAATTTCAACATATTGCTTCTGAAAAACCATTCTGTAATATGTGACCGGTGAATCCTCTATAAAGCATGAATTACTTTCGTTTTATTGTGAAATAATGAGTTTTGGCGATTGTTACCTTAACGATTGTATGAAGCATACAATTAAAAAGGAAACAATAAGTGATGAATCAGGTGACTGCATTTTGGAACCTGGAAGTTAAAAGTGAAATTGACGAGCTGGTAGATTCAATAGCTATGCCTGGAAGTAACAAAGATGACGACAGTCAAAGTCCAGATAACATCGAAATGTCAATGGATGAAATTCCTTCAAGGAAAAGGACATTGAAAGGGATTTTAAAATACACAAATTCACCAAAAACTGTTGAATCTGACGATGTAACTAGAGTATCTCATACTGATTCTATTCAACCTGAAGAGAAATTGAGAGAAGATAATGACACAAACCTGTCTGAAGTAACTGATGATGATGTAACATTGACATTATCAAAATTTCCTAAATGGAATTACACTCAGATAAAAGAGTATGTGGAAAATGAAGTAAGTGATATTGTTTAAAATGTTTCATTCATTATAGATGCAATCTGTTTTTTCGATATTTGGCCACTGGCTTTACACCAAGTCTGAACAGAGGACTATTATACTGCCCCCAAAAAGGGTGCAAGTGCATTTTGATATTTGAGAGAAATGTGAAAAATTGTGGTAAATAGCTGGAAACTTGGAATTTTCAATAAATTAAGACAAATAACAATTTTCTCCATTTATTCTCTTTATTTTTAATTTCCGAATATAATATTACTTAAGCTTTTGATGAAAAAATGTTACTAATGCCTTATCTTAGGAGGGCAGTATAAACTGACACCCACTCTCATTGTTGCTAGCAGAGCCCTGTATCCAGCAGTGGGATGTTGCGGGTTGATGTTAACAAATTAGTCGCTTTATACGCGTGAATCATTGAATTCAAGTATTCTGTAGAAGTTATCACATTTGAATCATTTATTTTTCAAATATTGTACTAAAATATTATATTAAATGATTTGAAAATCATTGTTACTTAATATGTTTCAGTGTTTAAAGTTCCTTTGAACTTTGGAAGAATAAAAATATTGGCTTTCATGATTCCCAGATCTGGCTCCTTAATACACTAAACAGTGTTAATGTTGAAACACAAATTACATAAAATCATGTTACATCATATTTTAATTGATGTAGTCACAAACAATAGTTAACTTATATTATTACCAAAAATAGCTATCATTCTGTAGCAGACACTTTCTACATCTACACCACTTTACCACTCTATGATACTATAGAACCACTCTGTAGAAGTCCGTATGTTCGTGAGGAATGTAACATTGAACTTTCTTCAAGTACTGAATCTTTTTATTGTCTATGGGACATTTTCCACTTGAATAAGCTACTGGATTAGCAGTGTCGTGGCGTTATGACAATGTTTTTCATAAGAAGTTAACTTTTATTTTTAAAAAATATGATTTACTGATGACAAGGACAGCAAAACATGAAAAAATTATATTTTGTAAGAAAATGGTTTTGAGAAATAAATGATTTAGTTTTTCCCGATTAGAAAATTGTTTATTTTAAAGTACCTTGTTGAGGTACTTTAAAATGTAATAAATGTAAGATAGAAAATGCCATAAATTCTATAAAAAAAAAAGTTTCTGTTTTTTATTGTACATCTCATGTTTAATATGGACTAAAAATATAATAAAAGCTCCATTTCTAAACTGGAAAGAAGATGGCAGAGGAGCATATGGTCCACATGGTGGTAAGCATATATTGTCACCCTGCCACATCCAAAATACATGTGAGCATCAGTCCAGAATGATAAATGTTGGCCCATCTCAGATGCCCTGCCTACCTTTAGAGATTTATAAATGTATTTGGAGAAGGGTTTATTTATTTCTTGAGTTTTGAATATAGACTAAACTGTATTTACTCCTATTCTTCTCCAGTTCTTTGAAGGTGTCCCTGAATCCCTGATATAATTCGAAAGAATAATCATTTGTTACTTATTTTTAGTGTGGACCAGTTAATAAAATTGAAATGTTAAGAAATGAACACAATTTTGAGGGCACAGTAATATTAACATTCAAGGACTCTGTAACTAGGGAACAAGCAGTAGAAAAATTAAAAGACAAAGGAGAAAGACTCGTAATTCAACACAAAGGTAAGATGGAAGTTTTGGTAAAACAAAATATTTTTTTTTTTTAAATTGTAACAAACTTTTCTTGAAAAATCAACATAAATATTTGTTAAAATTTTTATTTTGTATTGTAACCTATTTATATATTACAGAAAAGTGTACTTTTTTAAATTTAGATACTGATAGATCTCCAAGGCAATCATCATTCGATTCTTCGGAACCTCAGACTAAAAGGTAAGAAGAAGGAGATATTTATGTAACATTTTGTTTTCACAAAAACAAGAATAATAGTTATTCTCAATCCATCAAACAATTGACCTTTGATCATTTGTAGTTCTCTTTTGGGGGTTAAATGTTTGTTGGTTGGTTGGTGAAGGTGGATTGGTTTAAATTTATATTTGATTTAATTTATGTTTATATTTAATTTAATGTCACATTGTTTTTAATATGTGACATTAACTGAGAAAAGGGTGATATGTCCCTTCTTTTCTTTCTTTTCATATATCGCAGCAATTCATATTTTCTTCATAATTAAAGTCAAAATGATTTAAAACACATTTTATTAATGTCCAGTCACGTCGAAGCAAGTCAGGAGTCACTTAGTAAAGTAATAGGTAGTAGATTTACTGAGGACAGAGATGGACTTCTTGGAACCACATGAAAAATGCAATCTCATGTTTTTATTTGATTATCACAAACATGCACATACATGCACTTTGAAGTTTAATAAACTATCACTATTGAGTCACAAAATCCATAATACATAATTTGTACATTAATCAAACAAAAACTCAACCATCACTTCTCGAGTTTCCGTGAAAAAGACAAAAAAATTTTTTTTTATTATCTACACGAGCGAGTCTCTTGGGGTTGATAATCTCGCCGTGCCACTAATTTCAATAGTAAATATATGAGCCAACTTTCAATAGTAACTCGAGAAGTGAATTTGAGTTTTTGTTTGATTTATTATAAAAATTGTGTATAGTGCCTTTTGTGATTTAATAGTGATAGTTTATTAAACTTCAAAGTGCTTTTTGTGTATGATGTTTGTGATAATCAAATAAAAGCATAGGTCTGCGTTTTTCGTGTGCTTCCAAGGAGTCGCAACTCTGTTCTGGTTCTGTCCTCAGTAAACCTACTATCACTTTACTCGGCGACTTCTGACTTACTTGGACTGGACATTGACAGGATACGTCCACAATTTAGACTTTGAAATTTTTTAACATGAAGAAAAACTTGATACTGGCAGAATGTGCACCATTGCCATTTATGAAGCCAGGAAAAACAAACCATATGAGCCAATCTTCACAAGGCGTTACGCACGTGTAATTGGCGCCTTAACGTCAAATGTACGAGCATATTTCTTTTATTTCTTTAAATAAAACTTTGAAACATCATACTGAGAAATGAAATTTTATGTTTAATTTTCTGAAAGCACCATTAAATACCAGAATTCTCTCGAATTAATAATCAGTTTAGTAGTGAGATAGCTAAATTATTACAAATGTGTAAAATTGCACAGAATATGTGCGAAACACCTTCATACATAATACTTTTTTGGTGTAGTTTGTCCTGATGTATGTAAATTTATATCATTTTCTACATTTTTTGTTTATTCATTGTTATTTTTTAGTAAATCTTATTTGCGTATGTGTGTATTGATATACATAGTTTTTATATTCATTAATTTGGATTCACTGTAGGTATATTTTACAAACTTTTACTTCACATTTATTTTGTTTAGGTCAAATATTGCAACTAGTTTTTAACCCACTTCCACTTGTATTACTATCTTCAAATTGCACACATATATTAAAACCGATGACAATACAATAATCTGATGACCTCTACCTGATGCTGCAGCCAGGAAGGCCACCACACCGCGGAACTCCTCAACGGCGAACGATAGACATCTCGTGTTTGGGCTCGTACGGCTCGCAGTTTTAATGACAACGCCCCAGTGTCATGACCTTAACCTGATGCTGCAGCTAGGAAGGCCAGCACCTTGGAAACTCCTCTGCGGCGAACACTAGACACGTAGTATTTGGACTAGTTTTGATGGGCTCGTAGTTTTAATGACAACACCTTAATGTCATGCATGACTCATGATTTTGACCTGAACTCCAAGCAAACCACCAACACACTGGAACTCCTCAACGGCGCACAGTAGGCACGTCGTGTTTGGGTTGGTTTTGATGGGTTCGCAATTTTGATGATATCAGCTTGACCGTCTGGTTCGGCTAGATGGGCGTCGTTAGCATTGGTCTGTAACCTGTTTAGGAGAAGGAAAATTCTAAAATAAAACCCAAAATCAAACGAAATATATGCGTTACTGAAAATGCATAGGTTGCACAGTTCCTGCAACTTAGAATACTAAAAAGGAGTAAATAATATAATGTAAAAAAAACTTTCAAAAACAAGCTTTTATTAAAATGCAGTAAAATAATAAAAAATAAACTTATTTGTTATTTGATGTAATGATGTAAACAAAATGCGTTTAATTTTGTGCGAGTGTGAGAAAATCAACGAATATATGATTAAATAATCACAGGTACTGCATAAAATCGTTTTATAATAAAATAACCAAATATTTTATATTTTTCTAGATATTTTATTCATTAAAACTCTTTATTATTTTATGACTTCCGAGGATTTCCTGTTTTCCCACCCATATTTATCTATTAAACGGGTCTTAACACGTATGTTTATCCTATAAAATTTATTTTACTGGATGTTTTGGCTGGATCGCACCAACCATGATCATGGCTGATAAATAATAACAATAAATAAATAAGGTATTTTTAGACCTTTATTATTTTCTTTGGTATTAATTAATTTATAACTATTAAACTATTTTAATTCGTATCTGTTTTAATAACTTTTTTTTTGACAGGCTAAAATCTCAGGACGAAGCATCAGAAAAAGATGACGATGAGCAAGACCCAAGGGGTCTGTACGGGTTAAATTCTGAATATTTGAAATCATTGAATATCAGACCTCCTATTGATAAGTGGGTCCATGTGTCTAATGTAAGTTAATTGATAGTGGGATTGATATTTTTAATGTATTTAATTCGCCGTGTGGTGTCGGCCGGCTATAGTATAGCACTACCTAGCACTATCCCATTTCTTCCCGTGGGTGTCGTAAAAGGCGAGTAAGGGATAACAGAGCCGCTACCACAAGCCCTAAGGAACTACACCACCTCTACAAGAGTGGAGTCGTCAACCCGCTTGACCAGCGTGCCGTTTTAACGCAAATCATCCCTCTTGCACAAGACAATGTGCATGAGTAAGCCCGTTTCCAGCAGTGGACGATGAAAGAGCTGGTTACGATTATCAAACCATCAGCCTCTTCCAAGAACCGCCATGACACACGCTCTTCCAGCCAATACTGGCGACTGGCCACGTTACCCCTCTCTCAGAAAGAAGACTACCTTGAAATGTACTGCATTTCCTACTTTATCGTATTGCCCCAATGTATGTACGTGTTTCGGTAGTGAGTGAGATATGCCAGAGCTCATTCCCATCCCATTCTATCCCTCTCCATTTTCCCAATCCATTCGTTAATCTGTAAAGGTGGGCAGCGCATCCGGGGGTGTGCCAACATCTGTCATTCTGGACTGATGTTGGCATGTATCTCGGATGTCTATGGACGACAGTATCCACTTACCATCAGGTGGACTGTATGCTCGTCTGCCGCCTTTTTTTCTATAAAAAAAATCCCTGGTCGGAGGGCGTCCCACGCTACGTTTCCCGGTACTCGGTCTCCACTCGAAGACTTCTCCTAAGTCGGTTATCGGTTACTATCGTTTTAATGTTAGACTAATGTTTGATTTGAACTGTATATTGTACTAGGCGACCCGCCCTCGCTTCGCTTCGGTTTATAAGTTTTTTTCAAAATTTCGGAAACATTTCCACCATACATTATATTCGTGTAACTTACGGTTTATTGCAGCGCACGCCAAAATAGCTCGCAGATGGCAGAGTTTTTTCCGACTTACTTGACACTTATCGTTATATTTTGGCCAATTTACATAATATCTTTATAAATTATAGCCTATGTGTTGTTCTGATGTATGAGCTATATATTATTGAAGTTTAATTAAAATCCATTGAGTAGTTTTTGCGTGAAAGAGTAACAAACATCCATACATCCATCCTCACAAACTTTCGCGTTTATAATATTAATTAATAGGATTATGTGTGTACAATAAATTGTTAAATAAATAGAGATTTTACTGAATTGATTATTTATTGAGTTCAATTAAATTGTATAATCATCGATTCAAAATGGAAGAACTTAAGGAGACATAGTTGTTCATATACCATACTCATATATTCATGTCCGTGTGGTGTCGGCCGGCTTTAGAATATCATTCCCGTGGGTGTCCTAAGAGGCGACTAAGGAATAAAAAAACCGCTACCACAAACCCTGTGGAATTATACCGCCGGAAAAACAGCGGACTCGCCATCCCGCTTGATCAGCGTGGCGTTTTATGGTCATTTATCCTATCAAGAATCTACGAACAAATTAGTAGTTATCCACACATCCATCCTCACAAACTTTCGCGTTTATAATATTAATGGGATAAATCAAAAATGAATTTTTTTTCAACAGTTCAGGTGTGACAAGTCAGAATTAAAAGAAGTGTTTGAACTTGCGGGAAAAGTTCTCATGATTAACGTTAAGACGACAGTAAATAGGTACGCGAAAGTCATGTATAGTCATCCTCTGGAAGCTGTTCAAGTAAGGGAATCATCATTCTTTCTGCCTTTAACTCCCATTCATTTGTACCGTCAGCTACAGGTTAACTTTAATACGTTAGTTATAAGGGCTTACATTAAATGGTATTGCTTACATTAGCCTGTTGCTGCCTGTACTTTTTATACTTTTATATTTATACTTTTCGTAATTTGTAATTTCTTGTGTTTTTTTGATTTACCCATATCACTCTTTCTCTTATTATGTCTTAAAGATAGCATAGAGCTATCCTCCCTAGCATATTCCCATTGTCTCAATTTGTTTTATTGATTTATTGTGCTAGAATCATCAGTCTTATATCTCATATAAGTTTAGTTAAATTTAGTGTCACCTATATATCACAATCCTTTTTTCTTGATATTCTTTTTTTTATTAATATAAATTGCACTTATTAAAAATTATCATTACTAAAAAGAGAGTGCATTCCAAAACTTGCGAATACCGCTCAATGACAATCTAAATCATGCTGAATATCTTACTGTATTATGAAAACAAAAAAAGGTTGCACCATATTTACATTGTTAAAGAGCCATTTTTGCCAGTTTTAAAACTCGGTCTAAGGCTAGCCATCACTGACACTGTGTTCGAAGTTATCAAATCCAAAGGAAATGTGACATGTCTGTGACAGCTTTTGAGTAATATGTTTTTTTCAGGCAATATCAATGTTGAATGGCCAAAAGCTTTTCGGCCAACAGCTAAAAGTTTCAATGGACATTCAACCATCAGATTCTATTATGCTACCCAAAGGTCTTTCTGGCGTAGGACCCGGTTTGGGGATTGAAGGGAGACCCCTGATAGATATAATAAAACAGTACAAAAGATATGTATTAGGGAAAAAATCGACAATAAACACGTCTTTGTTCCTTCAATCTGGTGATTTGCCATCTGTATTTTTCAACACTAAGATTACTAGTGATTCACCAAATCAGCTTTCAATTGACAATTTAAATGCTGATAGTGATGACGTTGGAAGTATGAAAAGTGGGTCTACTAATCGGTTATCAGAGCAAGGTTCTCTAAGGCCTTTAAGTGCTCAAAGTGGACTGAGTACTCCTCAAATATCCGTGCAGGGTTCACCAGGGCTCCCAAGTTTTCAGAGTTCAATGAAAAACACAGATGATGTTCAGAATACTTCTAATTCTCCAAAAGCTAGTATTGAACAAATAGGTGTAAAGCGACCAGAAGGCTCCGATAAATCTGGTTCCCCTGGACCCCCTGGTATTAATCCTCCAAATATTCCAAATCCAAATCCTCCTTCTCAGTCTAATGTAGGCGGTGCTAGTTTTATTCGGAATTCTGCTGGGTTTTCGGGCTCTAATAGTGTCGGTTATAAGTCACGTCAAATTACTCTTTTGCCTAATCCTGTTCAATCTGTGGCTCCTAGGGCAATTTCTTTTCCTGGTACTATGGTTCCAGGCCCTGGCCGTCCTGGATTTGGTTCAATGGGTCCTTCCGGTTCTATTGGTCTATCTGGTACTATGAAATCTAGTCCTATAGGTTCGTTTGGAGCTATAAGACCTGGACCTATAGGCTCGTCTGGCCCTATTGGTTCTCGTCTTATAGGAACATCTGGTCCCGTGGGTCTTACGTCGTCTGTTCCCATAGGTTTTAATTCAGGTTCTCCTGGTGTTATGGCTTCTAGTACTATGAGAACTTCAGTCCCTACGGGTCCTCCTGGTGGCCTGCGTGTTCCTGGTCTAATGGGCCCTTCTGGTCCCATATGCCGCCCTGGATCCATGGGTCCTCCTGGTACTATGGGTTCCTCCAATACTAGTCCTGGATTTGGCTTTACCGGTTCTATGATTGGCCCTGTAAGAACAAATCAGCCTTGTTGTCCAGTAGGTTCAATGATTAGAGATACAAGAACCTATGGTTCTACGCCCTTAAATAATAGGCCAAGGATGGAACCATCCTTCACATCCACCACAGTGCAGTTTAGTAATGTAAGTATTAAACCTTAATATTTGTTATATCCGTGACCGATTTTATGAGTTTTTCAGCTTATAATCTAGCCTGCTTGTATTTTTCTTTTCTAAAATACTGTGACAACGTTTGTTATTCTGGACTGGTGCTACCATCTTAAATATTCATGGGCGCTGTCGCCCATTGTTATGCATACTGTTATATACTAAATACTGTTACCACTAACCCGCCCCGGAGTGTCTGCCCGACCGGCCACCTTTATTCCATAAAAAAGCTGGCAGTTCATTCCACAACTTTTGGGTTTATGGTATAAAATATCTTCAATATCCCACTGTACGCAGCATCTCCTTGTCAAACAAGTGCAGATGAACTGTGTTTCGGTGTTGGGAGGTACTACTTAAACTGAGTTTTGAATATATTTAATTTTATAGTTACCCCTAAGTACAACATTCCCGGTAATGTGTGAAAAACTGTCCAGTGCTGGTCAGATAATGTCGCTACAATTTACAACGCCGGGTTGCGTTGTCGCCACATTTGCCAACCCTGCACAAGCCGAAAAATGTATTCGTATCCTTTACAAAAAATATTTAATTTAATGATAAGTAATATTTTATCAATTAGGCCAGTTGCAACTCTCTTTTTCGAGGTTGTTTGGAAGAGATTGCTGTAAAGCGATAAAACCCTCTCGTATTCTCTTCTGCAAGCGATTTTAATTTTTTGTCTCAGAGTATGGTTATTATTATTATAGAAAGAGTTTTGACAGTTTGGAGCGTTTTCTATTTCACTTTCTGACTGGTTTTTCTGACTGACAGTTGTCAGTCAGTTAGCTGACAGTTGTCAGCTCTTCCTATGATAACCGTACAGTGCATTCGCGTTAAGAATGCAGTGACTTGTCACTAGTAAAGGTGTGTTCACATTGGTGTATAATAATTAAAAATAATAAGTTAAAATTATGTCATAAACATACTTATCGGTATAGAAAGAAAAAAATAAAACTATAGAATATCAAAATAATTGAATTTAATTATTCTTTCAAAAATATGTTCATACGAGGGCCACACTGAAAGTTTCCGGAATGAATAAGAAAAAAATACAATGAATAAGAAAAATCAATTTATTGTTTCTCAAAATATTCTGCGTGAGCGTCAATACACTTTTTCATCCGAATAAACCAATTTCCATAACATTTATTCCACTCCTCCGTGGTAACTTCGGAAACATGTTTTTCATACTCTTTAAGACAGCCTCTTCTGGCGATGAATATCGTTCACCGTGTAATTGGTTCTTAATTTTTGGAAACAAGAAGTCACAAGGTACCAAGTCGGTACTGTATGGAGGACGGCTCACGAGTTCTATGTTTTTCGCCTTTAGAAAATCGTTTGTCTGTTTGGCCGCGTGAGAGCTGGCATTGTCATGGTGCAAGATTATGCGGCGTTTACGGTTGTTTTTACGGAGTAAGCATGGCATTGCACCAAGTGACGCGTTCCGTTTTTTGAGCCTCAGTCAAATTGTGCGGCATCTACCGCGAGCACAGCTTTCGCACAGTCAAATGTTTGTGTAAGATTGATTGTATCCGACTCATGCCTATGCCTAAGGATGTTCGAATCTCATGGTAGGTCACATGCCTGTCTGTTTCGATCACGCGGCGCACAGCATCGATTTTTTTGTTGTTTACAGCGGTGGACGGGCGACCTTCACGAAATTCGTCATTGAAATTGACACGAACGTACTTCAATTCTGAAAACCAGCTTTAAATTGTTGTCTTGCTTGGTGCTTCATCGCCAAAAGTAGTTTGAAGCCAAGCGAGGCTCTGCTGAGCGGTCAAATTACACTTAAAATCGTAGAAAATCATACAGCGAAAATTTTCACGAGTTAAATCCATCGTAAAATTTTAAATTTTAATGCAATTTTTGAAATGACCCCGCAATGAAAAAACAAATGACTGTTAGATGAAACAAACTATTCTACAGCCACTTTTTAAATATTGTCTATGTAAGTGGCCAGTTCCGGAAACTTTCAGTTTTACTTATGTATACTATACTAAATTTTAATTATTATGTAAGTCAAATCATAAATATTAGTTGATCCCCAATCTGAATCATTGTGATGGATAAATATACTTTCTCCGATGTGTATTACTGATCTTTTGTTTTTAAGGCAACGTGGAAGTGTTCATTTTAAAAACGATTTATAACACATGGCACTTTACGAATCAAACGACAGTCCGATCTGAACGCTACATATTTTTTTTTTTTTTTTTTTTATTATAGACTAGTGGGCGGACGAGCAGGCGGTCCCACGTGATGGTGTTCCCACGTGTTACCGCCGCCCATGGACACCTGCAACACCAGGGGGTATGCGGGCGCGCCGCCGACCTTGCAAAGTCCTATTCACAGCTCTCTTGAAGAACCCCATATCGTAGCTTAATGGAAAGACCTTGAGGCAGTTCGTTCCACATATTTGAATAAATCTGGCATGTGCATGAATTTCAAGAAGCACTTGGTCAAGAAGGTGACGCTTATATACAGTCTTGGCCGATTAGTCACTGCGCGAATACACTATTCTTAACGCGAGTACATTATATACAAATAATTTATGAACACAACAAAGATTGCAATCGCGAAGCCTGGAACTTTTTGGAACTCGAGAAGTGAAGTTGAGTTTTTGGTTGATTATTATAAAAATTGTCTATCGTCATTTCGTGCTTTAATAGTGATTATGTAATAAACTTCAAAGTGTTTCAACTGCGTTTTTTGTGTGCTTCCAAGGGGTCTTCTTCTATACGCAGTAAGCCCACTATCACTTTACTGAGTGAGTTCTGACTTACTTGGACAGGACTGGACATTGACAGAATACGTTTTAGACTTTAAAATTGTTTTTTGCCAAGAAAACTTGACACTGGCAGAATGTGCTAATTGCACCATTGCTGTATATAAAAAGAAAAAAAATGCGACGAGGCTTCGTGGTGAGTGTTTTACATATTTTTATGGCTAATTTTCCTTAAATTTATATCAGATATGTTTAACAAAATACGTGTGAATGGTAATCTCATCGAAGTGAAGTTTGTGCCAAAGTAGCAGTTCGTAACACCGACATTGGTAAGGATAATTCTAGTATTTTCCAACTTTCATGACTTTCATTAAAACAATTTATCTAATATTTATTTATAATTAAAAAATCTAATAGTTTAATTAATGATTAAAAATTATTTAAGTATTAAGTGTCATAATTCGCCTTGTTTTATTTGATTTTGAATTATAATTTTAATACATTTTAATTTGTGGTTTAGTTTAATTTAGACTTAGGCTATTTAGATTTATATAAATAAATAACGTTTATTACTAATTTTACAGTGTTACATGAAGTTTTGATGCTAAAACTAAAGTCAGATTATTTATTCGAATCGAGTTCTGGCATATAGAACTGTCAAACAGAGTGAAATTTGTACGGAGATGACACTTCATTGACAGTTCTACATGTCATATCGCTGACTCGAATAAATATCTAGTTTTTATTTTAGTTTATATATTTTAATTTAATTCTTATTTGTAGCTATTAAATGCCGTACGGAATAGTACTGTGCTGTATAATACACTGGATCGCAAAAATTCCGGGTCGCTAATAAAAACCGTGATATCTCCATAAATTATATACCTATATATAGTAAGGAGGTTACTAATGCTTGTTCTAAATCTCTAAAGAGGTTTCATTTGTACAAGTTACAGATTTAAAAAAAAATATTCTGCATTTTGAAAAATTTCAAAATTTAAAATTAGGAAAAGAATATTTTTCTGCTTTTGTTTCAAACGGAGCTGTCATTATAAATGGTTCCTTGGATTGATCAGAGTATTCAATGCAATATCATGTCGTTATCACCTGAAGAATGTACACGGATTATTACCATGGTACAAGAAGGAAGAAGTCAGCGTAGCACTGCTAGAACAGTAGGAGTATCTTTATCAACGGTTCAAAGAGTACTCCAGCGATTTCAAGAGACCGGCATGAACATCAGGAGACCAGGAAATGGCAGGCCAAGGTGCACAAATACACGAGAAGACCGATTCATCGTGAGCACTATGTTAAGAAATCGACATCTCACGGCTGTTCAGGTCCGAAACAGTCTTCAATAAATTCACCACAACAATGTGAGCTCTAATACGATTCTGCGACGTCTTCGTGAAGCTGATATAAAGCCTTATAGACCGGCAAACGGCCCCAAACTGCTCAGAGAACATCGAGTTGCCAGGTTACGGTTTGCTCGAGAACACATCCGATGGACAGATGAAGATTGGTCCAAGGTTATGTTTTCCGATGAGTCCAGATTTTGTTTATTTACGCAGGACGGGAGACGAAGAGTATTTAGACGGCCAGGAGAACGGTACCATCAAGCGTGTTTTGAAGAAAAGGTGCCATTCGGTGGAGGATCAATAATGGTTTGGGCTGGGATATCTTCAGATATTTGGATATCTTATCGCACGGAGTTAGTGATCATAGAAAACGGTTCTCTGACTGCTGTCAGATACGTAGGTGAGATTTTAAATGAGCATGCTGGTCCATTCTTAGTGAATATGGGTGCAATTTCCATTCTTATGCACGATAATGCGCGACCACATACTGCTCATGTGGTCAATATGTATATTCAAGACGTCGGTATTACCTGCATGGAGTGGCCAGCTCGCAGCCCAGACTTAAATCTCATAGAACATGCATGGGACGAGCTCGGGAGATGCGTGAGACAACGCTCTCCTGCTCCCGTTACCTTACACGAGTTAAAGAATGCGCTAGTGGAAGAATGGGCAATCATAGACCAAAATCGTATTAAAAATTTGGTTTACAGCATGCCACATCGTCTTATTGAAGTGATACGGGCTCGTGGAGGAAATACAAAATATTAAATTGACAAAAAAACTTTTATTTTTTAAGATTTACTGCGAAGTGTATTTTTGTTGTCATAAGTTAGAAGCGAAATTTTCTTATTTTTTAGTATTTAATTAAAGTTATATAGTGTACAGAACGTGTTACACATTTTTTTATATATATATTAATCAGTCATCTACAATATACTATAGTTTCGCAAATTAGTCTTATGTATTTAAGAAACTATCACGCCATTTATTAGCGACCCGGAATTTTTGCGATCCAGTTTATTATAAAATTAAATATTGTATTTTATTACAATATTATTTCATTTCTAATATTTCTTTTGCATTAGGATTTTCTTAAAAGAAGATGAAGTGATCCCGAGCGATTTCAAATTAAGTACTTATTGTAATGTTTTGTATGTAATCTCTAAAGTGAATGTATATTTTATAAGTGTGTGTTATACTAATGACCCGCCCTGACTTTCTTCAGGTAGAAATTTACCTTAGATTAGCTTATGATTACATATGAATCTACATTATGAATGTAGATTAGATAATAATTATATATTTAAGTTAAATATACGCTTACATTTGAAATCTATTTTGTAATATTTTTTTTTTACTTAAATAATATCCGTATTAGGTAACTAACATTTAATTTTAAATAATATTAATACTTAATACTAATACCTTTAACAATTACAACGTGAACAATATCTGATTTTCTCATAAATATTGTTCAAATTATTATAAATTATTAATATTATAAACTGTTTAGATAGTAAAAAATAATTTCGAGCAATTCTTGAATTGCTCGAAATTCCCAATTTCTTAGCAGTTACTATTTGATTTTGTTTAGAAATGGACAAGACTTTAAGCACACTAACAATTTTGTTTTGAGTTTTGAATCAATTATCTAAGGAGGTAAGATTTCCCACACTGCTCTATGCGAAGTTATAAAAGTTATATTAAAAAGCATATTTAATAGGTTAGATAAGCTGCAGATTGCTGAGGGTGTTCCCACCAGATATGCTGGCGAGGAGTCGCCCAGAAATCAATGCACAATATATATTAGCCATATTTATAACATAGTCAGGCAGGTTTATGAGGTGATTATGAGGGCAGGTTTACTGCCGACAAGCTGTACTCCAGTTTGGCAGTGACAGTGACAATTTGTAATGGTTCTTTCTGATGTATGATTTCTGATAAAATTAAAAAAAAAAAAAAATTAAATAGTGAGTAAACATGTGTTAAAGGGGTTCGAACATTTTACTAGGGAGGTTGGCATAGTCGCGAGCCGCCATTTTGTTTTTTTCTCAATACTGCATCGCACAATAGGTTCCTACATTTAGCGATAGGGGATGCATAGACAAACCAAAAATGTTATATAATATTATGTTCTAAAGCAGGTATGGGCAACCTTTGACATGTTGAGGGCCAAACTTTAGCGTGCAAATACGTTCGCGGGCCGCGTTTAAAAGTACTTAGTGCATTTTAAAGTAGTGATAATATTTTTTGCGATAGATATTAGACATGAAATAATACGACAATGTTATTATAGTATAATTTATTAAAATAACAAAATGAAATTTAAAAAAATGGTACATTATAATTAAATCGTTAAATTTGCAATTGTTACAAACTACGAAAGTTAAATACACCGAAATCAATGAGACACTTGAGCTTGAATTTGGGAAACTAATCCATCGATATTTGGATTAATTCCACTGATACAAAGACGTAAAGAATTTTCCAAATTATCGTCAGTCAGTCTTGTACGATGTGTTGATTTATTAACTTTCATCAATGAAAAGAACTGTTCGCATTTATAAGTGATAGAGGAAACTGCAGCATTAGCTAATAAAACATTCAATATAAATAAGGACTACATTTATTTATACTAGGAGAAAAATAATAAAACAAAATATGTGACACCACTCTCAAATATAGAATGGACCAAAGACAATTAGAAAACATGAGTGCAGCATTACAACCTTCAACACCTTTTCCTGATGTGTACTCATGTGTCTGAAACATGTCGCTATCCACACATCAACGATGCACAATGTTTTGCAAACTTCACTTTAGACAGTGGCTTTGTCATTATATCAGCTAACTGAATCTCTGTCGGACAGTAGCTGACATTGAGCAGTCCTGTCACGAAGTTTTCGTGAATAAAGTGGTATCGCACATCAATATGCTTCGATCGCTTGTTAAAGGAGCCAGATTTTATAAGTTGAATTGAACTTTGGTTATCAACATATAAATTTATTTTTACTTCTGAATCAGTTATTTCCTTTAACAGGGATTTTAAAAACAATGCTTCTTTACAGCATTCTGCTGCCGCTATATACTCGGCTTCAGTTGAGGATAGAGCCACTATAGGCTGTCTTTTGGATGCCCATGATATTGGTCCATTAGCCATCATAAGAACAGAACCAGATGTGCTCCGTCTTGTTAGTGGATCTCCAGCATAGTCCGAATCACTGTAAGCATCAATATGCTCTATCGAGCTGTTTCGTTTGAACAATATGCCCTTATCTTTAGTCCCATTTAAATATTTCATTATTTTCTTCACTTTCGTGACATCTTCTTTAGTGGGATTTTCGATCTTTCTGCTGACTTGATTTACAGCTTGTGCGATGTCTGGTCTAGTTCTTGTGGACAGATACAGTAAACTTCCCACTGCCTCCCTATAGGGGTAGTCCTTCTCTTGGGGAGTTTCCTGTGTCGACTTTGCATCGTTACTTCCAGGTGTCTCACAAGGTTTAGCGCCTTTCATATTATACTTTTCTAGCACCTCATTTATGTAGTTCTTTTGGGTTAATTTAATACCTTCTCTAGAGTTATTTAT
The DNA here is from genome assembly GCA_943735995.1 of Sesia bembeciformis. Lineage (NCBI taxonomy): Eukaryota > Metazoa > Arthropoda > Insecta > Lepidoptera > Sesiidae > Sesia > Sesia bembeciformis. The sequence continues at coordinate 13,402,066 of OX031040.1, forward strand.
TTCCATACCTACATACGTGCTCGGGTTTTCATTTCTTTTCATCTCAAATTTGGTTTCAAGTTTTGACAAGATATCTTCGATCCTCTTCTTGTCTTTTCCTATGACTAATCCGTCATCGACAAATAATCCAATTATGATAGACTTATCTTCATTTATGAAAACGCATCTGTCGGTCTTAATTGTCTTGAAACCTAAATCTAACATGGCTCGGGTAAAAATTTTATTCCATGTAAATGGAGCTTGTTTTAAGCCGTATAACGACTTTTGCAGTCGGCATACTTTTCCGGGAACATCGTAGCCATCGGGTGCTTTCATATAAATTTCATCTGTCAGTTCACCGTACAAGAAAGCGGTCTTGACGTCGAAAGTCACGAAGTGATAATTTTTAGATGCGGCAATCGCTAATAAGGTTTTAAGAGCAATTTGACTTACGACTGGGCTATATATTTCTTCAAAATCCAGGTTGCCTTTCTGCTCGCAGCCACGTACGACTAATCTTGCTTTGTACGTTCCGTCATCTTTCACTTTAAATACCCATTTGTTAGACAAAACTTTGTGTCCTTTAGCTTTTACCTTGTCAACTAGTACCCAGGTTTTATTTTTCTCTAGGGATTCCTTTTCAGATTTTATAGCCTTCTCCCAATTTTCTTTATCCATGCCTGACACAGTTTCTTTAAAGGTAAGTAAAGAACAATCATTATAATTTTCAGACACAAACATATTTACCGAACTACTTAGCTCATAGTCTTTAGTCCATGCTGGTCGCCTCACATCTCTTTGTGGTCTTCCACTTGAGTTGGGCGATGTAATTGGATTTTGATCAGGCTGGTAAAACAAGTCAGAAGTAGAAGTTGGTTCCTGAAAAGGTAAGGTATTATCTATTTTTTCTATTTCTCTTTCTTCTGTTTCATGTTCCACCTGTTCCGGTTGGAAGTCTCTGTATTCCACAGCAGGAATGTTGTTATAGTGCATCTTTTCAATTACTCTAACATCTCTGCTGATAATAACGTCATTCTTTTCCGGTATGTATATTCTGAAGCCTTTTGCGTTTTTCGCATACCCCATGAATACACCTATAATAGCTTTGGCAGTTAATTTCCCTCTTCGATTTTTATTTAATACAAACGCTCTATTTCCGAATACATGTAAGTGATTTGCTGATGGTATTCTTGTCGTCCACTTCTCATAGGGTAAATTTCCTTTAAGAGCTCTTGCTGGGCTTCTATTTATGAGATAGTTTGCAGTGTGCAATGCCTCTGCCCATAAATTTGGAGGGATATTGGAATCTAGCATCAAACATCTTGCTTTATCCAAAAGTGATCGATTTTTTCTTTCACTGATACCGTTCTGCTGTGGGGTGTAGGGTGCAGTTAGTCTTCTACTTATCCCATTTTCTTTAAGTAGATTATCAAAGTCTTTTGACCTGTATTCTCCTCCGTTGTCAGATTGGAGATTTTGAATTCTTTTCTTGTGGAAAAGTTCAACGTTGTTTTTATATTCCTTGAACTTTTCTATTACTTCAATCTTCTTTTTTATGAAGTAAATACAGCAGTATCTTGTATAATCATCTATGAATGTGACAAAATATTTCGATCCCGCCAGAGATTCATTCTCAAAGGGACCGCATACATCGCTGTGAATTATTTGTAATGGCTCAGTGGAGACTATTTCATCATGGCTTTGGAATGGTAGACTTGTCATTTTTCCCTTTATGCAGGTTTCACACGTATCTAACCTTTTTTCCTTAAAATAAAGTCCTCGCATCATTTTATTTCTAACCATTAATTTCAGGTCCTTTTCATTTACATGACCTAACTTTTTATGCCATTTCATCATGTCGCTTTCAGCTCCAGACGTGAAATTTGCTGTTTCCTCCGGGTCTTCAAATTCAAGGTAATATAATCCATTTTTCCTTGTAGCTTTTAGAATAACAATTCCATTTTCCATGATACTGGCTTGTTCCTTTTCAAATAGAACTTTGTAGCCGTTATCTGTTATTTTGCTTACTGACAACAAACTATTCGATAAATCAGGTACGTAAAGTGTGTCATTTATATTACATTTACCATTATCGGTGTTGACTACAACATTTCCTTTACCTTTAACTTCGGTAGTGTGCTTCTCTGAAGCCAATCTTAATATGTCTGTCGCAGGGATTAAGTCAGAGAGCATTTCTATTTTACCAGTCATGTGTGACGTGCAGCCACTATCTAGACACCACAAACCATCTTTGGTTTTCGTGTTATCCAATGTCAGACAAATATTAGAAATCTTTTCTTGGCTTTTGTTTACATGGCTATTTTGTCTTTTCTTTGACCAACAAGCCTCTGTTGAGTGCCCTTTCTTATTACAATTTTTGCACAATAATCCTTTTTTCTTTTGTTTTACACAAAATGCCTCTGAAGTTTGAGGTTCGCTGTGCCTCCGTGCTTCATTTTCTTCTATTATTTTAACTTTCAGATTATCGGGATTTGGCAGGACATCTCTCGACTCAATAGCTGTTCTAAAGCTGTCAAAGTTTGTAGGTAGACTGTACAACATCATTATACTTAACAGTTCCGGATGAATTTTGACATCCATATCCTCAAGTTTACCTACGACATCCATGATATTATTGAGGTGATCTCTGACATCTTCCAGAGGGGACATTTTTTTCAAAACCAGTTGCTTCAAAAGTGTAGCCTTTCTTGCTGGCCCTGTACTTTGGTGAATTGACTTCAATTTATCCCACACATCTTTCGACGTGTTGCAGCCCTTAATCTGTTTAAGTTCTTTTGGGGATATGAGTAGAAGAAGCTCTGACCTTGCCTTTAAGTCTTCCTTCACGAAAACACGTTTCTCTTCAGCACTCGCAGTCGCCGCTAACTTTCTTTCACCGCTAGCGATCTCCCATAAATCGCTTTTGATGAGAATCGCCTGAGCTTGTAGGCACCAGGTATCATAGTTCGATTTTGTCAACGGTTCTATGCTTCGAAAACTTGAGATCATTTTGTTTTCTTACTTAATCCTTTTATGTTTTATTTTAGCTCTTCCATTTGCAGCAACCACGCTCTGCTACCACTGATAGAGGAAACTGCAGCATTAGCTAATAAAACATTCAATATAAATAAGGACTACATTTATTTATACTAGGAGAAAAATAATAAAACAAAATATGTGACACCACTCTCAAATATAGAATGGACCAAAGACAATTAGAAAACATGAGTGCAGCATTACAACCTTCAACAATAAGTACTGCCAAACGCACAAATCAATCTTCTTGCGAATTTTCTAAGCTGCGGAAAATTGTCTTTTTCTAGGTATTTTTTGTAGAAATTATTATATACGTCTATACGTCTTCAAATTTGGATTTTAGGAGTGAGTTTTCTTGAATCTCGATCAACTCCATTTGTAAGTGTATTGGAGCATTTTGTACATTATATTTTGTAGGAGTAGCAAATAAACTGAAACAGTCTTCCATGTTTTTGAAGTCGCTAAATCTGTTCGAAAATTGTTCCGACAGTAACTTGAGTTCTTCAGCATATTGAGCATAAGCAATATTTTCATACGCAGAGAGCGTTTTGAAATGGTAACTGTTACCAGACAGCATCTGTGACTCCCACAAGCGTAGTTTGATCTGAAACGCTTTCAAATGGCTGTACAAATCATTTACTAACTGTCCTTGTTTTTGAAGTTTCAAATTTAAATCATTCAAATAGCCTGTAAGATCGACCAGAAATGCTAAGTCACATATCCATTTTGGGTCACTTAATTCAGATAGTGGTTTATCTTTTATTTTCATAAAGTCTGCTATCTCATTTCTAATCGTAAGCTCGTAAAACCGTTTCAACATTTTTCTTTTGCTCAGCCATCTGACTTCACAATAATATGTTACGTCGTTATATTCAGCTGATATTTCATCCAAAAACGCCTTGAACTGACGATGGTTAATCGTAAGCCCTCGGGATCGAATAAAGTTGATGGTTTTTACTACCACATTCATAACATTCTGGAGTCGAATGGACTTAGAACACAAGTTCTGTTGGTGGATAATGCAATGAAGGACTATCAAATCATCTTTTTGCACATTTAATTCTGTTGCTTTTTCATTCAAAATTCCGATGAAACCTTTACGTAAGCCGACCATAGAAGGTGCACCATCAGTGCATACTCCAATTAATTTTGACCATGGCAAGCCAAAACTTGTGAATACCTTTTGAACTTCAATAAAAATATCCTCTCCTGTAGCGGTTCCTTTTAGCGGCTGTAAAGCAAGCAATTCCTCAGTAACAGTGAACTCCTTATCAACACCTCGAATAAATATAGCCAGTTGAGCTGTGTCAGACAAATCGGTGCTCTCGTCTAATGCTATGGAAAATGATTCAAAACCAGCCATACGGTCAGTCAATGTTGTTTTTATATCATTAGCCATCATTTCTATACGTCGAACAACAGTTCGTCTTGACAAACTAATTTTTTCAAATTCATTTTTCTTTTCAAGACACAAAATACCGCAAACTTCTAACATACACTCCTTGATAAATTCTCCTTCGGCAAATGATTTTAATGCCTTTGCCAATTTTGAGCTAACTATAAAACTAGCTTTCACAACATTATCAAGTTGTGTTCTTTGTTTATGAAACATTTGTTGCTGTTTTTCCAAATTTGCGGTAAGCTTCTGGATTTTGTCTGTTCTTAATTGTCCTGTCAGTGAGTGCAGCGTAGCATGCTTAGTTGAGTAATGCCTCTTTATATTGAATTCTTTCATTACTGAACTGGATTCATTACACAGCAAACAAATAGGCTTACCATTGTGCAAGATAAAAAAGAATTCTTCAGTCCATTTTTCTTGAAACTGGCGACCTTCTGTATCTACTTTTCGTTTCTTTCCACCAGACATCATTTTTGTTTACTTTTCGTTCAATAAACTTAATAACAAACTATAGTTAGTAACCACTCAAGATGCACACAAAGTCACAAAGCAAGTTGACGGCTCGAGCAGTTCGCTAGGATATCGCTTGTCCAAGTTATCACCTCGGTAGCTCAAATAGAACTGAACTAACGTTCGGGCCATCCACCCGCTTATATAGGCAAAATGAAGGAATAATCTGGAATAAACTAGTTTAGAATAATTGAGAAGCAATAAATCTTTTGATGTGTCGCCCGTGAGGCGGCAAACCTCAAAGAATTTGATCGAGCAAGCCGAGTGGCGGCGATTATCAAAGAGTGACGTGGCAAACATCAAAGGATTTGATGTTTGCCGCCTCACTGTCACTCCCGTGAGTATAAGTACCTAATGTAATATTTTTTTAATTGGGTTTTTTCAAAATGTCTCGCGGGCCGGATCATATCTTACAGCGGGCCGGATCCGGCCCGCGGGCTGGTTGTTGCCCATATATGTTCTAAAGTGTCACGTTACCGAGATGTTACGATTGAAAGATCGCTATATAATCGTATGACCTTAGCAAATCTTACCTCAGTGTATAAATAAAATATACAAATCACGTGTTTCTCACACGTGTAACATTGCGACGCAGTTTTAAAAAAAATGGCGGCTTGGAACTATGCCACAAAGTTTCGAAACCGTTTCAATATCTCAAAAAAAGTAAAATCATTTTTTTAAGAATAAGGTTCCGCGTTAATTTAGTTACAATACCTACCTACTATTATATTAAATGTGTTTGTTTAAATATGTCTTAAGTGTATGTAGGTTAAGAATAATAAATATTCACTGAATATAGTTAACCAGATTATAAGTCTACGGTCGTTAGGTAAGATTTCTTTTTTTTCTAGTTCCGACTAACTTTTTGCAACTCACGAGTGCCCGTCAACCTTGCTTGCGAGTAAATGAAATGTCTGTACATGCGAAAAGTAACTTTCGCGTCAATGTATTCAAAGGCATATTGTTAAGGATATAACGCAAAAGGGCACCCAGAAAAGCAGACGCGCGTTTGTGAGTTGCAAGGATTAGGTATTGCATAATTACGTTTTTGAAACCGAGTGTGAAGTTCTAAAAATTAGTTATAGAATAGTTTATGGTATAGTACATTCGTATTCATACATTTTAAATAAACATTTATGGTCCATAACTTGTTTCATTTTTGACATCAATTAGGTTCGATAAGGACTACTTACTACATGGATAATTTCACAACTTTAAATAATATGGTTACTAGAAATATTTAGATAACTTATAATAGAAACAAACAGATTCAAGTAAGATGAGTTTTATTTTATTTGATACCATAATGTAACCTTTATATCTTATCCTAAATCTATTCCTAAATCTCCAATGAAACGTAAGAAATCTTAGCGTGGACCATTGAGTGTCGCCACATTTTATAGGTACCTATTTATATTTGATATAATATAATTTGACAAAAAAAGTTTGTTTATATCTTGAATAGTTTTTCTATAGTTCGAGTATGAGTTAAATCGGTTCAGGAGTTCCAAAATAATGGCCATGTAAACTTTTATTTTAAATTCGACGTCTATATACATACAAATTATATTTTATGTCGTTGGATATAGATCGTAAGGCAACATGCGCGAGTCTCGCGGCGATTTCTCGCCCGTGCTAATAATTTCAATCTACTTAGAATTACAGCTCATATAGTTACTATTGAAATTAGTGGCACGGGCGACAATATCTAGAGACAATATCTAGACAATATCTGCTAGAGACCCGCTCGTCTAGTTGGCGTCTAAAAGCACATTAAAGACACGGCGGGCTGCAGCTCAACGCAATAATTTTAAGTCTGTTACCCGTTGACATTCAATTCTTCAATTGTAAGTGTTGATATTTCATCTTCTTGGGTTCTTTGGTTGTCAAATAATCAAGTCCAGAGTTGGCAGTAATGGGTTTTTATTTTCGAGGTAAAATCAGAAGTTTTTTTGTACATAGGTCATGTCAGCTGTCAGCTGTCAATTGATCAATTTTTAACAAGTTCAGAAACAAACAAAGTTTAGTTTTAATGATTTCTTAGAATTTCGGTGAATTGTAACTTCTAAATTTTTAACACTCCTCCTTGATCAATTTACAGCGGAGTATCTCAAATACTCTTCTGTTGAGTGGCTTGGTCAGGATATCTGCAATCTGCCTGCTGCTCTCAACATGTTGTAGTGTCACAGTATTGCCGATGTGTTGCTGGATGTACTTTCGTGGTATCTCAATGTGCTTCTTTCCTCTGCTCGTCTTTCCTTCGTGTGCATTCTGTAGCATGTGTATGGCTGACATGTTGTCGACGTACAAGGTGATCGGCTGATCGGCTTCCAGGATACCAAGTTCAAGTGCGATTCGTTTGATCCAGCAAACATCGTCAATGACTGACACTGCGGCTCGGTACTCGGCTTCTGCAGTTGAAGTCGCTACCAGTCGCTGCTTTTGTGAGTACCAGATCACTGGTCCTCCTCTCATCACTAACACTCCACTCGTCGACTGTCCTGTCTCAGAGTCTCCTCCATAGTCTGAATCGGTGTAGGCCACGAGTGTTTTGTCTCCTCCAAAGTGAATTCCTGCTGTCGCTGTCCCTCTCAGATACTGAAATACACGTTTCACCATTGCTTGGTGACTTTTCATGGGCTTGTTGCAGAATCGACTGAGGTAGTTCACGGCAAAGCTGATGTCTGGTCTGCTGATTGTAGCTAAGTACAATAAACTCCCTATCGCCTCACGATAGTTGATGTTCGCCGGAAGTAGCTCGTCGTTCTTGAAGTCTGTCTTCTTGGTGATCATTCCTTGCTCAATGGGTGTGGATGCTGGGTTGCACTGCTCGAGTTTCATCTTTCTCAGTATCTTCTCCGTGTAACGAGGCTGATTCACGAAGATACCGTCCTGGTCGATCTTGATTTCCATACCCAAATAAATTAACTTGTCCTGTGCTTTCTTGCTGAATGTGATCTCAAATTCCTTGCTTATCTTGCCTAGTAATTTGTATATTTCTTCTTCATCCTTGCCAGCTATCAGTCCATCATCCACGAAGAGTGAGAGCATAATGCTCTTGTCCTTGTTATAGTAAATGCACGGGTCGTCATCTGTGTTGATCAGGCCTATTTTCTTTTCAAAGTGTGTGGTGACCCTCTCGTTCCACATCCTTGGAGCTTGTTTGAGCCCGTAAAGACTTAAATCCAAAGTAGACTTTCCAAGCCCGTAAATCCAACTTGCAGACTTTCCCTGATCCGTCGTCGAACCCTTCAGGCTGATACATGTAGATGTCTAGTTCCAGGTTCCCATACAAGAATGCCGTTTTCACATCGAACGATACCAACTTCATTTTCTCTGACGCTGCGTGGCTCAAAAGTAGTCGAATCGATGCATGGCGGGCTACTGGGCTGAATGTTTCCGCGTAATCCACCCCCTCTTTCTGTTCAAATCCTCTTGCTACGAGTCTGGCCTTGAGTCTTCCGTCTGCCTTCTCTCGAAGTACCCAACGACAAGTAATAGGCTTCACTCCTTCTGGACAGTCCACCAGCTTCCAAGTTTTCATTTCCATCAACGAGTCGTACTCCTCCTGCATCGCGTGTCTCCACTTCTCATCTTTAAGTGCCTCGCTCACCGGGATGTCCTCCGTTTCGCCAATCATGGCTACTTGGGCGCTGTTTCCTCCATGACGAGTTTCCACAACGTAATCCTTGAGTCTTGGTGGTGGCTGCAGGTTCCGACGATCTCGCAGATTTCTCTTTTCTGGCTCTTCTTCAGGCGGTGGTGTCTCATATTCGTTGTCGCTTGGTTCCTCCGTGCTTTCTTCAGTCTCACTTTGCTCATCTTCTTCAGCTGTCTCACTGCTGCTGTCTTCTTCTTTCTCAGGTGTGCCCTCTGTTGCCAGTGTCTCAAGTTCAGTGCCTTGCCTCAGTCTTATCTTCTCCTCGTTGAAGATTACGTTGTCTGAACTTACTACTTCTCTCTTGTCTTTCATGTAAATCCTGTAGCATGGTGAATCAATGTCATAGCCAACTAGAATTCCCTTTTCTGACTTTCTATCTATCTTGCCTCTTTTCTGTCCTTGCGTGAGCACATAACATTCGCATCCAAAGGGTCGCAGCTTTTCGATCTTCATCTTCCTTCCAAACCATAGTTCCGCCGGGCTTTTCCCTGGTACGTTGCTGGTTCCTGTCTGATTTATCGTGAAGATCGCATGGTTCATTGCCTCTGCCCACAGTTTCTCGTCCAAGTTCTCAGCGTGTATTGCTGATCTGGCTGCCTCGACAATCGTTCTCATCTCTCTTTCTACCCTTCCGTTCTGCTCTGGCGTGTGTACATTCGTGAATGTGTGAAAGATTCCCAACTTGTCCAACATCTGTTTTGTTTTTGCATTTTTCAGTTCAGTGCCGTTATCAGATCTCAAACTCTTCACTCTCCTTCCTAGCTGATTTTCCACAAGTCTCAAGTAGCTTTCCATCTTCTCTGGTGCCTCTCCTTTCGTCTTCATAAAGAAACAGCTTCGGTAGTGCGTGAAGTCATCCTTAAACATTAACCAATACTTCATTCCTCCTAGCGATGGGACGTTCATCTCGCCGGTGTCGACATGTATAAGATCTAATGGCTGTTGGGCTGTCTTGGGGTTGGTTGGGTGAGAGATTCGGTGTTGCTTACCATACGAGCACCCTTGGCATACATAGTCATTCCAGTCATCAATGTATTTGATCCCTTTCCTTTTCAAAATGTCCCTCACGTACTTCACATTTTGATGGGCGAGTCTCTCGTGCCAAGTTTTGATCGACAGTGTCATCAAACTTGTTTCTTCTTCTCTCCTGATCATCATCTTGAAGAGATTTCCTTTGCGCTTTGCAATTGCCACAATTTCCTTGCCATCTTGATTATAAAATGTTGACTCGTTTCCATTTGCCTTTTGTGTATGTCCCTTGTCCAGCATCTGACTCACTGAGAATAGATTAAAGTTGAGATTCGGCACGTAAATGACATCCTCCAGTACCACTGGATACCACTTCTGTCCATCAAAAGCTTCCATTTCGATGTTCCCGACTGCAACGCCATCTAGCCTTGTTGAGTCTCCAATCACAATTGAGATGGGCTCGTCCAGCTCGACCAGTTGAACAAACCACTCTCGATGAGACGTCATGTGTTGACTGGCTCCACAGTCCTGGTACCATGAAGTTGCCCTGTCCTTCGAGATGTCGTTGTCCACAGTTGAGAGTGCTGTGGTCAAAAATGCCTTCCTCGGTGGTTTCCCACTTGCTGACTTGTTTGCTTCTTCCTGGGATGGGCAGTCTTTTGCGAAGTGTCCTTTCCTCTTGCATATGTTACACGAATATTTCTTCTTGCAGTAAGCAATGTATTTCTCACACGGTTTGCCTCTGCACTCCTTGAGTATGTGACCTTTTCTTCCACACTTGTAACATTCGAGCGATGACTTGTTCGGTTTGCTGTTTGACGACTGTCCCTGTTTCTCACGTCTGGCCATGAGAGCGTTGTTGGTGCTGCCCTCTAGTTTTTTTGTCGTTTCCCTGAGTCGCTCATCCTCAAGTCTCAATCGTTCGATGAGAGTTTCCACGTTCTTTGATGCTCCGGTCACATTGTCCCAAGCTGTCCTGAAATGCGCCAATTTCGGTGGTAACACACACATGATCCTCGTCATGATCCAACTTTCCTTCATAGGATCATTTTCAGTTGACACTTCATCGGCAAGTTCCAAAATCTCCATACAATTTTCTACTGCTGACTTGCTTTCATCATATTCAAAAGTAAAGAATTTGATTCGGGACATTTCTTTAGTTACATCAGTCTTTGTACCATATAAACTAGTTAATTTATCAATCATGTCTTTGGCAGTTTTGCAATTTGCAATTTTGTTCGCAATCTTACTGTTTACATTTAAACCTATCAACGTTTGAGCTTCGACATCTTTCTTTATCCAAGCTGAAACGCCTTCTGTTGACACAGCACCTGCTGGTCTGACTTTTACACCTATCACAATATCGTACAGGTCTTTGTTCTTAAGTGCTAGGTTTAATTTAAATCGCCATGAAATGAAATTTACATTTCCTTGACTATCTTCGCTTAACATTTCCAACTGAGATTTTAACAGTATCCATTTTGCTTTAAATTTTACAATTTGACTGACTTCTGACAATTTTTAAATAGACAAAATGAATTTACAATCTTTCGTGGCGATTTTCTGACTTAAAGCGACTTGCGTGTTCGTTGCAGAACGTTGACTTGCTGTGCGATGGCTGCTCCAATGTCGCAAATTTGTAGGTTATGTTGTCCTTGCCGGTTCTGACACTCTGGGCTGCTTTTCTCGACTTGTCTGCCGCTTTCCTGTCCTGACGTCCAAAGAAACCTTCTACAGCTGTCCTGGGCCCATAACCTGTTGATATTTCATCTTCTTGGGTTCTTTGGTTGTCAAATAATCAAGTCCAGAGTTGGCAGTAATGGGTTTTTATTTTCGAGGTAAAATCAGAAGTTTTTTTGTACATAGGTCATGTCAGCTGTCAGCTGTCAATTGATCAATTTTTAACAAGTTCAGAAACAAACAAAGTTTAGTTTTAATGATTTCTTAGAATTTCGGTGAATTGTAACTTCTAAATTTTTAACAGTAAGGCACAGCGAATAACTCTCGAATTAAGTTCGTTACCTGCGCTCGTTCAACCCACATTGAGGGGGGTCCACGTCGCAGCGCTGCCACGTCATGATCGGTGCATAAATACGGCTGGCAAGCGATCCGCTAGTGCGCTTCGTTACGACGCGATGCGGCCCGCTTCTAGTGTACGATTGTTTACACAAAGTTTATGAAAATGATTCAGGAGGATTTTTGCAATGTTATGCGATGCGTTGCGGCCCGTCGTAATATGCGCCAACCTTTAAACTACAACTTATATCTTAACTTTTTTTCTAAACCTTACGGAAAATAGCCGAACTTCCCAACTGGTGCTGCCCGGTCTTTTTTTTTAATTTTCCCACATAATTTTTAGTTCACCAATCGATTAAAAGTTTAATTAAAGCCTTTAAGTAGCCAGAGGGAACCTAGTGTAATATAATAGTAAACAGACCGTTAATTGCTTCCGTTAACTAAGGAGCCATGTATAGGCCGTAATCACGTTAATGGCCGCTTGTGGACATTGTTTAATGACATTGACGGATATTACCTTACACGGCAACTTGTTAAACGAAGGGCCTTGACAGCGATCTATCAAGGAGTGACGTACAGGAGATTTTGCATATTAAATAAGGTACCTACAAAAAAATATTCTGGTCTTAAGATTTTAAGATTCTAATAAATAGACCTCGTCCACAGTAGTCTAAAATCTCGTAGAGCGTCTCTCGCAGTGCAATTTATGACGTATAAATACCATACACTACCCTGTTAAGAAGAAAAGGCAGTAGTAACATTTTTCAACCAATGTAGAAATAACATTATATTCGAAAAATAAAGAAAATCGCGTCTGGGTGGGGATTCACCTTTGTCGGACCCTAGACCATCAAAAACATGGCACAATCCGTAAAATGATTGATCGTTTAGGGAGCCTCTTAGTTCACATTACAACAGAGGAAAGTTGACGTGTATAGTCTCGAGTTATACTACCAGTGCAGTGAGGTCCAAAACTTTCTGGCCTGACATATGTCTACATGTATAAAGAAAACAAATTATACGTCATTGTAATTGCCATTTATCCTGCTAATTTGTGTATAATTTTTATTAGTTCAACCCTTGTTAGTTTTGATTCTCGCAAAATCTTTAAAATGTTTAAACTGGACTATCGTTCCGTGATTAAGTTCCTTACAAAGGAAGGTGTTAGCCCGACCGATATCAAACAAAGTTTGGATAATGTGCACGCGGATTCTTCTCCATCATTTTATACTGTCAAAGATTGGTATAAGCAATTTCGCTTAGGACGAGAGTCCATCGACGAGGAACCTCGATCCGGTTGACCCGATGAGGCACTCACTCTAAACAACGTCAAATTAGTGGAAGAAGAAGTTTTGCGCGACCGACGGCTAAATACGAAAGAAATAGCATCAAAGACAGGGCTTTCAAAAACTACAGTCCTTAGGATTCTTCATGAACATCTGCATATGAATAAAGTTAGTGCGACGTGGGTGCCAAAACTTCTTTCCAGTGTGCAGCGAAATGAACTCATAGCGTACTCTAAGGAACTTTTGAAGGCCTTTCAGAGAAACAGAAACGATTTTTTGGAGTCAATTGTTACTGGGGATGAAACTATGGTTCTTTACTATGATCTCCTTTTCAAAAGGGAGTTCATGGAGTGGCGTCGTTCCGGTGAAGCACTGCCTAGAAAGGCAAAGGTGACCCAGTTCACCAAAAAGATTATGGCTTCGATATTCTGGGATTGTCGAGGAATATTGCTTATAGACATAAAAGAACGCAATACTACTATGACTGGAAGCTATTATGCTAACTTTATAGAGAAGTTACGAGATGCAATCAAGCAGAAACGTTGAAAACTACGCAAAGGTGTACGACTTTTTCATGACAATGCACTCGTCCATGCCGCCGCAGTCGCAGTTGCGAAAGCTGCTGTTTCAAAGTGTGGGTTTGCGGAAATTCGCCACCCACCCTATAGTTCAGACTTCGCTCCCAGTGATTACTATTTGTTTTCAAAACTTAAGGCGGGCTTAAGGAGCAGAAGATTTTCCACTCATGATGACGTGACCGCTGCGGTTTTATCCCATTTTGAAGACAAAACTTCTGACTATTTTTATTAAACTAATTAAACAATCCGTAAAGTGTGTTCCAATCCGTAACAAGACGGAGCCTATATTGAAAAATAAAAATAGTTTTCACGAACTCTAGTGTCCTTCTTTGTCAGGCCGGAAACTTTTGGGCCTCCCCTCGTACATACGAGTATACTCTCGAGTTATACGCTGCGCTCCCTGTATTTAATTTGTCTCGCTGTTTGCAAAATGTTTTGGTAGAGTTCTAGTTATTTTTATATCACTTCCCGTAATGTCAAAAACCTTTTCATCCCTTTCCAAGCATTCCTTTTGCTCGGACCAACAATGTTAAGAGGCAATACTACCGTCCGCTTTATTTAAATTTTAATGTAGCGCCGCTTTATTAAATTGCTTTTGCTTTTTGTTGGACTGAATTATGAATGAGTTGTGTTGGTAGAATTAAAATATGAATTGGTGGTGCTTTTAATAAGACCAGGAAATGCACCGTTGGACGTCTTCCGGCCAGATGGACCGACGTCTTGAAGAAGTTTACCGTTGTGGCTGCATGAAAAGAGCCGAAGATCGTGTGTGATGGGCCTTAGGAGAGGCCCATATCCAGCAGTGGACATACATAAGTTGATGGTACTGGTATGGTAGAGCGGTGATAAGCCTAGGGGTAACTATAGTCTACTCACATTCGTGTGATCGTGAGTTCAAATCCTCGGCCCGTACCACCGAGTTTCTACTTAAGTACGTATTATTAAAAAATGTCACTAGTTCGCCGGTGTCATGAAAACATTGTGAGGGAACCCGCATACTCGAGAAATAAAAAAATCTACAGTATGTGTATCCATTAATCCGTACTGGGGCCCACTGATTTACTAGGGGAGGTCTGTGCCCTGCAGTGGGACATTAAAGGCTGATACAAGATACTGGTATATGTTTTATGGAAGTAGGGAATGGGCGGCGATATTTAAATCTCATAGCCATTCACCACAGCGGGTTGAGTTCAGAGAGACCCCAAGACTGCCCTGAAACGTATAAAAGATTTCGGAAATGAGTGCATTTGAATCGCCACAGTCAATTTCTATCGTTCCATCAAGTACAAATTATAACCTGATAAAGGAAGTCTCATTTGTCATTATAGTCTTCACTGCCCAGGTCATTATTTTATAGAAAGAAGGCGGCAGACGAGCATACGGTATTACCTGGTGATAACTGGGTACTGTCTCCCTTGACTTCCGAGACGCAGCACATCCAGAACGTTTGTCATTTTGGACTGATGTTATGTCATTTGGAAGCATGTATCGTGTATGTCCGTGGGCGACAGAATCCATCTACACTGGTGGACTACGAGCAGTCACAAAAAATCAAATTTGTAAAATATTGCTTAGATGTAGTGTTAACAAAGGATCCCGATAACAAAGGATAAATATTTGATTTTTTATATTCGTAATTAGTAAAGAAAGTTTTCTTTTTTCACAAGACAAAGGTCACGTTCTGAATAGAAAAGTTGAAACTTTCCTAGACTCCGGCTAACTAGGTGGATTCAGACTTTACCAAGTTTGCTAAAAGAAGTTCGGATAAAAAGTTACGTGGCAACCTTGTGTGTAACTTTTTGTTTGTACTATTGAGCAGACGCCTTCAAGCGGACGTTTGATGGTATAGTTCCTTCATTTCACAAAGGCTGGTTACGCTTAGCAGTGGTTGTGCTCGTACATGTACATTGTTTTAGTGTGCGCCGCGGTGTCATCGGTAATCCAACTTAACGTTCTCAAGTTTACGCACACTAAAACAGTGTACATGTACGAGCAACAGCTACAAAGCGTGATCCGCCTTTATATGAAAGGACTATAACAGTTAATTGTTAACACCACCATTTGGGCTACATTAGTCTTGGGAATTCGCCGTGCTAGAGCCCAAACGCGCCTATATATTGGCCAATATACCTACAACTGTTGCGAGGAGAAGGTGCACGCTGCAATTCTACAGCCGCTGGACTCACTGGACTGTCCAAGTTATCCCTCTCCATAGGAGAATACCTTGATATATACTGCATTTCCCATTTTATCCTATTCTCCCAATACTTATAGGTGGGTACATGTTCGTACGTGTGTACAATAGTCGGTGAGATTTACCAGAGCCATACCGGAGACAATTTCCAGTCCATCCTATTCTGGCTCCTCGTTTTTACAACACTCCAAATCTATTCACTGAATTTCCTTCCAAAGGTAGGGAGCACAACGTTTTAGGAGCACTGCGGGCGCGTCAACGTTTGTTATTGTGGCTGATGTTGTCATGTATCGCGGATGTCAATGGGCGACAGTATCTATTTGAGGACTACTCCAACTGATATCGGTCCTGCGGCAAATATGAACTGCCCACTGCCACGACAACATACCGATTCTACGAGCTAAGTCTGTTGGCTTTAATTCTTTGACGAATATCTTCGTTTTGGATCTTATCTTCGTTATTATTGTGTAACATTCACCATAGGTTAATTAAAGGTTTTAATTGAAAGGAAATATACCAATATTTCGAATGTATATTTGAGAATATGAAACGCAAACATCCCTCGGAACCTTTGTATTGTAGATTATTGTGTATCTTTATTAATTAATCGATAGTATCGTAAACACAGACAAGGAAGCGAGTTAATAACGGAGTTTAGATTTTGCCGTAAACAACCATGGAATTTACATAATACTTAAAGGATACAAACAGCCCTTCTCACCATCTCCTGATACGGTATCAGAAGGAATTTTGTACTCATAAAGTAACTGATGAATAAATTATCTTCCAATTAAATCTAGCTGATACTGACTTTCTGATACCTCTTAATACCTTATCTGAAGGTGGTGAGAAAGGCCCTAAGTATTGTATAAGTTACGACTTGATACTTAAACAGTAATATGACTTTTGTTATCCGTTTCTTTTGATATAACTTACGTGGATATTTTAACTAAATAATTTATTTATTAGTTTGAACCTATCACATTTGATTCTTTCTCGTATCTTCCAATTGAAATCTCCGATTAACCCAAAGTTTGGCTGGTATAGCATTAAGCTCGCCTTTTTTCGAGGTGTAGGTAGGTACCTACCTACATAGTAAATAAATAAAATATTAAAAAAATTAATTATTTTAACTTAATGCCTAGTGGCATTTAACAAATTTCTATTTAGGTAATATTTATAAGTTGGTTGTGTAATTATTTCGTAAGAATAAGCGCATAACGGATTTACCTCATCTCACAGAAGATTGTTGTTACCATCAGATGGACTGACTGTCACGTAATTTTTATATGTATATAATAGTGTTTCAGGGTATTGACACTATAAAATAAACAATATTGAGTTTCTCTGTAACAAAAGAACCGTTTTTGTTTTTTTCATATATAATTATTTACCATAATGGTGGGTTTAGCACAGTATTCTATAGTAAAAATACTACCTGTAACAAAAGAAACGACATTAAAGTTTATTCTTCAACAAATCAATCCCTTTCGTTTCAGATAACAGACAAATTCACAATATTAAACTATCCAAATCAACAACGCCATCGTCATCTACCCATACATTACAGACCATCATAGATTATAAACCATAGATTACCCTACATCGATATACAAGATCGATAACCTTGTATATCGATGGCGCCCAGAATGGCCGGCAAATTAAAATCGAAGAAATATATTTTCTTTACATGTATATAAAAAAAACCTACGGAAAAGGTCATTATGATAGACGGCCCCACCTAATGCAATAATGCAACCTTTAAAAAGGAATTTATTTTAGCCGTGACGATTTTGCGTGCGAAATTTTTCCCAAGCGGTTGAATCTCCAGGAAAAAAAGACTATTAAAAATAATGTAACGTAGAATTGGTATTTATAAAATAGTTACGTATTGTAAGTCTGTCTATCTCTCGTCTATCAACTGTCAAAACTGTGCACATGTTTCGATATTTCCTTTTTATGCGGGTCCTTCAATATCACATTATTTTATTGTACCCTCGCACGATTACAAGAGGTTTTTATGTTTCATACGAATGAATAAACTTCTATTGTTCGTCGATTAAATTTCAATTTCTGTACGGAATAGGGAATTTCTTAGAAAATAAATCCACACTTAATGGTCCACGCTAGGATTCCCTACGTCGTGGGTCTAGAGACACACAGAAAAACACACCTAGACCCAAACAAATACTTGTCTTTAAATAGATAGTCGAATTTATATAGTGATATAGTTCACGGCGTTTTTATAGTGAAAATAATAAAGACATTTTGTATTACATGGATATTTATTAAACGGAATATTGTCCATTTAATTCTAGTGACTTATTTCTCGTGGTCCTACTGCTAATGAAGAATATTTTCCCCACCATATAGATTCAAATTGTAATGTTGCTAAAAAGGTCTCATTCCTATTATTTGTTACAAAAATTACTTTAATATTCGTATTAAAAGGTAACATTTTGAATTATAATAAATTAAACTGGTAGGGAATTATTCCCATGATTATTTAAAAAATATACTAAGGAACCCATAGGCAAATCACGGATACAGTCACCAGTTTAATGGAATGCCACCTTATTGACCTTATAAACTTATATAGGTACATACTAGCCTCTATCCGTGGCTTAGCTTGTGTCGACTCAGCACCTGTAAAAGATTTTTAACACTTGGTAAAAGTATCGAAATGATGGATTTCACGGATGCGCTCGCATTCTGCCTAGATAGCTCTTTTTTCGTATTAATTCATATGGTGTCAAACGGGTTCACAGATATACTGGTATATTGATCCAGAAGTGAGAGCAGCATTCCATGTCTTACCGGCCAGTCCTATAAGATATTGTTCTGCCTTGGTCGTAGGTGCGCCTAAGCACCTTTAGTGCTACTCATAGCTAAATCCACATATTTTTGCTAGTGTTTTTCTAGTAAATAAGTTTTTCTAACATCCCCTAGAAAATAAACAGAAAACAATGAATTCTGGCTAGTGTCCACAGCATGCGTAAAATCTTTTCCAATAATTTACTTGTTTTATACTTAGTAAGCGTAGCACCCATAGTTCACGGTTCACAGGTTAGTTAGCCGTAGTTAGCCGTAGGCCGTAGAAGTCGAGACCCAATGTCTACTAAGGACATGGGGCTCTTCAAGAAAAATATAAATTGAATTCTGCAAATTCTGCAGCACACCTGCACCCCCTTGATCTTGTAGACGTCCATAAGCGTCGATAACCACTTACCATCTTGGTCGTCCATCCGTCTGCCATGTACCTACCTATTTCATAAAAAAGATAAAAAGTAGTGAAATTTTCCACCAAAAACCAGATTCGTGTCCTTCCTATCTCACAGGAGCCAGCTTTCGCATCTGTTTAGCACATTGTCATGTACTGTTTTCGGGTCTCTACATAAACGAAAACGTACTATATAATAGATAAATTATTACGTATTTTAAATATTAGTTGTACTTATTCTAGAAAATACCGCTAGTTTCACATCACCTCAGTACTAGGGTATACCTGTACAGCCCGCAGCGATACAAGAGCAAAGATGGAGTCCTAATTATTCAAATTGCTAACTTAGGTACTCACTTAATGCGAGGCGGTGTACTTATAGAGCAAGAGCCCGCGACGGCCAGACCTTCGTTATTTTATAAAAGCTGAAGGTTTCTCTGCGCATGTCCCCAACACAGGTAAGAACGATCAGCGACTATGAAGTTTGGACCATGGTTACTTTGGCAGGTAACAGGTAGCAAAGGTGTATAAAATAGTACCTCAAATTCGTTAAAGTATAAAGATCAGTTTTTTTATACTTTGTTCGGAATAATATTAGAAATCACGTCATCCATTGCCAGACACTTAGTACAGTTGCAACCCCCTGCCAGACACCCCTAAACTTTAATAAATTATAATTATACTCACGTTAAAGTATAAAAGCTGAATTTTATATATGTTACTTGGGGAACTATCAAAAGATGTTACCTCAGTACCCAGACAGTTTTGATAGTTTTTACATCTTGCCAGACACATTGAAAGTCTGCCGTAGGTGCGAGCGCGAGGCAATATATATTCAAGCGGATGCCAGTGAGATAGTGAGTTCGGTCTATTGCGATCTTTTACTGCGCATCTACTTAAATCTGAGTAAATCGCATCTGAGTAAATCTGCGCATTTACTGCGCATCATATGTCGTTTATACTGTATTACCTATGTGTTGAACTATTATACGTTCAGTGTACGTTATATTATTTATTTGTGCAGTTTATGAAATAAATGCGATCCAATTTTAGTAAAGTGTTATCATGGGAGATGTATTAATTTGTTTTGTTTATAAAAAAAGTAATGGCAAAATAATATTGTTTTCTGAGGAAACGTTAAGAAAATGTCAAACTGTTTTACAAAAATTAAAACCTTACAAAATATCAAGAATACTAGAAAGCTTTCACGAAGTTCGGTAACAGCGAATTAGTTGAAAGTAATGATGAACAACAAAACGTATGGTATGGTAATCTATGATTTATAATTAATCTATGATGGTCTGTAATGTATGGGTAGATGACGATGGCGTTGTTGATTTGGATAGTTTAATATTGTGAATTTGTCTGTTATCTGAAACGAAAGGGATTGATTTATTGAAGAATATACTTTAATGTCGTTTCTTTTGTTACAGGTAGTATTTTTACTATAGAACACTGCGCTAAACCCACCATTATGGTAAATAATTGTATGTGAAAGAAACAATAAACGGTTCTTTTGTTACAGAGAAACTCAATATTGTTTATTTTATAGTGTCAATTTCCTGAAACACTATTATATACACAATTGAAATTATACCTTTTACTTTATGTAAGATGGCTATGAACATAATAAAACTTTTTTTTCATTGGATTTCTTACTACTAAAACTACTGTTCCCTCCTAGAGTAAACAATTAAATTTTTAAATAAAGTTAACAAAACTAAAACATTATGGATTAATTTATTAGATTTTTTTTTATTGATTTATGGAAATGAAAATTTTACTGAATATTTTTTTGAAAATTTATTTTTTAGTCATAAATAATTCTATGCAATGAAATTTTTCGATAAATCCAAAAACACCGTTCAACATATAATGCTGAGTAAATGCGCAGATTTACTCAGATGCGATTTACTCAGATTTAAGTAGATGCGCAGTAAAAGATCGCAATAGACCGAACTCACTATCTCACTGGCATCCGCTTGAATATATATTGCCTCGCGCTCGCACCTACGGCAGACTTTCAATGTGTCTGGCAAGATGTAAAAACTATCAAAACTGTCTGGGTACTGAGGTAACATCTTTTGATAGTTCCCCAAGTAACATATATAAAATTCAGCTTATATACTTTAACGTGAGTATAATTATAATTTATTAAAGTTTAGGGGTGTCTGGCAGGGGGTTGCAACTGTACTAAGTGTCTGGCAATGGATGACGTGATTTCTAATATTATTCCGAACAAAGTATAAAAAAAACTGATCTTTATACTTTAACGAATTTGAGGTACTATTTTATACACCTTTGCTACCTGTTACCTGCCAAAGTAACCATGGTCCAAACTTCATAGTCGCTGATCGTTCTTACCTGTGTTGGGGACATGCGCAGAGAAACCTTCAGCTTTTATAAAATAACGAAGGTCTGGCCGTCGCGGGCTCTTGGGCTATTAGGTTATTAGGTTTTACAAATCAAGATTGAAGTTGGCAATCAAGCAGTCTGTGATTAATGCCCAATATCCATCAAACACTACGAACATTGGCATAGACGTTATATACGCATAGCTAGAAAAAAATAGATAGCTAGAAAGGATGAAGGAAGAGAAACAGATGGGCTTCTGGCAGCTCTCACTACGAAACACGTTCCGTTCTATTTGACGGCAGTGATTTGAGTCTGGCTGGGGAGACCCAATCAGTCGGACCCGCCCAATCAGCTATGAGAAAAACTTTAGCCAAAAGTCCTAAATCTATGAGTATTTTACATTGCTATCAAGTGCAATTTTCAAGTAAAATTTCAATTTTAAGTTTTCAAATAAAAAGCACAATTACAACGCGGTATTCATTAAACCTAGACAAACTTAAGCAATTAACGAAGTCTTGACCATCGTTAGGTACTTTTATAGAATCCGCTGAACTTCCGACGCGCTAAAAGCGGTACCAACTTTCCAGAGATATGCTATTCAAGTACAAAGTTAGAAACAAAAGGCTTCGGTAATTATTCTCCTAGGAAATCTTTTATCTACTTATTTTACCATAACCGGCTTTTCTTACTTTGACTAATCTTGCTAAAGAATTTAAAAGTACCTATGGTAACTTGCTGAACTATATAGACATGAAAAGCGACAAGGATTACGAAATAGATTTATTTTTGATAAGGGTTTCCAACTTTTAGGACACAAACTTTTAAAAGAAGACTAACTTTTAGGACAAAACTTGTATTTTTTTTTTTTTCTACATTTCACACATTTTAACACACAACCAGCAAACTATACATAACATCAGAAAGAACCCTACATTTATGGTAATCTTCCTTATAATTCGGATAACTTTCCTTAACATACCTATTGAGAGGGGGAGGGTGCACACTGCAATCCCACAGTCACTGGTCAAGTTGCTCCTTTTACTGAAGACTATCATAACTACAACATTTCTGACCAAAGTTATTCCTACGTACTTACGTGTTTCGGTAATGTAATGAATGAGATATCCTATCTTATCAAATGAAAAGTATAATGGAGTATAAGTGGCTCCCTATTAAAATATAGGTACACTTGAATCCCCATCTCCCTCAAGGAGAACGGGATGAGGAAGACACCTTGTACCGTTTTATACTTCATACTCGCTTTTATTCGAATCCATTCCTAAATCTTCAAGGGTAAGCAGCACACTCGGGGCGTGTCATTCTTGACTATTGTTGGCATGTATCGTGGATGTCTATGGGCGACAGCATCCCACCACCTTACCACTTACCACCATGTAGATTGTCTGCTCGTCTGCTATCATCTGTCTATAATAAAAGCCAAAACATTGTTGCGCAGACATCAATACCAGTAGGTATTTATGTTATTTACTACCTGCATTACCGTCTGTCAAACTACCGTCTGTCGTCTGTATTACTATCAAGTCAAAAGAAATATCAAATTAATTATAATATTCAGAGACTAATTCGTTTATATTCAAATAAATAATTTTGTTTCAGCGTCTGTTTGCTCTAACACGATTAATAAGCAGTGCTAATTAACAAAGTTAGATAATCTCTTGCAATTTCAGATTAAGTATACCTATACGTACCTACATTTTGGGAATTAATTTCGAAGGACAAAGAATTTAGGGTTATGAACATTAAAAATAAGTTTTTTATTATGTCGTAGACGGGGAATCAGGGGGGTAGATCTCACTCTAGTTTGTTTGAACTGTTACTAGTGAGTTTCTTCGATAGATAGATAGCAAACATTTCTAGCAAAGAATTTAGACGGAGACCTTGCGGTCTCGGGGTCAACCTCCGCATCACCCTTTGTTGACCGGGCCACTCCTCAAGTCAAAATATGAAGAATCTCGCTTGTTGCAAATAATTGTAATAATAATTACTCGAAAGTTGTAAGTAGGTAGGTATAATCTTTATCAAAGTAACATGGGACACTATAGATCAGTAATTTCAATGACAGGATATAATAACTCACCTTAATTAGTTATAGTTACACAAGCAATACACTTTTCTATCACTACCAATGATGGTATGATGTTAATTTGATGGCGACCCGTTCGTAAAAGAGACCGTCTGCTTCCTACCTTCGACTTTTATAGAGCTGCTCACGACCGGGAATAAAATGGGTTTGACGGAAGTTTGCGCGCCACTCCGGTATCATCTCGGCGCCCTGCGTTTCCTTCGACACAAGTGCCCTCTAGCGTAAGCATTGTTTATTAATTTTAAACTTTAATTATAATCGTCTCAAGTTAACCAAATAACTAACTTGACAAATTTCACCATACAATTATGATTTTACAAGATAGTAAAATAATGACTTAAACGACAGCTAGCGACATCTTGAGTCTATCTTCGACATATATATATATATAACATATCAAGGTTCAATAGACACTGTAGTGGTGTAAGGGTCCAAGTTAAACAAGGTGTACACGATGACTGGTTTATTAAATCTAGACCCTATCTTCAATATTCATTTAGATACCCTCAACCCACACTATATATTTTATGTTAAACCTACCCTCAACATCTCCCTTTCTATATAATAAATTTACTTAAATTACTATTTAACATCACATCACAGACACATTTTAAAATAATGAAATACAAGTGAATTATCGGAAATAACGGGTGATACAAGTGTTAGTAAACAAATTTAAATAGTGAAATACAAATGAGATATCTAACGTAAATAATAAGTGAAATACAAAAAATAAAACATAAGCTATTGGAACAAATGCTATATAAACTTGGAACAGTTGACAACTCTAGTAGGTGCCTACATATTATGTGCTTTACATATCAAGTAGGTACCTACGCCACATAAGTTTCCTATTTTTTCCACTCAACTCCGCACCTGTAAAGGGTTCCAATACGACCTCAATACGTCAGAAGCCCTTTCCGGATGTTGCCCCTGACATGATAGGGCCTTGCCAGCGAGCGCCCTTATTATATAAGGTTTCTATGGACCCTTGGCTTTGCGCGACCTTTTTGTAGACTTTCAGAGGTTGTTTAGATAGGAAAATTGGGTCAATAAAAGTATTACTGAAACCTGAAAGGCTAAATAGAAAAAGGGAAATTTAAGTGAAGGAAATTGAAAATACTCCACAGATCGCAATGAGAAAAGTAAACGTACCTAATCTAGTGAAAAGTCGTGTATGTCAGAACGGCGGGTGTACCGTACCGCACAGATTCAAATGAATTATATACAGAATATAACGGACCTGGCGTGTACGCTCGTGTATCGTTCCGAATAAAAATTGTATCTCTTTCTGTGTAAAGTAATTTTGGAAAAGGTACATGCGTTATTCTGACAGTAGAATGGTGGGTGTGCCATTTTCAAAATACATACATACGAACATACATATACAAAATATACACACATTCGAATAGATACACATACATATACCTACATAGTTTCATTACACCAGGTACGTTTTATTCTGTATACCTATAATTCATTCGATTCTGTGTGGTAGACCCGCCATTCTGACATAGGTACACTATAAAGTCGTCATCAACACTTATAAAGGACCATAATTACTGTAAAACTTGCTGTAAATATTTAACAAATAAATGAAGAAATAATCTTATAGGTAGGTAAGTAGTATTAATAATAGGTGGTACTTTGGCCGTATGATGTCGTCAGGCTTCAGCACCACCCCATTCCCGTGGGTGTCGTAAAAAGCTACTATGGCATAACAAAGACGGCTACCACAAGCCCTGAGGAACTACACCAAAAACTCTAAAAGAATGGAGTCAACAGTTTTGGGTCACATGCCTAAACTGAATCTTGTAAAAAGCTAGATATTTGTGTGCCTCATGATTTAAATGACAGAAACTAGATGAATAGAATTTTCATATCTGAGTCGTTGCGAAAACGAAATGAAATCGATCCATTTTTGAATAGATTGGTGACAGGCGATGAGAAGTGGATCGCCTACGATAACAATGTTCGAAAACGATCTTGGTCTAAGCGAATACATCAGAAATATCCCCCAGGTCAGGCCTCACTCCGAACAAAGTCATGTTATGTGTATGGTGGGACTGGAAAGGCATTGTGCATTACGAGCTTTTGTCACATGGCCAAACGATTAATTCTGATGTCTACTATCAGAAATTAGTAAAATTGACACAAGCACTTGAAGAAAAACACCCAGAATGAATAGAACCGTGCGCGCTCTACTGGCCACGTGAACCCTTTCTCAAAGAAGGACTACTTTTAAAGTTTGAAATGTATTGCATTTTATCTTATTTCCACTTTATATTTTATCTTATTTCCATCCACTTTATCTTATTTCCCTAATATAAGTACGTGTTTCGGTAGGGAGTGAGATGTGTCAGAGCCTATTCGCATCCTATCCTTCCCCATTTTCCCATCCCTTTCTCTAAATCCATTCAGATATCTCCAAAGGTAGGCAGCGCATCCGGGGTCGTGCCAACGTTTCTCATTTTGGACTAATGTTGGCATGTATCGCGGAGGTCTATGGGCGATAGTATCTACATATCATCAGGTGGACTGTATGCTCGTCTGCCGCCTTCGTCCATAAAAACGAAAGGTTTCCATCACGACAATGCTCGACCGCATATATCTTTGATGACTAAACAAAAATTGATGACCTTGCCTGGGAAGTTTTAATGCATCCCTCGTACTGTCCAGACTATACATTTTATTGTATCTAGGTGCTATACCTTTGGATTATCATTTATTCCGCTCTTTACAAAATTCTCTAAATGGAGTAAAATTACATTCAAGAGAAGTCTGTATAAACCATTTAAATCGGTTTTTCCCTCGGAAACCCAAAAAAAATTATAGCAATTTTCTCTGCCAGAAAATTGGCGAAAGATAGTCGTCGTCTTACTAGTAGCACCACGAGAAAATAGCTACAATATCGTCGCCAAACAATACTCACTGGACAAATTAATTGCTCATCCGAGTCTGAAATCAATGCAAGAAAATGAAACTTAAAGTTGGAAGGAAACAAAAACATTTTGAACTCGCCATTTGTTATAACACGCTCCATTTATACTATTGTGAACTAATTTCAATAATTTGTAAGACGGTCCATTCCACCTGAAGTTACTTTCTGACATCGTAACTTTAAAGAGTGAAAATAATTTATCATTTTAGAGATTTTGTTTAAATGAATAGAAACTTTGAGGGGCTTTCTGTCTGTTAATTCTAAACCTGAAAATAGACTATTCGCTCTTAGAATTTGAGTGATTTTTGCAGATACCTTATACAATCTGCAGAGAGGCTAGTTTCCAATAACAAAGGAAAGGACGTCTTACATAAAATCGTGTATTCGGCCTCTAAATCTATATCTACCAATTACATACCTACAGCATTAATTAACTAAAAAAATCGAAACGTACGATTGTTCCGTCCGAGTAGTCGTCAGCTGTAAAACAAAAAAAAACATTTGAGATAGAATGCTGCATACAGCATGGACTGTTAATTGTACCAGCACTTACGTATATTAATTAGGTCTATACCTATGAAATTGCCGTTTTATATGGTAAAAATATTTTCATTTGTATGAAAATGTTATATTTAGTTAACTGAAGCATTGTTTAGTATTATCAATGCACTTTTGCTGTTTATGGAAGTTGATTGATGCCTCTGCTATACAACTCCTGGGGACGAGAATCGATGAATTCTCTGAATTGGCGATTTTCACTATCTCATCGGAATTTTTTTTTTATCCTGTAAAAAGTTATCCAAATTCCAAAAAAAAATTAACATCAGTTATGTAGGGGCAAGGTCTGGCGAGTACAGTGGGTGACGGAGAGTTCCCGTTGAAGTCCATGTAACTTTGAAACTGTCTGTCTTGCAGTGTGTGGGTGAGCGTTATTACGGAGAAGCAGTGGACTAGAGCGATGACCAGACGGTTGCTTGATAGGGAGCTTGTCCATCATCGTTTGCAGTTCTTCACCGTACACATCTGCATTAATTGTTGTGCCAGATGTCAAGAAGCTGTAGTGGATAATACAGGACCACCTTACTGTCAACATGAGCTTCTAAGTATATACTCAGTTTTCTTTTCGGACATTGTTTGGCTGTTTCCTGGGTTAAACCATTGTGACGAACTTGACGAACAGGATCCACTTCTCATCACAAGTGACAATACGATTCAGAATCCCTTTATTTATGTGCCAATTCAGCAAAGTAAGGCAAGCTTCTACGCCTGTTTGCAGCTGACTTTCATTAAGCTCATACGGGATCCACTTTCCGAGCTTTTTCACTTTCTCGATTTGATACAAATGAATCAATATCATTTTGTCACTTACGCCGAAGGCTGCTGCTAACTCAGAGATAGTTTGAGATGAATCCGCTTTCACTATTACTTTCAATTCGTCATTATCGTCTTTAGTCTACGGTCGTCCACGGGACTTGTTCTTGAGGTCGAAATTTTCAGAACGGTAACGTTCAAACCAAAAACGCACCCTGCGTTCGTTTGCGGTGTTTGCGGTGCGGCACTAATACAAATTGTAACTGAAATAATGCAAAAAAATAGGTTGTTCAGTATCCAGAGTATCCAATTTCCAAATCGATTCTACCAGTTTTTACAATAGCAAAAATTTTAAAGTTATAATTGCAGATTGTCTGTACTTTTGTCACTTTCCATTCCTATAAAAAAATCTTTCAATTGTACAATATATACCTAATTGTTTTATAATTGTACAATACTGCCTTATAAGTTATATCGATCGAAAAGGTCAGGTATAAATTGCCAGTTGTCATTTACTCGTTTAAAAAATAAGCATGTCGCCGGTCATCTTCCGGCACTTGTTCCGTAAACCTTTCAAACTTGCAATGTAACAGTCATTAATAACATAGGTTGACGTTAAGGGCTGCTTTTGTTCTAAGAGACCCGCTAAGTATCGTCGGACAAAAGTGGGGCCCACGCCGTGTCAAAGGTGTGACGAGGCTGATTAAAAGCTTTTGTCGGGGCCTTGAGGGTCATGTTTGAGGAGCCGAAGGTAACTTTTACCTTTAAAAATCTTTGATTAATTGGTATGCGAAAAGGCTGTTAAGTATTGTTGGCATTTTAAGTGTCTTTTCGTGATATTTTTTAATGGATTTTTATGGAAGTCATTAGCGGAACGCTCCCACGATAACAAACTTTTATTGTGTTCGTAAACGGGTTATTAATAAATGGGCCGTGTCAGCCGGCTGTAGAATGGCACCGCCCTGTCTTTTCCTGTAGTGTCGTAAAAGGCGACTAAGAGATAACAAAGCCGCTACCATAAGCCCTGAGGAACTATACTACTTCTAAAAGAGTGGACTCGTCAACCCGCTTGGTCAGCGTGCCGTTTTAAGGTCCTACATTTAATGAGGGGGAGAGTGCACGTTGTCATATCCAAGAGCCGCTGGGCCCACTCGACTGGCCACATTACCCCTATCTCACACAAGACTACCCTGAAATGTACTGCATTCCCACTTTATCTTATTTTCCCAATGTACGTACGTGTTTCGGTAGTGAGTGAGATGTGCCAGAGCCCATTCCCCATCCTATCCCTCCCCATTTTCCCAACCATTCCTCTACATCCATTCCTATATTTCCAAAGGTAGGCAGCGCGTCCATAGATCTGGAGATACTACCGTAAAATTTACTGTATATCCTATTCCCCCAATATACAGTCAGTAACACGCTAATGTACCCTTAGAATTTAATGGTTTTCCATTGAATTCTAATCATACGAGTAATGTCACAATTATCATAGCTTTCAAAATTTCGTTTTAGATGATTGCTACTTACCATCATTACCATCTATGTTTTCATTAAAGTTGCAAAACTTCGCCTAAAATGAATTAATCCTTAATAACAACAAAAATTAATTGATCCTTGCTACGTATGTCTTAAGGAAGCTTTTCCTTCGCGTCACATATTATCTGTTTATCAAATCTAATAACGTACCTAATTCTAATACTATAACGATAAAGGATGCTATATAAGCGATTATTAATCAATTATTTATTAACAGTTTAGTAACAATCACAGTAAACTGATAAATCAATACTTCTTGAAACAAACAGCTGTAAAAATTACGAAGTTAGTCAAAATGTTTCTATTGAAACTCATACTTTTCGGTTTCCTTGTACACTGCAATGGTTCGAGTATAAAAGAAATTTCGCCGTTTGGGTATCACGAGAAAGTGGGGATTCCGCTAGCAAAGTCTCTGGAACAGTCGAGTAGAATCGTGGGAGGATCACAGACACTGCTCGCCGCATTACCATACCAAGTAAGTACTATGGAACACACAGTAAAATGACACTGTAGTCAACCCTTTTATCATTAAATGCTGGACATGGGCCTATTCACGTTGTCACATATTTGCATATATAAATACAAAACCCAAACTATCGATATTTTTACAAATTAATACGCAACATTTTATCTCAATTAAATCGGAATCATCTTCGGGGAGGATTTGGATACACCATCGAATATGTAGTTTAAATAATCCATCGCAGTGATTAAATTTCGCTGTTGTCCGTACAATTTACATCTTGCGCCATATGCATTAAAAATGCATATGGTGGTCCTTATTTGAAACAATCCGTGGTCAAAAAAAATCTTCTTTTCAACACATGTCGTGGTCATATATGAAAGTTAATGAGGAGTAGAATTCAAAAATATATTGCTGTAGTTAAATGAAACGTATTAAGAAAAATATTAAAAAGTTAGGAATAAGTTCCAAAACTTTGAAACCCGATTACACAAAAGTTTCAAAAAATTACGTAATTTGAGGTTGGTAGCAATTTGAGGTTATGTATGCCTATAATTGTCTATTGCAAAATAAGTTGACGCAATGACACATACGATAATATCAAGTAGGGATTTCCTTTGTTGATTAATTTAATTTGCACATAATCTATGTTTATTTATTTTAGTAACGATTATATTGGATACCTACCAGCAATGCCCGCGACTTTGTGCGCGTGGACATGTTTCGGTAGTAAGTGAGATGTGCCAGAGCCAATTCCCATCCTATCCCTCCCCATTTTCTCAACTTTTTCTCCAAATCCATTCCTATATCTCGAAAGGTAGGCAGCGCATCCGGGGGCGTGCCAACTTTTGTCATTTTGGACTAATGCTGACATGTATCGCCTTATAATGGTAAATTTCTTTTCTTATTTACTTATCACTTGCCTCCATTACCATTAATGTTTTCAATAGAAATAGCGTGCAAATCGTGCAAAGGAAGCAATCGTGCATAGTCATTTCGTGCAAAGGAATTACAAAAAGAACTGGAATTGACTGATCCTTTCAACATTTTTTTTTATATACTATTGGGCGGACGAGCAAGTGGTCCTACGTGATGGTAAGTGTTATCGCCACCCATGGACATCTGCAACACCAGGAGGTATGCGGGCGCGCCGTCGACCTTGCAAAATCCTATTCGCAGCTCTTGAAGAACCCCATATCGTAGCTTAACGGAAAGACCTCTGAGGCAGTTCGTTATTACCTACTAGAGATGCGCCGAGTACAAGTTTTATCGAGTAACCGAGTACCGAGTATTACTCGGTTTTATGTTAGCCGAACCGAGTACTCGACCGAATTACTCTGTTCAGTTTACGCAGGTATGGGGCGCGAAAACACGCTTAAACATGATCGCGACGTGCGGCCGGTGTACCATAAGCTGCCTTTGTTAAATGTCGTATATTAATAGATTACTTGTTTGCTTCATTTAATTGAAATTAATAAATGCTTATTACGTTATTAAATATGCTTATATTGATGACGCTCGCGTCTCTCCGACAATCAAGTTTTTTTACACTATATTATTTTAACCGAATATTCGTCATTTAAACCGAGTTATTCGGCCGAGTACGAGTACTAAAAAAATTGTCGAGTATGCCGAGTACCGAGTAATAAACGAGTACTCGGCGCATCTCTATTACCTACCTATTATGTTATAAGGAATTTATTTTCCTTCGCGTCGCAAATATTATCTGTTTTATTATCAAATAACAGATAATTCTAAAATAATAACGATTAAGGATGCTATATAAGCGATTATTTATTAATCAATTATTAACAGTTTATTATCAATCACAGTACTCTGATAACAGTATTGAAGTAAACAGCTGTGCAAATTGTATTGTTAGTCAAAATGCATTTATTAAAATTCATATTTTTCGGTGCCCTTGTACATTGCAATGGTGCGAGTATAAAGGAAATTTCGCCGTTTGGGTATCACGAGAAAGTGGGAATTCCGCTGGCAACGTCTCTGGAACAGTCGGAGTCTGATCAGTCGAGTAGGATCGTGGGAGGATCGCAGACACTGCTCGCCGCATTACCATACCAAGTAAGTGTGAATGCAATATTATGCAAGAATTATTCTTATTTTCATCTCAACAATATATGTCACGCGGCATATTACTTATCATATAAAACGTAATGAGGAGTCAAATTAAAAAAATGCATAAATTCATTTCGGAAATTAAAACCAAAAATTAATTTCGCATTCGCATTAATTGCGAATAAAAATTCACAAAAAATTCAAAAATTTACGTATCCTTTGAACACAATTAACATAAAAGATCTAATGATAAAACATAGGTACCTATACTTGATTTTAGAATGTTTTCAACTGATATGTGCCTGTTATGCCTATCCTATTTTATTTATTGAATGAAGGGTTATTTTTGTTGTTTTTGAAGTTATATTTGAAGTTTGTACTGCATTTCCCACTTCATCCTATATCCCCAATGTAGGTACGTGTTTCGGTAGTTGGTATGCCAGAGCCCATTGCCATACCATCCTATCCCTCCCAATTTTTCTCAACACTCTCAATTCCTGCATCTCAAAAGGCAGGCATCGCATCTCTCCACCGCGGATGTCCATGGGCTACAGTCAGTGCCGTAACGAGGGCATGAAGCGCCTGTGGCAAGCGTCTAACTTGCGCCTCCCCGTAACCCAATAATGACAAAAAAAAATGTAACAAGTTAAATTTTACTAAATGCAATATATTAAATACTGTTAACCTCATCAAAATGAGTTGCCTTTATATACAATAATGTATTTATCAAGGTATTTGTATGAACAAATAATCTATAACGTCTATAAAGCATTATAATCTATTAATAATCTATAAAGCACAAATTTTTATTCATATTCAATGACGACAAAATA
The DNA here is from genome assembly GCA_943735995.1 of Sesia bembeciformis. Lineage (NCBI taxonomy): Eukaryota > Metazoa > Arthropoda > Insecta > Lepidoptera > Sesiidae > Sesia > Sesia bembeciformis. Next base: position 13,434,536 of record OX031040.1, read on the forward strand.
AAAGAAACACAAAACATAGGTATATGTTAAAATAATAAATAAAACATAAACATAAATACGTCTCTGTCTAATCGGTCAGGAGACGATAAACGGCCAGTGAGTGACAGTCGGTGTTGATTCATGTAGAGTAGAATGGTCAAGTAGAATAAAAACCATGTGCAACTCTCAACCGGTTGTTATGCGCCCGTGGCCGGCGCCTTCTTCGCCACGCCCTCGTTACGGCACTGGCTACAGTATCCACTTACCATCAGGTGGACTGTATGCTCGTCTGCCGCCTTCTCCCATAAAAAAAATTCCTAAATAAGCATAATGCCACGGTGACACATTCAGTGGTACCAAATAATGTCAAGTGGGGATTCCCACACTTTTGTTTCTTTTAATCTATGTGTTTCTTTTAATAAAGACTATTGGGTACATAAAAAGTAAACGTATAGTCCTAAATGTCTCCAAAAATAATAATCAGTTAAATATGAGCAGTGTTAGCCATACCATACCATCAGCTTGTGTCTCTACAGCTGGATATAGACCTCCCTCAATCGTTACCACACATGGTCTTCTGCTCTTCTCATCCAACCACTACCGGCGAGTTTCTTCAAGTCGTAAGTCCTCCTGGCCAGAGAGCGACCAAGCTGTAACTATTCTCGACTCATATACGTGAAGTCCCGAATTAAAATTGTGACCCGTATGACTGAGATTCTACTTAGGTACCTACTACAGATTTTTAATAATTTTGTAATTATCATTGGGATATTTTCATTAAAACTATCCCAGTCAGCATTGAAGAAAAACATAGTGAGGAAACCCGTGTGATCGAGAATACTGACGTAATCACTATCTCATCGATAAGGAATAGGAACGTGTAGAAAGGATTTCCTTCTATCTGTGTCAAGCACTTAATACGAACGTCATTTCCTCTTATTCTAATTATCTTATCGCTTATACCATATATGGGCAACAACCAGCCCGCGGGCCGGATCCGGCCCGCTGTAAGATATGATCCGGCCCGCGAGACATTTTGAAAAAACCCAATTAAAAAAATATTACATTAGGTACTTATACTCACGGGAGTGACAGTGAGGCGGCAAACATCAAATCCTTTGATGTTTGCCGCCTCACTCTTTGATAATCGCCGCCACTCGGCTTGCTCGATCAAATTCTTTGAGGTTTGCCGCCTCACGGGCGACACATCAAAAGATTTATTGCTTCTCAATTATTCTAAACTAGTTTATTCCAGATTATTCCTTCATTTTGCCTATATAAGCGGGTGGATGGCCCGAACGTTAGTTCAGTTCTATTTGAGCTACCGAGGTGATAACTTTGACAAGCGATATCCTAGCGAACTGCTCGAGCCGTCAACTTGCTTTGTGACTTTGTGTGCATCTTGAGTGGTTACTAACTATAGTTTGTTATTAAGTTTATTGAACGAAAAGTAAACAAAAATGATGTCTGGTGGAAAGAAACGAAAAGTAGATACAGAGGGTCGCCAGTTTCAAGAAAAATGGACTGAAGAATTCTTTTTTATCTTGCACAATGGTAAGCCTATTTGTTTGCTGTGTAATGAATCCATTTCAGTAATGAAAGAATTCAATATAAAGAGGCATTACTCAACTAAGCATGCTACGCTGCACTCACTGACAGGACAATTAAGAACAGACAAAATCCAGAAGCTTACCGCAAATTTGGAAAAACAGCAACAAATGTTTCATAAACAGAGAACACAACTTGATAATGTTGTGAAAGCTAGTTTTATAGTTAGCTCAAAATTGGCAAAGGCATTAAAACCATTTGCCGAAGGAGAATTTATCAAGGAGTGTATGTTAGAAGTTTGCGGTATTTTGTGTCCTGAAAAGAAAAATGAATTTGAAAAAATTAGTTTGTCAAGACGAACTGTTGTTCGACGTATAGAAATGATGGCTAATGATATAAAAACAACATTGACTGACCGTATGGGTGGTTTTGAATCATTTTCCATAGCATTAGACGAGAGCACCGATTTGTCTGACACAGCTCAACTGGCTATATTTATTCGAGGTGTTGATAAGGAGTTCACTGTTACTGAGGAATTGCTTGCTTTACAGCCGCTAAAAGGAACCACTACAGGAGAGGATATTTTTATTGAAGTTCAAAAGGTATTCACAAGTTTTGGCTTGCCATGGTCAAAATTAATTGGAGTATGCACTGATGGTGCACCTTCTATGGTCGGCTTACGTAAAAGTTTCATCGGAATTTTGAATGAAAAAGGCGAATGAATGAATTTGAATGAAAATGAAATCGTCAGTTCAAGGCGTTTTTGGATGAAATATCAGCTGAATATAACGACGTAACATATTATTGTGAAGTCAGATGGCTGAGCAAAAGAAAAATGTTGAAACGGTTTTACGAGCTTACGATTAGAAATGAGATAGCAGACTTTATGAAAATAAAAGATAAACCACTATCTGAATTAAGTGACCCAAAATGGATATGTGACTTAGCATTTCTGGTCGATCTTACAGGATATTTGAATGATTTAAATTTGAAACTTAAAAACAAGGACAGTTAGTAAATGATTTGTACAGCCATTTGAAAGCGTTTCAGATCAAACTACGCTTGTGGGAGTCACAGATGCTGTCTGGTAACAGTTACCATTTCAAAACGCTCTCTGCGTATGAAAATATTGCTTATGCTCAATATGCTGAAGAACTCAAGTTACTGTCGGAACAATTTTCGAACAGATTTAGCGACTTCAAAAACATGGAAGACTGTTTCAGTTTATTTGCTACTCCTACAAAATATAATGTACAAAATGCTCCAATACACTTACAAATGGAGTTGATCGAGATTCAAGAAAACTCACTCCTAAAATCCAAATTTGAAGACGTATAGACGTATATAATAATTTCTACAAAAAATACCTAGAAAAAGACAATTTTCCGCAGCTTAGAAAATTCGCAAGAAGATTGATTTGTGCGTTTGGCAGTACTTATAAATGCGAACAGTTCTTTTCATTGATGAAAGTTAATAAATCAACACATCGTACAAGACTGACTGACGATAATTTGGAAAATTCTTTACGTCTTTGTATCAGTGGAATTAATCCAAATATCGATGGATTAGTTTCCCAAATTCAAGCTCAAGTGTCTCATTGATTTCGGTGTATTTAACTTTCGTAGTTTGTAACAATTGCAAATTTAACGATTTAATTATAATGTACCATTTTTTTAAATTTCATTTTGTTATTTTAATAAATTGTACTATAATAACATTGTCGTATTATTTCATGTCTAATATCTATCGCAAAAAATATTATCACTACTTTAAAATGCACTAAGTACTTATAAACGCGGCCCGCGAACGTATTTGCACGCTAAAGTTTGGCCCTCAACATGTCAAAGGTTGCCCATACCTGGCTTATACTTACTTTGACTACTTGTGTACATTGTATATATATATATATATATATATATATTTATTAAATCAGGTCTGAACTCGTAAAATTATAGGTTTTTTGTTTACCTTTTTATTTCTACACGAAATTTCGGCACGGGTTAAACCAGCGGTAGTCACGCGTTGACCGAAGCGGCGCGCGCGGCGCGCGGCGTACAAAACGTGTATTGCGTATAAAACGTTAAAATGTATACAAAACGCGAAAGTTTAAAAGTTAAGTATATATGTATTTAGAATTATGTATAGAGTAACCATGTACCTGTGATTAAAATATCTCCTATCTACCCAAAGGTTGCCTGGCAGATGTCGCTTGTATCAATAACAATAGAATATAATTTATTTCGTTTCCAAAGCATAATACATAGGTAACTATAGTTTTTTTTTTGAGAAAAAAGGCGGAGGACGAGCATACATTCTTTATATACAGCTCGATAATACAATAAACGATAATACAGCTCGTCTTATCGTTTATCGGTCCTGCGGCATAAATGGAAACCACTACCCCAACTCGCTGATCTGAGTGAGTCACACTGACAACTTTGGTTATTCGTCGAATTTCTTCTTATTTTTTTTTTTTTATAGAAAGATGGCGGAGGACGAGCATACAGTCCACCTGGTGGTAAGTGGATACTGTCGCCCATAGACATCCGCGATACATGCCAACATTAGTTTGAATGACAAATGTTGGCACGCCCCCGGATGCGCTGCCTACCTTTGCGGATTAAGGTTTGGATGGGGAGAAAGGGTTGGGAAAATGGGGAGGGATAGGATAGGAAGGGATGGGAATGGGCTCTGGCATATCTCACTCACTACCAAAACACGTACCTACATAGCGGGAACGATGTAGCGGCAATATTATAACATAATAATAATGTAGATATCGGTTCTCGAACATTGTTAGATCAAACAAACTGCGGTATAGAAGACCAATTACTGTATAATGAAAAATCTTTACTAAAGTATTATAAATAAGAAATGGACTGACGAATTGTTCACTATATAGATACGCTTTTAGTTTTAATATAAAAGATGTTTTCGACTGGCACATACGGATGGGATGAGTGGCGGCAAATCATTCCAAATTTTGAAGGCCCTGTACCTAAATCCACTTTTGAAGCCCGCAGTTATGTACGCGGGTATAAAAAGCGTACAAAACGTACATACTTACGGGTATATGATTTGAACGCGGCGGGTGCGGCCTTTTATACATTTCATGTGTTACAACGTCCACTGTCTTATTTTGTTTTAGTGTGCAATATAGGTTTTACTTATCTATCTATGCCTTTTCACAGACCGGTATAGTTATTACTCTGACATCCGGTTGGACATCCGTATGTGGAGGTAGTCTCGTCTCCGAGACTCGAGTGCTAGCAGCCGCTCACTGCTGGTGGGACGGACAGAACCAGGGGCAGAAGATGACTATCGTTCTTGGCTCCACTTTGATTTTCTCAGGGGGTACAAGGATAGAAACTACGGAGATCGTGGTACATCTTTCGTGGAATCCCAATGACATTACTCATGATATTGCTGTCGTGAAAATTTCAACAATCTCATACACCAGTAAGTTTTATTAATTTATTTAAGTTCAATGCACTAGATTGTACATAGGCGATATTTTTTGGCTTTTGACTTTACTTGCTAGTTAACTCCATGGTTAACAAGAGAAATTAAAACGGTTGCCGTAAGTTTATATTGTTGTTTTCAAAAAGCTTGTCGTGCGAATTTTAAATGGTACCTACATAGATGAATATTTCGCGACAAGCTTTTTGAGAACTGTTTGTTCTCAAAAAGCTTGTCGCGAATTGTTTATTCAATATAAACTTATTTTATTCGTTTTAGTACATGGTTGAATAAAAGCTTGTTTTTAAAAAAACGTTTTTTTATATTATTTTATTCAAATTAGAATGACTTCACGTATTCCGCTTGACAAACCCTTTAATTTGATACCCATGTCAAGGAGGTTGTGAAGAAATAGGTAATCCGCGACCTTGAAGGCGGCCATTTTAAAAAAATACATAACTGAGTATACTAGATTGTATTTGCACCAGCCCCAAAAGTGTGTGCAAAATTTCAGCTCAATCGGTTAGGTGGAACTGGTTTAAAAGTCAGTTGCAAAATTTGACCCACACATACTAACCAAGTCGGGTTGAATAAAACCTTCTAACAATACAAGCAGGATGATTTTCTTTCTTCAGATAACATCCAACCGATCCCCCTGCCGGCGTCGTCACTCGCCAATCAAGACTTCTCCGGGCTGTCGGGCATCGCATCCGGTTATGGGAAGACGACTGATGGTAAGTGTAATAAAGTACTACACCGAGTATTTGTTGAGGGTTTGGCTAAATAACGCGCAAACCCAGTGTAATTGATTATAACTACAATCTAAGAAACTATGTACTTTTGAGAATCAGCGGAATCAGAGATCCTGATGTCCTTCATGACAGAAAATTACTATTTAACTCCCATATAGACAACATTTGCTCTAAAGCATTTCGGTCTCTTGGTTTCACCATGCACTCCTCGTGAAAACGCGACATGAAAACATTATTTATTGTCTCTTTTTCGGAGTAATCTTGAATATGCATCCCAAATTTGGAATTCCCATTATAGGATACATATAAGCCGACATGAAATAAATTAAAATGTTTCAGGCATAAATATTTAATAACCGCACGAACTTCGGTTTTCTCCATTTTGCACACTAATAAAATTCCCGCCGAATGTAAACAACGAAAAAAAAATATTGGTGACAGTTTTTTTTAAATTATTTTGGCACTGGCTACTACTGAATTTGGGATTCGAAAGAAATAGAATGCATTCCTATAATTTAATGTAAAATATCCGATTCCAGAAACTTACATGTAGTATACCATACGTAGTATACAGATCAACCTAGTATACCATATAACCAACTGCGCCATAAGTCAATCCGATTTGTTCCGCCGGCAAACACAAGTACAGACAGAATAATAATTGTCTATAAAGATCCTGTTCACTATTTATTTGCGACGATAATGTACTGGATTTGTTTTGCAGTAGCCCCAGTATCATATATAAGTTCTTCGTGACAAAATTTCTTAATTGAATTTGATTAAACGTTGATTTTGTAGCTTCTTTTTCTTTCACGTTCAATTACTATATTAAGCTATCTAGATTGTGTCTCAAGTGTTTTCACTACTACATATAAAACTTTTTTTTAACATTAAGAAAAACAATATTTTTTGTTTATTATAATATAAGTTTTTAGCTCCCAAAAAAATAAATAAATAACACATTTAGGTCTTCCAGAGTGCGGTTAGATACTCGATATTACACAAATAACATGAGTAGATTCTGGCCAAGTAAGCGGCTACTGACATGGATTCCTGACGTTGGAGTTAACATAAAACATTCAGCTTCTTACAGAATACGGTCAGATACTCGATACCTAGTACAAGTAATACAGTATCTAGTTTATTTACGCATCTAGTTTATTTACGCATCTAGTTTATTTACGCAACTAGTTTATTTACGCATCTAGTTTATTTACGCATCTAGTTTATTTACGCAACTAGTTTATTTACGCGTCTAGTTTATTTACGCATCTAGTTTATTTACGCATCTAGTTTATTTACGCATCTAGTTTATTTACGCATATAGTTTATTTACGCATTTAGTTTATATACGCATCTAATTATTTTCGCATCTAGTTTATTTACGCATCTAGTTTATTTACGCATCTAGTTTATTTACGCATCTAGTTTATTTACGCATCTAGTTTATTTACGCATATAGTTTATTTACGCATCTAGTTTATTTCCGCATCTAGTTTATTTACGCATCTAGTTTATTTACGCATCTAGTTTATTTATTATACGAATCTAGTTTATTTACGCATCTAGTTTATTTATTATACGAATCTAGTTTATTTCCGCATCTAGTTTATTTCCGCATCTAGTTTATTTCCGCATCTAGTTTATTTACGCAACACCCTAAAATCAATGTTTTACTTCTCATCGTATTTTATTTTCTCCCCAGCCCAAACTAGTTTTCCTTCAACAACATCACTCTATCAAATAACGCTCCCAATAATTACAAACGCGGTGTGCCAGAATAGTTTTGCAATGACCCTACATGGCAGCCATCTTTGCACCAGCGGTACCGGTGGGATAGGTACCTGTGATGGAGATTCTGGAGGACCTTTGGCTGTGGTTTATAATAACCAGAGGATTTTGGTAAGTTTAAGGTGTATAGAAGGTCATTTTTTTTAATTTTCATATATGGCAATGGCATAATTAGCACATACTGCCAGTGTCAAGTTTTTCTTGGTAATTGAATTCACAACAATTTATAATGTCAATGTCCAGTCACGTCGAAGCAAGTCAGGGGTCGTTCATTAAAGTGATAGTAGGTGTACTGAGGATAGAGAGACTCCTTGGAAGTATATGAAAAATGCAGTCTTATGCTTTTATTTTATCACCACAAACACTAGGTACTTTGAAGTACAATGAACTATCACTGTTAAATCCAGCGCCGACTCTAGCCTATGTAGTGCCCGGGTGCAATCGTTTTTTTTTTTTTTTTTTTTTTATGTACGAAGGCGGCAGACGAGCATACAGTCCACCTGATGGTAAGTGGATACTGTCGCTCATAGACATCCGCGATACATGCCAACATTAGTCCAAAATGATAAATGTTGACACGCCCCCGGATGCGCTGCCTACCTTTGGAGATATAGGAATGAATTTGGAGAAAGGGTTGGGAAAATGGGCAGGGATAGGATAGTATGGGAATGGGCTCTGGCACATCTCACTCACTACCGAAACACGTACGTACATTGGGGAAATACGATAAAGTGGAAAATGCAGTACATTTCAAGGTAGTCTTCTGTGAGAGAGGGGTAACGTGGCCAGTCGAGCGCGCCCAGCGGCTGTTGGATTGCAGCGTGCACTCTCCCCCTCCTAAAAATCAATACCCTGGCGCCCTCTAGTAGGCTCTTTGGAGGCGTCGCGAGCGGCGCTCGGCGCCCCCTAACACCCTGCGCCCGTGTGCGCCGCACACCCTGCATCATAGGTAAAGCCGGCACTGGTTAAACCACAAATGTCACAAAACAAAAAAAAATTTACAACAATCAAACAGAAACTTAACGTTCACATCTCGGGCTCCCGCTATAAAGTTCTAGGTCACTTAGCGACAGTTAACTAAAAGGAAAAAGTTATATGATAATTAACTTGATGGTGAGTGAATCGAGAATCGTAATTGGTAATGATAGGGAAATATTTTTGATGGATATTTTTTATTTTATTGAAGAAGGTGGCGGAAAACACTGTCACTTCTGCTGGTGGTAAGTGATCACTCTCCCCCATGGACACCTGCAACACTAGGGGGGGATGTGGCTGCGCTGCCGACAAGCCCTATGTCGTAACCACGTGGAAAAACCTCAGCTGGCATTTCGTCCTATAATTTTCGGGTTCGCAGCATGAATGAAGACTTTGGTCTTGAAGACTGCACTGTACGCAGTAACTTTTTGTCAAGGAAGTGCGGGTGAACGCCTATTTTGATTGCGTAAATCGTAAACATAATTGTTTGTTGCAGGTTGGTATAACATCGTTCGGACTCGCCGACGGCTGTCAGACCGGCTACCCATCAGTTTTCACCAGGGTCACCGCCTTCCTCACTTGGATACAGGCTAATTTGTAAAACCACCCTCTTTAGACTTAGGAAAACAAATGAAGACCCTTTTATGAAAAAAAGTAATTGAAAGTAAGATAAAAGGGATTGGAATTCGATTTTTTTGTGTTATGTGAATAACATCAGATATTCAGGAGCTCTATGCCCTATGACTGCTTTTCTCTTGTAGTAATGTTTTGTAGTACATCCCTCCTTATTGCACTATCGGATATCAATCCACTTTATCCACAGATACAGGGGGATAGATAGTGCAAGCTGTCCATCGCTGTGTAACCGAAGTGGGGCTACTGTGTCGCTAGCAGGTCGTTAGAACACACAAAACTGTCCAAATGCGTTAGAATCAATTGTAAAAATTCGTCAAAAGTGTTAAACTGAGTCAAGGGAGATATTTGGTTCTATCGGAAAATGCTTTCCAATCACTAAAATTCACTCTTGACAAAATGTAGGTTCAAAATAAGTGGCACGCCTGCTTTCCATAGAAATCCACGAACTTGCTTTGTTTGTATATGATTTTATTCCTGTTTGAAGTATCTCGTAGAAATTATCTATTTAAATTGGAAAAATTCTGCATAGTTTTCCCTGTAAGTATATTTCAAGGAAAAATATATTGTAATAAAAGTATATGTACTTATTATGGAGTCTTATTTCATTTTATTCTCATTTTAATTGCCACATTTTAATTTCGTTCACAGATTCACTAATCAAGTAATCACTTCACTGTGTTGAATTTTATTAAAATACTTTCATAGTGCAAAATGAGAACCGTTAATCTGTTAAATTATTATCTAACACCTTATCTTTTGCACTAACTTTGACTAGCTTTTGCCTGCGATTTTGTTCGCGTGGTCTACATAGCTTATATGTTAATCCGGAATACAAATTACCTGTTTGCCAAGTTTCAAGGAAATCGGTTCAGTCGCTTCGATGCGATTGAGAAACAAACATCCAAATTTTCGCATTCATAATATTAATAAGATTACGGCTTTTACTGCGCACTCAGCGACACACTGAATGCTGTGCTGAATGATGTATGAATGCTGATGTTTAGCTTGAGGATGTTTTAGCTAACTCCAGCATGTATTTAACTAAAGAGCATGCTTCTGCTTTGTGATCAGTTGGAATGAAAAGACGACTACCTGAGGGGGTGCATCCTAAGCGAAGTATAAACGCATATTATATTTACACGTTTCATCGCACCTCTCAAAGTGCCTTTCTGTCCACCCCAAACGTTTGCTGGTCCAGGCAATGCATCCAATGCGTTTGCCCAATGCATCCAGGCATTCTGTACATTTCGCCTTTTGTAGATTTTTTTTCTTCATGTATGGAAATGGTGCAATTAGTACATTCTGCCAGTGTCAAGTCAGGAGTCGCTCAGTAAAGCGATAGTAGGTTTACAGAGGACAGAAGAGGACTCCTTGGAAACACACGAAAAACGCATTCCCACGTTTTTATTTGATCATCACAAACACCACGCACGAAAAACACTTTGAAGTTTAATAAACTAACACTATTAAACCACAAAACGCCTAATATACAATTTGTACCTACTATAATAAAAAAAAAAACTCAACCACTTCTTTTCTATGTGTCTACGAAAAATAAAAAATGATTTTCTATGAAAAAAGTCTTTCGTATGTTAAGTGCAATAAAGATTTTTTAAATAAATAAAAAAAAAAAACAATGAATAGATGAAAGCATGAACATTTTAAAGTTTACGTAATCCAAGATTTAGCAAGTCTATGACCTACATTTTTGACGCTAATGACGTGCTATTTTCTTCGACTGTCCTTCGAAAATTTTCCCTGTCAAATTCCGTTGAACCTACGCACAAATTTCTATACTAGAAACGCCCCATTTCTGCGGAATTATGATTATAATTCCCGAGATCGGTGTTACGTCAACGCGGCGGAATGATATTAGGGGATCACGTCGCTGTCACCGTGGATAAATTAATTTACAAACGGTAAGGCTGCAGTTATATCGACAGCGATTGTAAGATTTTTACGGGTTTGACGGGCTGGGCTTACTCTGTCAAATATATGTTGAAAGTCAGTCAAGGACTATAGAAATCACTAAAGATTTTATTAAAAATTTTACGTTTTATTCTATTACGTGTTATGTAATTTACTTACGGTCAAAAGTATGGTATTTACTCAATTATCTAAATAGTATATAAAGAAAATTGAAATAATTGTACTTTTTAATATATAAAAGATGATGTTGGTATATTGGAGATTAATAGACTTCGACACCGTTTGACCGATCACCATAAAAGTTGGCACATATATGTATGTATCTTTTCATGCTATCGACTTTGTAACTTGTAACTCGCCACTAGATAGCGCTGCAGCACATCAACTTCTATACCATTCAACCAATCGCCATGAAAATTGGTATACATAGGTATTTGCGCACGGAGAATATTTTCGAGCTATTGGTTTTGTTATAACTCCCCACTAGATGGCGCTGCAGCACATCAACTTCTATGGCAGGACAACGTCTGCGGAGTTTTGCTAGTAACTTATAATAATAAATGCCACATTTTAATTGCCATTTAATCGGTGAATGCAGTCAATGTCAAAGGATAAAAATCACAAATGAAAAAGAATCGCATTACTATTTTAATAATGCCACTGTTTAAATAACATCTTCACAACTATACATGTGTGACAGAAATAGGGATATCTATTTCTGTGCATACTCACCCAAAGATATCTCAAGCTTATAATCTTTTATCGAATTTTGAAAATTATTTATTATGTGTGTGTTTGTTTTCTTCTCTAATTATCGAATAAGTTGAAAACATAATCAATTTTATAACCAGCCAACTATCCTATTCTCAATACACTTTTAAGGAGATTCCAAGTAAATCTACGTAGGATAAGTATTGAGGAAATCGCGACTATCTAATTTCAGAAAAATATCACCATATCTCAACTAAGGGTAACCAAAAGAATTTGAAACATATTTACTATTTCGAAATTTAAAAAAAATCAACATTTATACAAAATAATAATATTGTTGGATAGAGTTCTTGCAGTATGGTGTCCGTCGGCTTCAGGAGTGTTGGTTGGTTTAAGGCTTTTTAGGCCTTAAACCATCCCATCTCTTCCTATGGTGTCGACTGAGGGATAAGAAGCCCTGAAGAACTACAGCACCTCTGAAAGAGTGGCTTCGCCAGCCCGCATGGCCAGCGTGGAGTTTTAAGGCCATACATCCCTCACAAAAAGCCTTGTGCATGACGCCCTGTATCCAGCAGTGGATAAAAAAACGGGCTGGTTATAATATTACAGCTACGATATAGCTCATGAAGCTCTACAACGTTTGCTTTAGTATTTCTTTACGATAACGTATAGATAATAACAAAATCTAGTATTCAGACTGACGCGCGCTATCCGTATTTTTATTCGCTCTAGCGATCTTGTTCCAGTCATCTGAATTTGACGTCTCGCTTTACGTGAGAGCACGATGAGATACATCCTAGAAGGAAAATTGGAAAATTGGACACTATTACATAAATAACCAATCCTATTAGTAAAAATGCAACATCACACGCCTGTTGCACTTTCCGCCACTCAATCACAGTTAATCAATCGCGCGGACGCGTCGATTCGCGGACAAAACGCGAGCGTTCGTTATCCATCACGCTATTATTTGAGTGACGTATAAGGGCCCATGTTCCCGTTTATTGGAAGTCAATTTGTTTTGTCCGCGAACAAATTGGACGAAAAAATGGTTGGCAAGTGCTAAGTTCGTGGTGAGATATGAGATGTGACACGGTCTTTTATTTTTGAACTGGCGACATATAATTGATTAAACCCGTTCGAAAACTTATCGAGTTCGAGGTATTGAAGACATTTAAAATACATACTCGTATTTCTGCATATTAAGAATTTATTTGGCTCAGCGGCAAAATGATTCATTGAAAAAAAAAATTTTCTTAATACAAAATATCCGCATTAGTCACTCACTGTATGAAAAACCATTTTTGAAAATATCTAATAGGTGACTGCATGACTATCACATGCATTATGCTGCGGACAATTTTGTTGCAGCTTATTAGTTGACATTTAAATTTTCGCTTCTGCACTGTCACAGTAGAAAACAGAAGTAAGGTATCTTCAAGTAATAGACGATCTATTTAACGATTGTGTGCGTACCGTTTCCGTGTCCGAACACTATTTACTCTTTCGAATAAATAGTGACACTCGAGTATTGTTCGAAAGAGTCAACTCTTTCGAGTATTGTTACTAAATTTCTTGCTACTAAGTCCTTAGGGACTAGCAAGATGTTTAGTAACCGCTTATACCAAACGCTCCATTCGTTCCAAACGTTAAATACGCTGTGATTCATGCTGCCACCTATTTTTGGAGGATTGACTAGTATTCATTCCCACTTTCATTAATTTTATACATTGGAATAATGATAACTCGGTAAAAATAGGATGGGTCTAGGACAAATAGGAGCTTAGCAAACTGGATTAGGATGAGGTATACGAGTATGAAGAATTGAGAAGGGTGAGCATGGGGGCACGGGATCAGGAATTTCATTCAACTGGTTTTTTTTATAAAAAGAAAGGTGGTAAGTTTTAAAAAAGGATTCTCTCTCTCATGGACATCCACGATACATGCCAAGGTTAGTCAAGAATGACAAACGTTGACACGAGAAAATTAGAGAATGGATTTGGAGAAAGACTTGGGAAAATAAGCAGAGATAGTATTCTTTGTGTGTCACGTGCTAGACTAACCTACTTATCTTCATTTACTGTGACAGAGTTTCATAACATTTTTCCCGGTTCTGTCGCTTCCGCTCGCACGTCGTCCTCATTGTTTTTCCGCGATGTCGTGTGATGCGGGAAACAAGCGGAGCACAATAGGGACTAATGTTGTTTAATTTGTTTTGAAGCTCACTGTTTTGTTACTTTCAACTTGCAATTCGTGCTGACTTTGCTCATATTTTTGACAAATTTTGCGCTCAATGTGTTTGTATCACAGCGCAGACAGTTCTAGGTAAGTAAAAAACCGGTTTCAACTAACCATAGTTTCAACTCACAAGTCAACCAAAATACGTAGATTTAGCATTACGGCCCTAAAAGTGAGGCATTTGCAAATTTATCTCCTGTCAATTCAGTCTGTCATTTGGCGGCAAAAAACTACCAAGATCGTAGTACTGATACTTTTTTTTTCATATATGCCCATGGTGTAATTAGCACATTCTGCCATTGTCAAGATTTCTTCGTATAACCATTATACAATTTCAAAGTTTAAAACGTATCCCGTTAATGTTCAGTCCCGTCGAAGTAAGTCGGAAGTCGCTCAATAAAGCGATAATAGGTTTACTGAAGACAGAATAGAACTCCTTGGAAGCACACGAAAAACGCAGTCCCACGCTTTTTATATTTGAATATCACAAACACCACGCACGAAAAACACTTTGAAGTTTAATAAACTAACACTATTAAACGCCAAATAAACATCTCGAGGTCCCGCCAAAAAGTCCTCTTTGCTTTTTTTTTAACAATAATTGCAATATTTTTGACGTAATGGTGTTGCCAATGTAAAATATATAAGAAGTATACAAACAAGAATGAGTTTGATATTGTGTTTCTTTACTTTACGTTTATTATTTTTTCCATTACATGTGTATCGTGCATTGTGGTATCGGAATAATGTTATGTCTGTGTCTAAATGATTGATAAACAAAACTTTTACTATAGAAACTGAAATGTTATTTATTAATGATGTGATATTTCGCGATAAACGTGAATTACGTAGACTGCCGTCGGAGGAGCGAAAAACAAAACCAATTTACTAATACTAAATTTAATTATAAAGGTATTACAGATATATTACTAATTCTAACTACAAGCTAACGTGCGACTAATCGAGGTTGGATTATAAGTGCCCGGAATTTTCCATGCTTCGGTGCGATGAAGTCTTTCCACAGTTACACGTGCCGCACCGTCAGCAATGTCCCCGTTTCCATGTCCTATTGGTAACACGCGGTAGGTATAAGCGTCAGCGGTAGGTATAGGCGGTAGGTATTGGTATAGGCCTCAATGAGGCGTCAGCGGTTTCCATGATGTGAGCGCGCGTAACACGTGTGTTTGATTTTGTGCAAATAAATAAAACAAAGACTCATAGAATCACTCATGTAGTAAGTACATTTTTGTCACAAGATTTAGATTTTTTTACTAAGTAACTGAAGATTTTTCTTTCTTTAAAATGTTGGTATAAATTTATTAAATTTTCAATTCAAGGTCGAAGTAACATTTTCAACACAAATATTTTACATTGTGTCCTTTACTAACTAAATGATTAGTTACCCCATTAGTTATCGCTATTAATTAGAGTTAACTGTGTTTGTTAGGGGCGCTGAAGGGTGTTGTTTAAGGGCTAATTAAAATAAAATCCTTTTAGGTTAAGTAATATCGTAATTTACCCAGCCAGCCCTCTTGTCGTCCGCTGTTATGAGAGCGCTGTTATGTTATTGTCTTGTGTATGAGATATGTATGGCCCTGGAATGCCACGCTGATCAAGCGGGATACACAATACCTGTCCCACAGCGTAAAGAAAAATAAAATAGTTTATATTTTGCAATAGTTGTTCTAACTCTGACATTGCAGAGAACGCTCCGTACTAGTGCAATCGCTCAAATGTACTAGTTCAGTCTTACTAGTACTATTGGTACAAAGATTTTCCGTTATCGCTTTATTTATAAAGTTTAATTTTAGTGACACGTGGTATACGACTTAACCGGTTGAATAAATACGGCAATGTGACATGTACGTCTCGTTCACTCCAGTGCGTCGTCCGTAAAGTAGCGAGATTGAAGCTAACTTAGTTCATACATCGTTAAGCCCTTCAAGTTATGTAATGTGCTCCCTATCAACACAAAAGTACACTACAATGTATTAAAATAACATTTGTTCAATAAAGGTATACAAACCTTAGTATCGCACTCTGGATTTACACGTGAAATGGCTAAACAAAAACTTATAACTATTAAAACTATTAATCTACGTACAATAGACCAGTACTTATCTAGTTCCAAAGCTTATAAATGAATTGGATCTACCATTGAAAACTAAATTAAATGAACAAAATATTAACTCTGAATTAAAATCATGTTATTTAAATATAATTTTAATTGTGGGGTAGTTGTTCAATACTAACAAAATACGAAAGTACTGCGATGCCGTGCTACGGGCAGGGGGAGCGGGTGCATTTTGATCGCATTCAAGAAAAATGCAAAATTTTTTTGGTAGTATTTTTCATTGATTTAAATTCAAACTAGAAACTTCGAGTTTGCGATGATACAAAGACAGTATTCGGTGTTTATTGTATTTGGTTATTTTTAATTTCCGGATTAACCTAATGTTACTTACTTATCTGTCAACGTCAACGTTGTCATAAAAATGTCACTTGTTCCGTATCTTCTTCGCGTTGCAGTATATTATAACGTATAACGTATATGTTATTGTTTTCTGCACAAAACGTCTGTTTTGTGCAGAAATATATTCCCTCTGAATAAACTTTGTTTTTTTTTTGAGTCTATTATTGAATTGTGTATTTTTGATAACTAATTTGATAAATAAAAAAAGTTAACGTAATCACATAAACGTGTAATCACACGTTTATTTCATTCTTACGTGTCTCGTTCGTTCCTTCGCTACGTAAATGAACGAAGACCGATAACGTTCGCGTAATAGATCGTTCTAGTACAGTTGTAGGAATTATTTTTTTAATACTAGTTAGTACATGCACTACACGAGACTATTGTGCAATTAATTTTCAACTAGCTCAAACTTGTGTTCATCATTGTGCAATCCGCAAAATTGCGCAATATAATCGTTTAGGAGGCCTCTAAAAGCGATCCATTTTGCCGGAACCCTAAAAACTGAGGAACGAGTAAAAACTCGCTTACACAGCATCTCGAATCTGAATCTCTCGTTAACGATCCATTCACAAAAACTCCGCAGCCCTTCCAAAAGTTTTTTCGACCAACTTCGGCCAACTAATCACAACCACGAATGCTTTTTTAAATCTCGCTGACACACTGCTGGATTGTTTGGCGAATAAGGTAGTGCTGCATTTTCAACGAGTGTGATATTGGCTTTTTTTAAGGCTAATGTTGTGTAAACGGTTATGTTTATACAGAACCGGTTATTTTTCGGTCCAGTTACAGAAACCATAGTCACGTTTTTCTAAGGCTTTCTACCACTATCTCATCATCTAGCTACCACTGACAGCTGTCAAAATATACTTGAATATACCAACGGAATCTGGCGTATTTAGATATTTCTACCGTATCCACAGGAAGTTAATACACAAGTTTAATACCTATGTTATGTATTTTTTTCAATTTCTATTTATTTATTTAAACATAACAGAAGGTACATTACAGTTTATAAAAACCAATGCGTACATAATTTATAATGATTTCTCTAAAAATTCCACAGCATACCTGCTCCGAACCAGCTTATTTGAATGCAACATTTTGCAGCTAACGTGACTCCGGTGCATTACGTTGGAGGTTAGTACCAGATGGAACCTACTACAGTAGCCGTCACCTACTGGTATATGTTTGCGCACATATACATGTCCGATTCGGAACAAAATGTGACACATCATTCAACAACGACGGTAATGACAACTTGCCCCGCAAAAGTTTAATTAAAAACATTGTAATGGAAAAGTTACGCCCAAGTTCTAATATATTAACATCCAACCATTCTTAAGACAAACAAATGATGGATATGAATAGCCGTACATTTTCTTAATCCAAGCACCTGAGAAACAATTTTTGGACGTATTTTTACTTTGATTTCGTATTTAGCTAAATAGTATGGTGAAAACGCAAGAAAATACAAAAAAACATTCGTAAAATTTTCATATCAATGAACTCTGAATCTCGAATGTAATCTATGGTTCCAGACTTGGCCAAAGGTACGCACACATTTACATACACTGTAAAAGGTTGATAATGGTGAAACTAAAATCGAAATTCGTACTTGAACAAGAAAGAAAGAAAGAAAAAACATATTTATTGATTGTCACAACATAACAAAGAAGTATTATATATAAACGTAAAATATTAAAATACATCTAGGTGTTGATATTGTGTATCAACAACGAAATGGAGCTGGCTCAGCAAACGATGTGTATAATCCGCAGCACTACTATTCTGCCAGTACGTAGCCGTTCGCCGGTAGCCATCGAAGCAAGTTACCTTATTTTAAAACAAAAGATCAAATGTAGGGAATTGATATTTAAGAAAAGGAAGGAATTTCGGAAATAATTGTTTGAAATTGACACTGTTATAAAACGCGACGAGAATATTAGTCTCTCCATAAAAATGATTACAATTTTCTTCGTAAAATGAAGTTTCTTGTAATTTATTAAGTTTTTATTTTTTGTAACTAGTAAAAGAAACTCACAATTGAGGTACTGTTACTTGTCAAAGTTGTTGATATATTGAACACGCTGTGTACATCTTTAATTTTTTTTTTTATTTTTTTTTTTTATAGACTTGAGGACGGACGAGCAAGCGGTCCCACGTGATGGTAAGTGTTACCGCCGCCCATGGACACCTGCAACACCAGGGGGCAAGCGGGCGCGCCGCCAACCTTGCAAAATCCTATTCACAGCTCTCTTGAAGAACCCCATATCGTAGCTTAATGGAAAGACCTCTTGAGGCAGTTCGTTCCACAGCCTACGGGTTCGCGGTATAAAATAATTTTTGGAGCGAACAGTGCGCGACACCTCCGTATCGAGGAAATGCGGATGGACCGCACTTCTGTGACAGGAGGTGCGGTTGTAGAAACCCGAGGTGGGAATTATATTAAACAGTTCCTCAGAGCATTCCCCATTGTACAGGCGGTAGAACACACAGAGAGACGCAATGTCTCTCCGAATGCTGAGGGGTTCTAAACCGCCCGTGAGAGTGGGATCGTCGACAATACGAACAGCACGTCATTGGATGGAGTCAAATGGGTCCAGTTGGTATTTCGGTGCGCCGGCCCAGAGATGAGAGCAATACTCCATATGGGGCCCATTCGCATAATCCCGCGGGTATCCCGAAAGCTTGGAAAGCAGCGATTTGTGCCATACCCGGTCATATGTACAGTCAGCAACACGCTAACGTATCCAAAACCATTCGATTCTAGTCTTTATTACTAGCGTATTAAGGTGCCGATGGGTATACATATTCTGTTGCCGACTGTATCTACATCAAGCCTTCTATCTTCTACAAAATCTTCTATATATATAATCGTAACAGAGGCGGGTAGGAAAGTAAATGAAATATCTTTTAAAAAAAAATCATTGCCGTGTACTCTACGAACGATACTGAACCCAAAACCATATTTAGAATTTTTCTATGTCTGTCTCGCATCACGGAATAACTACTGTACGGATTTTAATGAAACTTGGCATAGTTACAGCTTATTTGCTTGGTAAGTATTTAGGGTACTTTTTATATAGATCATTAATAGAGTTCCCACAGGAACCACTCAATAGTTTACACCATCGAAGTCGCAGGCACCGCTAGTTTTAACGGAGGGAATTGAAAATTTTGATTGCCATTCGGGAGGGCAGTATATTGCCTAAAATGCTCATATCCGTAACTAATTCCTTTGAATCGCAACATGTTCAAAACCCTACAGGAAACTGAAGCAGGTTTCTTTGAAATATTCTCCTAAATAGGTCATGTGGGGTCGACAGGTTATGTAATTATCGTTTTTATCTTTTTTGGTAAAAGGGTATATTCCTTTAAATATAATCAGGTATTTATTTCTGTTGACAGCTCGAAATGGCAAACGGGAATTGAGGTAAATGTAGGTGTCGCTTACACCGAATTAACTGAATTAATTCCGAATTAACCTAGTCGTAGGATTATGTATTGGTAATAAGCGGAATATCCTGAGGTATTTAATTGAGCATTCAGCTCCGATGATACAAAACTACGGAACTTGAGAAGTGAAGTCGAATTTTTATTTTATTTATTGTATTGTGGGCTTTGTGGTTTTTTCCTGTTGTTAACGACGCGGTTTTCTTACGGTACGGTGAGTTCGCCGCGCCCCGTAGAGAAACCATGTTTTCAACATGGTTTTCCGCCGGTGGCAGCACGGCTAGCGTATTTTAGGTGCGGAATTCCTGTGTCAGTTTTATTTACTTAGGCCCGGCAAAGTTATACATACAAAACATGATTAGGAATATGCAATTATAAGGCTACAGTTTAGTATGTATCCCAATTAAAAATGTGCACAAGAAGGATTTTTTAAATTTATTTACTATTTACATTTTTAAAGTTACAAAAGTTGATTGTAAGTACCTGAAAACCACGGGCCGGTTTATTTAGTATGTATATCACATCTAAGTACATATATATATTGACTATAAACTGTATTTATTCTTTTCCGAAACCGTAAAAGCTTCCAGTGTCGTTAACAAACGCCTATAGACTGTCATACAACAAACATTGCTCTATATGTCACCACCACTTTTCACGGTTTTCTGCCGCGGCGCGCGGCGTGGCGTCGCCCGCGTTGCCGTGTGTGTTAACAAGCTCCCATAGTGGCCCATACAACACTTGACGACCGAAGGTTTTCACTGCTAAAAACCGTAAAATTTCACAGCGGAAAACTGTCGTTAACAAGCGGTCTTGTAGTTTATTAAACTTCAAAGTGCCTAATGATTGTGCGATACTTAATCAAATAAAAATATAAGATTGCGTCTTTCGTGTACTTCCAAACTCTTCTGTTCTTAGTAAACCTACTGTTATTTTACTGAGCGACTCCTAACTTATTTCGACAGGACTAGACATTGACGTGTTGTTAATTAGGAATAAAACTCGGCACTGGCACAATATACTAATTGCGCTATTGCCATTTAAGAAATGAAGAAGAAGACACAAAACAAAAAGGAATGCATTCCATACCAGGTGTTCAGATTTTTTTAAATGCGTTGGTTTTTATTTTTCTTTTTACACTTATTTTAGGGAGTGATGAATACATTTAATAATAAATAATTTTCAATAACCAAATTTTTATGCAGCTCTAACACACATTTGTTGTAAATTATAAGGATAGCAATCACTTTTTACTTTTAATATAACTAATTGAGTATAGTTTTATTTTGAGATAGGGTTGTCTACTTCTTTGGCTGTCCGTGAGCATATATGTATATAGATGCGGACAGAATATCAGTGCTGTGGATCATCTGCAGCGTTTTCTGAGCTAGTTCCCTTTTGTTGTCGCTACACCATATTTATAAAATATTTATATATTTTATATCGTTACTAGTTATTGCCCGCGACTTCGTTCGCGTGGTCTTCGATTTATCGCACGCCACCTCTTGTAGAATGGTTGTACTAATTCAGAAACCTTCGCGGGCGTGCGCACAACAACTCACCAAAGTTTCATCGCCATCGGATGAATGGTATAAGAACGCGTACGGGACAAACAAAGAAACATTCATTTATATATATATAATATATAGATACATTCAATGTATCACTGTACATACGTAATTGTGTTGTTGCGATAACAAAATTTTACGTATGATAAGAGTGATAAGAGTTGTGATAAGAGTTGTGATAAGAGTTGTGATAAGTTTCAAACGCAAAATTGTAGTCGGGCACTTTTTGTTTTTGTTTTGTATTTTTTTCATTTGTTTAATTAAATAGTACAGTAAATTATAATTTAACCTTATTTAATTGGATTTATGTACATCCACATTTAAATTTATTTTTTTGGGTCATACTCGTTTTGTATCATACTCGCATGCCTCTGTGTTGAACTTGTATGCACCTATTAAAGTATTGCACGCGGTATTTTGAATTTATAAGTTTTTAACATTTGTATTTTTTCGTGTAAATGCTGTTGGTGTATCTTGCAAATAAATAAAAACAATAACGAATAAACATATTTTCTTTCTTCCTTTATAAATATACCTAATGAATTTCTCTAGTGTCTCCACTAGCTTTATTTTGTACTCAGATGATTTTGTACTAATTTGTACTTTTATTTGTACTAATGATAAAGCTATTGGAATCCATCCGCATATATCAAATCAAGTTAAACTAATCCGTTGACTATAGCACAGTGTGAACAAAGTATCGAGGAGCAGCTATATAGCATCATGTTTGGGCCTAAAATGCTGCTAAACAATTTACGAGTATTTGGGCAAAGCAAGATGTACCGTAGTGTGTTGAAATGCGTGAAAAACTAATGGCTAGTTGCACTGAAAATGAAGAATCTTGCAACTAATATTGTTAACGTTAACGTATCGTGATTATTTTAAAAGTATCTTCCCTGGAGCTTCCCTAGTTTTGCAGGTATCCATAGGCGGCCGTGAGCACTTACCATTAAGGTAGACGTCCGCCCGTAAGCTATCACTAGAAGATGGTACTGTAAGAAAATAAAATTGTTATCAACCGTTTAAAGTAGAAGTTTGGAAGTTGAGACCGAGCGGCATTTTACTAATCACTTACCAATAAATTGGCTCCCTCGAGTTAGTTGACGTATAATATTAATTAATTCACAGTTTAATACTTGGGCAACAATAACGGGTGACTCCGTGATGATTAATTGATTACCGCGAGAGGTTCAGTATGGCAAATTAAATTCTTGCTGCAATAACAGGGATTGGTGTTGATGTGTGTTACAAAATAGAGTGAAAATTAGGTTTACAATTCACGACCAGTCTGTTATTTTTAAACTGCTGGATATCGGCCTCATAAAAACTCACCACCACATACGATCTTCTGCTCTTCTCATGCATTCTTCTCATGCATTTACTACTAGGAACCTTATTCGAGTCATCGGTCATTGTAGCCAGTGTGTGTCGTACACTGCCCTTCCTGATGCGTGGTCTCCATTCAAGGACCCGTCTACCATAGGTTGTCGCTCCTACGACAAAAAAAAAAGATATGACCTGCTCATTGCAACTGAAGTTTGGTAATTCTACGGTTTAATCGCTGTCATCTTCAGCTCGGCCGGGCAGTGTTTGGAAAAATGCGTCAGCACAATATCTTCAAGTCGAAAGATTAGAATTAAAGTAAGTATATAACTTCTTATACTATTGTTCACCAAGCCTCAATGTATTAATCGAGTTCGCTGCAACATCGTGATTTAGTTGAAGTGTGAATCGGGCTTTGTGGTGTCGGTCGGCTTTAGAATATCACCACCCGATCACTTCCCGTGGGTGTCTTAAAAGGCGACTAAGGGGTATTAAAGCCTCTAACACAAGCTCTGAGGAACTGCACCACCTCTAAAAGAAAGGACTCGCCAACCCGCTTAGCGTTGACGTTTTAAGGCTATTCATCCCTCCCGTACAACGTGCATGAGCTGGCTTATGCCCACCAGTGGACGCTAAAAGGCGGGTGTGATTCTGAATTCCCCATTTATGCTGCTTCAATAACATGTAAAAAATATAGAAACGTAAACATTTGATAGGTAGCCTTTAAAAGCAGTGCTGGGAGATCGCTCGACGGCTAGATATTATTAGAAGCCTTTCTTTATTGATCTCTATCATTCATGCATGTACAACATAGTCCCATCAAATATCGGTGTCGCTGTCTTGATTAGTTTGCCTTTCGGCAAAAGCCTCCAGGATCCTCCACAGTCTCCTCTCATGACCCTTTCTTCATATCGCCACTGCCTTTAGATCATCCTCCTATCTTCGATATTGTTTTCCCCGCTTCCTTTTACCGTCCCCCGGGCACCACTCAGTTACATCTTTGTTCTGTTTGTTCTTTCCTCTTATCATGTGCGGGATATTAGTAGCACCGAAATATTTTATCGATTTTTTAACTGACAAACGGGATTTTTTTTTTTAGATTAATGTGCGTACTAGCAAGCGGTTCCACGTGATGGTAAGTGGTACCGCCGCCCATGGACACCTGCAACACCAGGGGGTATGCGGGCGCGTCGCCGACCTTGCAAAATCCTATTCACAGCTCTTTTGAAGAACCCCATATCGTAGCTTAATGGAAAGACCTCTTGAGGCAGTTCGTTCCACAGCCTACGGGTTCGTGGTATAAAATAATTTTTCGACCGAACAGTGCGCGACACCTCCGTATCAAAGAAATGCGGATGGACCGCATTTCCTACAATTACATAATTACAAGTATTGACAAAAGGGCATGTATATTGTATATAAAGGTCGAAAGGTACAAAAACACCCAAAATCACTTGCCACACAACTATCATAGACAGTTTCCGTAGAACAATCCCGAAGCAGTCCGACATTAATCTCATCGCGTATTATACCTAAGGGAGCTGGATCCACTAATGGATTCCCTTTGTTTTCGTTAATAAATCTTTTTCTTACTCTAGCCGCGAGTGTATCGATTGTTTTTCTTTAAATCCAACGCTGAACTTAAGTTGAGAACACACGTTTGTTATAAGCTTTGGCGAGTGTAGCTTGTAAGTAATAGTTTTGAAAACGCAGTGTCAGTCCGAAGGGAAATTTCCCTATTTTCCGTTTGTCTAAAAAAAAGAAGTGTATAAACAAAATTCTACGAAACCTATAAAGCTTTACTTGCCCTATCCATCGAGAAGTTATATATCCAACATATAGTTTGTATTGTCAGGTATAATTTCTTTGGTGAACACTACATACAAGAATACTTGACCTATATACTTGGCTAGCTTGGCGTTTTAAGACCTACATCCCTCATGTACAAGATAATGTGCTTGATAAGGCCCGTGTCCAGCAGTGGATACTGAAACGGCAGGTTGCATTGCACATAGAAGAATAATCTATAATTTATTGCTAAAATAAATTAAAATATGCGACATTTGCAGTATGTACTTGTGATCCTGAGTTCAAAATCTCGGTCCGTACCACTGAGTTTAAGTACGGATTTTTAAAAATTGTCACCAGTTCGGCGGTGAGTGAAAACATCGCGAGGAAACCCGCGTGCTCGAGAAATAAAAAAAAATCTCGTGTATGTGTATCCACCAATCTGCACAGGACCCGCGTGGTGAATTATGGTCGAAAACCCCCAGAAATTTACTGTGCCCCACAGTGGGACGTTATAGGCTGCTACAAGGTAAAAATTCCTACATATTGAAAATATTGAATAAGTATAGTCTTTGCGGAGAAATACCTACCAAACTGACGGTTTATCTCGCTGAATGGTCAGACTGATGCGTTCTGCGAGGTTATATATTTGCTTATAATTTATTATAGGTACTTGTATTCTCTAGATACTTGTCATTTACAACTAACAGTGGGTGAAATGGCTAACGTTACGACTTTGGTCGTAAAATGGGCGCCCTTAGCAATTGCTGCGGGTCGCAACATTTAAACATATATTTTTTGGTCTGAAATACGATTACTATTTTGTTCAAGATTTAGAAGATAATAAATTTAGTGTCTAAATATTTTTCCGTCCAAAAATGCCTGTTTTTTTTATAAATTGAGAATCACGGTTGTTGGCCTGTGCGAGGATATAGAAATAAGTTCGCAACAGTAGTACTTCTCTTTAGGTTATAAGTTTTTGTTAATTTCTGCCCTAAGTGAGTCCTCGGGCTAACTTTGCTTTGTGTACCAGTACAAGGCAAGTTAAACGAACTTGTTCATTGTGATTTAAGATTCCGATCGGATCTGTTCTTTATTCTGAGCTTCTTTGTGTTGTTCGTGGTCTCTTACACATGACTAAATAATAAAGGTTAAAAGTCTATAGATGTTAATACAGTTTATCTTATAAAGCTTTGACCTTTAATTGGCGCGACTAGTTGCTAGATCGCATGTCCACTAGTCGCACAATTGTGCGATACCGTGTATATGTTATGCTAAAATATCAAAGAACATCAGAAACATCTAAAGCGTTACGGATGGTGCTGGTTGTCCAAACATCGAAATGAGATATTATTTTTATGTGCGGATGGTTTTAATTATCCGCATCGCGACGTGGCCTTCATGAACAGTCCACAACGCGTTTTGGATAACTTGACACGCTCACAAAGCGAAAATAATGCTGTAATTCGTCAGTCAGCTAATCAACTGATTTATAGAAGTTTGTGATGAAATTTTTTGTAATTTATATTATTAATGTCAGTTATTCAAAAACATGTAAGTAGTTTGTTTCGTTGATCATCGAATTTAGAATTATCAATTAGAATTAGAATTTAGAATTAGAATCTTGCTCATTAGAATCTAATTTTTTTTACTTCATTATTCATAAACGGATTTTTTTTTAATTCTTTTTTTGATCTATATAGATAGGTACTACAAAAACCTCCAGGGTTTAACTGTACTACCGAAGCAGTTCCTTAAATATAACTTTCTGTTCCACTTGCTTATCGTTAAGAAATGTTAAATGTTATTATTAAAAAATGTTAAATGTTAAAAAAGGTTTTTTAGTAAAAGTATTATTAGATCTGCTCATTTGGTATTTCGTGCTGCTTCTATAAATAACAGCCAATTTTAATTACACTCAACTATTCTATTATTCCTGTAAGTAAATGTGAAGTCATTAAATTTACCAGACCATAAAGTAGAAAATGACTGGATCTCGTCAAGGACGGTGTCACCAAGGAATGGATTTACGAGTCCCATAACTGCGTTATGTAACGCATATAATTTTAGGCGTCTCTATATAGTGATGGGTGAAATACTTCGTGAAATGAGTAGGAAAATTAAAGAAGGCTTCTGTTATGTAACTCACGCTTGCGATTATAATGAAATTTGTCGGTTAATAAAGATTAAGGTTTCAAATTAAATTATTTTTTGAAAAGTTTACACCGGTTAAATTTAATTTGGTTCATTTTCGTTTTTAACCATTTCAATCCGTTAAGAAATCCGTCCCGCAGTTTGCCTACATATATTATATCCCATTATATTAGGAAATCCATTGGTGTTTTGGACTCAGCTGGTAAGGCTCATTTACACAAGGAGAGTTTTACGAATGCGTGCAGGTGATTATATCAGACAAAAACTAGTATAAACAACGTTATCATCTAGCGGTCACTATTGTCACCGGTATCATAAATTTTTTATCATCATCTTATCAGTTGCAGACAAGAATCGTATGAAGGTTGGTCGTATATGAGAATCGTACAATGTTCTCGCCCGAACCGTTCGGGAAACTTTCCTTGTGTAAATGAGCCGTTAGTCTAGATGTAGTTTCCAAAATTAAAAAGTCGTCATCTCCGCAATAAGTATGTTTCTTGAAAAATCTACCTCAAAATTGAGTAACTCATGACGTGATTGACTCTTTCATATTCAAAATCCTCATGAACTTAGTACCCACGTCTAGTTCGGTACGCAATTTGAATAGCAATAAAACGAATTGTCTCCATTTGGCATCAATCCCATGGCAATCACGGGATTGATCTATATTTTCCTTTTGATATATTATAGAATTGTAGTAGTGTGTGTGTACTGTAGTTGAGGTCATGCGCTTATAAAATGTGCTGACTCTATTGGCTCTAACCAACGTATGCTCCATACGACTTGAATGAAAGTTGCTCTGTCAATTCTGTCGTATAGTTTTCTGTTTAACATTTGAGATTTTCTCGTTTTCATACATTTATCTATTTAAACGGGTCTCAATTTACCTTATTATTTATCTCAATTACCTTATTATTATTACCTTAATTTACCTTATTTATTTTTCTCGACGTTTCGGTTGGTTTGCACCAACCGTGGTCACGAGCTGACTCATGGTTGAGTGTTACCTCCATGCGCGTTGATACCCGTTTAAATAAATAAATAGTTCTCTGTTCTTTGCTAAACGACTTAGACGGTAGATTAAAAATTTAAAAATAACTTCTCGTTATAAATAAACGAAAATCTAGTCAGACATCTAAACAGACTTAAAAATCTCAAAAAAAGAAATGTGCTTACCAAAACACTCATAAGTAAAATGGCTGATCTGAAAATAAATGTAAAATTAAATTAGTGTAACTTTGAGCAGCCTGTATAGTAGATACAGTGTATAGTGTTAAGTATGTTTTCAACACATGTCCACAGTGAATTTGATTTAGAATATTATATTTGTAACGAAGAAAGAAGTCCGTTATTGGCAGTTGAATTCTTAATCTTTTTTACCACCGTACCTCTTGGTATCGTCGTGCGGTTCAACCGCACTTCCTTGACAAAGAGTTGCTGCATACAGGTGCGCTCAAAAAACACTTTATTCGGTGAACATGAAAGTTGTGGTATGGACTGCCAGGAAGGACTGCCAGTTATGGATTTCTCGCTATGTTACGACATGAGGTTCTTCACGAAAGCTGTGAATAGGATTTTGCGAGGCTGGCGGCGCATCTACATATCGCATTACTGCCTCTGCCATCTGCCTCGTTCTTAATCGGCCTAACAAAAAAAACTCGATGTGATTGGACGGGATTTACACCATTCCTTTCTTCTTTTAATTTGCGGACATTCAGACTCGCCCACGTTTCTTCTTCCTCCCCAGTGTTGAGTCGAATATGACCAGCGCTCGAAATCGCGACCTCACGAATAAGAGTCCAGATTAAACAACTCCAGCTTACATGAACGTAATCCTTTGAAATGAGATTTCTGTCTTATTCTACTTGTTACTTGTGAGTTTTGTACTAGTAAATGTTAGTAAAGTAAACGAATAGCAAAGAAGTTTGATTAACATTTATTGGGAAACTTTTATAATTTCACCGGCACGAATTTATATTGCCACCTACCATAGGTACGTAATGTATGTTTATTGTAGTCGTGGGTATTCGCGACTCCTCGGAGTGTTTCAGCTCACTTAATCCGGCTCTGCTCGCAGATCTGACTCCTCTTAACGATTCCTCGACTTTTTTGATTTACCTACTTATATTTTATAAGAGCTTCGCTTTGCATCATGTTCGTTCATGTAACTCTGTAATCCAAAAATGAAAGGAATAAATATCTTCTCGGAGTTGATATCAGTTAGCTGGAATCATTAAGAGTCGGCTCCGCTCGCGCTCCATCGCTAGTTTATTGTTCATAAAGCGGTGGAACAATACCTAAAAAACAAGCCATACGATTTATTTATGTACTAACTTAAAATTTCAAGAAACTGTTTCAATAGAAACATGCTGAAACATTTGATTTTTAAGCGATGACGCGGCAGCTGAATGCAAACATTTGCCCACTCACCGTGCACATTACACTAACGAGAGGATCTGATAACTTTCAAATGGGCCGCTCACTTGCCTGCCTTTCCGTTTACACCGAAAACGGAAAGGTTTTAACGGTGAAATGAAATATTGAGCTTCTAATTTTGAAAGGTTTATAGAAATTTTAGAGCATGAGTTCATTGAATTCGCAGAGTTTAGCGAAGTTAATTTCCCAGGAAGACCTGCTAAAGTTGAACTAAGAATATCTCCTATATCGTGTAAGTGGTGGTAGTTTATAGTTTAAGGTCGTGTAAAGCCCTTTCAGGTCTTGTGTATGAGGGATGTATGGCCTTAAAACGCTACGCTGGCCAAGCGGGTTGGCGGGTTTTAGAGGTGGTATAGTTCCTCAGCGCCTCTTGCGACACCCTCGGGAAGAGACGGAATGGTACTATTATATAGCCAGCAGTCTCAACACACGGCATTAAAATATTTATTTATTTAAGAAAATACAGAGTTTAAGCCAGACACAGAATAATAGTTACATAATAATCTATATAAATAAAAATTAAATGCTATTCGTTGGTAAGCGCATCGCTTGAGAACGGCTGGAGCGATTTGGCTATTTTTTTTTAAATGTTCGTGATAGTCCGAATAAGGTTTTTAGGGTATGAAAAATTGGAAAAGTTGCCCGAAAAATTGGAAAATTTGGGAAAACTGAAAGTCCCTTTGAACTTATTGAAATTATTGTATTATTGAAATTTGGACAGGACAACGTCTGTCGGGTCAGCTAGTAATAAATATAAAGATACATAAAGCTAGTATAAATATAAAACTATTTCCTACAATGTTTTGCACAAGAATAATTACGGTTTAAGTGACAAACCAAAGTTATATCAAATCAAAAGTTGTGAAATGGGAAATATGGTGCAGAGGTGGATACCACAATGAACTCCAAGATACGCGAAGTATGCTTTTCAAGCGAGAAATTGCTATTTAAATTTTCATTAGAGCTAAACAGTTTAATATTTCACAGTTACAAGTACGCATGAGACGCACTTTAGCGGGGATACACACGTTCACGGTACGTTGGTCGCACAGTGAGGAAGGAAAAGGAACCAAAGACATTTGACACTGATATTTTGAACAATTATCAAAGACCTTTTAAGTCAATTAAAAGAAGACACGACAATAAACTTAAAGTTTCTAGAATACTGCAAGTTCCAGACCTCGCTAGAAAACGCCGGTGAATTGCGCAACTGAATTTAGAAACTTCAGTCGAGGCACGTGAAATTACAGGCAACCAAAAAGGAGTGTTGGCGGTGTCTTTTGGGAGCGATTGCTGTTAATTTGCTTCGTCGTATTTGTTTAACAGAGGCTTAGGTTAACCTACGTGCGACTTGGGAGTGTAGTGAATGAGGTTGGCTCATGGTCGGCGGGGGAAGGTCGTACAATGAAAATTACCTAGAGACTTCAGGTGATATTAGTGACGGGAACAATTACGACAGAAAATGGAGAATGTGGTGGAAAAGAGTTACTGTTGAGGTTGTTTCACGTGAAATGAAGTTTCAGCATTTTGGATATTTTTATTTTTTATCGTGAAGGTGGCAGACGGGCATAGGCCCATGTGACGCAACACCAGGAAGGATTTTTTTATAACTATCGATGATTTTGAATAATAATAATTTTTTTCGTTTATTTTTTTTTATTATATTATCCGTTTTTAAATTCTAGGTTTAATAATTTTAGTGCAATAATTAAAAATTAATTTATTCAATACTGCTAGGCAATCGATGCTAGACTAATTTTATAATTGAATTCAAGTATCAAATTATTTTCAAACTATTTTTAGTGGTAGCATTTATTTTTTTCAATTTACAGCATTTTCCCAGTCTCTACTTTCATTTACCAGACTACGTGTTATACCTATATGTGTACTGACCTATTTTATGGATAAATTATAATGATTATAAAACACAATATAATTATTGTATGATTCAGAAGTTCGATCTGTGACAAGACATAACGTTTTAATACATAATTAAATGTATTAAAAAATACATTAAATATATTTAATTAATTATTACATTAAATACAATTTAATTAAAATACATTTGCAAACGAGACATAATTAAAAATAATAATTTTTGCATGCTGTTTTGACTGTTTTGGAACGCCTATATTTGTACTCGCATTCGGATAAATAAAAAAGTATAGTTATTGTATTATTATATAATAAATCAGTTGTCAATACTACATTATTACATGACTATATTTAAATATCATATAAGCTCAAAGTATCAGCAAGGTTAAGTGGCCGTCACTGGGCAAGTCTATATGCCGCAGTACCTATAACCGATGGGCTAGGCGAGTCCTTGAATGAAGACCACGTACCGGGAGATGTAGTGTGGGACGCCCTCCGACCAGGTGGACTGACGACTTGGAGAAAGTGGGAAAACGGTAGTGGGAGGGTTAGAAGAGCAGAAGACCGTGTGTGGTGGCGGTGCTTCGGAGAGCATCGGAGTTTGGAGACAGTGCCGGCTTTACCTATGGTGCAGGGTGTGCGGTGCACATGGGCGCAGGGTGTTAGGGGGCGCCGAGCGCCGCTCGCGACGCCTCCAAAGAGCCTACTAGAGGGCGCCAGGGTATTGATTGCACCCGGGCGCTACATGGGCTAGAGCCGGCGCTGTTCAGAGATATCCAGCAGTGGAGAGACACAGGCTGATTGTATGGTGTTACAGTAACTGTAACCAGCCTTTTTATCGTCCACTACTGTACATGCACTTCTTCATGCACATTGTTTGTTTTGTGCAGTAGTGATATATGGCCTTAAAACGCCACGCTGGTCCAGCGGGTTGGCGAGTCCACTCTTGCAGGTAGGTTGTAGTTCTTCAGGGCTTGAGCTAGCGGCTTTGCTATCTCTTTGTCGCTGCCTACGACACCCACAAGAAGGGATGAGGGTGGTGAGTGGTGCTAATCTAAAAAAAATTCAGTACAGAATCCTTAATACACGCGCGAGTTAGTCAAGTGCCTGACTCGCACTTGCTTGGATCTTTATACCATTGCTTACGAAGTATAACCCCTACCTTCAATTGAAGAAAATCTATTACCGCCGTTTTTCTTGGAGTGTAACGCAAAAAACATTATGAGGGTAGATAGTAAAATTTAACCGCAGTAAAACATCACTAGCGCCCCTTTTTGGGGCTCTTCGGGCTCCGATTACGGTTTTTTAGACCCCATTACTGCAGTTCGATACGGTGGCAGATGTCTTTTATTGGACGGCTGAGCGGGGAACACAGTTTTTAAGGATTGAAGTGGTATCGCTGTGTTTTGTGGTAATAAAACGAGTATTGCGGGTATTTATAAATTGTTAATTTTGTTCCGCAATATATGTATAGTACTCCTAATTAAATAATGCCGGTGGCCATCTTTTTATTTTCAATGCAACATAGAATGTAGGTAATTACAGTAAAAGATAATGAACACTGTTGATGATAATGAACTAAAGTTTGTTTGAATGTTTCAATACGAAAATGGCGCACCCCATCTCATGCCGTAAGTGTAGTAAAATGCAATTAAAGGTTAGCAAAGCAGCTACCACAAGCTCTGTGGAACCACACCACCTCAAAACGAGTGGCCTCACCAACCTGATTGGTCAGCGTGACGTTTTAAGGTCATACATTTCTCATGCGCAGGACAATCTGTATGAAGTCCATATCCAGCTGTGAGCGATAAAATGACTGGTTATGGAGTAACACGTTTACATTGAACATTTACTTATAAAGTTCAACCACGATAAGAAAAGTTTCAAATTTTATTTTCGTATATCATATTGATATGTAAATGTATAGCGGATCTCTATGGACGACAGTATCCATCATCACTAGATCGACTGTCTTCTCATTTGCTACATTCTTCAATTTATAAAAGATCTTGACATAAATAAGAATGTGAATTGTCGCAATTATAAGGATGTTCTTTCAGCCCGCAGACTTAGTGGCGTTAGAAGTGAAATATTTTTTTTCGTTGTGTTAATTATTGTTGTTTCTCTATAACATTCAAAAATTTATAAAAAATCAACCTATAAAAAATTTGTGTAATTATAGTAATCATGGTAATACTTGTAATCTTTGGCTTTCTACATTAACAATAATAACAATAACACTGGAAGAAATCTCCGCAGGAGATGAGTTGTAGATCTTTTCTTTTTCCCTTAGGAATTTCTTTTTGGGAAAGAAATTATTTGGGAAAAAATAGTCGGAATGAAATTATTATGGTAAATGTCAAGTACTCACCCGGGAAGCTCCAGGAGCAGCACGTCCAGGGCAGTCGGCGATCTTGAAGTTGTTCACTCACCATTACTAGGGTCGCGACCCGATTAAAATTGTTCTGACGATTTCTTTGAGGCTGTCCGGCGCGAAGCGTGATTGTAATTGCGTCATTCTCTCCCGGTGACAGCTGACAGTCATCGTCTTTCATAGACTAAAAGGCCGTAAAGGTAAATAATAAAGAGGGGCGAACACATATATAAGGTTCCACAAAAATAGTGTGACATATTTTAATCAGTACACCCAAACTATTATATCGAACTAAAAATTAACATAAAATTCACGATTTATTTATTACATTAATAATAAATAATTGGTGATGAATTCACTCGTATAT
This sequence comes from Sesia bembeciformis, assembly GCA_943735995.1. Taxonomy (NCBI): domain Eukaryota; kingdom Metazoa; phylum Arthropoda; class Insecta; order Lepidoptera; family Sesiidae; genus Sesia; species Sesia bembeciformis. The sequence continues at coordinate 13,468,368 of OX031040.1, forward strand.
GCATGACACCATCCCACTCGCTCGATTAGGTCTTTGACCTTTGAACGCGTCTGCTTCTGTTAATAAGTATGAGTAAATTAATCACCAATTTATTTTTAATGTAATAAAAAATTATGAATTAAATGTTAATTTTAGTTACCTACATATAATAGTTTTAGTGACTATCATTATTGACTACATATAATAGATTGACATATTCAAATATTTGACACTAATTTTGGACGACCTTATATACATACATATATCTATGTATACGAACGTAATAGACATTAGCATACAGTACTATACGCATTCACCGTCAATAAAAGTTAGTGTCGATGAAAGATAGAAAGTAATAATGTGAAAGTATACGTTTTTAGAATAAAACTGAAGAGGCAGTTGGACATTGTGGCGGCAACTCGAAAAGTGAAGTTTCTCTTTGATTAATTATTGTCAAAATTGTGTTTAAGCCGTTTTGTGATTGTGTTTTTAATAATGATAGTTTTCAAATTGTATTTGTGCGCGGTCTTTGTGATAAAATAAAATAAGAGCATGGGACTGCGTTTTTCGTGTGCTTTTAAGGAGTCCTAGTCTGTCCTCAGTAAATCTACTATTGCTTTTCTGAGCGACTGCTGACTTACTCCGACGGGACTGGACATTGACAAGATACGTTTTAGACTTTGCAATTGTTTATTACGAAGAAAACGTGACACTGGCAGTATGTAATAATTGAACCATTGCCATATATGAAGAAAAAAGAAGACAGATAGGGAAGGCTTAAGAAAATGATCCTTAATCTTAGTTTCAATTTGGTCATAGTAGAAAGCCCAAAAATGGTACACGGTCTACAAAACAGTGGTACGGTGGGTCGGTGGACCCAAAAGGTCTACATTCATATTATTTTTTTTTATACACGCTATCGACCTTACACCGTGGTACACAAAACATTTCAATATAGTGTTTACTATTAGACGCGCAATGATATAACTAGCTATAATTATGTACGTGGCTCACCGAACCTTGCTTATCTAAATTTTCAATTTCACGGTGTTACTACTTTATATTGGGTTTACATAAATTAGCGGACGTTCTAACGTGATATTAGTACTTTGTAAAAGCATTGTACAGTAAACGGTCGAGTTTTTACGACAGAGACGACGCTCTACAAAACCGAAGCTAGCCGATCATAGTCGATGTGTATTACTTTCGGCCGTTTATGTTTTTAGGCCAGTTGTTATCCTATTACCACTTGTATAACTTCTGAGTAAGACAAGTGGTATTATTAATTTAATTAATATTTCACACCAGATTATTAACAAAACGTTATTAAAAGTACCTACTTAATGTATATGTTATCGGAAATGTATATAATTCAGGAACTTTATATAATTCCTAGGAAATGTGTCAAATATAATAATAGTAATGATACTTTATTATTATTATTATTACGTACAATACCTAGGAAATTTATGAAGTTTCTAGGAATTTTATAAAATTACTAACTGATATTAGGAAATGTATGATAATGGTTAAGCCAGGGATTATTGAACTTGATCTCTGGGGTCATTGATTTAGCCCCGGAGCGTCACTGATCTTGACCTATGCGATTCCTATGCATAGGTCATAATATCCTATCCTACCCCAGAGATCATTTTCGTCGGAGGCAAAATAAATAGCATAATGAATTATCTCTAACAAATTGTTTCCGGGTAGGAAGGATTACCATGTTGTTTAAAAAAAAATAACCATGAAGTGTGATCATTTATTATTTATTTGTATAGATAAAAAGCCACCCAATGTTTGAGGATAGGACCCGAGTTATCTTGCATTATATGTAAGCGTGTGCAGTGTGCAATTTGTGTCACAATTGCAACCCAATGTTACGCAAATTCATTAATGTAAGTTAGAGTAACTTCAAAAATATAAAGTTATTTCCAGATAGGCATAACCTTTCACCAAGATTCTCGGCGGACTGCACAAACCTTCGTTAAACATTCATGAGGCTTCTTTGACACTTCTCTCTCTTGTTTTTCCCAATCAGTCGTAATCCAGTATTCTTTGCAAATATTCTAACGTTTTACGTGACCTGATTGCGCCGCGATCCTGTTTTTACCGGTTCTCGCCGATATTTCCCACTTTTCATCGTTTTTTCCGCAATAATATCGCTTTACGTGAATACGCTGCGGCGCGCAATATTTTTTAATGGCTAGATAGGTAAGCGATTTTTCCGTTGAATAAAGTTTGTGCTTTTATTAATTTTTCTTGGTTGCTTGGTGACAAAATGTAGAAAAAAAGAGTGAAACCTTAATGGCACGCGCCAGTAAAAAAATAATAATTTCTCTGTGTCCCGTGCGATTTAGAGGTAAAATGAAAAATACGTTTAGAATTTCGAATTTCGAGTTATTCCTATTTATTATTAAGCGTTCGATATAGATTGTAGGTACTTTTCGTGTTATTTATTTTAATGTATCATTTATTAAATGTGTTCGTAAACAATAAAGGGTTAATTAAAATAAAGGGTTGATTAAAAAATACTTTTTGATACTGAAGATAATCATTAAAATTCAAGATTTTTGTACTATGGCATTTTTTTCTAAATTGGTCTTTTACCCGGTTAAAATTTTTAAATGATGTTTCAGAGTTAATTAAAAAAAATAGGCAACGCTGCACACTCCATTTATAAACGACTGCTAATCGAACCGCTACTATTAGATCCCTATATCTATATAAATCGATACATACAGGATGTGAGTGAGTGACTGAGTGAGTTTTGTGTGAAAAAAAGTGCTAAATTGGTGTTTTCGTAAAAAAATAATAATAACAATTAGGAAGAACAAAAAAATGTAATAATCAAAATCACAAAATATATGGTATAATATAAATTATAAATATAAAGAGACATTACACAATGGGACGGAACCTGAGTATAGGTCAGTCCACCCTGTCTCCGGGATACCGTTGATGCTGCCCCGCTCGCGGCCCATCATTGTAGGGCACCGTAGGATGGACTGGAATCCGTCTACACAAGCCTCAGCAAACATCTGGGATGCTCTGTAGAAGCGGGGCATTTTTTATTTAAAAGCGTTTAGATGATTTTTATCTAACCCTGTATATAAAGGACCACTTCTTGAATAGGGTTTTGTAAAGAATAATTTAATAGGTGAATCAAACACTGCTCAGATGTCAACTGACTGTTATTACTTTTAACTCTCCACTAATACAAATGTACAACTATCCACACGCATACTATATATTATGACAGATTTGTCTAAACTTTTTTTAAATGTAGGTAAGTCAAATAGCGAAATCTCTCCGCCGAGTGAAGCCAGCAATCTGATTTTCTTAGAACTTCTGAAACTTCTGAAACTTCTAAAACCTAAGTATATAAGCTACGCCCTAATTCCGAAACAATGTCAGAAAACTTTATTAAAAGAGTTTCTTCTGAGAGCGGATTACTTACTGAGATCGAGTCTCCGATGTTATCTAGTTAGTTTGAGCGGACACGCTGATCTTCTAATCTTGTCCAGTATTTCGCGCAGTGTAAAAGTCATGGACGTGTGTTATTATTGTTGTTAGAAATTTGGTTTATTTATTTATTTAGATAAGATAGTTTTGCACACCAAAACAAAACAGTAACAGACATTTTAACACATGGAATGCACAAAAGGCGGAGTTGTCGCTTATAGCGATCTCAGCCAGCAACCTATTTATTCATTGCGATAATTACAGGTGAAGAGATGTTACAAATACATTGGTCCGTTCCTCTGTAATATACTCCATGAGCGTACAATGACTTATCATTAATAACATCAGCACTAATTATAAAATTACAATTTGATATCTCACCACTTAAATTATTACATTGATTTGCATAATTCAATATTGTATTAATTAATTCATGTCTAATACTAATGAACATATTAATCAATCAATATATCAATCAATAAATCGTTAGTATTGAAAAGAGTACATCGTCACCCTGCGTTTATGCACATACGGACGCTTTTATATAATGTGACGGAATCTGTATATTCTTGGCCATCTAACAAATGGCTATATACGACATATTGAAACAACATGCCTGGTTTCCTTTTTCTTTTAGTGTCGATACCGAGGTCACACGACACCCTTATTACTCTCTATACGATTATTCAATTGTTTATCTGCTTTTGTAGGTATTGACAGCCCGTCCGTTTGTTTTATATTGTTCTGAACAGTTCACTGATCCGGAAGCGGGAAACGAAACGAGTTTACCCAAGTGTGGTGTCACTAACAATTAGTGGTAAGACATTTCTCCTGTCGTTGTGTTTCAGTGACTTTCCCGTTATAAATAATATTTATTTTCTTTACAATAGGACACTTGAATGAAAACATATAGGTACATTCATCCCACATGCACATTGTCTTGTGCATGATGCATGAATGTTATCGTTCTTCAAGGCTCGTGGTAGAGAATTGGTTATCTCTTAATTGCCTTTAACAACACCCACGGAAAGATATGCAGTGATGTTTTAAGTGGAGTTTAAGCTGGTGGACACCACATGGCTAGAAGTCAACCCGCGATATTGTATGTGTCTTGAAAAAGTTCAAAGGCCATATGAATAAGTTGAATGATCAGAACATGAATGAAAATGAATGAAACATCGAGGTCTGTAACATTTTATTATATGTAATAGGAGATTGCTGTTCATTCATTGAAAGTCATTGGAGGTAAAAAATTTCATTTTACCGACAAGCGAGGAGTTGGTACAGTGAAGTTCAGGTAAAACAAATCTTTTTACTCTTTTTATCATTTGTTTATTACGGTTTAAAACGATCTTCAGTACTGTAAGTACTGTAAGTTCGTAATTGCCCCAATCCTTTTTCTAAATACAGTCCTAAATCTTCAGGGGTAGGCAGCGCATTCGAGGGCTTGACAACGTTTGTCATTTGGGACTGATGATGGCATATACGCAGATGTCCACGGGCGACATATCCATTTACTACTAGGCGAACTGTCTGCTCGTCTATCGCCTTCATTGTATAAAGCATTATTTTCGACTTTGTTATAGTATTTTGTTACGCATTGTTTACCGCCAACTGTAGGTATTATTAAGTGAACCTTCAATACCAATAGATAGCGTCAGAAATTTACAAGCATATGCATTGCTGACTGTAGGAGCATCTGTATTGCAGAACTTCACAATGGGCATTGTGCAACTTCACAAACCCCACTTACGTAATCCTCGCCGGTACTTGAACTAATGTACTCAGAGTTTCATATTGAAGTATCTCGTTTGATTATAACTCATCTGTAACGCAGTTTTTGCTATTGTGTGTTTTATGCTATTTATTGCACGCGACTTCAATCTCGTGGTCTTTGGAATCAGTATGGTGAGTATATCGCACTCCTACTACGCACACGTCATTTCATACAGTCCTGTCCATTTTTTCTCCTACATATCATCTAAACCGATTCTATTCAGTCCCATCTCGTTCTGTCCTATCCTATTTTGTCCCATCACATCCCATAACCCAATCCAACGCCTTCACATCGAATAAAGTGAACAGCTAACTGAATAGTAAAACCTCATGGAAAGTCAAAGGAACGCGTTGATGGAGGTTTACTCTAAACCAGTTCAGTTGTTTTTGAATAATGTATTTAATAAACAAGTAGATGTAACGCGATGTATTTGTGGGTGGGTTCTCATGTATAAGTAATACATAAATTTTATAAAGTGTTATAAACTATCAAAACCAAAACATTCTATTTTTTCCTTTTCAGCACAATAAGGTATGTCGTTCACGTATCGGTAACGTAATTAGCGAGGCTGCAGGGGTCGACAATGATACGGCGATAGGAAACTAGAATACCGTCGCACGGCCTGCATTCTAAACATTGTGGGCGTGCGTTGGGAGCCGTGGGACATCTTAACAAGACATTGTCAACATACAATGTACCTACAAGGTTTAACCAATATTATGTGATAAGCGATGTTTTTTTTTATAGATAAGTGGCCGTTATGGTTATGGTAAGTATTACCGCCGCCCATGGAAACCTACAACACCAAGGGGCATGTGGTTGCGCCGCCGACTTGCTAAATACTATTCACAGCTTTCACGAATAATCCCATATCGTAGCGTAATGGAAAGGCCCCTTGGGGCAGTTCGTTCCACAGCCTACCGATTTGCGGTATAACATGATTTTTTGGACCGAACAGTACGCGACACCTCCTTATCGAGGAAATGCGGATTGACCGCACTTCTGTGATGGGAGGTACGGTTGTAGAAACCCGAGGTAGGAATTAGATTGAACAATAATTCAGAGCGTTCCCCATTGTACTGGTGGTAGAACACACAGAGGGACGTAGCGCCTCTCCGAACGCTGAGGGGTTCTAAACCGCCCGTGAGAGTGGGATCATCGACAATTCGAACAGCACGTCGTTGAATGGTGTCAAATGGGATCAATTGGTATTTCGGTGCACCGGCCTAGAGATGTAAGCAGAGATGTGTGTACTCCATATGGGGCCTAAGCTGAGCTTTGTAAAGCAGGGTGAAGTACCGCTTCGCCCTGTTCAGCACATCTAGCTTTTTGGAGGCCATTTTGGCTATAAATTCCAGATGACCCCTAAATTCTACTTAGCTGGAAATGTCAACACCAAGGATCTCGATACTGTCCGAGATCTTAAGAGGTTGCCTGAAAGAAATCGCTTCAACGATAAGGCCCCCGGTTGTACTTCTAACTACTTGTACTTTATATTTATCGGTATGTTTTTGGTCTAAAATAAAGTGTATCTATCTATCTTAGAATAGTCAAATATTCTATTATTAAGCCCTACTGTTATTTTATTTCTATTAATCAAATAAACATCGCAATTGTTCAGTAGCGTAAACATAATCTAAACATAATTATTACAACATAGTCTAAACATAGTCTAAACAAGTCTAAACACGGTCTAAACACGTCTAAACACGGTCTAAACATGGACTAAACACGGTCTAAACACGGTCTAAACATAATTCGTCGCCAACGTATCCAGTAACGTAACGTAAACAATATAACCAACATCCCGATATAATAGATATACTAATAATATATGTACAGTATTCCTAATGACTAGTCTAGAATTGTATTGAGAATTAATGAGAAAGCTTGATCAAGTGAGGCAAAACAAACAGACGCACAGATTTATATACAAAACACAACAAGAAAGTTATATCGTATTAGTTTCAGTTGGCAAATTGTACTTAGTTATTGTGCTCAATCTTAGAATATTTCGAACAAATGAGTAGTAAAATTATGTAGTTCTAAAAAGAACATTACAAGTTTTACGAACATTAAAAAAGTTGCAAGTATTAAAGAACATTAGCAAGTTTAATTGTCTCTTCAGTAATAAGTAGAAAATTTATTTATTAAAATACCAGTAGTCTTTTAAGTTTAGGCTGATATTGAAATTAGAAAAAAAAAGCAAATGTACATGGAACAATTTTATATGTTGCAGAATAAATTACTTACATTTCTTCATTTTGGTCGCTAATAGCTCTCAATGTATGGGAAATGCTATTTTTATTTATTTATTTAAACGCTTGTGCACAAAGAAACATTGCATTAATGGTGGACTTAATGCCTAGTGGCATTCTCTGCCAGTCAACCTTTCTTATGTTTATATTTTTTTCTTGTTTTAGTTCCAATATTAGTCCTTCGCGGTTATAAGGGATTTATAGTGCGCTATATCGCCGATTGTTAGCGCCTTTATACGACTTCAGTTCCACAAAAGAACACTTACGTAATCAACACTTATAGTGCTTTTCTTAGAGCCAAAATGTTAGTTGGGTAATTACAATTATAACGCATAATTAAATTATAGGTACGTATCTTTACGTATAATTAAATTATACGTATTTTTCCGTATAATTTAATTAAACGTATCTACAACTAATACTTCTAAAACACTGTTATATTTATAGATATAATAGTTTCAGACTAGTCTTTGAAACTGATGGGGTCTTAGATTCAGCTGGTCGACCCTTTGCGCCACATAATCAGTGTTTAACACTCCACTACTGAATACGAGTCACTTCCACGGTCACGTAACCAATTTGTACAAAACATAATACTCGTACAATATATATCTTCCACGTAATATAATACATATCTGAGTCGTGATTAATCACATCCAGTCCACATGACTCCTACAATCCCTGATTTATATTAAACGGCCGATCTGTGACGGGTCTCTATTAGAAACGATTGGTTTAAATTCACTTTCGGGTCACGTATGAGGCTCGGTGTGACCCAGGAGTAGGGTTAACATACGCAGAAAAGAAAAATATGGATAAATCTTAATTTCTACAAAAAATCGGTGATTTTCATTGCGTTGCACCTGTAAGTATGCAAAATGGAAACTATCTAGGATTACTTACATTTTACAGTTAACGAATTTTTTACACAACATATTTTAATATGATTTAGTAGAGAAATAATGTGGTCTATACAATAAAATCGTATCAGAGCTACGTCTGCACATAACTTATTTTCTGAAAAAAATCGCTACAGTGTACGAATGATTCAGAACCCAAAACAAGCATTTTTTGAATTTTTGTCTGTCTGTCCATCTGTCTGTTTGACCTTTGATCTTTTATTGTTGGTCTAATGTTGGTTCTATTGAATCATATTAGGTACTACCGAATTGGCTAATATTGACGGATTTAACTGTTACTTCTTTAAGTAAATAAGTTTTAAAAGGAATAATTTATAATCAAGAAAAAGGTTAAAATTATAAATGAGAAATATCTGGACAAAACCGGACGCTTGGCCACCCTACTCGCATTAATACAACCTGCCTCGCTAGATTCTTGTTGAAAGTATATTTATTGTTCTATTACTTTGTCATAAAGGTCAAACGTTATAAAAATATTAGGCAGGTCACATTAGCAGTTTGTTCGGGGTTTTCGTCGAAATAAAAGACTAATTTTATCGGAGTAACTTGAAATATATTTTTGAACAAAGGGTATTTTGCTATTTCTTGTAGACTACATTGTCTTCTTCTATACCTACATATACAGTGGATTTCATTAATAACGACCTCGGTTGTAACGACTTTTCGGTTATAGCGACGTCGAACTTACGTCCCTAGAATTTAAAGCATACTTTCGTAGGAAATTCATTCGGCAATAGCGACTCCGGATATAACGCCTAATTCGGGTATAACGACTTGTTTTTATGAACTATTTGGGACAGATTCCTAGAAATTCCTTGCGGATATTGAGACTGAGTCGGCAAAGGCACAAAGACTCATTCATAAGCTTTAATGTAACGTAAACAAAGGATAAGAATCTTTTGTTTACATTCGCAGATGGTCAAATGCTTTGTTTGTGTGTAGGGTTACTTAGCATGTGCACGAAGTTAAAATTATGAATTAGTTACGTAGCAATTTCCAGTGAGTAAACATCGTTTCTTAAACTTGTGAACATGGCTCCTAGACGTACATTTACTGTTAAAGAAAAAGTGGACATCATTTCGAGACTGGAAAATGGTGAAAACAATGTTGATCTGTGTAAACAATTTGGAGTTTCACATTCTACAATATCAACGATGTGGAAAAACCGCGCTAAAATTATGCAGTGTTTTGAATCAAAATCCCTGAAAATAAAGAAAAATCGTAATCCAACTCATCAAGATATTGAAAATGTACTTCTAGTGTGGTTTAAAGCACAGAGAAGCCAAAAGGTACCTATAAGCGGTCCTCTTTTGCAAGAGAAAGCTAATCATTTTGCCAGACAGCTTGGGAAAACAGACTTTAAATGTTCAGAAAGCTGGATTTACAGATTTAGACAACGTCATGATATAGTGGTCGGTAAAGTTTGTGGAGAAGCCGCTAGTGTATCGCAAAACGACTGTGATAATTGGTTGCGAACAGTTTTACCAAAATTAACTGAGGGATATACCGACAGTCAAATATGGAACGCTGATGATGACTTGACGGATAATGAAATTATTGAGTCTGTACTTCAAACACAAGAAAAGGAGCATGAAGAAGAGGAAGAGGATTGCAATGTAAACGAGATTCCAACAATTAGAAATGCATTATGTGCTATTACAACGCTCAAAAAGTACTGTTTATTTGGAGAAGGCAATAATAATTTAGATGTAGAGGGAATTATGAAAATGGAATATACCTTACAGCGTGCACAAAAGTCTAAACTTAAGCAGTGCACTATAACTCGTTTTTTTAGTAACAGCCGTGTATAATATAAATAAATGATAAATAAATAAATATGTATAGATATGTACGTGATTTTTTATTATTTCGGATATAGAGACCTCCGGATATAGCGACGACATTAAAGTGGTCCCTCCGCCGTCGTTATAACCGAAATCCACTGTAATAAAATCGTAAAAATGCCGTGTCTGTACATTAAATATTTAAAAAAAAAAATTGCAATGAAAAGTACAAGTGATACATTGTGTGTCTATCTGAACGCGGATCACGCAAAAAACACCGGAGGGATTTTTATAAAATTGACATAGGTGGGATTGACATAGGTGTAGCTTATGTTAACATTTAAGGTACTTTTTATTCTAATCAATCATAGAATTCACAGCGGAATCAAGCTAATCACACTAACGTCTACGCGGTCGAAATAGCTGATACCAGCTGGTGTCTAATGATACTTGAATATGCGTACATTTTTGAAGTGCAAACCCAAAACCGTAGTTACGTCGAATTAGTGATACGAGGACATTCGCTAAAGTATAGAACTAAATTAGCCGACATAGCTCGTAGAATCCAGTATGCTAAAATAGGAAATTCAAAGGCCTGTTCAGATATAAGCGATATTCGCTGCCGCCTGCGGTAGCGATAATATCTAGGCGATATCCCACCGGGTATTTTGTATGAGTACCCCATGAGTACCCCGAGTCGCGCGAATTCGCTAGGGGAGCGAATATAAGCGATACTGTTAACACGGGCCTAGGTCGCTAAACGCGGTACTACGCCACCCGAAGCGATTAGCGAATCTCGTCTATGTCTGGACGAAGAAATTATCGGGTAAACACGCGACTATCGTTACCGCAGACGGTAGCGAATATGGTTTATATCTGAACAGGCCTTTATGCTGCGGTAGATTGGGAATACCATAGCTAGCCCTTTTAGTAGATATAGGTGGGCCTTCAGAAACTACACTACCTCTACAAGACTAGTGTACTTGTAGTACTTAGTGGAGAATATGGGGTGGTGGACTTGACAATGCGCTGCCATTTATCCTTCATGTACAAGACAATTTGCATGAGAAGGTTACAGTGCCCCATACCTACCTACTTAAGGAAAACGCATCGAAATATAGGTCATCCTTTCAAATTAGTTCGATAGTTTGGAAATTATGGGACAAACTTGCCTACTTATTTATCAACAAAATATTAGGTACCCTCCGTCTTATTTATTTCATGCCTTCTCATATTTATTGTAAACATCTCATAAGAAAACGTGGGAATGGACAGAAATAAATCATTTAAGGGGCTATTCTGTATCTGTATAATGTTTTGTGTGTCTACGAATGTTATAAAGAAAAAAGTTCGTGAATAAGTTGGCTTTGATTGTGTGTTTGTAATTTAGGTATTTGGAAATATTTTTAGGAAGACTATCGAATTGAGGAAATTATACTAGTTTACTTAGTTATTATTGTTACTTAATCCGTCCAATGTTACTTAATAACAAGGAGAAATGTTAACTGCTTTAAAAGCTTGATTTTATGCACCATAACTAATCAATGGTAATCGTAAGACATTGTCTTGTATATTTATCATAAACGCGAAACTGATGGACAATGTTAGTGCGTGACCATAGTTAAGGTAAAGGTAAAAGGTAAAATAAAAAAGGTAAAGATGCGCGGTTAAGATCGTTTTAATAGGTAAAATTCTCGTCACTAGAACTTGCGTACAATATAAACGAACATCAGTTCAGGTTTAGTTTATACAGTATTCACTTTAGTTTATACAGTGTCTTTAAATATACCTAGTTAACGACAAAACAGTAAATTATTTCATTGTAATTTACCATCGTTAAGTTGTTTGAAAGTTATATTGACGAAGAGTTTAGGGACGTATGTTTATTTGTGAAAAACGTAAAAATTTTAAAAGTTATGTTGACGACGTTTACACTATGAAAATTATGATTTCTCTGTGCTTATCTATTTTAGTTACGGTTCGTATTATACCATTGAATTATTAACCTAGGACCTAGGAGTAAAGAGTAAATACAGTGACCTAGGTCCTAGGTCACTGTATTTACTCTTTACTCTTTTTTGTAAATTATACAAAAGGCAAATTGTACATTGAGCGAACTTAATGTCTTACAGTATTATCTCTCAGTCAACCTTTGAGCAAGATAAGAAGTGGTAGGGGAGTAAATAGATGTAGCAAATATGGAAGATAGAAAAGAGAACTACTGTAAATCTATACATAGTATAAAACAAAGTCGCTTCCCGCCGTCTGTCCCTCTGTATGTACGCTTAGATCTTTTAAACTACGCAACGGATTTTAATGCGGTTTTCATCAATAGACAGAGTGATTCAAGAGGAAGGTTTATACGTATAGTTTAATATTGTTTTGTGTTAATTTACGATGTGACGGGCATGCAACGCTGCCGGGAACAGCTAGTAAATATTAAAATATAAACGTATATCTATTTATGTGACTATTATAAATAATACATACATAATAATATGTATATAGTCACTAATAAGTATACATTTACTACTAATAAGCGGACCAGCGCTTACTCTGTTCCCAGGTTAATAAATGAATTAGATCCTAAATTTAAAAAAGATATCAGCGAAAATAATTTAAAATATAAATTAAGAACATATTTCTTGTCCAAATTATAATTTGTTCACTGCTCACAGGTAGGTTTTTAATGTCTCGACTACTGATTCCAGCAGTACTTGTATCTTAGACAAATCTGTATGGTTATTATATACAATTATGTTAGCTATATACTTATTCTTTGTAAATTTGTTAATTAAAAAAAAAAAATTAAACAAGCTAAGTACGTTATGTTTTCTTAAACAAGCTTAATCAAACAAGCTAAATTCAATTGCTCTCTTTTGGATTAGTGGTCTCGCTGGACCCAGTACCGCTTGACTGGACAATTATATTTCTTATTCTATGAATATAGTTGTTTTAATTTACTTTAAACAGAGAAAATAATAAATAAGTATCGTCAAGTTTGTCTGGTGACGCAAAACATGAACAGGACCGAAAAAGAGACAGAAAAACGAAAAAATGTTACTTACTCGACACGACGTTGAAGAAGCACCCGAAAAAGCCTTCAGTGTTGTTTCAGAGTTTCATTTTTTACGAGCGAAGCCACGGGCTCAGCTAGTTCTTTGTAACATACGAGAGGATGATAATAAATCGTAAATGGGGTCACGTTTGTGTTTCCTGAGGGCCGGATGAAAAAGCATTTTGTATTGATAAAGCCCAAATGGACCGTGGATACAAAAATGTAAATAAAAAGCGCATAAATTATAATGTAGTGTGTTAAGGTCACCTTCGGATTGGGTTTGATTACTGTAAAAATGTGTATTAGTAGACGTTTTGTGCTTCAATAGTTTATTAAACTTAATAGTGATTTTCGTGCGTGGTGTTTGTGATAATCAAATAAAAGCATGGGACTGCGTTTTTAGTGTGCTTCCAAGTGCCTCTTCTGTCCTCAGTAAACCTATTATCGGTTTACGGAGCGACTGCAGACTTGTTTCGACGGGACTGGACTTGATAGGATACATTTTAGACTTTGAAATTGTTTATTACGAAGAAAACTTGACACTGACAGAATGTGCTAATTTCACCATTGCCATATATGAAGAAAAAAAGGTCACCTTCATAATGTTGAACCAAGGTTACTTTTATATAGGTTGATATATTGAAGTTCATCGTTCGTTGTTAATTAAATGAATATGAAAAACATGTGCCTTTATTAATAAAACCTATAACTGAGATTAACATTTTTGTACATACTTTGGTTCAGTTTTTAATATACATCCGTTTACTGTGTACAATATCTTCAACCTTGGCTAGTTACCAACGAGATTCTATAGAATATTTTTTTTTTTATTAAAGTTTATTTTTGTTATATTTTTTTTTTTATAATATTTAGTTTATCAATTATTATCGCATTGAAATGTGGCAAAATGTGGATTGAAACCTGGAAAATCTTGACACACTGACAAAAGCAACAATTGAATAGGAATATGGGAGAGTGCACGTTGCATTTCCCACAGCCGCTGGACGCACTCGACTGGCCACGTTACCCCTCTCTCACAGAAGACTATCGTGAAATGTACTGCATTTCCTATGTTTATTTCCCCAATGTACGTACGTGTTCCGGTAGTGATTTTTTTTATTTTTTTATTTTATTTTATTTTTATTTTTATTAAAAAAAAAAAGTGAGTGAGATATGCCAGAGCACATTCCCATCCCATCATATCCCTCCCCATTTTCCTAATCCTTTCGATCCATTCATGAATCGATCCATCCATCCATTAATCCATTCCTTAATCTGAAAAGGTGGGCAGCGCATCCCGGGGGCGTGCCAACGTTTGTCATTCTGGATTGATGTTGGCATGTATCGCAGACGTCTATGGACGATAGTATCTACTTACTATCAGGTGGACTCTATGCTCGTCTGCCGCCTTTTTATTTATAAAAAAAATAATCAAATACGCTTTCACGCATTTCGTTATGTTAAGCAACAAAGCGTGCACTACAACGCCCCGCTCTACGACTACACGGGACGCTTAACTGCACGCTGTAAACGCTGTTACGAAGACACCTCAACACTAATCTGTATGATAAGTAGCGTAGCGTGTGCGCTTAAAACGACGCGCGACGCCCCGCCTGCACGCCCTACCACTTTGAATTTGCGGCCCAAGTGTAACACCTATTTAAGGCAGCCACAGAATGCATAGTAATTTAATATATATATAGACTAAAAGCAATTACATGAATGAAAAAGAAAATCAAAAAAGAATTATCAAAAATTCACCAAATGTGGTAGTGGTGGGTAATCAAGACTTCTCGGAGTGTTTTAACTCACTTAATCCTGCTCCGCTTGCGGATCCGACTCCTCTTAGTTACTCCTTAACTCTTTTGATTCACCTACTTATTCACCTTCCGAGAGCGTCCCATTCCCTTTCCCTTCCCTAAAAAAAAGGTCATGACATCATTGCATCTCGATTTTGAGCCCGCAACAAGTGCCGATGTGCGATTACACTCACGATCACGATTGTCGCTGGAATCGGAATGAATAACAATTCGATGGAACAATTAAGGGATTCTGCTCCGCTCGCGGATTCAACTCTTTTGATTCATTAATTCCGGAGTTACACATCACTAAAATGGGGTATACCTACTATTTGAATGATCCGTCTCTTAACTTTTCTAATACAATTTTTTTTGAATTCTTTTTAACGAATCATTCAAAACGTGTAGGGAATCCGGCACTGGATTCAGCAAGCGTGACATCCTAGTAACAGTATTGTAATGGCCCAAGTTAGATCTGGAAGGTGATGTGTAAAATAATATTACAGGTTTCGTACGACACCGCCAAGGAACGATAGGTTTTATATTTTTCTGAAGCTCGGCGCTTACAATAGTTCCACGAACAATTTTCTAAAACACTACCATGTTCAGATATTGTCTTTGATTCAATAAGTTATTCATACCAGAGTATTTATTTCAGTCTTTCCTCATATCCAATAAAAAATATATTATTTCAAAAATTAGGACGGTAAATAATTAAATAATTCCAGACAAAAGAATTCCAAGTTCATACATACATCTATACTAATATAATAAAGAGGTAAAATTCTGTGTTTGTAGGTATGTTGGGGGTAATCTCTGGAACTACTGAACCGATTTCAAAAATTCTTTCACAAATAGGAAGCTACACTATCAGTGTCTAATATAGGATATATTTTATTTTGAAAAAAAAAAACACATAAACCGAAGCGAAGCGAGGGCGGGCTGCTAATATAATACTATATATACATATTTCGTTGGATGGGACGCGTAAAGCTCAATGACTGATACTTTTTATCTAAGACCCTTTTTTGTTTTTAAACCTACGACTTTAATAAAACTTGTACCGCACAAAAGTAATTTTAGATTCTAGGCAGTTTCAGAATACCTGTGGGGTAACGAAACAACAACAAATTTGTAAAATAACTTTCAATATTAAACTGGCAACAACCGGGAACTTGTGGAATCGCATTACATAAATTCTATAGCATATATCCACGGTAAACGGTAAGGCGACTTTACATAACGCTCAAGATGTGACACGCACACTAATGCAAAAATGTACAGAGAAGAGGGGATTTCTGGAGATACGCAGCAAGAAATTCTGTTTTTGTGTCCCTGTGCAATGTTGAGCTGGTTCCCACTAGGTTTTAACGGGACGATAATGTGTCGTCACGACCAAGCGGGAACCGACTCTAAGAATACTTTTCCGAACATTATCTAATAATATCGTCTTTGTTTTTATGTTACTCATATAAACTGGCCATTAATTTCTTTTAAATTTCAAATTCGCTCCCAACATCAAATGCCAGACCCTTTTGACTCATTATCTATTGTTTTTAATCGCTAAGGTGCCACCCGCAAATTATAAAAATTTTAAGAGTTCTTCATAGTGTTTATCTAATCGACTATTGTGTAATTTTATTTAAATAAAATGTTGGTACGCTTATATGCATAGCTTTACGCTATTAAATATAAAACATATTAATAGATGTATTGTTTACATTTACAAATGAATTTCTATTTATTCATCTAATGAGCAACATTACAATGGGACCGTTAATTTCTGAGTTGTGCGGAAGACAACAGAAAATTAAGTTTTTTTTTGGTGGGGTTTCCGTTTTGTCGTAGCCCTTAAAAATATGATAATTTAATTGACTTTTTAAAAATTGTAATGACTAAAGCTTCTATGTTAGTATACCTACTGTTTATATTATTATATTATGATAAATGCGTCTGGATTTGTATGTCAAGCGATGTGACATTGCTTCACATTTCACATTTGCCACTAAACCTCTTGTGAAGCGACATTAACGAAATTAACATGTATTGTTCTCGAAATAAGATATTTACTTAGATAGAAATGTTTTGGGGTTTCCGTGACGGTATTTTTTAATCAAATACTTGGGTTTTGTGTTTTTGTTCAAAGGTGTTCACTTTACAACCCCAATTTGAATGTTTAACAAACCCCTTTATTGTGTATCACGTTTTTAATAATTTCTTATTGGAGAATGGTTTAAATACTATACCTACTCGAGAGGGAGACGTGAGGGGTGTTCCACACGCCGCGTTCTCAATATAGGACTAATATTAATTACGGTGTTTGTAATGGATTAAACGTCGGCTATATTGTATTATGATTTGTAGCAGCCTATAACGTCTCACTGCAAGGGACAGGCCTCCTCTAGTGAATCACGGGTTGATTTCGGGCCGTAATCTACCAGGCTGGCCCAATGCGGATTGGCGGATCAGATACTCCAGGTTTTTTTTTAATTTCACGATCACACGAATGTTAGTCGAGATAGATACCAGTAAGCCTTCACCGCTCTATTTTAGCAACCATTTAATTCTCTTAATTCTCTTAATTAACCTCTTTTAATTCCAACCATTGTTAGGTACTTTATTACTTAGATAAAGATATCTTTTATTATCGCTATTGTCTTATCTTCATATATTTAATTGTGAAGTTGATTTCCTAAATGCAATAAAAAATAGTTGTATTTTCTATTATTTTACTGCATAGCCTATACGCTCTCTTCTCTTCTTCTAAGTCATTTCACCATCCGTTAACACTTTCGTATAATCGTTTCTGCATATCTTAGTTAAATTTAACTAACATTAAAATTATTACGATAGAGTTTGGTGTAATAATCCTCTATGTGGATTCACGCAGTGATATCCTACGCTATCTAAGGGCGACGAAAGCATAGTAATATCTATTGTCGACGGTGACGTCACGAGTTCAAATCCTCAGGTTTTAGCACAGAGTTACATTTTAAGTACCTATGGATTAAAAAATATCACTAGTTCGGCGGTGTAAGAAGACATCACGAGGAAAGCAGCATGCTCCAGAGAGTAGCACCAATTCGCACTGGGCTCGGGTCCCACCTAAAATGACCTAAATGACTAGGGCACGCCTGTGCCCAACAGTGGGACGTTAAAAAAGCTGAAATCAATTTGATCCATTAGATGGATGTTACACATGCCTTTTTAGAATTCTCTGACATAAGAAAAAATTCTGACTGGCCACTCGTTATAAATCTTTTTTTGACACGTGTGACGTATTAAAACAATTCTTTGTTCACTCAACAATCCGAACAAGGAAATGTTTCGGCAACAAACAAGAAATAAGTTCTAAACTAACCGAAATCAAGTCGGACCCGTGTTGAAGACTGGGAAGTTGTAAACTGGATGAAACAGGAAAAGTTTGTAGCACTGACCTCACCAAGGTTCCTCAAGGTTGAAGTTCGCACTTGTGTTGTATTTGCTTTTATGGGGCTGATAACGTTTAGACAGGTACGAAGTGAGACTTACATTATTTAATAGATACATAGATAAATTTTTTATTGCATCAAAATGTGTGTACAAAGGCGAACTTAATTTAATGAATGAATGAATACTTCATTTCACATACACAACACTACAATATTCACATTTGCATTTATACCAAATACATAATTTAGATATTTTATACACATTTAAGTTTTTATAATAAAATTGAAGACTCTTCAGTATGATGTCAAAAGGTTAACCTATAATGAAAGGTCGAAATGTTATTATCTTCTATATAAATAAAAATTAAATGCTGTTCATTGGTAAGCACATCACTTGAGAACGGCTGGACCGATTTGGCTATTTTTTTTTATAAATGTTCGTAATAGTCCGAGTAAGGTTTTTAGGGAAATAAAAATTGAAAAATTCGGGAAAACTGAAAGAGCTTTTTTCTATGGGATTTTTGTATGAACTTATTGAAATTATTGTATTATTAAAATTTGGACAGGACAACGTCTGTCGGCTCAGCTAGTTGTCAATAAATAATCGACGAGCGTTTGCTGTCATTTATATGGTCGAGTCATCGATGAAAGATATTTTTGCTACAGGCAAAAGATCGACACAGAATGTGAGAGAGAATTCAAAACATTCATTCAAACATTTTGGGAGGGAGAGGGTGCACACTGCAATCCCACAGCCGCTGGGAGCACATGACTGGCTAAGTTATCGTTCTCTCAAATGCGCTCCGCAATTTACCTATCCACAAATTTGTTATATCCCATATACCTATATACATATACACTTTCAAACTGATAATAAACTTGCATTCAGATTTTTTTTTGAACTTCATACTTATTATTAAGACTTCATACGAAATTTTCTAAGAACTAAATTTCAATTCAAATTACAAAAATAGACAATTTAATACTTATGTATACTAATATAATAAAGAGGTAAAATTGTGTGTTTATAGGTATGGGGGGGGGGGTAATCTCTGGAACTACTGAACCGATTTCAAAATTTTTTTCACAAATAGGAAGCTACATTATCCGTGTTGAAATTTTGAATATATAGGTAATTTTGAAAAAAAAAAAACTTATAAACCGAAGCGAAGTGAGGGCGGGTCGCTAGTGCACAATATATTCCGTTGCACTAATGAGACTGCAATATCTTTATTAATGCTAAAGCTTACATTAGCAAACACGCGTCCTATAAATTGAGATGCGGTTTTCCGAACACCGATACAATTACGTTACGGCGCAGTAACCTGATGACGTCACGCGATATTGCCTAATGCACTGGAATTTCACGAGTGAGATGAGCTCAGCCACGCGAGTGTAGGGAGAGCAGATATATTAAGCAATTACGCTATCTAAGTGCTTATATCGTATGTTATATCGGCAGATGCATAAGTGTTCTTGTGTATATTCGTATACAGGGTTTAAAGGCTTGTATTTCAACGAGCAGTAAAAATTAGTATTTTGTGGATTATGATAAGCAAATCATGATCAACAAAATGATAATGATTTAGGAGGGGGAGGGTGCACATTGCAATCCAACAGCTGCTGGGTGCACTCGACTGGCCTCGTTACTTCTCTCTCACAGAAAGTCTTCTGAAATGTACTAACCAACGTACCAACTGAATTAGCCACTTTATCTTATTCCTCAATGTACGTACGTGTTTCGGTAGTGAGTGAGATATGCCAGAGCCCATTCCCATTTTAATCTATACCTCCTCATTTTCCCAACCCTTCCTCCAAATCTATTCCTACATCTTCAAAGGCAATCAGCGCATTCGGAGGCGTGCCAACGTTTTTCACTCTGAACTGGCGTTGGTATGTCCATGGGCGACAGTATCCACTTACCACCGGGTGGACTGTTTACTCGTATGCCCCCTTCTTCCTATAAAAAAACAAAACTAACTATTTTTGAGTAATTGAATAATTAAGTAATTAGTAATACATAATTTTAAATTATTGAGAATGTCATCACAAAGTGGATGGAGTCCTGTGAAGCGGGAGCACTGTTTTTTTATAGTCTCTAGAGAACCTGAACTTAGCCTTTAAATTTACTACCATCGATTTGCTGCTCATTCAGCATTGTTTGCTTCTCATTCAGTATTGTTTGCTGCTCATTCAGTATAGTTTGCTGATCATTCAGTATTTTTTGCAGCTCAATTATTTCTCTGTGCCCTCTAAAACTAAATTTCATTCGTCAAAAGCAATTATTTTTTTCTATGACTGAGCTAGTGATAATTTTAAAACTCCGTGCTCAAATAAAAACTCAGTCGTACTGGTCGAGGATTGAATTCACAACTTCACTAACGGGAGTCGAGAATAGATACCCCTAGACTATTAATTAAATACTTGTCAGTAATTTGGCAAAAATCTACAGCATGTGTACCCACTAATCAGCTCTGCACCTTCGTGATGGATTACAACCTGAAACTATCTAATGCTGTGAAGCATGATCTAATGAAGGCCTGTGGCCTGCAGTAGGACTTAGTGACATTTGATACTCATTAACTTTACTTAGCGACATTATATGTTCACGCCAAGTCGCTTATTGTCATTTTTATTTTTCTACCGCTTATAATGCGCACCAATTTTTCTAGCTGCACGTGCACCCAACTTAAAAGCGTGAGACCGCTATGTAGTCTATGATTTGCTCTCGCCGCCGCCGGTTGCGGTTGCGAGGAAGCCGCGTGGTCGTGGGCCCGTCCATGGCTGTAACTCCGCGAGTCTATGACGAAACCTCGTATCTGCTGGTCGTGTACTGGTTCCGAAGGAAACCGCGTGGTGTAGTCGGAATCGGCGTCGGGAATCATTAAGTGGTTTCTGACATAGTGCTAAGCTGAACACCCTTTCGGTGCGGCGAGCGCTGCGACAGGCCGAATTGTCAAATTAGTTTTATTATTCTCTGTCCTTGTTCTGTCTACTAATTCTTGTGTACCGATACTGTGCCGTGCTGAAACAAATGTTCTTTCTTTCTTTCAATGGAGAGACATATGCTGGTGGTATGGTGGTATGGACATTATAAAGTTAGAAATGAAACGTTGTATGTTCTAGAAGCATCGTTACTATGGTTCTTTATTAAATTCTTCAAAATATTTTTAGTGCTTCTTTCGAAATAATGGTGTATCAACGTAAATGAATGACAGTTGTTCCCGATTCTCGCCATAAACATATTGTTGTAATAAAAGCAAATGTGGCACAGACATTCCGAGTTATGATACAGCCATGCGAATTTGAAGGTTCAAGCGCATCAGAGCGGTAGCAGTATTGTTGGAAAGCGCGAACTACTGGGTGTAGTACATATTGTACTGTACTATATACTGTACTAGAGTGTACTGTACTTTATACTGTACTAGCGTGTACCTACTGTACTAGAGTGTACTGTACTATATACTGTATTAGAGTGTACTGTACTATATACTATTTCAGAGTATTTTGTAGCCAAAGTACTAAGTTTAATAAAACAAATGCCGTTGCCCGCGACTTCGTTCGCTATTGGCCATGTTTCAATGAAATGGGTACAGCCGTTTCGACGTAATTTAGTAACAAACATCTGAACTTTTACTTGAAAGTGGGGTTTAAAAAAATACGAGTGTTTACAAAAAGAAACAAGTATTATTATTATTTATGGCGCCGTTATTATTTAGTTATTTATTATTTTTCACAGAAATGCAGTTCTATGTAAAAATATTTGTTACAAAGAACCGAAAGCTATTGGCCTTAATCGGATCGCACTAAATATACCTAAGAGTATTTAATATCGTTATCAATATCAGACTCAATATTCTGCAAGAAACAGGGATAGTTTTTTTTTTATAATATGTGGATAAAAATTAAACATAAAGAGATATTGTCATAATTTTTTGGCTGCAACTCCTCCATTTATTCATCAAATCTATTTTTCACACTTATTTCAATTTAGACTATCAGAGTACTAAATTAAAAAAAAAATTATTGCAACGTAACATTTTCTTCGACCGCTCTAATGCGTACAAAGCCTTACTATCGTAGGAGATCACATTTATATGAAGGTAGAATGATGCAATTATGCTAGATGTGATAGCGACATCTACCGTAATGACGCGACGTTTGTGGTGTGTTTGTTTCGTTGCGTTGTATCCTGAAAACTGGGACAATAGAAATGGGAGAATTTGCGCAAAATAAACACGGTTGCGAGAATGCATTTATGATTGTAGACTTTCTGTGTTGTATGAAGTACATATCTGTACATTTCGTATTTCTCTCTAAAGTGATATTTGTTGAATTGAGTATAATTAATTAATTTGTGTGTGCTAATGTGCAATATTTTTTGTATAACCATTTTTATGTCAAATTGACTTTTTTCTTTCTTCTTTAGTTACCATTTAATAATAATAATAATTTCTTTATTTTGCACACTTTCCATAGATATTGTTAGTAAGTTACAACTTAAGCTAGTGTTAGTAGGTACTTAATACAGTGATTCCCAAAGCTATACGAACCACGACTCGCCTAAAAAAATGACAAAGTTCAGGACCCACCCTACGCCTTACGTGAAAATAGCAGTCTGTCGCTGCTGCAGCATGTTCTCGTTTACATAGCGTATATGTGAAGGGTTGTACAATTAAGAAAATACGAGAAAATCGATATCTGGTGATAATCGAAATTTTTAATAAGTAAAAATAAGATAAATCAGAACACTATACTTCAACTTATATAAGATTTTTTTTTCGGAGCCCACCCAATATTCGCTTGCGACCAACCATACTTTGGGAAACACTGACTTAATATTAAACTATACCTACAACTAGCTCCATCCACTGCGTCTGGAAGGGACAGTCGGCCTTATCATAATCGTCCTTAGGATGCTATTGTCGCCCCCCCCTCACTCTGCTCATCCATTGTAATTGTATTAAAATTATCGTACATAATCAATTATTTTGACGATATTTTTACGTGTCTCAATTAATATAAGCAACTTAACACAGACAGGTAATTAAGAACTGAACGGGACACTTAAACCTCCAAAAATCAGTCTTTTCTCTCAAAGGATTGAGTCACAGTCACAAACAGTATTGGTAGATCGATTTACACGCAAAGCCAACATTTACTATTTTACATTCGAGCTTTTACAGTAACATACAGTTAGAGCTTTTACAGTACCTACGTCTTCAAAACTAATATATTTCAAAGTCAGAAGTCAGATGGGTGACAACCCTAACTGAGAATACTTAATATGGAAGCGCCTTTCAATTAAAACCTCCCATATTTCGGCGTATTCATGCGGACCGAAATATACACGTATGTAGTTATATAGAGAGTTTTGTGTTTAACGCTTAGTAGAAGTAAGTACTAAGGGAAAACTCACTACAGTTTCACCTTAATCTCTACACAGATCGGATGGGCTTTGATCCAAATTTACAGACCACAAACAGGAACCGCTAATTATTTCAATAATTATTATTAAACGTCAAAGAACAATACGTCTAGTTGTGGAATGAACTGCCAGCTGGGGGTTTCCCTTTACGCAACGACATGGGGCTTTTCTGGAGCGCTGTGAACATGATTCTGCAAGTTCGCTAGCGCATCCGTATGCCCCCTGGTGTTATAGATGTCCATGGGCAACGGTGACCACTTACCATCATATGGCCCGCCCGTTCGTCGGCCATCTACTCTATAAAAATGTTGCGTGCCATAGTAGTCTCCGCAGCGTATCGCAGGCAGCCGCGTGGCAAATTCAAATCAGGTTGCGTAGGAAATTAAAACGTCATGACCATTAAGTCACTTCACAACTCGCAAATTGTTTTAACTTTCCCCATTAAACGGGGAAGTTCGGGAGCGTTAGGTCGCTTACAGACCTCGCGAACTTCACACCACACTCAGAGGCTCTTACTTGCATTTTCTGTGTACTGGAAACAAGAGATATGAGATCCTCCAACTCATATTTGTGTAATAATATGTAATAATTTATGTATAAATAGTTTAAAGCTTATAATATAAATTATGTATGTGTATGAGTATGTATAATTATGTATGACAATTACCAAGCCAATTACGAACTGCAATGCAATGTAACCAGTCCTTTCAGAATCCACTGCAGGACATGGGCCTCCTGTATGCACATTGTCTTGTGCATGGGGGATACATGGCATTTCTTTTTTTTTAAATTTTGCACATACCGTATTATATTAGACAATATTATAATTCATACCTACGATAATATGATTTTTATAATACTTATATTCTCTTAAATCGATAACTTACAATATTAAATTCTCAAAGTTTGCATTGGTTTTAAAATGGTAAGTTCATACGGAGCCTTATCCAACTTATTGCTTCAAAGATTGCGTGGAATATTTTTCAAAGCGCGCCGTTAATTTCGGCGTTTATGCCTCGGTGCGCCTCGCGTATTGTTGCCGATATTTGGCCTATATTTGAGGTTAACGTTGCCTCAAGGGCAATGTTTCAATTGTTTGTGTATTAATTTTGATTTTTAATAAGAAAAAAAGAGTTTAAAAATCAGTTATTCCTGTTTTAGATTAAAATTGGCAGGTAGCACATGTTTTTTTTTTACTACGTATAAGGCAATTGTGCAATTAGCACATTATGCCGGTGTTTTGTTAGTTAAACCAGTGTTACACTGAAAATCTCAGGCTGTGAAAGATTTTTTGTGTTTTTAAGAAAGGCATCAGGTAGAGAATTCGAAGCTGAAGCCAATGATATATATAAATCACATTATCAAAACTTGTCAGTTAAATCCTTTTTTCCATTTACTCCTTTAATTGAAAAATCGGTATTCTAGCTACTCATCTGTACAGGTCTTTGTTTGAACTCACGATTTCACGAATGACGAATCACTTTTGTGTTAAAAATATTTAGAAAATGCGTGAAGACTCAATTAAAGCTTATGACTTGGCATATGCACGCGAGTACAAAATCACATCGGTATTACGTTGAGCCTCGGAAGCAGGAATTTCCTCGCGAAGGAGAATTGCGGAAATTAAGACGTTCGACGTTCGTGCAAGGTTACGTCGGGCGCAAAACCGGTAAAGCTTATATGCAATTTTGTGAAACCATTTTGTAGAACTTCAGAAATGGTATGCTTTTACTAATTTTTGAAAAAGTAGTAATATTTTTGGAGTACCAAATTAATTTATTTGTACTAAATACACGTATTACTATAATAATTGTTACGAGCTTTGAATCCCAAAGTAGAAAAAAACTGTATCTCAGGAGGCTATTGGCCCCTAAGATGCAGATTTTTGGTCTATTGGTCCTATTTTAAAGTAAATTGAATTTTTAAATATGCACTTCTAATATATTTCGTGACAATATATAAGAAATGTTACACTTCTTATAATAGTCATTACATACTCGTATATTTTTAATATTTTACTTTATATTCTTTATATAAATTCATCAAGTTGTTTGCAGTAGTTCCAGACATATCTTCAATTTTTGTGCGTGTGTTTGTGTGTGACGTGTTTATGTTTGTGGTTCTGTGTGTGTTTGCGGTAATGTGTGAGAGAGAGGATGTGCGTGTGTGACAGGGTGTGAGCGCATGTGTCTGTCGTACGCTTACCTTCTTTATAAGAGTCCTGTCTTCAAACCTAACAGAGGACCGTGTGTGGTGGCGTGCCATGGGAGAGGATGTGGTGAGCATTGGCTGATGGTATGATATGGTTATTTATTCAAGAAATACTCGTCTGATACTCCCTCGCAAGGCCACCATCATCGACCACGATCAGACATGATGGATTGTAATGTACATCAGACAGAAATAACTGTAGGTACACTAAACACCCACATTGTGGAGCTGCGAGGGAGCATACTCCATCGCATCGCTACCTCAATACTTATACTTGCCTTACATGTTATAGTTATTACAATTACATTTGCTACTGTTTTCAGATTTCAATCAATGTACGTTTAACGTACATTACAATCCATCATATCTGATCACGATCTGTGATGGTGGCGCTGCGAGGGAGTATCACACAAAGTTTCTGTATCGCCATAATCAAATTATTGAGCCAATCATTCTTGTTAACTAGAAGAGTTCAACAATAGAAGTTCTTTGAAATTAGATTAAAGCGAAACAAGGCCAAGTCACTCGAGCTAAACGAAAGGAAGAACATTTTTATGTAAAATGTTCCAAGATGTAATCAAAGAAGAAAGCATGAAAATATACGGACATAGATACGAAACTGCCCAATCATATTTCACTGTGGGCACTGTCCTGAAATTTTGCCAAATGAATCTCCGCCTGTGAAAGTACATATCTAGCGAACGTTTTCGTTTCGTTAACAAAATCGCTGAATAAAATGGTTAGGGGGCGTCCAAATCGGTCGGTTGGACCGCAGGAAAACAAACTTGGACACGTTTTATAGATTTTATAATCGGTCAATGTTGGAACAAATCCAAACGGGACAGCATTCGTAGAAAGTGGTCTAAGGAAGTGAAGAGAATGTAGCGAAGTTACACAATAAAAATAAGAGAAATAACCATGTAAGATTTTTGTAAATACAAATAGAAACGACATTTCTGCAGATTGCAGGGTTTCATAACCGAAGATCCAAATTGTGAACGTAACAGCGTTTGTTTTTCCTTCGTCTGTCTTATTAATACAGATTTATAAAAAAATGAGATAAAGACTTGAATATTAATTTAATTATTAACATAATTTACATAATAATTAATCAAGTTTTTGACCTTCGCTCAAATTGTGAGAAATCCATCTAGCACAAAGCCTCCTTATCCGTTAGTGATCGTTTAAAATAGTTTGAATTTAACTCATAATAATATCTAATGATGCCCGTATCTGCTGATATGTCGTTCGTTTGACTGCTTCAATCGTGAGTGCGAGTCACTCAGTTTTGATGTTTTCCTCCATCACCGCCGTCGCAGGACGCCCTTCTCTAACATCTTCACAGAAGTGGGTACGATCACGTTCAAATCCACTGAATCAGTTACAAACAGTGGCATTTTATGGGGTTTCATCACTAAATGCTTTCATAACATTTGTTTCTGGTTTAGACCTCAACGAAAGTCATAAAAAATCATTGAACTGAAATGTTCCCTTGTTAAATTAATTTTTCCGCAAAAAAAATGACAGCTTTGAAAATTTAATATCTACCGTATTGTAAAAACATAAGTTGCTACATAAATGCAGAACACCGTCCAAATATGAGAGAAACGAGAAGATAATGTTGAGGCTGGAAGCGAGCGCATCCTTGAGGTACTTCATACTCACGCTACTTTTACAGATGTTAAAAATCTTTTACAGCTGTTTAGTCTACGCGAGTGAAGATGCGAGCGAGTAGAAGTTATCAGGCTAGGACTGACAAGATATGTAACGCGCAACGTTACAGAGGGATTAAACACATGATATTCATAGAAACATTTCTAACTTTTTATTTAAAAAATAAGCATTATAAAGAAGTAATATTGCAGATTTTACAGCATAGGGACATTTACAATCATGATGCGGACTCCTTGTCGCCACCTTTTTTAACATCCATCATTTGAATTTGTGCAAAATTGTTTTACTCACGGGCACAACACTATTAACTCACTGCGAGTTGGTGGTACGGTAGGGACTAAAAAATACACACCGAACCACCAGTGGTTTGGTTAGTCGAACTGTGGGTGCGCAGCGTCATGTACCGATTATTATAAATATTTTTTAGATATAAATCATTTTTCTCGCATAAACTCTTCTCTATCCAGTATTCCACCTCAACAATGATTCACTGAGTTTTCTATTTTAGACTTCGCGTGTATTCTTATATTATCAGCATTAAGTAGATTTAGCACGTCGGTAACTACTTTCTTTCAACTTACACCAAACACCAATCTGCCGGTTTCTCTTGCCAAGAGGCTGAAAACTTTGCCAGAGTTCGGCCGAGGGACTGTTTTATTTTGTTTCCCGTATTTTGATGTGATTTGAATTTAATTCTCCCTTTATTTCGCTCAGATCTTTTTGTTTCCATAGTTCGATGCTTATATGAATTTAAATATTGTGAAACGTGGAGTGAATACGATAATATATGCCTTAAAGCTTTCTGTACATTAGACTTTTAAATAGACAAGGGCTAAGACAAGGGCTTAGAAAAAGCCAGTTTCAACAAAAATATTACTTGGTAAATAATGCACACGAAATTTAGATAAGTTTATACATTTTTTAAACTTGAATTTATGTAGGCTCCATGAGCTTAGCGTTATTTTTCAAAGTAAAAACGTTGTAAAGTGAAATGTATATATAATGATTTATGTCTATTCAGAGATAAATCATTGTTTATTTCAATTCATAAACTTAATTATTAACCGTCGTATATACCGGCATCCAGGCTTCTCTAATCCAGATCGTAATCCAGACAGTAGCGGTAAGAAAAGTCTTCAAAAAGATTACATGCGCTACGGAAATACTTTATTTCAGAATGTATTATCCGGCATCCCGTAGCACCGCTACGTGTAGCGTAGCGGTGCCATACCGAGTACCGTGAAAGAAAAAACATGAAATTATTTTAAATGTAGGTATAATATAATCACATATACCTGTAATGCATTGCTTTGATAAGGTTGAATTTAGTTTAGCGGGGTAAGAAAACAACTGTGTACGTGTGCACTCTATGATGGTTTATTGCAACTGAACTCGTCTAGCATTGTGCCGACGTTTATAAGAATGAAATACAAAAAAAGTGTATCAATTACTGCCAATACAAATTAACTTAAAAATTTGAACAACACTTAATTTCACCTTAGACACACGAAGCATCGCTACGGAAACGCTACGTGTCGTTTTACTCTCCGTAGCAGCCGTAGCCGCTCGTAGCCGTAGCCTTGATACACCGTAGTCACAACTCGTAGCCGTGATACACCGTGCGTAGCGGACGCACGGTGTATCACGGCTACGAGTTGTAACGCCACCATACCTATGAGAAATCATTGCAGTGTTTCCTGGCACACTGCCAAGTAGTCATTTTCAATTTTTCAATTCTATTTTTTATGAATTGAACAATATTATTTTGATGCGATAAAAAATCGTTTTGGAAGAAAATTTTCCAGGTCAATTCGTTTGTCGCAGATTTTCGTTCCTGTTAACTTGTTAGTGGATACTGCATCTTTAAGACTGCAATATAGTGGTGGGCGTATTTTTTTGTATTCATTTTAGGACGCAAATTCACGACATTGTTTCAAGTAATAGTAAAATAATTATATGAAAGACAAACCACTAAGCTTTCGCCATCGTGTTTTTATTTATATTCAAAGAACAATACATGATATTTTGTGTACTTTTTGCCCTTAAACCTGGAAGGTTTGTGTTGGCATTCCACATTCGTATTCCAAACTAGTTATAAATGATAAAATTAAGTGACGGACTGGTTTTTATTATTACGTAGTTAAAAAAATAAAAATAAAATAAAATTATATAAACGGAGTTTGCCTTTATAAATGGAGTTTATAAAGTTCTAAGTATAAATATCGGTGTCCGAATTCGTTTAACTTTATTTCAAAGAATATTTTAAAGTCTGTATACGAATTAGGAGCTGACTTTAAAGTGATTTATACATTCCGAAAAGCGGATCACCTTACGTTCAGTCAGTTTTATAGTTACAAGCGATTATAGTTTGAAAAAAGTACCATACCATATCATCAGGCGCAAAACACATAGAAATGGCGTTTGGCGCTGGCGTGGCTCGGGCGTGGTGCAGACATGGCACACGTGCCATGTGGCCGCCCACGCCACGCCATTTCAGTATGTTTTAAATCGCGTCGCTTCCATATATTTTGTATGAAAATGAGAATGAATGGCCCGAGCCTCGCCAGCGTCAGACGCCATTTCCGTGTGTTTTACGCTTAAGTATCTTCATTGCTGGATTTACAAGGCTTACAAGGCTCGGCATCACACACGATGCTCGGCTCTTCTCATCCAACCACCACCAGCGAACTCATTAACATCATCAAATTGATAGATGCTTGTAAGCTACCACAGTACTAAGACACTACACACTCCTTTACTATACCATACCATCAGCCTGTCTCTCCACTGCTGGATATAGGCCTTTCCCAATTAGTTCCTTAAGTAGTCGGTTCACCGGGCCCACACTCCTTTGTGTCCACCAAAATAAAAAGTAGAGTACAAGTGAAAGAAGAGGCTAATGAAGGCTCCACCGCAACCTATCACTATCTTTTTTCTTTGTTATTCCACCGAGTCGTTACCGCAGCGTTGCCATCTTGAGTAATTACTTCGTTATTACGCCTCACCTACTTTGAGTCAAGTAACTAACTTTGCTTAGAGGTTGTTTAACGACTTTTAAGTCTTTTAATGAAATCTGCATTAGGAAGATAAGCCAATCACCAGTTTTATAAAAAGAAGATGGCGGAAAGCAGTCCGCCTAATAATAAGCGGGACGTTTTCCCTGTCGAGGCAGTTATGGAATTCTGTCAGTTCAATAGTGAACATAGTTCAATTCTCTGTCATTCTCTATCATTGAGCATAGAGAGAATCATAAGAGGATTGTAACATGCACATTGTCTTGTGCATAAGATACGAGTATGTATGACCTTAAAAGGCTACACTGGCCAAGTGGGTTGGCGAGTCCACTCTTTTAGAGGTGGTGTAGTTCCTCAGGGCTTGCGGTAGCGGCTCTGATATCCCTTAGTCGCCTTTTACGACACCCACGGGAAGAGATGAGGTGGGTCTATTCTATAGCCGGCCCACACCACAAGGCACACATAAACATAAAGCTTATATTAAGAGAATTATAACGTCGTTTTTACGATAACAAATACATTTCAAGGGGGAGAGTGCACGCTGCATTCCCACAGCCACTGGGCGTACTCGACTGGCCACGATACCCCTCTCTCACAGAAGATTATATTGAAATGCACTGCATTTCATACTTTATCGTATTTCCCCAATGTATGTACGTGTTTCGGTAGTGAGCAAGATATGTTAGAGCCCATTCCCATCCCATCCTATTCTATCTTTCCCCATTTTCCCAACCCTTTCTCCCAATTCATTATTTAATCCGCAAAGGTGGGCAGCGCATCCGAGGGCGTGCCACCCTTTGTCATTCTGGACTGATGTTGGCATGTATCGCGGATGTCTATCAACCACATACCATCAGGTGGACTGTATGCACGTCTACCGATTGTTTTCTTTAAAAAAAAAAACACGAATACAAATCTACGCTATAACTAGGCTTTTTTTTCGTCCACTGCTGCACATGGCCTTCCTCATGCACATTGTCTTGTACATGAGTGATGTTTAGCCTGAAAGCGCCACGCTAGGCTAGCAGGATGGCGACTCGACCCTTTTAGAGGTGGTGTAGTTCTTCAAGGCTCGTGGTAGCCGCTCTATCATCCCTTAGTCGGCGTGTGATGTAAGAAAGAGAGTATTCACATAATTACTAGTAATTTATTAGGACACCAAGTGTATATATAACCAAATGTTTTTCAACAACATTTAAACCTAAAACTTTGGCGGCTATTAAAATTCCATTTAGAATTATTAGTTTTACCGTCCTTTCACTTAAAACTTGAACGCCGACACGTTATGATAGTGTGGCGTGCAAAACTATTAGTGGGTCTGTTTCATAGTACCCACAGAATTATACCGGTATTGTTGACATTATGCGAAGTGAGGGTATGAGTAAATGTTTGTCGTGTAAAATAAGTTTCTCGGCTCAATTTATGGTAGTATCGAGTGAAATTGAAAGGGTATCTACACATTTGTTCGAATTGGTTATTTATTATCTTAATAAATGTATATCTAGGTTTCGCAGTGGAATGTTTCTTATTTCTATGGAAAGAAGGTGACAGACAAACAGACAGTCCGCCTGGTGGTAAGTAATGTGTGTTCGGAATGACAAACGTTGGCACGCCCCTAGGTGATAGAGGATTTCCGGATTGTATGGAAGATTAGATGGATTTGGAGAAAGGGTTGGGAGAAAGCGATTTTTTTATATAAACAGACAAGCAGTGTTTAACATTTAAGTACTCGTTGTCTACGCTACACTTACTTTAAACGTGGGCGGAACGCCTACTAGTGGACCAGCATCGATCACCGACCGAAAGTTTTTGTACACACATTTTAGGGAGATTTAAGAGAACCTATAGTTAAGTGATGAGGCAGAGTATGCATGAACTTGATTAATTAATATGCGACATCTATTGTAACCCGTAATTTAGTAAATAAATGAAGAATCTGCATCTGAAAAATGAGCGGCATCTGTTCAATTGTTCCAAAATTGTGATTGAGTAAAATTTAAAAAAATACGTAAAAAAATAATTTGCCGTCTTTTCATACATACTATATGATGGACAGACGTTATAAAGCTCTGTAGTTTTTGTCCAGTTTTCGGTTATTGATATTGGGAAAGTTATTGAATTGTTTTAAATTGCATTGCGAGAGAGTATCCAAAAAGTAAACCTGCCTTTCCAAAGACAGGTTATTTACTTTAATTATGTCTCTTTTGCATATATTAAATTGAGGAAACATTGATGGCTTTCTCCTTCAAACTAATACACACGTAATACTCGTCAAGTACGAAGTTAATGGCAACATAATTACTTATGGGTAATTTTCTATTCCCCCTTATAATACGGCGATTACTAAGTGAAGATTAAGCAGAGACTAACAAGACAGCTCTTGAGAAATTTGCAGCACAAGTATTAAGCATTCGAATTTCCTTAGCTTCACAGCATCTAATACAGCGTCTGAGTTTCCTGCGTTAAACTATGTCAATAAGTAGTTATAGAATCAGGGAAGCGAAACAATTCCGCTCGAAATCTTACTCGGTAGTTAACTGGAACTTGTGTTATAGGCGGTGGTACCTATTATAGTGGGGGGACAGTATGGAGACTTTGGTCGTATGGTATCGGCAGGTTTTTGGAATTGCACCATATCTTCCCGTGGATGTCGTAAAAGGCGACTAAGGGATATCAAAGACGCTACCACAAGCCCTGAGGTACTCGCCAATCCGCTAGGCCAGCGTGGCGTTTGAAGGCTATACACTTCTTATGCACAAGATCATGCGTATGGCGAGACCCACGTACTGCAGTGGGCGAAAAAAAGGGACTTTGATTTTGGAATATTTTTTCTCTTATAGTTTATTATAGCGTATTTTCTTTAAGTAATTTGATTTATTTACGTAGTTTATATAGTTTAATTTCATCCATCACATTAGACGGTTCAACTTTGAATTTAGGACATAAAGAGACGACATGGGGATTGAACAGGAGCACAGTGCGCTGACAATACGAGGCAACATGCTGCGCAGCTTTGCCCAGTCCTCAATAGAAGTAAAGATTTCATTTTTTAAAGCCTACTGTCAGTATTTTTACGCCGGCAGCCCGTGGACATGGTACTCGCAGCAATCGAGCTGCGTCATAAGGGTCCAATATAATAATGTCTTTAGGATACAGTTGAGGCTGTTGTCGTTTCTGTAGCGGATCAGGGATGTTTGCGTATTTCTGTTGTATAGAGCGCGGGGTAGGAACAACAGCATCATGAAGATGATCGCAGAGAGGTTTGCCTCCTCCATCGTTAATTTCCGAGTGGACGTGTTGACTTATCCTGGATGTGGTAGCGGCCGCACCCGGTGTGGTGTAGCTTTGAGTTGTATTTTTGTTATTAATATTTGATTTTGAAGTTTAGATTAGATAATTTACTAACATAGTCTGTAAGTAGTTATTAACAAATATGGATCTGTTTATCTGAAAAGAAATGTTTATTATCTATTTATTTTATGTGTACATAAAATATACCTTTCTTAAAATCTGTTCATAACTTCAATACATGTTCCATTTTGGACGCTCACATTTATTCATTAACCGAATGACGCCCGGAGTACGTGTAATAATTTTTTTTATAGAATAAATAATAAGGGCAGCAGACGAGCATACAGTTCACCTGCTACTGGTAAATCCACAGGTAAGTGGATACTGTCGTCCATAGATATCCGCGATACATGCCAACATTAGTCCAGAATGCCAAACGTTGGCACGCCCCCGGATGCGCTGACTAGCTTTGCAGATTAAGGAATGGATAGGGGAAATGAGGAGGGAGAGGATGGGATGGGAATGGGCTCTGGCGTATCTCACTCCCTACCGAAACACGTGCGTACATTGAGGAAA
Source organism: Sesia bembeciformis (assembly GCA_943735995.1). Taxonomy (NCBI): domain Eukaryota; kingdom Metazoa; phylum Arthropoda; class Insecta; order Lepidoptera; family Sesiidae; genus Sesia; species Sesia bembeciformis. Next base: position 13,503,033 of record OX031040.1, read on the forward strand.
TAGGATAAAGTAGGAAATGCAGTACATTTCAAGGTAGTCTTCTGTGAGAGAGGGGTAACGTGGCCAGTCGAGTGCACCTAGCGGCCGTGGGAATGCAGCATGCACTCTCACTCTATCAAATTGTTATCAACATTATGTTAATAACAATTATATTTCCTACTGTTAGTTTCATTACTAAGATTGCTGAAGTTACATTAAACTACGGTTCCGTTAACTGTTCTCTAACTAACGTAGTTAGCAAGTGAAGGGCTAGTGGGGCTCGTTACTATAATGCATGACGGAACATGTTGCTACATATCCACTTAGCACAGATTTCTTGTCAACTTTTTGTGATAACATATTCTTGATAATAATATTTATAAAAGTGAGGTTTAAGCTAAAATAAAGGTTAAGGTAAAGTGGGAGTTACTTTATATATTTATTTATTAATTTCGTACAACAACAAATATACAAACTTTTATCCTTATCAAATTATAGACATATTTTATAAAACACTAGCTGTTGCCCACGACTTCGTTCGCGTGATTTTCGAGTACTAATTCAGAAACCCTCGCGGGCATGCGTACGACAACTCACCAAAGTTTCATCGCAATCGGATGAATGGTATAGGAACGCGTATGGGACAAACAAAGGAACATTCATTTATATACGTTTGTAATTTCACAAAGTTGTACACAGTATTGTAGTTATAATCATGCAGAATATGTGAAACTGTCGTCATCCAGATCGCTCTAATATCAATACATTCTATAGAAATGGATTATTGTAAAAAACATTATTTCGAGCTAGTGCTATGTCAATACAAGTTGTTGTCGAGTTATTGTTGTGTGGTGTTGCAACGTTAGCTCAAATGCAGCAGCAATTCTCCAAAGAATACAAGCCAGGTATCTTCAGCTTCTTCAGGAATTTATTAGTAAGTAGGTAATCGTAAATAAAAAAATAATAATTAGGCGTTTTTTTTATATTTATATTTATACAACAAACATGACATGCGCAAACAAACACTTCACTAGCTGTGAGATATACAATATTTAATAATCGAATATTTACAGACAGTATTGATGCTGAAGGCTATATACAATGCAGTACGCAGGCACGTGATTACGGATAGCAAACAAGTCAAAGTGCACAGGCATTTGACTTCCGGAGCGAATTCGAAATTTAGGAAAGTAGATCGTAGAGGGAAAAGAATCGCAGAATCCCTTATCGAGGATTTTTATTAGCGGCCAGTTCTTGAGTACAGTACCAAACAGTCCGCTAAAAAAACAACAACGGTAAATAGAGAAGGTATTCTTACAATTTATTTGAAAAATGTCTTGTTCGGGTTTGATGATTTTACAAATGGTGGCCGTAAACAAAGGTGATACAGCTTCATACATCAAATAAATATATAGAGTTTGATTTATGGACAGTGTTTCTATTCGTTGTCCAGATTTTAAGTTTCCGCCTCCACCACATTTCTTACATATTTCCGTCATTTTTCCTGACTCCATTAAGGATAAAAGTATAATTTACAGTGTCCATTAGCTGCTGCGCGGTCGCCACATTGTCTCAGTGCATTGTTTGCTACGGAAAGACCCTTTTCTGTACAATAATTTTTCTTAAAGAAATCGAAGGAATAATATACAGCCTGTCTCTCTGTTTTTCTAAGTTTTTCACTGTGTGTTTTTCTTTTTTCTACTATATACAAGAGTAAAAGCGTTAAGTATATATATTGCCTTATTTTAAAAAAAATGACTAGTTTTGTCTAGACTAGAATTTGTGTCTATATATTTTGCCTGTTTGTCTGTTTATTACCGCATCACATAAAAACTACTGAACGGATTTTGATCGCGTTTTCACTTATGTATAGCTATATGTCCAGAGGGGATACTAGTGTACTACTAGTGTGGATATTAGAATATAAAAACCTGTGTATTTTCTCTGGAAAATTTCCAAACCTTTGCTTTTTATTTCTTTCGTAAAGTAGAAAGTATTTGTACACGGTCCGAAGACAATGTCACATTACATTTGATTGTTTGATGACTGAATGATGCTGCTTATATATTATGTTCGAAGACATAAGATATAGAAGCAATAGGAGTAGGGTAGGAGCTGTGAGATAGGAAGAACACGAATCTGGTATTTGGTGAATAATTTCAGCACTTTTTATGTGTGATCTTTTTCATAGATTTCATCTACATTTTATCTTTTTTATAGAAGACATGGCAGACGGGCGACCAAGATGGTATGTGGTTACCGACGCTAATAGACGTCTACAATATCAGGGGCGTGTGGGTGATTGCAGAATTCTATTCACAGCTTTGTTTACCAGAGACGGTTAAATACGCGGACGACGTATGATTACTTGGTTTTTTGAAAGAAAAAAAAGGCCGCACATGAGTATACTGTCCACCTGATGGTAAGTGGATACTGTCGTCCATAGACATCCGCGATACATGCCAACATCAGTTCAGAATGACAAACGTTGGCACGCCACCGGATCCGCTGCCTACCTTTGCAGATTAAGGAATGGATTGGGAAAATGGGGAGGGAGAGGATGGGATGGGAATGGGCTCTGCCATATCTCACTCACAACCGAAACACGTACTTACAGTATCGAAATAAGATAAAGTGGGAAATTCAGTACATTTCAAGGTAGTCTTCTGTGAGAGAGGGGTAACGTGGCCATTCGAGTGCGCCCAGCGGCTGTGGGAATGCACCATGCACTCTCCCCCTACTATTGACCTACGATTGACGACTACGATTGACCTACCAATGATGTCGTACTTAACGTACTTAGAACATATAAAAATATTCTATTCTACTATATTCTATTTTAGTATTATGTTATGACAAACAATGACATGTCATATTTTGCTGTGTATTTCCCTATGCTACTTGGGTTTTATTACAACATATTCATATTACGCCGACGCACGACCTCATGACCTTCTACAATTCATTTCGTTTTCAATAAACCAGAATCATTGAGAATATACCATTGTTTCCTCGTTTTTGCTGGCAAAAAGTAAGCCAAAATGGACAAGGTTTCGTCACAATACACTAAATAAATCAGTATGGCATATTTATGTGATGGGCGCAGCATGAACGAGGCACCCAGATGCACGCTGATTGATTGTTAATGTCACGCAAGACCTTGTATTTTGGATGTGGAGCTATCAATACGATTACAGTGTGATAGTTATATCTTCCTGATAAATTCATTCAAATTAATCCAATTATGACTCAAACAATGTTTGAGTCATAAATAAACTATTTATTTTATATGGAAGAAATGGCAGATACACGAACTTTCATAGACACCTGTTAAACCAAAAAGAGGTCTGGTACCCGCTGTCGGCCTTGCGAGATTTACTCGTACTGCTATTTAACCCTGTCAAACTACGAGTATATGCACCTTTAATTGTGTTAAATCGTTGTATTTTGTGTTTATATGTTATGTAGATCGATTATAGTGTTCATATTATAAGTTATTGGGTAGAAATCAAATTGTTAGTAAGTTTTTTTTTTTTGGGGTGCATGAGAAACGATAGCATTTTTATACAAAACTATCGACCCGCCCTCGCTTCGCTTCGGTTTATGTTTTTTTTTTTTTTTCAAAATTTCAAAATAAAATATAGCTTATATTGGACACGAATAATGTAGCTTCCTATCTGTAAATGAATTTTTGAAATCAGTTCAGTAGTTCCAGAGAATACCCCCAACATACCCACAAACAAACACACAATTTTACCTCTTTATTATATTAGTATAGATAATACAGAATATCATTGGAATTTCCTTGTCTTGTGGGACAGGAGCCCTTTGTATTTATTGTGTTTGTGTATGTAAGACGTATTCTCGCGTTTCTATGAAGCTTCCAAACTGGTTACTTCCACCTACTGCGCTTTCGTCCAATACCCGAACAATTACATTAAGTGTTTGGCCGGCTGCCCGCTCGCTAACATTATTTCGTTCTTGTCAGATTTTCCTAACGATAATTTGACTACGGCTAATTACGACGAATATTTTGTCGTGCAAGTCGGCAACTTGTGCAGCTTAATCCCGAAGTCGTTTTGTTTTGTTCAGAATAATTTTTCCCGGAGTAGAGAATATTTTTCTTTTTCTCATTTTAAAATTCTGAACAAAAGCTACATTTTTAAAAAATATTTATTGTGAAGTTGACTAAAATGACTAAGTGACTAAGTTTGCTAAGTGTTTGTTATATTGAATTTTGCTTGATCTATGACACAAAGTCACAATGAATCTATGAAATATAAGTAAACTAGCGAACCGCCCTCGCTTCGCTTCGGTTTCGTTAAAACTATATTAAACTATACGTATAAACCTTCCTCTTGAACCCCTCTATCTATTGATGAAAACCGCATTAATATCCGTTGCGTAGTTTAAAAGATCTAAGCGTACATACAGAGGGACAGACGGCGGGAAGCGACTTTGTTATACTATGTAAAGATAGAATGAAAGCGGTATTTACCACTTGTCTGCTTAGATATCACCGCTACCACAAGCCCCGTAGAACTACATCACCTCCAAAAGAATGGACTCGCCAACGCGCTCGGCAAGAGTGAAGTTTAAAGGCCATAAAATCATCATGCACAAGACAATGTGTATCAGGAGGCCAGCAGTGGATGATTACTGTAAGGAATAATAGTGTAAACAAATGAAAATTCAAATTCATTTTAATAATTACTTTGTAGTAAAATACATTGTTGTTTCCCGAAACTGTTTATTTGGCAATGCCCACATACCGACTGTGCCAATTAAGTTTGAATTAACTTCCCTTTATAACCCCTTCATTGGCATTGTTGTTGCATATTTGAGGATTTGAGAGAACAGTGAAATCGTAGTAGATTTAATTATATATTAATTATCTAAGATTTATTTATTTTAAAAGTTGGTACGATTCTATGAAAAGTCGTCGACGACGGCCAGAATAATACTTTACGGCTTTTTTTAAATGTATTATTTTGACCGATTTCTGTAGGTTTATATATAACGAGAAGTTATGAAATTTCACGGAAGACCAGCAAAATATATTACATTTCCCACTCTATCCTATTCCCCCATCGATTTGAGAATACATACTAGATATGTTATACAAGCATTCTAGGGCAGGCACGTTAAAGTCTAATAGTGTTCATGTTCATGCTCTCAAATTCTTTAATTCATATGATATTTGAAAATGGAACATTCTCATTACGTGGGACTTAAGTTTCAAATTAGACTTTTTAATGAATCCCTCGTCATCTGCTTCTTCTCCCTAGAGGTTGATAATCAGGTTTCTTTGATAAGTACCTATGATGTGTCGTCTAGTCTATCCTCATATCGATGTTCAAATGATCCTATTCTACCATCCTATTCTATTCGAACCTTATTTACCCAAATTTGCAAAAGTAAGCAGAGCGATCGAGGGTGTGCCAACGATTGTCATTCTGGACTGATATTGGCATATAGCGCTGATGCGCATGGGCGACAGTATCCACTCGTCCACCATCGGGTGGACTGTCTGCTCGCCTGTCACCTGCTGTACATAAATTATTATGGCTTGGCTAGTTTTTACAATTAAATTAAATATCTGCCTTTTCTTTAATTTATCGTTTTGTCGAAAGTATTTTTGAGAGTTTCTATCGTTATAATATTCCTTTCGCGTGGAGCGTCCACATTCATTACTACAATAGTTTTTAAACTCCGCAATACACGGGACCACCCCCGGAACGTTGGCGAGCGCACACGCCAACACCCGACAATTGCCAATTTTCCTTTTAATGCCTTTTTTTGCCAGCATTATTACCACTGCTATTATATTGTTGGCGACTGCCCCTTCCTTTCGTTTCCGCGTGAAACAAAGTTAGTTCCCCACCTCCGGTGGCGAGAATCCATTATACAATTTGGTTATTATTCCATTATACGGCCATTTTGCCCGTTGGCTTGTTCAGCTAAATTGGTAATGAAGGGAAAGAAGGTATAGTTAAGGGTTTTATGAGTATTAAATTATCTGTAGCTCAGAGGTAAAGGGTTAATATTAGTTTATTACCCTACAGATTTTATTAAATTGAGATTTTTACTTTTATATTGCTCCAAATGTCTACTTTATTATATATTTATTTATCTTTATTAGGTTACCAACAGCTACAATATGAAAAAATATTATTATTAATTATGAACAGAACTAAAGCTAATGATAGGCGACCGACGTACAGTTTAATAACGTTATATTAACACCAAACAATTGAACATTGAACAATTTGAGGGGTTAGAACGCACGGCGCAATCCAAAAGCCGCTGGACGCGCTTGACTAGCCATGTCACCCCCCTCTCACAGAAGACTACCTTGAAATGTACTGCATTTACCACTTTATCTTATTTCGCTAATGTCAGTACGTGTTTCGGTAGTGAGTGAGATGTGCCAGAGCTCATTCCCATCTTATCCTTCCCCATTTTCCCAACCCATTCTCAAAATTTATTCCTATATCTCCAAAAGTAGGCAGCACATCCGGGAGGGTGTCAACGTTTGTCATTTTGGACTAATGTTGACATGTTTCGCGGATGGCTATGGGCGACAGTATCCACTTACCATCAGGTGGACAGTACGCCGCCTTCCTTCATAAAAAAAAAATATGAACATTAAACTATTATCATGTATCTATTATTATTTATTATAGGTGTTAATTAGAAAAATATAAAAGTGAATACATTGTGAGGCTGTAGTGTGTGCGTGTGCGTGTGCGTGTGCGTGCGCGTGCGATATTTTTTTATAATTTTCTTTTTGAAACTCAATTTGTATGGTATTTATGGTTAACTTTTATGGTAGAAAGAAATATATCTTACAATCAGTAGTTTTAAATATTTCTCAATAGGTACCCTAACCGTAATAACCGTAACAGGCCCTTTTAAGGTTTAGTGCTGGACATGGGCCTCCTCAAGCACATTGTCTCGTGCATGAGGGCTATATAGCCTTAAAACGCCACGCTGGCGTTTGAATACTCCACTCTTTTAGAGGTGGTGTAGTTCCACAGGGCTTGTGGTAGCGGCTTTGTTATCCTTTAGTCGCCTTTCACAACACCCACGGGAAGAGATGGGATGGGGTTATTCTAATGCCGGAATGACACCACACGACCTGACCTTAAATTAATTCACGTTTATACTGTAAAACGGAACACCGCACTAATTATTTTTATTCAACATGTAAAATTTCATTTCCCCAAATTTAATCAATTCCCCCTTCTTAGGAACTCCATGTTTTAGCCTGTAATCTATCATCTAATATATAAAAAATAATGTCTATTTGTTTGTCTTTTATGCGCTCCTAAACCATTCATCTGATTTCGATGAAACTTTGGTGAGTTGTTCTGCGCGCGCCCGCATTACAACGCATGCCGGGCGCAGGAAATTTTTAATAAAAAACAATTTGTTATTCATAATTTCCCAACCCAAGTTAATATTAACGTCAATCTAATCCACGAAATGGAAAAACTAAAAGGTTTGTTCATTAAGCAACTTAGTTCCCTAAGTTTTAATACCAATAAAAAACTTTTAAATACAAATTTGTACACGCAACGTCCCGCAAATTGACTGCAATATAAACTTTTTCACTATAGTGTTGTACGGAGAAACAAGAATTTTAACTAACCTGAAGTTTCTTTTTTATTGTGGCTAGGGTGGATTGGTTATATATACACATATATTATGAAATGCAATTCGAAATGACTTATCTTGCATTTTCTACAGTATTATACCATAAACTTGTGTATCTCAAATTCTGGATATATGCCTCTCAAAAGGACCACCACCACACACAGTCTTCTGCTCTACTCATTCAGCTACTATAGGCGACATTCTTCAAGTCGCCAGTCAACCTGGCCAGAGGCCGTCCCACGGAACGTTTGTCGGTCCTGCGACAGATATACCGTTATATTTCCTATTACCCTCAAATTTTAAATCTATTTCATTTCTATTTCCTTTTCAACCGAAATCCACTGATACATTTGCAAAAGGAGGCGGCGAATTTGAAAGTGCGCCGACGTTTTTTCATTCTTAACTGATGTTGATTTTATCTGTTTATCTCTGTTTAACTGTCTGTCTGTCTGTCCCCCCCCCCCCCCACCTTCATTTAATAAACTAATAATGGGTGGTAATAACCGCTCACTATCAGGTAGACTGTCTGTAGTATATTATTATAAAATACAGCTTCAAATACATTTTTAATACATAGTGGTTAGCTACTGTACGCTGAAAATTTAATGCGATTGAAACGTCTGTAACAAAGGCAATTAAAATGGCGTGAAAACCTTTAAATCTGATTTGAATAGTGAACTACGTGTAAATTATATCCGAGTCTAAAATTCTTTACTCTTTGTAGGTATAGCGATATAAAAGCAAGCAAAGTGTACTTACTATGTACATGTATACTCCATTGTAATTAATTGTAAATTACTGAGCTGCGAATAACTGATGAAAAAATAGTGTACATTGTACTTGTATCGTATTAAATGCATATAATTAAGGACTTTCATTTACCTGTTGTCTCTACTCAAAGTTTCAAACAAGAACTTTTGTTTAAAACCCAGAATTTATTTTCAAACATATTTAGAATTGAAATTTTTGACTTTGTTTTCAGATAAAAAAAATATTATCTATGATGAAAAATAATGACCTTTTACGTTATAAAAGTTGAAACAAGTAGTTATTTAATATAATCCTTTCTATTATACTACTTATGTAGCCAAATATAATACAATACAATAATAATTATTAATCTCGTGCAATTAAGTTGTAAATTATTGTAATTTTAAATACTTATATTGAAAAATACAAAGATTTTTTAAATTTAAATATTCAAAATATAAAAAAGTTTTCAACAAAAGTCCCCCCCCGCAGCGTTCCTCGCCGGATTCCCTCTAAAACAGGACAAATCCGGAGAAACTAGGCAGTCCTATTCTAGCATATCTTATTCACTCACGCAACACGATAGTACTTACCTAAATTACAAGGTGTTTTAGGAATAAAAATAAGAAATTATTAAAAAATATTGGGATTTATTCGTGGCTAGCCTCTTTTCATTCCTAAAGTTGAGCACCTAACATTTCCTAACCCACTTTATCACTCGCACAATGTCAAGTGATTCATAACGGTAGTTACGAGAAATTTTATGTAACCCACCGATAACTATGGTTGATGTGAATTCCGCTATTTTCTTACAAATTTTGCGATGTAATGACCGCCGGTTGCGAGTTAATGGCACTGAGATTCCGGAATGATCCGGTTATGGGCGGTTTGGTATTCATTCGTTCCGTCCTTTTCTCTAAACTGAGCTCTTGATGGGAATAAAAGGGAGAGATAATGTTATAGAATTTGAAGTTAAGTTACCGCATTACGCGCTTCGTGATGGTTTTATAGTACTGTGATGACGTGAAATAAAATATTATAACATAATCGAAAGATAAATTCGCGGATGTATTCGGAAAAGTTATCGTGTCGTATAATATGTCGTGTCGTCTAATGTAAGAATATGTAAAAAGAATAGGAATAGGGACGTCGAAACCGTGACAGTCCCAGGTTAAGATGGGTGGATGGAGTAGAGAGCTAAGGTCATGAGCCAAAGAAGAAACATCCAAGTTCCAGAATATGTAATGACATTCATAATTAATAGATATTCCAGCGAACAAAGAGTTTCGCAAATCACAGCACTTCATAGTATATTTATTTAAAAATATATATTCTTTTTAACACTGATGGGACGATGAAGCATGACGCTTACCGTCATGGCGCTTTTCCATACAAACGTATTCCCCTGTTTTCCCCAGAATTCTGACAATAGGACAATTATTTTTAATATGTTACAGGTTTCTACCATGGGCATGTTCCTATACGTATATTTCCTACTTGTGATCCTACATTTCCAAATCACATTTCCCTGTCGCAGCTCGTCTGGGAGAGATTGCATAATTGAAATAACACCTCCCATTGGTTTCCCATAGCTATGTGTGTTAATTAGTTTATTTGTCTATACAATAAAGATAATTATTATTATGTAATACATACATTTATGTCGCTAACTCACACTCATCTTTACACTTATGTTACTAAGTTTCTGATCGTAAAGATACTGACGTTCTCGTTTTTCATCTATAACGTTTGCTTTAACAAAAAGAAGGCAATATTCTAGAGCATTTTACAAATATCCTTACAATTTAAAAAATAATACCTAGAGTGCTCTCAGTCGACTGAGAAACGTTTAAACAAACAACCTCAGTTCCTATATATCATTCACTTTACAGTGTTTCTCTGGTGTTGGGGTTATTTTATGAGCAAAGAGCAAAAATAACTGTTATTAATGAGGTAGTTTTTCGATAAATAAATACTGCAGTAAGCGGTAAGATTGTAGGTTCTCCTCGTATACTCGTCGTTTAATACAGGCTTTACATGAAAATGATGAGCACCAAATGCATCTTTTTGGAGCATGCCGCGTTTGTCCAACTTTTCTTCAGGTGTGGCAGGAGTGCCAACCTTATTTATTTTGTTCATAAAAAATTATAGAAATGTGTAGGTTTAAATATAAATCACCCTGCACTCAATTAGAACTAAATTTCTATTATTACCATTAACACAAACTTGTCGTTTTCGCCAAAAAAGAAAGTTAAAATTTTGAAATGAAATCTCTGACTTTGTTATTTTAGCATAACCTCATGTTCGTAACGCGGACGGTGCGCGGCAGTGCGTAGACTGGTACTCCTACGTGTTCTATTTAATTCACTAAAAGTTAATTAGTATTTTACGGAACTTTAATTTCACCTTGTACATAGAGTGATTCCACGATGGCACTAAAACTATTAAAAAAAATGGGATGTATATGATAAAAATAAATAAATCTTAAAAGTAATCTTACAACTTAAAAGTATTCTCTAAAAGTAATTCAAATTTTAATTGTAAAATCATACTCCGTCGGCTTAATTTTACTGACCCTTTGAAATTTCATTTTTTGTGCTTGTTATTTTTTACTACACATACATATTACAAATTTGTATTACAATTGGCACACGTGGTCATGGGAGCGTTTGCCTTAGGTACCTCAATAAACGAGGCAAAAATTTTCATATACTCATTCGTGACATAAATACTTTTACAACGTGTGTACAACACTATTCCCAGCCAGTTTTAAAAAGAGTTTGTTGCTGCCTCCATATTTTTTACTTTTTCCGACAAAACAGTTCACCCTCTGGTAAAGAGACATATTTCTGTGTTTGCTACCAACTACTTACTGGCAGGGATTTACAGTCGTTTCGTTCTGCGATAGCTATTGTTGATTAATAGCTTTCCATTTGTAGGATAAGCCGTACAGAAAAAGAGATTCTTTTTACCACATTCTTATTATAAATTACGTATCAACTGAATATACTTTTTCATTCTTACTTACATTGCTATGGATGACTGAAGTTGCGTTATGAATCTATGACATAGAGCTGTATTGTGTCGAGATCTTTCGAGCTGCGCTAGTTATGTTTTTTCTGTGTTATATGCTATGAAATTGTTCGATATTTGCAATGTATAATTATGTCAATCAAGTTTACCATTTCTCCAAAACGGTATGTATCGGAACGCACTCAAATTGCGATGCCACGAGAGAGGATGTGATTTTTTTACAACAACAACGGCTTTTACAACAAATGTTTTACAACAACATTTTACAACAAATGTTAGAACATTTGTAGAACAGTTTGCATTGATTTTTTTTTTTTTGCAAAGTCGCTAGTTCAAGTGAGCCTGTATGTTTTAATTGTAAATCCTGTTTCAGTCCCATATCTCCAGAAAACCACCGGTGGTGAAGATTGTAAAATTTATAAGCAACCGCGCTGAAGACCCGACGAAGGTAGGATTCACACAGCAGATCGGTGAATGGTATACTTAATTTGGTTTGTTTAGGAGATCGAGTTTGCAATCCCCGTCGAATCTCTTGTATCAATCCAATGTATCAAGTCTACCCCAATGTGGCATGTAGCCACGGAAATAGATGCGTCGCGAAGCTGTGCTACATGCACATAGACGTATACATATGCTATGTACGTGCATCGGGATGCAACTTGATTTCACATTCCCTTACTCGGTGTTTTGCTCGGCTGCGCTGCATGGCATGTCAATAAAGTACTTTGCTCGACTATGGTGTGTTTACGACAGAGTATAGCTCGCATGAATGTAGCACTTTACGTTTCATGGCATGTTGTATATAATATATGGTAAGCGATGCGTAGTAATGACGAGCACAGAATAGCTCAGTGTCATGACCTCACCCTAACTCTGTCGGCAGTTTGTTCCACAACCAGCATAGCGGACGTTAGTGGACAAGCGAAGTTGAGTATTTGTTTGATAATTGTAAAAATTGTAGGCGTTTTGGCGTTTAATAGTGATAGTTTATTAAACTTCAAGGTGTTTTTCGTGCGTGGTGTTTGTGATAATTAAATAAAAACGTGGAACTGCGTTTTCCGTGTGCTTCCAACGATTCCTTTTCAGTCCTCAGTAAACCTACAATCGCTTTACTGACCGACTGCAGATTTGCTTCGAAGGGACTGGACATTGACAGGATACGTTTTACACTTTGAAATTGTTTATTACGAAGAAAATATGACACGGCAGAATGTGCTAATTGCACCATTGCCTTATATGAAAAAAAAAAAGTTGCTCAGTGAGCTAAGGAGATAACTACTAATTTGTTCGTAGATTCTTGATAGGATAAATGACCATAAAACGCCACGCTGATTAAGCGGGATGGCGAGTCCACTGTTTTTCCGGCGGTATAATTCCACAGGGTTTGTGGTAGCGGTTTTTTTATTCCTTATTCGCCTCTTAGGACACCCACGGTAATGATATTCTAAAGCCGGCCGACACCACATGGGCATGAATATATGAGTATGGTATATGAATAACTATGTCTCCTTAAGTTCTTCCATTTTGAATCGATGATTATACAATTTAATCCAACTCCGTAAATAATCAATTCAGTGAAATCTCTATTTATTTAACAATTTATTGTACACACTTAATCTTATTATAATATTATAAACGCGAAAGTTTGTGAGGATGTATGTATGGATGTTTGTTACTCTTTTACGCAAAAACTACTCAATGGATTTTAATGAAACTTTACAATAATATAGCTCATACATCAGAACAACACATAGGCTATAATTTATAAAGATATTGTGTAAATTGGCCAAAATATAACGATAAGTGTCAAAGTAAGTCGGAAAAAACTGCCATCTGCGAGCTATTTCTGCGTGCGCTGCAAAAACCGTAAGAGTTACACGAATATAATGTATGGTGGAAATGTTTCTGAAATTTTGAAAAAAGAAATTTAAAAAAAAACTTATAAAACGAAGCGAAGCGAGGGCGGGTCGCTAGGTATGAAATAAATAAAATAGTAGAAAAAAAAAGGTTTACAAAAGGTATATTTATCTCCCGCCGAGATTTCTTCCAGTAGACCTGGGAGTCTTCATACAAACTCGACGAATGGTGATCAAAGTTATTAAAGATGCGGATGAATAATTTATATGGAGAAACAAATATTTTTGCCTTTTCGCCTATTGGGTTTGCAAATCAAAGACGTTGTTAATGAACAAAGATTTATTCTAATAAGGAAATAACTGTAGGCCTATATTTGACCTTTTATTCGTTGATTACATTTTAGATTACGTTTTATTTTTGGATATGTTGTGCGATAATTTGAAATATTTTGTTCATAAAATGGTATTGATAGATATACTTTATTATACACTAAAGCCATACAGAAGAGACACGCGGCCTTATCGGTAAAGCGATTTCTTTCATCTTTGGGTGGTAAGGAGAAGTCTGTAAATGAAAAGATGTAAATGGTGCAATAAAGAAATAATGCCCCTATACATATAAATACATACATACATTTATGCAGAGATACACAAAAAAAACACAAGATAAAAAAAACAAGATACAGAAAGAATTAGGAACAATAAAAGATAAACAAAGATATAGAAAAAGATGTTGGGCGTAAGTTAATCTGCAAGATCGGCTACTTTTACGACTAAGAAAATTCAAAAGTGGGAGTCAACTAAAAAAAATTATAACGCATATAAAGCCAAATTCAAATGATACTATTACTTGAACGCCTTCAAGGCATTAAAACTCCTCCTTAAATGCCAATGGACCGTGTAGAGCGTTCCGTTTTTGTGTAAGCATGTGTAAACTGGTACCAAACTAATTCCGCCTGATAACACTTGCTTCCACAAATTGAGCGGTTACGTTCAGGTTTATGAAGTGACGAAAAGCGGAAAGATGTTCTACGATTTCCAGAATTTTGATTGACACACCATCGAATCGTTAAAACTCTGCTTTAAAAGTCAATATACCGTGAAAAGGGGTTCAGTTTTTGCATGAGTAAAGGTATATTTAAATCGACTTTTGAACGCACCCATTGTTTTTGTAAGTACGCGCAAGTATATAGGTATGAACCACATAATGGTGTTATACTCATACGAGTAAATTAATTACTAATTAATTATATTTAATGTAATAAAGTAATCTTGAAATACATATTAATTTTTAGTTAGACATAATGGTTTTATTAAAGTGATTGACATATTAAAATATTTTACACTATTTTTGTACAATCTTATACCTAGTCTAGCCATAAATATTGTTAAAAAGAAAACATTGGTATTTTATTTTTCAATTGTCAGTATATTAGAAGAATTTGTATTATTTTAGAATTAAATAGGTAACCACTGTAAAAATATAACGTTTATTCGAAATGGTCACCGTTAGCTTTTATAGAATCTTTCAAAATTTGCGGCAGTTTTTGATTGAAACATGCACCCTTTTTCATGGGAAAAATTTATGGAAATAATATTATCACGGCGTGTAGAGCATGCCATGCTCTATAAAATAGACCAGTAATTATAATCGAGAGGATTAATATCGGGACTAGATGACGGCCAGTCTTCAGATCGAAGTCGGGAATATTCCTTTCTAGCCACGGCCGCCTGTGTTGAGCGAGCCTTATGACCTGGTGCTGAGTCTTGTTGAAAGGACGATTCTTGGTTATGGAACAGGGTGTTGTTAGGAAGTTTTACGACCTTTTCGAGAATCGTATCTTGATACACTTGAGCCGACATTTTAATATAATACCTTTTTCACAAAAATATGGTTGAGTCACTCCTTGATAGCTAACACCCCACCATACCATTACTGAAGCCGCATAATGGCTACGTTGCACCCCGTTGACCAATTGAGCAGCTTCTCTAGAGTTATGGAGCATAAACTCGATCATTATGCTTGTTAAAATGTTCCTCAATGGTGAACATTTTCTCGTCCGTAAATAAGATTTGTCTGTGAGTTTACTTTGCGTACCTGCCGAAGAAGTGGTTTTGATTTGTCAACCGTATTTTGCTTTAAATGATCAGTTAAGAAATGACCAGTATGTCTTTTGGCCGTAGCAAATCCCAAATCATCTTTTAAAATACGTGACATGGTTCTGGGTGCTATATTCATTTCTCTGGATAAAATAATTTGCTTCGTTAATATTTTAATTTATTATATTAATATCAAAAATATTTTCATAATTAATAAGCACTCTCAAAACAAATTTCACGCGAAAATGACAGAGTTAGGCTAAACTCTAAACGTTACAATAAACGTAATTATTTGGAGCCCTAAATATCGTTTAATAACTACGAAAACTATTATCTTTTCAATCCAAGACGCGCTTTTACAATGTTACTTCGTGTGTCACTTTTCGTTTTTTAAAGATAATGATGTAGTTCTAGGTACTGAATACCGATACCGGATATTTGTAACGTAGTCTGAGTTAAATGTTAGAAGTGTATGAATTTACTAATTCTATTTCTTTTGTGTGATTTAATTAAGTGTAATATTAAGCTGTGTCAAAACCAGTAGGGTAATTTACGAATAAGATCCATAATTAAGATTTTTAAAACTGTATAACGGTCATTATTAAATCATTGCATCTTTTTTAAATATATCGGTAAACAATGGTATCACTGGCCGTAATCCCAATCTGTAATAGCGTCGTCATTTTGTGCCTGCAAAACAGTCAGTCAATCAGTCGTCCGTCGTTCGTGCTTGTATGTTCATACTATGTTACTTCATATAGAACATATGAACTGATTCATCAAAAATGATATTTTTGCTAAAAATATTTGTAAAATTTTCATGTTAATGAACTCAGAGTCGTGAACGGAACCCATTCGAATCTACCTAAAATCGCTTTGTTTCTCACTGTGTTCACACCTTACTTCTTACAGCACGACCCGCTCTTATCCACTTAGCGAAATGAGCGAAAGTGCTCAACGCTTTAAACATTTAACGCAAGTGAAGTGGAATTCATCAAGCGCTGTAATGATGATGTGTTCACGTGGAAAGTAAGGGCGTAGATTATTACAACAGAGTGCGTTTTATTTGCGGAAGTACATACCCACCTAATGTGAAGAACTCTGAGAGTGCGATAATTCGAGTGGTCTAAAGATATCTACAAAGCAGTAACAACACATTTACACTAGTGCACACTATCTACATCTACACTTACGAGTATAAATTCGAAAGTGCGTTTACCATTTGTTTATTAGAAAGAACGGACGCATACGAGCGGACAATCCACTTGATGGTAAGTGGATGCTGTCGCCCATAGACATCCAACATGCCAACATCAATCCAGAACGACAAACGTTGACACCGATCCGCATACGTTATTATTCGACATATAATTGGAGAGGGTTCATTTCCCGATTTATAATAGGTAATCGGAAATGTTCGCGGTCTTTTTGAACGTATGACTTTAGCGCGCTGTATTTCTTGGAACACTGATCACTGGCGGGAATGTGATATACCGTTTGACAGCTGTTTGTTTTGTATTGACGCCAAATTGAAATTACAATTGCAATGAAATTACAAGTTAAAAGTTTTAACTTTTCATATTCTTTAACAATTTTTAAATGGAAGTTAATAACGAGAAAATTAGATGTGTTCCACAATTTTCTTTGGACAAGGGTATGAATGTTTCTAGTGGTCAAAAAGATATTTGTGGTGTTTACGGAGTAGTTGTTTTATCTAAAACTACTGCAAGAATTTGTTCCATGTTTGCCACATGGCCGAACGATTAATTATGATATGTAGGTAGTGTCAGCAATTAGTAAAATTGAAGCACTTGAAGAAAAACGCCCAAAATTAATGAATAGAAAAAGTGTAGTTTTCCATCACGACAATGCTCGACCGTATACTTCTTTGATGACTAAACAAAAATGTATGGACTTTGGCTGGAAAGTTTTAACGCATCCTCCATCAGTCCGGATATAGCACCTTCGGAGGATTATCATTTATTCCGCTCTTTACAAAATCCTCTAAATGCAGTAAAATTGCATTCAATAAAAGCCTGTATAAATCAATACAATCAGTTTTCCACTCAGAATCCCCAAAATTTTTATAGCTTAAATATTTATAGATGGGGATAATGGCTCTGCCAGAAAAGTGGCGTAAGATTGTCGAATTAAATGGACAATATTCCGTTTAATAAATATTTATGTACTACAAAAAAGTTTTTATTATTTTCACTATAAAATGGCCGCGAACTAATTCGACTATCTAATATTTTGTAGTGTAATTGACCACTATGCGTTTTGTCAATTGGTTTATTAAACGTTATGATACACAAGGCGAGTTTAATGCCTTGAGTTTTTCTCTAAAAGCTAATCAGTTACCACCTATTATTGTGAACATATCCAAGCTATAAGACCTTTGATCTTCAATCGTTCTCTTTTGTATTCATGTTTCCGTTGGGTCAAGCCGCGCTTAGCCGGTACAAAATAATCTTTATAAAAGACAAGACTTTTTTATGTTAATAATAAGTAATGTATTTATTTAACAACTTAACGAGAGATGCAGTTGAATACAACAATATCCAGTTGCATAGACGTACATTGGAGTCGTATATAATACGTATATTACATATATATGTAGATAAACTTTTTATTGAACACTATACATGTGGCAAAAAGACAATTTAACACGTTGCACGCCATGGGGGTCAAAATGAGTGGCACTTTGATCTACCAATGGGGCCGTGGGGGGTCAAAATGACCGGAACTGCGGACCTATGCTTTTTGCACTGCTACGAGCTGCCGGCTACGAATGCCTCGTATTTGACCGTTCAGTATGACCGACGCGGCATCGATGAATGCATTTTATCTGCATATAGCATATAGTTTTGTTACAGTATGCGAAGTTGTTGAACTTTAAAGCTTAATGGACTAAAATATTTTTTATTGTTTCAGATGTACATATGTTGTCCGCAATGAAATACATTTAATTTAATTTGTATTTATTCCATTGGGACCGCGTTCAGCCCAAATCACCGGCGACTATAATTTTTTTAATACCATAAAATGCGAAAAAATAACGATATATTCTCGAAAATTTTGTATAAACCTTTGTATAATGAATACATAAATTATACTAAAATCTGTCACCATACGAACTGATAATTTTTGGCAAGTTTTACGAATTTAACTTCAGCAGTGAACATGTTAAATAAGTAACACGAAAAGTATTATATAACAGGCCATAATAAACTGATAACCGTTTACGGCTTTAGGCGGCCTTAGTAATTGTACATTACTTATCAGAAACGCATCCATAGATTAGAAACCTCGTCTGTAAACGCCTTAATCCGCTCCATAAAACGGACACATGTGAACACCGTTTAACCATTTCCTTGTTACAATACATAAAGTTTGTCTCATATGGAAAATATTTATTAGCTATCTGCATTGAATTTATAATAGACTAGCGACTCGCCCTCGGTTCGCCTTCGGTTTATAAGTTTTTTTTTTTTCATTTTTTTTTTAAATTTCAAAATAAAATATAACCCATGTCCACCCTGAAGGTCCATTCTAAATATTGGTGAAAGAATTTTTGAAATCGGATTAGTAGTTTTGGAGATTACCTCCTACATCCAAACTTTATAATATTATTATCACTTCGCTTCGGTTTATTAAATTTAAAACAATCGGAATAAGATATTTTCCTGCGGTAAAATGGAGCCTATATTTTAAGTTAAACCTCTAGCAATACATCGGTGAAAACTGCATTCAATTCCATGCAGTAGTTTTTGCGTGATGCGTGTACAAACATACAGACAGACAGACAGAATTTCTAAAAACTGTTGTTTTGGCTTCTGTTGCTCTATTAATTAGAGTATTCTAGAAGAAACGTCCTCACATTAGACCTCACCCTCCTTCCCCTGGTCCCATCTAGATCTACCACTGATGGTCTAATAATCATATTAGACTACTAATATGGTTATTAGACCATATTAGTAGATTGGATGCGTACAAATACAGATCAGTGGTAGATCTAGATGGGACCAGGGGAAGGGGGGTGAGGTCTAATGTGAGGACGTTTCTTCTAGGATACTCTAATTAATAGATGAGCATGGATGAGTAATGGATGAAAAAAGTCGTATCAGTGTAAAGTACGAACGATACAGACCACAAAATATTTATTTTAAATTGCTGTCTGTCTGTCTGAACGCCCTTCACGCACGAACCACCGGACGGATTTTAATGAAACTTGGCATAATTGTTGCTCATGCACCGGGTTAATATTTAGGGAACTTTTTATCCATATACATTGTAGAGTTCCCACGGGAATTAAGCTAACCACTCATACTCTATCATTTACGAAATTGAAAGTGAAGTGGAGACGATGGACTCTGATGATCCATTATTAATTCTGTATTCCGGGAGCAGTTTTTTAAATCTTATGTCCCGCAGTGGACGGTTCTAGACTGCTACCATCGATGTCCATGACGTATGCCGTCCAAGTAACGATGGCGTCATTACCCAGCACCGGTCGAGCGGCACACGTTTTTATTTGCTACAAAAAATGTAATAAAGCCAGCGAATCCTTTGACACGGCACCTAACAAGGGTGACGTTGCGAAACTGGGGAATAACAAAAGAAGCCAGCGGGGATGAGTCAGGAAGGGCTAATATCCTTTCTAAGTAGTTGTTAAATGTGGGTGACATGGATTACTTTGCGTACAGGCTGATGCTAAAACGTTAAAATGTTTTAGAAAATTATACTGGGTAATTCGATAACGGGATAAACGACTAATTTTGAAACTTGTTGAACGGTAGTATGCAGATATCTATAAAAAAATGTTTTTAATTGAATAGAAAATGTGAGGAACACAAACAACACTAGCGACCATCTGTGACTTCGCCCGCTAGCGTAGGTTTAGCGTAGATAAGTAAAACATTAGAGAATGTACATTGCAGTATCTACAAAACCGATGCCTACCTACATTCTTTATAGAAATTTCTCTAAGAATTTCACAGCATACATGCTCAGTTCTCGCTTATTTGAGAAAAAAACAAAATAAAACTACATCTCGCTTACATTTTATTAATATAACGTATAGCACGCGACACCGGTGCATTACGTCGGAGGTGAGATAGAATCTCCTCCAGTGAGTTATTTAGCTGGTCTTAGCGTATTTAGCTTAGCGGTATTAACCTTATATATCGGTCCGGGATAAAAAGCGAGACACCACTCAACAACGACGGTAATGACAACTTATATGAAATACACGAAACTGAACTAGAGCAGGTGAGTAGAGAAACTTCTGGTTTTATTCTGAATTTACAATCGTGAATTCGCCGGTTCGTCTGTACTGTCACCGCGGTTGTACTTAAGTTAAGGATTTTTAAATTATAACCCACTGTGCGAAGAAAAAGGAAAATGACCGATAGCAGCGTTAGTCGGAAGCATCAATTTGAGAATACATACTAGAATATGTTATTCAAGCACCGTGGGGTCTTATAGTGTTCTATATTGTGTGGCTCTCGAATACTTTAATTCATGTGTTTTGAAAACCAAACTTTCCTATTTCGTTGTACGAAAGTTTCAAATTTGACTTTTTAACGGACCCCTCCTCATCTCATCGTATGATGTAGACTATTCCGATATCGATGGTTGTAAAAGAGATTTCCCTATTTACCGTACATTTTAAGAAAAAAAAATGCCTTATCCAATGACCGTTTAGATGTCGTAATTGCTTTTGTGAATTTTACACCGTCGTCGCGTCGTAATTTTGTATCTATTGAAACAATTTAGTCCATTATCGAATTAAATTGAGATTTAAATCTAAACTGTCTTTCCGTGAATGCGGTAAGAGGCGACTAAGGGATAACATAGCAGCTATTACAAGCGCTGAGGAACTACACCACCTCTTAAAGAGTGGACTCGCCAACTCTCTTGGCCATACATCCCTCAAGCACAAGACAATGTGCAGTGTTCAGTGTTCAGCAGAGGATACTGAAAGGGCTGTTTGCATTGTATTACATAAATCTAAACTATCTTTGTGCAAAATTTCATTTCAATCCTTTAAGAAATGAGCTCTGCCGTTCGCCTACAATTTTTCCCAAATTGAAATGACGTAATCTCCGTAATAGGCAGATTTCATCGAAACCTCTTTAAAAATAATAATACAACGCGTATTCCTAATCACAACTCCACTTTACTTTTATTACTCTGTGTATAGGCTAGAGACTTATCCGGCCTCCGGCGATTGCCCTGCTTTCTCTCTCGTAAATCGCTTCATATACGCTGCTCGTACGAAGGCCCCCGCGGTCTCCTTACCGGACTATAAAAGCGCTGTAAAAATGTATAAGATACGTCCTAACGAGGACAAAGAATCAGCCAAGAGAGTTTCGGGCACGCATATGATAAATTTCGGTAGCAGTTTCAGAATAAAAACGTGACGTTCGAAACAATAATATACTATTTTATGACAAACATAAAATTGAGCTATTCCCTGTATTGATTGAGCTGTTCCTAAGCTCAAAATTTTTGAGGAAGTATGTGTCCATTATAGTTGAGTACTGTATAATTGTTGAAATTCTAATAATTATCAACGTCCCGACATATAAAATAAATCTATAAGTAGCAGTAAGTTGTAAGTAAATAATCTGTAGGTAAGAATGTGTACAAGACCCCTATTAAATCGCTTTCGGCTTTCGGGCCATAATCCACCACGCGGACCGAGTGAATATTGGTGGATGCATGTACTAGTTCGGTGAGTAATATTTAAAAATGCATATTTACGTATAAGTAGTAATGCCAAGGTTCATACTCACTACCTCTCTAATCAGATTCGAGAACAAATACCCCTAAATTATCACTACTCTCGGACAATATAAGTTCAGTTTCCATATCTTCATAATGGCGTTCGAGGAGTTAAACGAGATGGACTACCTTGACAGTGATTTTAAGATAAAATGATGAAGATTTTTTTTCCTTCATATAATGGCAATGGTGCGATTGGCACATTCTGCCAGTGTCAAGTTTTTCTTAGTAATAAACAATTTAACAGTCTAAGTAAGTCAGATGTCGCTCAGTAAAGCGATAGTAGGTTTACTGAGAATAAAAGAGGGCTCCTTGGAAGCACACGAAAAACGCATTCCTATGATCTTTTTCTTATCACAAACACCACGCACGAAAAACACTGGACTATCAATAAACAATCACTATTAAATCACAATACACAATATTCAAACAAAAACTCAATTTGACCCTCGAGTTTCCGTCAAAAGGTCAATGATAAAGTTTCAAAACATTTTTAAAGCATAATTAAAAAGATCTTTCCTCAAAAAAGAGGTCTTTAGAAAAAAAATCTCAAGTGAATTTTGATGAAATTCTTGGACTTTTTCATAAAATTAAATGGATAACCTTTTATTTATTTAAATTTCCGAATATTATGTTACTTATGCTTTCGTTAAAAATTTTACTTATGCCTTTTCTTCTTAGGAGGGCAAAATAAGGATTCCTAGACCCTAATATACTGTCAAGCGTGATCAAGCTCTACATGGTCATTGCAGTATCTCGTCATTCACAGTTCTCAATCACCCTTCACTCGAACTATTTGCGCGGAGAAATGAACTGGACGAAAATCACTCTACTGAATCCTGCTTCAGCATATTCCAGAACGTTCCATCTCTGAACAATTTGTAACCGTAATGCGTCCATTTGTTTCGCGCTCGTTAGCGAGCACCGCTCGGAGAGAATTTAATAAAATGGTTTGTTATAATGTCCGAAAATATGCTGTGAATTGACAACATTGATGACAGCAGTTGCAGTTTTAAGTGTCGTAATTTTTTTACAGTATTTGTGAAAAGGGATCTTATTGAAAATCCAAGGATCCAAGACTAGTGAAATCTTACGAAAAGAACAAAATATTGCATGGCCGAATGGCAAAATATTGCGCGTGAAAGCGTTAGTGCTGTCGACCAGACGCTTTGAAAAGTCTTTAAAAAACGAAAGCGTGTGAGTGAAAGCACGTGAGTGAAGAGACGTAGACGGAGAGACGTGTAGAGTGTAATTCGGTGTAGAGACCGTCCGTAGGGTCCTAACCCTACGGACAATCTCTACAATGGATTAAAACTTATTATTATTTATGTATTCAAACATAACAGAAAGTACATTACAGTTTATAAAAGCCAATGCGAACATTTCTTGTAACGATTTCTCTTAAGAATTCCAGAGTATACCTGCTCAGAACTCGCTCATTTGAGAAGAAAACATCTACCTCATTACGCCTATAACGTATTGCACGTGACAGCGGTAAGTTATTGTAAGCGGTTATTTGTAAGTTTGTAAGTTTCAAAATAAAAAATAAAATAAGAATCTTTGTTTTACTTAGTATAACAGTACGTCAAAATTAAAATGTTTTGTATCTTTTTATTTTAATACCGAGTTGAAGTGCGGCCAGGTAACTAGGTAATTATTCCAAACAAGACAACCTTGATTCAACGCTACAAAGCCCATCCTATAATAAATTTACCTCCCTATTTAGTATTCCATGCAAATTCTCCCTGAATTTACAAAACAAACTACTTCGAATCCTTTCGTAAATAAAACGACCCGGATACAAGCGATCTCACCAATTAAACAGTTATTAGCAGAGGAACTATAAGCTGGACTGAAAGTTAGTCCATTATTCAGCGAACAGTCCTGAAAACTGATAAATAAATATTTATGACGAAAACGCGGAGTTTGAACAT
The DNA here is from genome assembly GCA_943735995.1 of Sesia bembeciformis. Taxonomy (NCBI): domain Eukaryota; kingdom Metazoa; phylum Arthropoda; class Insecta; order Lepidoptera; family Sesiidae; genus Sesia; species Sesia bembeciformis. The sequence goes on from OX031040.1 coordinate 13,527,133, forward strand.
GGATGTGTATATACACTTCTTTATTTTTATAGAAAATTGGTAGATAAAATCTTGTGTTATACAGTTAGTAACAGATCAATCTATATCCATGGATACGACTGGTTTTGAGTACTTACATCAGAATGAAATCAAAAAATGGTAGCAGTAAGAGACACATGGGGATAGGAAATAGGGAATTGAAGGCTATTGAAAAATATTCTAGTGTTTAATTTGTATTGCATTTATTATTACCTTCTATGAAGTATTCAGTATAATAGAGTTATATTATGTATAATGTTATTATTATAGAGTTTTTTTTATGGACGAAGGCGGCAAACGAGCATACAGCCCACCTGATGGTAAGTGGATACTGTCGCCCATAGGCATCTGCGATACATGCCAACATTAGTTCAAGATGACAAACGTTGGCTTGCCTCCGGATGTGCTGTCCACCTTTGCAGATTAAGGAATGGATTGGGAGAAAGGATTGGGAAAATGGGGATGGATATGATGGGATGGGAATAGGCTCTGGCATATCTCACTCACTACCGGAACACGTACGTACATTGGGGAAATAAGATAAAATGGGAAATGAAGTTCAAGGTAGTCTTCTGTGAGAGAGGGGTAACTTGGCTAGTCGAGTACGTCCAGCGTGCACTATCCCCCTCAACTATGTATTGTGCTGTGTGGTGTCGGCAGGCTATAGAATAGCATCACCCATCTCTTCCTGTGAGTGTCGTAAAAGGCGACTAAGGGATAACAAAGCCCCTCAAGCCCTGAGGACCTACACCACCTCTAAAAGAGTTGTCTCGCCAACCCGCTTGGCCAGCGTGGCTTTTTAAGGCCATTCATCCCTCATGCACAAGAGAATTTTCACGAGGAGGCACAGGTCCAGCAGTGGAAAGGGCTGGTTGCATTGCGTTGCTTACTATGTATTATTATATTTATTGATTTTTTCACTATTTTTGTAGGACCTCATATAATATAATCACACCATACCATTAGCCTGCGTCTCTCCACTCAGTTGGATATAGGCCAGGCCTGATGATTTGGATGAGAGCAGAAGAACATGTGTGGTGACGGTTTTTAAGAGTGGCCTATATCCAGCAGTGGAGACATACAGAATGATGGCATGGTAACTCAGAATCATGGACAGAATCCATAGTTTCTGGCTACGAGAATGGATCTGTTACACCCTGATTATTATGTAAAAGAATAATACATATTTACGGAGGTTTTTTTTTTTCTTATATACTAGTGGGCGGACGAGCAAGCGGTCCCACGTGATGGTAAGTGTTACCGCCGCCCATGGACACCTGCAACACCAGGGGGCATGCGGGCGCGCCGCCGACCTTGGAAAATCCTATTCACAGCTCTCTAAGTTTTTGGAATATATGTAACTTTCGGTGAGGGTTTAGCAAATATTGTCACAAAGCCTAATAATTTACTAGCTCTGGTCAATTTATTTTATATTAGGCGCTGGATATACGACTAATCACCTTCCCCATTTTACTCATAACATAAAGGATGTTTTAATCATCGCTTGTAATCTCTGACCTTTCCGGCGATTAGAATTTCAAAATATGGTAGAAATTAAAAATGAATTTTAAAGAGAGTTTTTTTTTTATTTATTTAACAAATTTTATTGCACCTTATCGTATTGAAAGCGAGCTCAAGGTCTTAAGTTTAAACCGAGAGATGCATTGAGAGGTGCGATGAGACGTATAAGTTTAACTTAAACGACAACAATATTGTATATAATTTTCTTTAATATACACATACAAATCTACATATACATACTACTATCAATGAGATGGGATGCATTGTATTTATACATAACACTTGTACACATAGTATTAAATCAACATATTTAATAAATTCAAAACTAAAATTATAATATCTTAACTAAATGTCAATAAGGCCATGCCGAAAATACCTGGAGATATCTGGAAATTCCAAGCGAGCGAAGGTGTCAGCAACAGCTAGTAAGAAATATATTTTAAACACGTCCAATATACATAAAAACTTATTCTATAAAACATATTCAAACACTCCTAGTTTGCATGATGGTATCTCATACATCATGCCGATCTGCGAGCCACTATCGAGAATAAAGAGGCTTCAACTTTTTATACGTCTATTAGCACAAGTGTCCCTTCAGCCCGGGGGCTCGGAAAGTATGATTTTTTATCGATAACAGCTGCGGCACTAGAGAAACTCGCTGTCGATAAGGTTGTATAAACATTTTTTTTATATTTAAATAGACACATTAATAGATATCAATTTTAAGATAAATTATTTTTAATAGAAAGAATGTGACAAAAGAGTAGATAATCCACGTAGTAAATCAAATCATTTAGTTTGCTAAAACATAGGTAAAAAATATATATACGTATATATATATATATATATATATATATATATATATATATATATATATATATATATATATAGAGAGAGAGAGAGAGAGAATATCTGCAGACGATCTTATTGTATCATATTCTACATGTATTCTACATCTTATTGTATCATATACATGTTCTACTCCAACTGGCGAGTGTAGTAATTGATAATGTCTTTCATAGACTTCCGTTATTCATGTCAACATATACGTATATATATATATATATATATATATATATATATAGAGAGAGAGAGAGAATATCTGCAGACGATCTTATTGTATCATATTCTACATGTATTCTACATCTTATTGTATCATATACATGTTCTACTCCAACTGGCGAGTGTAGTAATTGATAATGTCTTTCATAGACTTCCGTTATTCATGTCAACATATACGTATATATATATATATATATATATATATGGAGAGAGAGAGAGAGAGAATATCTGCAGACGATCTTATTGTATCATATTCTACATGTATTCTACATCTTATTGTATCATATACATGTTCTACTCCAACTGGCGAGTGTAGTAATTGATAATGTCTTTCATAGACTTCCGTTATTCATGTCAACATATACGTATATATATATATATATATATATATATATATATAGAGAGAGAGAGAGAGAGAGAGAATATCTGCAGACGATCTTATTGTATCATATACATGTTCTACTCCAACTGGCGAGTGTAGTAATTGATAATGTCTTTCATAGACTTCCGTTATTCATGTCAACATATACGTATATATATATATATATATATATATATATATAGAGAGAGAGAGAGAGAGAATATCTGCAGACGATCTTATTGTATCATAGCATGTATCATTTTTCCAGATAACCTTGAGAAAGGATGTAGTTGACTATAGTAATAACAGGGATAGTGTACCAACATACTCGGGTTATGTAACGGTAATTATATTTATAGATATAACTATATATTTCATTAATACATACTATGTATTATAATTATAGTAAATATATTCATACGCGGAACTGTGATTTCCTTGTTAATTTATTCCGTGGGTACATACAAACACACAGGTGTAGGCAGATATAATAAATATGGACATCATTTTCCGACACTAGAACACACAAAAAGGTTTGTACCTACGTATACAAGTTCAATAGATCATGTTTCTATCTGTAAGTAATAAACTGACTCACTCTTTGAATTGGTTCCGGCTCTTTGAACATTCCCCGCAGATTATAATTTGAGCGGGCCAATTGCCACCTAAGCCTAGTAAGGCTTTAAAACACGTTTAGTCAGTTTGTTTTACTCAATATTTTCTTCCAGCCCCTGCCAGCAACTTTCTTAAGTTTATAGCCAACATTGCCGAAGGGTGTACCACACTACGTTCCTCGACATATGGTCTACCATTTACTGTAACACACTGGTTTCTAATATCCCAAATGAAGCGCCTGTCAAGTGGACATTAATTGACATAGGTAAGGATGAGGAAATTCCGGAAAGTTAAATGACGGACACGCGAGGAAAAAATATAATCAAAAAAATGTCAAGCTCTTATAAGAATTATATTTTCGCGTCATGTTATACAATAAAAAAGATAGGTAGGAGTATTTTAATATCTAAATATTAAAAAATAAAGCGTCTTTTATGTAATACAAGCTGCAAATATTATACGTTTACAAGATTTTATGTGAATGTGGAATAAATGTATCTTTTGCTATGGATATATCGAAAAATATGTATAACAGAATGTTGTTCTCATACAACTGCTACTCATTGCTACTGTCTGCGAAATATTTCCGTATTTTGGCAAAGGCGACTAAGGGTTTCCTAATTACTAACTTGTTATTTTGTTTAGCGTTATAAGTAGGTATATATTATTAACTTTACTTTATAATCCATGTTACGTATGTATGTTTGTGATATTCCGTTTACCCAAAGGGTGACTGATAGAGAATGCCATAAGGCATTAAGTCCGTCTTTTGTACAGTGAATGAGTGCAATAAATTATAAAAATAAAATAAAATAAACAACGGTGTCAGAGTGTTGACATTTTTTGTCATGCGTTGCCACCATACGTACAATTCATTAGTTTATCTGATTCTGGCCCATAATATTCTATGTTAATTATTAAGTTATGAAAATTCGTTTTTGAGAAATTTAATAGTTTGGATCTCGTTTTAAGTTATATGCTCAATTAAAATTCAAAGTCTTGCGCAGGTATCATATTAAAATTGTTAACCACCTTAAAAGGTTGCTTAGCAGCATGAGGATACGGTATAATAATGTATTCCATGTCCTCATGATGCTGCCGCGGTCCAGCAGCACGTCGGCCATGTTCGCTGAGGCACGAATGCCCGACTATTTTTCCATTGTCGGCATCTTTCTCGAGCAGACTGCGGACGATTAGATAATGCCATCCTCAAAGCGCCTTGACTGGCAGAATTTTTAAACATTCGTTGTTCGTCTACCAGAGCGTGAACGTAAAATAAATTATACGCCAGTTATTGTTATATCTATATACCTAGTTATAATTATTGTCTTTTTAAGTGCATTTGTTTACTGTCTTTATTTTGATCTACTGTATTGTGTATGGGTTTTTTATGTCTTTAATAAAGATATTTTTATTGAAATTGTATCTGTGAGTGCAGTGTCATCCATATATTCATCTGGACCAATGTTAATTAAGTAACTGTATTGTTATGTGATAATTGTGAAAATATTTTTGGTGTACTTACAATAAATAAATAAATTAATGGATTCCGTTTTTCTTCTTAAGTGTAATTTGCTAGTGACAAAAGAATATGGTGTGTTTTATATATGGCCACACTAAGTGTTTATGGCAACCCAAAAGTGACGCCATCTTGTTCTTACAACAATGCGCAACAATTATTGTTCCCTCCAAAATTATTATACTGTGTAGTTTAGTTATAAGCTGGTCTCGATAAAACAAAAGCAACACTGCGGTTTTATTAAAAGTGTTAACAGTTTGTTTCTTACCTAAGTCCAAATAAACTTATGTCTATATCTAAAACCGTAATCAGCCCTTTTGTCATCCACATTTGTCATGATGCACATTGTCGCGCGACGTATGGCTTTAACACGCCACACTTGCTAAGCCGGTTGGTGGGTCCACTCTACTAGAGGAACTGCTGTCCCTCAAGACTTGTGGTAGCGGTTTTGTTATACCTTAAGTCGCTTTTTATGACACCCACGGGAAGAGATTCGGTGGCGCTATTCATAGCCGGCCGGTACCACACTGCAATTTTGATATGTATGTTTATATAGAATCCAGTTCAATTTAATTTCAATTTACACGTTCGAGAATCCATAACAACACGACAGAAAATATGTTTTCGAGTGACGAATAATTTAGATATCATTTAATGGACTTTCTACGTTTTTTCAGCATCCATTTTCAGTGGCAATGACTTTGAATGATGTTAATGAAAACACGACGTTCGGGGCAGATAGTACTCGGGAAAATTACCTTTTCATATTATTATACTGCTAGCGGTCGCCTACGACTTCATCCGCTCTCATCAGCAGCGAATTTCTTTTAGTCGTTCTTCCACCTGGCCTGGGGGCATCCTACATTGTGCTTCTCAGTAGTGGTGGGTAATCAAGACTTCTCGGAGTGTTTTAACTCACTTAATCCTGCTCCGGTTGCGAATCTGACTCCTTTTAGTTACTCCTTAACTCTTTTGATTCACCTACTTATTCACCATCCGTGAGCGTTTCATTCCCTTTCCCTGATGGTTTGTTGCATAAGCACAAAAAGAAAAAGGTCATGCCATCGTTGCATCTCTATTTTGGGCCCTCGACAAGTGCCGATGCGCGATTACACTCACGATCATGATTGGCGCCGGAATCGGAATGAATAACAATTCGATGGAACGATGAAGGGGTTCTGCTCCGCTCGCGGATTCAACTCTTTTGATTCATGGACTCCGGAGTTACCCATAACTACTTCTCAGTACGTGGCGTGGCCTCAATTCGAGAATTCGTCTAGCCCATCGGTAAAAATAATAATTTTCTACATAATACGACATTCTACTTTATTACGTGTATTCTCATATTTCGTGATAATTTAATCTTTCCTGTCGTATGTATATAAAGGCAAACACCTAAATATATGAGCAAATAATTTCTTAATTAATTAGTACCCCCTGTAAGTATAATTTACTCCGTTTCTTTGACGTTAGGAAATTAATTGTTACGCCGCTTTTTCGGGTCTCTTCAAGGGGAATAATTAAAGTTGTAAATCATTTACATTAATAATTCACAAATAAACCTTTTGTCAAAGTTGTTAGTCGCCGAAATTAATATTCACGCGTTAGTCTTGCATGGTTTGCACAGTCTTAAGATATTTGTAAAGGAAAATACTTAAAGTGGCAGCAAATTTAAAGGTTTACGTTCTCTGGTGACAAGAAAGAAATAATCCGACGACTTTATGTTGACATTCATAGTAATTATAAATTGTTTATTTCAGTTATTTAAAAATAGATTGTTTTGTTGATCATGATTCACCTGATTCAGTATTTTTTGCTGCTCATTTATGAGCCTTTTTTATGAAGTTTTTTTTTATTCAGTAACAATAATTATACCATAGCATTCAGTGGTATACTCATTACATTAGTAAAGCATCGGTGAACTGAGCGTTCGCACAATTACAAACGTTTATTGGGTTCGTAATCAAATTATTAGGGTGATTTTAAAGTTCATATACGTTCTTCTAAGTTTGTTATGTCACGTTATATTTACTGTTGGCGATATCCAACCGCTTATTGAATAAGTTTGTATTTGTGCTACCGCTTGTGTGGCGAAGACTTTAGATGATCAGACTGCCTGGTGGTAAGCCTTCAGTAATAGCTAGTATTGTCCTCTATCTTTATCGTTCTAACGTTACTACAATGTTCGCGCCTATTGTGTTTTCGAATCAATATGTAAGGGACACAGTGTCGACACGTTGTCGAATGTTAAACGCAATGTTTTGTTTACTCTGCTCAGTCGTCTCCTGCGCAGCGATCTGTGTAATTATTATTAGTAATTGTATTTGAAGAATATAATTGTTTCAATTTAATATACAAACACACAATCTAACTCAATAGCCATTTAACTAAGAACAGCTTAGAAATATTACAATTTTTTAAACTTCTTATTACGACCGCTAGCGGCGCTGTTTAATGCCCTATACAGAAAAACCTTGACGCAAATGACTCGGTAACAAAACTTTTACACTGGTATGGTTGAAATCTGTGGTAATCGATCGCTACTTAGATTTCAGCTAAGACCGATGTAGTCATATCGATCAAGCTACAATACGAATCCAATCTAAACATTTGAGATAGATACTAACTGAAGCAGATATATGGCATTGTAATTTTTTTACTGCTTTTAAAATGTATATGAATACCGTCAAGACCTGCACGTATCTACTTGGCAGTAAATACGTTATAGAATATAATATGGCATTTGCTATAGGTATTTAAGGTTACTTTTGTTCAAGTAATACTATTAACACCATTGTTAGAATCCAACGTAAAACAGCTACATGGAGAGGGCAGGGGAAATATCTAATTTCTTAGAAAATACATTACCTGAAAAACCATAAACCCAAAATTACGAATAACAATACGAATATAAAACTGCAATAACAAAAGCATATATTGTCAAAATCCACGGTTACGTTTTACGAGGGGACGTAAACCGTGACAGCTGTCTTGTAAAAAGTTTATTCAAATGTGCGGATTTATTGAGTTACTATATTTGGATTCGGGTAGCCTTTTGTCTGCAAGATTATTTCGTGGTTCCTCTAGCTCACGCAAGATGGCGACAATATTGCACTTTAATAACTTTACATTATATTTAAATAGGTTAATATATTTAAATAGGTTACATTATATTTAAATTTAAGCTGACGTGTACTCGGAAGTTGTAACTCCTATGTTGTAGGATTAGAAATCCTTGGCTTTAGTGCTTCACTCCAGTAATCTGTTAAAACCTTTCAACTTTGCCAGTTCCCCGAAACATATAAACATTTAGTGGGTCGACGCGTTGAAATGTAGGATAAATACCTGTAGCTTTTAGAAATGTTAACAGTTTTTTTACACCAGAGAGCATACTCCCGTGAGCCGTTATCATCACCGCTACCGGCCTTTTCAATATCCACTGCTGGATGCTGGATATGGACCTCCTTACGTATTTTGCCTTGTGCATGAAAGATGTTATAGCCTTTAAACGGCACGCTGGCCAAGCGAGTTGTCAAATACAACCTTTTTGAAGTGATGTAGTTCCTTAGGGCTTGTGGTAGCCGCTTTGTTATGTCGCCTTTTACGACATTCACGGGAAGAGATGGAGGAGTCCTATGAGCAACGACCGCGAATTATTTATCTATTAACAAGTCTGCCCAAAATAGACATAAGGGTCTAATAATTGACCATTACAACAACATCCAGTGCTATACCTTCAACGCTTACCAGTCCCGGAAGTACGAGTATATATTCATTGATTATTTATGTTCATTCCGATGCGACGCGTCGGGATGTTGCATTAAAGCCGTTCAGCATCCAGTTCAAGTCTTCCAGCGATTCTGCCATGACGACTATCTCGTCGACGATACGAAGATGCGTATTTAGGTATATTTTCATAATAATTTATCAGTAGCCTTTGTCCACGTTTTCGTCCGCTTACTAACTAGCCCACGGGAACCTTAGTTTAATAAGCTATGTCTTTCTCTTAGTTGTCAAGGTGTATGCAAAATTTTGGCTCGATTCATCCATGCGAGAAAACGTTTCATACAAACGTATAGTCATCGTTTTATTTTATGTTAGTTAGAATTAAGCGTAATTGTTACTACGAACTATTAGCCTAATGTGAACGCGGCGCTAAGTTTTATTTCTTTTTTAATTTCATTTCATGTTGAACTGGCAACGAGGCAGCCTCACTAACCGCGTTTATTGTTATAGCCAACTGCGGTTAGGTACAGTACATAGGGTAAATAGTACCGTAACCAGTTGCAGATGGTTACGTAACTATTTATAACCATCCTAGACATGGGCCTCATCATGCACATTGCCTTAAAAAGCTACGCTGGCTGCTTAGCCAGCCTGTTTAGATTGGCGAATCCACTCTTTTAGAGGTGGTGTAGTTACCACAAGACCACAAGACCTGAGGGTTGTGGTAACCGCTTTGTTACCCGTTAGTTGAATGGACCTTATTAAAAACTTATTTCAATACCTCCTTAGTGACCAGCTGTACCCAAAACATTAATCAACCATAGAATAGAACGAAATTTGTGGAACTATATCTCAAGGATTTATTTTATGATCACGTACTGTTTTCGCTATGTACGAGTTGTGGTTAAACTGTAAACTCGAAGTATTCTAAGAATTGTTGTGATAAAAACGCAAGACAGTAAAAATATGACAGTAGGTTATTCTCACACAAACACACGCGTCAGGTTTCGCTTGTGTGTGCGTGTCAGTACGCACAACACACACAGAATATCACTTAACATTTATGAGTAACAATTTCTATTCACAACGATGCGTTTCACTTTAAATCGAGAATAGCTATTAATCTCGTCGACGTAGTGGAGTTTAACTACTCTTATCTTTCTACTATGCACAAGAGGTATAAAATATGTAGGTATATAGATACGCGTCTTCTTTGTGTTACATTGGCACGCCTTTTGTCTTAATACAGCTTTGCTTAAATAAAACTGGTTATCTCACTTGGTTGGCCAAACGTGGCAATTAAGTAAAATTATGTTTTTACTTTTATTGAAAATGCTTCTAATTGCAGATTAATTTATTGGTCAATAGTCTGTTAATAGTCTAGTTTGCAAACTATGAAAAATTACCTACTTGTATATGATTAGCTTGTATCCGCGGTTTTGCTTAGATTTTTCATACTCCACGCTATACAACTCTCTCATAGAAAACTACCGTCAAATGTCAAATGCAATGTACCTACGTGTTTCGGTAGTGACTTCTCACCCGATCCCGCGGTAACTTCCCAAAGTAACGCCCTAAGCCGAGATCCGTTCCTTCCACCGGTCTACCGGCGGGGAGCCCTTAGGCTTGTTGCTGCACAAACTCTTTGCTACTGGCTGAGCGCCTTCTGCACTCACTCTAGACCATAAAAGTCCGGTGACTCTTGAATAGCCATTAGAGCCACAAGATTTTGGCCCTTCCAAAAAAATGTGGGTGAGATATGTCAGAGCTAACTCCATTCCTAAGTATCCAAAGGTACAGCAGCATACTCGGTGGCATGCAAACGTTTGTCATTCGGGTTTCAATTCAAAATGTATCGCGGATGTCCATGGGCGACAATATCCACTTACGACAAGCATATAAACTACCTCCCATAAAAACACTATTTTGATTAATTCAAGACTAAAAATAATGAAACTATATGAAGAACGTTTACTCTCATACTCGACGTTTACTCTCACTGATATTTCCAAATATTCGGATAAAAACGACTCTGCGCTGCACACTATTTGATAAAAAAAAAATTAATAATTTTTAATTTAACTATAAAATCAACAACACTAAGTAAATAAATTTGATAAATTTTAATGTTTTGCTACAGCAAAAAAAAAAAAATAAGTAGATGTATCAAAATTTCCGAAATTTCTTTTTGGGTAAGTTGCGAGTAAGAGTGGCCTCTCTGTAACACAGTATTACACTGTGCACCAAGCTGGAATACGGGAAGTGACTGATTAATTAAGTTAGGTCGGAGCAAGGCGCTGATTAAAACTCGACTTTGGAAATTATTATTATGTAGTGCTTTCATGCATTTTAAAATTGTTGTACAGGAGAATTAAAATTATTTGTTTGGGCTAGAACAAGTATTTTTCTGCAGCTAGTAAAGGAGCTGCCATTCGTAAACCAAATTTTTAATATACTAATCCATATTATGCACGTACAACATGTCGCTGAAAATTGATTTTTCACTATCAAGAGTAGAATCGATTCTGGCAGTTTTTACAATAGGTTTATTTTCAGAACTTATTGTTCATTTCTCGTAGGTATATGTTTTACTCCACGCGAAGTTACCCATTCAATGCGTCGCGATGCTGTCGCCCGGTCATTACTCTGTACTGAGTACAGAGCGCTACGAACGATTAGACAGAACAACAAAACTACATGTTTGTTTCAGGTTCTGCGTTAGTTTAGTGACACATTGGTAATAAATATATATATATATATAATTTATATATATATATATAACTTGAATATACTAAGGCTGTCGACATAGCTCAAAGAATCAGCAAGGTGAAGTGGTAATTATATGCCGCAGGACTGTTAACCGACGGGGGAGATGAGTCCTCGAATGAAAACCACGTACCAGGAAACGTAGCGTGGGACGCCCTCTGGCCAGGTGGACTGGTGACTAGACTATGTGTGGTGGTGGTCCTTGGAAGAGGTATATATCCGGCAGTGGTGGTGAGACGCAGGTTTATGGTATATCTTGGATCGGTCGAATCTGTGTCTGTACGAGTCAGGTCATAGAGTAGTATAATTGCGTCTCTTTCTCATTCTTATCGTGCGTTTGTTTCACTTTTCTTCGCTCTAAGATTATCACGGCCGACATTAGTATGACGCCACCTAATCTCCCCCTGCGGGTGTCGTACAAGGCGACTAAGGGGTAACAAAGCGGCGACCACAAGCCCTAAGGAACTACATCACCTCTCTAGGGGTGTATTTGGCAACACGCTTGGCCAGTGGTGCATGTTAAGGCCATACATCCCTTAAGGTGCTCAAGGTGGCCCATGTCCAGTAGAAGATACTAATAGGCCAGCCCTATTATAATACTATCTTCTACTGGACATACTAGCGGGAAGTTAAATTAGGAATCTATTTATTATGTGTGTACCCATTTTGGGTATATTGGTAGAAGGTACTAAACTGTGGCAAACAGAACGAGTAGCTACGTAACTCACGAAACGAGTAAAACAGAACTCTCCGGAGGGAACTAAATGAGATTAATTTTTTGCGTTCCACTCGGTCAGTGAGCGATTCCAGTTACTTTTTTCATTGAGGCAACGGCCATCGAGGAAGCGGAAGAAAGGTGACAGACCATTATTAATGCAATTACTTAGTTCCCTAGACTGGTGGTGGAATTAAATTTGCTCTGTAAACGCATTTAGCCAGGTGGAAAACTTTTTTTTAGAGGAAGTAAGAGTGACACAGGATGGTGATACAGACACTATGTAGTAGTGTTAATTAAGGAGTAGATAGGGTTAGTAGTCAAGGGCGTAGATAGGATTTTATCCAGGGGGGAGAAACGAACAATTATGCTATAGTTTTAAATAGAGATTACACAGTGCAGAAAGTCTGATACTTATTCTTTCCTATGCCGGGGAGGGGGGGGGGGGGGTTGGGTTTTGTGTTTCTTGTGTTATTTGTAAGCATTTATGTGTTTATTATGTTAAATATCTATTTGTAATTTTGCACGCCATTATTGGCGAATGTGTCGATCTGAAAATGTATTTACAACCTTTTGTAATGCACATTACCAATTAACTAATTGAATTGAAAAAATAATGAAATGAATTGAATATGGCATATGACATCAATCTGTGTCAGTACCACATACGATTTTTTTTGTAAACCCATTATTAGCGTTTTGTACGAAAGGCAGGCGGGCGGCCTACGTGAGATCTTTTAAATATTTTAAAAAGCACCCATTACTTGTAAAAATATTCAGTAACGATATTTCAAATTGTTTATTTACGACATACACATATATCTGTTTATAGCGAATCAAAATACGATCATATCTATCCAAGATGGCGATGGATCAGACCGAAACAACGATTACCGACCACATTTAAATTCGTCCTTACCTCCGCACCATTAATCAAGGGCGAATTTTATTTTCCGCCATTATGTTTTTACGATCTCGCCCTAAAGATCTTCGGCGAACCGATAAATCTCTTCCGATGGAAACCCATCAAAATTCAGACTGAGATTATTTAGATTCACTAGATTTTTCTATTTAATCAGCAGCTGCTTATGAGCCTGCTTCTGTTACACTTTGCCCTGGATTTTATTGCACCCTAAAAACACACAGAAAAATACAAAGTAAAATATTAATTAGAAGTAGAACCGGCGGCTTTATCGCTAAAGCGATTTCAACCAGGCAACCTTTGGGTGGTATGAAGTCTGTAGACGAAATAGAGGTATATGGTGCAATAAAGAAATAGTGTCTTTATATACATACATACATATATATGCATACATACATACATACATATATACATTCAGAAATATCTAAGGAACTAAATAAGATAAAGAAAAATAAGGAAAAGAATTTGGCCGTGGGAGAACTCTTAATCAGCGAGTTACTTTAAATATTTGACATGTACGAAAGCAGGACTTCATGTATTGCAGCATTCTTTACCAGTCAACCACTAGATCAAAGAGAAAACAGATCGCGGATGCAGTTTTAGTTTAAATGCATACATATACGTATATAATAATATATAACACAATAAATATATATATACGTGCACAAGATACATTACAGACTTAAATAAAAATTATATAAAATTTATATATAAAAATTAGATCTGTTGAGTGAATTTTAGAGCGGTGGTAGCCTAGGAGTGTCTAACCTCGACTCGTATTCGTAAGGTTGTAAGTACGAACTCCGATATGTAACACTGGTTTTGTACATTTTGCGACTTACTGAAAAAAAAATCTACATACACATATTACACACTTACTTGACACCCTAAGTAACTATAGGAGTGACATTTAAAAAAAAAAGTATAATAAATATGACATTAATTATTGGGTAAGGTATATTATTAGTATAGGTACCCTTTTATTTGACTAGACTTGACGCACTAACGGCATTCCTGCACAGACTTGAGCGATTGAATATAATGGAGTGTTAAGTTAAGTTATTTACAAAGTTAATGACTATAATTTATAGAAAGAATAGGTTAACAATGTTATAGAATTTTAAGTGTATTACCAAATAATATTACAATCAACTGATACCAGTTAATTAGGAGTATAATTCGTGGTATATTATTTTATCATGTGTGTACTTTAAGCGGTGTGTGGTCATTTGGAAGTTAAATGCCTTGTCACACAAGATGTGATCTGTGTCCCGCGGTCCGAAGATCATAATTAAAAATGTTTGTATTAACTCGTATGAGAGATTCATATAGATGCAATCTAACCGTGCCGGTGCAGGGCAAGAACGCTGAGGAACGCAGAGCACGCAGCAGCTAGGCGGGCATCGGGTAGTTTAATCACGTTAAAACGATACATTCTTCTTGTTCTGAAATAAACTGTTGGAACACAACAAAGGAGCTGTTGGAATGAAAAACACAAATCACTGATCGATTGCCCTGCCCGGAACGCTGACCGGTCGCTCTGTAGAGACGTTGGCCGGTCGCCCTGTCCGGATGCTGACCGGTTGGCTTTCCCGGAACGCTGACCGATTGCCCTTATCCGGAACGCTGAACGGTGATCAAAGAATGAAAATTATGATCACACGTGTTGTGGTCTGCGTCCGCTTTGACTGAACTGTAGAACACAGATCTGCAGTGTAATTTATTACAGTTATTGTTCGAGAGAAAGCATGTTCCAATATTTCTTTCAACATGCAATTCAAAAGCGCTGTAAGTAGTAACTATTGACGGCTAAAGGAGCATAATATTATGATAGATTCTTTACCCATCAATATGTTGAATAAATTCAGTTTGAATTTAAACTCTTTCTGTAAACTTGCACAATTCAATTTGGCGTTGAGTGACGGCTCTCGGAATATTTTATCATATTTCTAGCTACATGCAAATGGAGATCATATCTCTCTTTAACCGTGAAACTTTCTTTAAAAGGGCTTGAATACAAGGGAAGGGTTGCCATTGAATAATTCAATAGATATGTGGACTATTGTGTGTTTGAGTCATGAAAGGACAGCGATTATGTTGAATACAAACAGTTTATAAAGAGTGTACTATGTATTGGCCACGTAGTGTTGGCTGGCTTTAAAATAGCATACGTTACCCTTTTACGATACCCACGGCAAAACATGGGGTTTTGGCGTGGGTAAAAGGCGTCTAAGGGGTAACAAAGTTGTTACCACAAGCTCTGAGTCCATCAACTCTATGAACTCACCAACCCGCTTGGCAATCGTGGCGTTTACTTTAGCACAAAACAGTCTGCAAGTCCAGTACTACACGATTAAATGGATAGTTACGGTTACTATGTAAAAGGAAATCTATAAATATTTTTTTTTTAAGATTTTGATTATACATTAGCATCTTGACTATGACAGGTCAGACTGTCTCTATAAGCTTCACTGCTGTGGACTACACGTCCCTAGCAGTTAAGTTAAATAAATGTATGTATAAGTATAACATTTAGACTAAATTTTTACTAACAAAAATCTGAGTTTGTTATTTGTAAAAATAAAATAAATAATAAAAAAGGTTGAATGCGCGAAAAAAAATTGCTTAAAAGATACGTTATTAATAATATTTAAACTTTAAGGTATTTACCATATCATACCATCAACCCATCGTGTTTCTTTGTGTGATCGTCTTTCGCAGCTGTGCTTTGTTTCAAAGTGGGTCATTCAAGAGAAAATGCCAGTTACCATCTCATTGGAATCCGTCGCAAAATAACAAAGCCTTTCATTGTAGTACTTGCAAGTGTGTCGCCGATATGTAGCTAGCCAGTTTTAAGATACAAAGAGGATAGTGCGTCAGCTTCGTGGAGACTAAATACGATGTTCAGGGATATATGTCACGAACCTTGTACGACAATGATCAGAATAAATTGATGACGTCGATATTAATTAATGAGGGTTGAGTGAAATTTAGTTTAAATACTTTCTTTGTTTCGAAAATTAATATGTTCTAATAACTTATATCTTATGCATATACCTACTAACAGTGCCGGCGTCTTCAGGTGCATAGAGGTTGGAATATGTGTGGTTCAGGTGCATAGAGGTTGGAATATGTGTGGTTAGCTTTATTCCCGTGGGAATTTAATAATTGGGCTAGATGAACAAATAACTCTAAATGTTAACCCAGCACATTCGTTACAACTATGTCAAGTTTCATTAAAATCCGTCCGGTGGTTTTGCGGGATAGACAAAACCGACCGACAGACAGACGGAAAGATAGTCAAAAATTTCTTTTTTTTTTGGTGCTTTACAGACACGTCTTTGTTACGATTTCATTATTGTACAAGGCTAAATAATTCGTGAGGTTGTAAGTTCAAATCTTCAGTATAAGTGCAGATTTAAAAAAAATATCACTAGCACTACGGTGACGGAAAACATCATGAGAAAATCCGCATGTTTCAGAATCAGGTGGGGGTAGATGTCGTTACACTGCGCCTGCATGGTGGACTATGGTCCAAAACGCCCCAGTTATTTACTAGGGGAGGTCCTGCAATAGGACGTCTAAAAGGCTGACACCATAAAAAAAAATCGGGTGCATTTCCTCAGTTGCATAGCAGCAGGATGCGTTTTAACTGAAGTTGACATACCTGCGTTGCACTGTTTCACAATGTTCCCGAGACGTGTAAGCAAGCCTGTATTTTGTGAGTTTGGCAATGCACCAACATTTCTGATTCCACAGATACCCGTGCCTAAGCACGTACTAAGGTGGAACGTCTGTTTCTTGCCAACTTGTTGACCTAGTGTTTTTTTAGGCTTTAAAATTGTCTGCAATCACAGATTGAATTCATGCGGGTAGTTTTATTTAAACGAACTGCAAAAAGTACTTTGTTGCCATTTTCAGTAATTCTGCCGCTCATATTTTTTTTTTTTTTATTTTTTTTTTCTTATTTAGGTAGGCGGACGTGCAAACGGTTCCGCGTGATGGTAAATGTTTGCCTTATTATTGAGTGTAAGAATGAATTGCAAGTGATAAAGAAATGCTTAAGTAATAGCTTTTCTTCAAGGTTCGTGTTAATGTAGTACAATGCAATGTAATCAGCCGTTTCGGCATCCTCTGCTAGCTATGGGGACTCTTCAAACGCATTTTTTTGCGCAAAAGGGACGTATGACGTTAAAACTCCACGCTCCGAGAACATTGGATATCGGCTATTCCGGAAACACCAAAACGCGCCATCCACGCCTATGAATTACCGTACCTCTAATTGCATACTTTATTACGTGATAATTTATTAATTTATTGCATAGACGTGGATGACGCGTTCGGGTGTTTCTGGATTAGCCGATGGCCAATGTTTTTCTAATGTAATTTGTAGCTATGTGCTTCTCCCACATTTAATTAATTAAGCTAGATGAAAATCTCTATTGCTTCTTACTTAGCCCAATCGGAGTACGAAGGTTCGTCAGGACGTAGTACTCGAACCCTTTTTTATACCTCAGGTTAAGAACCTCTCAAGCTTTCGCATTCTATAGACGCTTCATGAGCATTATAATTCATCCGTTTAACTCATATATCTGGCATGCAGGGAGATACCCTAATTTAAATATCTTTTATTATTGTCTAGGTTTATTAAGGTAGACAGAGCATGTAGGGGCGGCATGCCAACATTTGTCATTCTGGACTGATGTTGGCTCGTATTGCGGATGTCCACGGACGACAGTATGTCCACTTATCATCAGGTGGACACTGTGCTCGTCTGCCACATTTTTTCCATTAACATAGAAAAGGTTGGAGAGATTTTAGGTTAAATATACCTGTTACACGTCTCATTATTTCATAATAAAACAGCGAAGAAATTTAATTCATCTAAATTTAATAATGCCTTGTTTACACAGTGCGAGCAAACGTGCGAGTTAGGGGACAGCTACTGCATTACAGTTATTATTATTTAACCAATATTGACATTTGACCTTTTGTTAGTCATTGTTTGATAGTCTGCAGGCATCCTGAAAACGCCTGAAAAGGCTCGCAAGTACCATCATTCCGTCTTGAAAGGTCTATCGTGATCCCTCCAATTTTACAGCCCACTCCCAAGACCCATATGTTCCATTAAGTGAACAATAGGCCTGGATGCGAGTGCTTTGATCAGATCTAGGGTCAAAAGGTGACCTCCAAAAGAGCTTTGTTTAGGTGCCAAAATTGGAGGTGGTGTTGCAGGTGTCCCAGCAGGCGGTAGCCCACTTACCGTTTTAACGTGGGCCGCTTGCCCGTTCGCCTCCTTTCCTATAGCAAAGACAGTCGGCGGACAAAAATTATTCATTTATTTTTTATAAAATCACATTGTGATTTGTTATTTCTGCGTCATTTTATGTGTGTAAAAATGTGTGATGTGTGTAGCTGTCATGTGCGCTTCTTACCTATATTATTGTAGGTACTAATCTTTGCATAATTTACTGTAGTATGTTAGTTTAGTTTGGATATTAGTTTGGATATACAAATAAACCTTGTTACCTCCTCATAATCACATAAACAGGTGTAGCAACAGGCATTATTCTTGACTTGATTGGCTTTACCTGTCAACCTGTAGATAGCAAGTTTCGGAAGTCGTCACTTAGTTGTCGAAAACTTAATGGAAGTGTCTTTCGTTAATAAGACGAAGGTGATAGATAGGTGATAGGTGATAGGTTATAGGTTGATAGGTGATAGGTGATAGGTTAATAGGTGATAGATCGTGAGGAGAATTTTAATATTTTACTTTATTGACGAAACACACAGTCATTGGAAAAAATACTACAGGGTGAATGATAAATCTAGTTTAAGTTCACCAATTTCTAAGCAATAAAGTATTTAGTATTGAATATAAAGTAAATCTGTACAAAATAGACAATTGGTTTCGGTTAATAATCAGTAAAGAGATACAAATTTAAAGAAAATACATATTTATCAACAGATTTTTCCTTTTATTGCAAAGCATATATGCTGAACAATGAAATGACAATCAATCAATGATAATAGGCTAAAATAACAGTACTATAGGCAATGACTTCTGACATAGAAGTCATTGCCTATAAACAATCAATAAATATAGGGTTTTAACGGACCTCTCCGACCTATAAGCTTTAATAACTCTCAATAACATTCCTGTACAATACATTTAACGAGAAATTGAAAACACCAACAATATGATTAAGTTGTGAGTTATAAAATTTACAGGCACGTTTGAAATATGGGTTCTGAGCGTAACAAGTTTTCGATAGCTGTGTCAATATTGAAAAATGAGAAGTAACTAAATGAGCAGCAAAATGATACAGATAGAGCAGCAAAATGATACTGAATGAGCAGCAAAGGGTACTGTATGAGCAGGAAAATATAATAGAGAGTTTTAACTAACAATAAAACTTACCTATTATTTTTCCAACGATATCCGGAATCCATCTTGAGTCAAGCTCCTGTCTTTTTCACGTTTTTCGTCCTAGCAACTTCCCCTCTTCGACTTCCGGCGCCACTGTCGCCTCGTTTTATCGTTTAAGATGGCGGCGACCCGCATGGCGCTCGGCTTTTACCTCATTATACTTACTCACGATGTACCAGGTAGGTATTACCTGGATTCCGGATATCGTTGGAAAAATAATAGGTAAGTTTTATTGTTAGTTAAAACTCTCTATTATTTGTTCCGTGACGATATCCGGAATCCATCTTGAGTGATATGTTTGTTATCTCCTGGTATGCCCATAATTATTACAATAATTATGTAGATGCTATAATGTGTTATGTAAAATAAAAAATTAAATTATAATAAGTTATTGAAAAGTAAACAATATTTATTCAATGTTATATATGAATCATACAGTTTTAATCATCAAATTAACCAAATCATTGTTATCGCACAGGTTCAAAGAAATTTGACAAGGAAACTGACGTCGTAAAATCATTATTTCTGGATTGATTCGCTAGCTCTCTTTGATAGTATGTTCTAAACGTATGTTCTTGCCGCCAATTTCCAGTCTGAAGAATCTGATCAATAGGAAACTTTTCTAGCCAATTGAGAGAGGCTACGGCAGAGCGTACTGAGCCTGGCGTGGCATCGACACCCGCGTCCTTTAGAACAGATTTGATCCAACCACTGATTACAGTTCTAGAAGCTGGTTTTGGATCACCTCTAGCAGTTATAAAAAGTTCTGACAGCATACCTGATTTCCGACGATCTTGTGAAGTACCGATTAATTGACGAGTCCAAAATACACAGTCGAGATTTTTGTTCGGATGTGCTTTTAGTTTCCATCCAGATTGCCTGTTGTTAGCGTCATCCGTCTTCGATCCAAAACAAGGCCACATGACAATAGAATTGCCCTCATCTATATATTGGTCGGCATTGATCCTCAGCAGTGTCAGGTCGTGTACTCGTCGTCCTGCCGCTTGCAAAAGTAATATAGCGGCACGTCTGGATACTTGGTACAAATTATTTTCATCTGGTGTATTATTTTCTAAGTATTGTAATACATTCTTTACATTCCAAATAGGTGGTTTCATTTTCTTGTCCTTTGCAACTGAAATAGCTTTTAAAATATGTTTAATAAGAAAGTTAGATGCCAATGTAGTATTACCTGATAATTTGGTAAAAGTAGAAATAACAGATTTATGGACTAGTATAGTTCGATAAGCCAGACCTTCGCTGTTGTGTAAATACGCCAGGTAACGAGCAACTTGTTCTGGACTCGGATCTCTGTAAGAAGAATTGTTAGAGGAGCACCATACCTTCCATTTGTTCCATGCTGGCATGTAGGTGTTTATTGTAGATCGCCGCCAACTTGACAATAACAGTGATCTTTCTTCTACTGACCATTCTTTGATTTCGTCTGTCCACCCAAAATCAGCCAGGCTTCCAAATGAATGTCTTGAATCTCTGGCGGGTGCATTCCGGTTTTCGTGTCGATCAGAACTTGTGGAAGGAGCGGGATGTGATAAGGTTCTTGAATGGTCCGGGCTTGTAGGTCTGCTTGCCAAAATACCATCTTCCACTTCGGAGCGATCAAGATGTACTGACCGTTCGCTGTGTTCAGGTGAGACAATACTTGGGGTATTAGGTTCGGTGGAGGAAATAGCCACGCAAGTTCGTAGTCCCACTGGTGAAGGAATGCGTTGTGAAACAGAGCCTGCTGGTCTTGCGTGTCCAGCGATACATACCTCATTACTACGTGAGCTGTTTCCGACGCAAATAAGTCTACTTGCGGTGTGCCCCACATCTTGAATATGTTGTCCGTTGCTGTAGAGAGTAGGTGCCACTCGGGGCAGACCTTGCCGCGTGATAGGGCATCTACTTCGCAATTGAATCGGCCCGGAAAGTACTGAGCCGTCAGTTGTAGATTTAAGTGGTCCATCACCTTCAATAGTTGCCGTGTGAGGTTCAGAAGCTTCTTCGATTTCGTTCCGCCTTCCTTGTTTATGTAAGCTACGACTGTTCGGTTGTCTGTTTGCAGTAAAATGTGAGCATTGTGAAGCAGGCTGTTCTCTTGTTGTATTGCCGCGTAGACAGCAAACAGCTCTTTGAGATTGACATGCCATGACTGTTGCCGTTTTGTCCACTGTCCTGACATTTTCGTGTCGCCCAGCTGAGCTCCCCAGCCGAAATCCGATGCATCCGTCGTGAGCAGATGAGAGATCGAGTTTGTATGTATAGGAAGTGAGCCCTGTGCTGCCTTTAACCACCATCGCATTTCGGAGAGTACCGGTTGTGGCAATTTCACTTGTTTGTAGGGGTGTTCCGTGGGAAGGTATCGATTGTGAAATTGCAGGGTTCGACAATGTAACCTCCCTCTGCGTATTACAAAAGAGGCGAAGTTGAGTCTCCCCAGAAGGGACTGGGCCTGTCTGAGGGACCAACTGCCTCTGGACATCTGACTGAGAAGTGCTTTGCGTAGCGTTTCGCACTTCGGTTTCGACAGGGACTTCGTGTTGAGTTTGGTGTCCCATGTAACACCCAGAAACTCCAGGCGTTGTGTCGGAACCAGTACAGACTTGTCCATATTGATAGTCCAGCCGAGGTGTCTCATTAGGTTCACCATAAATGTAATGTGTTCGCGTAAAACTTGACAGGACTGATTCACTACTAAAAAATCGTCTAGGTATACCACGCACCTCATATTTCGCCTTCTCAGGAACTCGGCTACCCAGTTCGTCAAGGATGTGAACGTTCGTGGCGCTGATGAAAGGCCGAAGGGAAGGCACGTCATTTGTAGAAGTTGGCCTTTGTAGCTGAGTCTCAGAAATCGCCTGTGTTCTTCGGCTATGGGAAGGTGAAAATATGCCTGGCTCAGATCTACCTTCACCATCCAATCGTTGCTCTGTAAAAAGCTTGGAATTCGGAAATGACTGAAAAGCTGAAAACCTTTTAGTTTGACAAAACGGTTTAGTCTCTTCAAATTGAAGATTGGGCGAAACGATCCGTCCGTTTTCGAAACTCTTGACGAATTGTGGTGTTTGTTCTTGCCATTGGAAGTCTTGTTGCCGGATGCCCTCGAGTGACCTTTGAACTTATCTTTCGACGCTGAAGTATTTTTACGAAAAAAGTTTTCACTCTCTTGCTTGCTTGTCGATGGTTTCGACTGGTTATAATACGCACGCCTCTGGCCGGTAGCTGTAGCTGCAGTTTGCTGCGTTGGCTGGAAGCAAGTGGTTAGTTTTTCGGCCCCCCCAATTTTTTGAAGGTAGGCTGTAAGCATATCGTTGTCAAACAATTGTTCAGCACTGGGTGGAATTTTTTGCAACGCCCCACAGTGATATTCCTCCGAAATTTTCTTAATTAATAAATCCCTGCACATGCTAATGCAGTCGGCTCGACGGCCGCAAGATATTTGTAAAATATCATCGGTCACTTTTGTATAGCTCGAATCTTTATTAAACATTTGTTCAATCTTATCGAAAAGAGATCGTGGTGTAAGTGTTGTACTCTTATCATTAGACCATTCGACTAAACCTTGCAAAGTTGTGCGCAATTCGTCTTTTTGAGTCAGTATAGCATTGGATAAAGCTGCAAAAGTTCTCTCTATCAAGTACAAACGATCATCGTTAGACCTAGACGCATTGAAACGTCTCAGTTCATCGTTTACATTGAGTTCTATAAAACCCGGAGTAGTGACGTACTTTTTCTGAGCTTCGGAAAAACGAATTGCATGCCAGTCATTACATTTAAAACGCTGTAATTGGGTTATCTTTTCTAAATGTTTATCATCAGACTTAGGGAATGGCGGATCTTTTAACGTAGTTGATAGCTCTGACAATTGGAGCTGTTGATTATCCGCATCACTCGTGCTCGGCGGTGGGCGTAAGCCCAACTCGTTTGTTGTATCATTGTTGGGTCCATTTATTACCTCGGCAACCCACGAAGTACTCGTTTGAGGCTCACCGTGTTTTTGCGAAATCAAATTCGTTAGAAAAGCCACTTGTTGAGAAAGGAATTCAAACTGTGCGTCACTTACATGGTTAGACCGCCTTTTTCTCCTTTTATCCGGGCTAGACTCCTCCGATGATGTACTGCTCGAACTTGAAGAACGACTTCTCTTCCGTGACACGTGTTCACCATCACTTTGTTCTTTATCAAAATATATTTCGTCCTCCATTACGAGAGGATTTTTTCACTACGTATTCAATTTACGTTAAATTATTAGATTTAATTAAATGAAAATTAAAATAATGATTGCTAAGACGTGTTAACGCTACGAAAAACGACGCTATAATGAGGTAAAAGCCGAGCGCCATGCGGGTCGCCGCCATCTTAAACGATAAAACGAGGCGACAGTGGCGCCGGAAGTCGAAGAGGGGAAGTTGCTAGGACGAAAAACGTGAAAAAGACAGGAGCTTGACTCAAGATGGATTCCGGATATCGTCACGGAACAAATAATATATGAGCAGCAAAAGATGCTGTATGAGCAGGAAAATATAATATATGAGCAGCAAAAGATACTGCATGAGCAGCAAAATGATACTGAATGAGCAGTAAAAGATACTGTATGAGCAGCAAAGGATGCTGAATGTGCACCATTCACCATTCAGGATGCTGAATGTGCATCATTCAGGATGCTGAATGTGCATCATTCAGGATGCTGAATGTGCATCATTCAGGATGCTGAATGTGCATCATTCAGGATGCTGAATGAATGACCGTATTCGAGCAGGAAATCGAATATGGTAGAAAATTTAAAATGGGGTTAGATTTGGTTTATATGGTGAATATAAACATGCAACGTCCACTTGGTAATGACATTCTTAGTAATTTAACTTCAGTTATTAAATAAAGCTTGGTTTGTTCATCATTAACGCTATGGACAAATAGGCTAGAGTATAACTGGCAGAGATCAGAATAATTTTCCGGAACAACTGAACGTGAATTTTATCTAACTTGGTATTCAATTAAAAAAATAACTGGAGCTAATCACACGAACAGACTAATCACAAAAAATAAACTAAGTATGTAAAAAATACATAAAATGTATCTACTTTGATTCCCTGATTGCCTGTTTTTGTTTATCCAGATGGAGTCGGATCACTCAACTTTATATCTGTGATGTCAATAGTTCAAACAACGGAGTTATATCAGCGGGCGACGGGCGTCGTGTATCTAATCAAGCCTAATCCGAGTGTTTTGTACAAGTAATACTGTCAGGTGGAAAACTTATTAAACTTGGTCGACATTCTCCTTCCCCTTCCAGAACTGCTTTGTTAGGAGATTGGGGTTTTACTTGCAGTTTTGTTAATAATAATAAGACTTTTTATTTCAGAAAACAATATTAAATAAAAAATATATATTTAAAGAGTTACACCTTAATTATTACATAGAAAAATAAATTGGCATGGTGTTTATATTTTGATGGAAGGAGACACACTAGGCACTTACTTGGAGATAGAAGAAAGCGTCCACAAAATCCACTTTGCGTTGGAGTAGAAATGATCACTTGGTGATAAGAGTTTTTGAAAGTCGCGGTTTTAGAAGCGTAAGCTTTTTGATAGATTTCGAAAATCTAAGCGTTAACAGTGCGCGTTCGCGGTGAGATCGTTGAACCGACTGATTGAGCGAACGAATGACGAATGAACGAACGGATTGTCGTCCGTCTCTTTCTGTGCCTTCTCTAAGGTAGTAGGAAGAAAGGGGATACATGTGATATGATTTGGAAGAATGTGAGTGAGTGAAATATGTTTTTAATGAATGTGTTAGAATGGCATTAACATTGCAATTTACATAATATATATCAATCAAATTAAATAAAATGAAGTGAAATTAAACCAAATTGAATTAAATCAAATTAAACCAAACTATAAACTAAATTAAATTAAATACAAATACGATTAATTATAAGATTCAGAATTTTACTTGAAATGAATTTGATTTGATTTAATTTATTTTGGAAATAAACATAATTTCAATGTTTATATCTATATTTTAATGCTTAAGTGCAAAAAGAAAAAGGTAAATAATTAAAAAATATCTATATTCTTGTACGTATCGATGTCTCTCTGTGTAGTATATGGTCTACATCATGAAACTGCCATCATCCCTTTTATCGTCCTTGTCTTGTGCACGAGAGATGTTAATATGCAGTGATGTGTGGTGTTGAATGGCTTTAGGTTAGCACCACACCATCTCTCCTCGTGGGTATTGTAAAAGGCGACTGGGGTATAAATCGCTAGTACAGTCCCTGAGGAGCTACACCATCTCTAAAAGAGTGGACTCGTCAACCCGCTTGGCGAGTCCACCCTTGGCGCTGGTCATAGGACCATATCAATAAACTAGTTACGTGAACATACGTATTGTGTGTCCCATGAATTTATGTATGTTATATGTCCTTGTTAGTTTTTTCTCATAGCAAATAGGTGACAAACGAACATACATAATTTACATACATCATACAACATACATACATCAGAGGGGGAGAGTGCACGCTGCAATCCAACAGCCGCTGGGCGCGCTCGACTGGCCACGTTACCCCTCTCTCACAGAAGACTACCTTGAAATGTACTGCATTTCCCATTTTATCGTATTTCCCTAATGTACGTACGTGTTTCGGTAGTAAGTGAGATGTGCCAGAGCCCATTCCCATCCCATCCTATCCCTCCCCATTTTCTCAACCCTTTCTCCAAATCCATTCCTATATCTCCAAAGGTAGACAGCGCATCCGGAGGCATGCCAACGTTTCTCATTTTGGACTAATGTTGGCATGTATCACGGATGTCTATGGGCGACAGTATCCACTTACCATCAGGTGGACTGTATGCTCGTCTGCCGCCTTCTTACATAAAAAAAAAATACAGTCCACTGGTGGTAAGTCAATACCGTCTCTCATGTACAATTCGCAGTATATTCCTCCTTTGTAACGCTTACCTTTCAAAGAAAGATCGCTACCGTGGCAATAAAATGACAGGGTATGTGAGCGATTATTTTTCTACAGCAGCACGGTAAAATAATATACGATATACGTCGAGGTTTGGACTTCCATTGGTGTTTAACGCCCAGATGTCAATATAAAACGAAGAATTTATTTTTTCTAATTAGACTATTCCCCACTTATATGTGTACTTGCATTCTCAAGTCGTAATTTAAGCCTAGTAATTATGCCCCTAAAACTAGGTTTATATTCATCAGGGCCACGACAATTAATTTAGTGCTGACATTAATTTAAAGTTAGGTCTTATTTCAGTAGCTCAAGGCTATGAAGCCTATTTGTTTAACACCCTTCTGTTAAATTTCAGTGTGGGGGAGATTCAAGTTAGTGATAATTTATGTCTTGAGGTGTAAAAGACAGATTTTTGAGGGTAGATTTGAAGATTATAGAGAAAAGGAGACTAAGATCTAGAAATTGTGTTTAGTAAAACTAATGAGGTCGATTGTTAACAAATGGTAACTATTATAGTTATGCAGACGTTAACACGTCTTTATGTTTAGATTTTGTTTAGAAAAAATTTCATATAAGTCCGTTTTTTTACAATGAAAAGTAACAATAAAACTAATAAGTCCGTTTTTTACAAGAATCTACATAACGTTATAATTACCTCAATAAACTCCGATGTTCATAGTTTCGAGCTTCGGAAAAGTAACAGCCTGTATAGAAAAGATATGATAAACTCTCATGGCGGATATTCGTTACGTATTCAGTGACTTTAATCAATTGGAAAGGAAATTCGCTGAAAATACGTTCATAAATGTGGTTTACTATCAACATTTTATTTTATTCATGGTTGAATTTTAACTGTTCATATACAGAAGTGCTATTTAATTCATTCATTTATTCATTATGTCAAATATATATATATATATATTTTATCATTAACAATTTTACAAAGATTAAGTATATAGCTAACATAATTGTATCTAATAAACCATACAGATTTGTCTAAGATACAAGGTAATAAATAAAAATTAGTAAGATAAATTCATTATGTTAGTAAGAAACAAACTGTAACACATTTTATCATTAGTGCCATTTAAATTTTTTGGATGGGACAATCAATCCTATTTTCGACCACCGTCAGGATTCTGTTGATGCTGCCCCGCATATTGCGCCCACTGCAGAAGCATGGCAGCCGAAACAGCATCCCGAAGGCATTATTTAATAGAATGCATAAAAATCTTCAAAATCCCTCAATTACATACTTCATTACGTAAACGGCAAACGTACGCTATCGTTACCGTGCTTTGTACTGACGAAAACAGAATACGAATCGTATCATAATTAAAAAAATCCATAAAAAAATATTAGTAAGATTACTTATAACCATTTTTTTTATGGAGTGGTGTAGGATGGGAATAGGCTCTGGCACATCTCACTCTTACTTGGCATACTTCATGCCAAGTTTAATGCGTAGTATTTTTATGTTCAAGTTGAGAACTTAAGCGTAGAACCTTGGGAAATATCTGAAATATTTGAAGAATATGTTGGTGGTTGATTTATCTATAAATTAATGTGACATTTTACATTTGAGCGTTTCTTTATGAATGGCCTCAAAGGACAGCCCTGACCTGTCATCAAGCAGAACATTTGACACTTGTCAAAAGCAAATGACAAAATTATAATCAGGCGATAAGTAGGGCATCTCCCCTCCATGTTTACTCGCCTGTCAGGACTGCCAAGAATAATATTATCATAAAATTAAAAATAATTGGTTGAGCGAAGGGCACAAGACAACATTTTCACGTCAAGTGTTTACTTTAACTTGGAGTAATAATTATGTAGTCTTTACACACGTCGTAGCGACCTGCCAGTTGACTTTTCTGATGGTTTCATAATATTGGTTGATCAATTTGATGTGCATCAACCAAACAAACTGAGGAAACAACTAACCTGATGAATTGTTAGCTACTTTGACCGTATTGCGAAGAAAGAGATAGTTTAGTATTAGCAAATAACAATTCATTCTGATGAATAACACATCTTAATACCATGAAGAAAGTTGAAACTTGAAGGACTGAAGACCGTGTGAGATGACCGTCCTTGAGAGAGGTCTATATCCTGCAGTGGAGAGATACAGGGTTATGGTATGCAGCGCCGGCTCTAGCCCATGTAGCGCCCGGGTGCAATCAATACCCTGGCGCCCTCTAGTAGACTCTTTGGAGGCGTCGCGAGCGGCGCTCGGCGCCCCCTAACACCCTGCGCCCCTGTGCGCCGCACACCCTGCACCATAAGTAAATACCATAAGTGCCCGCGCGCCCATTTCAAATGAACTTACACTCTATTGACTTAGAGATCATTTTGCTACCGGGCGGCAACGTGTCAAACGTACATACATACACTGTCTTTGGATTAGAGATTTTGCCGCGCGCGTGTTGTATTAAATAAAATTGTTATTTGTGTAGTGTAGTAATTCGGTATGACAAGCGCCGAAAGCGTAATAAAAGTAAAAAAAAATATTATTGTTAATGACTATTTTTTTTTGCTTGCGCATACATATTTGTCGTAAGTAACAAGTATATAAAACTGTGCAATGGCGTTAAGTTCAATGAAATATCCAAAAATTCAGCGCTCGACAGGCGCCCCCGGGCGCTCCGCGCCCGGGTGCACCGCACCCCTTGCACCCCCTGGTAAAGACGGCCCTGATGGTATGGTATGATGATTTTTATATTATACCTTTTTTGTATGTTTCGCTGTGTCTTCCTCCGATATGGGTATCGGAGGCCTTATGAATGAATACTCGGTTATTTATCTTTCTATTTATCGTTGTTTTGTAGGGTTATGTAACACATTACAAGTGTATTATTTTTATTTGCTTTGTGTACATTTTTCTTTACTTTTTTAAAATAAAATTTCTCACTTATTTGTTGAAACGATATTGTTACCGATCAAAGGGTTCTTGTTATAAAACAACCACATTCAATCTTATTACAATATTGATATTTCCATCTTGGTATGGAATCCTTTTCCCGCCGATCGCTGAATCCCCCGGGAGGCCTTCGAAGTTTTCTCAATATTTGATTTATCACTTGAGGATTCAATGTCTGGAACTAGATTTTGTGTCAATCTAGTTTGAAAGAAACGGGGCTCAGACCCGGCTCGGATAACAAGGATACAATACAGACAATTACTTTATAAATCGTCGAATGTATTCGTACACTACTGATTCAGTACTATTTGCCAACACTTTTTCTATACAGGTTGTTTTCGTAATATTTATTTTCACTGCTTTGTATTTAAAAAAAAGAATGACTTGACAGTTTCCGTTGGTATGGAGAATTTAGATACAGTCGGTTTGATGTAAATATATATATGTAATTTATTGGAAATACATACAAACAAAAAATTTCGGGATGTGCCAAAAAGAAGTTCGGGGCCACGAAAGAAAAAAGAGAACCAGCCCAAAGTCTGGACACACTTTACACTGTAATTATATGTATTTTGTTTAAATTATTTATTTTACTTATTTTTTAAGTTACGGTGTCTGTTTGTTTGAATTTGTTTACATTATACTGAAAATAAATGAATTTATGAATAAAAATAATTTATAAAGAATTTATACTGCAAATATTGAAGTTGATGTAATACTACCTATATACTTGCCTATAACGTCTCACTGCAGGACACAGGCATCCCCTTGTAAATCACTATCTTCATCGGGCCATAATCCACCACGCGAACCCAGTGCGGATTTGTGGATCACATACTCAGGATTTTTTTGTTTCTGGAAGAATGCGGGTTTCCCCACAATGTTTTCCCTCACCGCCGAGCTAGTGATATATTTTTTTAAATCAGTACTTAAGTAGAATTTTAGTGGTACGGACGGAGGATTTGGACTCACGATCACAAGAATGTGAGTCGAGTATTGATACCCCTAGACTATCACCGCTCCATTTTATTACACACATTTTGTAAAAATATGATTGTAAATATATACAATAAATAGAAACATGTCTTTGGATTTAATGCTATATACGTAATATCAGTACGTATATTTTACATACAATCAGAATGTACTCGTATATTGAATCCAACATGCGTATTTGGTTATAACGACCTGTCTAATGTACAGACATATCTAATGTACAGATCCTGATCTAATTATGACGGGATTTAAATCTCAAATCTATATTACGTAGGGTTCCCCATGTAAGCATAGGAAAAACCGTATGAAAAAGTTTGTATTAAATCGACGTTTAACCCATTTTCCGAGATATAAAGTATATTCGTCTCTCGAGTATTGTACAGAACAAATTGAATTCTCAGCAAATTGTGTCAGTAACAACAATTTAATTGAATTGTGGGTTAATGTTCAAATGATTGAAGACTTTGTTACACGCTGATGTTTATTTATTGTATTTTATTTTGTAATTAGTTTATTTATGCTTACTTTTATTGTATTTGTTTAATTAAAAACATTTGATTATATTAAAAGGGAATTTTGTAGACTGCTCAATTAATAATACGCTTCTGTCTTCGAACCTTTTTAATTAATTTAATTTTAACTCAGCACAAAAATACTAAAATACAAACTATTTTTGAGTAACTGAAATAAGCATTTTTTAATTAATAGGAATGTCAACACAACACTGTGATATCTTTATTTTCACTAGAGAACCAAAATTTTTAAATTTGCTGTCATCTAAATATTTGCTAACATCTAAATATATGCTGCTAGTTTTAATATTTCCGCTCTTAATTGTTTCCCATTTCATGTGTTCAATAAAAACACTTTATGTTGCAATTAAGTAGTTTTCTAATAGAAATAACGAGACAAAAAAGCAGACAATCCATAAAGTTTTCAATATATAATACCCTATTAGATGGCATAAGGTGGGATCGGATCAGATCGAATTGAATGTGGTGAGTTTTAAATGAGTTAGATGGTATGTGGGGGAAGGGATGAGATGTTATGAAATGACGTGAAATAGAACAAGGTATAAGTACAATACACTAACAATTGTACAGTGGACTTTGGGAATGACTGAGTTAGAGCAATAAAGATGAACTTTAAAAATCACCGCAATAATTCGGTTACGATATCGTATCGGTATCGTGCGACCGCCTGGAAGGTCTTATAGGTACCTACTAACATACTAACGCTAGAGTTTACTTCACAGATCTACTATTTTTACTATCGTTAATTTGGTTTACTTTGTTTCAGAACTGATGGACGCCGCTGTCGGAATTTTTGGCCGGAACTGGAGAAGTGAAGTTGCGTTTTTGTTTGATTTATTATAAAAATTGTATATTTGTGCGTTTTGTAGTTTAATAGTGATAGTTTGTTAAATTTGTAAGTGTTCTTTTGTGCGTAATGTTTGCGATAATCAAATAAAAGTATGGAAATGATATTTCATGTGCTTCCATGGAGTCCTCTTCTGTCCTCAGCGCACCTACTATCCATTTACTGTGAGACCCCTGATTTACTTCGACGCCGACGGCATTGGACATTGACAGGATACGTTTTAGACTTTGAAATTGTTAATTAGGAAGAAAACTTGACTTTGGCAGAGTGTGCTAATTGCACCAGTGCCATATATGTAGAAAAAAAAACCGCCGCTACCATAAAAGTCAAAAAGGACATGGAGAAATAGGACGAATTCACTGTTCTGTTATTACAAAAAATCGATAACACATGTAGGTTTTCTGGAAATGAGAAAAGGAGAAAGATCTTAGTTCAAAAGGACTATTTTCTTTAGGTATTTTTTATATTAACGCAACATTTATCATAAACAGAATACCTACATAAAGGCGCCTAATATCCGTTCCCTAATACGCCACAGGACAGAAAACATTTATGTGGAGGCGCTGACATTTTTATAGGAATCCCATTCCCTTTCCCTTTATGGGACGACGTAAAAGAGGTTTTTACGTTTCGCATCAGTGTTTTGTTTTCCCTTGACATATGACGCGAAGGGCGTGGAAAATTATATGCGGCGGTCTATAGACTGTCTCCATAGCTACTCATAGTTTATTTTCGTTTTTTTCTGGAAGGTGCCGCTGCTCGTTTGCCAATTCTTAATTCAAATTAATTAACCTAGTATTTGGCGAGAGATGGAGAACTGAAGTTGAATTTTTGTTTCATTATTGTAAAAAAAATTGTAGGCGTTTTGTGGTTTATTGTGGTAATAGTGATAGTTTATTAAACTTCAAAGTGTTTTTCGTTAGTGTTGTTTCTGATAATGAAATAAAAGCGTAGGACTGTCCTCAGTAAACCTACTTCGACTTACTTCGACGGGACTGGACATTGACAGGATGCGTTTTAGACTTTAAAACTGTTAATTATGAGAAAAGACTTAACACTGGCAGAATGTGCTAATTGCACCATTGCCATATAAGAGGAAAGAAAAAAATTGTGGAATGAAATTCTAGATTTACATGTTTTGCTAACCACAAAGGTCGGCAAATATGCTTTACTGAGACGCGAGCTGGAGATCAAACTGTAGTACATTTGATTTTATGGAAAGAAGCTGGCAGGCGACCAATCATTCGCCCTGGTTATAAGTGGATACTGTCGCCACTGGATATCCACGATATATGCCAACATCAGTTCAAAATGACAAAGGTTGACACGCCGCTATGCGTTGCCTAGTTTTGAAAATATAGGAATGGATTTAGAAAAAGGGTTGATAAATAGGGAGTAGGAAGTAGGTATGATGGTGGGAGGAGTTTACTTATATTGAACTATGTATCCTTCTCATTTCATTATCGCCATGCTGCGCAAACACATATTTTTGTAAAATTGTTTTGTAATCAATATTGTACATTTAAACCATAAACTACTGGGTTTCATTGAAGCCACATTCTGTCAGAGAAGACAGGCTCATTTTCTTGTGCTGTGGGATACATGGTCTTAAAACGTCACACTGGCTAAGCGGGTTGGCAAGTCTGCTTTTTTAGGTGGTGTAGTTCATTAGCGCTTCTGGTAGCCGCTTTTTCATGCCTTAGTCGCCTTTTATGCTACCCATGGGAAGGGATGGGGCGGTGCCAATGCCGGCGGACACCACTCGGCACATAAAGCAGACATTGAATAATAATATTTTATATTTTTCGTAGTTATGTATGTAAACAGCACTGAACAGTCGTTAGTGTATGTTATCCATTTTCACAAATTTTAATAGATACAAAATAATTCAGGCAATTTTATTCAGTTTGAAAATTCAATTTTATTTTATAAAAAAATCACTCGAC
Source organism: Sesia bembeciformis (assembly GCA_943735995.1). NCBI lineage: Eukaryota > Metazoa > Arthropoda > Insecta > Lepidoptera > Sesiidae > Sesia > Sesia bembeciformis. Next base: position 13,561,006 of record OX031040.1, read on the forward strand.
CGAGACATGGATGTCAAGAAATAAATAAATGAATCTGGATTTTTTTCCCTCCAAGATGGCGACAGTAACTTAACGCTGACGAAGTATGCACGTTGCACATTTCTCAACTATTCTCACGCGGTACAAATTCTTTGAAACTCGTTTCACTTAACTCCGCGCATGTTCTCTGTCTTCAAAGCCGGGTTTTCCGACTTTACCGATTTTGCCTTTTCTAAGTCGAGCCTCTTTACGTTTACGTCACTGTAACAAATCCAATTTGACGCCTAACGATCAACGAAACATGTTCAGTACAGCCTTGTACATACATTACAATCGAATGAATGGACGGGTGCTAACCACGATAAATAAAAAGAAATGATTGATAATATTATTTAATTTCAATTAGTAAACCTACTCCCCAATTCAAGTTTTTCATCATTAAATATTTTGTCAAAAATTTGGCACTTTTTAGTGGACGTAGTCATAAATTGCGGCGAACAAATAGTGGGACAATGAACAATGTACTTAAATCCGAATTATTAAACTGTTAGAATGGTCCTGATAGCCTCAGAATCCAGGTCTAAAAGCGAGGTTTTGTGCCCTGAAACATTATAATTATTACATGGCAACACATACCTATATTTAGATTGACCTGGCATTATATTGACGTTTCAATATGGTTGCTGTTAGTTCCATGTTTCGTCATGTTCACCCTAGTCGAAACAACAAGAAACGTGTAAATTTTTACAACACGTGCGATTTCTTTGGCAAATTGTGCCTATATCGAGCATAAGAGACCGTATGATTGTGGTTTTCCGATGCCTTATTGAATTTTTCCAAGTTTGTTCGGAGGTCACGTAGTGTACGTGAGTTTTAGTGATACAAATATAACTTGTGCAGTTGTTACAACTTCTACTCCATGGTAATAAAGATCAGTTTAGATTGAGATGGGTTCTGTTATTGTTAACTGTCGATACATGAAGTGCCGAATCAGCTGACAAAGGTTCGGAAAGGAGATATCGGCGTGAAAATGTTGTAATATTGAAGGAAATTACAATTATTCTCAATACTGCGTATTTTATGGAGTAGATGGCAAACTGACTTGCAGTTTACTTGATTGAATCAACATGCCGCTACAATTTATGATGATGCAGATATAAGAACAACTCCTTGTCATATTTGACAATTTTATTGACTTTTTTTATAGGAAGAGAGCGGCAGTTGAGCAGACAGTCCACCCGGTGGTAAGCAGATACTGTCGCCAATGGAGAGCCGCGGTACAAGCCAATCTCAGTCCGAATGACAAACCATGGCACGCCCCCTGATGTGCTGCCTACCTTTGAAGATGTAGAAATGAAGAAAGGGTTGGAAAAATGGGCAGAGATAGGATAGGATGGGATGGGAATGGACTCTGTCATATCTCACTCGCTGCCGTGTTTATGACTTCTGGGTTATTGACGTTGTTGAGCTCGGATGTACGAGTAACTCAAAATACCAAACTTTTACAGGATACTTGGTTGTAAGTGTGCGGGATACGTATGCACTAACACGCAGTAGAATGAATGCTAGTGTCTGTACTCCGCACCAACTGGATCGCCGGGGGGTGTGGACTGTATAATAGGGTGTTTCCGTGTCTTGATTAAAACAACAAGGCTTGTTCTTCAATAGAGCCGGGGTAGCGCAGAGGTACTTGTTTTTCTTCTTTGTTCTTGTTCTTGTCGGAGTGGATGCCGCTGCGGAAGTGATTTTGACCGGAAATGGTCCGCCTATTATTCGCATATTGGGTTCTCCAACTTGCGGCTAGTTGCGGGATTCCTCCACCGCCGGTCAACGTCGGGCCTCCCCTCCACTTGTCCATTTATGTACCCCTCCCGCTACCCGCGGGGAATCATTTATTTTCCTTATCACTAACACGTATTTACATTGATAAGATCCTAGTATGTCCTCAATTACACTATGCACCAACGATACCTATACTATGCACCAACGATTTATGTAGGGACATACTAGGGATTACTCCATTATTTCCATATTATATACATAAAAACTTAACAACTATTTGCGAAACTATATACATGTTTGCCTAAGTACCCTAGCCTTTTCGTCGTCAACATATCTCCCGCCGTCGCCGTCTCGCGATCTAATTGGTAGAACGACGATTTTCTTGGTCGGTCGCCGCAGGATGTGGCCGTTGCTCGTCTGGACGTCGATGATGCGAACCTCGCCGTCTTGCCCGGGGTACGTAGCGATGACTCTTCCTCTGGGCCACGTGTTCCTCGGTAGGTTCGGGTCGCATATGACGACCAAGTCTCCGACGCGTGGTGCCTCGCCGACTGTGCGGGGCTCCCGCCGGTACTGTAGCAGGGGGAGATATTCTCGGAGCCAGCGGCGCCAGAAGTTATCGGCTAGCCGCTGGGCGCGCCGCCAGTGTTTGCGCGCATTCACGTCGTCTGCAGTGAAGGCGCCCGGTGCTGGGACATGTGAGTTAGGCCCCAGCAGCAGATGATTCGGTGTGAGCGCCTCCGGCTCCTCCGGTGTTACCGCCACGTGTGTGAGTGGGCGGGAGTTGACGGTGTTCTCCGCCTCGATGAGTAATGTGTGGAGTGTCTCGTCGCTCGGGTACTTCTCGCGTAGCGTCGCTCGTAGGGCTTCTTTGACCGTGCGCACCATGCGTTCCCAGGCCCCGGCCATGAAGGGGGCGGAAGGGGGAACGTGACGCCACGCGATGTGTTTCGCAGTTGCTTCCTCTTGCACCGCGGCTAGTGCGGCCTCGGTGAGTTGTTTTTCCGCGGCTTTAAAGTTAGTGGCGTTGTCACACCATAACTCCGTTGGGCAGCCGCGTCGCCCCATGAATCGTCGTAGCGCAGAGATGGCGGAATCTGCGCTGAGTGATGCTGCCACTTCCAAGTGTACAGCCCTCGTGGTCATGCATGTAAATAAGGCGACATATCTCTTCTCTCGATGTCGGCCCACGGTTACTTCGATGGGACCGAAGTAGTCGAGCCCGGTGAAGGTGAACGGGCGCGCGTGATGTGCTACGCGCGCGTGCGGTAGATCGCCGGTGGCTGGACTCGTCGGTTTCGCCTTCTTCAGTTTACATGTCATGCATGCCTTTATGACGCCCCTTACTGTAGGGCGAATCTTTCCTATGCACAGTCGCTGTCGCAGTTCGTTGACGATTAGCTCGACGCCTCCGTGGTGCATTTTCCTATGTACATGGTCTATGTACAACCTCGTATAGCTGTGTGAACCATCCAACACAGCCGGATTCGTCGTTTCCTCGCTAATCTCTCCTGCGGCAGCGATTCTTCCCTTTTGTCGTAGCAGTCCGTCGGTTCCCACAATCACACTTAGTGCGGCGAGTTTGTCGTCTCCCGCCGGTGTGGCGCTACGCTCGATGCGCTTACGTTCGCATGCGTAGCTGTCCTCTTGTGCTGCCTTCATCCATTGATGTTCCGCTCGTATGAGATAGTGCGCTTCCATCTGTACGAACTTGCACTTGCCGCGCGCTGGTTCTACCTTTTGTGCAGTCTTAGCGTCGCCTTTTCCTGTTCCTGACCATGCCGGGTCCGACGTCGGGTTGGCAATGGTCCTTTTGCGACGCGCAGCTGCTACTATGTGCCTCTTTTTGCGGCACAAGTCGATGAATTGTAGAGCGCGTGCGGTGGCCCGGATCAGGCGCTCCCATTTTGAAAAGCGCGTGATATCGGGCAAGTGTGCATGCCCCTTTGTCGTGTTCGTAATTGCGCATTTCTCTTTTTCCTTTTTCCACAGGAGTCCGGTCTCGAACCGCCCGTCAGGTAGCCGTCGACTGCGCTTATCCAGAAGGTCGATGGCGCGCTGCTCCGGGTCATTCTTGGTTTTCCTCGGTTCGATGCCCAGTGACTCCAACTTGAAGAAGTTCTTCATTAACTCCTCCTTTTCGTCGCACTTCTCGCTGATGTAGCCGCAGAAGGCGACTGGTTCGCACACTGAAGTGCGGCATCCGTGTAGTACCCAACCTAGTAGCGTCAGTGATGCTACCGGCTTGTTCCTTAGTCCCGCTCGGACCTGGCGTGAGACGATCAGCTCCCAATTGTCCTGCCCGATGACAATCTTCGGACAGACATCCTTGTAGGTGAGCTCGTCCCTGATGTCGTCTAGGTGTGTGCAGTCTTCCAGGTCCGTTTCCCCGATTGTCTGCGATGTGAAGTTGAGACGCTCGATGGTGCGTGCGCCCTTTAATTTGTGCACGCCGTCCGAGTGTAGCCCTTGTATCTGTACGTCAACAGTGCGGCTCTTTTCATGCTTCATTTCGCCACCGTTGATGCCTTGAATCCACATTGTGTCAACCGGCCCGTCGATGCCGAGCGAGTTGATTGTAGCCTCTTCTATGATGGTGACGGTGCTGCCTTCGTCGAACAGCGCGTAGGTGTGTATCTTCGCGTGTGGTCCGGCAAGCACTACTGGCGCAATCTTCAGGTAGGCTCGACGTCGATGCGGTGATGAGTTCGCGGCGGTGGCCTTGTTGGTCAGCTCTGTTGTTGACGTGACGATTTCTTCTTTGGGCTCTTCTGTCTTCACTGTTGGCGGCAAAGTTTGACGTGTACGATGTAGCAGCCGATGATGTGACATCCCACACCCGTTGTGTCCGCATGGCTTAGCTCGGCAACTGCCCCGGTGATGGTCACTACACAGGCAGCGGAAGCAGATGCGGTTCCTCTTCGTTACCTCCCATCGGGCGTCGAGATCGCTCTCGGCAAACCGTTTGCACGAAGGTAAGTAATGATCTTCTTTACACAGCGGGCATAGTTTTCTTTTTCCGTCGTTAATGGCGCTGTATGTTCGTTCCGTCCTTTTCTTTGTCGCCCTCTCTCTCACACTCGCAGGTTCAATGATGGGAACGGTGACTTCTGGCGGTGCGTAGGCACTGCATTTGTCGGCCTCTATGTTGAGGAACGTTGACAGCAGGCTCAGCGTGGGTACTTCGTGCTCCCAGATACTTGCAAAGTCGTACCACTTGCTCTTCAGTATGGGTGTGAACTTCTCCATTATAGCCCGTACTAGCTCGGGGCTATATAGGTAGTTGTCCCTCTTCATCGCTTGTATGGTAGCCACAGCGTTGGCCACCTTACTGGCGAACACGCAGAGGTCGCGGGGCTCGTCGTTTAGCTTGCGCAGGCACTTCAGTTTTTCTGTTTCGCATGCGACGAGTGCGTCCGGCCTCCCGAATCTCCTTGCGAGAGCTTCCATTATGTCGTCCGGCTCTCGGTGGGCGGTAAACAAACTTGCCACCGCCTCTATAGCGACACCCTTCAGGCTCTTTCTTAGCCGTGCCAGGTTGTCGCTCTTCGTGAAGGTGTGCTTCGAGTCTTCGTAGGCACCCTTTAACCCCAGCCATGCGCTGCCTTGTCCATCGAACGTAGGCAGCTCCATAGTATAACGCGGTGTCTCCCTCGCCGAAATCTTCACTGCCTTGGAGATCGCGGTAGCCATTTGCTCCACGATGTCTGCAGTAGGGCGCGCGGGCCGAGACGTGCTTCGTTCTCGGTGCCTATCCTCCCCATTGTTGGAGGTATAAGCTCCCCGTCCTCGTCCTTCCTTCCTTTCCGGCGAGATCTTGCGAGACTTTGGCCCCGCCCCCTGCGGGGGTATGGGGGGGGGGGGACCTCGTTCCGATTTAACCATTTTTCCAACCGGAACGATTCTTCTTTTCGTTTGTCGTCTTCTTCTTCTTCAGAGCTTGATCCCAGCTCCGCGAGCCTTATCTCTTGCTCCTTAGCAGTCAGGCGCAGCTGTAGCAGGGTTCGTTCTATTTGTAGACGCTCCTTCTTCTTCGCGGACGCAGTAGATCGGTGCGACCTTGCCGCGATGCTTGCGGCCCGTGGAACGATTGTGACGTCCGCCGTCCCATTATCATCGACGTGCGCTTTGCCTTCCTCGTCTCCACGTATCGATTCTTCTCTACGCGTAGAAGTCGTCTTCGTAGTGGCCTTGGTGCTGGTGGCCGTGGTTCCTGTAGCTGTCGTGCCCGTGCTCGTGGTTGCTGTGACCGTAGACTCTGTAGTGGCAGACGTTGACTCCGTAGCGGTCTGTGCTCCGCTCTGCGACCCCGTTCGGCTCTGTGACCTTGTTGTTGCTGGCATTGTAATAGGTACGTCGTGAGAACAACGTAACTAAACAATCAAGTCTTTGAACGTCTTTGGAAATCAAGATCGGAAATCAAGATTGGAAACCAAGATTAGAAACCAGGATTAGGAAACCAAGACGTGAAATCAGGACGTGAAACTGAAAGATTGGCCCTAGTACGGACGAGTACGATGCGTCGTGCCGCTCTCCGTAGAGCCGTAGATCGTACGGGGATTCTTAATAATCCTACGACGCGACCGTATCGTCTCTTCCCGCTATTTCTTAATAAATAACGCCGTACGCCGTTCTTCTTATTCCACGAGGTCTTCAAACACGACTTGCTTGATTCAATATCCGGCTGCTCGAAGGACCATAGATGTGCGGGATACGTATGCACTAACACGCAGTAGAATGAATGCTAGTGTCTGTACTCCGCACCAACTGGATCGCCGGGGGGTGTGGACTGTATAATAGGGTGTTTCCGTGTCTTGATTAAAACAACAAGGCTTGTTCTTCAATAGAGCCGGGGTAGCGCAGAGGTACTTGTTTTTCTTCTTTGTTCTTGTTCTTGTCGGAGTGGATGCCGCTGCGGAAGTGATTTTGACCGGAAATGGTCCGCCTATTATTCGCATATTGGGTTCTCCAACTTGCGGCTAGTTGCGGGATTCCTCCACCGCCGGTCAACGTCGGGCCTCCCCTCCACTTGTCCATTTATGTACCCCTCCCGCTACCCGCGGGGAATCATTTATTTTCCTTATCACTAACACGTATTTACATTGATAAGATCCTAGTATGTCCTCAATTACACTATGCACCAACGATACCTATACTATGCACCAACGATTTATGTAGGGACATACTAGGGATTACTCCATTATTTCCATATTATATACATAAAAACTTAACAACTATTTGCGAAACTATATACATGTTTGCCTAAGTACCCTAGCCTTTTCGTCGTCAACAGTAAGTGGTGCAGTACAGTTGGTCGCTGGATTTATTCGTATTAATTATTACATCAAGGTTTGGGACATTTTTTACATTTATTTTATTTGTTTATATACTTTATTGTACACACAAATGATAAAAAAAGTTACAAAAGAAAATACCAACAAAAGACGTGCTTAATAACCCCACCCCTTAAGAGGTTTCTACCAGCAAACCTGGGAGAGATAAGTGACCAATGAAATATTACATACTTTTTATTGCGTAACATTTTGAAATTAGTCGTAGCGATACAGTTTTTCCATTGATGACTTCATAGACAGAAGGACGCCATTTTTGCCCCTACACGTACAGTAGATACACGGTCGAAATTCTATTGAAAATTTCGGTAGAGGCTGAGAGAAAGCAAAGAAAAGCACTTGGAGGTAAGTCGTTGGAGGGTAAGCTCTCGCCTTTGTAACGCTTTGAATAATTTAGAAAGATCCTTTAAAATTACAACACATTATCTTAGAATTCTCAACAACAGACCACATTAATATTTTACGTTTGGCGGCAGGTCATCCAGAAACAGTTTAAAGAGTGAGTAATAAAGTCTGGAATGGCAGGGATATGGGCACTAGATTTAAGAATACATCTAGATATGATATACAAGCACTGTAGGGCGGACACGTTGGAGTCTAATAGTGTTATATGTTGAGTGGGTGTAATACCTCTAGAATTCTTTGATTCATATGTGTTTTGAAAATGGAACATTCTTATTACGTACCTGGTACTTAAGTTTCAAATTTGACTTTTTAATGAACCCCTCCTCATTTGTTTCACCCCCCTGGAAGTAATGTATGATGTGTCATCTAGTGTATTTCCATATCGATAATTTGGGTACATTGGAATGTAGGCATAATCATTATTTTTTCTAGAATCTTATAAATATTGCAGATCTTAATTGTAATCTTAAGTTCCAACCTATTCTACCGTTCGAAGTCAAATACACGAGTAATTTATAAAACTTGACACAACAGAATTCTTATCCATGACAAGTTCGTAACGAGACGCGAATTATAAGGTCTTTAAGGCATTTAGCCATAGTTTAAGTTTTTTTATTTTTATTATTTTATAGAAAGAAGGTGACAAACGAGCATACAGTGCACCCGGTGGTAAGTGGATACTGTCACCCATAGACATCCGCGATACATGCCAACATTAGTCCAAAATGACAAACTTTGGCACGCCCCCGGATGCGCTGCCTACCTTTGTTGGTGAAAGAATGGATAAGTTTTGGAAACTGATTATACCCTTGAGCAGCACGTTCTATGAATATGTTCTAACTTGGACACTAAATTTAAGTTAAAAGAAGTTAAAGGAAGTTAGTGACCCAAATTAACAGGGTTACGGTAATGACAGCACCTATCAGATAATGCCAAGCGAGATACGGCGCGGACGTGTGTAATTTACGAAGAGCCTTATGGCCACTTTAGTAGCGGAATATCAATTTAAACATAATAATAATAATAAATAATAATAATAATAATAATAATAATAATAATACTCACGATTTATTATAGCCGATATCTCGGTCCAGTTACATGTTACAGTTCGAAATTTCAATCGCGAGAATGGATTTATGTTCATTCACGGGACCCAGTGGTTAAACTTTGCAAATCCAGAAAAGTAGATGCGTTTTCAAACTCGCGTGTGTGTGGTGATATTGTGCAAGTAGTTGATTAACTTGATTGCAATTAAATTAACTTAACTTGATTAACAAAAACAAGTCCAGTGTGGGCAGGTGAATCAAAAACGAACACGACGGAGGGTAGACAGATATGTCTGTCAATAGCAACAACATGTTCAGACTCGCCGCGACCTTTTTTTTTTTTGCGGATTGACTAAATTCTTGTGGCCCTAGTGGCCTTTCAAGAGTCACCGGACTTGTTTAGTTTAGGGCGAGCGCAGAAGGCGCTCAGCCAGGAGCAAAAAGTGTGGTTGCAACGAGCCTAAGGGCTCCCCCGCCGGTAAACCGGCGGAAGGAACGGACCTCGGCTTAGGGCGTTGCATTGGGGGGATACCGCGGGGTCGTGAGTCGGCGAGAAGCGCCCAGGCACGTGCTGATACCTAGTGAAAGTGTTGGCTGAGGGCTGGTGTGTGTTAACGGTGTAACGAGGGGGACGTCCACGTCTCCGCCGGCGGGGACGGTGTCTGTGTGCTGTGTTTGAGTGCAGTGTGAGAACCGCATAGGCAGCGGTGATGGGGTCGTCGGGATCGTCCAGGATGTGCCGCGGGCGCCGATAGCGGGGAGGGGCACTCCTGTCCGGTATGTAAGTGAGAGAGGAGACAATCTGAGGATTGGGATGGTGTGGTATAGCGTCATAGTAGCGTCGGGCGGTGGACTCGCCGCGACCACTGTTCATGTAACTGGACCTACATATCGGCTAAAATAAATAAACAATAAATCGTGAGTAACCCGTTTACATTACAATTATTATGTTAAAAACATATCAAAAAGCATATAGATATTATCATCAAAGAAGTGTATTTGTATAAAATAATATATTTAGGTTAAATAATGTTGACATTATGAAAAATTGCACCATCTAACTTTATTTAATATTGTTCTACTTACCGCTCAAAGGTCGCCTGGAAGAGATTGCTTTGGCGATAAGGCCGCCTGTTCTAGTTTTCGTCTTATTTACTTAAATTGTTTTTTCCAAAATATGCTGGTGTACAGGCGTCTTCCAAGAACCGCCACCACACACAATCTTCCCTCCTTTTCATCCAGCCACTGTCGGCAATTTCCTTCAAATCGCCAGACAATATCTGCTTCTCTATTTCTGTAGGAAACTGAGGCGGCAACCAAACTTACAGGAAAGTGACATACAATGGTCGCTGAGATCGGCTAAGTGTGGAAACCTACCGGAGTGAATACAAATATGAAGGTGCGGTAGACGTGTACTCAAATGGAGACCACGTACCGGGAAACGTAGCATAGGTCACTTTCTGGACAGGTGGACTAACGTTAGATATTGGTATGATATTATAAAAGAAATAAAGTAAAAGTGAAATTAGTGGCATAATTAAAAGTGTTACGGCAATGATAGCGCATATCAGATAATGTTAAAAAACTTAGGTGTTATATGAGCGGAGTAGTAATTATTTTCTAAAATTATATAAAATTACAAGGAGTTTTGGACAGAGGCAGCGCCTCCGTATCCATGTCAACTTTCGTCATTCTTGACTGACGTTGGCATAAACTGCTTATTGCAATGGACGAAAATAGGTATACACATATCACCAGGTAGGCTGTCTGCTCGTTTTCCAATTTCATTCCATTAAAAATGTAGTGGTAAATTTAGTGAACCTGAATTAACGGAAATACGATAATGACGTCACTAAACAATAAATTCCATGAAAGATATAATGCGGACCCAAGTAATTTATAAAGAACTTTCGCAATTGCCGCCATAAATCCACTACAAACTTATCGCTCTTCGACAAAATTAGTGAATCGCTGTTTTAGTGGCCCTACTCACATGATGCCCAGCGACTGTAACTAATTGCCGTGGAACATCGAAGGGCTTGCCGCCGGTAATGGCTGCGCAAAAATACTACACATTTATGTTTGGAGACAGTGCTAATGATTGCGACATTTTGGAAGCATTTATTGAGGTAAACATGGCGACTCAAATGATGTAATAACTTAACTTAGCTTATATTCTACGATTGAATAACATTTAGATATTAAAAAGGATAGAAGCAGCTGGACGCGAGGGGTAGAAACCCCAAGTACTGACCAAACGATTTTCGTTTTATTTCAAAGCTCAAATGAGTCATTTTTTGTGAGAAAAACTTCCTAATGTTCTCTTAAAATTGTTGATAAAATATAGTTTTTATAGTATTTGTAGTGGTAGAGCATTATTTTCGTAACATCAAAGATTTACACAAACATATTGCAGTTAAATAATTAACACGCAGGTATAATGAAAACCGATGGGTAAACGAGTCCTTGTATGGAGACGCGGCGTTGAATCGCGCCTTGCACCCAAAAGAGTTTCAACACACTCTCTAAACAATCAATAACAATACGGAATCCGTAAAATTGAATAATTGCAAAATCTCGCACACCACTCGACCCATAATCGAATTTGTAGAACTATCATTTGTATATATTACATATTATCAAACTCTGTTGTAATCGAGTTAACAAATGATTATGGCAAATTTAGAAAGCAAATACATATTTAATTGTTTGGTCCGGGAGGCTGATCTTTTTGATCAATTGTATAATAACTTTTTTTTTATGGACGAAGGCGGCAGACGAGCTTACCACTTACCACCTGATGGTAAGTGGATACTGTAGCCCATAGACATCCGCGATACATGCCAACATTAGTTCAAAATGATAAATGTTGGCAAGACCCCGGATGTGCTGCCTACCTTTGGAGATATAGGAGTGGATTTGGAGAAAGGGTTGGGAAAATGAGAAGGGATAGGATGGGAATAGGCTCTGACACATTTCACTTACTACCGAAACACGTACGTACGTACTGAGTTGGATTGCAGCGTGCACTCTCCCCCTCAATGCACTCAACTTAATTAAATAGAATTATAATTATAATAGAAACACCACTAATATAATTTCTTATGTAAGAACTTCCTGTAAGTATACGTAGGTACGTTATAAATTAGATCTAAGCATATTACCGCATACAAGCTTGATGTATCCTACGTTGGAGGTCCTTTTGTAAATAAATAAATCTTTTAGGGGGCCTCCAAAGCCTATTAAAGGTTCGGAAACCTTAAAGGGCGAACCTCTTTTACCTTGACTTTTTTATCTATTTATTTAAGGATACAAACAGATACAAAAGTTTAATAAATATCTATATTATTAGGGGCGAGGGGGGGGGGGGGTTCCTTATTGCTAAAGCAGACAAATACCAGAATAGTTCTCAAATTAGCTTAGTACAGATAATCGGAGAACTATTTAAACGATTACAATGCTGTTTTCAATATATTTTATTATGACAAGTAATAGACTTAAAACATATCGGTAATTAATTGTAAGAAATAATTGTATTCAAAGAAATTACATTAAACTCAGTATTCCGTAAAGTTGTTATAATTGGGATTTCACATCCCTTTGTAACTAAGTAAACAAAATTCAACTAATTTTACTAAGATAGAATTCTCGAGAGGCGTTTGATAGACTAGACGTCGGCTGTATGTCATGTTAAACTTCTGCCTATTTGATCAACTCAAAATAGTTTCAGCTTATAGCGGTTATTGAATTAAGGCAGTATCGTATTAAAAACATAACAGTAGTTTAACTCCGGCCCCGCGTATATATTTATTATCTACTCTATTATCTAAGCTGCGAAGTGAAGAGCGACATCGGCGACGGTGTTGAGCGCGTGTCGGAAATGGTTACTGACGTTCTACGAGCATGTACACTTCCCGGCCGAAAGTAATACACATCGGCTATGACCGGCTTCGGTTTTGTAGAGCGTCGTCTCTGTCGTGTACCTGTACGACAAGTCAGCGACGTATCGGCACACGACAGAGACGACGCTCTACAAACGAAGCTAGCCGATAGCCTCTTTCTAAAAGGCCGATGTTTATTACTTTCCGCCGGGAAGTGTATAGTCTTTTAAATCTGGCTTTATTAGAATGACAGCTATTAATAGTGTTGCCAGGTCCAGTGTGTCAAATATCGGGACGGAAGGTTAAAATGATCGGGAATTCGGTTTTCAAAACGGGACAGCTACAAAAAATATCTGGATTTTGTGAATCAACATTTATTTTTATCGGTCGGTCAATTTTTTTTATAATGGTATGTTACCATCGGTTAGTACAACAAACAAAACAAATAAAACTTAAACAAACAAACTAGATAAACTTCTTTAAAATATAACAAAATTCAAACGTAACCGTTTCGAATCATAATCATTTTTATCTCGCCAACACAATACGCGCGAAGTTTAAAACTTTTACGATGACTGTTTAGTCCGAGTTTGGTGAGAAAATATGAAAATGTGAAAGCAACAATATTTTTATGGAGTAACAGCTTATAGATATATTCGTTTTTCCTATCAAAACTCTTGATCAAAATACAGACTAAGGAGGTTAGTGAAAAATCGGGACATTCGGTGTCCCGATCAAGGGTGAATCGGGACGTGTCACCAGACCCCTGAAAATCGGGACGTCCCGCGAAAATCGGGACATCTGGCAACGCTAGCTGTTAAAGTGCCTCGAATAGTACTGGGACAATAATAATCAAATGGAGATAGTGTGTTTATTTATCGAATGAGTGTTATGTACAACACATAAAAAATACGCAAACACGGCAAAAACCTTCTTTGCTTTATTAGGTTTCTATACATTAATTATTTTTATAAAGCACTATTCGAGGCACTTCGACAGCTGTCATTATAATCAAGCTAGATTTAAAAGACTGTAGTTGTGTGTATGTATGCAGACCGGATATACAACACAAGTTCGTTAAATTGTATGGAAACAAGTGAGTCACTTGTATCTACGACTATTTATTTGTATTTAAATAGGATATATAGTTTGGGGTGGTACTGGCTCCCAAGATACATATTTTTTTTCTAATTTGGGAGTCAGAGCTCATAAGAATTACAAATGAACTTATAAATGAAATGAAACATCTCTCTTGACTGGGTTCACTGAATTTTGATGATTTTTTACAATTGATTACAGCCATTTTGTGTTTTGTAACAATGAAGAAGAAGTACGTATAATAATTTCATTTGCGCCAACTTCGGGATATGCTCTATAGTACCTATGGCGCACACAAGAAAACCGTAGCTCGTGCATTTAGGTATGTGAAAATAAGCTACTGCTACATTTTACCATGATAGTATCTTCTCAGTTTGATTGGGGTATATGGTAACGATTGATTGATTGACAATGAGTGTAGGAATTGTTTTTGGGGCTTCTGTTAGTTAATTCTATCTATCTGGCTAAAGTTACTGATTAATCCTAAATAGGACTAGGTGGCTGGATGAAGGCGTCTCCCAAGGATACGCCATACGCCATTTATTAAATCCCAAGGATTTAATAAAGTTCTTGGAACTATTCCATGATAAATTACGAGGTTTAAATTTATTAATCACCGGATTCCATGTCATGGAATTCCATGTGAATTCTATGTCGTACACCAGATTCACAACATAATATAAAATATGCACAAGAAGATAAAGACTATTTATTTAGTCATTTATAATTTAGAACTATTTGCACCGAACTTTTTTGAATAAATAGTCAGAACAAACAGAATATATGGGTGGACGAAGCGACGTAGCGTCAAGCCAAGTATGCCTTGAACGTGACCGACGCCACTACTATACACATATCATATTTACATGAACTGACTTTATTCTATCTACATATTTAGTAAGTTCTTCAACATTTTTATCTTGTCTTCTTGTTTACCTAGGTTTATACGGTGACCCTATCTTCAATTCAAGGGTTACATTCAAGGGTTCAAGGGTTGATTACATCTGGTGACACTAGCACCAGCTGAGGAGTGGTATCACCTCCTTTAAAAGACAATTAATTAGTCTTATTACTTTTGTCCACTGTCCAGCATTGTTAAAAGCTAGCAGCGTTTAAGCGCGTCCCGAAAAGCCTTCTTGTGTTATGATGGCGTCGCGTCGCTTTGGCGGCACACTCCAATAAAAAGTTGGTACTAAGCCAAGAGGGATTTAAAATTCTCAACACTGAGGAAAGGTGATGTGACATACCAATATAATACTGGATTGCAAATATAGATTTTTGGAAACTCGTCCTGTTGGATCAATTGACGTATGTCTGGCTCGGAATTAATAATTCTCATTCTCACTGGCACCACGGTGTGAAATAGCGATGCGTGAAAGAGAAGCCTGCGCAAATAATCGAGCTGCTCGGCACTGGAGGGATGCTGATGTACTCGTAGAGTCTATGCTTTAGAAGGGGGAGAGTAAATAAGGAACACGAGCACGGAAGAAAATTTATAGGGAAGCAAAGTAGACATGCGCCAGAAAGAGCATACGCAGTGCGGCGCCTTCAGCGAGCGAGTCCGTATAACCCAAAGGTTGGTAGGACCATGGAAAGTGGAGGGTATTGTTCTAACAAATACAGGTAGCGTCTCTAACTAGTTGACTTAGATATTTCCAAAAAATCCCTTACTGATTTCTAGTTCAAATCGCTTGCTACTGAATTTGGCATGTGTATTTTTCGTATTGTGTCATGAGTGCTATAGAATAGCACCAACCCAGCTCTTCCCGGGGGTGTCGTAAAAGGCGACTGAGGAATAACAAAGCCGCTACCACAAGCGCTGAGGAACTACATCACCCCAAAGAGAGCGGACTCGCCAACCCGCTTGGCCAGCGTGGCTTTTTAAAGTCATACAGCCCTCATGCACAAGACATTGTGCATAGGAGGCCAATGTTCGATACTGAAAGGGCATTGTTCGTATTGTTTTGTTACGAGCAATGGCGTGCCAAACGAACGAAACGAAACGCACAAAAGACACGTGTGTCTGTATTGAATTGTTTACTATAGGCGCTGTTCACATAGGCGCTTTCAACACGGTCCCGATTGGTCGTTTCTGTATAGTTGCACGAGCGATAACGACACACGCACACGATCAAATATTCTTTGAAAATTACTTTTTTATAAAAAGAAATTACTTTTAGGTAATATAATGAATCGTGAATTCACGAATAAAAATCAGGAGTAGATAAAACAAGGCTATCATCGCTCCTTTTTTGGTATCTAAGACTATGGGGATATGTGAACCGTTTAAAATTAAAAAAAAAAGTTTGAATTGTTGAATTATATTTTTTATAAATAATTTTAATAAAAAGGAAAAATTTAAAGAAAATAATTTAAATTTATTTTCTTATTTGAACATTATTCTTCTGAACACTGCGTTTCCGACGCAGCGCTGCTACCGCTTGTGTGAACGAATCTTTTTGGTATCTATCGATGTCTGTTGGCGGTAGTTCATTATCCATTCCCCGTTCAGGGTGATTATGTAATTATAGAGGGAAGGTAATCGCGCTCTGTAATTACAAAGCCGATGTTTTATAATATAGGATATTTTCAGAAGTGCCCTCACTGAAGGGGTGGGGTTGTTGGGATGTTTGATGGTCCTCGCACGTTTATCCGAAAGTATTCTGGATGTATTGTTTAGTCACATTTCCGTGAACCCAGTTGTTCTGCTAATATGGATGAAAATTGTTAAACATTATTCATGATAGTACTAAATAATCAAAAGTCATAAAATCGATAATTAGTATAAATAATAGTAATAAAAATATTACCCATGAAATTGCAGTTTTTTGTGGAAAAATTGAATTATTTTTTTGTACGAAATTTATTAATTCAATTAATCGAAGTATTGTTATCAATGCACTTTTGCCATTTTGGTGGAAATTCATTGATGCCCCTGCTATAGAACTCCCGGGCACGGGAATTTATGAGTTCTCTGAAGGCGTTGTTGACTGCCTCATCGGATTTGAATGCTTCCCCTGTAAAAATTTATCCGAATTCCGAAAAAAATGGAAATGAGTAGGGCGAGGTCCGGAGAGTACGGTGGGTGACGGAGAGTTTCCAGTCAAGCTCCTATAACTTTGAGACTGTATATCGTACAGTGTGTGGGCGAGCGTTATCATGGAGAAACAGTGGAATAGAGCGATTGACCAGACTCGGTTGTTTGATAACGAGCTTATCTATCGACGTTTGCAGTTCTTTACCGTACAAATCTGCATTAATTGTTGTGCCTGATTTCAAGAAGCACTAGTAGACAATACCGGCACAGGACCACCATACAGTCACCACAAGCTTCTTTTGATACAGTTTACGTTTGGGACATTGTTTTGCTGTGTCTCATGGGTTCAACCATTGTGACGAACGTTTACGATTATCGTACTGGATCCACTTCTCATAATAAGTGACAGTACGCTTCAGTATCCCTTCATTTTGGTGCCGGTTCAGCAAAGTAAGGGAAAATTCGACGCTTGTTTGCAGCTGACTTTCATTAAGCTCATACGATAACCACTTTCCGAGCTTTTACACTTTCCTAATTTGACGCAAATGAATCAATATCGAATTATCACTTGTTGAATGATTTATAATTGAGATGACTGATGAAATTTTTTGAATGGACTCTATTATGTCAATATAAATTATTGTTATGTTAAGTAGTATTAATCTTTACTAGAGCCAGTTTGATATTAAAATCATATTTCTAACTAGCGACCCGCCCTAGCTTCGCTTCGCTTTATAAGTTTTTTATTTTTTCAAAATAAAATTTAGCCTATATTAGACACGCTTCGCTTCGGTTTGTTTTTCTTTCAAAATTCGAAAATAAAATATAGCCTATATTAGATACGGATAATGTAGATTCCTATTTGTGAAAGAATTTTTGAAATCGGTTCAGTAGTTCCAGAGATTACCCCCAACATACAAACACACAATTTTATCTCTTTATTATATTACTATAGATTTGTCTGAATGTTTTTTTATGTTCGATGTCTCAGCCGCGTCGCCGGAAGATTTATGATGTCAACCCATAGCCCGGGAAAGCATCCTTCAAATCTGGAGAAGCCCTAATTAGAACTCGGGGTCTTTTTCTCATCTCACAGGTTACTGAACGGACATACTGTAGTTGCACTAGCTTGCATATTACTTATTATTATTTCAATGTGGTATATTGCCCGTCTGCTATAATTGTCTGACAGAAGGGTCTGCAGGAATCTTTTTACCAAATCCTTTTTGAATAAAGGAACCCAATGGCCATTATTCAAGTGTGTTAGCGCTTATGAAACGTGAGACGACTGAAGAGTAAGATAATATATTTAACGTAATACAGATTGTATCTAACAGTAGGTGTACTTCATAAGATCTCACGCAATGCGCATTACACACATACCCACGAAAGGCTGGGCAAGTTGCCCAGCCTTTCGTCCAAAGTACCAGGTAATTGATGGGCACGGCGTCACAAGCGGGAAATATGATTTTGTATGCGATTTTTCTCATATATACAATAATTAAAATGTGTTCGATCTATGTGCTTCTCATTCGCGTGATAAACGCTACCCTTTAAAGGGCGCTGCAGATTTTCCGGCCAGTGCGCTGAATACCTTTGATACCGCCCTGGTTCTAAGGGGAACCTCTATAGTTGAGTTCTCGACTGATTTATATAAAAGCTTATATAAAATATATCTAAACACTAAAGAACAATATTGCCAGGGGTTAGGGAATAATTCATTACAATTAAAAAAATCAAACTTGTTTTTCTGACAAAAATACATTTAACTTTTGGTACGACAAGAAACATGTTCTCAGAGATAGAAAGAGGGTTGTAGAAATGTGTTTGGAGAGTTTAGAGAATTATTGGAAAAGTACAAAGAGGTGCTGTGAGTCGTAATAAAAAAAAAATTAACTCATGTGATGAAATTGAAAGCGTGCCAAACTTAACGAGTGTAGTTGATCATTCCGAAGTTCTGTTCCTGTTTATTATATCTCTTGTGTATCCAAACGTTAGCAGTAAAAATCATATTTGAGAGAAAAATAGAATCTTCGTATAACATTACAAGGGCGTCAATCCTAGTTTTTACCATATAAGTACACACTGAGTACCTCACATATCAGTACCTTTTCTTCTTAAGAGAGCAGGGTAGTAAAGAGAATTTAAGTAGTTAAATTTAAAAGAAGAAAAGTAAAGCAGAAAATTTGTAGTAGCGCGCAGTAAAGAGCAGCGGTAAATATTTGCATCATAATGGATCTCTTCCGAAGAATGATCAATGCTGGCATATTAGTGGACGCCGCCGGTGCCCATCTTCGGGCACACTAAATATTAGGGGTGTTTTTATAACAGCAACTAACTAATAAAAAATCCAATCTGCCCCGGTCGTTGACCCCAATCTTTTCGTAATAGTGCGCTGGAAACGGGATTCATCTCGAAATTTAATCTCATAGGGTGGGTAGTCCGTGATTTATTGGTCTGTCGTCTTTTTTTCAAATCCGCCCATTCGCCAGTTTTCGTTTGAGAATTGCTGACAAAATTGGAATGTTGATACAATTTCTCAACATTTTGGTAAGAATATCTGTAGTCTGTAATTTCAACACAGAATAAAGGCTCACTTTGCACAAGGAGAGTTTTTCAAACGATTCGGGCGAGAGTATTGTATACGATTCTCCTATGCGACCAAACTTCGTACGATTCTCGCGTGCGACTGTTTACACGGTGAAATAAAAACACTTTGACAACAGTGATCAAATGACGGTAACAGTTGTTTATACCAGTTTCGCAAAAAATACACATGAATTTCGAATGTATTTGTTAATTATTTCAACGCGTACTGTTCATTGACACAGAATATTTTGTGCGACTGCACTTTATACGGTATCGTGTGATGAAACGCACACATGCGAAACGACAAGTTGAATAAAGGTATTGACGTGCAGTTATACGCGATGACGTATCGAGGACGCGATGCTTCAAATCTCTTTTTTAATACAATAAAATTAATAAATTCCGCCGCACATTAAACTTTATTAATAATATTAATAAATTTTGAGGGGAAGAGTGCACTCTGCAATCCAACAGCTGCTGTGCGCGCTCTACTGGCTACGTTACCCCTCTCTTACAGAAGACTACCTTGAAATGTACTGCATTTCCCACTATTTCCCTAATCACTCACTCACTCACTACCGTAACACGTACGTACGTGTTACGGTAGTGAGTGAGATGTGCCAGAGCCCATTCCCATACTATCCCTCCTCATTTTCCCAAGCCTTTCTCCAAATCCATTCCTTTGCCTCCAAAGGTAGGCAGCGCATCCGGGGGCGTGCCAACGTTTGTCATTTTGGACTAATGTTGGCATGTATCGCGGATGTATATAGGCGACATTCTCCACTTACCATCAGATGGACTATATGCTCGTCTGCCGCCATTTACATAAAAATAAATATATTTATAAATAATTATTTTTGTTCTCAAACTCTTTTGTACTGAATTGAATTGTTGATTGTTATAAGATAAATTGTCTGTCCTTTGCTTGTAGACACGAACTGCGAGATCTTAAATTGCGCTTATGGAACAATGGACTATTTTGATGCTAAGAAAGAAATTAAAATTAGTAATGTATTAAAAATTATATTTGCAATTCTGCATGAAGCTCAAGTTTTATTTTGGTGGATCTTCTTTCGTAAAATGTATGTTTCAAGTGGTTTGTAGTTTACACTCAATGGTACATACTAGAACTTTCCGTTTATAATTAGTGTGCAGTGTATTCAGAGGCACGTACAGAGACGAACGTACTAACTACCCTGGTCCCAGCAAATGTTTGTCTTAAACAAATGAAAGTCCGACTGGGAATCAAGTCCGGAATCGAGTGCAGTTTAGAGAGTAGGATTATCCAATCCCATACCACCCCATCCTGCCTCCCTTATTCTACTACATTAGAGAAATGAGATAGGACGCCTTGGAAGTGAATGCATTCCATACTAAAATATCGCTTGTCTCTGGATGAGGTAAATGGAACAAGATAACACGGGATTAAATAGGATGGCATGAATGGTGAGACAAGGAAAAAGATGTGTACGTGCTCTGGCAACACTCATTCGCTCCCTAAACACTCGTACGTTGATACACTTCATTGGAATAAAAGTAGTATTGTAATTTCGCCACATTGTAAATTTGATACTTTTTTAAAAGTGTATACATTAACGTGTATATTCGCCACTAATTATATTAATTAATATTTTTGTGTATAACTAATGAAAAAGAAACGATTGGCTGACTGGAGTGATTGCTATTGCCGACTCATTGATTGCTATTTTTAAATGGGTCAACTAAATCGAGCGACTAGGTAATATTTACTCCAAACTACTTTTACGAGTAGATTACCTTGTACCCGTTATATGTAAGTATATGTATGATAGTTGCTTATAGAGAGTATATTTAGGTGGGCAATAAAAGGTATACGCAGTCGAAAAGACTCTGTGAAGATGGCAACGCTGATCGCGATAGATAGTTGCAGTTGTAGAAAGGAGTTCTATGGGGTCGTTTAAAAGTGTTCACACGTCTGCGTTGCATTATCGCAGGGTTTTTTTGACCATTAATATGTCAATATCATTGTACACTTAATAGGAAACCATATTTTAATAAATAAAATATTTTTTCAAAACTGAAAGTCCATTTTAACAAACAGGCATACAGTCAATAGACAGGTATTTTAACAGGTTGCAATATCGGACAGAGATGATTTATAATTTTGTTTTTTAGTTGTTAAACGTAGTTAAATAGAGACGATTCACACCTGAATACGAGTCATAGAGACCCGTTCAAAACAACGTCGATATTACTATTTCTCTTTTCACTTCTAACTCTATAGATGTGATATATGACTCTACAGTCCGCCTATTTATATTCAACCCGCGCACCGCCCAGGGGCTACACTGACAACAGATTGGGTCTATTATGCCCCACAATGTGGTGCGGTCTTCACAAAATTCAATGTCAGCGTAGTGTTACAGGGATTTTTTGTAAAGAAATCATGTGCTCATATTTCGTTTTGGAAAAGGTTTTTCGTGTTAGAATTTTTGGTGATAAAGATAGTTTTTATCGAGATATATTATTATATTTATTTTTATTCGAATCACTCATTCGATCCTTGAATGAGTGATTCGAAATGAGATCCGTTTAGAACGAGTTTTGAATTCGAGTCTTTAATATTTATGGCCCCTACGACACACGTTTATACCTAATTTTTATTCATCTTAATATTGAGGGAGAGTGTGCACGCTGCAATCCATCAGCCGCTGGGCGCGCTCGTCTGGCCACGTTACCCCTCTCTCACAGAAGACTGACTACCTTGAAATGAACTGCATTTTCCACTTTATCTCATTTCCCTGATGTGTTTCGGTAGTGAGTGAGATGCGACAGAGCCCATTCCTATCCTATCCCTCTCCATTTTCCCAAGCCTTCCTCCAAATCTATTCCTATATTTCCAAAGGTGAGCAGCGCATCCGGGGGCGTGCCAACGTTTGTCATTTTTGACTAATGTTGGCATGCATCGCGGATATCTATGTGCTACAGTATCTACTTACCATCAGGTGCACTGTATGCTCGTCTGCCGCCTTCTTCTATAAAACAAACTTTACGCCGTGAAATACTGCCCTGCAGCTTCGTATTAAATATACATTATAGATAGATACATGATTTTGGAACTTGGATGGTGTTGTAAAAGATTATAATACGTTTATTTTTATTTTACAATGTGCCATATATCGCTATATACTGTACATATTAGTCAGCATAGTGGTGGGGTATCAAAATGTCAGCTTACTTCCGGAATGTGGCAATATAACGCCCTCGCCAGTTGCCGCAATAACGCATAGTTCTGTCAATGTCCGGATTCCGTGTACATAAACCGAACACATTTATGAAGATTGTTTTTATGTTCAAATAATAAATACATCATAATATTAATAATAATTTCATTAACCATTTATTGCTTTAATATGGTTACATCAAAGATATTTCACAATAATAAATGTATCACATATGAGCCACTTAAGGCGTGCCAATGGAATGGAGACAGGCCGATGTTTAAATATGCAAGTAATTTTTATATATTTCTAAGTTTAAATTTTATAACTATTTATAACCAACTTTTATAGTACCAATTTAATCATTTTTATGTTTAACTAATGTTCATTTGATTTAATCCACTCCTAGTCGTTGCTTGTAGATGTACTATAACCTAATATTTCTACCTTGTTGAATCCTTGCTTCATAAACTGAGGGTAGAAAATTATATAACTACCTCCACTAATATTATATATCTAATGGTTGGAAGTTAGTCGTGGCTCGTAGTCACACGCTGTCACATATTGACTCGCTCTGTGACCCGCCTCTATGTAATGACATCACACATTGCGAAAAATTTGCCTAGAAATTTTGATTATACAAATTGACTAAATGCAATTATTAATAATGCAATTCTGAAAGAACAAGACACCTTGTAATTTTAACCAGAAGTCTGATTGCTTTTAATATAATCAAATTCTGATTACTGAAAGTTGGTTAGGATTACTCTCAGTTCTCTTATCTCCAGATTCGATGGCATAGGATGGGGAGTAGTGTGTCTTTTCAATAAGAGCTATGCAGATAAAGTTGCAGTGGATCGCTAGTCTAGATAAAATTTGAAATATCGAAAACAATATTGTGCCGCATTTCCAATTCGAATAGAATATTTTAATATTCTAAAATTCTCCGAGGATCATGCGGTGAGTTTTCAGTTTTGATGTTTATTTTAGACTAGCACTTGCGCCGGGGTTAACTTTAAAAATTCTTTTATTATTCTCTTCGCTCTTGATTCTGTGTGTTTTTTTTTAATAGGGAAGTGGGCGGACGAGCAAGCGGTCCCACGTGATGGTAGGTGTTATCGATTTGGTGCAAAGGAAAGGCTAAGGAAAGTCATGCATTTCCGCGACAGTCTTTAAATAAAATTAAGAGTAATAAAGTTTTCTAATAAATAAACGAGCTGTTGCGGGGAATTTAAAGATCGTATTCGTAGCTTTAACTGAACGAATAAGGTTCTGCAATTCGTTAACTGCAATAACTGCAACGTTATACGAGTATTTGCAGTTGGCTCTACGTAATCGATTATTGAATAAGATGACATTGAACTGCAAAGTTCAATATGTGTGCGATCGCTCAATTGACCGATACTGTTTAGTCTATGTCTTTCCACTGCTGGATAAAGATCTCTCAGGGCACGCCACCACACATTCGGTTCTTATCATCCAACCACCGCGCTTACTGATGTGTGGACTCAACTCAGGGAGTCGTCTACCCGATCGGTTGTCTGTTCTGCGGTTAATATGACTTGTCCATTGCCATTATCAACATACCAATTCTACGAGCAATGTAAAGGCATAAGAATATATACTAACTAAAAAAGAAAGGGCACTACCACGAAACCTTGAGTTATTAGCCTAAAGACGCGCGATCGTGGGAGAGTGTCCCTTCTACTTAGTTATTATATATTCTTATAGTAAAGATATATGGTCAAACAGACAAATTTTTCTTTTTATATATAGTAGTTTAAATCTCTGTCGTTCAGAAATCGTAAGCTGGCGGCCGTCCAGTGTTCTCGCTCTGCCAATTCCAGAAACTAAACTTTTCGAGTTGGGAATTGTTGGGAGTTCCGCGTCTGCTAGAGAGTAAGCAAATGGGCTGTAATGAATTAACACTGAATAGCTCAATATTCTGCAATATTGTATTCAATATAGCGACGGTTTGACATTATATAGAAATCGAACACCCACATACTTTTACAAGTGATTTATGTTGTTCAATAAATACAAGTTTTTACAAGTTTTTGAAACAATATTTATACAAGAGTTAACAAAGTTATTAACAAAAGTTTACAAGCTAATTTAGATAATCGCTTTTGGTATGATTTGGTATTAGGTATGGTGAGTCATGTCTATAAAATGAAACGAAATGAAACATGTAAAATAAATTATACCGTAGTTCCAAAAATCACTGTGTGTCGCTGCGACGTGTAAGTAGGAATTACTTCCTTAGTAGGAAGACGTATAATGTGACCCACATAGTACCTACGTTACCGGCGTTCGTGGACATTATAACATCAACTCGTGGACACCCATGGCGTTGACGATCTTGCAGGATTACAGAATCACTATAAGACAGTTGTGGATAGCCACAACTGTCTTATAGTACGTAATGTGAAATTCTCACGGCATCACGCAAGAAGTCAGACACCCCATAGTGAGTGACTCCTTTTGTCGGAGAAGTGGAGATGATGTCCAAAGCGAGAAAGCAGTTTTCTACCCTGCACTAAATCGAATTCCATGACAACTCGTTTGTATTTTAAGTATCGTATGTAAGTAAACAAACACTAGGAAATCCACGAATCCACCAATAATTTATTGAGAGGGAAAGTGCACGCTGCAATCCAACAGCCGCTGGGCGCGCTCGACTAGCCACGTTACCCCTCTCTCACAGAAGACTAACTTGAAATGTACTGCATTTCCCACTATATCATATTTCCCTAATGTATGTACGTGTTTCGTGAGATTTTCGTGTACTGAGTGAGATATGCCAGAGGCCATACCCATCCTATCCCTCCCCATTTTCCTAACCGTTTCTCCAAATCTATTCCTATAGCTCCAAAGGTAGGCATCGCATTCGGCGGCGTGTCAACGTTTATCATTTTGCACCGATGTTGGCATGTATCGCGGATGTCTATGGGCGACAGTATCCACTTACCATCAGGTGGACTGTATAATCGTCTGCCGCCTACGTACATAAAAAAAAAACTGTTCCATCGTGGAAACGAAATAACAATGTCTTTCACGTAACTTTTTCGTACCAATTTAAAAATTTGTTACGACGAAATAGATTCTCGAAGTTTCCAATACCTGGATGTGATCCAGTGGATACTCGAGTCAGGTACAGTTGGGGAATTTAAAAATTTATATGTCTCGACTGCTTGGCGCCGGACAGTTTGATACCTATCATAATCTATGTTGTCGTATAATGTTGCAGTTATGGTAATGCATAGGATTAGAAAATTGTTCAAATTCAGGTTTTTATTTAAGCGTGAATTTTCTTGTGGTTTACATCCCATTGGTTGGGGTATTGGTTGTATTGCTTGTATTTATTGGTTGTTTTTGCTAGTAGAGTTACAGTTCAGTGTATTATTTACCGGCCGTGTGGCGTCGGCTGGCTTTAGAAGTGGCAACACAAGTGGCTACCATAAGCTCTGAGAAACTACACCACCAGAAGAGTGAACTCGCCAAACCGCTTGGCCAGCGTGGCCATACATCCAGCATGCTCAAGAGAATTTGCATCAGGAGGCCTA
Organism: Sesia bembeciformis; assembly: GCA_943735995.1. Lineage (NCBI taxonomy): Eukaryota > Metazoa > Arthropoda > Insecta > Lepidoptera > Sesiidae > Sesia > Sesia bembeciformis. The sequence continues at coordinate 13,586,940 of OX031040.1, forward strand.
TATCCTGCAGTGGAGAAAAAAGTAGAGTTGGTTACTCCATTATTTATCACCGCTTTACTTCATATATTGATCTAGTGTATAATAAAAATAATTATTATTTTGTAATGAAATATTAACTATCGCAATGTCAACACAGTTAAGTGAAAGGACGTGGATTTTTCATGCCAAATTTATCCTTTTATTTTTTTTAACGTTATACGACGTAATAATAAAGGAAGGATTGAAAGGAAATGGTGAACGTCTTTACCTAGCAGTGAAACACAGTATAGGCTATTAAAGAAATATTATATGAAGTGTAACTGATAGTTCGATTTATTCGTTTTAAGGGCTACTAATAGAGTCCTTACCATTGAACAAAGTCATATGAAATAATGGATTTATTCTAAAAAAAATAATAAGGTATGAATCAAATATTATTATTAGCAGGATAAATAAACAATATAGATTCAATATGTGAACAAAAGAATAGAATGTTCCCGAACCTTGAGTGTGAATAGAAAATGGCAAATTACAAGGATTCGAAACTTATGTGTAATGATTTTGTCTAATATCGGGAGTACGAGAGTTTATTGAAACGATCGAACGCTGGTTTAAGACTGATTTAATTAAGGATTCATTAATTACTGAAACACGTTATGCCTAAGTACAGTACATAACATACAATTACATTTGTACATTTTTTTTATGGACGAGCGTACAGTCCACCTGATGGTAAGTGAATACTGTATGTAACACTGGATACATGTGCTGATTTTGTGCAAAAACAGCCATACAAATACAAAAGGAAGGCTACACTTCATGAATTCTTTCATAATTAAAGTTTAGTTGTTTTTACATGTAAAAAAATATGTATAATATGTACATTTTTTATTACCTAAATTTAAATGTTCATTTATATTCTTATTAGATCCTACCAGAAATGTGTTTTTAATTAATGTGAAATTAAACTGCAGGAAAAGAAACTTTTCTGTAGAACTTTCTTTAATAATAATTTGTACATTTGTACATTTTCTTTATAGACGAGCGTACAGTCCTCTGCATGTAAGTGAATATTGTATTTGTAGCTCATGGACATTCGTGATACATGCCAACATTAGTCCAAAATGACAAACGTTGGTTCACCTCCGGATGCGCTGCCTATTTTGGAGATATAGGAATGTATTTGGAGACAGGGTTGGGAAAATGGGGAGGGATAGGATAGGATGGGCTCTGACATATCTCACTCACTACCCAAACAAGTACGTACATTTGGGAAATAGGGTAAACTGGGAAATGCAGTACATTTCATGGTAGTCTTCTGTGAGGGAGGGGTAACGTGGGCAGTCGAGCGCGCCCAGCGGCTGTTGGATTGCAGCTTGCCTCCCCCCCTCATTTGTAATTGCATTTGTTACTATTCATCATCGCCTAAAAGATTAAACTACCAGTCATCCTGTGTACCTACTTTATTACCTACGAAATTCACAACCAGCCACAAATTAAAGGAAAAATTGAACAATACAAAGCAGCGTTTTCCTTATAGCAAATTGTATGACAAGCAAACGAAGCGGTCATGGATCTCCTTCCTTGACAAAAGAAACAGTAGTTTCATTGCCGTGACCTATAATCCCTAATCTTTTGTTACACTAAAAGCATTTAATTGGGCACAGAAACAATAAACAAAAAACTTAAGTAAACTATTAGCGTCCGAAGTAAACTTTTATCTACTTTACGCGTTGTCGGAATGAATAAGTTGGACCTGGGCCAAGTGTTACACACATTTTCGGTTGTAGTTTCGACCATACCATTCATGTCAAGAATTTTATTGAGCAGCTAGCGATGCTTGCGACTTCGTTGGTTCAAACTCTAGAGTGAATCCCGTGGGAACCCTATAACGAATTGAGATAAAAAAATACCCTAAATATTAACCCGGAAGGTAAGCTATAATTGTGCCCTGCTTCCTTAAAATTCGTTCAGTGGTTTTTGTGGGATGAGTGGTCAGACAGACAAACACAAAATTCTAACAATTGTTGTTTTAGAATCTGTATGACTTGTACTTTATAATTCAATCACTTTCTTCAAAAATAGTTCCATTTACAGACACGGCTCTGTTGCCAATTTATTATATGTGCTATTATATTTTATAAACTGGGGGAATTATGAAATATGAACCAAATTATAAACTTCCCGTAGGAACTTCATAATTTAATGTATAAAAAGTACTAAATGTTAACCTAGCATATAAATCATATCTATGTCAAGTCTAAAAAAAATTCGTCCCGCGGTTTATGAGTGATGCGCGTTCAGACAGACAGACGGACATACAGATAAAAATTCCAAAAATGGTTGTTTTGGGTTTGGCTCTGTTACAATTTTATTATTACGATGCGTTTTTGCCCTTGGTTTTTTGTACAACCACGCATTAGGTACTTAGTTTGATCTTATCACTTAATCTTTTTTAACTATCTTCTTTGCATTCGTAAGTTTGTCTTGTTAGCCGCGGCGAGCGCTATACAATGTTAAACTCTATATGACAACCCTTGGCGTAGGGCTTGAGTGTCAACTCTAGCCGAGCGTTTTGTGGCGCCGGGCATGCAACGTGTGCAAAAACCACTTTGTTAACATTTCAAAAAATCTTAAAAATATTCTTGTGTTGTATTGTATCAGCCTATAACGGATAGCCTGCAGGACACAGGCCGTAATTCACCACGCGGGCCGATTGGTGGATCACATACTGTAGATTTTTTTTGTATTTGAAGGACATGCGGGATTCCTCACCATGTTTTCCCTCCACACCGAGTTAGTGATAAAATTAAAAAAAATCAGTACCTAAGTAGAGACTCTTCGTTAAGTATTCAAGTACTTAAGAGAGACCTGGTTCACAAGTTCAAAAACGCTCAGCTAGCAATGAGAAAGAGCTATGCTCGGACAAAATCCGCAATCAAGAAATTCGACAAAGAACTGAAGTTGCCGACATAGCTCAAAGAATCAGCAAGCTGATATGACAGTGAGCAGGCCATATATGCTGCAGGACCGATGGGGGAGATGAGGATTAGAATGGAGACCACGTACAGGGAAACGTAAGCGTGGGGCGCCCTCCGGCCTCGTGGACTGACGACTTGAAGAAAGTCGCCTGTAGTGGGTGGATAAGAAGAGCTGAAGACCGTGTGCGGTGGCGGCCCTATCACAGTGATATACTAGGGGAGGCCTGTGCCCTGCAGTGGGACGTTATAGACTGATACAAGCAATATATACTGTTAGGATAGGGCTCGTAAAACTGTAATTTTTTTGTCCAAACACTTTTCTTCTAAAACGTAAGGAATATAGCGTAGTGTCGTGTACCTGGCGTCTGCCATCGGCGTTTTTTTTATCTTAATTACTAAAATACGACTACATAACTGATTTAAATAATAAACAAAATGGTTTCTTTATTCATAAGACACCGCCTATCGCGCAGAAAACTTTAATATTTATACAGGGAGGCAGTAAAAGTCACAAGTCCTACTTTTTGAATAATGACCGGGAACTTTTCTAATTTTCCCACCAACCGGCTAATGCAGTGACAGTGGCTTGCCTTCTGCCAAAGTTTTCACTTGGATTAAGTTATAATTTGTGCCTCCTAAATTATAAGGACTTGTCGCCTCACTTTATTACGATTTTTGGAAAGGGTTTTTACGACGTTCCAAAGAGTTTTTATTTATTTTCGTTATTACGATTGATGAACTTTTATAATCGTACTTTTGGCCTTTTTGGTTAAACTCGGAAATGATACGTCGAGAATAGGTCAGTATTTTAAATTAAAGTGGAAGTAGAAAGAATAAAAGATGTCACGCTCCGCCGCTCGCGGGTTTTCTCATTTTATTTGACGATTTTATGAGAAAAGTGAAGGCGGTATAAAGGACATTTTCACAACCACTGCGGAATCCGCGCTTTCTTCAAGGCACATACACACAAGTCGAGTTCCTCGAACGCGTGCAGGCGATAAAATTGGCCAAAAACTAGTATGGGCAACGTTATCATCAAGTCATCATTGGTATCATCGAAGTTCATCATATAAACGGTTAAAGGCGAGAAGCGTACACAATATTATCGAACCATTCGAGAAAGTCTCCTTGTGTAAATAACCCATTAGAGTATTTATTATACAAGCTACCGTTGCAATCGTAAAACGTACATGAATTTTTGTCATCGAATGTTAAATTTAATTTGCATAAAAATTCGATTTAAATTTCATTGTTTCTTACGGGTGCTACACTAGTCGCTTAGAGGTCGGACATTTGATGTCGTAAAAGGTGAATCACAGGCGTTGAGTAACCTACACCACCTCTAGAAGAATGAACTCACCAACCCGCTTGACCAGCGTGACGTTTTAAGGCCATACATCGCTTATATACAAGACAGTGTACACGAGGAGGCCCGTGGCCAGCAGTGGACGATACAAGGGTTGGTTACTGGTACGGTTATAAGAAAGGAGGTAACCACAATAGATAATGGTCGTAGTGACGTCAGAATCTATTGACTCTCAGAACCCCCAGGCCACAATAATTTAATAATACCTTACGTACAGTCAGCTTTTGAGGGGGAGAGTGCACGGTGCAATCCAACAGCCGCTGGGCGCGCTCGACTGGCCACGTTACCCCTCTCTCACAGAAGACTGCCTTGAAATGTATTGCATTTAACACTTTATTGTATTTCCCCAATGTACGTACGTGTTTCGGTAGTGAGTGAGATGTGCCAGAGCCCATTCCCATCCCATCCTATCCCTCCCCATTTTTCCAACCCTTTCTCCAAATCCATTCCTATATCTCCAAAGGTGCCAGCATCCGGGGGCGTGCCAACATTTGTCATTTTGGACTAATGTCCCGGATGTCTATGGGCGACAGTATCCACTTACCATCAGGTGGACTGTATGCTCGTCTGCCGCCTTCGAACATAAAAAAACAAGGTAATGTATATTCTTCGGTACCTTAATTCGCTTGTAATACGGACTAGAATCGAACGATTTTGGATACATTAGCGTATTGCTAATAGTTGTTAGAAGGTGAGTTCCAGGATACTTCATGTCAATGTGTGGTCAGTATCGAAGTGTAAAGTTGTTAACTACCCTCTTCGAAGTTACTTTGTGATTAATTGCGGTTGTGCTGCAGGATGTCTGAAGACAGTAAGCGATCTTCACCTTGGATTTTTAGAGTAACTGCATTGCCATCGGCTTTTTTATAGAAAGAAGGCGGCAGTCGAGCAGATCTGGTAGTTAGTGGATACTGTCGTACATGGACACCAGCGGTACATGCCAACATGTGTTCAGAATAGCAAACGTTGGCACACCACCGGATGCGCTGCTCACCTTTGGGGACTTAGAAATGAATTTAGAGAGAGGGTTGGGAAAATGGAGAGTGATAAAAGTATGGGATGGGCCTCTCGCTCACTCGCGGCCGAAACACGTTCTTACATTCGGGAAATACGTACGTGCATTTTACACAGTCTTCCGTGATAGAGGGGCAACATGGTCAGTGAATACGCCTAGCAGCTGTGAGATTGCAGCGTGCACCCTACCCTCCCAAACTATTTTCTTATTCTTTTATGAAGTTTATGAAGGTACTTAATTATCGATATTATTAAAATTATGAAAATACTCAATTATTAAAGATCGCAATGTGGCATACTGTGCCACTTCGTGTATACCGTGGCACAACGAGGAACTCCAAGTAATAACGAAGTCGGTTTATCCCCAACATTCATTACATTAAAATGTTTAATCATAGGATTACGGGTAATTCAAATAATTTTGTAGGATTCCCGTGTGGCATTAATGTACAGAATTGGGACATTTGGTTATGAGGGATTAGAATGGGGAGGTATTACTCGGATTATGGAAGACATACTAGATCTTAATATTAAGTCAAAATTAAAATTTTGTATTGATATTTGGTTAATTGAAATACTAAAACAAAGGGTATGTTTTGCTACCACCCAATGTGTTGACGACGAAACATAAGGCTAGGGTACTTATAACAGATGTGTATATAGTTAGTTTCGCAACTAGTGTTAACGACGAAACATAAGGCTAGGTTACTTATACAGATGTGTATATAGTTAGTTTCGCAACTAGTGTTAACGACGAAACAAAAGGCTAGGTTACTTATAACAGATGTGTATATAGTTAGTTTCGCAACTAGTGTTAACGACGAAACATAAGGCTAGGTTACTTATACAAATATGTATATAGTTAGTTTCGCAACTAGTTTATAAGTTTTTATGTATGTTGTATATTTTAATAATGGAGTGATCCCCCTGGTATGTCTTTGCGTACTTATCAGGATAAAACGTTGGTGGATAGTGTAGGTGAGGACATACTAGGATCCATATGTAAACAATGTAAATACGTGTATTTATTATGTGTACATATATCAAAAAGGGGTTTGTATTTAAACAGGGAGCAAACAAAATACTAAACGGGCAGGAAATCATGATCAAGGAAACAAACTATTTTTGAATAGCTGAAATAAACAGTTTTTAATTATTAAGAATGTTAACATAAACTCGACAGATATGGGGCCGTTCAAATATTACGTAAGCAGAATTTTAGTCACTTTTAACCCCCCCCCCTCCCATGCTTACGTAAGCATTGGTATAATTTTTACAAAATCTATTCAAGTTTCTTATTTAATCAGAATCTACTAAATTTGGCCAAAAAATACGAAAAGTAAATAAATAAATATTGCTGACTAGAGATAAATAAATATTGCTGACTAAAGATAAATAAATATTGCTGACTAAAGATAAATAAATGAACTAAAGTCGAAAAAAAAATGTACTATTCATTTCGTAAACGGATATCCATTACCGTCAGACGATTGTATATTGACTTAGTATTAAGTATACGATATCAGTCCGGGTATAACAGAAAGAAGAAGCAACTAAACGTTATATGCGATCGATGGAGAGAACATGCGGAATACGAATTAGTAGTTATTTCGGCAATATAGAACTGAATAGACGGACCTAAATCGTTACCAGTAGGTTCCTATATTTATTTTAGGTAGGTTACAAAAATCTACCAATTTAATTTTATATTCTTTTTTTTATTTTGTATACATTTATTTACAAAATTAGGTATTCCTTAGATTATGAGTTTATATTATAGATTGCATTGCATAGTTTATAGATTATGAAGATCAAATGTGTGATTAAAATACTACTTATATAATAGTTCTCGATGTACAACTAACCACAACTCTTTAGTCAATATTTCCACATGACCACGGTAGGTCCTACCGTATACGGTAGGTAATACGGCCGAAACGTCCAATAGGACATAATATTTGCCAAATTATTATATATTTTTTATTTAATAAACTATTGCACTTAATCCTTCAAAAGGCGAGCTTAATGCTTGATGGAATACCCTACTTATTGTTCTAATAAACGCAAATTCCTTTGCCGCTTATTACTAACTTATTCAATAGGCTGTTAACTGACACCAAATGTAAATATAACGTGGTAGAGCAAAATCTATTCATTCAGTTAGTTTACGAATAGAAAATTAGTTTGTAATTGCGAAAACGTGTGCTTGACCATTATTTTAGCTAAACATATGTCTTTACGCTTTTAAACCCTTCTGTGAGCGGTTATAGGTTAAGGGTAATCTATTCTCGATTCACAATTGTGACGTCGTGAGTTAAAATCCCGACAAATATCACTGAATTTCTATGGAATACGGGTTTCTTTCAATTAAATTATCAGTAATTCGGCGGTATAAGAAAATAATGTGAGGATACGTTTCCTTTATATTGACTGTATATAATAGTTATACGAATCCACTAGAAGTGCACTACTTAGCTGAACGTACAGGATACGACTGCTGACTTATAAGAAGCTTATCCCGTGTCACTGTGTACTTTGCTGCGTCGTACTTTTTTTTTTTCTTTCGGATTGACTAAATTCTTGTGGCCCTAGTGGCCTTTCAAGAGTCACCGGACTTGTTTAGTTTAGGGCGAGCGCAGAAGGCGCTCAGCCAGGAGCAAAAAGTGTGGTTGCAACGAGCCTAAGGGCTCCCCCGCCGGTAAACCGGCGGAAGGAACGGACCTCGGCTTAGGGCGTTGCATTGGGGGGATACCGCGGGGTCGTGAGTCGGCGAGAAAAGCTGCGTCGTACACAATATAATATATTATTTATTTATTCATTCTTTATTTCATAAAGTGACATTATCTCCCAGCCAACCTTTTGGCTATGCAGGCATGGTACCTAACATGCAGGCAATGCTAGGTAAGATTAAATAAAAAAATTGTTAATAGTGGTGCATATTAATTAACTATCATTACATAAATATACATATTCATACATGAATACATATGTACATTAACACATACCATATCTTATCATGCACTCTGTCATACACTGTGTGTTCACCTGAGACTGAGGTCTTGTTTAGTGGCCGTTTACAGATTTGATATTGTTGAAATATACGTCATAATAAATTACTCTGTAAATGACGTTTGCTGTGTTCAATTTATAAAATAATGTAGTTCAGAATTCATTGATTATACCCTATTATATCGATTTTAAAGCTTCTGACATAAAAAAGAATTGTGTATTTCATCATACGTTTAAATTAATTTTACCTTTATAAAACACACTTTATAAGAATATGCCAATGACTACTCATCTACAAATTATAAGTGATTTTTTTGTCTCTTAAAAATGCCGATATTTGATACAATTTGATAATGGTACAAAGAGATTAAGCTGGCTCTTTATAGCGAGTCAGTGTCATTTTGTGTTTCAACACGAAATACTAAAAATATTGCATATCTCCTCTGCGCCAATTACTCTACGTTTAAAGGAGTCAAAATTCAAATTGTATAAAATAGAGAGTCCAACTGTGTACTAGAAAGCACCATATACCCAATAAATCATTTCCATATGGTTCCAATACATTTCAGCACAACCGAATAAAATGATTCATGTTACACGTCTACAAGTGAATCCAGAAATATCCGGAAATAATGAAAATAGGCCAGACTGAATAAACATATTAGGTACCCGGATGTCAGGAAATCTCCACTCAATAGTCGTAGACAGGAAGCGGAAGTATATGAGCACAGTTTCTGAAAGGAAATGATCTGCAGACGCCATTGCTTGCCTGATTTCGGACATCTAGCTTTCGTGTCGAAATCATAGGACAAATAACCAACAGTAGCGAAAATCTGAGTTACTTGCGAAATTATACCTACATTTGCGGAAATTGAAACAATTCAATTGGTACACATATCTCGTTTTTAAGAAGAAGGTGGGTAACGTGAAGACAGTCGGCCTGGTGGTCAGTGGATACTGTCACGATACTGTTAGATTAGATTAGATGTGTGTATGTAGTAGTGTGTCTAGGCTACCGTTGCTTCACATCATATAACATCATCATTATGTAATTAGCTGTGTGGCAACCCGTAGCTGCAGCATACCCTGAGTCAAATATTGTCTTCTAAAGAGTTTGGAAGTGATTATCAGTCATTGTGTGAATATTTTAGATTGTTTCTTTATTATACTGTGTGAAGAAAACATTGGCAGATCGCCATGTTTATTGCTATATATTTTAATATCAAAACTGTGTCAGTGGAAGAATAATAAATAATAAAAATGTAGATATATTTCGGCGATGTCAGGAGTTTTTCTTAAAATAAATCATGATGTGAGGTCAACTGTAAACTGATTGCAGGATAAATACGAGTGTTTTCCTTATTTCGGTCTCTAGCTATTTTAAATCAAAATTGCCTTTTTACTTTGATTTGTGGAAATCTTTATAAAGTCGTTTGTCAACCACGTTAATTTCTAATATATGGCAAGTTAAAAAAATGTGTTCAATCCGTATAAAAAGATTACGAGACTTCAAGAAAGGACAAGTCACTTATAATTTGTGTCAAAAATTTATTTCCAAAAAGTGAGTCGAGATGAGCATTTAGAATTACAGATTTATACTAATAAACTCAATACTTATTCAATGGAAATACTACACAGTCACCAGACCGTAAATATAGGATTTTGTAAAGATCACTGCAGTGACCATTTAAAAGTGATTTAAACCTTAGCAAGTTCACCATAAATGAAATAGAGTCATGTCATGTCATATTATTTACTTTATGTTCTAAGAGAAACTAAAATTATGAGTATATTTTAAAGACAACATTTATTAATCGGATTATGTAAAATACTTGAATTCCCTGACTTATGAATATTTGACATGGCTTTGAGGATGATTTCCGGGAGAACTTTATGATTGATCTGGATAAAAAGTACTTTAAATGCTAACCCGGGTTTGGCTGTGGAACGAACTGCCTCAAGAGGTCTTTCCATTAAGCTACGATATGGGGTTCTTCAAGAGAGCTGTGAATAGGATTTTGTAAGGTCGGCGACGCGCCCGCATACCCCCTGGTGATGCAGGCGTCCATAGGGCGGCGGTAGCACTTACCATCACGTGGGACCGCTTGCTCGTCCGCCCACTAGTATATAAAAAAAAAAAAAAACATAAGTTATAACTATGCCAAGTTTCATTAAATTGAGTTGAGTGGCTTTTGCATGATGCGTGTTCAGACAGACAAACAAACAAAAATTATACAAATGGATGTTTTCGATTCTGTATGGCTCGTAGAGTACACTGCAGTGTTTTTTTTTTAATATTTTATTTACAGACACGGCTCTGTTACAATTTTATTATTATGTACAGATAACTTTTATCAGACTTATTGGAAACCCCGATGTACAGTCACTCTTACTTATTATACCATCGTCATCAACCTATGTCGTTCCATTGCTGAATATAGGCCACCACACATGGTCTTCCTCTCTTCTCGTCAATACCAATCAATTTCTTCAAGTCGTCTTTTCATCTGGCCGGAAGGCCCATACTGCACTTCTAGAGATATGGTCTTCACTCATGTACTCGTCTACCCCATCGTTTGTAGTTCCCTCGGCAAGTTTGGCCTGCCTCTCTTGCTTACCAACCACTTGGCTTCACGGTTACTCTTATTCCGCTTGATTTCACTTATATGTCCATCTGCGATGAAGTTATATAAAGGTATATGAAGAAGGTATATAGGTGCCACGTAGGATACAGTGGCAATGTTCCCAGTGCATTCGCAGAAACTGTAATTTATGTATCTACGAACATTGTCCACCATAGAATCTCTGGAACGACGCCAATGACCACTGTTTTCTAGCTGATAATATGAATTTATGAAAGTTATTATATTTCATGAAATTGTACTTTATGGTACGAGTACCTACGTTACATAATTCTGGTTATCTGCCACTAAAACGAACTAACTTTTATGATCGATTGGTTCAGTAAAACTAAAAGTCAATGATGCGAAGGGTATAGGATACGTTTTCGATTCATACGGTATTGTGTTTTAATAAAAAGAGGGTAGTTATGAAAAAGTAGCCATTATCTGGCCAACTTTAGAATAGCACCACCCCATTCCTTCCCTTGGGAGCCGTAAAAGGTGATTAAGGGATAATAGCTACTATAAGGCCTGAGGTATCACACCACCTCTAAAAGTGGACTCGCCAACGCTTGGCCAGCATGGCGTTTTAAGGCCATACATTCCTAATGCGCGAGACAGTGTGCACGAAGAAGCCCATGTCCATGAACAAGGACCATACAAGGACTGGCTACGGTTAGCCATCTGCAGTCTGTAATTTTTATGTCTAAATGTAGGCATTTCTAGGGCTTGCCATATTCAATCATTCATTTAAATCTATCGTTCAAATATATTTATAATTATACAGTGTAAGTAACGATCCTTAATATCTTAATCGCAATTAATCAATCACAACAGACGGTATGATATCAGATCCCATTTTTTTTTAAACCTGACGTCAAGATGCGACGAAACTCTTATCGTGAAATATGGGTGTCACCTCATTGATATTCCCGGTGCGTTCAACAGATCGTGTCCCGCGATGACTCGTCGTTTACTAACCCGTTTTTATCTCGTTACCCTAATATTTCCTGGCGGCAACCCTATTCTCATGGCACATTTAGGTGAGAAAGTTTCATTCCCTTCCTACGATACGAGTACTCTAAAATCATTACAGAACCGATAACCCGTTTGGTAAATAATCCGCAGTCATCTTGGTGAAGAATCCATTTCATTTCTTGGAGAACACTGCGTAAACTACGATACTGGGTTCTCCAAGAAGGTTGTGAATGCACAGGACTTTATGGATAGAGTAGCGAGAGTTTAGGCGAAAAACAGGAGCATAGGTTTACACGTGTTAGTGAAACTGTAGATGCTCACGGCGCCGGCGGCAACGTCATTGAGAAGCGTACGTACAAACACAACCAACTTTAAAAAAAAATGATTATTAATTTTTAAATATTCCATTAGCTAGAAAAGTGTTTGTTTCAGTACTGTGATCGCTTCAATTCTCTCTACGCTGCCTTTTCAAATTAGATAACGCTTCCACATCCAGTAAGCACTAAAATACGACGTATTCGCATTTCTGCGACAATCAATTGTCGTGTACTGTGGAGTAAAAGATCTTCAAGATCTTCTCCAACATTTGCCAAGGTCCGCAACACACTCTTAATGTTGAATGACATTAGTCACTGATCACTACATGGACCATATGAGCGTCTGTCATCTTTTCTAAAACCCTTCACTATAAAAAGACATTCACTGATCAAATTGACCGGTGACCGTAGAAAAATAAAAGAGAGTAGTCGATTACCAAAGACGGATGATAGATTGATATGGCAGAACCTATGACAGCCGCAACATAAGACTTATGGAGTGTGTTCCACAGGTTGATTGATGATAGCGATACAAGTATAATGTTTTCACATACACAAAAAGTACTATTATCAAACCTATCCTTAATGCACATCTTTACCATTTTTTTCTAATCTATTCCTGAGTCTCCAATCTACTTCTGAGTAGTATAAACTTACTACGAAGTGGGCTGTCTGCGTGTGTGCCACCTTTATCCTCTTCCCCCAATGCAAGTACGTGTTTCGGTAGTAGATGAGTATGCCAGATCGACGATCCTATCTAATCCCTCCCCGTTTTCCTAATCCTTTCTTAAAATCAATTCCTAAATCTCCAAAGATAAGCAGCGCATCCGCGTGAGTGCCGACGTCTCTCATTCTGGACTGGTGTTGACATGTATCGCGGATGTCCATCGGCGACAATATCCACTTATCTCTAGGTGGACTGTCTGCTCGTCTACTAGGTACCTTCTTTCTATAAAAAAGACAGCCCGATAGAAGTAGTAATGAGACTCTTTGGCGGAAACCCGACAAGCAACGTTAAGTTTTTGTTTGATTTTTTGGATCTGTGGTTTAATAGTGATAGTTTATTAAACTTCAACGTACCCAGTGTTAGTGCATAATGTTTCTGATAATTCACTAACAGCGTGAGACTTCATTTTTCGTGTTCTTCCAAGAAGTCCACCTTTGACCTCGTTAAACCTACTGTCACTTTACTGAGCGACTCCACTTCGCGGGGACTGAATAATGACGCCATAAAACAATTTTGTTTTATTATTTGCTGTGTACAAATAAGTACAAATAAAAAGTAGTAGTTTTTCTTCCTGGCCATAGGTAATTTTTTTTTTATGGTCGAACGCGGCAGACGAGCATACAGTGCACCTGATGGTAAGTAGATACTGTCGCCCATAGACATCCGCGATACATGCCAACATTACTCCAAAATGACTAACGTTGGCAAGACCTTTGGAGATATAGGAATGGATTTGGAGAAAAGGTTGGGAAAATGGGGAGGGATAGGATGGGAATGGGCTCTGGCACATCTCACTCACTATCGAAACACGTACGTACATTAGGGAAATAAGATTAAGTGGGAAATGCAGTACATTTCAAGGTTGTCTTCTGTAGAGAGGGGTAACGTGGCCAGTCGAGCGCGCCCACGACATAGAGGTTAGAGCTACTAGAACACGACATAGATGTGTACAAGAAACTCTCCTCGTCTGAACGAGCCTTTTTACGACAGCGGTAAAGGAAAATAACTTTAGAATTTATTGTTTGACAAATTGATCGCGCGCTTTCATAACCTGATGGTATGCATTTGATAAGTTACCGTCTGGAAGTATTCTGAAATTCTGGAAAAATCTTTTCGTTTTTAATATCGTCGCTATTTTCTATGCCCGACTTTGAAGTATAAATGAGAAAATAAATTCCATTCCGTTCTTTGTATTACTTTAATACACAGAAAACACACAAAGAAAAAATAAATCAATAGGTTTAAAAAATATTTGAATATTGAATGTTAGTTATTTTACTTTTTTATGGACGAAGGCGGCAGACGAGCATACAGTCCACCTGACGGTGAGTGGATACTGTCGCCCATAGACATCTGCGATACATGCCAACATTAGTCCAAAATGACAAACGTTGGCACGCCCCCGGATGCGCCTACCTTTAAACTTCAACTTCAAATATTCATGATTCAAATAGTCTTTTATAAAAGGAATTATTTGATTAACCCCTAGATGTTCAATTGTAACTCCACTGAGATCATTCGTGTATAACTACTAAGTGTAAAAGTATGTAAAAAAGTAAATTCTCACTTTTTGCGCCGGCTTTTCTAAGAAACATTTCCCGGTACTTATTTGACAGACGGTACTTATTTATTTCCTACTCCGGGGTTTGATAGAAACTTTGTGTTAATATTCGTCAATAAATATTTTTTTGTGATTGTATTTGTTAGTAGACATTAATGTATACGTAAATGTATGGGATGTATCTATACTATATACTATTATATAATATAATAAAGAGGTAAAATTGTGTGTTTGTTTGTGGGTATATTGGGGGTAATCTCTGGAACTACTGAAGCGATTTCAAAAATTCTTTCATAAATAGGAATCTACATTATCCGTATCTAATATAGGCTATATTTTATTTTGGAATTTTGAAAGAAAAACAAACCGAAGCGAAGCGAGCGCGGGTCGCTAGTTATTAATAAACAAATTACATCTGTTTAGGAGGAGCGGAGACATTATTTTTATATAATAAAAAAAATCCTCCGTAACCTTATTAGCGTTTGAATTATTATTTTAATTCTAAAGTTATTAAGGTCAAAACAATATCTATTACAGATAATGTTTTGACCATAATAAACATGATAAACAAAATATTACGCTAACCGAAAAAAACACATTCACGTCTCTATACATTAAAAGCAATTTATTCAAAATAGAAAAAAGACAACGCAAATAATCCCGTAAAAGGACAACAAACTGGTGATTCGGTTCTTAGTGGCGAACGCCGGCAATCTCATTATGTACGCAGTAATGAATACTGTATATGATTTGGGAAATTTAATATAAGAAATTCGTGCTTCATTGGTAGATGAAGAATCGATGTATTGGAAGTTATCTGTGATTAATGTTACGGTTCTTTGTATTCGTAATTTTTTGCTTGAATGCTGAGACGACATCTTCGTTTGATTTTTATTTTGAAAGTATTTATTTTTTATGTACCTACCTAAGTATCTATTTATAAGATACTAGCGACCCGCCCTCGCTTCGCTTCGGTTTATGAGTTCTTTTTTTGTTTCAAAATTTCAAAATAAAATATAGCATATATTGGACACTGATAATGTAGCATCTATTTGTGAAATAATTTTTGAAATCGGTTCAGTAGTTCCAGAGATTACCCCCGACATACCTACAAACACACAATTTTACCTCTTTATTATATTAGTATAGATTGGAATAATATATCCTATACTGCATTTGCAATTGAAGTAGGCTTTAATGATTTGGTAGAAACTGAAATTTACCTTCACTGATCATACAATATCACTCGTTTGATGCAAAAATGACTAAATAACTCATTATGTAATTAGGAGCGTACATCTCATATAAGCAAATGAGCAGTTTTATTTTCATTTTTTTTTTGCTTATATGGCTATAGTGCAATTAGCACATTCTGCCAGTGTCAAGCTGTCTTCGTAAAAAACAATTTCAAAGTCTAAAACGTATCCTGTCAATGTAAAGTCCTGTCGGAGTAAATCAGGAGTCGCTCAGTAAAGCGATAGTAGGTTTACTGAGGACAGAAGCAGACTCCTTGGAAGCACACGAAAAACGCGGACTCACGTTTCTATTTGATTATCATAAACATTACGCACCAAAAACCACTCTGAAGATTATTTAACTGTCATTATTAAACTACAAAACGCCTCTAATACACAATTTATAATATCAAAGAAACTTCACTTCTCGAGTTCCCGCAAAAATGTCTCAAATAAACAGCAAACTCGAATGCCTCATTTAACTAATACACTAATCTACGCTAGTGTTATTCACATTGACCAAGTCATTAAAAATATTTTTTATTACTCCATACGGTCACTAGTATTTATCAAGTTTCCAATACCAATTCACACCGCTGCAATTTGTATGTCATCTTATTTCAGTCGACATACATCAAGTTGATGTAGCGAAAATTATTCTAGACTGTATACCTATAAATATATAGACCAGTTTGACTCGTTAACAGTTGTACTAAATTTGTAGTATCGGGATCGAAAGTAAAGTGGCTTTTCAAGTTAAAATCACCTTTATAATTACCAGAAATTAAATTTTACACAGAACGTCGTATAATGAAAACTGTCACGCCCGGCATTCGTCGTCCGACTCCCCTTTTAGACTCGATCCATTCACTTTTTTTTTATGGACGTTGACGACAGATGAGCATACAGTCCACCGGATGGTAAGTGGATACTGTAGCCCATAGATATCCGTGATACATGCCAACATTGGTCCAAAATAACAAACGTTGGCACGCCCCCGGATGCGCTGCCTAGCTTTGGAAATATAGGAATGGATTTGGAGAAAGGGTTGGGGAAATGGAGAGGGATAGGATAGGAATGGGCTCTGGCAAATCTCACTCACTACGGAAACACGTACGTACATTGGGGAAATTAGATAAAGTGGGAAATTCAGTACATTTCCAGGTAGATAGACTTCTGTGAGAGAGGGGTAACGTGGCCAGTCGAGCGCGTCCAGCGGCTGTTGGAAACATCCCTACATTCATAGTTGGTATTTCTGTAACTGGAAGAAAAGATTAAAATATCGCGTGTGCTTGACAACCGTAGCAAATCAACGACCAAAATATAAAGATTAGATATCAAAATATGATGATCAGCACCAGTTACCATCAGTTAGCAACAGGAGCACGCTTCTTACCGGTTTGTATCTGTAATTACTCGACGTCCTTCAGGGGATATTCGCGTAATCAAATTATTTTTGCTGGAAGCCGCTCTCTCTTAATGTCATTAGTGTGAGAGAGAGCAGCTCGCTTCTGAGGAAGTTTTATGGATTATCGCTAAATTCAGACGGAAATATAAATGCCAGTTGCCTTTCGGCCATCTTATCCTAAATCGTATTTGTTTTTTATTTATTTAATAATTTATTGTACACTAGCGACCCTCACTTCGCTTCGGTTTATTAAATTTAAAACAATCGGAATAAGATATTTTCCTGCGGTAAAATGGAGCCTATATTTTAAGTTAGACCTCTAGCAATACATCGGTGAAAACTGCATTCAATTCCATGCAGTAGTTTTTGCGTGATGCGTGTACAAACATACAGACAGACAGACAGACAAAATTTCTAAAAACTGTTGTTTTGGCTTCTGTTGCTCTAATAAAGAGCAACCCATATTAGTTTTTTTTCAATATCTATAATGTACAGACATCGGCCTGTTACTTACAATTTTATTATATGTATGTATAGACAATAACATAACATAAATAAAAAGGGAGAAAAAGAAAAGATATACAAAAGGCAAGTTTATCTCCTGTTGAGATTTCTTCCAACAAATCTGGGAAAGTGAAATATAATTTTCATTATGCATGAATTTTTAACCTTGTATCAGTCTATAACGTCCCACTGCAGGCGACAGCCCTTAGTAAATCACGAAGTTCCGCGCCGTAATCCACCATGCGGGCCCAGTGCCGATTGGTGGATCACATACTGCAGTTTTTTATTTTTGGAACATGCGGGTTTCCTCACGATGTTTTCCCTCACCGCCGAGTAGGTAACAATTTTTAAAATCCGTATTTAAGTAGGAATTCAATGTTACGGGCAGAGGATTTGAACTCACGATGACATGAATGTAAGTCGAGAGGTCCCAGGCTGTCCTCGCTCAATAAGACAACGCTACAAACAAGACCCACCGGTAACATCGCCTTTTATGTATTTATCTCTACAATGTCCTTTATGTTAATGTTTAGTGTACAATAAAGATATTTATTAAAAACTAGCGACCCGCCCTCGCTTCGCCGCTTCGGTTTATAAGTTTTTTTTGTTTTCAATTTTTTTTTTCAAAATCTCAAAATAAAATATAGCCTATATTAGACACGGATAATGTAGCTTCCTATTTGTGAAAGAATTTTTGAAACCGGTTCAGTAGTTCGAGAGATTACCCCCAACATACCTACAAACAAATACACAATTTTACCTCTTTATTATATTAGTATAGATTGCATTAGTATATTAGTACTTTAGCCCTCTCACAGCCGCTGAGCGCCCTCGACTGGCCACGTTACCCCTTTCTCACAGTAGACTACCTTGAAATATACTGCATTTCCTACGTTATCGTATTTGTCCAATGTACGTACGTGTTTCGGTAGTAAGTGAGATATGCCAGAGCCTATTCCCATCCCAACCTATCCCCTCCCCATTTTTCCAACCCTTTCTCCCAATCCACTTGTAAAGGTGGGCAGCGCATCCGTGGGCCTGCCAACGTTTGTCATTTTGGACTGATGTTGGCATGTATCACGGATATCTATGGATGACAGTATCCACTCACCACCAGGTGGACTGTATATTCATCTATGTACTAAGGACAGATGAGGACCCCTCAGAAATACCACTCACGAAAAACACTTTGTAGTTTATTAAACTATCACTATTAAACCACAAAACGCTTAATACACAATTTTTCATTAAAATAAAACTCAACTTCACCTCTCGAGTTCCGAAAAGTCTAACATACGATTTATAGTCATCATATCATCAAATAAAATACAGGTCTTTAAAATGTACGTTAAAAACTGTGAATTTTTAAATAAATTTTAGTAGTTTGCCAAATAGATGGCGTGCAATTGCAAGCAAAAATTTAAAAGGCTTGAAAGTTTATCTTTTGTACCCGAAAAAAATTAAATCAAAACATAACAAGTTATTTTTCATTATTACTATTTTTAACGTTTACCTTTTCGTCAGTCTGTAAAGTCCATAGACGAACTGCGAATAAATAGTGTTGTCGCATTATCGACAGTTCCACTATCGATAGTTGACGATGAAAATTATTTTACTATACCTACTCCGTTTTATTATACCCACAATAATATATAAATAAAAAAAAACGTATAAAAAGTAAATAGAATGTTAAGATAAGTGTTAAGTGTTAAGATATCCACAATTCGATACTATTCGATAGCACGTTATGAAATAATAATACTATTGAAGAACTAGTCGCTATTTGACCCTATCAATAATGTTGTATTAACATGAAACTCTATTAAAATATATAATTTACAGTTAACTTTGCAGTTTAAAAAATAAAATGTAATAAAGTATTGCTTTGTAAGAGACTATTGCTACTATCGATAAACCTGTCATGTTAGTGTTTTGGGTATCGATTGATAAATCAAGGATCTAGGAACAACGCTAGCGCTAAGACTTGTAAATAAAAAACAAAATAGCACTTCAAAGTCTCCAGTTCAATTTAGAAAGAAATAAGGTCACGGGCTTAATAAACAAACTTAATATTTAAATACTTGATATTAAAGGGCGGCATGTTTCGCAAAAAATGAGGAAGGAACTTTTCTAATTTTGTGCCCAAAAGAAGTTGCGCGTTGTAGCGATGTTTTAAAAGGAGACTCCCAATTGTTTCTGCTTGGTTATTATAATTTAAAGCAACATTAAAAGAGGTACTTGAGGGTCAGTAAGACTCTTAGTTAGCAAAAAATTGTAAAGAAATATGGCATCCTCCAGCGGGACACCCGTTGAGCGCGATGTTGTGCTAAATGTATTTTTATTTTTGTTTGTGAGAAACTACACAAATACAGCAAGAAAATGCAACCCATTGTCGACTTATTCAATTAGCGGTTAAGTAGAGACAACCGCAAATATAACGTTCTAGAAGAATCCATTTTTTTCAGTTAGAGCAAAGAATATATGAACTATAAAATTGTTGTAATAACACGTTCAAGAACGCAAACAATGTTTGTAGTCTTGCGAAGGCGTGGTCGGTCAATGTTTTATGTTGAGGTTCCATCTCTTACGCATTAATAAAATGTTACTCAATATTAATAAAGTGTTAGCGACGCTATACATGTTTTCTTCTCAAAAGAGCGGGTACGCTGTGGAATTCTTAGAGAAATCGTTATACAGAATGTACACATTGTTTTTTTTATAAACTGTAATGTACCTTCTCTTATTGTTAAATAAATAAATTTGCAACAAAGAATACTAAATGGGCCGCAAATCATGATAATTTTAAAATTGCTAAGATTGTCTTCACGATGTCAACGGCGTCCCTCTTTCGCTGGATATATTACAAACCCAACCAACCCACCTTTAAATTTGTTTTCATCGTTTAACCCATTCACTATTTTATTTTTGTTGCCCATTTAATTACTCTCTTAGGGTGCCTAGTGTAAGAATATTGAATTACAATAAACATGCAAAAAGTATGATTAGTTTATGTAGTCTCCTAAATTGTAACAAAATTTGTGGTCAAATTCATAAGTGTCGAATACCAAGGAATCTCAAATGTCCGTTTGAATACATAAGCTAGGAACACACGTGCTAGTGCCAAGTATTTGAGCTCTTATATATCGGGTATTAGGTATCAAGTGCACCTGTGCTTGCCAGCGTTCTGATCGAATGTACGGTCAACCAATTGGAATTGTGGGTCAGTTTGGAACCTTGTCATGATAACAGTAAAAGGAGTTTTCTTCGAGTTTTGAGCAAAATCGGTTATATCATTGCTGTGAAAAGGTTCTAGACTGAACTACAATTCCACTTGGTTGACCATACGCTTGATCAATAGTAATTATTGTATTTATGACGAAAAGAAGGAATTGCTTTTGAATTTCCCTTTGGAAGTTTTTATATATTTTTTAGAATTACTCAAAATCACGGACATAATAAAAAAATACTATGTCGTCTTTAAACTTTGACGACTTTTATCTTTTAATTTAGAACTAATTGTAGAAGTTTGTGTTTTTAAATGTATACTTTATTCGGTCTAAAATGTTCATTTAGAAGTTAATAATGGAGATTTTGTAACAAAACTTTCTACATATTTAGATTTGTTGTTATGCTGCGAAGGGTCACAAGCAAGATGATCACAGGTCATTTGCCTGGTCTCATTTGGGCTCTAGCGATGATGTCAGCCTTTTAAATGTCCCGATTCGGGGCACAAGCCTCCCCTAGTAAATCACCATGGCTTTGAGCCATAATCCACCACGCGGGCTCATTACGAACTGTTCCATAATTCCATGTTCCAAATTCTGGAAAATACGAGTTTTCTCACGACGTTTTCTGTTACTGATATTTTTTTTAAATTCGTACTTCGAATCAGAATCGTAAATGTCCCTAGGCTATCACCGTTCTGGTGTTTTCCCAGGGGAAACACCCTTGAGCCTTTAACCTTGAGCCTTGAGCCACACATTTTAAGTAGTTTCCTTTAAGAATAATCAAACTTTTTTTGTATTGCGCTCTGATACAAATACTTGTACAACAACGTAACAATGAATATGCAATCCAACTAGTTTCGAACATGACGCGGCCGAAATTCGAACGCAAATAGAATGAACTTGACAGAGATCCTTTGAATAAGGAATATTGCCTTCTTTTTTATGGAACATTGTATAACTTTTAAACTTTCGGACCCAGACCACCATTTAGATATAAATAGACCCGATTTAGAATATAAAATGAAATATTGTAACAACGCTTTCTTGAAATAGAGCAAACGTTTACAAAGAAGGGATTGTGATTGACATTGCCCAAAGTTCGTTAGCCAGTGTCGACATTGCCCTGAATAAACCGGGAAAACATCGCATATTATTTATTACTCTGTTCGGATTCTGTGGATCCAAAAGCCATGTGCATTGTCGGCATTGCCCGGACAGAGTTGATTCTGCAAATGGACTTAATCCGCAAATTTTATATATGACCCATGTCTGTTTGTATGTTTGTTTATTAGCAGAATTAATTTAATTTACAAGCTCAAAGTCGCGCAGCGAACGACGGAAAGAAATATGTTCGGGGTCTCTTGCTGGACAAAACCCGAAATAAGAAAATTCGACGAAGAATTTAAGTTAAGACGTCGTTTAAACATTCAGGAAGTTGAAAAAATCATGTATGGTGGCGGTTCTTGGGAGAGATCCATATACTGCAGTGTCTCCACAGATATCATGGTATGATATAACGAAGTTATCTAGATATACCTATCTTAACACACTGATAAACTGAGTTTGATCTCAATTAACGAATTCCTGGACAAATTGAACTCTGCAGTCTTCAATGAAAGATAGGTAACTCGGCCAGTCGAGCAATAAAATAAAGATTTTAGATGCTAAGTGGTGTAGCTTACTTGGACAAAGTTAACGTTGTTCCATGCTGTGTATCGGAATCTAGTAGTTTCTTTTCAAGTATCTACCAAGACTTTATGTTTACTTACCATTTTCTATTGTCAACTGATAAACTGCATTGGTTGGTTTTATTGTGAAGATAAAAATGTTGTTTACTCCATTTCCTAGTGTTAGTGGACACTTACGTAGAATTTGTTGTACAATTAAAAATTGCTGTGTTCTAGTAAGCTGTAGATGTTTATATGTAATTTAGACTTCAGTCATTTATAATTTAGACTCCGGGGAGAATTGTGAACATTTTTATAAAAGCTATTTTTTTATTCCTTTATCAAATTACTTATCAAAAAATACCCAGAGTGAATATATTTCTTTATTATACGTATCGATAATGAAAAACGACATACAAGGCTACATGGCGGATTTTTACTAGGCAAAATTATTTGGACATGGAGAGATATGCATGTCCGACTAAAACAATCGAGATAAACTGATTCAGTCTGAGGAAAAGCGAATACGCAGTGCGCCCACTAATACAAACTTAGTCTTTGATCTTTCAATTCATCAATTCAATAGCAAAAGGTTCGTTTCGTTAGTCCACCGTCTCAGTTTCTTCACACCTCACATAGATATCATCGTCCATAGATATCAAAAATCCTTTAGAGGCGACTGAAGGCGATGAAAGGTATCATGGAACGAGCGTTGACACCTTTAAGTGTTTACCACTTGCCTGGCTTTGTCTCATTAGTTTTGCCTCTAGTGAAGATCCGCTTTTGCTTTCTTAAATATTATAAGGTGAATACGGGGTTTCACGATGCCAAAGACAATCGCTGAAAAGGTTCATCGGCAGAGTCACGATCGTCAACTCCAAGCAAACAACTATAGAATAAGTGTGCTGAATACAACACGTCAATTTTATATGATCCATGTGTATGGTGATTGATTCATGACTTATGCCCGCCTCGGTCGACTCAATTATTCATGAACTCCACTCCAACCGGACCAGAACATGTTTTTATATCACTAGTTTTTCTTGTCGGTGTTTTACATTTTCTTTGACCACCAGCTTATATATACATGCTTATATATACATATTCCTCTTAAATTAGAATCCTTCCTCTTTGACTTTGCTCTAGTGAAGTGAAAAGTTCCCATTCATTTACACTTTTTATCCTCATTCACCTCCATTCCGTCGTAACAAGGTTTCCATCTTGCCTTATTAAATGTTAAAAATATTACCTACTTCTCGTCTGCCGTTAAAATATAAATTTAATCTGTTTTCGAGTATTTTCCGTGTCGGTCCCCACTCCAGAGACGCGTTTTAATAACACTTTAGAGCCGGAGTGCTTTCCCTGTAATTGGTGAAAAGTTCAGTCGGGCACATCGGGTGATGACATCATCTTTTAATGCATTTTATAGGTCTGGTTTATCGATACTTCATTGAGCGTACATTCTACATTTTGCTCATCTGCAATGTAAAACATATTTAATGTGCAACTCGCTCCTCATCAGATTTTCTAGAACAAAACATAATATTAAAATGAAACATTGTTTTAAGGTTTAAAACGGTCCAGACTTACTTGAAAGTTCTAGGACGTAATGTAGACACACAAAATGTTTTGCTCTTTATAAGACTATTATGGTAATGGACCTATCAAAATAATTCTCGCGGTCATGAAATGACTTTGTTATAATTTACGTCTGCAGCGAAAATGGCAAAGGAGTGTGCACTTAAATCCTTAGGGATCACCTTTATGAACGGGTTTTTGTCGCGTTCCTCTCTTTGCGATTAACGTGAATTAAAAGAATATTCCAACTTCTATTATTATTTGGACCTGGTTTACAAGTTCAAAGTCGCTCAGCGAGCCATGGAAAGAGCTGTGCTCGGCGTTTCTTTGCTGGACAAAATCCGTAACAGATCAAAGAATCAGCAAGCTGAAGTAGCCAGTGGGCAGGCCATATAAGCCGCAGGACCGATAACCGATGGGGGAGGCGAGTCCTTGAATGGAGACTAGGTACCGGGAAACAGCGTGGGACGCCCTCCGACCAGGTGGACTGACGACTTGAAGAAAGTCGATAGTGAGTGAATAGCTGAAGATCGAGTGGTGGTGGTACTTGGGAGAGGCCTATATTCAGTAGTGGAGAGACACAAGCTGATGATATGGTATATTATTTCCAAATGACTAATGAATAATATTGTCGTATATTGACGTAGTACTTTAATTATACAAAAAAATACTAGAAATATCTATAGCTACTAAAAATAATATAACTTTATCTGAGCAGTGACATCTCGTTTTCGGTATTAATTAATTAAATTTGATTACGGTTAAACTTAAATTTTCGTTATTTTAAGATTCTGTTTAAACAGAAACATGCTCTAAAATCTGACTAGTTTTAAGAAAATCCTTAATATCTAGTAAACTAGAACCCACATTATGGTCTCAAATAAATATATTAAAAAAATTACTATAAAAAACGTAACAGGACCTGTCCAATAGCCCGAAAACATGGATTCTGCTCGTAATACTGAGTGAATTGACATTTAACATTGTATTCTTTTGTAGAATGAAGTTTATTTACAAAATGCAATTGGAAATTCATTAAAAATGAAGCATCACAGCTAAACTATTTAGATTTATAGCAAAATGACATTATATAAATGAAGCAACAAAAACTATATAAGTAAAATGTTAAATAATTTTGTATGAATGCAAAAACTCTGTGGAAATGTTATCACGCTTATTCGCTGAATAACGAGCACCGCATAATGTTTTAGAAGCGAAGCAAGAAAAATACAAAAACGTTTAAAACGGAGACGAAACTCCCAACTTTGTTAACTTCAAGCAATGAGTCAGGTTTAGTGTTGTAATAAAACAAATACCGAGTGATAAAATCCTAGCCGAATTTATTGTTAAGAAGATAAAGAGAAGCGTTATTATTATCTAGAGAACGGCAATGTCATGTGGAGAAACTGCATCGATAAGTGTTCGTGTCGACACAAACATAGAACTGAATTGAAGTGACAGATATTTGTTTTTAATCATATAATGGCAATCAGTAAATATAAGCCCCCTCATCTCATTATATTCTGCAAAATACAGGAGGCCTGGAAGGCAAAGAACATATCCTGGCTAAAGAACTGCAAGACTGCAATTAGTACTGCAACAACACTCGGACATTATTCCTTATAATTGCTAAACCTTCGTTAGATAAAAGCAACTGCAACGAGAAAAAGTTTTTAATATTTTTCGATAATCTTGGCTTGATCTTAACAGCTTGATCGATCAATCGATCAAGGCTTAATCCGACTTAGAACATTCAGTGGTATAAGAATCAGTACTGAATGAATGAATCCAAACTGTTAACCACTACAAGAATCAACGATATGGGAATGGACTATATGACACATACGTTCTTATTATAGAAAAACCTGGCATTTCTATTCATATTCTTATTATAGGCAGCTTCTAAGGGCGGTGAAGCAGATGAGCAGGGGTTCATTAAAAAGTCAAATTTTAAATGTTCGGTTTTCAAAACACATATGAATTAAAGAAATCGAGAGCTACTGACCATAGAATACTATTAGACTGTAACGTGATTGCCCTAGAGTGTTTGTATACCATATCTAGTATGTATTCTCAAATCGATGACCAGAGTAATAAGTATGGTGTCAAATAATGATAAGACTCCTGTGAATAACCTGTAAACAAGCAAATGAGTACTACATTTACGTTCAATCTCAGCTGGAATGTTCATAGTCCGATAGCGAATGAATCGATTGAAACCATGAACCACGAAGAGAGCAAATAAATAATGTTTCCAGTAATATCGTGTTCAGTAACTATAAAACATCTGTGAAGGACCAAGGGCAAATAAGAATTATTGTACGCTTAATCTGAGCTAGAATACTCAAGGTCCGAGCGCGATTTAGCCAATGGAAACTATCAACCATTAAAAGAGCAAAGAAATAATAATTATATTTAATGTAATATGGTGTCCAATAACCATAAAGTTTGACTGGGAAATAATGTTGCCAGGCATTAAGTCCGCCTTTTGTAATAATTTACAAAAAAATGTAAATAAAAAAATAAAATTTCCGTGAAAAACTATAAGCAAATAATCATTATTTTACGCTTAATCAGAGCTGGAATGTTCAAGGTTAAATAGCAAATGAATCCATTGAAATAGGTAACCACTAAGAGAGCAAGGAAATAAAATGTTCTTTATATATTTTATGTGTCTCCTTACACCCTTACAAGTAAAATTACCGTAGTTAGACTCAGTTCAATGCACTCGTCTCCAATTCTAACGTTAAAACCAGACATTTCTCTGTAGAAATGGTCGGAGTTAAATATAGGAATGCCAGAGAGCATTTTCAAGCGTTGTGAAGTAATAATAAAGTAAATTTGAGTCTCTAAGCCATAATATGCGTGTTTTGTGAGATTCCTTCACTTCTATTATTCCGAATGTTTCACATTGTTATTTCGCGTCAAATTAAATGATTAAACCGAAGTGATTCATATTTCTTTATTATCATTATTTGGTAAAATCCTAACAATATAAATGCGGAAGTTTGGATGTTTAAACGTTACTCAATGACGTCGAAACGGCTGTACCGATTTCGTTAAAACTTGGCATATAAGTACCTATACTATAATTCGGATTAACTACTATTCACGTAGACCATATGAACGAAGTCGCGGGCCCAAATTAGTATAATTTAATAATAAGAGCTGTTTTGACTTAGAGGTAATTAACATTCACGATTAACATTTGTAACGACGTGAGTATGTACCAGCTTAGTTACGCACATTAAAAAAACCTAGTGACATGCAAAGAAGGCCTAAAATCATTTGCCTCTGGGGGTTCGGAACGAAGTTTCGGACGATCTTTCGGTGATTCCAACCACGAAAACGTTCATTACGATCAATAAATGGGCACGAAAGAAGTTTATTTGAAATTTGATATTACTCCAATCGCACGAGACAACGATCGAAGTATAGATTTTGACAAGAGATACTTGGAATCAAACGCCACATTTCGCGATAACAATAACTCACATTTTAATTAATCGATATATAAGGCGCCGAACGAAGGGAAATCAGTTCGTTCGGACGAGTCCACTCTTTTAGAGATGGTATAGTTCCTCAGGGTTTGTGGCTTTGTTATTCCTTAGTCACCTTTTACGATACCCACCGGAAAAAATGAGGTGGAATGAGGTGGTGGGGTTGTTAAATAGCAGTATTATAGCTTCCTGGTGGAATTTTGTAAAATTTAACAAAATAAAAAGAAAGCGATATCTAGCGAAAGGGTGAACGAATATTTGACAAATATTAAACGAAGGCCAAGATTACAGATGACACCGCACTTGCAGAATTTGCAGAAAATTATTGTTACAAAATATCCTCATAGCAGCAGCAATGAATAAGATGAAGAAGGGAGGTTCTTAATTTATACTATCGTAAACAATTTATTCATGAGAGTATCTTTTGTCTCGTCCCGTAGAAATTGTATCCGTGATAAAATAATTTGTACTTCGTTGGACATACTCATATAATCACGAGGCGGGAAGTCTTGGAAGAAATTGGACTCAAAATGAAAATAATTTGATTGATGTAAGAAATAATTTTATTACGGCTTCATGTAGTCCCTTTTAGAGATTGTTGCTCTTGAAATAGGGTAGGTAGAGTTGAATATTATTTATTTTGAATATTATGAATTTTGAGGGGAAGAGTGCATGCTGCAGTCCAATAGCTGCTAGCCGCGCTCGACTGGCCTCACTCACTAAAGACTACCTTGAAATGTACTGCATTTCCCACTTTATTTTATTTCCCTAATGTACGTACGTGTTTCGGTAGTGAATGAGATGTGCCAGAGCTCATTCCCATCCTATCCTATCCCTGCCCATTTTCCCAACCCTTTCTCCAAATCTATTCCTATATCTCCAAAGGTAGGCAGCGCATCCGGGGGCGTGCCAACATTTATCATTTTGGACTAATGTTGGCATGTATCGCGGATGTCTATGGGCGACAGTATCCACTTACCATCAAGTGGACTGTATGCTCGTCTGCCACCTTCGTACATAAAAAAAAAAAAAAAAATATTGGAATCCGGATAAACACATAGGCTACTTTTTATGTAGACCACGCGTACTAAGTCGCGAAAACATGTAAAAATATAAAATTTAGAACACGAACTGATTTTAATTTGGAATTAAACAAATCGTCCGTAGTCGATTTTTTTTCCAAAATCCGTGTCATAATTTCCACAAAACGCAGATGTCTTCAAATTTTCTCTAAAATATCAGTTACATTCGAGAAGAAAAAATCTGCAAAATTCTATAAAAAACATCGTATAAAGATCATAGTTAAACTGAAGAAGTTTCGAGGATGTACTAGTTGAAGGATACGTCGCGAAATATAAGGGCTTTCTGTTACTGCTGATCCATGAAAAACAGATTCGTAATGGAACTAAACACTTCAGCGAGGGTTTAACGGTTCTTGACCCAACGGCGTTTTGACCTTTGACCATCTCGAGAGCCCAAAACAGATAAAAGTAAAAAGATCATCCCACTTACTTTGAAGAAAGGACA
Source organism: Sesia bembeciformis (assembly GCA_943735995.1). NCBI lineage: Eukaryota > Metazoa > Arthropoda > Insecta > Lepidoptera > Sesiidae > Sesia > Sesia bembeciformis. The sequence goes on from OX031040.1 coordinate 13,616,139, forward strand.
GAAAATCGAGCTTCATATTTTCGTTCTATTTCCTTATATAAAACTATAAAACTATAAATATAGATAGATAAAACTCTTCAACACAACAACAAATAGACAAATAGATAGACAACAAAACAAAACAATACACAACGAATCAGGGGGAGAGTGCACGCTGCAATCCAACAGCCGCTGGGCGCGCTCGACTGGCCACGTTACCCCTCTCTCACAGAAGACTACCTTTTTTTTTTTTTTTTTTTTTTTTTTTTTTTTTTTTTTAAGGTGACAAATCAAGGAAAATCCTCATGGACACCTGGGAATGGGGGCCCCAGGTAGTGCCGGACTCTTACCGGCTAAAAACCTTGATTTGCCATTTCCTGTAAACCTCTAACATAGATCAGAGTCTGTGTCTGCCTTATTTAACTTATTTTCACTTCAATGTTTGTTTCGTTGCAATTTTCTTTATATTTAGTTACATTCTATTTTTATTTCTATATATTAGTGTTGCAATCTTTTCTGTCTTGTTTAGGTAGCCGTTTAGTTTAGTTGTATTGTCACTTTATTTGTTGTACCGTTTTTTATGTTTACCTCTATTCAAAACTTATTCCAAATTTCATTCTTCTATTCATCGTCATTTCCTTATTTATATATTTCTATATATTAACATATACTGTCAAACTTAATATCTATGTCTTGTTCTTATTTCAGTATATTTTACGATTCTTTCTATCAGCTAGCAGCTCCGTCTCCATGTCATGGCTTTCATATTATTATATATTATGTCTGTTTAAAACTTATTCTATATTTTCTTATATTATGTATTGCACTATTTTTATTATATTATCACATATGTTTCACTTATTCTATGTATTACTCACATATGTTTCGTCGTAACCCCATTTGTGTGTTTTACATACATTCGTATTTAGTCTTAAGTTAAAAATTCCTTTTGTGTGTCGCTCCTCTTTCATGTTCTTTCTATTCTCTTACTTTCAATGTACTAAACATCCCCAGCCACCCCCAAATAGAACTTCCGCTCCGTGCGGCACTGCAGCAATTGCGACTTCTGGCTTTGTCTCTTCCTTTTGTTAGCTAGTTTTAGGGCCGCTGCGGCACTTCGAAATCATCAATGTTGTTTCTTGGTTCTAAAATGTTCCTCTTCGGCTGTAATTGGTCAAGTTTCATTATAAAGCTGGACTCAATTTGCTTTCTTGGTCAGAAGACTACCTTGAAATGTACTGCATTTCCCATTTTATCGTATTTCCCTAATGTACGTACGTGTTTCGGTAGTAAGTGAGATGTGCCAGAGCCCATTCCCATCCCATCCTATCTCTCCCCATTTTCTCAACCCTTTCTCCAAATCCATTCCTATATCTCCAAAGGTTGGCAGCGCATCCGGAGGCATGCCAACGTTTCTCATTTTGGACTAATGTTGGCATGTATCACGGATGTCTATGGGCGACATTATCCACTTACCATCAGGTGGACTGTATGCTCGTCTGCCGCCTTCTTACATAAAAAAATATCGACAAATTCTTGACAAATATCGTTATGGAACGAAGACGAACTAATAGTTCACCTGGTGGCAAGTGGATACTGTCGTTTTTGAACATTCGCGATACATGCTGTCATCAGTCAAGAATGACAAATGTTAAGATGCCCCGACTTCGCTGCCGACCATTGGAGATTTATAGGAGTGGATTTGAACAAAGGGTTGGGAAAATGGGAAGGAATGGGATAAGATGGCATAGATGATATATCTCATTTACTACCGAAACATGTACTTACATTGGAGAAGTCAGATAAAGTAGGAAATGCTGTTCAAGGTAGTGTTCTGTGCGACAGGACAGTCGACCACAGTGACCACACTGACCACAGGACAGCGTGGTCAGTCGAGTGCACCCAGTGGCTGTGGGATTCAGCGTGTACCCTCCCCCTTCAATAACAATAAGCTATGTAAAAATATTTTAAAAACTTGTAGAAACGATTCTACAACCAATTTTCAGCGTGTGCGTTCGTTCAGTGACACATTGTGTGGAGAAAAAAATAAAAAAATATTTTGCTTTAGATTTCTGCCTGCTGAGTGAGAGGTTCAAGTTTGATTTCCGCCCGGAAAACTTTTGTTTAAAGACAAATATTTGTTCGGGGTCTGGTTATAAGTCCGAGTATGCTTCTCTTTGTGTTTCTTTACTTAAGATACAGGAAATTATAGTGCGAGAACATTGAGTGAGTACCTATGTTGAAGTGTGTTTAGGGCCTTATACCAAGTTACCCTTTAAGTTCTGTTTATATAGTAAGATCTGCACCTCCAAGTACTTTTTGAACCCTCAATCAATAGTTTAATAGTCCCAAATCGATCAATTACATGTGGCAAGTTTTTTGATAGTTTAAGGGAGTGTATTGAAAACGCGCAATGAATGAACAAAAGATTGAAGTAGTTTAAAATTAATTGCCCCCTGTGTGGTACTGATATTGTGCAATATTGAATCATTTTTGAACTCACCTTCCTCAATTCGTAAACCCTAGTCTTTGAGAAGATTTTCTTGAGAATACGTCGCCCTTTTCTGTACCCATCTTTCGACCACCGACGCTTTCGTCTTTTACATTAATCGCAAGTGGAAACGCGACATTATCAGCCAAATCTTTGTCAGACATGTTGCTCACTCAAAAACATTGACGATTTTTTTTGTATAGGAAGTAGATGGCAGCCGTTCCACCAGTTACAGTCCACCTGGCGATAAGTGGATACTGTCACCCATGGACGAATATGGGTGGTCATTGTTGGTAATAAAGTTTATTGCAAGGCCAGGTCTTTGAGAACATTTTCTAGAAAATACGTCGCCCTTTTCTATACGCGGATGCTTTCGTATCTTACATTATAGTTTCATGTAGGCTTTTGTCACCAAATTTTTATCAGACATGTTGCTTATTCGAAAACATTGACGAATACGGACCGTCAATTTTACTGCGTGTAACAAAATAATGTATGGGTGGAAGGCGCGAATCAATAATATTGTGCAATGACATTATTGTGCATCTAAGGGCTACCTAACAGTTTAAAATTGTATGTACGCGGTAAGTAGATGCTATAAACGGAGGGTAAAAGGTATCGTTCTAGGCACCGCGTGATTTATTAAAGCAAATTGTGGGAGCCGTGCAATAATAGACGGAAGTGACGTCGTTTACCTCGGTTGGGAGGCTTCGTGTTGGAGAAGTGAGAGTTAATTTGTATTTGGATGTGGTATTATTGAAATTGACTTCTATTCAAGAATGGGGGCTACCTATCAGACCCCATAATTATTATGTAACCGATTACTTAATGGGTTCATCTTATCACACGATTCTTGGCGCAGAAGTCACTGCCGTTTATCAAGTTTTAAAGCTAATGGACGCAGCTGATATAATATAATACTTATACAGCTAGCAACACGCTAATGTCCCAAAAATAATTAGATCCTAGCCTCTATTACTGGCGTATTAAGGTACCAATGGGGATACGTTGACCGCTGCATGTACAACGTGTTCCTGAAATAATGCAATCGCCTGTGAATTTCAAACGCATCAGAACATTTCTCGGGTTCATCGCGAACATCGTGGTTTTCTCAATGCGGGTTCTCAATGAGAATGCGGATTTTCTCACTTAGTTTTCTGTATTTTTGAGTGTCTGATGTTTTCGTTACAATCACTTTTTGAATAAGACGCTCCGTGTTGAAAATAGGTTGTCAGTGTTGAGAGAAGAACCAATTCTATCAATTGTTACAATAGGCTATTTTTATAACTTAGTGTTCATTTCTAGTATATTCTTTATTTAATTGTATATGTACTGAATAGCGAAAAATAATTTTACTTAACGCTATTCATGGACACGTATATTTTAATTTTACATTATTTATAATATATTTTATATTTTAATTATGGGAGGGGAAGAGTGCACGTTGCAAGCCAACAGCCGCTGGGCGCGCTCATCTGACCACGTTACCCCTCTCTCACAGAATGAAATGTACTGCATTTCCCACTTTATCTTATTTCCCTAATGTACCTACATGTGTTTCGGTAGTGAGTGAGATGTGCCAGAACCCATTTCTGTCCTAACCCTCCCCATTTTCCCAACCCTTTCACCAAATCCACTCCTATATCTCCAAAGGTAGGCAGGCGCATCCGGGGTCGTGCCAAAGTTTGTCATTTTGGACTAATGTATCGCGAATGACTATGGGTGACAATAACCACTTACCATCTGGTGGACTGTATGCTAAAATATGCGGACTGTATCGGTAAAAGTGCCTTCTCCACGATTCCACATTCCACGCTGCAAATGTACGTGGCATCCGGCAGTGTCGGAACAGCGTTATACCACGGCCCAGCCCGTTTGTGCGCGATTGTTGTTTTTTAAATCATACACGCTCTTGTTATAACTTAATTTAAACGGGGTAATGAAACAATTCAAGTTGTAGGTAGGAATATTTGTATCGACATTACGAACAGCTTAAGAATCAAAGTTTATTTGGAAATCAGTTACGTTAGGTACTTAACTCTAAGCTGATCTAAAAAAATATTTAATTATTGAAGTAAACAGTTACTTACTGATTTTACTTGTCCGTGAGTAGTACATTAAGTACCTATTCATTTTTGTATTTGTATTCGCGAATAATGAAGCAAATTATTTGTATTCTTGCAATAATAAAGAATAGTGATTCTTGCTATTCGAAACAGGCATATTTCATACATTATGAATTATGGTCATAAATCTAAAGAGCATTCCGTAATTTTGAAATTTGAAATTTCATACACTTAAAATTAAAAACATTAAAAATCATTTTTAAGGTTTATGTTAGGGTAAGGAATATAGTAAATTAAATGGAGATATTTTAAATAAAATAATACCAGAAGATGTATTGCGTTAGGTACAAAAGTAACTCGCACTGAATGATGGCTTTTCAACATAAAATTTATTCAGGAGGAAGTGACTTGCCCGTGTAAACATTTAAAGCAGGAACGACCAATGACCTTTTCATTTACGTAAATTTATTTGTCATTTGACATTTTGCTGGAATTCGTTTGTTTGCTATTTCATTAATTCGACAGGTCAACGAACCCTGTAAATTAGTACCGAGAAGCGTTAAATAATAATATTTAATAAGATGTTGAGATTAAATTCTTTTATAATAAACAACTCATTCAATTTCGGTTTCGTAAATATTACAATTTACAATAGATACAATTTGAAATTCCATAGTTCTTTGGAAGGAAAAACAAGCTGGCGATTTATGTCACCCCGGCACCTGCACTAGCTGCCTGTGCAGCAGTGGGCGCTGCTCTGCCACGTGAACAATTTGTGCACGGGTCGTCGCTCCGAGTCTCACAGTCTTAATATCAGTGTGACCGTTTTAAAAAATGGTGATCTACTAAAACTACAAGGTGCCAGTACTAAATAATACCAAAACACATGCTGAATTATACTAAAAATATACTAAAATAAAAATAAAAAGTAGAAGAGGAAAAATTGAATTAAAACACTTATTATCAGTTACTTTTTTTAATTTTACCAATTACACACCTTCATTATACAGACATATTAAAATAATAATAAATATTTACAATAAGTTTTATTACAAATAGTCAGTATTCGACGGATTATTTTTTACCATATCTTTCGATGGGTCAAATGAGACACAACCTACACTCCCTTCACTTAGACCTTGCTTAACATGCAACAGGCACGCAATATGTTTAGCTAGAAACCTATTTCTGTATTTAGTTTTTATATGATTAACTTTTGAAAAAATTCTTTCGCATTCAGCGTTTGAAATGGGTATGCACATTAGACATTTTACAAAATTAGTCAAATTTTTGTACTTAGGAACATTTTTACTGTTAACAATACAACTTAATTTGCTCCAAAACTGTTCAACATTTACAGCACTAGCACTACTACTAGAACCACATATCAGGTTTTGTACCTCTGAATCATACTTAATTTGACGATATTCCTCGTCAATTAATTGTCTTACTGTATCATTTGTAGTAATGTTCGGAAACCTGTTCATAACGCTGATAAGAGATGTAAAATTTTCATAAGCCGCTACTTGTGGGTCTATGAAACGTAACTCGGAAAATATTTTTTCATTAATGGGAAATCGACATTTAAGTTGAGTACATAACTCTATCAAAAAGCTTTGACACCTTTTTAAAAAGTCTCTAATTACGATACTACTGTTACTTGGTTGATTTCTTAACAGCGCTATTTCATTAGATACTTTTATACCTAAGTATATCTCATGTAATTCTACAAAATTTATATTACTATTAGGATCTATGTCCTCAATAGCAGTGGCACGAATGTAGCTGCTTTTCATGTAGCAACTTAATATAGTTTTAAACATGTCAGTCAAATCCCGATAAAAAGTATGAACAACACATGCATTACCTTGAAAAATTATGTTAAACTTGTTGACTATATGCAAAATATAATCTAAAAACAAAAAGTAGAGCTTTATTTGTTTATTTTCGAAACTTTCATGTAAAAAAAATCGCCGAATGGCTAGGGTTATGTTCTACGAGATGTTCTTGCTGAAAATACAGCTGAAGTGCATTCCACTGTTCTACTATGCGATTTACACAGACGTGTAGGGAGAGCCAACGTATGTCGTAGTGACGTAAAATATTGTGATGCTCTGATTCTACAAAGGTCTGAAATTCTGCAAATTCTCTTTTGCGTTTGCTACTATGGCCAAAATAATTATAGACTTCTTTCACAATTTGATCCAATGCTTTAGGCAACTTTTTACAGGCATAACTTACAGCTAATGCTGATGAATGACATGCACATTGTACAAAAATACAATTAGAATTGACCGACTTAATCTTTCCAACCACACTATTATTTCTGCCAAACATTACATTTGTTGTATCAGCTGCAAATCCTAAAATATTTTCAATGTTTAAATTTAAAATGTTTAAAAATGTTGCTCCACAAGTTTTACACAAGGCGTTCTCACTATTTTTATCTTTTGTCAACCATGACGAAAATTCAGGATTTTGTTCCCACTCAGATCTATATTTCTGAACGTATTTGCGCTTCATTATCTTCACTACACACGCACGATAACACAGAGAGACATAAATAAAGAACAAAAAAATCCGTGGTCCCTTTTATACTTATTGCTAGGAATATTTTTTTAAGTTTCAGTAATTCCCCGCGACGTAGAGCATGTAACGTAGATATGTAGCTAAAGCACGATTCGCGGTTTTGTTAGCATTAACCGTTCGAAAGAGACAAAATGATACAGTAGCGGTAAACATCAGACAAAGACAAAATTATGTGAACGAAATACGAACGAATGGAAATTAGTGTCCGCCCAACCCAAAAATATATCAATAATGTGTTTAAAAAAGTTGAAAGTTTAAAAATGTACCAAAAAATACCAGAATATGAAAGTATACCAAAAAAAAAACTAAATTAGTTTTACGGAGCCCAAATTATACCAATTTGGTACTGAATATACTAAAAACGGTCACACTGCTTAATATGTGGTGTGTGCGTGTGCGCGAGACTATGCCTCTCCCACTCTCTCTCTCTGCGCGCGCGCGTGTGTATTAAAATGTATTAATTCTTGCAAACCGACTAAAACGAAGTTTTGGTCATAATTTTCTCAAATTTTGTGACTAATGAAAAAAAAGGGTATATTATGTAGTTTAATCTGATCATTTAAATAGTAGTAAAATCTAATTTCGACATATTGCGACATACACACGGGGTTCTTCGGAGGGCTACCACCACGCATGGTCTTCAGCTCTACGCATCCAGCCACTACCGGTGACTTTCTACAAATTCAGTCCGCCTGACCGGAGGACGAGCCACGCTACGTTTCCCGGTACGTGGTCTTCATTCGAGGGATCGTCTCTCCCATCGGTTATCAGTACTGCGACATATATGGCCTGCCCACTGGCACTTCAGTTTCTTGATTTTCTTATCTAACCCAATACAGCGATGTCAGGGAGTGAGATAGTGGATGTATATTGTGGAGGGAGAGTCCACAATACCCCAAGACTACCTTGAAATGTACTGCATTTCCTACTTTACCGTATTTCCCCAATGTATGTACATGTTTCAGTAGTGAGTGAAATATACCAGAGCTCATTCCCATCCCATCCTATCCCTCTCCGTTTTCCCAATCTATTCCAACTTCAGTCGAGAAGACGACAGGTGGCATTCAGCTTGGTTGGGTAGCATTCGGAAAAATGCGTCCCCTCTTCTCGTCGCTTATAACACAATATTTGAAGACGAAAGTCTTCCGCCAATGCGTCCTGTCAGTAATGACGTATGGTGCCGAAACATGGTCTCTGACGGTAAGCCTGGTTCACAAGTTCAAAGTCGCTCAGGGAGCTATGGAAGGAGCTATGTTCCGTGTTTCTGCTGGACAAAATCTACCCATGTTTACAAATAAATAATTTCATATCATAAAATTATGATACGATCTATCTTAATCGAAAATTCCCGAGTCTCGTTTAACTGACCACTTGTCCCAACCATTAGAACAAATTAAACCAATTGGCCATTTCGCATTGAGACAATTGATTGGAAAGGCCAGGATCGTGTAGGTTGTCTTTTAATGATCCGAATAATTACGAGACCTTTGCGGAATTAAAAGCTATTTATCCTGTTAATTGCCCTGTCGATTATATCTAACGTTCACCCTTTTAATGTTTGATGTAAGAGAAATCGACAAGCCTTTAATGTTCAAGGGTGCAATTAGTTTTCTTAATCCATAATAAGAGTTTGCTGATATTACAATTATTTTTGGAAACAGACAAAACAGATACAACTTCATTAACAAAAATGCAATTACTTGTAGCAAATGTTAAAAATAAATCCAGTTAGGCAATTAAGTTATTCGAAGCTTCGAATTCAAATTGTGAGGGGGAGAGTGCACGCTGCAATCCAACAGCCGCTGGGCGCGCTCAACTGGCCACGTTACCCCTCTCTCACAGAAGATTATCTTGAAATGTACTGCAAATCCCACTTTATCTTATTTCCCTATGTCTACGGGCGACAGTATCCACTTACCATCAGGTGGACTGTATGCTCGTCTGCCGCCTTCGTCCATAAAAAAAATTGCATCTGTAGGGAACCTTTTTAAACCATTAACATACGAGTATGACTGACTGCGAAGTAACTTATTTAATGACTGCCAAGTAGTACATGCAACTGGTTTCCTGGTACCTGGCCTGCTCATTCTCATTTCAGTTCGCTATTTCTATGAGTTATGTCGGTGACTTTAGATCACTGTTTTAATTTAGGGTCATATACTCGTAATCTCTGATTTAGATAATTGTTACCCGCGTCCATGGGATTTACCTCTCAGAAGCCTGTGTCCCGCGAGTGGTGCTCAATGTACAACATCACGTCGAAACTCGAGTTCAAGTAACACCAAAAGGAGTGGACTCGCCAAATCGCAATGACTAGGGCAATGTTCTAACCTCCTATGGGAAAACAAATTTAAAATGTATGGTGGCTTTTTATTTATAAAGATTAGGTGTTCTTAACATAGCAAGTTATTTTGTATTTATCCAATATCGTATCCATCGCACGACACGATAACGTAACGCGATAGTGTAAAAGCCTTCCACAATGATTCAGGCATTGACCCAGATAAGACATTACACAGAGAAACCACGATCAAATTCCTGGCTTTCCTACGAAGCTTCGAAGCTTTTTTATGGCGTGCCGGAAATAAAGCCTCGGGACACTTCCGCAGCAACGAGATCGGATAAAGTGATGAAGAAACAGCGTAACAAAGCAGGAAGGAAAATATGGAATTGATCTATTGTAGTATTTTAGAAAAAGAGAATAATTTCTCTTTCTCTCTCTGTCTGTGTGACCTTGCCGGTGCAATTTATATGCTAGTGTAGGGAAACAAATAAATCTTTCATTAATATATTATAGTTTAATTACGAACATGACGGATACTAATATCATATAAGAAAAAAAATTGACGAAAAATTAAATTAAATGTAAATTTAATCGCCGCTGGGACCTACACAAAGGAGCTTTGAATTAAATCCCTAAGGTAGCTACCGAGTCCAGAGACCGCCGTGTTTGTATCACCGGCACTGGTCAGGTAATTTGGGTGAGACTCTAGGTAGATGGAGCTAGAAGCCAATAGTCTTGTGTTGGGGAGGTAAGTCAGTCTGCCGCATTAATTTCATGACTACGGAACGATGGTCGCAGTTCAACTCGAATAGGGTTTGTATCGAGATTGGACGTAAAGCTATATATTTTAAAAGGGTAATGTCTAGTACGTCAGGTCGGTGTGTAACAGAATGAGAGTAATGGGTTGGAGTCATAGCAGCTATGTATAACGTCAAAGCCAAATTGGTTAATAAATCTGTCAAGGCGATTACCATCCCCCCCCCCCCTTCTCTCACTTGCTCGCGATCGACTAAAGGCGTTGTGGACAATTGACCTTGACGTAGGGAGCAATTTTTTAGTACTGCATTGCTTGTCTAGTAGAATACGAATATATAGAAGTCATTGTTTTCAACTTACTATGTAGTCACCTACAGAAACCAACAGGGTTTATAAATTGTAGGTAGCAGTAATTAAAGCAAATAACTAATTGAAGCTCATTGACCTAATTAAAGCAAATAAAATCACAATAAAACGTAATCTCATATTTTATTACGTATATTACACGTCCCTGCCCATAAATATGCATCTTACCCATCCCAGGGGGCATATAAATTACACGGCCTTTACAATGTCAGGGTCAAGTCTCCCATTACCTATATGTATGTATAGTAGGTGAGCGGGGTAAGATGAATGGGTGAACAATAGCGGCATTGTTTTGCTTTGGGCGCGGTTGAAGTATGCCTAAGATGCGGGTCACGTGGGTCACGTGGCCCACGGGTAATAAATCTTGCAGTGTGTTATTATATCGTCTGAAAGCAGTTAGCGACTAAACTATCCAACTAGCACAATGTCATCTATAGAATGTACTATATCACCACAATACATAATATGTGATAAGGAGAACATTTTTGCATCAAACGAGTGATATTGTATGATCAGTGAAGGTAAATTTCAGTTTCTACCAAATCATTAAAGCCTACTTCAATTGCAAATGCAGTATAGGATATATTATTCCAATCTATACTAATATAATAAAGAGGTAAAAATGTGTTTGTAGGTATGTTGGGCGTAATCTCTGGGACTACTGAACCGATTTCAAATTTTTTTTCGCAATAAGGAGCTACATTATCCGTATCTAATACAGGCAATATTTTATTTTGAAAAAAAAAAAAAACTTGTAAACCGAAGCGAAGCGAGGGCGGGTCGCTAGGTGTTATTATATCTTTCTTACCGTACAAAGGGTGCCTCAAAGCCACCTAGGGCGGTGCGGCTAACGCGGTTATACTTTTATTTACTTGTGGTGTTTTAGTAAGTTTGGTGTAAGCGTATCCATCTATTTGTCTATCTATAACACAAAAAGATATATTGACCATTTTATACACAAAGACGGCTATTAAAGATATATTTTATGTATAAAAAAGTATAGTATACGTTGTAATAACTTCTGATTAATTACAAGGACATTGATACGATACAACATATAGAGCTACAATAATAGTATATATAGCCAAATTATAATACAAATGCTCCCAATCTTGCATGTATAAGCTATATAAATTAATACTTTGCTTTTTTAAAAAAATAATTTAGAAATAATTTATAAATCGCAAAAATTAAAAAAGGCTCTAAAATAATAAATATTTTTTATCAAGTTATTAAAAACTGAATAAAAAAAGGTGCACGAAATTATCTACTTTTAGGAAAATATTTATTTCTATCAAAGCTAGAGAGTAGCTCGTATATTTTATATTCATAAGACACTTATAAACATTTCTATATGAACACGGAAGAGCTGTGATATTTTAACTATACAATCGTGTCGCTTTGGGATCGTAAAGAGCTATTCGCGGCTATTTATGTTACCATCTGAACATAAATTTGCTGTAAAACTAGTACTTCATACGACAAATACAACATTTATTGTTTTACCTCAATGAAAAAGGCTAGCTCTCCAAATTGCGATGTATGCGGAATTGTTGAAGATGTCCAACACTTGTTGGTGGAGTGTGTACGGAATCAACAGGAACGGGAGGCCTTAGTGAGGTCTCTCGATATGAACAGGAATGATGTTTGTATGTTCCGTAAGATACTAGGGGAACCTAATTCACGAGCAGCATTTAGTTTGTACAGATTCGTGAGCCCTCACTAGGGCTGATATATTGGTATCTACATTAATGTTGTAGAATGTAAGTTCAGGGTACGATGGAACTGACATGTACCAAGGCATAAAAGTTCCTTAAAAATGAGAAAAAAAAAACATTTATTGTTTATTGAGACACACAGCTCCCTAATTACCCTATTCTATTACCGCTTTATTAATCACTTGCAAACTGACTTCGCTATTTGATTTAGAATTAATTTAATTTAGCTTCCAAAAAGTGAAAGAATGTATTATATGTGCACAAAATAGATCGCAAATATAGAAGGATTAAATTTGATACAACGTAGAATTAAAATATATCTACGCTAAGTGAAAAAATGTGTTCTTAGCAGAAGAAACGAAATGTACTCGTATTTATGTCCTTGTATAATGTCCGTATACAAACAGAAGCCAATAATCCTAATAACAAAAGAGGAGCCAAGGTCTCAAGTGAACCAATAAATCCTGGTTCAGATAAAGAAAGGGTTTCCCTCGAAGCCTCCGAGATGACGGTTGGACAGACTCAGTTTTTACGATATCGCTCGGGCGCCGGCCGTTTGTGACGCCGCACATACGTACCTGAGGAATGAAGAATTATTTCACCTAAATCTTTAAGACTTGTACTTAAACAAGCAGCGAAAAATACTAAACCGTTAGCAAATCGTGATCAGCAAAAGAAACGATTTTTGAATAAATGACAAACAATTTTTAATTAAAAATTTGAGATTTTCGCGTTTGTGACAGATATTTATCTATTTAAAAGGGTCTCAACGCGTACGAGCAGATATGTTTACCTTATTTATTTTACTCGATGTTTCTGTTGGATTGCACCAATCATGGTCACGAGCTGGTAAAAATACGCGATGAGACCGTATAAATAGATAAATATTTTTTTTATTTCTAAGAATGTCAAAACAACGAGTCAACGGAGTCCTGCTTCTAGGGAATCCTATATGTTTATGTCACCAGAGTCCACTTTTTGCTGCTCACTCAGTATTTTTCTGCTACTAATTTAATTATTTCGCTATCTTTAATTTGTTACCAAAAAGGTCGAATTCATACACGATCAACTACTAATCAATTACATTCAATGTATTTATGGTAAATTGTTGAGAACACACGAACAGCCCTTTGGTGCTATCCGTATGTTCTCTTTTTCTTTCTCCGGTTCCTTCAACCACACCCTTATACTTGGTCTGTGGTAAGTGGTCACCCTAGGGTGCTGCTAAACATGCTAGGGTGGTGCTAGGTGCTAGGGTGGTTCATATCCACGGGACGCGCAGATTGGTGCACCAGAATCTTAGCTCGTTGGAGTTCTTGAAACACTGGATTGTTTCTTCTATGGCTTAAGGACTTGCGGTGGTGTGCGCAGGAGTGAGACGGCGATAACGTTTTACTTTTCTTCCATTTGCTTCTTGTAGACTATGTCCTGAGGACTCGCCAACTCTCTTGGCCAACTCGTGTAGCGTTTTAAGGCCATACATTCCTCATACACAAGACAATGTGCTTGTGGAGGCTCATATCCAGCAGTGGATACTAAGAGGGCTGGTTGCATTGCATTGCATATAATCATGAAAAAAAAATTGTTTATTAAAACCTCATCACTTTTGACGTCATTGTATTCGCGGAACCATACAATCGTGTGTCTCAGACATAAAACAAAATCGCAACGTGTCATAACTGGAAGATGCCAATACATATATTTCGCTCTGAGTGCAAGTAAGATATTACACTAGCAAACCAAGACAAGTATGCCAGTGTTTGGCACGGGAAGACACTTTTCTTTTTAGGATTCCTTTGAAACAGAAAACTTGTTAAGACTACGTCGATATCGATATCAGCCTATAACGTTCCCACTACAAGGCACAATAAATCACTTGGAGATTTCTGGCCATAATCTACCACACGGGCTCAGTACGGGTTGATGGATAAACATGGTACATGCTGGTTTTCTCACTATGTTTTCCTTTGCCGTGAAGCTAGTGGCAATTTTTTTAAATTTGTACTTAAGTAAAAACTTATTGGTACAGACCGAGGATTCGAACGCAAGACTTTACGAATAAGTCTAGAATATATATCACTAGGCTATCAACATACTGAACTCATGTTGTAGCAGCAGTCGGCAGGTAATTGATATCCAATGGGGTGGACAAATCCTTGAATGGAGACCACGTATAGGGAAGCGCAGTCTGGAGCGCCCTACAGCTAAGAGGATCAAAGACTTGAAGATGTCTATCAGTATTGTCTGAATGAAAAGAACCGAGGATCATGTGTGGAGCCGCGTCTTTGAAGTGGCCTGTATGCAGCAGTGAAAAGGCATGGGCTGACGTTATGGTGTGATATACCATTTCCTTTATCAATGACAGAACCCACACCATCTCTCCGGAGTACACTTCGCAGACTTTTTTTATTAAAAGTATTGTTGGATCGTGGCCGCATTTTATTGGCCACTGACTCGCGAGATTGGAACGCATATATATATAAGATTCGGTGCCCACTAGGGCAAGGTTTGCATTTCAGATCTACTTAATAGCCAACTAAAATGATCCTATTTTTAGATTAAATCGGCGATTTGACAACTTATTTGGACGAGAAATAAAATATTCTGTTAATAAAGAGCCTCAGCCCGTTGAATTAGCAAGTTGAAATAGCAATGAGCTGGCTATATATCTGCCACAATACCTAAAACTGATGGTGTAGATGAGTCCTAAATGAAGGTCAACTCCCTATGGTAAGGCAGATCAATGATTTGAAGAAATTTAGACCAGATGGTAGGTGTCCCATGCTGCGCTTCACGGTATGCGGCCCCCATTCAAGAATTAATATACGCCGGCGTTTGTCGATCCTGCAGCGTACTTGATTTACCCATTGTCACTTTACCATGCTGATTCTACGAGCTATATCGGTGAATGTCTTCGTTTTAAATCTGAATGAATGAATGAGAAAATTTGCTATAATTACTAACACCTGGTTTGAGGAAGAAAAAAATTTTAGAGAAAAAATGAATATGCCGAAGCGTTACAATTGGTATGTGATTACAAAAAAAGATAATTATAAAAGGTAACAATATAATAAAACAAAATATACATCAATATGAAATTATGTGGGTCGCAATAACAAAATGTACACCTAACGCCTTGTATATTGCCTTGCAAACGACCTGTTGCAAATTGGTGACATACGTTGCTATGCAGATGACAGTACTGGTGACGCCTTGTATAGGGGCCGAGCCAACATCCCTCGGGTCGAAGTGGAAGAGAGTCGCGCCAGGCTTGTGTCTGAAATCGAACACTCTTTAGATCTAGTCTCGATTTGGGGTTCTCTGAACCTAGTGGATTTCAACCCCAGTAAGACGCAAGTCTGTGCATTCACCGCTAAAAAAAAAACCCTTTGTCGTAGCACCTCGCTTTCAGAGCATGCCTCTTAAGATCTCGGAGAGTATCGGGATCCTTGGTGTTGACATTTCCAGCAAAGTCGAATTTAGGGGTCATCTGGAAAATAAGGCCAAAATGGCTTCCAAAAAGCTCGGTGTGCTGAACAGAGCGAAGCGGTACTTCACCCCTGGGCATCTCCTTATGCTTTACAAAGCTCAAGTGAGGCCCCATATGGAGTATTGCTCCCATCTCTGGGCCGGCGCACCGAAATACCAACTGGACCCATTTGACTCCATCCAACGACGTGCTGTTCGTATTGTCGACGATCCCACTCTCACGGGCGGTTTAGAATCCCTCAGCAGTCGGAGAGACGTTGCGTCTCTCTGTGTGTTCTACCGCCTGTACAATGGGGAATGCTCTGAAGAATTGTTCAATATAATTCCCACCTCGGGTTTCTATAACCGCACCTCCCGTCACAGAAGTGCGGTCCATCCGCATTTCCTCGATACGGAGGTGTCGCGCACTGTTCGGTCCAAAAATTACTTTATACCGCGAACCCGTAGGCTGTGGAACGAACTGCCTCAAGAGGTCTTTCCATTAAGCTACGATATGGGGTTCTTCAAGAGAGCTGTGAATAGGATTTTGCAAGGTCGGCGGCGCGCCCGCATACCCCCTGGTGTTGCAGGTGTCCATGGGCGGCGGTAACACTTACCAACACGTGGGACCGCCTGCTCGTCCGCCCACTAGTCTATAAAAAAAAAAAAAACCTAACAGTATATTGTTGCAATCTGTGAAGCAACTTCAAAGGAACTCCGAGTATAGCTCTCTCTATAACTCGATGAGCGACCTTGAAGTCATTTTAGAACTTTTCAATATACACATTTGAATTTTGATTTCACGTATCGATGTGTAGTATTATAAATTTTAATTTAATCATTTTTTATATAATACAATTATTTGTAAATACAATTATTGGCGGCAGACGGTCATACAATCCACATGATGATAAGTAGGTACGGTCGGCCATTACATCCACGATACATGGCAACATCAGTCGGGAATGACAAACGATATACGAGCACATAGTTATCAAAAAAGATCAAACACTAGGCAGTTTATTTTTTTCGACGTCACGCGAGCGAAGCCATGGGCTAGCGGTTAATAAAGCTGATCCTAAGCCGAGATTTAAAAATATTGCAAAACGTATGTCCAGATTCTACACCACTCATCTTCCCGCTTCATTTTGAATTTAGCTAACAATTACAAAAAGTAAATCTTATTTCCCTTTCATCAGAAGATTATTTGAACCAAAGATAATATCCGGGAATTCCATAAATATGTATAGACTTGCAATTGCTCGTGGCTTTGCTCGCGTTAATTTAAAAAACAAAAAACAAAAAAAACGTGTTTATTTATTATTGTAGTAGGTACATCATATTCATTGAATTTAAATTTAAAAAAATGGAATATTTAAGCCATTCTATACGAAACTTTACACCTTATCTTTTTGCTGAGTGACAATTTTGAACAAAGGCAAAGCACGTGTTTAATTATTTGTATTGTAGGATGTTTATATCAAGATTCAAGTTAATAGGATCATGAAATATTTTTCTTCATAATTTGCTAACTCGTTTCACCCCTTTGGGGGTGGAATTTCGAGAAATCCCTTCTTAGTGAGTCATATAAGGAAGCTACTGTTCAAATTTCATGGTTCTAGTTTCAGCGGTTTCGACTCGCCGATTTTGAATCAGACAGTCAGATCATTTCTCTTTATACGTATAAAAAAAATTATTGGTAAGTAAATCATACAAATTTCATATGCGATTCGTATATATCTAATGTGGGACGGATTCGTGTGGGATTTGGCCGCGGCCACCCATTTCATTCTGTAGACATTACAGTAAATCACGGGTATCCTAATATGTTTTTGGAAAACAAAACGTTTTTTGTGTGCCCTACAAAAGTCAGTTTTGAAGTGGATTTACCTAGGCTTCGATGTATACTTAAAGGTTGTTTATTACAATGTATACCATAATAGCATTTGATATTTTACAATTTTTCACACATATTTATCGACCTATATATTAAATGGGCCTTAACACGTATGTTTAGTTTATTTATTTTTCTCGGCTACGGTTCGTGCAATCCAGCCAATTCTTCGAGTAAAATAATAAGGTAAACATACGCGTAAAGACCCGTTTAATAGATAATGCTTAGCACCAAATTAAATTCAGGGCAGTTAAAAAATCCCACTCTCTATACATAATGTGATTGAGAGTTCTACATAACACACTCGAGCTCTCTTTAAAACATATATAGTTTTTTTTTTAGGGACGGGTGACTATTGAAAAATCTGAAACTATTAGAACTAAGGAAATTTCTAAGGAACGATGACATCCATTTTAGAGTTATGTAAAACTGCATCCAAAGATAATCAAGCCCGTTAAGTTATTTTATTGAATTAATTGATCAGGATTTTTTTATAGAAAAACCGTCGTCAGACGAGCATACAGTCCACCTGATGGTAAATGGATACTGTCGTTCATAGACATCCGCGATACATGCCAACATCAGTCCAGAATGACAAAAATTAACACTCCCCCGGATGCGCTCTGACCACCTTTGCAGATTGAGGAACAGATTGGGAGAAAGAGTTGGGAAAATAGGGAGGATAGGATGGGATGAGAATAAGCTCTGGCATATCTCACTCACTACCGAAACACGTACGTACATTGGGGAAATACAATAATGTGGGAAATGCAGTACTTTTCAAAGTAGTCTTCTGTGAGCTAAGGACCCCTATGTCTCGAATAAAAAAAAAATTTTGCATTTCAAAAAATTTATTTTTATTTTAAAAAATGTTCAATTTGGTAGCAATAGGTACAAAAAAGGTAAGTAACAACAAAATTTTCAATTACACCGCAAAACAGGGACTATTCCATTTTTAAACTTTAGAAATAAATTGACACGAACACTATAGATATTGTTCTTTTTTCAAATGAATAAAGTTGTTGGCGGCCTTTTCATACGAATTTTTATGATAGATATTAGTAGGTAGACCTTTGTAGCGACAGGCACTAAATCAAATAAAAGCACAGGTCTGCGTTTTTCATGTGCTTCCAAGGAGTCCTCTTCTGTCCTCAGTAAACCTATACCTTACTTACTTTACTTTAGCGACTCCTGACTATGACTTCGATGAGACTGGACATGAATATGATAAAAACTTGACACGGGCAGAATGTGCTAATTGCACCATTGCCGCATATGAAAAAAAAAAACAGATTTTTGTTGACATAGCATTGTTATAAATCTCCAAACTCCTTAACATAGGCAAACCTGTATCACAGGAGCTAGTGCCTTCCCCAATAATATGATAATTACAGTAATATGTGTTTATCCAATATTTACAGCTTATTAAAGTAATATATAAAGAAAACAAGCTTATGAACAAAGATTAAATTATTAAAAAAATGCTGTGCGTATGTATGTATATAAGAATTTGCATGCATGTATGAATGTATGTATTGTATGAGTGTGTGTGTATGTTTAGTTGTTGTATTTGAATGTATAACTGTTAGTAACTGAGTGAATCTGTACAGTTTGTAATGAATCTTTAACAACCATAACTATGTTTCTGATGTATGTTAAACTCAAATAAGAATGCAGGTAGTTTTTATTCAAACGTGTACCTATGTAAGAGTCTCATGCTCCTTCCTATCAGTAGCTAAATGCAGTTGTAAGCTATAAGCGGATCATTATCCACTTATAGCTTACAACTGCATTTAGCTACTGATCCTGTCTGATACTGATACTGGCATGTATCGCGGATACCATAGGCGTCATTACGGGTATGGTATCCGCGATACATGCCAATATCAGTATAGAATGATAAACGTTAGCGCGTGTATGGGTATGCCGCCGGTCTTTAGTTTTATAGGAATGGATTTGAAAAAAGTTTGGGAAGGATTTGGTGAATATCGTATATTCACCAAATCCTTACCAAACTTTTATGGGGAATATAATAAGATTAGTTTTTTTCATTCTACTACACTTCCTACATGTCCTTGGAGGAAATGGGGAGGGATGGGATCGAAAATAATTTCTTGCATATGAGACTGGCTTCTGAAATACAGGTTTCCATAGTATGTGACTCATGGCAAGAATGTATAGTATTTGTACTTACCCTGCATTATTATGTCAATATAGATTATTTGAATATGCCAAAACTTTACTCGTGTGAAGGGTCAGCTTTATGCATAAGATGAATTTCTGCCTAACTCATATGTTCAAATCAGACCGTAAATGTGTGCATTTCATCCTTTGTCAGCATTATACCGACTGAAGTTGTTAACGAACTCAGTAATGAACTCGCACATGCACGTGTTGTCGGCAACTTCGTTAGTGAGGCGCTCTATACCTTGTTCTATTATATTATAAATTTCACGCCTAGACTATTATTATGAAAATCTACCATAGACATAGTATCGTCTATACTAAAGAGTCTGTACATTGAATAAATATTAAATTAAAATTTGAAGATACTTTTTAGAAGCTACTGAACCCATAACAGATTTTTTTTAATTTGTCTGGATGACTGTTTGTTTGAGTACCACGTAGAAACACGTACGTATATTGGGAAAAAAACGATAAAGTAGGTAATGCAGTAAATTTCAAGGTAGTCTTCTGTGAGAGAGTGGTAACGTGGCCAGTTTAGTGCGCCTAGCGACTGTGGGAATGCAGCATGCACTCTGTGCAACTTGTTTACAAAACGAAAATACTTGCAAACCGTTTCCAAGTCTTATTTCCCTCTATATTTTTATCTCCAACAAGAGACCATGAACCGCGTGACCTCACTTAATTGAAGTAACAATGGGTAATAAAGGGCGACGTTGCTATTAAATAATAAAGCCCTTCTGAAACAACCGATCTGAGCTGTGACGACCGATTAATCCGATCGGTATTGTTTGTGACTGCTTTGCGAAAGGTCACGGGTTCGATTCAGAAGAAAGGCACTACCAAATGGTCTAATCGAATATGGTATTTCTAACCAAATGGTATTTCTAACCAAATGGTATTTCTAACCAAATGGTATGTCTAACCAAATGGTATTTCTAACCAAATGGTACGTCTAACCAAATGGTATGTCTAACCAAATGGTATTATATATCGAATAGTGGAATTCTATTCTATTGAATAGTTACACGGTTTATGAAAATTAATCTGTTTAATTTTAAGTCCTATTATTTAGATCATTTTATTTATAAAATTATGGAGAAATAAAACGAAAAAGAGGCAGGCAGTTAAAATGGTGGGAGGATGACCTTCTAAGGGGATGACCTTCCACTTGACCGACAGAGGTGGCAGGATCTGAAGGAGGCCTATAGCTGTGCCCGGCCACGTGTTTCTGTGGCTGCCCAACAGATGGTGCTTTCACTGTTTTTACTTGTTTTTGGGTAAAAAACATGTTTTTACCCTGTGATAGGTATATGAAAACACGCGCGTGTTCGAATGAAACGTTGTGTCAAAATTTCAATGCAATCGGTGAAGAACTTTCGCAGATTTAAGATTTTGAACAAACGAACATTTGCATTTTTATTTATATACATTATTTCATTTTGTTCTCCTTATATTCTGTACTGCTTAAAATAAAATAAAAACTATTATTTAACACCTTTAAAATTAATGATTTACTATCACTCAAAAAAGTGAGTAATGATGTTTGTTTGAACTTTGGTAAAAAAAAAATAACAGCTGATGAGTTTCAAAACTTTTCAACTTTATAGTTTAAAATTCATGTAACACACACAAAGACTTGACATGTCATTACTGAGATATAAATGACGTAGGTACCTATTGTGATTTTGAAATAGTATTTTACTAAATTTGCTTGAAAATATATATCGCTTGTCGAATGTAATAAAGGCACAATAATATGTCAAAACCGTGATTGTGAGAAAACGCTTGTCAATATAATGCCTTGTATTCGTGTGCG
Source organism: Sesia bembeciformis (assembly GCA_943735995.1). NCBI lineage: Eukaryota > Metazoa > Arthropoda > Insecta > Lepidoptera > Sesiidae > Sesia > Sesia bembeciformis. The sequence goes on from OX031040.1 coordinate 13,637,753, forward strand.
TAAACGTGTATGTGTTAAACACTTGATTCCCGCGGAACTTTTATTTATTAAACACTTTATGGCACAAAGTACAATGGGCGAGTTTAATGCTACATGACATTGTCTTCCAGCTAACCTTCAGGAGAGGAAAGATAAATAATGAAAGCGGCACAAACAAAGAAGGAGAAAAGCATATGAAGAATAAATATAAATAAATATGTATAAATAAATAAAATATGTGGATATACTACATATACATACATTTAACATTACATAGGTACATATATAATACATATCAATCACATATAATTATATTTACGTTCATGTACACAACTTACAGGAATAACTTTACGATTGTATTTGTTCATAAAAACATTTACGAACCATTCGTTTGAAGATGGTACGATTTGGAACAGCACGTATTTCGTATGGGAGCCTTATCTAGAGCTAGACAGCTGGAACAGAGTAGGAACGTGTTGTAAAAATTGAAGGAAAAACATTTTTAATGATACACGATTTATAGATGTTATTTATTTATTTATACGTTTATATGGACAGACATGTTAAAAACGTAAAATTATTTAAAATTGGAAACAAAACTTTATTTAGTACCTATGCTGCAAATATATGCAGCCAGTGCTAATCAAGCCAATATAACGAGAAACTAAATTACTGTGGCGAGAATGTATTGCTAAGATTGCATTATGGCGAGAACGGAAGTGACGTTCGTGCACCGAACAAAGTAACCAAAATCTTCTTTTAAGGTATGCAGGAGTTTGGGGTTTGAACAAAAAAAAGAATCTTGTGATTGATATGGATTAAAGTCACCTAAATGTTAACTCGGTACATAAGTTTAAACTATGCCAAGTTTCATTAAAATCCGTCTGGTGGCTTTTGTCATATTTGTCATGTGGTAGAGATAGACATACAGACGGACGGACAGACAGACAGAGAAAAGATTTTAAACTATTGTTATAGTGGTTGAACATAATAATTGTTATGTAAACTGGTTACTCACGATTTATTATTTATTTATTTACACGTTACTCAGTTACACGAACCGTGGTCGCGGCGAGACTGCGGAGGCCAGTGAAGGTTATTTTGAGCTCTGTAACACCGTTTCCGACCCATGTACAAACTGCGAACTGCAAGGCCTTTTTTTAAACACATATAAATGTACAGACACGCCTTTTTATTACATGCGGGTTATATGTATAGATAGATAAATATGTACAGATTTTATTGACAGTTTTAGTTTATATTGACATTTAATTTCTTTCAGGCTAATCTTTAGAGTTATTTTTATTCTATCCATTTAACTAGCAATAAACAGTGAAATTAAAGACCAACGGCACGTCGCATCAAAACACTGTGTACCGCCTCAAAACTTTGTTCCATAAACGGTTGCCGCTTCGATACGCAAATACATGGACGCGAACAACAACGCTGCCGCTCAGTCAAAGCGGAACCTTAAAAATTACTACCATCATTCCCATAACAAGTTTATGTTAACCGCATTCGTTACTATTCCAATTCTAGATAAATGTTTCGTAAAAACTTTTTCTCGTTTACAAGATTAACTTTGGGTTTCTCTTCCATTGAGTTTGCGCCGTTCGTAGCGCCGCGTAGCAGTCAGTCGCGCTACGCCAGCCGCTACGCTTGCTACACTCGTAGCCTGTCTACGATCGATAATGAGCGCTACGAACTAGCGTATTTGTAGAACTTTAGTTACTTTTGAACTGTCGTGTGTGTGATCCTAAAAGTTATGTAACAGAGTGTAGTTATTACAGTGTAATAATTAAGTGGTGTATTCTGTAACGTGTCAGTGTGTTTAGGCTTTAATAATGACCGTTGGCCGGCGCTGTTTAATTTGCAAAAACAACGAGCGAATGACCCTCTCATTTTACAGGTTAGTTATTTGAATTTCATTATAGTTTTGCTCCCTTGTTATAAATTAGCATTTGTAATAATTTAATATTTTGTTGTATTAATGTATAATACAAAAAAAATTACTTAAATGAATATTTAAGGGCACAAGCCCTTAAATATTCGATGTGATTTGATGAGTATGTAATTAATTTTCGGTGTGGATTCAGGCATAGTCACGAATAATTTATTGAAGTAAAATTACAATAAATACTAGTGGAATATTTTACTTAATTCTACGTAAAAAATAATTAAGTAACTAAATCTATTTAAAATTAACTTATTAAAAACTAGAGTATTAAAGACTAATAACAATCTACATAAAAAGTTGAGTCCATTATTAGACAAGGTGCTCGATATATACCTATATATTGAGCATGTCGTATAAATTTGGTCCTTGCGGTGAGGTACCTAATATACTTGTGGCATTACCTCGCTGGATTGCGATGCTGATTTGTTGTGCGAGGTAATGGCTAGTCCTAGGGTCACCAGTACTGTCGACCAAGCAGCGCTTTGAAATGTCCTTAAGAAAACAAATGCGCACTAGGACACCACAGACCCAGGATCTCGTCAGCGAATAAAATAAAAGCGTATTCGGGGCCGATGTCCCTGGACTCGAAAGTCTCGCTATTATTTAACACCTCTTTTGCCGCTGCGCTTGCCTTCATGCAGGTTCCGTGGAAGTGGGATGGGGGCAGCATGTTGACACAGGTCGCGTCCCACGCTGCAGGTCGACACATTCTCCAAGGCACCAGTGACGTCCCTTCAGGTCTAATGCCATACCAAATTTTAATACCGAAAAATTGCCATATTAAAATTGAAACACGAGATACTTTTCCATGATGTTTTACGATGCATTTATTTTCAAATAGATGTTATTTTCATGTATCTATTCGATTTGAATATTGAATAAATAGGAAATAAAAAATATGTTTATATGTTATAAATATCATATAAAAATATCCCGAAAAATAATTAGGGACCAGCAATAATAAAATACAATAATAATTCTTAATGATAAAATAAAAAAAAATGCAACCCTTTATTTCGATCAAATCATATTGAATAAAATATCAATAAATATCATGCAAGAAAAAGTCTAAGGAATCCAAAGACCTGGTACAAGACTCACTACCTGGCTAAGAAATTTACGGGAGTGATGTAAGTTTATATGTTTTCTTCTTAAACGAGCGGGTCCTTAGGAGATATGCTGTGGAATTCTTAGAGAAATCGTTATAAAGAATGTACGCATTGTTTTTTATAAACTATAATGTACCTTATGTTATGTTTAATTAAATAGATAAATAAGATGGAGACAAGATCGCTGACCTCAGAAGTAATGTCTTAAGTCAAAATTGCTACAATTTTAACATCAGATATTACTACAGTTGATAGTCAATCTCCGATAGGATACGGAACCCAGCGAAGATATTATAAACATTAATTTGTTTTGTAGGTAATTTATTTTAAAGCTGAAGTAATTAATTAGAGTTAATTTTGGTATTTCGAGTTTGGTAATTAACAGAGGTACGTCTACTCAACTCTTTTGCAGGTTGGCATAAAAATACTTAGGTACATAATTTTAATTATAAATTCAACAATAATATTCATTTGCACGGAATTTTCATAAAAGCCCAAAGGCGCTTGCCGTTTACGTGAAAAATCTCAAAACTAGTACAAAATAATACCAAAAAAGGTATTATACTACATACAACATATAGTATAATACTACAGTTGGTGGCCGAGCGGGTTGGCGAGTCCACTCTTTTAGAGGTGGTGTTTGTTCTTCAGGACTGTGGCAGCTAGTTTACTAGCCCTTAGTCGTCTTTTCCACCCACGGAAAGAAACAGAGTGGTGATATTTTAACGTCGGCTGACACAATAAGATTACACGGCTCACAGATGGACATACTGTACATATACTATATAAAGCAAAAATCCACTTCACGAATTCTTAGCATAATTAGAATTTTTACCGTTGTATTTTTATAGGATACTTTTTATTCAGATCAGTTGTAAAGTTCGCGCAGGAATCATTTTAAGATTGTAAATATCAACGTCGTCAGCACAACCAGTAACCTACTTAATATCCCAAGTACTACGTGGGAAACCGGAATCCTATTGCGATTTGAATCAAGATCACCAAACCGGAAATACAATACAACCCCGTGCCGGTGGCGCCGGAATGATCTCGTAACTTCCCCATGTAGAAATCTTATTTCAAATACAGCATTTCTGTATTACGAGAATTATTATAGCTAGTGAATTAACAGAAAATGCGATTAACAGAAATAGAAAAATAAAAATAAATGGTATTGGTAGAAATAAAAAGGTATTGGTATTCTTATCAGTCATTTATGTATTTATTTATTCTTTGTTACACAGAGTGACAAAAGGTGGGTAATGATTAAAAACATTACCTCCCAGTCAACCTTAAGGTAATGCAAAGATGATGCGGTAGCTGCAAAAACAGCCAAAATTATGTAAAATCATAATTAATGACTCACTAAGTGACATTTCTTCATTACAAGCTTACCCGACAGACAAGGTCCTGTCCAAACTTCAATAAAATAATTCTATAATTTCAAATCTCATTAAATTAATTTCAATAAAAAGTTTTTTTTCTTGAAAACTTTTCTACGACCATAACGATTAAAACAAAAAAGAATTACGCATATCCTTCGTTCGACTCGTGAGTTGTGGTCTTGAGTTCATACAAAAATCCCATAGAAAAAATTACTTTCAGTTTTTAGCGAATTTTCCAATTTTTCGGGCAACATTTATAATTTTTCTTTCCCTAAAACCATATCGTATGAATATTTTCTGTATACTATGTTTTTACTTCATTATACCTTAGGCACTCCTAAGTTATCTACGTTTGTTGTCCAATGCAATGAATATTATTTTTTATCAAACGTCTCTCAATGAAAAACGGAACATAATATCGAATCCCCATAACAAGCTTTACACTAAATACCACGAGACCCTTAAATGTCATTCTGCACAAAGCTTTATAAAACAAAAGGTTTAATATTTGCCCTTTAAACAATATTTTCATTTTTTTGTATCCCTTTCCCTATAAACAAGGGTCTAAAGGGCTCTTGAAATGAAAATATGTCTTTTTAACCATGGGTACAATATAATTTCTTGTGATTGTTTATTTTTGATTAATAAAGATTTAATTTAGGCATTAAGAGTGATTATATTGTATATCAATATTGTGCAATAAATTTGTGATAAATTATTGAAAATTTAGTAAATGCTCGTCTGCCGCCATTTTTCTATTTTGGAATCGAGATATAGGCTATATAGGTTATCCATTCATTCCACCCCCTATCCATTATACTGTTTACTCCTATTCGCGCTCAATGCCCCCCAAGGAGGATTAGGAGGTGTATTGAGATAAGGAAAATTCCTCGTCCAGTTATACTTTTCATTCTCGATTTACCCAAACCCTTTTTCCAAATCCATTCCTAATTCTCCAAAAGTAGGTAGCGCATCCTGCTTCGTGCCAACGTTTGTCATTCTGAACTGACGTTATCATGTGTGGCGGATGTCGCAGGGCGACACAATTCACTTACCACCAGGTGGACTGTTTGCTCGTCCACCACCATCTTATTATAAAAAAAAAAACTAATTATTTTGTACGGCCCATCTGCAAAAGGAACGAGTAGATGTGCTCTTGTAAATTACTAAACTCGGAATACCAAAAATAATACTAATTATTTACTTCAATTTTGAAATATAGGTAGTACCCAAAAACAATTTGCCACCTTATTTCTATAAATTAACTGAATAAACCATATTTCAAATCAGATTCCATTTGCATATAAATTAAAATAATATATCAAAATCCTTGGGTAGAAAGCTCGCAAAACAAATAACGGATTGAATTATTTATATAGGTTTTGTACGTATGTTATTTCAAAACCCTCAGTTGGTCCCGTGTCATGTTTTTCTTTGACATGAGAATATAATAAATCTACTCGTGTGCGCCTTATCTGACTAGCCTTATTACGTCTGTGTAATCAAAGCCTTCGGTGACCCAGAAATTTGGAGTCTGGCATAAAGGGAAATTTTGAGTGCCACATATGAATAACTATCACAGTTTTATCGAATGTTTTCATCGGCCCGTATAAGTAAAGTAGCGAGAGTTGAGGCGAACCCAGTATTTACATCGAATGAATGATTAATTTATTAGTTCAGAACAACTAACTACACTCTACTGTAGATATTTAAACTAACATAATGAAAGGAAATAAGGGTGTGTAATTTATGTATCATTGTGGATAATATAATTTACATAGCAGCAACTATGTATAAACCATTAATTGAGGACATTAGCCCTGCTGACAAAATACTATGTAATTTGGAAGAAAGAATGGTTTATTATTTACTTTGTATATTTGTGCTACAAATAAATTAGAAAAAAACTTATATATACAATAGAAATCAATACGATAAAGAAGCGATTGCTAGTATGCGAAATGGCCATAACTCAGCATATGCTAGAACAAAAGTCCCAGCGCTGTTTTAGAGTTGCGGCCGCAGCATATCCCCCCGCCTCCTCAACACAGATGCCACACGCAACACTGAACTAAATAAACTTTAAAAGTTTTATTTTTATTTTGTTATTTCTATACCTATACTAGATAGCTTTTAGTCCGCGACTTCGCTCGCGTGTTTTTTTTTTATAGTGAAAAAGGCGGACGACAACCAAGCGGTCCCACGTGATGGTAAGTGTTACCGCCGCGCATAGGACACCTGCAACACCAGGAGGTATGCGGTTTTAAAAATAGAGGACTCTGTCTAAAAAGAATTACTGAAATTTAAAAGCATGAATGTGAAAAAACGCTGATACATGTGTTTCATTAATTTAAACAACATGTCTTTGTACCGAATTTCATGTCTCTAACACAAACTTTTTAAAATAAACACTGCATTTACAATTATCTCGCCCAATATTTTTCCCTTCTAAGTCAAATATAAAAAAAAATCTTAGTTATTTTAAACCACAAATTTATCTACTGAATTTAGAGGCCTTAACTCAAAAAGTTTTTGAAATACAGACTTGCATCCCCTCTATATAAGCCGCCTTGTCACCAAACACACAATAATAGACTCCTCAAATTGTCAACCATATACAATACATACGTACATTTTATATGTATAGATATAACGGTAAATATAACGGTTAATACGAATGCAATTTGGTTGTTTATTCCATTTTAGAAAAGAGAGACACGAGCAACAAAAAAAACAAGAAAAATGTAGGTGCTTTATAAAACTGCAGAGACAGCTTTTAAAAGAAACTTTGTTGGAAATGTTTTATGAAATTACACAAAACCATAAGAAAAGTCATTTCAAAGACTAACAAGAAAACCAAACAGTCTGAAGGGGCAATTTACATTTTCAGGACGGAGAAATACCTGAATATAATTGAGTGGTAAGTTGACAATGATACAAAGCAGATTTTGCTAATATGAAGTTATACAGTGTGCCTGGACATCGACTTCGGAGTCTTTAAGGGTATGCTATGCTTCATTTTAAAAAAAAAAAACATTAAAATGGGGGGTGCATTTTAGAACCTTCTATGAAGGGCAGTCTATAACGACTTATTTATTCAGTGTCTTTTAAACGTACATTGTAATGTAACTCTTTAATAACGATTTTACAATTATTATTTTAAAATATATGTTTCTTTGTGTGTTTGAGTGCATGCGTGCGCGCGTGTGTGCTTCAATGTGTAAGTGTAAAAATGTGTGGTGAAATCACTGCAAAAATTAACAATAATAATATTTGTATTAACGTTAACACGAGAACCGTATTTCTCATATAATCTAAAAACATAAATATAGACGTTTTAAAAGTTATTATTCATCCATTTAAAAACATATTCATCGAAAACTTTATTGGAGACCCATATGGTTTACCGGGTCGTTGGCCGGTTGAAAAACGGGGCCGAAACCTGCATGCAAAACGGGCCACTGAGAGCAACGAGTTCATTTTTCAGCGATCCGGCCTTGACAGGCTCCGACAGGATCATTTCTCAAAGTGCTCTCCATTCGTTAGAAAAAAATCTGACGAACGAAATTTTTTCAGTCATACCTACCTGAGTTGGTAGATACACTTCGACGGTTGCTGAGATGACAGGTTCTTGAAGGAATCAATAACAACTAGTTCTCACTTCAGCAATTGATTTCGACGTTATTGTGATAAAAACTAAATAACTGAAAAAAATAGGTAGAGCTTATGATCAATTATCAGAATGTGAACCCTGTTCATGTAAAACAGGTCTATTATAAAACTACTTACCCATACAGGCAGACGAGCATACAGTCTACCTGATGGTAAGTGGATGCTCTCGTCCATAGACTATCCGCGATACATGCCAACATCAGTCCAGAATAACAAACGTTGGCAGGCCTCCGGATGCGCTGCCTACCTTTGCAGATTAAGGAATGGATTGACAGAAAGGGTTAGGAAAATGGGGAGGGATAGGATGGGATGGGAATGGGCTCTGGCATATATCACTCAATACCGAAACACGTACGCACATTGGGGAAATACGATAAAGTAGGAAATGCAGTACATTTCAATTTAGTCTTCTGTGAGAGAGGGGTAACGTGGCAAGTCGAGTGCGCCCAGCGTCTGTTGGAATGCAGCGCGCACTCTCCCCCTAGATTATTATAATTATACAGAAGAACCCGAGTAAGATGCGCAAACAAGCATTCAATGAAATATTCACAAACGTAACAATCTAATCAATTTAAGATTCTAGGTCATTTAGCAAAGTCCATTTTACTCGTAGGTTCACACTTCTTTTATTTTACACTTTTTACACTGTGTGAATAGTGCGTATGTGTGAGAGAAGTGTAAAACTAAATAGGACATAATAAAAATTAAAAAAATGAGCGACTGTGAATTTTGGTTTTCGTTAATGGCTAAGTTGTATGAAAATCAGAGTCTAGTTCTCAAGAATTTAGTAGCAAGATGTTAAGGATAATACTCGAAATAGTTACAACACAACACACAGTTACAACACGTAGAAATTTGTTAACGTTCTGCATTGCGCATTTCTTAATCTATATTTCGTGACCTTTAAACATTAATATACTCAGTTCATGTGAAAAAAAAACGGTGTTATCACTATCAGTCACGTGATTTCACCTATAGACCAATCATAAGAGGGAATGTTCCTTGACTGACCAATTAACGCTGTTATACTGCACTGGATTGATGACGTCACATTTTATTTCATGTGAATAAAGTATAGTAGTGGCCCTGTTGGTTCAATATTGTTGATTGTTTAATTGAAGCTTGATTGTTTAAATGATTGAAAAAAAATTCCAAAAAATTGTCTTGGTTTATAATTCAATTATGTTCGTAGATTTTTAAAAATTAAAATCTAATTTTTAAAATCTAAACAAAATCTACAGTATGTGATCCACCAATGCGCACTGGGACCGCGTGGTGGATTACGATTAGTGATTTACTAGGGGAGGTCTGTGCCCTGAGGTAATAGGCTGATACAAATGATTTTCAAGATATTCCCCTAAAATAAATTATCGCCGATATAAATGGTACATTGTTAAATAAAACTCGTAAAAGTCTATTTTTTCTAAATCTTATGGGAAATAGTGAAGTAATAAAATCTATTTCGACTTGCTATTGTTATAGACGCGTTTTTTTTTTCCGTCTAAATACTTAATTACTCGTAAACTATAGAGGATAGCTATGTACTCAAAGCATGGAGTCAGTTATTTACTCAAAGCATGAAGTTCACATGCTTTTGAGTTCATAATTTTTTCTCCATTATCTCCAATTTTTACTCATGCTTCCTGTTGTCAAATCTAATGAACTTTGTGTGTACCGAAACGGCTCCGGAGGCGTTAACATCGATTCCATTCTTGTGTGTTTATCTTTACAACTTTAATAATAAACTATTAATAATACTTTAATAAACTAATAATACTTTATTAATAAAGTGCATAATCACTATTCTGTACACATTCAAAACTTTATTTATTTATTTTTACAACCGACTTCGCTATATTTGTTGAACATAATATAATTTAAAGTTATCTCATATTGTAAGAACCATTAAATGTGTTAGTAAAACTTATCTTATGAACTAAACATTAATAGGTATAACTTACAAATTAATGAGATATGAGTCAGGCGTATTCATCAGGCACGCACGCAGGCGAGAGCATGCCTTCCTTAATTAACACCCCCATCCAGTACCTGATTAACGGACAATTGTATTTGGACCGCTACAACGCTCTGAATGCTGTTAGCGCTACACCTCGTTCTGTTTAATAAAAAAGCGATTTTCTAAAGCATAAATGCTTAAAATTCATGAGTACGTGATATGCGAACATATACACACATATACACTTTCACACACACACGCACGCACACATCACACCTCGGCGCCATCTTATACTTAAATTTTGTATTTTGATCCTTAACGACGTAATTTATTACGGAACAGCGGGGTCCAATGTACACAGGTATTTCTGATACATAAAAGGAGACCTCCACCACGTGCAGAAAATTGAAAAATTGTATATTGGATGCATATTGTTAGGCGATAAGAATCAAACCGCGCCACCGCTCACATGTCAACTGAATTATATTATTTTTAACTCTTGTGAATAATACAAATATATAACTACCTAGAGGCATACTATATAGTTATATGACAAACAATAGAAAGATAACATTTGTAAGTAGCCAATAGTTTTCTACATAGTAATAAATAAATTACCCTCAATTAGACATAAAGATCTATGTCTAAATAAAATGTTCAGTACAGTCCTCGTTTAATAAGTTCAACTTGATATATAATCAACTGCCGCTGTAGCATAAACTGCACTGTGTTATTTTGTTACAAAAGGAACTTATTTACAAACACATCTTACTGTCTTAATAAATTCTATTACAATTATAATTAGGTACTTATAACTTAAGTAAAATAAAGAGAAAAATAATTCAATAACATATTATTTATTTTCCGATCGCTGATTCCGATCGCGAAACCGCAGGCAACATCTACTTTATTTATATTTATCGAAACCGTAACAAATGTTGTGTGGGGTAACAAAGGTGTAGCGAAACTTCGCTCCCTCACATCACCTGCCGATTGGCTAACGATCCGTGCCGATATGCCTCGTTTGATGCCAAACTGCCTTTTTATTACAGTACCACTGGCAAATAGAACGTATCATAATGCCTATTGAGATGGTGTCATGTCCGTAATAATGACTGACAGTGAGAAAATATAATAAGATACGATCGAATACAACATTTGTTTTGTTCTGTTTTCAAATATCCGTATTAAATTACCTATTAGGTATTACTTTTTGCTGACCATAAGATTATGATAAAATTAATAATACTGCTGATTATTAAATCTACGTGTGAGAATTTATATGCATCTGATGGTAAAAACTTCCATGAATTTATATATATATATATGAACTTATGTGTATACTTAAGTTTTACAAATAATTGTATTGTATTGTATCATTTCGCATGGCATATCTCAATGCATATGGATCGAAATACCGACTGTACAAAATAATTAATAAATCTTGAATAACTATTGTTAATAACATTTTATTATATTCGATTATAAGTTTTAAAAGGTGAATTAAAGGTAACTACCACCGGACTATTGTTACCGAACATCAGTTCAAAATCAATAGAAACATCGAAAATCAAAATGAAACTCAAATACTTTTTTGAATTGTAAGATTTAATCTCAACTATTTGGCTGGTTAAATGTTCTTGTCTGCTCGACAGATCGAATCGCAATAGCAGAACAAGTTGGTTTTTGAAATAAATCTAAGACCCGAGGTAGAACTGGGATATTGCACAAATGCACTGTCGATTAGTAAAAACTAACATTAGTAAAAACTAAAAACTAACTGAAATCGCTTTATGAAAAGCTTTGCCAACATATTCAGGAACCGCGATTGTCTAATTATAGGTGCATAAGAGAGAGTGACCGGTTAGAATGTTTATTAATAGTCTAAAATCGATTCTTACGTCGCTATTTGACACTTTATCGTACTTACTTACTTACGTGTATATTATATAACATGTGTGTGTGTATGTATTTATTATGATATTGTATGTATTCATGTATATTTATTTATATGTAAATTAGTTATCCTTTTTGTCGTTTAAGTTATATATTTATACCTCTCATCATACCTCCCAATGTATCGCTCTGATCAACCCAAAGGTTAGCTGATAGAGAATGCCTTAAGACAATTAGTTATCCTTTTTGTCGTTTAAGTTATATATTTATACCTCTCATCGCACCTCCCAATGTATCGCTCTGATCAACCTAAAGGTTAGCTGATAGAGAATGCCTTAAGACAATTAGTTATCCTTTTTGTCGTTTAAGTTATATATTTATACCTCTCATCGCACCTCCCAATGTATCGCTCTGATCAACCTAAATCTTAGCTGATAGAGAATGCCTTAAGACAATTAGTTATCCTTTTTGTCGTTTAAGTTATATACCTATTTATACCTCTCATCGCACCTCCCAATGTATCGCTCTGATCAACCTAAAGGTTAGCTGATAGAGAATGCCTTAAGACAATTAGTTATCCTTTTTGTCGTTTAAGTTATATACCTATTTATACCTCTCATCGCACCTCCCAATGTATCGTTCTGATCAACCCAAAGGTTAGCTGACAGAGCATGCCTTTAGGCATTAAGCTCGCCTTCAGTACCATAACGTGCAATAAAGCTTTAAAAAAACGTAATACAAATGTGAGGGTAGAAAGAAGATAAATAGTGTTACGTGTAACTGTGTGATAATTCTTGATATTTGAGATTGAAATGGTAAAACAATGAATTGGTAAAACAAATGTTTACGGGATTAAGATTTGAACTACCTACTGGGAAGCTTGTTGAATAATCAACATTTATGGGAGAAAAGTAAAAAATAGCCTACCAAAAATTCAAGTATAATATTTTTGTAGTGAAAGCGATTATATTAATACGGCGTAATGAATAGGATTATACCTTTACTGGTCTTTTTTGTTTTAAAGACTATAATTTAGATGTATTTATTATTTATCTATTCAAACGGGTCTTAACGCTAATGTTTACCTACTTTATTTATTTTACACTAGATAGAATTCCATAGTCTAAAAGTCCTCCCTGGAAAAATGCTCGCGATTTTTCGTCTGACCCTACTTCTGATATTGTGAGTGTTGTGTGCCGCAAATTTTCGGAATATGACGACCAAATGTGGGTAGTTGATGAAACTGCTCGCAACTCTCGACGTGGACTACCCGCCTCTTCAGTCAGCTCGTGACCACGGTTAGTCCAATCAAACACAATCGAGTAAAATAAATAAGGTAAACATTCGCGTTAATACCCGTTTAAATAGATTAATATGTGTGAAGTACGCGAAAATCTCAAATGTTGTATTTATTATCAAAAACTGTCATTGGGACTGACAACAGACACATTTTCTTTTCTTTAATAGTTAGTCAATTTGTAAGTACTATTAGTAAGTATTTAATAATTACTATATATATATATATATATATATATATATATATATATATATATGTATTTATTATTTATTTTATTTATATTTATTTATTTATTTTATATTTATTTATTTTATTTTAGTGGGTGTTTATTACCACATAAATGTATTATTAATACTTTTATTTATGTTGTTATACACACGCCTACTCTGTTCAAACAAAAATGCTTTATTAATTTATTTATTCCGAATATTAATTACTATTTAAAGTTCAGAAAGTTTATTTTTTCCGAAACTGCCAGCCGAGGTTTTTCCATTACGCTACGACAAGAGGCTCTTCAAAAAAAACTGTGAATAGGATTCAGCAAATGCCGGCGAGCGCGCGCAAGCCGCCCTGGTCTTGCAGGTGTCCATGGGCGGCGGTGACCACTTACGGTCATGTGGACCACTCGCTCGTCTGCCAAAACTTCTATAAAAAAAAGCTCTCTAATGCATAAAGCTTGAAACCAGTACCTAATGCTCTTTAGTCTTTTTGTTTCAAAATTTTATAGGTTTCTTCATGTGGCGTTTGTTTGTGGAAACTTTGTAGGCTGCAAGAATAAATACATTTTTTTCTCACTCACGAGGTGCCATATACATCGTTTTGTGCTTTACCTTCTAACTGGCAACATCACATTTTAAATTTCAACCACAAAATGTTGCAGTACCAATACGGATAACATTGCCAGCCGGAATATATGATATTTTTAACCAGTTTAACGAGTTTTGTGGTCGTTACGTTGACGGTAATGCATTTCTGACGAGGGACGCATTGTGGACTGCACTATTAATTTTGGAAACTGCCAGTTGTTGATGTTAAAGTACGTGAAAGATTTTCTCTGCGTGCATAAAGTGTAACTTCTTAACGGTCGTTGTAAGTTGAGTTTTGTTCGGATTGTTTACAGTTTTCTTCCACTGGGTAAAGTCCAAATCTTTAAATTGTCATATTTTGAGAAGTGATCAGTAACAGTTGTCATGTCATAGGCTTTGATTAATTTCGATCATAGTATGTTTCGGCATTGGTTGTCGATTCATGTCAATTTTTCTTTATTGCCGTAGTAACTTAAGTTTTGTTGTAAATTCTTCTCAATAAAGAATTCTTTTGTTTTTCATTAAACGTTTCTTAATTATTTAATATATCGTGTTTTTTTCTAATAATCAACATTTAGTACTTGATGACATTTGAGATTTTCGTGTTATTCACACATCTCGTGACCATCTATCGCTTCAGTCAGCTGGTAACCACGGCTGGTGGAACCCAACCGAAGCATTGAGTAAAATAAAGAAGGTAAACATACGCGTTAAGATCCGTTTAAATAATACGGTACCTTTGAAGAAAACAGGTTTTTAAGACAACGTTTAAAAATGACCAATTTTCTCGCTGAAAATGAGTCTAAACGCGATAAGGCTAGTATTGCAGAAGTGAAGTGTCGCGCACGGTGCGTTTAAAAATTGCTTTAATTCGCGAACATGTAGGTTACTGAACGAACCACTTCGAGAGGTCTTTGCGCAATGCGCGGGGTTTTTCAAGAAAGCTGTAAATAGAATTTCGTATGGTTAACAGCGAACCTACATATTCCTGGTGTCATAGGTGTGCATGGGCGGCGATAACCACTTACCATCATGTGGGCTGATTGCCCATCTGCCTCCTTTCCTATATAAAAAATATTAACTTATTATTATCGCGAATAAATAATAACAGACACCTGAAGTGAATGCTAAGTTATTCATTCACTTTATCAATTTACTTTCAAAAACGTACAGCACAGCGGTTCACATCTGCTATCTTTTGGTGCCGCGTCCATGTAAAATATTCAGGACCTTATATATTCAACGAAGAACTGGAAAGTGAGAGGGTGGTTCATATAGTGGCTTATGCACACAATATAATGTGCGTTTTGATCGAGAGCCATACCTGAATATCGATAAAGGAATGATGACAGGATTTAGTAAAAGTTGAAAAAAAAAAAGCAATAGTGAAAATTTATAAGATGAAATAAAATAATAATACTAATTTCATTTATATGAGACCACAAGATCCATATTTCATTTTTAGTGTTAGTAACAATTTTAACTTACAGTGTTTTCTGCCGTAACACTCCTAAAATACAACAGATTAGTCAAGTTTTTAGTTCTGCTGCCTATTACGTAAAAGGCCCTAGGTTCGATTCTCGGTCGGATATTCATTTGTGCAAAGTAAATAAATTTTTGTTCTAGTCTGGGTGGTATGATCATCGTTGTATGTTTCTCTAGAGCCCAGAGACACATATTAAAAACTAACATACCATATTAACTTTGTGTCGTAAGAGGCATTATTATAAAAAGAATAAGAAATCATATTAACACTACAATCGAACATAGTAAATTTTTACAAAGCCTTTTTGCCATTTTGTCTCCATAAGAACATTTAAAATTAACCGTATTTTATCAATGGCTTCAAAGAGTTTTTGCGACAATAAATGTTGGAATTAAAATCTTCTCGTAACTCCCCAAAGGGCGAGGCTTAGACGAATTCTCAGAAGTGCTTCGAAAAGGCTCGTTTCAACGTTTTTTATTAGCCACTTCAGCTTTGAGAACTCGAAGGGCCTAATTAATACTCGATCTTTAGAAGTTTTGGAACAAATATTTTTTTTAGATAAGTAAACCTCTTAAATATTATTATCTTCAGACTTATCTTCAGATTATCTTACTAATGCGATTAACTATTTAAATTATTCACTTTAATAATTATAAAAATAAAAAATAAAGACGCGACTTTGCCTTTTTAGTAACTTTGTTTTACACGGGAGTTTATTAAAGGTTGAATTTAATAAAATAATCGTATAAAATCGGCCGTAATTTGAAAAACAGAGTGATGTTAATAATCGTCGAAAGACTTATAAACTACCCACTAAACACAACAGTGAATAAATCACAATGTAATCGTTCTAGTATTTTCTGAGATTAGGTCAAAGAGTCCGAGATCATTTCAATCTTGTTATTCAAATACATAGAGATAAGAATAATAATTGATTTCTTAGCATTTAAGAGTCAATTCTTTATTCTTTAAAAGGCACATCCTTCATTAAATTTGTACTGATATAATTGCTATTAGATCATTGACATGTTGACTTTAGCATAATCAGCATCTAGCTGATTGTATAATCAGCCTATGTTTCCTCACTGCTCACTCCTGGGAGAGATCTATGCGGCCCCAAGGCTCGCCACAGACATCCATCCACTCACTACCGAGAAACTTCTTCAAATCGTTCGATCCACCTGACCAGAGGGTATCCCACATCATGTCGACAAATAATAATAAATACTAGTTATACACGATCTTAAACTATAAATTACCACCACTTACACGATACAGGAGATATTCTTAATTCAACTTTAGCAGGTATTCCTGGAAAATTAACTTCGCTAAACTCTGCGCATTCAATGAACTCATGCTCTAAAATTTCTATAAACCTTTCAAAATTAGAAGCTCAATATTTCATTTCACCGTTAAAACCTTTCCGTTTTCGGTGTAAACGGAAAGGCAGGCATAGTGAGCGGCCCATTTGAAAGTTATCAGATCCTCTCGTTAGTGTAATGTGCACGGTGAGTGGGCAAATGTTTGCATTCAGCTGCCGCGTCATCGCTCACACACACGGGCGGAGCGAATGACGAGACTGCGGCGCCAACATAACTGTGTGACGTAACATTCAAGCGAATGATGATACATTACAGTGAGATCACACGGTTATCCGTTACGGTTATATGCTCATCTACCACCTTCGCCCATAATTTTTTTTAAATCGAAACGTCCCGGTAAATTAAATTTTGTATGTGGTGAAGTTCCGAACCTCCGCAGTCGAATGATTGCGCGCAGACGCAATCATTCGTCTTTTTGATTTTATCCGGATCTAAATTTTTCATTGCATTATTTGGTATTGTCGATTAATCGACCTTCGAATAATGAACTCAACAATCCTCGGTTTATTCGATTATTATTTTATAGAAATATATATATTTTATAGTCTACCTGATGGTAAGTGGATACTATCCGTAGACGTCCACGATACATGCCAACATCACAACGTTGGCACGCCCCCGGATGCGCTGCCTATTTTTGCAGATTAAAGAATGGATTGGGAGAAAGTGTTGGGAAAATGGGGACGGATAGGATGCGATGGGAATGGGCTCTGGCTATCTGACTATATATCTCAATCACTACCGATACACGTACGTACATTGGGGAAACCGATACACGTACGTACATTGGGGTCCCCCTACCGATTCGTACTCTCCGATCGCTAGGTTTGCCTCAACTCGTCGCCGTGTGTATCACGTATAAAACGCCGCTTCGGTGCCTCTAGATTGTTTGAATGCGTATATTTTCTGGCCAGTATGTTTTGTTTGAAGTTTCCACAGTTGCGGGTAGTGACCGGGTTTTTGATGAAACATGTTGGAAAGGTTAACGTTGGGTTCGGTAACTTTGCGTAGGTATAATTGATGAGGATGTATTGCAAATTCTATGTTGAATTTAGACCTCTGTGGTTTGTAGGAAAAATACTCGTATTAATATTGAAACTACTTGTATGTATTTTTGTTTCTTTTACTTTTGTAATATCCGCTAAATCTAAATCTATATATATATAAAATTGAATGTTTCTTTGTTTGTCCCGTTTACGTTCCTATACCATTCATCCTATTGCGATGAAATTTTGGTGAGTTGTTGTGCGCACGCCCACGAAGGTTTCTGAATTAGTACTTGAAAGTCACGCGAACGAAGTCGCGGGCAACAGTTAGTATGTAATAAAATCGTGATAGAGCCGTGCTTGTACATGAAATACTTATTAATAAAAGTGATTTCAATATAAAGTGCGGGGGTGATAAAGAGCTCAAAACAATTTTTTTTGGATTTCTTGTCTTTCTGTCCGAATGCACATCACGCAAAAACTACTGGACGGATTTGAACGAAACTCAGCAAAATTACAACTCATGTACTAGGTTAACATTTAGAGTTCGTTTTATCCAGACCCATTATGTAGTTCCCACGGAAATGACTCTAAAGTTCACGCAAACGTAGTCGCGTGCACCGCTTGTAACTTCCTACTATTTAATCTAAACGAAACTTTAGTATGTTCCAGAGGGATTGTAGTCATACCAAGTTCAATCACGAAAGGCCTCAAGTATCGTAAGATTTTTATTAAAGGAATCGTGAATTGTAAACCTCAGCCCATACCGATAACTTTCTGCTTAAGTACGGCTTCCTCAATTATCATTAGCTAAAAATTAAAAGAAACACTTTAAAATAATAAAAATGGATTTTAAAAATAAGTTTTCTGATTATAATAAAAATATCAGCGTTACAATGTGGCGTTAAAAGGGAACGCCATTTAGTATTAATGTCATTGAAGAAAGGCTACGACGCTGACATTCAGTATTTTCAAAATTATTCAATAAAAAAAAAGTGTCCACTACGCAAGACTGAGTAAAAAAGTACGCTCGGTAACCGCCACCGAGCAAACACCGACTCAACAATGGGGGTCCAAATCGCTGACTCACTAGAAAACTTCGCGAAGTCGTTAACTACCTCGTCGGGTGAATTAAACGCCGGAAACGGAACCCGGGGATTAAGATGGCTTTAGGGCTTAATAAATGTGTCCATTGTAACCAAGATTATCCCGGATGTAGTTGCATAATTAATTAATACACCTTTCTCGGTTCAGGTGTGGTGTACTGACACCTGGGGGTGCAGTCCATATTCAAGTTCGAAGTTTAATTTTTAGGCGATTTAGGACTTCACCTACTGTAGATGTTTACGTCTTATGTAGAACGTAGAAATAATTGTAGCAGCTAAAATATATAGTACTATAGGTACCTAAATTTGAAAATAATTTACCTTTAGATTTGAGAATTAAAAATCAAAAAAGTCAAAATCAATCAATAGCTGTCTTCAATAACAAATTAAAAAAACATTTATTAGAAATACAGTCAAAAATAAATCAAAATTTAGTACCTAAATAAAAGTATTAACATAGTTTGTAACATAATACAGCATTTGTCATAATATAAATAAATACATATAATTATAATATATAATAAATAAATACATATAATTGTACAATAGACTACACTGCAATTAATTTAAGCAGAGATCAGTTTTACTGACAATCTGCTCTGTATTTTGGCAGATAGGTATTACTATGTGATATATTATATAATTATTTGTGTTGTGTCATTAAAATAAAAATAAAAACCAAAACAAAATTATTCTACATTACTGTACATGTAGAATGTGGAACAATTTTAGTTATAATGCCTGAACCTAAATTATTAAAATAAATATACGTTTAGTATTATAATTTTACATAATTTTAACTGTTTTTGCACCTACCGCATCATCTCTGCATTACCCTAAGGTAATGTAAGAGCGTACCTCTTAAGATCTCGGAGAGTATCGGAATCCTTGGTGTCGACATCTCCAGCAAAGTTGAATTTAGGGGTCATCTGGAAAATATGGCCAATATGGCCTCCAAAAAGCTCGGTGTGCTGAACAGAGCGAAGCGGTACTTCACCCCTGGGCGACTCCTTATGCTTTACAAAGCTCAAGTGAGGGGCTATGGAGTATTGCTCTCATATCTGGGCCGGCGCACCGAAATACCAATTGGACCCATTTGACTCCATCCAACGACGTGCTGTTCGTATTGTCGACGATCCTCAGCAATCGGTGAGACGTTGCGTCTCTCTCTGTACAATGGGGAATGCTCTGAAGAATTGTTTAATATAATTCCCACCTCGGGTTTCTACAACCGCACCTCCCGTCACAGAAGTGCGGTCCATCCGCATTTCCTCGATACGGAGGTGTCGCGCACTGTTCGCTCCAAAAATTACTTTATACCGCGAACCCGCAGGCTGTGCAACGAATTGCCTCAAGAGGTCTTTCCATTAAGCTACGATATGGGGTTCTTCAAGAGAGCTGTGAATAGGATTTTGCAAGGTCGGCGGCGCGCCCGCATACCCCCTGGTGTTGCAGGTGTTCATGGGCGGCGGTAACACTTACCATCACGTGGGACCGTTTGCTCGTCCGCCTACTAGTATATATAAAAAAAAAGATAACTGGGAGATAATGCCTACCGCATCATCTCTGCATTTCCCTGAGGTTGACTGAGGTATCAAAGAATTGTTTATTATAAGTACGCTGTAAGCGGCGAGCGACAGAATTCCGTGTGTATTTTGTGCATTCAATAGGGTCATCAAAGAAAACAGTATGCCGAGTGCGAATTTTGGGCGCAAGTAAACACAGGAATGTGACAATGTCAAAGCAGTCGAGACTACCGTTACAAATACCATACAGCATCATCACGAATGTGCGTCATTCTTCAAGACTCATATAGGTTGTGATGATAACATTGTGATCAACAAAACAAACTGTTTTGGAATAATTGAAATAAACAATTTATAATTACAAAGAATATCAACACTCATCGGATTATTTCTTTATTGTCAATAGAGAACTTATACCTAACGCATTTTTGAATTTGCTGTCGTTGATTTCCTGTCAGTTTCAGTATTTTTGCTGCTCATATAATTATTTCCCTTCAGATAATCTTTAATAAGTCCGTACCGACAATTTGCCCAGATGACGTCACATATACAACAGGTGAGGATGTTTCTTATAGCAGTGGAAGCTTTTGGGGTATCTAATTTCGTCGTTCATTCATAAAATTTTGAGAATTTAAATAAAATCTATGCATGTGTACCCACAAAATTGTTCTGTGGTGAATTATAGCTCGGAACCTCGTGAAACCTTGCCATGCCATACCATCAGCCCGTGTTTCTGCACTGTTGAATATAGACCTCTTGGGATGGGGGGGGGGGGGACTGCCGCCGCACCCGGTCTTCTGTTCTTCTCATCCATACCGGCGACTTTTCTCATAACGTCAATCCACCTGGCCGGAAGGAGTCCCACTTTACGTTTCCCTGTAAGTTGTCTCCATTCGAGGACTCGTCTTATCGTTTATCGGTCCTGCGGCATAAATGGAAACCACTACCCCAACTCGCTGATCTGAGTGAGTCACACTGACAACTTTGGTTATTCGTCAAATTTCTTCTTTTTTTTTTTTTTTATAGAATGAAGGTTGCAAACGAGCATACAGTCCACCTGGTGGTAAGTGGATACTGTCGCCCATAGACATCCGCGATACATGCCAACATTAGTCCAAAATGACAAACTTCGGCACGCCCCCGGATACGCTGCCTACCTTTGTTGATGAAAGAATGAATTTGGAGAAAGGATTGGGGACGTGGGAAAGGATAGGATGGGAATGGGCTCTGGCATATTTCACTCACTACCGAAACACGTACATACATTGGGGAATATGATAAAGTGGGAAATGCAGTACATTTCAAGGTAGTATTCTGTGAGAGAGGGGTAACGAGGCCAGTCGAGTCCGCCCAGCGGATGTTGGATTGCGTGCATTGCATGCACTCTCCCCCTCCAAAGATAGGCTTCTTCGTAGGATGCTGATAGGCTGATATGAAAATAGTTAAAAAAATCGATATCACAACACTTATCAATAATTTATCCCCTACAATAATACTGTTCCGTACCATAAACGCTTCCAAGGCTTTCATTAATTTGCCCAAGCAAAAACAGTCGTGTAACGTGTAAGAACAGAACCCCCATTCACTAGCAAGCAGACTCTACCCGACATGTCGTAATAGATTAATTCCTGTAAAAAAGGCATGAATAGACAAGGCTTCCTTTACTAATTCATCATATTGTTAGGAGAGGAGGCTTTTTGCGAGAACACACGCCTAATCTCTTGTAGATTACGTCATGCGGTAAATGTGGAGATATCTATACGTATCTCCATATATCTATACATCTATAATGTGCCGTGTGGTGTCGGCTATAAAATATCTCCACCCCATCTCTTCCTGTGAGTGTTTATTTTTTTATGTCATTTGTATAACCAACAGAGGTAACAATAAACAAGTAGACATATAAAAAGTACTGGTTCATTCTAATTTCACCCCTACTAATACGTTATCACTACATGCAATTGAAATTACATTCATAGTAGGCCATAACAAAATTAGTACATACGATATTTGAAAAGAATGAGTTAATTTACAATACAAAAAAAAATTAGTAATTATAATTTTTAAAATGCCATGAAATCAATGAAAGGAAGTCACAAGAGGTACGTCGGCAATTTGATATTATTTTTTTTAATTTTATTTTATTTAAATTTCAAATTAAATCAATTTCAAAAATCCGTACTTATGTAGAAACTCATTGGTACGAGCCGAGGATTTAAACACGATTACACGAATGTGAGTCGAGTATATATAGACTCAACTTGTATTCGTGTGACCGTGAGTTTAAATCTTCTCGGGGTGTCTACTGTCTACCCCTCAACTATCACGGTTCATTTGTCTATTATAATTAATTCTTGCCCAAAATGTCTACATCTGAATTGTCCCAAGCCAACAAAAGCTTTTCCATTCTACTATTGTTAGACAAACAATTATCACACAAAGTGAATTAATAAAACATTTTCAATTTCAGCTCTACAGTAATTGCGTACATGTAACCTAACCTATTCAGCGTAAATACGTAACATAATTATTACACAGTGACTCAGCGGCACGCTGTGTCAGCATGTTTAAAGTTTCCCGATTGGGTCGCGCGATTGATGCTCAGTAAATTACAAAAAAAATGAGTCAGAGTTTGATCGTTTCCCACACGCAATTATAATTTTTAAAGGCCTTATTTCGCATCCCCCATGTCTTGGTTATCGCGGTTTCTTCTTACATTTCTATATATGAATTAATACATAATTCATGGACTATTTATTGCCCAACAATAATATCGAACAATAATAATTATTATTTATTATTATTAGCATTATTAATTGATTGCATTAATATTGACAGTGATATTGATGCAATCAAAATATTGATATAGCGGATTTGAATATATTAAATATCTATATTTAATATGCTTAAATATAGCTATTTAAGCATTGCAATACTTTACCGGTTCATATTGAAAGCACATATAATATATTAAAAGAACAACATCTCAATACAAAAATTCAAACGTTAATATCACATCCTACAGTTACTCGTAGTATAACACATAAGCATTTGGTAACCAACGCCGCGAACAATATATACGGTCAGCGGACCAGCGCTTACTGTGTTCCCAGGTTAATAAATGAATTAGATCCTAAATTTAAAAAATATATCAGCGAAAATAATTTAAAATATAAATTAAGAACATATTTCTTGTCCAAATTATAATTTGTTCACTGCTCACAGGTAGGTTTTTAATGTCTCGACTACTGATTCCAGCAGTACTTGTATCTTAGACAAATCTGTATGGTTTATTAGATACAATTATGTTAGCTATATACTTAATCTTTGTAAATTTGTTAATAAAAAAAATATTTTTTATTGTTGAGAACGGATAATTTGGAATTGATTGATAGCACGCGAATCGGACGAAATTAAAATCTACTCATACCCATAACGGTAATAATAATAATAATATCAATGTGTATTTTCAAAGGTACGTTATGAGGTTGTGTGGTGTCACTCGCTTTGAGTAGCACCACTCCATCTCTTACCGTGGGTGGTGTAAAAGGCGTCTAAGGGATTACAAAGCCGCTACCACACACAACCGCTGCAGAACTGCCCCACCCGTCAATGAGTGGACTCGCCGGTTGGCCAGCGTGCCGCTTTCAGGTCGTACATCCCTCATGCACGAGACAATGTGCATAAGGAAGCCTCTGTCCGGTTTCGGGCCATAATCTACCAAGCGGCCCCAGTGCAGGTTGCTAGATATTATACAGATTTTTTTATTCTCTTTCAAGTGGGTTGCCTATCGATATTTTTCTTCACCGGAAAAAATCCGTACTTAATTAGAAACTCAGGGTTTGAACTCACGATCTCACGAATGAGAGTTGTTGAGAATAAATAACCATTGGCTATCAAAGGCTATCAATACTCTAATAGCGCGCATTTTTTTCAGTTATATTTTAACATTTCTTATAAATATAATGAATAGTTTTTTTATTATTTTTATCTAGACAAAATAACTTCATCGGTTTCACGAAATAAAATATTAACAGGTTATTGATAACATATTGCTAAAATTTATCACACATGTTATTAAGGTAAGGGCAAAATTCTAAGAACTTCTTTCCTAAAGCAATAATTTTCACATTTTTTATATAGAGACAAGAAATAAACAGCCTACGATGTAAATGAAGGCAACGCCTGTCAGTGACATCAAGGTGAGTCTCAGGACGGTGGGTAGTAATTATATACTTAGGTAAACATCGAATTTGTTACTAAAAATAACCTAATTAGATTAACAATTAATTACTATGGAACTGTGAATTAGGCTGTTAGTCAAAGACATAATTAGTCGAACTTTGACTTGTAGTTTTACAAGAAATACATGTAGTTTACGAAACTAGAACAATTTCACAGTCGATGTGGTTTTCGAGCCACAGGCCACAGTTTTTTATATGTCTAAATAGTGTCCTCTTTTAACTATTTTGACTATAATACTTCATTGAATTAGTCACTTTCTCAATAAAAATCTCAAACAACTATTCTTAACTACTACTACCACATACCGTCCAACTAACAAAATTACATTTTTCGAAATCCAGGTATTATTAATAGCATAATGTAACCATTATGCTATTAATAATAGTTATTTGGCCGGTAATATAAAATGGGCAGTTGGATAAATATTTCGCTAGTTTTTGGCGTTCGATAAAAGTGGAAAGTCGTTTTATCCAAAATCATCCAGAAACGATTCGGCTTGTTTAGGAGCCTGCGGCGATCGTGAATCGTAGCGGTGCGATCGCTTCAGACTTTGTTAGTTACACAATTTATTGGAGTTAATTCATGTGTTATTTATTTATTACTAATCTCAATATTTCTAGCTGACCGATTTCTGTTTAGTAATTTCTCACGCGTTACTACCCATTTATTAATTATACTGCCCAATCGAATTGGCATTTCCATTTTTACTGCCCATTTTACCACCCAATTTGCTATCTATTTAATACATAATTTGTTTTTTTGACTGAACTGACTGAAATTACAAAGGCTAGGCTACTCAGAAAGTTTTGCGACAAAGAGTTTTTAATCTATGGAACACAGGCTGGTTCTGATGACAATTAAAACTACGAATATAACATAAAAACGAAACATTTCAAATTTCCCTGCTTATTTTCTTACGAGTTGAATCAAAATATCGTGTCTCAATAAAAAGTGGATATTTAACGGAACATTTCCGCGCTATGATTTCGTATGACTTTAAATGTTTTTTAAAACCTGAAGGTTCTTTTGATAGACTTCAAATGGCGTTTGAAGACAATTGCCCCTCTAAGGCAACTGTGTATCGTTTGTACGATGAATTTAAGCACGGTTGACTAAGTTTGGCTGATGAAGAAAGAAGCGGTCGTTAACACATTGTTAAAATATTAATGAGCCTACATTTAAAAAAATTACGATAGACCTTTTCAATTCCGAAACGGCGTCTTTTCAAAGACTATTTAATAGTGATATAATATTATAATTAAATATAGAATTATACTAATGCCTATATACAAGAATGAAATTTATCGCTCAAAAAAATTGTTTTTCCTAAATTATGTTTAATACAGGAGAAACATCATCTTTCACCTCATCAAAAGTATATTTTTCCATTATATTCGCACAATAGCATGACTTCTATTCAATTTTGCACACAAAAGATTGTATCGATTGGTATTTATTGTACATGTCGCTGAACCCCAATAAGAAATATATTTTAATTTACTTATTTATACACATAGATATATAGTTTCACGAGCTGACCGAGTCAGCTGAGCCAGCTCGTGACCGTGGTTGGTGCAACCCAACCGAAACCTCGAGTAAAATAAATAAGGTAACCATTCGCGTTTAGACCCGTTTAAATAGATCAACATATTAAAGTTATGGTTTTCTATATACGACATCGATACTATCATCAATTGCAGATTCTGTTTGTAAACTCGCGGTACAATTTACGTCCATCGTTCGACACAATACATTTGATGTACTCTGTACTCGTATACTCAACGACGTATTTACCTAGGTAATGTAAACACGTATATATTTACCGGCACGAGTAATTTATCATAGCAATTGTCACCCGTTCAGTGTACAGATACAAATAATGCTCTGAAATATCCTTCCATGTTACAGATCGTCACGTATGACTGAGTATAAGAAGGTCTGCAAACTGTTCATGGCAGCCTATAATATGATGAAATTTATGATGATGAATATATGCCTTTGATGAAATTTTAGGGGAAAAAGATATAATGTAAAATGTGTCTATATACACAGGTATTTATTTGTTTACTTGCGTTGAAAACATAAAAATGTAATTGTAAATATTGAGTATTTCAATGATTTATTATTTGTGACGTTGAATCCAAACAATAATAACTGGAAATAACGTCCCATTTTCTTAACCCTTTCTCTGAGTCTATTCCTATATCTCCAAAGTATCTTAGGATAATCATTAAAAAATCAATAAAGAAATAAAAAAATCATAATCATGTTATAAATATGTTAACATAGCACGAAGAAAACGCTACTAGTAGGTAATAGGTATATTATAATGAAGTAAACCATACCATAACAATCAATCTGCCTCTCCACTGCTGGATATAGGAATCTCCGGTCGTAAATAATAATAATAATAATTTCCGTTTTTAAGAAAGAATAATCGCCATACAAAATTTTCTTTCACAATCAAATTGAACGCAATTTCACGCTGAGGAAGAAGGGGCGGATAAAAATTATGATCAGGATGTCTTTATTATTGAAGCGAAAAAGTGACGAAACGATTCCAAAAGTTCCACATTTTATAAACTTACTTTTGGACGTAACTTACTAGTAAAAGCACCTTAAATATTTTATGTAGTATAAATAGTTGAATAAGCTATGTGTTGAATAGGCTAGTAGGATTGCACCATACTAAACAAGGCAAAACAAAGCCGCTACCACAAACCCCAAGGAACTACACAACCTCTAAGAGTGCACTCGCCAACCCGCCAGCCAGCCTCACGTTTTAAGGCCATACATCCCTCATGTGTCTGAGGAGACCCATGTCGAGCAAATAAACCGTAAATGGGCTGGTTATGATTTACGAAAATGTTTCAAATACTCGTATGTTAGAAATTTTGGAAATCCTTAAAAACAATTTGGACTTGCCACATTACAAAACTTTGAGACGACCGCGACTTAAGTAATTATATGATTAATCCAGAGGCTTATCGGAACCCAAAGGTGTATAGAATACTTAGCAAGTCTCCCATCCAGCATGACGAGCAGGTAATGACGGAGGAACGATGACGCATGACGCTCGAATATTCAGCAACATTCGCCTACTCACGGCAGATAAGCGAATGAGCTCTCTGGTGTAAGCGACGAGCTGATAGCGGATTCCATTGAGACTATACACCGCACAAATGTAAAAGCGCCATAATAGCAAAATTTTTGATTATTTACTTTCTTTGAAAAATTTAATAATTATTTCACAGGAATGCGACAATTGAAACTTATTGTTTTTTAGCCTGGCGCTCCTTCGGGTGTTGTAAATGTTGTATACCACAACTTTGCAGATTCTAAATAATAAATGCGGGTATTTGAAGCAATTGATTACACCATTCGAAGCTGACTACCTGCTTTTCCAGGACAAATTGATCAATCTAAAAATCTAATGGATGGATCAGGCTTTAGATGTACTCGTAAATATATAAAAACACAGTTTAATAGTTATCATTCTATAAAAAAAAATAACACTTATCGATGGAAAATCTGAATTGAGTTATCATTATTATATTATTAAACTAGCTTCTACCTGCGGCTTTGCTTGCGTGGACTAAGCAGCTATAAAAAATTGATACATTAGTGAAAACCCAATCAAAATCCCTTTAATACTTTTTACGTGGTGCTCAAACAGATATTTAAAAACTATTCTTTTAGGTTTTGTAGTTTCTAAAGAGTTGTTTTTGTTTTTTAAATTAATTCAATGTACAAACTTAACCCTGTTTTATTACTGTTTTATTATATGTATAAATATCAAATCATTCGTGAATGACGTCAAACACGTTTATCGCCATAATAATCTATCGGTCCCACATATTAGGGGCCTGCTCTTAGAAAAACATAATGTTTAAAAAAATGTATAAAAAAATTATGAAAAATCAAAACTCATCTTTTATAATTTGGACCACGCCACGAGGAACATTACAGCGTAACAGCCATGAATGCAAATGTCTATAGCCGGTGTAATTGCGTATTCCATTGTGAGTAAAAGTTTCACCATTATGAGTTATGAAAGAAGGTAAATAATACCATTTTCATCGCTGTTTGATTTACCACATTGAAAATAATGAGTTGTAGGCAGCATTCATATAAAACAGGAAATAAGGAAACATCTTAAAGAAATCAGGAAGGACGAAAAAAAGCAAGCTTCAAGTTACCAATAATGCAATTTTTTTTTGTAGTAAGAAGGCGGCAAATGAGCATACAGTCCATCTGGTGGTAAATGGATACTGTCGCGGTACATGCCTACATCAGTCTAGAATGACAAATGTTGGCATTCCCTCGAATGCGCTGTTTATCTTTTGAGATCTAGGAATTGATTTGGAGAAAAGGTTGGGAAAATGGGGAGGGATATAAAGGAATAGGAATGGGCTTTGGGCATATCTCACTCACTATTAAAACACGTACGTACTTAGGGGAATAGGATAAAGTGGGAAATGCAGTATATTTCAAAGGCACTCTTGATTCTAAATTGTTTGCAATATGCATTGCAATGTGCTTGAAAACTCATCGTTTATACGGGGTCAAGTAACATATAGTTGTCCCTCTTAAAGTTTATTTTAATTAATCAAGAATCTCACTCGCATATACTAGTGGAATCTTTAAATATGCATCCATTTATTAAACGAGGCTTTAAACATGCGAAGATTACAAGCCAAAAGCGAATCAGATAGAAATCCCACCTTATTCCGTGAAAGCTTTCTCGTTGATTGCCGACAGTTTAGCCGGGATCACTCTAATGCCAGTACGTACATACTAATAGTCGGTTTTAGCTCTGACGCCCAAACGCCAACATTTGGTTTGGGTAATTATTTGTGCTAACATTTCTGGCAAATAAATCTATTTGTTTGGCGTGAGACATTTACTGAGCAATTCAGTCGTCGCAATTGCTTGTTATTGTAATAAAGCTTATTGTATTTAGTATTGTACGTTACTACTTTATATAATAAATTACAAAATACTTCCGTATTTTGTAATTTATTGTACTTTGTACATATGTTACATTATTGCACACTAAAACAATTTAACACAATTAATAACAGACATTGTTTAGGATTCAGATGCACCAAGTTATTTGTTATACTCCTTTATTAGCTATATAAAATTAAAAATTATTCTTAGCTGAATATGAACTTTCTAGATATCAGCAATAGCCTTTTGTCTGATAAAAAGCTTATTTACACTAGGAAAGTTTCTCGAACGGTTCATCGTATGCGTCGTATTCTCGTATGCGACCAAACTACATATTTACAATTCATGCCTTCAAATGTTCACATGACGAGAAAAACACGATGATAACAGGAATAACAGTGATCAGATGATGATAAAAGTTGAAGAAAATTGCGTTCCAGAAACTCTTATTTAAAATGAGCCATAAGTCACGTGCTCTTGAGACAAAGCTTTGCATATAGGTATCAGATACAAATTTACATCCTCGTAATACCGGTACTAACCGGCCGTCTGCTGGGACTTAATCTATGTTTAATCCCCGGCTTTGCTCGCATCTGTGATGCCTAAAACGTGTGTTCTGAAAATATTAACGGCCATTCTCAGTACGTGGCGATCAAAAACATACAATTATGACAGAGAAATTTTCGACGGGAATTCAAGAAATGAAGCTAATTTTTAGTTTAATTATTATAAAAATTATGTATTGTGCATTTTCTGCTTTAATAGTGATACTTTATTAAACTTCAAAGTGATTTTTTACATAATCAAAATAAGCTTGTGATAATCAAATAAAAGTATAAGACTGTGTTTTTCGTGTGCTTCCAAGTCTCTTCTTTCCTCGGTGAACCTACTATCAGTTCACTCAGCGACTTCTGATTTACTTCTGCGTGATTGGACATTGACAAGATATGCGACTTTGAAATTGATTATTTCGAAAAAAACTTGACACAGGCAGCACTGATTTATTTATTTATTTTTACACTTTATTGCGCAATATCGTACAAAAGGCGAGCCTAAATCCTTAAGGCATTCTCTAACAGCTCACGTTTGGGTTGATAAGAGAAGTTCAATTAGGAGGTGTATAAAAGATACAATTTAGGTGGTGTGGCAAAATACATATAATACATTATCACATATACATACATACAAAATTACACATACACATATACATAACAATAAATATAATACATACAAGGTGTTATGTAATTAATATATACAATATTATAAAAATAAAATATCCACATATTGTATATATTAAGAGAAACAAATAAAAAAAACATGTTGCTGACAAACATAAAATAAAAATGAAGGAAAAGATGAAGCCAAAGGAGCTGGCTGAGCCACTAGCAATGAGAAATGGAGAAGTAATGTTCCCGAAGCATCTTTTTAAAAGAGATTTTGTTAGGAGCTTTCCGGATATCAGTGGGGATGGTATTCCAGAGTCTAGCTGCCTGCGCAGTAAAAGATTTGGTCACAAAACCAGTACGGCAAAAAAAGATTTGGAGTAAGGGGTTGGTAGCGGAACGAAGATGATGGGCATGGATGACATCCATTCCATTCCATGGGGTGACCCCCAAAAACTGAAATTTACATTCCAAATACTCTGGGCAACTTGGATCGTATAAAATTGAGAAAAGGGTGCAGAACTTCTTACATCTCTGCGCTGTCAGATAAGTAGCCGTTTAAGCTGAGAACGGTAAAAAGAGATGTGGTCGTATTTACGTAAACCAAAAATAAAACGTGAAGAATTGTTAAGACGATCCAATTTGTTAAGAAGGTTTTGAATAATATTAGAGCAACAAACATCTATGTCTTATGTAAACAATAATGGACAAGATAAGTGAATGTACCAACAAAGACTTAGTACCAGATGGCAGAATTTTTTTTGAAGCGGTACAGGCTATGGAAAGAGTTAGACACTTTCCGACATACCTCACTTATAAAGTGCACCCAAGTCAGTGAGCTATCAATGACCAATCCAAGGTGTTTAACTCGTATGGAGTGAGGAATGACTTCATCATTGTAAAGAATGGGTGCAACAGTGTTCTAATCAAGACTGCACAAACGACGAGAACTGCCCAAGGTATTTTATTGGCATTTAGATGGATTTACTGCTACACCAAATCGGGCTGACCATTCAGAAATGTTACATAAATCAAGGTTTAGCTCTTGTACTGCTTTATTTAGATTATTAAGCGTCAGCTTGAACGTAAAGCTGTAATCTTCGGCATACAGAGTGTGCTAATTGCACCATTGCCAATACCTATATATATATATATTTATATGTATAATTTATGTGTATATATGATAAAAAAACACATGTCAGATTTTCGGTTATTTTTCCTTCTGTATTTTCATAGGGATGTGTCTGTACATTAAATTCTCACGCACACTACAGACGCGGCGGGCCGCAGCTCAACGCAATAATTTAATTCAATTAGCTGTTGACATTCAACAGTTTACGTCTACGCACAGTGAATAACTTCTGAATTACGTCCATTAACTGCGCCCGTTCATTGACGTGGGCCGCGTAGCAGCGTATAATATCGGCGGATAGGCGAATAAATACTGCTGGCAAGCGATCCACCAACTGCGCTGCGATGAGGCCCGCCTCTAGAGTGCGATGGTTTATACAAAATGTATGAAAATGATTGAGGAGGATTTTTGCAGTGTTATGCGCTGCGATGTGGCCCGCCTCTAGAGTGCGATGGTTTATACAAAATGTATGAAAATGATTGAGGAGGATTTTTGCAATGTTATGCGCTGCGATGTGGCCCGCCTCTAGAGTGCGATGGTTTATACAAAATGTATGAAAATGATTGAGGAGGATTTTTGCAATGTTATGCGCTGCGATGTGGCCCGCCTCTAGAGTGCGATGGTTTATACAAAATGTATGAAAATGATTGAGGAGGATTTTTGCAATGTTATGCGCTGCGATGTGGCCCGCCTCTAGAGTGCGATGGTTTATACAAAATGTATGAAAATGATTGAGGAGGATTTTTGCAGTGTTATGCGCTGCGATGTGGCCCGCCTCTAGAGTGCGATGGTTTATACAAAATGTATGAAAATGATTGAGGAGGATTTTTGCAATGTTATGCGCTGCGATGTGGCCCGCCTCTAGAGTGCGATGGTTTATACAAAATGTATGAAAATGATTGAGGAGGATTTTTGCAGTGTTATGCGCTGCGATGTGGCCCGCCATAATATGCGCGAGCATTAAATGTTTTACTATGTAGTTGATTCGTTAGTCATCATACAATATATAATTGTACCGCGGAAAATTATTTTCATTATTTCTATATTTCTCCACGGACCAATTAGTTTACTTTACTATTTTTGTACCATAGGGTGATACAATACGAATATAATCAGCCATAATATCTTGCATTAAAAGGCGTGCAAGATTTAATTTGAAGGTCAACATTAAATTTAGTTATTATTATTTAATTTTAAATCAACTCTAATTTAATTAATCGTGAGTCATAATTTGTAAGCTATATATGTCGCAGGACCTATAATTATAATCAATGGGGAAAACGTAGCGTGGGACGCCCTTCACTCGCCAGGTAAACTAAAGACTTGAAGACTTCGTAGTGGTTTGATGGAAGAGTAGAAAACAGTGTGTGGCGGCTGGCGTACAAAAATGAGCTTGATCGAAACGCCATTGCGCGCAATAACATACACGTGGCCTGCTCACACACAAACAATATATCTTAATAATTTTGATTTTCGCCAAATTGAACGTAAGAATGCAAACATCATTACGACTCTACAAACAGCAAAATTATATCAAACTGTTTGCCCAAGCTCCCGCGTACAAATAAAGAAATTTTCATTAATATATATCGGATTTCTCACAAATAAATAAAAGTAGGACTTGTTTATTTTCAAAGTCTCTTTTGGCATTAAAAGAAGAAATGTTTTATGGAATATATCCCTAGGTGACTCAATGTGGTCGCCTGTGTTGTCTGTGGTTTTATGTACAGTGTAAATAAATTCCACTATCTGTCAAAGCTGTCAAAGTAGGTTGTGGAACGAATTGCCTCAAGAGGTCTTTCCATTAAGCTACGATATGGGGTTCTTCAAGAGAGCTGTGAATAGGACTTTGCAAGGTCAGCGGCGCGCCCGTATACCCCCTGGTGTTGCAGGTGTCCATGGGCGGCGGTAACACTTACCATCACGTGGGACCGCCTGCTCGTCCGCCTACTAAACTATAAAAAAAAAAAAAAAAAAGCTGTCTTCGAAAACAAATTAAAAAAAAAACATTTATTAGAAATATTCGAAATATTGTTTTTTTAAATCAAACATTCTATATAGATGTTTACGTCTTATGTAGAATGTAGAAATAATTGTAGCATATGAAATATATAGTACCCAAGTTTACCTTTTAATATGTCATTTATTAGAAATACAGTTAAAAAATAAATAAATATATAAAACTTACTAACTAAATAAAAGTATTAACATAGTTTGTAACATAATACAGCATTTGTCATAATATACATAAATACATATAATTTTACAATAGACTAGAGTAGACTACACTAGAATTAAATTAACCAGAGAGCAGCTCTGCCGAAAATCTGCTCTGCAATTTGGCAGACATTACTATGTGATATATTGTATCTGTTATGTGGTTTAGAATAATAAAAAAAAAAACTGTCCTCAATGTGTATACGTATATTACTTAATCCATATAACACGTTTCCAAGATCTGTGATGCGGGATCTTCCGTGCCGCCGCCGACTGTCCTAGAGGAAGTACCTTACTTCCAAAAGTCCTAGGGTTCCGGAGCTGATGAGTTACACCGAACTCCTAATAGCCCCACTCGGGTGGACACACAACCTTCGGCTCTTCTCATCCAGTCCCCACCAGCGAAATGATCATGGAATCAGCGTGCAGAAATGGCAATGGACCGATGGACCGATAGTCGAAATGGCACATTTAGAAGACGGGAATCTTATCAATTATCGCATATGTTTTTTTACACATGTTTTTGTCTTTTGTTTCAGGTACACATTAAACTCTGAACGTCACAAACGTTACGACAAATTACGCACGCTCAAGTAAGACATTTTTCTTGCCGCGTTGAATTTTTTTTTTTTTTTAATTAACGCCACATAATTTACCACCTAGAATTCCTTGTGGCGTGGGGCCAGGAACACAACATACAAACACGAACACAACACCCAGACTTGAAGAAAAATTTATCTTCAAAGAAATGAAGGTCCGACCTGGAATCGAACCTGGCTCCTTTTGCACAGCAGGTAGGGGCACTACCAACTGTGCTAATCAGTCGTCACGAAAACTTTGGTACTTTTATTTTGATCTCTTATTTTTAATGTTGTTACGCACGCCTAATGTAGGAAGATCGCTGCGTATGCACCGACCTCATTTGGTCGCACCATTGCAACACCAGGCACGAGGCGCTGACACTGCATCAACGTGCTGATTGACGTCATAGCCGAGGTGATGTCGCCGCCACCGTTTCAAGTTGAAGTTCTCTTTGGGCCTAACATCGGCGGAAGCAGCACGTTCTTAGATATAGTCATAGATTGTAATTTATTGTATTAATTATTAAATTAAAGTAAATTTTCTATTAAATAAATTTATATTTTTTGCATCCTACGCTGTGACCACGCTTAACTGGCGCAGTCGGTAGGATAGCCAAGGAAACTAGCATTGTTCCGCGGCTATACGTAGAATCTACAAAGTGGTTCCAGCGAGGAGAATCCGAACATCGATTCAAGCAAGAAAGATACCAGATGTATTGGTAAGTACTTGACACATCTCTCAAGTGCTTCCTAAACCCTAGCCGTACCTAATTATCTTAACCTTTCACATTCCTGTTATATGTGTATATTTTTTTTTCTTTTTCCCATTTAATTTGTGCATTTAGTTAAAATATAGTCCTTCAAAATTTTCCATCCGAGGAATTTTAAGAAGAGTAGGTGTTTTATCCGCGATACGCGGAGTCAAAAGTTAAAAATGAAATTAAAAGTTCTGACCTTGTAACCTCCTGTTCACCTACTCTCGATATTCCTGGGGGCCCCCGGAAGTGCTGAACAGGGATGCGCTTAATAGCGCTCTTGCAAGGTCGTCGTTACACTGCACTGGTTACTGTCTGTTATACCGACTATGTACACTCGCGAACGCCAAGGTCTCCCAAAAATGTGCAGCCTACTTGCACAACAATAGATTGCGATCGTACCGCATAAGGATCAATGGCCGACTCGTACGGCGAAGGGTCAAAGGCTAACTAACTAACGGGCGACCCGCGCCCGCGCAGCACGTGAATTCACCCCTCACCTCGCAGCCCCCGAACAATACCGAACAAACCCCCGTCCCATGCAGAAGAAGTCTGCATGCTACTCCACTGGCAGGCGAGAGAGAGAAGTGACCGCTCTTTTCAGGATTGAGCCACCCACTAGGACCTCCGCAACCCGGGGTATTCCATCCACTCCGCGAAACAAATTAACAATGCGGCCCCGGCGCCAAAACAACGGCGGCAAATTAGCATCCTTGATTAAAACGAGGTCACCGATGCCTGGTGGGTGGGTCTTATCAGTCCACTTAACGCGCTGTTGCAAAATGTGTAAATACTCCAGAGACCATCGTTTCCAGAAACTCTGGGACAATTGTTGCAACAATTCAAAGTGCGACAAACGATTAGAAGCTACCCCTGTAAATGGGTACTCCGGCAGGGCGTTAAGTGGCTGTCCTATCAAGAAATGACCTGGAGTTAGAGCCTCCAAGTCGTTAGGATCTGACGAGAGCGGACACAAAGGGCGCGAGTTGAGGACGGCCTCAATTTTACAAAATACCGTTACTAGTTCCTCAAACGTTAATACCGTTTCTCCGATAACGCGCCTTAGGTGAGTTTTGGCTGATTTCACGGCTGCTTCAAAAATACCTCCCCAATGGGGGCAGCTAGGAGGACTAAACTGCCAGGTGATGCCCCGGCAAGATAGGGACATTCCAAGATCTACCTGGTTAGCCTCTAAAAACTTATATATATCCTTAAGGTAGTGGTCAGTACCCCGATAGTTGGTTCCGCAATCAGATCGAATTAACGCTGGAAGTCCGCGGCGGCTAACAAATCTACTAAATGTGGCAACAAATGCCTCCGTACTAAGAGCGGAAACTACTTCCAGGTGAACAGCCTTGGTTGACAGACACACAAAGACGCACAAATACGCTTTCTCTATCTTCGCTTTTCGAAGTCGCGACGTCTTGACCATGAACGGCCCGGCAAAATCGGTGCCAACTCCGGCAAAGGGTCTGGTTCCCGTGACTCGATCTGCAGGCAAATTTCCCATCATGGGCTGCATCGTCGCTGCCTTCAATCGATAGCAAGGCAAACAACGGAAAATTATGCCACGGATGGTACGTCTGGCTGACAAAATCCAAAATTCACGCTGCAAGATGGCTAACAATGCATTGCAGCCAGCGTGAGAATTTGCAATATGTCGGTGAGTCACCAACAAATGCACTAAGGGCCCACCTTTGGGCAACAACAATGGGTGACGAACCCCAAAAGGCAAATTGGCGTGACACAATCTACCACCAACACGGAGAAATCCCTCACCGTCAATAAAGGGGTTGAGCCTAGCAACGGCTCCCTTGAGTTTAGGTCTGCCATTCCGGAGTGTCTCAAGTTCTAAGGCGAAATGTTTAGTCTGCACAACGCGAATCCAATGCAGAAGGGCCATTTGGCGTTCTTCTGGCGTGAGAACAGGAGACAGCCGCTTTTCCTCCGGATGCCGAGCGTTATGAACGAAACGCTGTATCCAGGCAGTCACGCCAAGTAATTTAGACAAGGAACTATAGCGATTGAGCAGAAAATCAGTGCCCTGAAGGGGCTCAGTCAGGACACTCGATGTGAGCCAACCAATGAGGGGAGGAGTTACCAAGCACTGGTAACGTGGCCAATCCACTTCAGAATGTAACAACCACTGGGGCCCCCACCACAAATGGTGGTGAACCAGATCCGGCGCGTCTAAGCCGCGAGAAGCACAATCAGCCGGATTCAATTCCCCTGGGACATGTCTCCAAATTAAAACCGTCTCTGAATCTTGGATCTGTGATACTCGATTAGCTACAAAGGTTTCTAACGTGTGCACCGAAGTTTTCAGCCAACACAGAACGATCTGACTGTCAGTCCAGGCGAAAACTGTTCCAATGTCTACACTACGCCCGAGCGTAGAGCACACGTGATTTAATAAGCGGGCAAGAAGCGCCGCACCACATAATTCTAACTTCGGAATTGTATGTCGAGTCCGTATAGGAGCAACCTTGCTCTTCGACATAACTAAGTGAATTTTTGTCTCCCCAGTGGTACTTACAGTACGTAAGTACAGCACGGCCGCATATCCACGCTCGGATGCATCACAAAATCCGTGGAGGGACACTGAGCATTTCCCAACAGGAAGGAAGCATCTAGGTATTGCAACCTGATTGATAGCCGGGACGGATGAGAAATACGATTCCCAATCGTGTATCAACTCTCCCGAGAGAGGCTCGTCCCACGAGAGTCCCGCAGTCCAAAGCCTTTGCAGAAAACACTTGGCCTTAAATATAACCGGACTGATCCAACCGTTCGGATCAAAAGTCCTGGCTACCGTAGACAGAACTGATCTCTTAGTCCATACCTTAGAGGAGGTTAATTCGACTCTGTAGGTAAACTCATCGTGGACTGGCATGTACTGCACTCCAAGGAGGGCTATCAAATTCAAGCTATCCGCATTCTCAAAGAGATGAGGGTCTTGTTGGTGGTCCTCCGGCAAACCGGAAAGGAGATCCGGTGAGTTGGATAACCATTTTCGCAACTCATAGCCACTAGTTCCCAGAAGCCCTATCAATTCATCTCTCAAGGCCCGAGCCTCTTCGAGACTAGATGCTCCGGTACAAATGTCATCAACATAAGCATCCGTCTCCAAAACAGAGGCTGCGCGGGGAAAATACAAACGCTCGCGCTCCGCAAGCTCCAACAATGAGCGAATCGCAACAAACGGGCGATCAAACGGCCCGAGCGAAGGCGACCAGTATTATTCTGGTAGAACAGCTCGCATTCCATTTGCTCTGGGTCAACCCGAGAAGCTGTAGGGGGCTCTTCCACTTCCCAAAATCTCTGAACCGCATCAGAGAGAACTGAACCTACAGCTACATCATCAAACTCTTGGGAATTGGCAGTTGTTGACACTGGGCCCATTATTACAAACCCGAATGAAGTCGGCACAGCGACTAATCCGTCACGCTGTAAAAGCCGCTTAGGTCCACACAACAATCTTCCAAGGACATCCGCTCCAATCAGGAGATCAATCGGGCCTGGGGTGTGGAAGTCAGGGTCTGCTAAGTCCAAGCCTGACACTACACTCAACACAGCAGACGGTAATTCTTGCTGTGGCAAATCACCAATCATCTCTTCCAACACAATTGCCGACGCCTCAATCTCCGGGTGAGACGAGGTGACAGGTGTACAATTAAATTTTGTGTGACCGATCACACGCACCTGCACCTTACCGATACCTCGCACATTGTAGGTACCGGTGTGAACGCGTAAGCCTAACTTTCTCGCCAAACAAGATGACACAATGCAGCCTTGGGCCCCCGAATCTAATAGAGCACGAATCCTCATGTGTCCCTTGGGTCCGATAGGGTACTATAGCCGAAATAGTTGGCATGAGTACGTAAATCGACTGAATGGCTGCAGTTGGCGAGTGGGCAGGTAATTCCTATAACTGGGGCCAATTGACCCCGGAGCGCTCCACGTGCGCTAACGGGTCCCAGTTATGGTATGCTGGACGGCGATCCACCTGAGTCCGCTCAGGGGTAGTGTTGCCCTGCGAGCGTTGGGAATGCGGCTGACGTCGCTCCAAGCGCGGTCGTTCCGCTAAAGGGGTATAATTGGTAGGAGCACTGCTCCTTCGAGGCGGCAAAGATCTCCCGGCGATCACAGCATAATCGCGACGGCCGCCATCATCAACTCTTCGAGGGGGAGTTACCCGGCCCCCGCCCCTAGGGGAAGTGGAGCCCCCGCCCGTGCGGGGGGAATGACGGCCTTCAAACCTAGGAGGGGCCCGTGACCCTATTCTGGGTGCAACCACCCGACCGCGATTAGCCTCCCCGCCATGACCGTCACGACCATCCCTATGGTCGATGCCATTCCGATTGGCACATAGCAGGGGGTGATGTCGGCCCAAACAATGCTGACATGAATGCGATCTAGCAGGGCACTGCTGAATTAAATGCTCTCCCAAACAACCATAGCACCAGCGGCGCTGAAATGCTATGTTCCGCCTACCTCGGACCGCCAGACCCTCAAACCTTCTACACGAGACCACCTTGTGGCCCTCCGCCTTGCAATATAGGCATCTTGGTGAGGTGCTGCCAGTGGCGACAGCATACCGTTGTCTGGGGATCCGAACATTCCGCTTAGACAATTCCCGTCTAGGGGGCGCTTGGGAAGTGGACGGGATGGGCGCATCCGAATTATCCGCCAACCTACATTCGTCCTCTAAGAATTTTAGCAAATCTACGAATTTGGGCAAATATGTTGCGCTATCACCACCGTATTTATATTCAAATCGGGCCCTTAGCTCCTGAGATAGCTTACCCAACACAATGTGGACTAAAAGAAATGACCAACTATCCACTGGCAACTCAAGTTTACCTAAGGTATTCACCGCCCCCAATAACGGGTTTAACAATTCTAATCTTAATGAAGAAACCCGGGTGACCTTAGGTAGTGCCAGGATTAGTGCCACATGTGTGTCCGCCAAACGTCTCACGTTCTGATAACGTCGGAACAACAGCGTACGTGCCGTGATATAATTTTCATTGTTAACATCCAAATGTTGGATAAGACTGCTGGGTTCTCCCCGAAGAATCGAACGTAGATACGCCATCTTTTGGCTATGAGTTAGATCCTCCCTGGAGTCTACCAAACTATCGAACAGATTTACAAATCCGATCCACTGTTCGAGCCTTCCATCAAAATGTGGGAGATCCAAATTGGGAAGCCTGCTCAACAACGCCGGAGGGGTTGCCTTCCCCTGCCCAGAATCCGACGGCAGACCTCCAGTCTCCTCCGAAAGGGAGACTGCCCTTTCAGTGATGGAATCAGCTAACTCATAGCACTGATTCACATCGGCCTCGATCCTATCCACAACCTCAGAGCCAAGATCCGGCGAAAGCTCGGTAAATTTCGCGTAATGTTGGCCCAACTTATCCAACCGTGCCGGTAAATCCTGATACCTTTTTATTAAGGCACCATGACGATCGGGTCTGTCAAT
Organism: Sesia bembeciformis; assembly: GCA_943735995.1. Classification (NCBI taxonomy): domain Eukaryota; kingdom Metazoa; phylum Arthropoda; class Insecta; order Lepidoptera; family Sesiidae; genus Sesia; species Sesia bembeciformis. The sequence goes on from OX031040.1 coordinate 13,678,828, forward strand.
CAGACTAGCGGCCGAAGCCAACCATCGGAGTATCGCCTTTATGTTTCCACTAATGGACAATGCTGACATGGTTGTCACTAAATGTAACAACAAGTGTACAAACAAACAAATAAAATTAATATACAGTATTCAGTTTAAGGATAGTGGCCTAACAAACAAACAGGCCACACCTACAAAGCAACAATAAATGATACAAAACAATAATCCAATATGTAATAGATCCCTGTTACCATATACGTAACTTACAACTTGTTATAAAAAGTAACCACTGCGAGAAATGTTAATATAAACAAACAAAATTCCATTCCAAGTTAGTAAGTGCTCAATACCTATCCGTCGCAGGTAACCGAAACAAAACCGAGTCACTAAAAAAAGGAATGTTAAGATTAAAAACACTTGACAACGGGTAGACCTTGGGATACGTTGCTATTAACAAAGAACTTTTTTAACTAATGTTTACGTTTCACAATATAAGGTCCATATGCACAACCACGCTCTGCTACCAATGTTTTATCCGCGATACGCGGAGTCAAAAGTTAAAAATGAAATTAAAAGTTCTGACCTTGTAACCTCCTGTTCACCTACTCTCGATATTCCTGGGGGCCCCCGGAAGTGCTGAACAGGGATGCGCTTAATAGCGCTCTTGCAAGGTCGTCGTTACACTGCACTGGTTACTGTCTGTTATACCGACTATGTACACTCGCGAACGCCAAGGTCTCCCAAAAATGTGCAGCCTACTTGCACAACAATAGATTGCGATCGTACCGCATAAGGATCAATGGCCGACTCGTACGGCGAAGGGTCAAAGGCTAACTAACTAACGGGCGACCCGCGCCCGCGCAGCACGTGAATTCACCCCTCACCTCGCAGCCCCCGAACAATACCGAACAGTAGGTTAGATAGTACTAGGTTAGATAATAGATTCAGTAATATAGACGAAAATAGGCAGTTAATAGAACCGGTAACACCCCAGGTAGTTCGACAAGCATCCCAAATCATGGCTCACGATGAGGTTGATACTATCTACAAATCACTCAGGCTCCTGCCTGAATTCGACGGAAACCCCCACGTACTTACTCGGTTCATTAGTCTATGCGATCAGTTAGTATTAGCTCACCTTAATGCTAACCCTGGACACGAATTAGCGAATTTGTCGCTAATCAACGGAATCCTCAACAAAATCACGGGCCCCGCAGCTAGGTTAATAAATTCAAATGGAATAGCCGATAACTGGGGTGGCATACGGAGTGCACTTATAAATAATTTTGCAGATCATAGGGACGAGACAGCTCTATATAACGATTTGTCCTTACAGACACAGGGATCAAGCACCCCCCAGGAATTTTTCGAGAAATGTCAAACTATTTTCAGCACTATAATGACATATATAAGTTTACATGAAACAGTGCCTACCACCATCGAGGCCAAACGCGCGTTGTACAAAAAGCTTACCCTCCAATCTTATTTGCGTGGACTCAAAGACCCTCTTGGTTCACGAATCAGGTGTATGAGGCCTGAATCCATGGAGCAAGCATTACAGTTTGTACAAGAGGAGCTCAATACCCTTTATCTTCAGCAGAGAAACGAAGGCGGGTCAAATAGGCAGCCACAGTCCCAACACCCCTTGAACTACAACCTACCCCTTAATACCTTCCAGAGGTCTCTTCCGAACCATGCACTAAACATTCCAGGTCCCTCTAGACAACAACCTTTCCACATGCTTTCGCCCATGCGTCAGCCGCCCATGCAGTCACATCCTTCACAAGGCTGGAAGCCTAATATACACCCACAACAGTTCCGTGGACCCACACGGACACAACAGATATTCCGAGCCCCACCTCCAAACTACAATCCCCAGAGCAACGTTTTTAAATCGCCCAATAGGCCCCAAGCGCAACAAGGTTTCAATTTCAACACCCCACGTCCTATGACCGGTGTAAGTCATTATGTGTCCAAACCTCTGCCACCTTCCGGCCATGATTGGCGTAAATTTGGCAATCCTGGCCCAAGTAACTACTTCAAATCTCGGGAGGTAAACCTAAACGAAGTCGACTACGACTATAACAACTATTACGACAACGACTATGACTACAATGACCATTACCAGGATTACTATAACTACGAACAGTACCCGGACTATGAATACGACTCTTATTCATACGATAATGACTGTGCACGAGTGACGGAGCTCGCTACTCCACCAAGCGATACAGAAACTAGCGACCGTACTGACCGACCTCCAAATTCACAGGATTTTCCGACGCGCTCGAAGTCAGGAAAACTAAAATAGAGCTTAACCTACAGACCCAACGACAGCTACCGTACATACAGATAGACAGACCGCCTTTGAAATTACTTATAGACACAGGAGCAAACCAATCTTTCCTCAGTCCCGAAGCAGTTGATAGGTATTTTCCGAATTTTCCCCTTGACTATGACCCTTTCGAAGTAACTAACGTACACGCGACGACTCGAAATGACTACTCTATAACTATCCCGTGCTTCCCGGAATTTGAAGACGGTGAACCTATAAAATTTTTCGTTTACAAATTCCACAATTACTTTGACGGTTTAATTGGCTCCGACTTATTAGAGAAATGGGGATGTAGCATTGACTTTAAAAACAAAATGCTCGTTACCCGAACCACCAGTAATCCAATTATTATGTACGATTCACGAAACGTTAACTTGTATGAGGAAATTCTTCCCGCGCATTCATCAAAATTAGTACGGTTACCTATTAACGTGATAGACGGAGATGCGATAGTTGCAAGCCAAACCATATGTAATTGCCATATTTCAGATTGCTTAACCAAAGTGGAGAATAACCGCGGTTGGGTAGAAATTACTAACACCTCATCTTACGACATCATTTTCTCTATGGATCGTGCAGTAACAGCTGAAGTGTTCAATGTCGAGTGCGAGCGTATTGAATATTTATCAGATCGCGCTAAAGAGGTTTTATCGCGTCTCCGCACTGAACATTTAAATCCAGAAGAGCTTGCTAATTTGGAGTCTTTGTGTGCACGATATGCAGATGTGTTTTATCTTGAGGGAGAACCCCTAACATTCACCAACAAGATCAAACACAAGATTAAAACAACCGATGAAATTCCTGTATATACCAAGTCTTATAGATATCCATATATTCATAGACAAGAAGTCAGAGATCAAATAAGTAAGATGCTTGAACAAAACATAATACAACCATCTGACTCTGCCTGGAGCTCTCCTATTTGGATTGTACCAAAAAAAGCGGATGCTTCTGGCAAAACCAAATGGCGTCTTGTTGTAGATTTCCGGAAAGTGAACGAGAAAACGATTGACGATAAGTATCCTATTCCTAACATCTCTGATGTACTGGACAAGCTTGGTAGATGCCAATATTTTACCACCCTTGATTTAGCGAGTGGATTTTACCAAGTAGAAATGGACCCTGTAGATATTCATAAAACCGCGTTTAATGTAGAGAACGGACATTATGAATTCTTGAGAATGCCGATGGGATTAAAAAATTCTCCATCAACTTTTCAAAGGGTGATGGACAATGTTCTTAAAGATCTTCAAAACACAGTATGTTTAGTATATCTCGATGATATCATAGTCTTCAGCACCTCCCTTCAGGAGCACATGGTCAACCTGGAAAAAGTTTTCAACAGATTAAGAGAATCTAACTTTAAAATCCAGATGGATAAGTCTGAATTTTTGAAGTTGGAGACTGAGTTCTTGGGTCACGTTATTTGTAAAGACGGTGTAAAACCAAACCCTAATAAAATTAAAGCGATAGAAAAATATCCATTACCTAAAACCACCACAGAAATCAAACGTTTTCTCGGACTGCTAGGATACTACAGGAAATTCATACCAGATTTTGCACGCATTACGAAATCACTAACCCAATGCTTGAAGAAAGGCTCTAAAATAGTAATTGATAAAAATTATACAAACTGTTTCGAACATTGCAAAACTCTTTTAGTAAACGATCCGATTTTACAGTATCCTGATTTTTCAAAAGAATTCTTGTTAACGACTGATGCTTCTAATGTTGCCGTAGGCGCCGTGTTATCTCAAGGCCCCGTTGGTTCAGATAAGCCTATTGCATATGCCTCTAGGACTCTGAATTCCAGTGAATTAAATTACAGCACGACAGACAAAGAACTTTTAGCCATCGTTTGGGCAACTCAGTATTTCAGACCGTATCTATTTGGCCGTAAATTCAAAATTATGACAGATCACAAGCCTTTGCAATGGTTAATGAACTTAAAGGAGCTCAATTCGCGACTTACAAGATGGAAGTTAAAATTAAGCGAATACGACTTCACTGTAATTTATAAAGAAGGCAAGTCCAACACGAACGCGGACGCATTATCGCGAATAGAAATTAACATCGATGAATTAAGTTCTATTGTAGTAAATCCTTCAGAAATGGCACCATCTCTAGATGATTCTAGAACCATAACAGCTTCGGAATCCGCCGATGATTCTAGAACCATTACAGTCCATACAGATGCTGAAAAGCCCATCTTGGAAGTCCCGATTACTGACGAACCTTTAAACAAATTCACTAAGCAAATAATTTTAACCGTAGTTGGCGATATCAAAGGAAAACCAGTAGTAACAAAACCTTTTGATACTCATACAAGAACGGCTATTCAGTTGTCCGAATCCAACCTCGAAGAAGATGTCATTAACGCGATCAGAGAATACGTCCATCCCAAAATTAAATCAGGCTTACTTATCAATCCACCTTTAGCAATGTATTCCATTGTTCCTATCATACAAAGTACATTTAAAAATTCATCCATGAATCTTATGCTATCTAAGGTAGAGCTAGAAAATGTTAAAGAATATCTGCGTCAGCAAGATATCATAAAGAAATATCACGATGGTAAAACTAACCATCGCGGAATTAACGAATGCTATCTAGCTTTGTCTCACAAGTATTACTGGCCAAAAATGAGAGAGCATATTACTAAATTTATAAATGAGTGCACAGTTTGTGGTCAAGCAAAGTACGATCGCAGGCCTATAAAGCAACAGTTTCGTGTAGTTCCACCAGCCAGCAAACCCTTCGAGTTAGTTCACTTAGATTTGCTCACGCTTCAAAGCGAAAAGTTTTTAACCTTAGTCGATGCTTTTTCTAAGTACTCACAGGCGTACTATTTGAGAGACGGAACTGCAGTTAGTGTCGTTCAAGCTTTGCTCAAGTTTTGTACTCATCATGGTATACCTATCACTATAGTCACGGATAACGGCCCCGAATTCACTAATCAACTTTTAGCGGAATTCGTGAGATTACATAAGATTCAGCACCATAGAGTCGCACCCCACACTCCTAATGAGAACGGAATCGTCGAAAGGTTTCACTCAACCATATTAGAACATCTACGCATTTTAAAGCTTAATCAGAAAAGCGAATCTGTTATAAACTTAATGCCTTATGCCCTTCTGGCCTATAATAGTTCGATACATAGTTTTACAAAATGCAAACCGATAGAATTAATAACGGGCCATTTTGACCCACGCGACCCCTTTGACGTAGACCTATCTGCCCATTTATTACAGCAGTACATGACAGATCATAAAAATAGAATGAGTAGAGCCTATCACCTAGTTCACGAGACGACCACTGATCACCGTAAAGACTTAACCGAGATCCGAAACAAAACCCGAGAACCCGAGGTTGAATATTCTCCCGAGCAACAAGTATTTGTACGGAATCCGATTGCCTCTCGACAAAAGTTAGCCCCTCGTTACACTCATGATACCATAATGGCGGACCTCCCTATCCACATTTACACCAAGAAAAAGCACGGACCCATCGCAAAGTCTCGTTTAAAACGAATCCCTAAAAGTGCCCAATTGTTGCAGGACACTGCTGATACTTCATCTCCTCCTGCAACCCGTTCTAATGCAGGAGATAAAACTTGAAAGCCTTGACGATGGACCCGGTATATTACCATTCAAGCTGGGCCCTACGAGAATCATTTCTCACTATCACTCCTTCCTACAATATATTAATCTTCAGGACCTACAAAATAAAATAAACTCAGTTAAAGATCAATTAAATAATATCAGTCCCGAACTCCACACTAAAACTTCATCTTTATATGAACCTCATATCGAGTATTTAAGAAATAAACTTAGTAGCGTATCCGAGCAATTGCAAACTTTCAAGGTAAATCGTGTAAAGAGAGGTCTCGTAGATGGTCTTGGTTCCATAGTAAAAAGCGTAACCGGTAACCTCGATTATACCGATGCACTACGTTATAACTATGCCATAAAGGTTATTCAGGAAAATGAAAATAAAGCAGTATCAGAATTAAACAATCAAATCAGTCTAACTAAAGAATGGTCTACACGATATACTAAAATTATAGATAGCATTGTAGATAATCAGAATAAGATAGAAGTTTTATTAAATAAAATACGAGAAGGTGAAGCTACTAGAGACTATGATTTAGTTAAGTATGCCCATTTGGCACAGGTTTTTCTTATTTTAGGTGATAATGTAGATTGTATATCGCAAGAACTAGTTAAGTTACAAAATGTATTGGCGTTTATTCGAGCTTCTAGCACTCACCATTCTGTCCTAAGCCTAAATTCACTTCAGAATTTAGTTAACAAGGCACACGAATTGTATGGTAAGGATAGCGTCGTTGACTTAGATATTAGAGAATATTACGATATAATAAAGTTAGGTTTTTATTATGTAGGAAACGAAATAGTTATGGTATATAAGTTCCCTATAACATTGCCCCAAGTATATGATATGTACAAACTATCTATCGTACCCAATAAAAACCACGAAATCCTCATACCTCCATCTCCATTCCTGGCTATTCACGAGAGAGAGTTCAAGTACATAGCGGCTGAATGCCCGAAGACGAGCAAGTGGTATCTATGCAAGGAGAAGCGGAATCTACAAAGTCGAACGCCACAAGAATGCATCCAGCAGCTCATCATCACGCAACAAAGAACCCCTATATGCGATCCCGTCACAATCTCACTGGAAAGGTCAGCCCTTGAGGAACTCGACGACAAACATTACACCATCAGCTTTCCGAACCCCACGAAGATACATCTATCCTGTGGACAAGATCTATACCGCGAACTTCAAGGCAGCTATCTCGCCATCCTCCCCCACAAATGCTACATAGATACGCCGGACTTCACAATTGCGAACACTAACGATCGTCTAAAGGGTCAAGCGCTGAAAATAATGGATTTACCCAAGGAAGTCCTCGCCAACGCGTCTTCAGTCCCAATCTTCAAACTAAACTCCATCAATTTGGACCACCTACACGCAACTAATACGAAGATATCTCTACAATCTCCCGCACAGCTCAAGACGAACGCAGATTACAGCATCTATCATACTACGATCCCGATGTATATCGTGATATGCAGTACATGTGCACTCGTCATAGCACTTGTATACCGCAAACATCGCTCAAGTCAGGCGAAGAAAACGATAGAGAACGCATACGAAGGCCAACATGAACCCCGAGTTGTCTACGCGGTCCCACACAGAGTAAGGGTTGATCCTAATCAACCCCCAGCGCAATTTACGACCAAGGTCTCCAATATTCGCTGTTCTACGGGTGGAGGTGTTACGCACGCCTAATGTAGGAAGATCGCTGCGTATGCACCGACCTCATTTGGTCGCACCATTGCAACACCAGGCACGAGGCGCTGACACTGCATCAACGTGCTGATTGACGTCATAGCCGAGGTGATGTCGCCGCCACCGTTTCAAGTTGAAGTTCTCTTTGGGCCTAACATCGGCGGAAGCAGCACGTTCTTAGATATAGTCATAGATTGTAATTTATTGTATTAATTATTAAATTAAAGTAAATTTTCTATTAAATAAATTTATATTTTTTGCATCCTACGCTGTGACCACGCTTAACTATGTCACTTCATCGGGTTTATTTCTTTTTCGTTCATTATTGTTCAATTTAGTTTGTACCCCTTCTAACTAATTCGATAATAAATAAATTTCGGGCAATTCTGGTTATGGGAGGCGTAGAGTCCACGCTGTAATCCCACAGCCGCTGCGCGCCCGACTGGAAAAGTTTCCGAACTCTCACAGGAGACGACCGTAAAATGTACTACTTTTCCCACTCTATCATATTCTCTGAATGTACGTAGATGCATTTGTAGTGATAAGATATGCCAGAGCTCATTTATATTCCAACCCATTCTATCTTATTCCGTCCTATTTCATCAAATGAAGAGTATAATGGGATAAATGTAATTCCTTGTTCTATTGTACACTTCACTCCCTAGTTTCTAAATCTCTAATGTTCAAAGAGCATTTATTAAATGTTTTAGGAAATGCTCTATAAATATACGTCATCGATATGTGCACAAAAAATCGGAAACGAAAAAAACCATTATTCCTGCCTCCTAATTCAGCGAAATGGGTCAATGTTCCGGGTTCCGTCAGTCAATGACTGGCCGTTCTACCGTCATTTGGCCCATTGGTCGGTTAGATCGTGATTTGATTGGCGGTTGCTTGGTCCACAGTAACTAAAACTAGAAGTAGCACAGGTTTTCGTTATTGGAATATTGCTATCTACGTATGCCACTTTTGAGAGGAACAACTATTTTTTTTTATTAATAACTGTTATTATAATAACTATTATAAATACTATTTTTTATTATTCACAAAAAGCAGTCAGTTTACCTGAAGGTAATTAGATTTCATGTAGAGGCCATGTACGCCATGTAGAGGACGTACATAGCAATATCAGTCAGGAATTTTGAATTTTGGCATGTACCGCACAATGCGTCGTCTAACTTTGAAGATTTACCACTGTATTTGGGAAAAGAATATAGAAGAATAAGGATATGAAGTGTAACGGAGGTTTCCTCATCCCATTGTATTCCCCATTAGTACGTTTCTTCCGCATGTATTCTTTTATTGAGACGGGTTAGTACGGCAAAGTCTGAAATTATTAGACATATCGATTTTAGAGTTATGAAAAATGGTAGATATTCAAAGATTAACAAAAAATTATATACAATCGGGAATCGAATCTATTAATTTTATTTGAAAAAATTGTTATTTTATTGCGCTAAGTGATAGGTTGCAAGGACGAAATCTTGGCAAAGAATCTTGCGTCTATATACTGTACTGTTATATACTGTGACTTCTCCGCGCGATATTAGGTGGCCATTAGTTTCATATACTCGAGTCGGTTTCCGCGCTGATTGCTTTTTGAGCTTCGTAGAGAGGCGTAGCTTCACAACCTATATTTTTTGTCATTAAATAACCATCGAAATTGTGTCTTTGATGCTGATTGCTCTTCGGGATTCAAGAATACCGAAATATGTGACGTTATTTCACCAAACTGATCTTATCTTTGTTTAAAAATTCAGCTTAAAGTATTGGACAATCGAGTAGATTGCAGATCATTATCATTTTTTTCAATAAGCGAATAAGGTAGGCCGCTTGTAAACGACACGGTTTTCCACCGTGAAAAGCTACAGTCGTCAGTGTTGTATGGGCCATAATGGGAGCTTGTTAACACACATGGCGATGCCACGGCGCGCGGCGTGGCAGAAACCCGTGAAAACTGACCGCGAGATATCGAGCAGTGTTGTATGACGGTCTATGGGAGTTTGTTATGGAGTCGGATGTTTTCACGGTTTCGTGTCCGCTTACGTGTACTGATTCGAGTTTTGTGTTATTTTAATATCTTTTTCTTAGCTTAACACTCAAAAAAAGTATTTAATAGCCCCTTTAGCTTTCAAAATTTATCATTTAACAATTCTGTGTCATAAAGTCGCAATTTAGCCTATATAGGTTTCTATCAATATTGTGCACGTCTTTAATTGGGATAAATATGGGTCTTTAGTCTTATAATTGTATAAATAAATAAATGAAACGGGATGTCCGCACCTAAATTACGCTAGCCGTGCCGCCACAGGCGGAAAACCGTGTCGTGAACAAGCATATGCGGTTTCTATACTTGAGAATACATACTGGATATCTCATGTAAGCACTCTATGGCAGGTACATGGCAGGTCTAATAGTGTTCCATGGTCAGTAGCTTTTGAAATATTAAATTCATGTATGTTTTGATAATGGAACATTCTTATTATGTAGTACTTAAATTCCAATTTTGACTTTTAATGAATACTTCTTCATCTGCTCCCCCCCCCCCAGAAGTTACCAACCGTGTTACTTTGATCAGAACGTATGATGGGTCATCTAGTCTATTCCCATATCGATGGGGCTAAGACAGCACCAACGGCTAATATAATGTCGCATAACAAACCTATTGATTCCGATAGAGCAACGAAAATGAACTTTAAAATTACAGTAATAACACGTTTAAGAACGCGAAAAAGTTTGTAATCTCGTGAACGCAGGGTTGCCAAATGATTTAAATAGAAATATGCTGTATCATCTGATTTTTAAAATAAAACATTTCTTTATTTCATTTCAGTATCATTATCTAGATACACATTTTGCCTTTTTTTTAAATTCTCGAGCATCACGATGTCTTCCTTCACCGCAGAACTAGTAACAAAACCTAACAACCTGTACTTAAGTTTGTATATAATCGCCTTAATCGCCAGAGTGCCTTAAGTTGGCGTTAAGCTCTTACTTCGCGCGCTGTATTGCTAACAAGTGGTTATTATAAAATATAAAAATCAATCGTAAAAATTTGTCAAAAGCCGTAAACCGATTCAAGGAACATGTTTCGTTTTATCGGTGATTGGATTCCCATCACTAAAATTTATTCGCGACGTGATACGCTGTGCTTTCGTACAATTTCACGAACTTGCGTTGTCTACCTATGTCTATAACTTAAGTAGATACTCAGTGATACGGGTCGAAGATTTGGACTTACGACCTCAACAATAAGAGTCGAGAATAGCCTATGCATGTGGAACAGGCTATGAATAAATATGAGCCATTTTCTAATTACTTGCAAGCACTAAGACAAAACCACAGAGTGTATGACCCAGAAATACTCAGCCTGTCTACAGACCCTCATAGGGATTTTAATTAGCCCCCTGAGGGAAGCATGCAAACAATACCGACATACACAACGCATTATCCTCATTAGCTGGGGACCATTATGGCATACTAGCAATACGACGCTGTTTCACATGGGGTGAATTTATTTGTTTTTTTTTCTCAACCAATGGCCGTGTTGCGTCAGCTGACCTTACAATAGCACCATCCCATCTCTTCTCGTGAGCATCGTAAAAGACGACAACGGGATAACAAAGCCGTTACCAAAAGTGGAACTCTACCACCTCCAAAAGAGTGGAGTTGACAAACCGTTTGGCCAGTGTGGTGTTTTGAGGCCACCCTCGTGAGTCGCGCACGAGGCATTTAATTTTCCGATATTTAACTCTCGTTTAACTGAGTTAAGATTATACATATAGTGTATTTATAAATAGCAAGAAAATACATCAACATCATTAAGATTGTTTTCTCGGCAACTTCCCAAAGTTCTAAGCTGAATTTAGAATATTGTCTTTCATTCATTGACGCAGAATCATGGAAGTCATGCAAAGTCATGTCAGAGTCATGACGCAAAGTTTGGAACGATATAGGGTGTTGATCTTACATTGTAACGAAGTAATGATCCAGTTCCCTGTCCGCTTGTATACTTGGAGACAGCCATATAAAAGGTTGATGTAATAGTTTATCGATCTCAAGGCTTTGAAATTGATTATGTTTTCAAACCGATTTCAGTCTCTGAACACATGAACTTTTTGTTTCGGTTTCACTTACGCAAAACAGATAAGGATTTTGTCAAAAAACGATTCTATGTATTTCTTTTTTATTTATTTATTTATTAAAGGCCACCAACAGATCATAAATCATATAAATGATAGAGTTACATACAAGAGTGTTATTTATATAAATGTCACTCTACTTAAAAGTGACGACGACATGTGTTAAAAGTAAACACAGACAAAAAGTAGAATCGTGTATGGAAATAAAAAGTAGTTAATAAGAATGGTAGGTTAATAAAAGGAATTTTATTTAGACTTTCAGCAAGCAGGTCACCCTCCCTCCCCGCGTCTTAAGTTACCTTGTCTCATTAGGCGACTTATGGGTGAAAAGTGCCCAAGATTCATACGAGCTGTTTTTTATGGTATGAACGGTGGTATGAGGTCGTCGGTCATAGACATCCACTGTACATGCGAACAACAGTTCAGAATGACAAACGTTAGCATACCCCCGAATACGCTGCCTCATTTTGGAGATTTATAGGAATGGATTTGGAGGAAGGGTTGGGAAAATCAGGAGGAATAGGACAAGATTTCATGACAATGGACTCTGGCATATCGCACTCACTACCGAAACACGTATTTACATTGGGGTATATGTACCCCTTGGTGGTGAACGATGCTTTGATGATGGCTTACGGACATCGGTGATAATTATATGACGACATCAGACAATCAATCAATATCAACATCAACATCAACTGTTGATCAACCAACATGACCAACAATATCAACCAACCAACCATGACAATTGGGAAGGATGAGGACTACCCATTTTTGTCCTCATTTTTCCATACTCGTCATTGCCATAAACTACGGGAATCATTTTATATCTCGCTAAACAACTCACCGATAAATAATACGTCTATTACTTTTTATAAAGATTTAAAATAATTTAAACTCAAAAAAAATGTATGGTAAGAAAGTTAATTTTTAATTTAATTTACATTAACGGTGAAAAACTTAAAAGAAATGAAGAAAGCTGTGGAATTTTTAAACCCGTTATTAAATTTCGTCTAAGTTTTATTAAACTCCTTTCCGAGTCGGAATCCGATGAAATATAAAAGTTAAATTTTTATCTACTTAAAGTACGCTGTCCACTGGGAGCGAACTGTTATAACTTAAAATTAATAGTGAAAACTATGCAAAACACTAAAAGAAAGTGTAGTATTAAGTTTGTATAGTATTAGTAAAATGTAATTGGAAGAGGACATGTTGCAATCCCACAGCAGCTGGGCGCACTCGACTGGCTAAATTATCCCTCTATAACAGAAGACTACCGTATAATGCACTACATTTCCCACTTTATCCTATTCCCGCAATGAGTGTACGTGTTTCGGTAGTGAGATTAAGTTTAGCGGACTTTAAGAATACTTCTTAAATAACAGTTTGTAACATTATCATTTAGAAGTAGTCAATTTAACATTGTTAAATATTGTGTTCATAGCTTTATTGAGAACATGTACTGTCTTATGTTGGTCGCCGCGTTTCACATACGTGTGCAAGTTGTACTTAGGTATATGGATAATAAACTAGTGTCGAACGAGCACACAATATGGGTGGTTTTACTTATGACTAGCGCCCCTCAATATAAACACTTCTTTGGGAAAACGACACCCTTCACAACATTCACAATGCAGGACACAACCCCTGCATAGGCCATTCTCTGTGGAGAGGCACGGTCTGATAGTATGGTAGGATTGCTTAAAAATAACAATAATGTACAGGAAAAGAATAATTATGTAAATATATAACTTGTGAAACCGTTACTCGACCGTCAATTAACCAATGATTCGGGTCACGTGAGCGAATGATAGAATTAAGCAATTTTGTACTAAGTGACAGCCTTGAACCATTGTGAAATAAATAGATAGACCTTCACCAAGACAAAGTCAATCCATTCTTTGAATACTCTAGGAAACAAAATCCACATTCTATGGTTCTTTAATCACTTCCTAAGCTTCTATTTCTATTGATTTATTTAATAATTTATTGTACACAAATATAATGAAATAAATTAAATGAAAGAAAAAGGCAAAAGGCAAGCTCATTTCCTGCGGAGATTTCTTCCAGCAGACCTGTAGTTTTTGAAACAAACCAGTGAGTTTCTATTTATATAGGTTTTTCTTTAATTTTCTAAACCTAAGAATTTAAAAAAATGTGGTCTAATATCTATCAGACTAATAATAATTAGGAATTTGAGAATACCTACAAATAAGACATTTTCTTAAAACCTGAATCATAAAAACATGTTCTTAAATTGATACATAAAAACACAAGTGAACACAACTTTTTTTATTTTAATGTCTGTTACGTTACCAACGAAGTAAAAAAGGTTTACTTTTTTATATAGGGGCCACGTGATGGTAAGTTGTCACGGCCGCCTATGGGCACCTGCAACAGCGATTTTTTTCATCATCTTTAATTGTCTCATAATCTTAAAATACCCATCCACTCATTTATTATTCCTAGGCTAGTTGTACCAATGCGAAGTCGTTAGCGAAGTAACGACTATCTTACGTAAGAGCGCCCTTCGGGATCGATAGGGTTTAGATATAGGGAAGGATTACCACTCCCCTTGGGTATACGTATTATGCTATACCCGTTATACTACTTGCGGTGGATTGAAGGTAGTAGGGATAAATTAATAGCTCTAAGTCAAAGTTACGAGTTACGTTACGATACGTTATGGGTATTTCTGTCTCTACCTAGGAATTAGCGGGGTGCCTAGAGAGTACACTGTATTTGCCAATAGGTGAAGAGGAAACACAGTGTAAGACATCCTTCGACAACGTTTTATTGTTTATCGGTTTTTATGTCTATAATTAATCATTTATTGCTATTATTATTAAATTTCGATTGTCAAAGAGTGATTTTTACACATTTTGGAACTCTGCTTAATGTCAATCAATTCATCTGTCAAAATAGTGTCATTTTGTATAGAATTTTTCGACTGAAACGTAACAGAACCGAAACTGAACCGTTGTAATTGGTGGACGGAAATGATATAAAGAACAGTTTCGGCATCAGTACTGATATGTTACTGACTACTCAACGAATCGATACGCCTAGGTAGCACCAGTGGCACGTTACATTTTTAGCAAAATTGACAACTTTTTGATTGAACGAGTTTTCTAGTGGATACCGTATACTAAGAAACTGGTGATACTAGTATGTTATCGTAAGGTTATTTAAACTTAAGAAAGTAAGAAAGTATATGACAATAAAAATATTATAAGACATAATAAATTAAACGGAAAGTAAAAAGAAAAATATTAATTGTTGTGCCAATCAATACCAATTCAGCGGTGTAAACTGCAACGCTAAATTTCAGCATATCAAAACACAAATAGCATGTGGTATAGTCCTCGCAAAACTACTTGGGCTTTGACCTTGAATGGGCGTCAACAGTCAGAGCATTGACCTCCCATAATTTCAAACAACACTCAATAAGGCGAGTGTGCGAGTACGAAGGTATTGTTGCGTCTCGCTCGAACTTGCAAAAATATTGTTTATTGAATTATAAAACTCATATGTATTTACCAGCTCTTCTTTGATTGGTCGATGTGTTTAATTTCCTCCTAATATTCATTCTTCATTGTCTCGAGCCTGATATTTATTTGAGAAACATCCCGAACATAGAATTCTACAATAAATACTGGCAAAAGTACGAGGTAAAAACTATTCTATAATTTTTAGTTACTCTTACTACTTGGTAAAAGTTAGGTTTTACTAAAAAGTCTTAGCATTCGCCACTGTTCGGGCCTTTACTGTAACAATTACACCGATTTCTTTATTCAACATTTAATGAAGGTACTAGTAATTTAAATCAAACAACAACTAACTATGACATTTTAAATGTGTTTACTGTCGTGCAAATTTTTATGTTTTGTCTACATTGTCAGCTACAAGTAACATGATATTATCCAATAAAAATAAATTATTTTCAGAAGAAGGACATTTGTTGCAAAATGCTTTATGTTTCCCACGTGACGGATTTATGTTTAGTTCTGGAGAATCATTCGAGGGGATTAAAAGATTGCAAACAGTATTAAAGAAAGATGTTTTAAAAGACTGCTTCAAGATATTTATTTTAAGCGTCAAAATTAGGGATCTTTATTTTCTGCCCTAGTTTTCATCGCTCCATTACGATTTGTATTTTCTTGTGTATTATTTATGTATGTTAATATTCATATGTGTATGTAAATATATTTTATATACACACACACTATACCTATATATATATATATATATACATATAGTGATAAATATAATCACAATAGAATATACATAGAAAAGGCTTGCTTATCCCCTTTGAAATTTTCTACCAGCAAACCTGGAAGCGCGATCGGTGAGCAATGAAATGAGCACACACAGTGCGTACCTAAATGAACTATTACATACACTGTGTACTTTTCTATTACGATTATTAAATACATAATAATACCAAAATTTTATTTCTGTGTATTTTTGTTGTATTACATACCTATTTAAAGCAAATTACACCCGCGTTCCTATTTCTGTTTGATCTGGTGTTTAACTGGTAGAAAATGCCATATGGCATAAGTCCGCTATTTTTGTATAATTAAGTTTCAGTAAATAAATAAAAAAGGAAACTTGAAATGGAAATGGCATGCATTTACCTGAAATATCTTGTCCATCTAATATACAGCCCGAAATTTTAGCAAAATAGAGTTATCTAACTCTTTTTTCACACGAACAACTTGAAAAAAAAACTTTCGACTCGTGAAAAATCTAGATCGTGCGACCCGTTCCCGTTCTAAAAGCCGTACCTTTCGGTCAGCGATCCAAAATGGCGGCAAAAAACAAAGTTACGCACGAGTTGCTGGAATAAGTGGAAAGTATATATCAAGAAAGGGTCGAGAGGATCTCTGGAAGTCAGACCCTTCCCAAATCTGGAGCGTCCCTATTTTGGGTTGGTATTATTTTGCCGTCACACTATTAACTTTTTACCCTAAAAAACCTTTTAACAGAGTGAAATTTGAAGCACCTCTGTCATTAAATAAACCTATCGCTTTTATATAAGGAAAACTGAATTTTCCTTATATAAAACCCGTTCTGGGTTTTATATAAGGATATAATATAAAATATATATATAATATAAAATTTTACACTAACCCGTTCTGGGTTTTCCCAGATGGTATAATAGATTCAGGCCATTGACTTTTTTGTGAGAAACTGTTATCACTGATTAACCAATATTACGACATTATCGGGAACCCAAATATAATTTATTTACATTTTATTGATTTGGATGTTAAATTGGCTTGGAAATGTATTTATTAAGATTTAAAATTTATAGTTCTCACTAATTCTGATAAATCACTTTCTTCAGAAACTTCTAAATCAATGTATTGGCCACAGATTGATAAATGTTAATAAAAAATATTTCTAAAACACATCCGTATAAGAAATTAGAATAAGCGAAAATTGGAGTTCTAGAAATTAAAATAAAAAGAAATACAATTTGGGGACATTAGTTTAGTTTCCACAAACTGTAACGCCAAAAACCAAAAATGACGCAGCATTTTTTTTTATAGAATTGATGGCAGCCGAGCGGGCGGGCCATATGGTGTTAAGTGGTTACCACAGCCAATGGTCACCTGCAACACCAGGGTTCGCTGCCGACCTTGCCCTTTATAATATTATTATATATCTGTATATAACGCTGTATATATCCGAAATCACTATAATGATTTGGTAAAAAAATCTATATGCTCTTAAAGAGAGGATAGTGATAGACTAAAACTAAAATAGTGACACTAAAGTACTATTACTCTAAAGTACTCTTAAAGAACTGCTGTCACTACTCTAAAGTAGTGACAGCTAAAGTAGTATCTGCTCTCGACTTGCAATGCAATGCAACCAGCCCTTTTAGCATCCACTGCTGGCCATGAGCCTCCTCAAGCACATTGTCTTGTGCATAACTTATAAAGGATAAGGGATGTATAGCCTTGAAACGCCAGGCTGGCCAAGCGGGCTGGCGAGTCTACTCTTATAGAGGTGGTGCAGTGCCTCAGGGTTATTATCCCTAAGTCGCCGTTTTTCGACATCCAAAGAAGGAGATGGGGTGATGGGGTACATTTACCCTTCTCGACTTATATTTGTAAAATCGTCATATTGCGGGTAGTACCATTGAGTTTCAAATTGAGTACGCAATATTTAATCATCTCCACGTCGGCGGAAGGAAAACGTCGTGAAGAAACCCACGTGTGCGGGGATTAGGAACTAATTCAGTTCACGTCTAATATCCACTGATCTACGCTAGGTCCGTAGCCGAAACATTCTCGTGATTACAAATGTGCTCTGCAATTTATACTACCCTCCTAGAAAGAAAAGAAAATTAGTAACATTTTCAAATAAAAAAAAATAATAAGCGATGACTTTTTTTTGTTTTATCCAAAACTCCAGGCTTCAAGCTTGATATTAAATTAATGAAAATTTTAAAAAAATTTTTGCGTGTATCTCGAATTTTATAAAAATACACTCGTGGTTTTGATTCGAAGACCGCCACTGCGCCGTATAGGCGCGTAACCCTTACAATGCCACCATTCTATGTTTCTCCACTGCTGGATGTAGGTCTCCCTCAAGACGATTTTTCCTACACTATTTTTCGTTCTTCTCGTCCAGATGAAACAGAACTTGTAAAATCACTCGTTCTCGTAAAAGAAATGAAAGGTGTAGTATACCAGATATTATCGCAAACAGAGGCAAAATCCTTTAAAAGTTATGGCTTCAAAGATAAATATGTATCTTTGAATTTCCACGAATTAGTTATCAAATTTCAATAGAAGGACAAAGTTAATAAGATTCAATTGTTTTCTAAACAATTGCTTTTGTAACTTTTGACAAATTCCTGTTTTTCTATGTTGAATAAGGAGGATACAATCCGAAATGAAGAGATTCGTCAAATAACTATTATTATTTTCACTGATTTAGCTCAGAGAATCAGCATACTACAGTAGTAATGGATAGTTCATATTTGCTACAGGACCACTAGCCGATAGACGATTTCCCGAGGCCAAGTACCAGTAAGTGTACGTGATACGTCCTCCGGTCCATGTGAACCGACCACTTGAAGAAGTTTGCCCGTGGCGTCTGAGAAGAGCCGAAAATCATGGGTGATGGCTAGCTACTGTAAAGGCATATATTCAGCAGTGTAGAGACATAGGCTAGTGCTATGAAATTAATCGCAAATTCCAGAAATTTCGTTTCATCCCTAACATTAGAGTAGATAACCCTATAGTTTACCATGTTATTAAATACCTAGGCGCTACGCTCGGTAGCTCGGGGTACACTTTATCGGTTCTATCTTGTGTCATGTCTGGAATTCGTTCGATCGCCCCTTCACGTAATACTTCGATCAATCAGACCACTTATTACGGGTTAATCTTTCGCGAAGGATTCCGTACTTCACCTTCACGTTATAGAGGGCGTAAAGTATGCACTTGGGTATTCAGGTGTGGGTAATTTAAGTACATTTAAGCAATTACCTTTACAATTTTAATACATAATGATGCTTAAACACTGCTCGCGGCTTCGCCTGCACTGATCGGATAAAAGCAGTCAAAGGTATAATTCGGGTCCATGTTTTACTGTGAACCGTGTAACAACTATCCAACCATGTGTCTAAAAACTATGTGTCTATCCAAGTCACGTTCTTTCTATACGCAGTATAGTTCGTAGAATTAATAGTGGCAATCTATTAATTTGTTGCAGATTTACTACATAGATATCGAACAAATAAATCAAATTTTACATTTTATATGAGCTAGAATTAAGGTTCAATCAAAACAATTAAACTGTGAAAACATACTTTCTACACAATTTTAGGCCTATCCGTCAGTCGTTTTTCGGCATAACATAAAACGTATTAATTTTAAATCTTCATATTTCACTAAGATTAAAATTTAAAAAAAGTTAGAAATTAACTGTAAATACATTGAAACGTTTCTGTGCGGGATACGTATGCACTAACACGCAGTAGAATGAATGCTAGTGTCTGTACTCCGCACCAACTGGATCGCCGGGGGGTGTGGACTGTATAATAGGGTGTTTCCGTGTCTTGATTAAAACAACAAGGCTTGTTCTTCAATAGAGCCGGGGTAGCGCAGAGGTACTTGTTTTTCTTCTTTGTTCTTGTTCTTGTCGGAGTGGATGCCGCTGCGGAAGTGGTTTTGACCGGAAATGGTCCGCCTATTATTCGCGTATTGGGTTCTCCAACTTGCGGCTAGTTGCGGGATTCCTCCACCACCGGTCAACGTCGGGCCTCCCCTCCACTTGTCCATTTATGTACCCCTCCCGCTACCCGCGGGGAATCATTTATTTTCCTTATCACTAACACGTATTTACATTGATAAGATCCTAGTATGTCCTCAATTACACTATGCACCAACGATACCTATACTATGCACCAACGATTTATGTAGGGACATACTAGGGATTACTCCATTATTTCCATATTATATACATAAAAACTTAACAACTATTTGCGAAACTATATACATGTTTGCCTAAGTACCCTAGCCTTTTCGTCGTCAACATATCTCCCGCCGTCGCCGTCTCGCGATCTAATTGGTAGAACGACGATTTTCTTGGTCGGTCGCCGCAGGATGTGGCCGTTGCTCGTCTGGACGTCGATGATGCGAACCTCGCCGTCTTGCCCGGGGTACGTAGCGATGACTCTTCCTCTGGGCCACGTGTTCCTCGGTAGGTTCGGGTCGCATATGACGACCAAGTCTCCGACGCGTGGTGCCTCGCCGACTGTGCGGGGCTCCCGCCGGTACTGTAGCAGGGGGAGATATTCTCGGAGCCAGCGGCGCCAGAAGTTATCGGCTAGCCGCTGGGCGCGCCGCCAGTGTTTGCGCGCATTCACGTCGTCTGCAGTGAAGGCGCCCGGCGCTGGGACATGTGAGTTAGGCCCCAGCAGCAGATGATTGGGTGTGAGCGCCTCCGGCTCCTCCGGTGTTACCGCCACGTGTGTGAGTGGGCGGGAGTTGACTGTGTTCTCCGCCTCGATGAGTAATGTGTGGAGTGTCTCGTCGCTAGGGTACTTCTCGCGTAGCGTCGCTCGTAGGGCTTCTTTCACCGTGCGCACCATGCGTTCCCAGGCCCCGGCCATGAAGGGGGCGGAAGGGGGAACGTGACGCCACGCGATGTGTTTCGCAGTTGCTTCCTCTTGCACCGCGGCTAGTGCGGCCTTGGTGAGTTGTTTTTCCGCGGCTTTAAAGTTAGTGGCGTTGTCACACCATAACTCCGTTGGGCAGCCGCGTCGCCCCATGAATCGTCGTAGCGCAGAGATGGCGGAATCTGCGCTGAGTGATGCTGCCACTTCCAAGTGTACAGCCCTCGTGGTCATGCATGTAAATAAGGCGACATATCTCTTCTCTCGATGTCGGCCCACGGTTACTTCGATGGGACCGAAGTAGTCGAGCCCGGTGAAGGTGAACGGGCGCGCGTGATGTGCTACGCGCGCGTGCGGTAGATCGCCGGTGGCTGGACTCGTCGGTTTCGCCTTCCTTAGTCTACATGTCATGCATGCCTTTATGACGCCCCTTACTGTAGGGCGAATCTTTCCTATGCACAGTCGCTGTCGCAGTTCGTTGACGATTAGCTCGACGCCTCCGTGGTGCATTTTCCTATGTACATGGTCTATGTACAACCTCGTATAGCTGTGTGAACCATCCAACACAGCCGGATTCGTCGTTTCCTCGCTAATCTCTCCTGCGGCAGCGATTCTTCCTTTTTGTCGTAGCAGTCCGTCGGTTCCCACAATCACACTTAGTGCGGCGAGTTTGTCGTCTCCCGCCGGTGTGGCGCTACGCTCGATGCGCTTACGTTCGCATGCGTAGCTGTCCTCTTGTGCTGCCTTTATCCATTGATGCTCCGCTCGTATGAGATAGTGCGCTTCCATCTGTACGAACTTGCACTTGCCGCGCGCTGGTTCTACCTTTTGTGCAGTCTTAGCGTCGCCTTTCTTTGTTCCTGACCATGCCGGGTCCGACATCGGGTTGGCAATGGTCCTTTTGCGACGCGCAGCTGCTACTATGTGCCTCCTTTTTCGGCACAAGTCGATGAATTGCAGAGCGCGTGCGGTGGCCCGGATCAGGCGCTCCCATTTTGAAAAGCGCGTGATATCGGGCAAGTGTGCATGCCCCTTTGTCGTGTTCGTAATTGCGCAGCATTTCTCTTTTTCTTTTTTCCACAGGAGTCCGGTCTCGAACCGCCCGTCAGGTAGCCGTCGACTGCGCTTATCCAGAAGGTCGATGGCGCGCTGCTCCGGGTCATTCTTGGTTTTCCTCGGTTCGATGCCCAGTGACTCCAACTTGAAGAAGTTCTTCATTAACTCCTCCTTTTCGTCGCGCTTCTCGCTGATGTAGCCGCAGAAGGCGACTGGTTCGCACACTGAAGTGCGGCATCCGTGTAGCACCCAACCTAGTAGCGTCAGTGATGCTACCGGCTTGTTCCTTAGTCCCGCTCGGACCTGGCGTGAGACGATCAGCTCCCAATTGTCCTGCCCGATGACAATCTTCGGACAGACATCCTTGTAGGTGAGCTCGTCCCTGATGTCGTCTAGGTGTGTGCAGTCTTCCAGGTCCGTTTCCCCGATTGTCTGCGATGTGAAGTTGAGACGCTCGATGGTGCGTGCGCCCTTTAATTTGTGCACGCCGTCCGAGTGTAGCCCTTGTATCTGTACGTCAACAGTGCGGCTCTTTTCATGCTTCATTTCGCCACCGTTGATGCCTTGAATCCACATTGTGTCAACCGGCCCGTCGATGCCGAGCGAGTTGATTGTAGCCTCTTCTATGATGGTGACGGTGCTGCCTTCGTCGAACAGCGCGTAGGTGTGTATCTTCGCGTGTGGTCCGGCAAGCACTACTGGCGCAATCTTCAGGTAGGCTCGACGTCGATGCGGTGATGAGTTCGCGGCGGTGGCCTTGTTGGTCAGCTCTGTTGTTGACGTGACGATTTCTTCTTTGGGCTCTTCTGTCTTCACTGTTGGCGGCAAAGTTTGACGTGTACGATGTAGCAGCCGATGATGTGACATCCCACACCCGTTGTGTCCGCATGGCTTAGCTCGGCAACTGCCCCGGTGATGGTCACTACACAGGCAGCGGAAGCAGATGCGGTTCCTCTTCGTTACCTCCCATCGGGCGTCGAGATCGCTCTCGGCAAACCGTTTGCACGAAGGTAAGTAATGATCTTCTTTACACAGCGGGCATAGTTTTCTTTTTCCGTCGTTAATGGCGCTGTATGTTCGTTCCGTCCTTTTCTTTGTCGCCCTCTCTCTCACACTCGCAGGTTCAATGATGGGAATGGCGACTTCTGGCGGTGCGTAGGCACTGCATTTGTCGGCCTCTATGTTGAGGAACGTTGACAGCAGGCTCAGCGTGGGTACTTCGTGCTCCCAGATACTTGCAAAGTCGTACCACTTGCTCTTTAGTATGGGTGTGAACTTCTCCATTATAGCCCGTACTAGCTCGGGGCTATATAGGTAGTTGTCCCTCTTCATCGCTTGTATGGTAGCCACAGCGTTGGCCACCTTACTGGCGAACACGCAGAGGTCGCGGGGCTCGTCGTTTAGCTTGCGCAGGCACTTCAGTTTTTCTGTTTCGCATGCGACGAGTGCGTCCGGCCTCCCGAATCTCCTTGCGAGAGCTTCCATTATGTCGTCCGGCTCTCGGTGGGCGGTAAACAAACTTGCCACCGCCTCTATAGCGACACCCTTCAGGCTCTTCCTTAGCCGTGCCAGGTTGTCGCTCTTCGTGAAGGTGTGCTTTGAATCTTCGTAGGCACCCTTCAACCCCAGCCATGCGCTGCCTTGTCCGTCGAACGTCGGCAGCTCCATAGTATAACGCGGTGTCTCCCTCGCCGAAATCTTCACTGCCTTGGAGATCGCGGTAGCCATTTGCTCCACGATGTCTGCAGTAGGGCGCGCGGGCCGAGACGTGCTTCGTTCTCGGTGCCTATCCTCCCCATTGTTGGAGGTATAAGCTCCCCGTCCTCGTCCTTCCTTCCTTTCCGGCGAGATCTTGCGAGACTTTGGCCCCGCCCCCTGCGGGGGTATGGGGGGGGGGACCTCGTTCCGATTTAACCATTTTTCCAACCGGAACGATTCTTCTTTTCGTTTGTCGTCTTCTTCTTCTTCAGAGCTTGATCCCAGCTCCGCGAGCCTTATCTCTTGCTCCTTAGCAGTCAGGCGCAGCTGTAGCAGGGTTCGTTCTATTTGTAGACGCTCCTTCTTCTTCGCGGACGCAGTAGATCGGTGCGACCTTGCCGCGATGCTTGCGGCCCGTGGAACGATTGTGACGTCCGCCGTCCCATTATCATCGACGTGCGCTTTGCCTTCCTCGTCTCCACGTATCGATTCTTCTCTACGCGTAGAAGTCGTCTTCGTAGTGGCCTCGGTGCTGGTGGCCGTGGTTCCTGTAGCTGTCGTGCCCGTGCTCGTGGTTGCTGTGACCGTAGACTCTGTAGTGGCAGACGTTGACTCCGTAGCGGTCTGTGCTCCGCTCTGCGACCCCGTTCGGCTCTGTGACCTTGTTGTTGCTGGCATTGTAATAGGTACGTCGTGAGAACAACGTAACTAAACAATCAAGTCTTTGAACGTCTTTGGAAATCAAGATCGGAAATCAAGATTGGAAACCAAGATTAGAAACCAGGATTAGGAAACCAAGACGTGAAATCAGGACGTGAAACTGAAAGATTGGCCCTAGTACGGACGAGTACGATGCGTCGTGCCGCTCTCCGTAGAGCCGTAGATCGTACGGGGATTCTTAATAATCCTACGACGCGACCGTATCGTCTCTTCCCGCTATTTCTTAATAAATAACGCCGTACGCCGTTCTTCTTATTCCACGAGGTCTTCAAACACGACTTGCTTGATTCAATATCCGGCTGCTCGAAGGACCATAGATGTGCGGGATACGTATGCACTAACACGCAGTAGAATGAATGCTAGTGTCTGTACTCCGCACCAACTGGATCGCCGGGGGGTGTGGACTGTATAATAGGGTGTTTCCGTGTCTTGATTAAAACAACAAGGCTTGTTC
The DNA here is from genome assembly GCA_943735995.1 of Sesia bembeciformis. NCBI lineage: Eukaryota > Metazoa > Arthropoda > Insecta > Lepidoptera > Sesiidae > Sesia > Sesia bembeciformis. The sequence goes on from OX031040.1 coordinate 13,703,667, forward strand.
TTCAATAGAGCCGGGGTAGCGCAGAGGTACTTGTTTTTCTTCTTTGTTCTTGTTCTTGTCGGAGTGGATGCCGCTGCGGAAGTGGTTTTGACCGGAAATGGTCCGCCTATTATTCGCGTATTGGGTTCTCCAACTTGCGGCTAGTTGCGGGATTCCTCCACCACCGGTCAACGTCGGGCCTCCCCTCCACTTGTCCATTTATGTACCCCTCCCGCTACCCGCGGGGAATCATTTATTTTCCTTATCACTAACACGTATTTACATTGATAAGATCCTAGTATGTCCTCAATTACACTATGCACCAACGATACCTATACTATGCACCAACGATTTATGTAGGGACATACTAGGGATTACTCCATTATTTCCATATTATATACATAAAAACTTAACAACTATTTGCGAAACTATATACATGTTTGCCTAAGTACCCTAGCCTTTTCGTCGTCAACAGTTTCCATACGATATGTGTAATTGTGCAGTGTTGGTAAATCTGAAGACGTGCAGTGGATTGAACATTTTGCTTATTAAATATTATCGCAGATTGCAATATCTTGAACATTATATGTATTGAACATTTTGCATATTGATAATTATGCGTGGCTTTTTTTTTCGGAATGCCTATATTCTTGTGGCCCTAATGGCCTTTCCAGAGTCACCGGACATGTAACTGACGCTTTAGTTTTATTTTTATATGAAAGTAGGCGGACAAACTAGCGGTCCCACGTGATTGTGTTACCGCCGCTCATTGATACTTGCAACACCAAAAGGTATTCGGGTACACCGCCGACCCTGTAAAACTAACTAAAATAACCTAACACTTACTAAACTAAAAAGTCTCCGAACATTCTCAACTGAGTAAACTATTTACCCTTATCTTACTTGTTTGTCTGGTTCCATAGAGTCTCATACTCACGCACCAACATCCACGTGCCGACCATAAAAAAACTGCAAACGCCCCAATGATCCATACGTAATTTTTCGTCAGTAAAAGATTCCGGAATACGCGGACCGACTGATTTACGAGCCGTCGTAAATACAAGACGAGACGGTGCCAGCGCGGGACGGACACGGCTCACGAATGTACTGATAAAGTGGTCCCCCGCTATGCGAAATATTCCGACGTATTCAGAACCGAAGGAGATATTCAATTATGGAAGAATAATACGTTTTCATTCGTCGTGATTATGTAATGCCTTCACTTGGCTATAAATAATACGAAGATAGTGGATATTGGATCTGTATTGGCTGTACATTAATTTCCCTTTCACCAACTTTAACCTCAGATTACTTGCTTTCACTTGAAAAGCAAAAGGTTAATTCGTGGATTAACATTTATACATTGATCTAATCAATTTCCAATGGTTACTGGTCCTATGGATGACGATTTGAGATCGATTAATCTTATTTTCGATTATTTCGGCTGAAAATAAACTATTTTTAAGATCGATCTCAAGCAGTGACTCTATTCATTGAATCGATCCTAAAATCCCAAAAATCTAATTGATTTATTCTATAGATACTTCAATTTGACAACCATCAAATGGACGGAAAAGGGAATTCGACTCCATTGGGGGGTTTTAGTGGATTCTATTGACTCCGCAATAGCGGATCATGACATAAAGTTACAAATTGCGCTGGAAATAAATGTAAAAACCACAAAAGAGATGTACAAAAAACTCCAAACACTGGATCGCAAAAATTCCGGGTCGCTAATAAAAACCGTGATATCTCCATAAATTATATACCTAGATCGCTCGAATAAATAATATGTAGTAAGGAGGTTACTAATGCTTGTTCTAAATCTCTAAAGAGGTTTCATTTGTACAAGTTACAGATTTAAAAAAAATATTCTGCATTTTGAAAAATTTCAAAATTTAAAATTAGGAAAAGAATATTTTTCTGCTTTTGTTTCAAACGGAGCTGTCATTATAAATGGTTCCTTGGATTGATCAGAGTATTCAATGCAATATCATGTCGTTATCACCTGAAGAATGTACACGGATTATTACCATGGTACAAGAAGGAAGAAGTCATCGTAGCACTGCTAGAACAGTAGGAGTATCTTTATCAACGGTCCAAAGAGTACTCCAGCGATTTCAAAAGACCGGCATGAACATCAGGAGACCAGGAAATGGCAGGCCAAGGTGCACAACTACACGAGAAGACCGATTCATCGTGAGCACTATGTTAAGAAATCGACATCTCACGGCTGTTCAGGTCCGAAACAGTCTTCAAGAAATTCACCACAACAATGTGAGCTCTAATACGATTCTGCGACGTCTTCGTGAAGCTGATATAAAGCCTTATAGACCAGCAAACGGCTCCAAACTGCTCAGAGAACATCGAGTTGCCAGGTTACGGTTTGCTCGAGAACACATCCGATGGACAGATGAAGATTGGTCCAAGGTTATGTTTTCCGATGAGTCCAGATTTTGTTTATTTACGCACGACGGGAGACGAAGAGTATTTAGACGGCCAGGAGAACGGTATCATCAAGCGTGTTTTGAAGAATCAAGTGGAGGATCAATAATGGTTTGGGCTGGGATATCTTCAGAGGATCGCACGGAGTTAGTGATCATAGAAAACGGTTCTCTGGCTGCTGTCAGATACGTAGGAGATATTTTAAATGAGCATGCTGGTCCATTCTTAGTGAATATGGGTGCAATTTCCATTCTTATGCACGATAATGCGCGACCACATACTGCTCATTTGGTCAATATGTATATTCAAGACGTCGGTATTACCTGCATGGAGTGGCCAGCTAGCAGCCCAGACTTAAATACCATAGAACATGCATGGGACGAGCTCGGGGAGATGCGTGAGACAACGCTCTCCTGCTCCCGTTACCTTACACGAGTTAAAGAATGCGCTAGTGGAAGAATGGGCAAACATAGACCAAAATCGTATTAAAAATTTGGTTTACAGCATGCCACATCGTCTTATTGAAGTGATACGGGCTCGTGGAGGAAATACAAAATATTAAATTGACAAAAAAACTTTTATTTTTTAAGATTTACTGCGAAGTGTATTTTTGTTGTCATAAGTTAGAAGCGAAATTTTCTTATTTTTTAGTATTTAATTAAAGTTATATAGTGTACAGAACGTGTTACACATTTTTTTATATATATTAATCAGTCATCTACAATATACTATAGTTTCGCAAATTAGTCTTATGTATTTAAGAAACTATCACGCCATTTATTAGCGACTCGGAATTTTCGCGATCCAGTTTATTTTCTTATATCAACAGTGCGTGATATTTTTGATATAAGAAGGGGCGTGCCAATATTTGTCGTTCTAGACTAACGTTGTTTTTCTTATATCAACAAAGGTATCCGCATAAGGGGGCGTGCCAATGTTTCTCGTTCTGGACTAACGTTGTCACGTACCACGGGTATAGGCGACAGTATCCACTTACCACCAGATTGACTGTATGCTGGTATGCCACCTTCTTTCTATAAAATATTCTCTAAGAAAACACTATGGTAAAATTGTACGAAAGACCATATCCTGACATTTACTTCTATCCAAGTGAAATGACGCATTTCTCTTGAATAAGCAGTCGAAGGCTCATAATTGCGAAGTTCCTTTTGTTAGATCTTGTTGGCGACAAGCTATTTTGTAGAAATTTCCTAAAGTTTGTAAAATCCTTAAATCCCCTATAATCCCTTTCTATTTAATTCCCCTTACTGGCGTGTTTGTTGAAGAATAAAAACGTAAGCCGTGGCAAATTGTTTTTTTATTAATATCAGCTCTTTCAATTGGCCATCAAAAATATATTATAAGGTTTTATACAATTGAATTTCTAGTATCGAGATTGAAATTTATATCGAAATGGAAACTTTTCAATAAATTGTGTACTGGTTATCGTAACTTAACACTTTTTCCATAAACACAAATGTATTGTCGGAGTGAGGACTGACTACTTCTTTTTTTCGTAAGAATCCCTACCACCTAAGCTAACGTCAAAATATTATGTATAATTCGTGATACAATTACTATATTATTATTGTAGCAGGTACGTTAATTACAGAAAAATGTTGCTGTTTCTGGTGATAGCCTTGGTGTATCTAATCTCGATTATCATTTGTGAGGTGTGAGTTCGAATCCTCTACTCGTGAAATTAAGTTTCAATTCAATGCAAGTTTGCACATCGACATTTTACATTTATTGTTTACATACCAAACACCACTCATACGCCCTAAAGTTGACTGGTAGGGAATTAAAGAAAAGAAAGAAATAAATTTATTTCGACATACAACCATTGAAATACTGCCTAGCATAAGGCCGCCATTTCAAAAACATGCAATAAAGTATAGATAAATAACTGAATATCCCGCGTCATCAAATATACGAGTACACGTTTTAGTAACAGACTCAAATAACCCAGCTCCTCAAATCCAACACATTTATATCCAACTAGCTGTACTCGGCTACGCGTTGCTGTGACTGTCCAACAGATGGCGCTTACCCTGTTTTTTTGGTAAAAAGCCTGTTTTTACCCTGTGATAGGTATATAAAAACACGCGCGTATTCGAATGCGATGTTGTGTCAAAGCAATTGGTGCAGAAATTTCGGATATTTAAGATTTTGAACAAACGAACGTTTACATTTTTATTTATATAGATATCGTTATTATTTGGTACTAAAATTATGTTCGCTAATGTAAAATGGTTCGACAGCTTGAGACAAGGAAATTCACTGAATGTTTCTCTAGTAATATAACCTTAGTCAACCAGATGCCATCCTAAAGCGTTTGAAATACCGAAGGACACCTTTCAACGATGTTCTATTAAGGAATTGGATATAATGAAATAATTCAAATGGTTTTCAAAAATGGAATTCTTTAGCACGAAATAATACTGAAAGTGCAATTAAAATTAGAAAAATTAGATTAATTATCATAAGAAAATTGCAGAATATAATAGCAGAATAGTTTTTTAGATAGATTTAGATTATATTTAGGTAACATGTTAAAACCTAATTTTATAAAGGGTAATAATTACAAGCGTAGATAGATATTAACAATATTTCTATGTGAATGTAGTGTAGATACATGGGCATGGGCGGCGCGGCGGTAACACTTACCATCACGTGGGGTCCCACGCTCGCTCGCTCGCTCGCATGCTCGTCCGCCCACATGTCTATAAAAAAAAAATTCATTCTGAATATGTATTTCGAGAAGGTACTTTTTTAAAAGAAAAGTATACATGTTCTATTTAAAAAGTATGAATGTTTGGTAAAATCTACTAAAGCCTTGCAGATACTGACGCTTTGTTATATCAAGTATAAATATTATATTATGTATTAAGGTTTACTTTTGCATGATTTGATTTTTTTTCTTTATATATATATATATATATATAATATATATATTATAAATACATGGCCGCGCCGCCTATGCCCATGTATCTACACTACATTCACATAGAAATATTGTTAATATCTATCTATATATATATATGCAGTTCCACGCTTTTATTTGATTATGACAAACACTATGCACAAAACACACTTTGAAGTTGATAAACTATCACTATTTAACCACTAAACGCCCAATACACAATAAATAATTGTGATTATATACAGTCTATTTGGTGGTAAGTGGACTTATGGACTATGGACATCTACGATACACGTCAACATCTGTTCAGAATTGCAAACCTTACAGACCTCGAATGTGCTGCCTATCTTTGAAGATTTAATAAAATATTTTTTTTAATTTAAAGGATAGGATAGACAGATAAAACTTTTAGTTAGACACCACCACATAAAAACAAACCAAAACCATAATATTAAACATTATAGACACAAGATTCACAAAAGGCGGTCTTGTTGCTAAAAGCGATCTCTGCCAGATTTGGCCAGAGAAGAAATAACAATTTCGATGATAGGTAGATGATGTACATTATAAACAATTAAGTGGAAAAGTGAATTCTTTGACCAATAGACATTTGTATAACAAGTGAAATAAAATAAATATCATTGCCCACTCTGTTTCTAAATCTATCTCTAGGTTGCTGTCGCTAACAGTGAAAGGAAGTTTTGTTGACTTTATTTTTTTAAAACGTCCAGTTTTATCATCACAGACTTCGCTTATCTTTATTCTTCGAATTTCAAAAATTTTCATAGCCTCTGTGCTCCTTTTCTGGATTCTAATAAAAGAGATAACTTTGTGAAAGCGTATGAACGGAAATGGAATTACGTAACCAAAACTAAGTACTAAACCAAAACTAAACTAAGTACTCGTAAGAAGGATTAGAGTTAGTGATAAGGTGCACCACAGAACTTTTCTCTCTCTGTGTGTGTCTTACTGTTTAGTCCACAGTTTCTGGACTAAATACATGTACAGTCGGCAACAGATTGATGTACCTTTCTAAAACTGGTTTTTATCAGCATAATAATTTTATGGCAGCGTAATAAGACGTCTGTAGGTGTAATTTGACCTCTGACTGACTTTACAATATCTTTGAGGAATACCGTTGAATTATGAATAAATTATAGGTATATATAGGTAACGGTTTATGTAGAATAATACTATTTTTCTTACTGGCAAGCTTTCTTTGATTCCCATTTCTCTTTTCCCGAACAAATGATTCGATTTGAAAATTATTTTCATTCTGTACGTTCTACAAACACTGCTTCAAAATAAATCGTCAGTCAGATGAAATCGTTCAGTTTCGTGATAAGTAAAGATTTTTGTTTCTAGATTAAAAGATTGAGTATTCTTTATTGTCTGAGATTTAATAACTTGCCATTATTAATAACTACTGTGTAACAATATTTTTTGCCTAAGTAAGCGTATATAAGCGTATATCCTATTTGGTATTGCACAGATTCATAGTCATAGTCAATTTCATAGTCATTGCACAGAATTATTAACATTCATGAAAACGTCTATGTCGTTGATCGGTGGCTATATGTTTAGCTATATGTATGCCATATGTTCAGTTCAGGAATATAAAATATCAGGTATCGTATACTCATATTCAGATTAAAATGATCGTTCTGAGAGAAACTATAGTTATATAATACAAAAACTGTTTTTTTATTAATTTTACCCCTTTTTTCTTGTCCTATGTTACGTTTGATAGACTCTACTATGTTGACTCACCGAGAGGACATTTCCATGTTATGTTTGCCGAATAGTAAATACTATTAACCCAGATTTTTTCGCTTCCGCAACGTAAGTTTGTTTTTACTGGTGTCTGCAGAAAATGAAATAGTATTTGATTAAATATTGGTGAACATATAAACGCATTTAAAATACGTAATAATTTACATATTTTAAATGCGTAATTTCAAATTAATCATGACGACTTTGTATAAAAAGTTTGTACTTTAAAATGATTACTTTTTAATACTGCGAGTTTTAAAGGCGCACTTCAAGAGAAATAGCTTAGGCTGAGGTCCGACCGAGAACGAGAAACGATGAGCGATGAACTGGTTTCTCGCCCAAGACATGTACAAAATCCACAAGACTACGATTGAAGACATAAGATGAAACGAAAGACGATAAAAGACGATTGAAGATAGAAATAATAGTTGTTGAACATTATTCCTATTTCTGGACCGTATTATTACTGGACCTGGAATTATAGGACCGTTGGGTCTTAGTACAAGCAAGGATCCTCGTTCCTGTTTTATCTCCCGGCGATAAAAGAGCTAAATGAGCTCGCTCAGTAACACTCGCCTGCGATGTGACCGTCAACTTCAATCAGTGTACGGGGACGAAGAGGTCGTACTATGTGAGTTGCTTCTAGCTCGTTGCTGTCGCTCGATTCACTCGCTCCTCGCCCAGGGACATAAAAATACGTCTTGCAGTTAGCTTTACTGGTCGAACTGTGTACTCGCTCGTTTATAGTTGGATTACCCGCTCATCGTTTATCGTTCTTGGTAGGACCGCGGCCTACACTTTGAAATATGATATGGGTAATATGACGTTTTATTACACGGTACACCCTGCTATAGATACATAATTATAAACACTGTCATAAGAGAAATGTTATTATTGCGGATTTATGGGACAAGTTAACGGGCCATGAACCCGATAACTAAAACTACATAAACTATATAAAGACATAGCCTCAGTGCAAGATATAATTTGTACGGCTATAAATAAATAAAATGTATATAGTATTATATTTTTTATAGACACAAGGCGGCAGACGAGTACACATTTCACCTGGTGCTAAGTGGATAATTTTTTGTGTATTTTTGTTCTTTAAAAGCTGAATTGCATAGAGACTAGGGACTATTTAAAAAAAAATACATTTCCTATCAGAATCAAGATTTTTTTTTACGGACTAAGGCGGCAGCCGAGCACAAAGTCCACCTGATGGTAAGTGGACACTGTCGCCCATAGACATCCGTGGTAAATGTCAACATTAGTCCAAAATGACAAACGTTGGCACGCCCCTGGATGTGCTGTCTACCTTTGGAGATATAGCAATGGATTTGGAAAAAGGGTTGGGTAAATGCGGAGGGATAGGATGGGAATGGGCTCTGGAATCTTACGTAGGTTCCACTACCAAAACACGTACGTAGGTAAATTAGGAAAATAAGATAAAGAGGGAAATGCAGTACATTTCTAGGTAGTCTTCTGTCAGAGAGGGGTAACGTGGCCAGTCGAGCGCGCCCAGCGGTTGTCGGAGCAGCGTGCAATCTCCCCCTGACAACATATAAGCCATGGTTTCATTTTCGGGAATATATCGGATTCAACCTGTACATTATGAATACACACGGCCATGACTTTATGGACATTATTGTCTGTGTAATTATGTAATTACTGAAACAAAACAGATATCCATGGACAGCTGAATGCGTTACTAATGAGGAGTACATTTTTTTCTACTAACAGGGGCTAGATTTCTGGATACATCGGCGTGATATCGACTAAATAATTGAAGGCTAAATCCAGATAACGATCAGATTCACGATCTTTGATCGTGATCCAGATTGACCGTGTACTGTATGGAATCCAACAATTTACAGTCAATCTGGATTACGATCAACGATCGTGATCTAAATTAATTGTGCGATGGCTGCCTTGCAGTATTCCACGTCAGTCTCAAGAGATCTATCTCTTGATTTGGACATAGGTTCCCCTAATGCTTGTTATTTTGTTTTCTAGCTTTATTTTCAGAAATGTTTTTCTCTATTTAATAACACTCTTAACTTTGCTTTTGTATTAATTATATTTATTTATGTATATACCATTACAGTCTCCACACCACCAATGCGTTAGAGCATCTGAGTTAGCCCAGAGCCCTCACAGAGGTGATAATACCTAATATAAACTGCTTCATTAAAGTAAACGTAATCAGTACTGAGTATCCACTGCCGCTATGTGAAACGCTTGCAATTATATGAGTATAGTTTAAGATATTCATTTTAATTGATTCTTTTATCAATACTTTTATCGGTAAAATTATTTTATTGAATTTCACTCATTAACAACACGAACTTTTATTTCTCTTAATAACCTTGAAATGTACTGCATTTCCCACTTTATCTTATTTTCCTAATGTACGTACGTGTTTCGGTAGTGAGTGAGATATGCCAGAGCCCATTCTCATCCTATTCCTTCTGATGTCCCCAACTCTTTCTCCAAATCCATTCTTTCATCAACAAAGGTAGGCAGGCAGCGCATCCGGGGCAATACTTTGGCAGCGCAATTCCAAAGTTTGTAATTTGGGACTAATGTATCGCGGATGTCTATGGGCGACAGTATCCACTTCCCACCAGGTGGACTGTATGCTCGTTTGCCGCCATCTTTATATATAAAAAAAAAACTTTAATTTTAATAACAGTTGATTGGACGTGCGAAAGGTATCTATAAAAAAATCCCGCCGGTTAAAATGCGTACTTTCGCAGGTCATATAGAGACGTTATGAAGTCGTAATTATGACAGTTCATATAATAACTATAAAACCGGTTATGAGGGTAATGTTTTCAGTTATAAATGGCGGGAAACTGTGACCGTTAAGGGATTATTTATCCGCTTTCTCTATTATCTGGGTCGGAAGCCCCTGTAGATTAATTAGGGATTTTATTTTAAATATCATACTGAACGTTTAATGGCGTTAATAAATAGCGCACTTTGTTTAAAATAGATAGATACCCGTTCTGTATTTGCGCGGGTGGCATAACGACTTAATAGAGAACCCAAAAATAGTTTATTTCCATCTGCATTTGAACATAAGACGTTTATTTATATAAATTTATCCTATTCCCCAATCTACGCACGTGTTTCGGTAGTGAGTGATATACGCCAGGGCCCATTCCATTTGATTTGTCAACCCTTGATTTGTTAAACCTATTTTTCTTTAAATTATCAGTTAGGAAATGACCAGTACGTCTTTTGTAAGCAGCCAGTCCTAATTAGTCTTTGGTTCTGGTTCTGGGTGCGATATTAACCCCTGGTTCTGGAATTTCTTCGGATTCTCTCCTTCACAGTTTTAATCCTCTGGTTGGTATGAATACTGCGTGGATGGTCAGACCAGTTTCTGTCACAAACAGAGGACGTTCAAATGAGAAAAAAACATTTATTTTTCACATGAAAATGACAGATTCCAAATTCAAATGTATTTTTTTACTTTATTGTAGGGGTATTTAAGTATAGACCGAATATATGGGCAAATATTTCATATAATTATTATATAACTTTCGCTGGAAGTAGAGTTTCACCCTAATATGTCTCAGATAACCCTCAAGCAAACACAAACGCTGCGGAATGTCTGTACAATCGCTGTGAAATCCTGATTCCAAAGCTTACACACACGACCCGACAAAGGTATTAGGTATTTGGTACCCGCGGGCGAAATACAGGTTAGTGCGGTGCGGGTTGCCACTTGAGATAGAATAGAATTTAAATTTTTACTACGATTTTGTGGATACAAGGCACGTTTCCGAATTTTCAAATTCTCAGGTTTTCTTCATAGTTGAATTTAAAATAATCCTAAAAACTTTTTGATAACATGGTTTGTAAATGCTTTTATTTGAACGATCAGCATAAAAAAAAAAACTAAATGGGGACTGCAAATCATAACCAATTTTTGAATAACTAAATTATTGGTTTAATTTGAAGGTTTGCATTTGCAACCAGTAGGGAGTTTTCAGATAGGGAACTTCTTCAACGACTTAAAGACCAAAAAGGCCAGGTAGCAACTCGCTCCATAACATGAGGCTCAAAGATTGTACACGGCGGTGCAATAACATCTATAGTATTCATCAAGGGTTGAACTCTCGTGTATGTGTGGAAGGAAATATTTGTTTGGGTATTAAGGGCGTTCCTGCATAAATTGGGAATGTACTTGTAGAGGGTTGGGAAACGAGAATATAATCGCAGACGAGAAGCGTGAAAGTAAATATAATTCGCTCGAATTAATAGTGAGTCTTTGTGCCGATTCAGTGATCATTGATTTTGAAAGCCTATTCGTTACTACATAGTATATATCACTATGTAGTAATATATATATATATATACATAGTATATATATACATAGTATTACTACATACTACATAGTTACTACATTACTACAAAGTCGGAGAGTATCGGGATCCTTGGTGTCGACATTTCCAGCAAAGTCGAATTTAGGGGTCATCTGGAAAATAAGGCCAAAATGGCTTCCAAAAAGCTCGGTGTGCTGAACAGAGCGAAGCGGTACTTCACCCCTGGGCATCTCCTTATGCTTTACAAAGCTCAAGTGAGGCCCCATATGGAGTATTGCTCCCATCTCTGGGCCGGCGCACCGAAATACCAACTGGACCCATTTGACTCCATCCAACGACGTGCTGTTCGTATTGTCGACGATCCCACTCTCACGGGCGGTTTAGAATCCCTCAGCAGTCGGAGAGACGTTGCGTCACTCTGTGTGTTCTACCGCCTGTACAATGGGGAATGCTCTGAAGAATTGTTCAATATAATTCCCACCTCGGGTTTCTATAACCGCAACTCCCGTCACAGAAGTACGGTCCATCCGCATTTCCTCGATACGGAGGTGTCGCGCACTGTTCGGTCCAAAAATTACTTTATACCGCGAACCCGTAGGCTGTGAAACGAACTGCCTCAAGAGGTCTTTCCATTAAGCTACGATATGGGGTTCTTCAAGAGAGCTGTGAATAGGATTTTGCAAGGTCGGCGGCGCGCCCGCATACCCCCTGGTGTTTCAGGTGTACATGGGCGGCGGTAACACTTACCATCACGTGGGACCACCGCCTGCTCGTCCGCCCACTATTATATAAAAAAATTAAAAAAAATATAATATAATCTTATCCAATTCTTGATTTCGTCCACACGGGCCCTTGTGGATACATAGCTTGATGTGGTAATTATCCCAAAATCAATTAGTCCCGGTTATTTATTTTTAATGAACCGAATATTTGTTTCGCTGCTACATTTTTTTATTTATGGAAAGAAGCTGGCAGACGAGCTGACAGTCCACCTGATGGTAAGTAGATACTGTCGTCCATGGACATTCGCGACACATGCCAATATCAGTCCATACTGACAAACGTTGGCACGCCCCCGGATGCGCTGCCTATTTTTGGATTTTTTTTTTGTCGGATTTGCCGGTCCTCCGGCGGAAGAAACGGACCTAGTCTTAGGGAGTTGCTTTAGAAGGGTATCGCGGTATCGCGAGTCGGTGAGAAGCGCCCAGGCACGTGCCGATACTTGGAAAATTGTTAGTTGAAAGCCGGTGTGTGTTCACGGTGTAGCGAGGGTCACGTCCACGTCTCCGCCGGCGGAGACGGTGTATATGTGTAGCGGTTAACAGAGTCGCTATCACAAGCCCCGAGGAACTACACCATCTCTAAAAGAGTGGACTCGCCAACCCGCTCGGCCAACGTGGCGATTCAAGACAATAGATCTCTCATGCACAAGACAATGTGTATGAAGAGACCCACGTCCAGCAATGGATACTAAAAGGACTGGTTCTGGTTACTACAGGTATGAATGATAAGGATGATATATTTCGGGACATATTTACATAACATTCTACGGACTACCACTTAGCCATATTGGATACAACTACCTATATACAGATTATATACAAAAGCGACATTTTCAGACATTTCGTCGCGTCAAAACACAGCCGTTTCCCGTACATTTCTACCCCAGCCGGGCTCCATTATCACCCCACTGCCATTAACCACCCCCACACTCAAACCGTTCGTGTCACTTGTGTATTTATTCCGGCTGATTTCCCCCGTCGCAAATGATTACCTACTTCTCGGGGTTATGTATTATAACGACTTTTCTGGGATAATTTTGGAAACTTAAAATTGAGGAATATTAATTTTTGTTTCTAACATGCAGTGTTTACTTTATCATCCCTACACACATCCTTAGGATCATTTGCTTGTCTTACCCTACGTCCTTGCTGGACCCGCGAAGTGATGCGCTGTGTCTCGAAAATATCAAACATTCGATGCGCATGCGTGTCCTATGTGAACTGTCAGCGTTGCGGCGCGTAACCCGCGTCCTATGCGTGTCCGTTTACGACTTATGTTGCTCCTTGGCTTTCTAAACATAAATACTTTAAATAAATGTTTTCACTGAGTAATACGCGACAAATTTTATGTGTTTTTATATTAAAATTCGAATAGGACATTGGACACATAGGACAACGTGACTGCGACGCGACGCACCGCGTTGCACTGCTCGACGCAAGACAACGCAACACATCACAACGCCCTGCCCAGCTAGGACAAAAGCTTATTACGCCACTACTGGCGAACTTCAATAAATCGTTCACCTGGTCGGATGGCGTTTCACACTGCACTTCCCGCTGCGTAGTCTCAATATTTATTTTGTAGGTATTGACTCTGATTCTGTTTAACGTAGGTAAATATAATAAGCCATGAAAATATTGAACAATTTTCTGTTTAATTCGTTTGGTTAGATTAGAAATGTCAAATTGAAACTCAACTTTGAAGTACTTATAATATTTTTATTAGTTTATTAAAACTTATGTACCTATACACCAAGCCATATTACAATGGAAGACAAGCGATGGCGAGAAATGTGGATTAAACTTATTTTATTTCATTTCAATGTTCTGATATCAAACATCTCCGGAGTAAGCTTCATTTAGTCTTACTGTTCTAATAATTAATTACTTTAGAAAGGCTTAATCTAGTCAATATATACAGGATATTGTTAAAACATTCACAGCGTGATTTTTCAAATGCATTTAAGTTACATACGTGTATACAAATAAAGGATAACTTAAGAATTATACTTAAATTAAATTACTTAAATTAACACTAAACGGGTGTAATTAATTAACTATTATGGTAACAAACGATTGTATAATCCTTAATCTGTTATTTCCATCTTTTTATCAATTTAACATGACTTACAGTGGAGTTGCAATTGACAGTGCAGTTGATGCGGTTACAATTCAATTGTACATTGAATATAACAGGCTACTCAGAACGTTTTGCGACAGAGAGTGTACATTTATGGAACACTGGCTGGTTTTAACGTCAATTAAAACTATGACGATCTATATATAACTTTGAAAAAATATAATAAAACATTGAAACCGATTTTTTTCCTTTTTCGGAAAACTTTCTGTGTTCTCCACACATATTTAAATATTATTTCTAGAAGCCTTTCAAGAACAAGACCGATTTAAAAACAAAATATACCATATACTAGAAAATATATATGTGTATTTCAAGCGAAGCTATTACTTAGACAAACCATTCAATCGCCCGCTACACTTTATTTTTCTAAACTCCAAGACAAACTCATACTCGGAGATCCAATACTTGGCTCAATGCTTTTCTATAGAAGTTTGCTGTTCGTTCTAAGACATCGTACAAAGGCTAAGTTTCATTTTAAAAGCCGTTGTGTAGTTTCTCTTAGTTACTCCTGTTATCTTCATGTACGATAGAATTATTTTTCAATTGAAATAAATGTTTCTTATAAACAATTTGTAGGTATAAAAATTAAAATTCAAATAAATATTTCTATACTATAGAAACTTGTAAACTCGTAGACTATTTAATAAATTGACCTTTGACAATAAAAAACATACTACTACTTTAATACCGAAAATTAGTATTATACCTATTTCTGTGTCAATTGTACATGAACTACAGGAATTAAATAAAATCTATCTTGTATCTAAACATCTATCTTGTATCTAAACATCTATCTTGTATCTAAACATCTATCTTCTATCTGAACATCTATCTTGTATCTAAACATCTATCTTGTATCTAAACATCTATCTTGTATCTGAACATCTATCTTGTATCTAAACATCTATCTTGTATCTAAACATCTATCTTGTATCTAAACATCTATCTTGTATCTAAACATCTATCTTCTATCTGAACATCTATCTTGTATCTAAACATCTATCTTGTATCTAAACATCTATCTTCTATCTGAACATCTATCTTGTATCTAAACATCTATCTTGTATCTAAACATCTATCTTGTATCTGAACATCTATCTTGTATCTAAACATCTATCTTGTATCTAAACATCTATCTTCTATCTGAACATCTATCTTGTATCTAAACATCTATCTTGTATCTGAACATCTATCTTGTATCTAAACATCTATCTTGTATCTAAACATCTATCTTGTATCTAAACATCTATCTTGTATCTAAACATCTATCTTGTATCTAAACATCTATCTTCTATCTGAACATCTATCTTGTATCTAAACATCTATCTTGTATCTGAACATCTATCTTGTATCTAAACATCTATCTTGTATCTAAACATCTATCTTGTATCTGAACATCTATCTTGTATCTAAACATCTATCTTGTATCTAAACATCTATCTTGTATCTAAACATCTATCTTCTATCTGAACATCTATCTTCTATCTGAACAGTGTCGTGAAGTTTAGTATGCAGTCTAATAACAGTGCCAATATCATTTTATTATATACGTTATATCTAGAGTGGATTGTAAAAGTTACAAAAATATTTATTGTCTCTTAGTGTAATTAACTATGCGAAATGAACTTGATCCTTTTGCTATTGTAAAGCTTATTATCCGGAAGAAAATCTAGGATATGTAGCATCTCGCTCTGAAATTATGAAAGTAACTAATAGACAGAAAAAATACTAATTCTAAAAAATTGTATTTTAATGGTTTTTTGATGATGCGATGACGCCGAGTAAGTATTGGGATACATCTCGATTATTTGAATCGATTATTTCGATTATGTAATAGAATATAAATTGAATAACGTTAACCGCTGTCACAGTGGCACCATCCTATGCCGCCATAGTGGCGCCATCCATTGATATCTGTCAGTTGAAATGTAAACAAGTATAGTTAGTCCTTAGTTAACCTAACAGTCACAATATCTTCTTCTAGACCTCTCTTATTGTAACCGTTTCTAAAACATCTGTGGGCCGCGCGGATGAAGTCGCGGGTAACAGCTAGTTTTCAAATATTGTGAATTAAAAAAAAAATACCATTAGTAAAGTACTGTTATAAATAAAACAAAGTAATTGATATAATAGCAACAACCGCAATTACTTACCCGCATTCTGTTGACTAATAATACATAGGTAGGTACAAGGCTCGCGCCCCAAAATATAGAAATAAATAAAGTGGGTATATACAGAAAATCTGTGTCTCATCTGCCATTATGGCGTCCCTGGATGGTAGTAGAACCACAGTAGAGGCAAAATAATGCAGTAAGGATATTCTACGCTACGTCCGAAAGCGATGTATTCAACAGAAGCGAGGTTCGTCATTTACAAAGATTTTAAACGACCGCGAGAGCTTGACTCGTTTGCTTTTCCGAGATAATTTGCATGAATTTTATCAATACGATAACGACGTGCTACAACTATATTCTTCCAAGCTTTGACTCTTACTGACTTCCTTGATTCTAAATCCCTCAGAACATCTTCCTACTCGGAATAAATGGAAGCTTCAAAAAGCCGTTCTGTGATTCTATTCCTCAAAATTATATGCTTTTCATTTGATTTCTAAATTTCCAATTCGCTTTATACATCAGATTTTTTGGTCTCTGGCTCATTTGTATTTATCGTTAGATATTAACTAGTAATGAGAAAATTAGATCCCTACTCTATAAGCTGATTAGATCCCCACCTTATGAGCTGATTAGATGCTTACACTATGGGTTGACTAGATCCCTACCCTATGAGCTGACTTTCCAGTAACATTTAAATCATAAACATAGGCATAGAGTAACATTGACGCAATACGTTTGTCATTTCAAAATTAGTATCAAACATCGATATGGGAAAATACTAGGATGACACGTCGTACATTCTTATGAAAGAAACTTGGTTGACTACTTATAGGGGGGTGAAGCAGATGAGGAGGGGTTAATTAAAAAGTCAAATTTGAAACGTAATAAGAATGTTCGGTTTTCAAATCCCATATGATTTAGAAAAATTGAGAACTACTGACCATAGAACACTATTAGACTCCTGCCTGCGTGCCAACTTAGAAGTGCCTGCCTTAAAGTGCTTGTATAACATATCTATGTATTCTCAAATCGATGGTTTTAAAGTATAGATGCCAGTCTCAAAACAATGTAAAGTCGAAAGTAAAACTGCTTTCTCAGTAGATCAGAAAATTATATCAATCATGGATCGAATCTCGATACGAACTCATAATTATTTCATTTTTCCGGGAATAATTTTAAACATCATTTTTAATATATCAAGTTCATATTTTGTTTATGCAATTGTCGCCATGTTTGTTATTCAAAAACACGAGTAACTATATCTAATTTTGCTGGAACTTTCACTGCAACAATAGGACTTACGAATTCGGATGACTGAACCTTTGCTAATTGAATATATGTGTGCATCTAACCGTGTGTGTGAGGCATCTGTACGTTTGCATGAAGTTCCCATACTACCCATTTCTTATCTATCTTTCGGCAGCGGAGCACGGCAAGATTACCCGCTAAATCGCACATAAATTCAACCGAAATTGTCCTTCCTAAATTCCTACCCCGCCTTGAGGTTTCGTGGTAAATGCTTGTTACTTCACGACATCAGATAAACACTTGTTTAAACCAGTATCCTTTTTGAATAATAGACGGTCAGCAAGCAGAAAGGTAGCTGTACTAAATTTTATAATCAGGCTGAGTTATTGGCTGAGACCATACAGTACTAGATTATTGTGTCATAACAATTGTGTCATGGTCGTGGTTTTAGATTAAATTTATTGTTTTAAACTTACACCATCCTTATTTTTGGTCATCATCATCATGTTCAACTTAATTCCATCCACTGGAGTATAAGCCCGTTCTGGATCTTGGTCTTCACAGTCCTCCTTCGCTTATTTTATGTAAATACTTAATATCGTTGGCCAAATATATCTTTATATCTTTGGCCTGTCTCTTCCAGAATGTTTTTTTTCTCGTGCTCCTCAGATTCTTTCTCTTTATCCAACTCCATTCATCTCTGTCACGGCCTGCCGCATGGTTTTCTCTGTAGCAGGGGATTGGATCCAACTCGTTATAATTTTTGGCACTCTTCCTTGTAACGGTCTTGATCTGTGTCAATATTTTAAGATTTTAGATATATTTATATTCAAAACAAGTATTCAACATTATTCAACTTATCTTTTTCATATTGCTTGTCGTTTCGACCGAGTGAATCTAATAAAAAGCATATAGTCCATTTGTGTCTATATACCTTTGTGTAAACAGTGAAAATTAGTTAGTTTAGTTTCAGATATGTTCATAAATACAAAGATGGAAGCGGTAATCGAATCGAAACAAGTTTATTCAAGATCAAACATAAATCGGATCTACAGAAATCTTCGGATTGGTTTATAAAGTTAATCGAAGTGTGCCAAGTTATCGTTGATCTTTACGTATTCACAAATATGTTCACAAACAATAGTTCCAACTCACAGATTCCGCCACTAAAGAATACTTGAGACAAAATTAAATTAAGGTCGTAACTACCATAAAATTTCGAGATTTATTTCTACTTTAGTTTGATAAATTATATCCGAATTGAAAGCGTAATAAAATTACACTTCTATAACAATTCAACCTCTCGCCAACGATTTATCTAGAACATTCTAAGGAAGTCAAAGCAAATTTGCCATTGAGACATTACGCAAAACCAACTGTCCCGCGCACAGATCTTTCTTTTGCCAGACTTTGAAATGTCTCTTATCTCGCGAAGTACCCAGATATATTCTTTGTCGTCCCGGAACGTGTTTCTCTGTCCGCCGCGATATTTCCTCTAAGGGTATAGTCTCAGTGGGAGATGAAAGAGGGAGCAGTTCTCTATATTTCTTTAATTTTTGAATATTATAATAACGTATTAATTAATCATAATTGACAGGTCACACTACCAGTATCGTATTCTATATTGTAAATCGGGTCTGATAGTTTAAAATTACAGGTTTTTATTTACCTTTTATTTCTATTTGACGTTTCGGCACGGGTTACACCAGCCGAGGTCATGGGTTGAATAAAAAGAGGGGGGCCAAAGGGCAAAGGAGGTCAAAGAGAAAAAGAGTCGAGGATTTTAGAAGTAAGGAAAGGGTTGCGACATACTACACTAACAATGTCCGCGGAAGTATTCGACGGTAAATCGCATGTTTAAATTTGTCAATCACTGGATTCCACGTCGATGACACTTTATGTCCATTTCCTTGATTGAAATTTTAATATTTATTAATATTAATTGCTTCACGTACAATCTTGGGATAATTAATAGTGTGATGTTCAGTGGAAAAGATTTTTGAAGTGCAGAGTTCTTTCTACTCAGTGATTAATTCCAGCGTAGAGAAAGTGTTTTAATTTGTTTTTTTTATAGTTAGTAAGTGAAACTGCCTCTCAATTAGTATTATAAATTTACTGTTATTAGTAAACAGATATTAGTATGTGAATATTCAATATACAAAAAAAAGATTCTAACAATTTAATATCTAACTATGAATTATTAATTTGGAAATAGATATTCTAAATATTACACGTATTAAGGTAGCCCTTGATACGTGTAGTGGAATACAATTTCGTACTCGCTCCCGCTCGTTCTTCCGCGGTCACTGAGACCACCGACGGAAATAAATCCAGCTGGTAGCACGTACATGGATGTTTTAAAGATTAATAGACCACCCAGAACGATGGATTGACTCTTTTGAAATATTACAAAGTTTTATTAAAATAAAATTAATGAGAGACTAATTTATCACTAAGCGTGTACCTAATGCTTAATCCTTCGAAAGACCAATGGCATTACAATGTACAAAATAACTTTTTGTCATTAATAATGCACTCGAATGCATTTTTATGAAAATTTTAATTTAAATAAATACACCAATGAACGTAGTAAATTAAGTATATTAAGTAACAAAAAGGTACTTAATGCGATATTTATCTATCTAAAATGGGTACTACTCGTACATGTGTACATGTTAGCTCTAGAGTTAACATGTCACATGTTTTCCTAGGATAGGAATACAACAAAATATCCATTAGCAAACCCATATATAATATCACTTGCCACATATACGATGAGACCCCACTAGAAAGAAGAGGATCTCAAGTATCACTCCCTTCAATTATGTATACAGTAACTTTATACTCAGTCAGCTTACGAGATGGTTTTTATTTTTATAGACTAGTGGGCGGACGAGCAAGCGGTCCCACGTGATGGTAAGTGTAACCTGTCCCATGGACACCTGCAAGACCAGGGGGTATGCGGGCGCGTCGCCGATCTTGCAGAATCTTATTCACAGCTCTCTTGAAGAACTCCATATCGTAACTTAATGGAAAGTCCTCTTGAGGATGTTCGTTCCACAGCCTACGGGTTCGCGGTATAAAATGATTTTTGGACCGAACAGTGCGCGAGTATTGTTAAATATATCTTCCTACTCACCTTGCAGTTAAATTCAAAATTCTACTACATACATCTACGAGGAGAGGTCCAAAAGTTTCCCGCCTAGCAAAGAATAAAGGTCACTCAAGTTCATGGAACTATTTTTATTTTAAAATATAGTCTCCGTCTATGTGAACATACTTTTCGGATCGTTTAATTAACATTTCTATCCCAGTATAATAATGCTCAGAAATTTTGTCTTCAAAATGGGCGAAAACCGAAAATCATCATCATCAGTTTAAAATCTTCTACGCCTTGAGTTTTGAGAACAAATAGTATTCACTGGGAGCAAAGTCAGGACTATAGGGTGAAACAGCACTTTGAAACAGCAACTATCGCAACTACGGCGGACGTTGTACACGGGCAATTTTTTTTGGAAGAATGTTAAGCTCCTTCCTCTAGAAAGGTGTTAGTTAATCTTGACTATTTTTCTTATCACAAACAAATTAATAAATAAAAAATACATATAGAACTCTCCTAAAGCCTGCCAGCACCCAGTGCCGGCTATACCTATGGTACAGGGTGTGCGGCGCACACGGGCACAGGATCTTATGGGGCGCCGAGCGCCGCTCGCGATATTTTGCATGTACGCGATATTTAAATGTACATATTTTACACTCACTAAAATTACGAATGTAAACTCTGTTGTGTGTGTGTCTGCGAAATTTTATCCATACCTACTTTGTTCTGTGATTTACATTTAATTTTTAAATTAAATATTTTTGAATAAACGACAAAGTTGTGCTTTTTTATTCTTGTAAAAAATACCTCCCTTCCTAAAAAATACTTTTTACTCTCGAGTCTAGCCCCGGGTCCACGGGCGCCGTACCGCAAGTGAAGTAAACGGGCTATTGCTTCCCAACATCATTTATAATAATTGCAGCATTTACACCCGAATTTACGATCACTGGTGAAAATATAACTGTAAGTATTCCATTTTGATCGCGCGCCTACTAGAGGGCGCCAAGGTATTGATTGCACCCGGGCGCTACATCGGCTAGAGCCGGCGCCGCCACCACCATGATCTTCACGACTGGATAAGAAGCTCATTCATACGCTTCATAAGAGGTGTTGCGAATTGTTTTAAATGCCTTGCTTTTTATTTATCTAGTTTCTATGTAATACACGTATTTCAGGGAATAATGAATACGTACACTTAATAATAATTTGTGAGTAATAAACTTTTCGTACAGCTCAAACATGTTTGTTGCAAATTATAAGGATAGCAATATTTTTTTGGTGTTTTTTCACTTTTTACTTTTAACATCACTCTAAATTGAGTATATTTTTGCTATAGAACGGAGGTGGTATATGCATTTGGAGTAAGATAATTTATGTATATAAGTTTGTGTTACCTCTTTTCTCTGATTATTTTAGAGGTAATGTTGCCTATTTCTTTGGTTATCCGTGAGCATATAATACGTATAAACTTCCTGGCAGAATATTAGTACAGTGGATTATCTGCAGCGTTTACTGAACCAGTTCCATTTTGTTGCTGTGACACACAATAGACTTAGATAGGTATATATTTATATAATACGTACTATGTACATAATTGTGGTGTTGTGACAACGAATAAATATACTTTCATTCTTTCTTTTTTTCCAAGTGTGATAATATTATCGCCTTATTTTTATTTTTTTTATACTAACAGCCTTTTAAAAGCATTATCTGTCATTGAATAACGATGTTAATTTTGCATTTTGTAGCATATACTATTAGCTAGATGTCTACTTTCCCGGGATAGTGTGATACTACTTTAATCTGTTACGTGTCGTTGAATAATGACCCGGAGATTTGCCTGTCTGCTTTAAATTACTAAGCTTGAGCTGAGATAGCTCAATAATGGACAATTTGAAAGGCGAAATACCGTCTATGTGCTCTAATCTATATTCTTAGTATCTGTACCTGATCTCAAGGATATTATGTATGTATGTATGGGTGGATTTCTATGTATGTATGTATGGGTGGATTTCTATGTATGTATGTATGGGTGGATTTCTATGTATGTATGTATGAAGCAGTAAGATTCAGATCTCTATAAGATTGTAACGTTCAGAATTGTTCTTCAATCACTCATTCTATTCGTGTCTTTCATGTTATTTCTTTCAATATCACCGACAAATGTCGGATTTATTGTTATTTTTATTATATTTATTATTATTATTATTTTAGTATTTTCTATTATAATATGTACATAATTACAACCATAACACAATATTCACATTTACTTATATCTACACAAAATTAATAACTACATAATATTTAAATTACATGTTTATAAATACAACAAAACCAATGCAAATTTATAAATCTCACAGGAATTTCCACGGAATAATAAAATATATAAAATTAATACATAGAATCATACTTTTAATCTATACATATAATAAAAATGTAACTGATCGCTGTCTGTACATGGAAGATATCTGAGAAAAATATTATTGGGGGCCATTATCAACGCAATAGAACCCAAAACAATGATTGTTAGAATTTTTGTCTGTCTAACTGTGCGTTTGTGTGCGCTAATCTTAGAAACGGCTTAGCCGATTTGGGTGCGGTTTTCACTAATGTATTGTGGTAAGCGTCACTTAAAATTTAGTGTTTGTTTTATTTCAATCAGTTCATATAAAAAAAAGTTATATCAATTTAAAGAATCACGTCGAACATTTGTTCGGTAAAAATGCTATAAAATAACTGTTCAGTTGAATTCGCTGAAACTTTAGAAATTCTGGGGAAACCCAAAAACTGAAGCCCGCGCGACGGAAGTCGCGGGCAGCAGCTATAAAAAATAATGTGTGTGATCGTTTTTGAAAATACCAAATACCCCTAAGAAGGTAAAGACGGTGTTTATAAACTAAAGTCCACGCGGACGAATTCGCGGGCAACAGCTAGTAAATAATAAATACAACCGTGAGGAGCGGCTCCTCTGTACGATTGGTAGCTTTATTATTATGACTTATGTGTTGAGTGAATTGTATTCATTATTTAAAATAACAAACCAGCAATTTATATGTATAGTTTAAGAATTCATTTTATATACGAATGTACAGGACCTGCACAAACCTTGTAGGCGATATAAACATAGATCGGAGTAGGTAGATTGAATTAGAATCAATGATCTCAAACGTATATGCTAATATGGATATACCTCCGGGATTCCGGAATTTTAAAATTATCAACTCTTTTTACGGAATTTCAAAATTATTACGTGGAGCTGGGTGTAACGTGAGAAACGAATCAATATGAGCAAGATGTTTTTTTCTTAACACTTTCCACACCATGCGCAGGTGACCGGCATTCTAAGTAAAAAAAAAACTGTGGTGTTACTAAACCACTACTTTACTAAATCACTACTTTAATAATAATTAATTCAATCCCATAAATACCGGAACTTTCAGGAAAAAGAGCATGTCCATGTTGTGTATGACATGGTGCAAGTACGAAAAATCAATCTACCTACTCCGGATCTCTGGATATAAATGTACGAATATTTTTTCTTTGGCATCTTTAAATAAAAATAAAAGAAACTGATATACAGCGCCGATTCACAGGGCCTTGCGTAATTATGTTACACATATCATTAACATTAATTAAGTATTCTGTAGGACCAATAATGGATTCTTGTGACGTTCCTTGATTGTTCATCTTGAGTATTTTTTTTTTTTGATGAAATGATTTAAACGTTACTTTTGACGATGGCAAGCGAACGATTTTTGCAGCGGTGCCGCACTCAGCGCTTAAAACAAGGAACTTTTAGACAGTACCCCCGGGTAAAGTTTTAGGTCATCCTCCTTACAGTCCCGACTTCACACCATAGCGTGGACTTTTTTTATTTACCAAAATTAAATCTCAACTAAAAAGGAAGCAGTTTTTTTCGCCGGAAGACGCGCTGGCTAAGTTCGAAGAGGCTGTGAAAGAGGTATCTGGGGAAGAGTGGAAAAAATGTTTTCAAAATCAATTTAGACGCATGAAACTTTGTATAGATAAAGTGGAATGCACATTGAAAAAAAAAAACAGAACCCCAGAACATTATTTTTCTTTTTCGCCAAACATTCTTGAGTTCCCCACGTATGTATCCGTGTCCAACTTAAATATTTCATGTATTTATTCATACACGAGTACCTACACAATTGTAATATTTATGTCTGAAGTGAGATACATTCCGGGAAATCGGATCACACTAATCCCACAACCCTAGAAAGTTTTATTATACAGTCGGCAACGCGCTAATGTACTCAAAACCATTCGATTCTAGGCCTTATTTATTTAAACATAACAGATGGTATATAGTTTCTAAAAACCAATGCGTAAATTATTTATCTAAGCGTAACTTGCGTAACGATTTATCTAGGAATTCCACAGCATTCCTGGTCAGGACCCGCTCATTTGAAAAAATACATCTATATCACTACCGCCTCGCTAACGTTTTATTAATATAACGTATAGCACGTGACACTGGTGCATTACGTTGGAGGTTGGCACGAGATGAAACCTCCTACAGTAAGTGAGTTATTGCTAGTGTATTGTACCGATGGGTATACGTTGACCTGTTGCTGACTGTACATTATTTTATGAAAAAACATGTAATTCTAAAGGGGTTTTTCGTCTACTAGGTATAAAATAATACTAAGACACGTGTACGGACGCTAAAAGGTGTAAGCTGAAGTAAGCTTGGAATAAGCCCAAATGTTCAAAGGATTTTTATAGCGTTAAAAGCCTCTGTTGTTGTAAGGAGGTTTTATCGTAATCTGTAACAGTGATTAATCTAAATTAAAAAGTTAACCTGAAGCCATTCATTGTTACAAGCGACATATAAACTGGCTTAGAGGAAATATTTCCGAAGTTTGGACTTTTTAAGGAAAAGAACAAAAAAACGGTAAAAACTTAAACTAAAGTTTACCGTTTGACAATTTAAATCACGTTGCGTGTCTTTCTGTGCTAATAAAAAAGGATGCATCATATTTCTGCATTATCGTTTGAACTGTGATTGCAAAGCCCAGACTTGTACAATGGGATATAAGCTGATAGCACTATCTATTATTTTGATTGGTCAAGTCAGTAAAATTCGCAGCCCTTAACGGTTGGGAATTTAAGAACGCCGCGAGCGGTTCCAGCAGTGAAAAGTCACTGATCTTGTGATTGGCTGCCTGCTTTACTGCAATGAAAATCTAGTTTAGATGCCATACAATTCGTTTTCTCCGTCGTCGTCTTGGATTGAGGTCATGTGGATTTTAAAATCCGACTAAATTGGGGTAGCTTTTTATAAAACGAGCTCGACGAGAGATACGAGACCGCGCCTGGTTTCCTCCGCCTCGAATGACAAATTTAGCGTCGTTCCGTCGTAATATAATGATGAAGAGTAGGTGAACTCGGCGTTGTTTTCTAAATAAAAATCTTTTTATAGTTATTTTGTAAAAAGTAGTCGAACAAGTTTACAAAACTGCGTCGGAGTTTTTTGAAACTTCTTCGGATCGAAGCTGCACAGCAGCTTCCCAAAGATCTAAGCAGCTGCTGTGGAATTTGAATGCAGTTGGCACTAAACTGCCACATATAAACTAACTGCAATAAATTTTCTTACCCAGCTAGAGTGAATTCAGTGTGTAGTTCTTATACAATGTTAACATAGAGAGTGCTATAAGTATAAATGCGAATGCGAAGTAAATGCAAAATATGCGAAGTAAAAGTAAGCAAAATATCGCAAAGTAAACTTCTGGTTTTGTGAAATATTTATTAATGCGATAAAGCCATAACCTGACTAATTTTATACCTGAATGTGCATTCGAGACAATTAAGCGCTTATATAAAGTTTCCATACTACTTCTCATTTATAATGTGGCTACGTTTTGCTTCTTCCCCTTACAATAATGACGTCACTCTCCGCTACACGTCTGTGGGTAAATTTAACGTAAAAATAAGCGTATTTCTCAAATGCGTTTCGGTACCCTTATCTCTGGTAATGACACGCCTAATGTTTGATACTTACATTATTTACATGAATATATATCGCTGCGAAAGTCAGAGCCGTAAATTCTAACAAGTTAATAATAAGGGACTGAATTAAATCATATTGTGTAGCTTGATAACTGCAATACTAGGGCCGCTAGGGTGTGCTGCCGACTTTGTAAGATATTATTTACAGACTCTCTATGAATTCGGACAGTTGTTCTTAGAGCATATTTTCCGAAACACTGCTGTACTCGGCCGTGTCGTGTGTGGCTTTAGAATATCACCCCATCTCTTTTCGTTGGTGTCATAAAAGGCGACTAAGCGATAACACAGCCGTTACCACAAGCCCTGAGGAACTGTACCACCTCTAAAAGAGTGAACTCATCAACTCGCTTGACCAGCGTGTCTTTTTGAGGCCATACATCACTCATGTACAAGATAATGTACATACGGAGGCTCTTGTTCAGCGATGGATGATGAGGGCCGGGTTACTGCCGTACTAAAATCTATCACTATTCTGAAAATAAAATATCTAAATACGCAGATAATACAGTTTATTTATTTCTGTCCAAGCATTTCACATAATTCTTTTTCTCGGAAAGAAATTAATATAAACTGTTTCTCGGTAAACAGACAAGATAATGTCCATTTTACTTTTGTATCATTGGTTGCTACCGGACTTGTTTGTGAACTTCCTAGAAATAAAGATTATTTGAAATATTTTTTTATTCATTTAAAATGTACACTCACTCCTCTTCGTTTTTCATATCATGAAGGCGGGTTACGTTTAGTGGTGTTTGTGCTCGTACACGTACATTGTTTGAGGGTGTGTAGACTTGAGAACGTCCATTTGGGATCCCGACGCTGCGGCGCACACTAAAACAATGTACATGTACGAGCACAACCACCACTAAGCGTAACCCGCCTTCATGATATGAAAAACGAAGAGGAGTGAGTGTACATTTTAAATGAATAAAAAAATATTTCTAATAATCTTTATTTCTGAAAGAAACCTTACAAACGGATTTCCTCGTCTCAATTAGCAAAGTAATAAAGGAACCTTTGGCAATGAAATGCTTTAATAACGTCCCTGATAACTGCTTCCAACCGCCTCTCACCAGATTACTGATCCGGTATTTACCGGTTTCGGCTTGTATACTACGGGTAATGTGCCTATTTCGCTCTCTCTGTGTAAGAATAAAAGAGACAGCAATAGTACTTCAAGGAGCATTTCAACGGAGAGATAGGTATTAATATTAATTGACCCATATGATATAGAGTCTGCTTCTGATTGCGTTCCAATATTTTATTTATAGGAATGATAATAGACATCTAATACCTAAGCTTTGTTTTCGATTTCGTAGCTGTGGCTGCCCAACAGATGGCGCTTACCCTATTTTAACCTGTTTTTGCAACCTGAGTGTGCAATATCCGTATAAACCAGTGCTGGTTTATGAATCCCAAGTGAATTAGAATATTTTTGTAACAATTGTACAATTATACAATTGTAGTGAATTGTTTATAACAATTTTGTAGGGGGAGAGTGAACGGTGCATTCCCACAGCCGCTGCTCGCACTCGACTAACACACTTTTACCTCTTTATTATATTAGTATAGATTGCATTAGTATATTAGTACTTTAGCCCTCTCACAGCCGCTGAGCGCCCTCGACTGGCCACGTTACCCCTCTCTCACAGAAGACTACCTTGAAATGTACTGCATTTCCTACTTTATCGTATTTCCCCAATGCACGTACGTGTTTCAGTAGTGAGTGAGATATACCACAGCCCATTTCCATCCCATCCTATCCTATCCCTCTCCATTTTCTCAACCCTTTCGCGCAATCCATTCCTTAATCTGCCAACGTTTGTCATTCTGGACTGATGTTGGCATATATCGCTTTTTTTATGTACAACATTATCCGCTTACCACCAGATGGACTGTATGGTCGACCGCCGCCTTTTTTCTATAAAAAAATGAAGTAAACTAAGTAATTAAAATCAACAAATAAGCAAATGACGATAACCATTAGGATTATGTAATGTTGTTGAGTTCCATAAGATAAAATCTTATATAGAGGAATAAGCTAAAATTTACTGCTAAGATTAAAGTAAAATGTACTAAATTTTCAGTCTAGGTTAAAAATTCCTACATATGGAATACATTATACTAGTACAAATTTGGTCATTGTGGCAAGGAAATAAAATTGTCTAATTACAAAACGTTTGTAATCTACTTCCAAGAAACTGAAGATTCCATTACTTAAATCGCTTTTCCAAATGGCAAAGACTGAACAATTTGAAATTAATTTCGCCTGATTGTTCGGACGCGTCTTAAAACAAAAGATACTTGATTTCTGTATTGTAGCGTAATTTTGCCTATACAAATGTTTCTCTTCGACAACTTCGAGGCCAAAACGTTGTGTTTGTTCGTATGTTATTTAAATGAGATACTCTGATATATTGTTGTGTTTGTAAACAGTTTGTTTGAACCTGAAACTAGTTGAAACATGGAAATTATTCAGTAAGTTAATGTTGTCTTTGTATCGTATTTTTTAGTATAAAAAAGTTTATGCGTAACTAAAACTTATACTAAAAAAAGTTTATTTTTTAGTATAAGTACATCGCTAAATAAAATCACTTCAACTGTCTGAACAACATCCTTCGAAGATTATTAAATACACTTTGTTACCACTCAAATACTTTCACATATGTTTTATGCATGTGTTAACTCTTTGCATGAGGGCCATTGAAAGAGCGATTTTGAAGATTTGAATCTTATTTGAGGAACAGATATAAGGACACACAGACTTCTGGATAGCATAAACTCGGAGAAATGATTATTTGAGTTTGTTGCTTAATGTGGTCTGGTCTTTCATTGATTAAATAATTTAATGTATGATGTGGTGTTGTAAAAATAAGCGCTGAGCGCTTGACGCTTCAGCGCTGCGAGAGCGCTCATGAACGTTTGAGACTAGAAGTTAAAAGCTCGTAAGATCATCAAATATAAAAATAGAAATATAATTTTGTTTCTTTATATTTGATATTTTTTATCCTAAAAATTTGAGGTTTAAAGCTCGATTCTGAAACGGATATGGTTAATGTTTCTAAGAGCTTACTAATTAGTGTTCGAGCACTCAGCGCAAATTTTTACAACACTAGTCTGGTCTTTATGATGTTTATCTTTTATACGTATACATACGTACATAGGAGACGAGTAATATACGAGGTAACAGTAGTTCTCTTTTCTATCTACTATATTTGTTTCATTTAATTACTTGCCTGTCTACTTCCTGTCCTGCATAGCCCAAAGGTTGACTAGTAGAATGCTGCAAGGCATTAAGTTCACCTTTTGTAATAATTCACAAAAAAGAGTAAATAAATAATAATAGGCAATGAGTAAGTAAATAATAATAATACTGGTCGTCACCGCTTTGGAAGACTTCTGGTGTTATTTTTCATCCGAATGCCACAATATTCTGTAGAGATTTCAATCGTGTTCCATATGAGTAGTGGATGGGATACGCGCATTTGTCGTTGAAACCGGAAAGTTAAAATTGCTGTCATTGCACCGGTCAGTTACGAAAGTAGCTACTGTCTCGCTCTCGTGAGGTTATTATCGTGAAAAATCTAATTAAAATAAGAATCTGGCTTATTTTTCCATATTTTTGTATTTTTCTATGGTACTGTTTTGCTTTGGTAGTGTCTTATTCTATCGGATTCTTCGCCATTATAATTAGTGTAGTGTTAATTGTATCTTTCCATAAATTATTTATGTGGTAGCGAATAAATCAAAATATCAAAAAAACAAACCCAAAAGAGTTTAATGACATTTTAATGTATAACCTTATAACAAGTATTTTGTAGCAATAAATAAATTAAAATATTAATTTATGAGATTGAAAATAATTAGTTGTATTCTTTAAGAAGGTCTAAAAGAAGATAGTGTGTAATGACGTTCCTTGGCAGAGTCCTATATCCAGACCCTTGAACAACTTTTTCAATTCATTCCTGGAGTCATAAATTCACTCCATATTAATTTAATCCATGTGACAATTGTTATCTATTCAAAATACACCATAAATGTGCACGTGAAAGCTTCAGTAATGTCACTTTCAATGTCCCCACAGTATGTGACTAAATGTTAGAGATTGCATAGCTCGCTACACGTACTAAATGGACTCGGTCCGGACGTGTCAAAGGTAATGGAGATAGTGCCTTTTAAAACCTGAAGCTTTTCAAACGGTACACGGGAAAGGATGGCAAATGGTGACTAGCCATTAATGTCGAATTTCCTGAAAATGGCTTCTTTTCAGGTGACGTTTGAACGTATAATGTATTTTCATTTCAATGACTAACTCACATGATCAAAACATGTTTATTGTTTACTATTGTTTTCCCGCGGCTTCTCTCGTTTGTAATCCGTTTTCCAAATTAGTTATTTTCGTTCATTCGCTAAATTCTCTGTTCGCTCTAAAGAATATTTTGCGCGCGTAGTTAAAAATAATAATAATGTTTTAATAATTAATCAGAACTTTTAGCGTCTCACCTACATGTTGCGCTGGACGGGTCAACAAACCCCTGAAAATCCTACAAATACCGATACCTAGCCAAACTAGATATGGTTATAATAACATACCTACATGCAGCTTCTGTATTTTTCTCGACATGAAGACTATCCCGTAAAGCCGTTTCATATTATTTTCAGAATTATAAACAACAATAGCAGTAAACGCAGTTTTTCTTATTTTGTATTTTTCTTAATATAGTGAATGAAGTACAGCCTTCATACAGTCTATATAGGTTGCCACACACATAATCACCTTCATAATTTTTACCCTTTGACACGCTTCACATCGCACTGCTATTTTCATAGAAAAACAACCACCATTGTTCATCACTATAGTGTGTTGTAAAAAAACCTTTTTCGTAGCTGCCGTAGTCAAAACAATCGTTACGATAACAACGGGCTACGAGCCTCTACGAACGTGCTACGAGTCTGTATTTTTCCACGTACGCATTCGTATAGTGAGCTGAATTATTTATATGGGGTGTAATAAACACAAAAGGCATAATGCTAGCAGTAGGTGACCTAATCGATTAGAATAAATAAATAATTAGTTCGCATCAGAGAACGGGTTATGATTCGTTTAATGAACTTTGTTTGCAATTACGTAATCAAAAATAACAATTGTTAGTGTGTTTATAACAAGAAATATAAGTAAATCTTGTGTTAATAAATACAAGTAAGTAATAGATATGCCTATGTTTTAAGTAAGTAATTTATAAACTAAAACATATTGAAGTTTATTCAATATGTTTTAGTTTATAAATTGTAAGAAACAGGAGCTTATTCGTCAATAAACTGTGCTCGCTGGGCGAATGTTTATCATATTGATATAAACATGTACGTACCTTTCGAAATAAATGAATAAAGTAATTACAGTACAGTTTAAGGGCATACACACTACAATATCTGCTTGTGGTATGTTCTGGCTACTCAACTATCAATGACTCATCCACACAGTATTGTTTCATACATTTACAAATCTGCACTTTTATCGTATAGATCGAGCGCGTGTGTGCGTTAAGAGCATTTCATTATTTATTTAATGCAGTTACTGTACTGTTTTCTGTACGTTTACTGTACGCGCCGGGGGTTAAAGTTGAAGGTCTTCTCGAATTTCCATTTATTAAATGGAAAATTTAAATCTAATTGGGCAGTGTACTACATTGTAGGGTATGTGTACTGAACATAATATTTCTGTAATTTTAAATCCCCAGCACAAAATGTTGATTTTAAATTATATCGAGCGATGTCAACCCATAATGACCACGCTGCAAAACATAGGCCCCCAGTTAATAATCACGAGTTTACACATGCCCTGAAACTTTTCTCACAATGCTTTCCCTTCATCGCTAACATTGTGATAAAAATAAATAAAAAGCAAGTTTATTTATTTCTTTATACACTTTATTCTTATTTATTTATACACTCTTTATTCTTCATTAGTTTATACACTAGTGTTAAGTTAAGAAGAAAATCAGTGGTACGGACCGGGGCTCGTCACGATTTAGAAATATTTGCAAAGAATGTCAAGAAAGTTTGTCATCACTAGTTTGTTATCACTGCTTGGATATTCATTGTTTTTTTTATAGACTAGTGGGCGGAAGAACAAGCGGTCCCACGTGATGGTAAGTGTTACCGCCGCCCATGGACCCCTGCAACATCAGGGGGTATGCGGGCACGCCGCCGATCTTGCAAAATCATATTCACAGTTTTTGTAACTATTTTTATCATTTCTGTGTACAATAAATTGTACCTATACATAAATTATTATTAGGATTGTATTTAAACGAGTAGCAAAAAATATCAAATAAGCAGCAAACCATAATCAAGTAAATAATTATTGTATAAATTATTAAGAATGTCGTCACTAAGACGACGGAGTACTGCTTCGCGGGACTCATATTAATATACTTTTTTGTCACAAGAGAACGTAAACATGAAACTCACCTTCAAATTTGCTATCATCTTTTCAATGCTAATTCAGTATTCTTTTCAGTATTATATTTTCGTAGAGACCCTCGGAATTTACTTTGATATAAAAACTAAAAAAACATTTGATATAATTGCCTTTCTTAATTTTTCATTCATTTTGTAGTGCTCATCACTCCACTTGCCTACTTGATATTTCATTCACCGAGCCTTGACAAGGATTTGCACTTCACGTTTGGAAAGTTTCTAGATTAGACATTTCTGTGGCGTACATTTTGTAACATTAATTTATTAAAGTCCTAGGTTCCCGGCGAAATTAAAACTGGACATTGTTAAAGGATCCGTAAAAGTCATACGAGATTAGCGATTTTAATATTTTGATATACCTCACCCTCACCGACGAGCTCACCGACGTGACATTTTAAAAATCCGCACCTAAATGAATGTCAGAATTCACCGACGATTTGAATTCACGATCACACGAATGTGAATCGAGTATAGACACCACACTGAAACCGTCCGACCGATTTTCATGGTGTTTTATTGGTAACGATTAATAATATTTTACGCTGTGTTGCTGTATGTTTGTTGTAGTTTTAACTCGCCGAGGGCCGCTGCTATGCCAGGTGAAATTTATCATTATTTTATTATTTTCTGTTTTCTTACCGCTCCCTCCTGTTAGATAACACTTATTCGCAGCATACAGAACATGTAAGAGAAAGATCTCATCGCGTTGAAATTGTACAGTGCACGAGATGAAATACAAACAGCGGTAGAGTGGTCAGACAAAAACAGAACTGTACAGTTTCTTGAATGTTTTGTCGAAATGTGAACGGTTGTGTAATTGATCATAATTAGCTGATCAATGGTACGAAGTACATCCGTCACCAGCCCTTTTATTACCCACTGTCGGCCATGGGCCTTCTCGTATACATTGCCTTGTGCATGTGGGATGTTGTTGTCAAAACGCCGCTGGCCAAGGTTGGCGAGTCCACTTTTATAGAGGTGATGAAGTTCCACTGGGTTTGTGATCCCTAAGTCTTGTTTTACGACACCCACGAGAAATAATTCGGTGGTGATTTTTTAATGTCGGCCGTCACCACACAGCACATTATAACCAACTTATTATAACTTAAACGTACTTACTCGCAAATGTAACATAAATATATACATATAATACTAGCGACCCGCCCTCGCTTCGCTTCGGATAAACAAGTTTTTTTTTTTTCAATTATTTTTTTCAAATTTCAAAATAATATATAGCCTATATTAGACACGGATAATGTAGCTTCCTATTTGTGAAAGAATTTTTGAAATCGTTTCAGTAGTTCCAGAGATTACCCCCAACATACTCACAAACAAACACACAATGTTACATCTTTATTATATTAGCATAGATGTAATGTAGGGGTCACCGTGTAATGTAAATAGTAGTATTGAAACTATTTATAGTTGAAAACACCATTTATTACATTTTATACAGATTCCAATCTACATTTAGTTTTAAATGAATTCCTTTTAAAACAAACATGAAGGAATTTACTTAACACTTATTTCGTACTTACTTATCTTTGGAATGTGTCTAAACTAAATGTAATTCTTTGGGTACTAGCTATTGAAGCACAGGTATTGCATTTATTAATAATCATTGAAGTACAAAATATGTCAGCAAATTACGAGTTACTGACCGTGTGACGTGTGACCGTGTGACACGTTACAGACCGTGTGACGGAATAATGACCCTTGTATCCATACGATTTTTTGTGCCACGCTTTAATAACAACAAAGGAACATAAATAAATATAAAGGGCATAATAAAAGTATCTCCTAAGAGATATAAGGCGTTGTATCAGCGGATGAGAATGAGAGAAACCATCTAATATACGAAGATCCCTCAGTTTCCAAACAATGATTCGTATTTCGACCATTTTTACTTACAAAGGGATATGAAGAGGGGTCTAGGTAAACTGGTCGGTAGATTTCTAGTTGCCATGGGAAATTAGACCAGACAATTACTTTAGCCGAAGATGTATATATGTTTTATATAAAACTGTATATAACAATAGAATCGAGCTAAACATTCGCGGAAATTCTAGAGGATTTCGTTCGCTAGAAATGTTTATTACACAATTGAAATTGAATTCCGCACTAAACTATTTATAAAATCACTAGTTATCAGTTACTATAATGTTTAAATTTATCAGTTACTAATTTATTGACATTGTAACTGATTTTCAATAAATGAAAAATCAATGTGGACCATTACTCGGTATATATTTTTACGCCATTTTTTTTTTTATTTAACTTCACTTTTTTATATTGCCTACTTTGTGGCCGTAAACCTAAAAGGTTTATATAGGCACTGCACATTCATAATTACTAAAATATAAATTGCTGGTTTGTTATTGGAACTTATTTCTATACCTATAGAACTTATTTCTACGTAATTCAAAATAATTCATAACAGAAATTGAAATTGTATTGTAAAAAAAATTAAAACTAAAATAGGGGATGGGATGATATTCTAAAACCGGCTCGCTCACACCACATGGTATATTTACAATGGTAATGTTTAAATTGATCTTACTCGTAGCCATCGATATGAGAATGTCCCTAGGCTTTGTGTCAGTTTAGTATATTTACAATAAATCCATTCTGTTTCAGATTATGAAGGCCTGTGTGGAGCGCAGCCTCCTTCAGGAGCTATGTGGAGTATTGGCGTGTTCTTTTTCGCACAGATAGTCGTGTGCCAATTCGCTACAGGTATGTATACGAGATATTTTTAATTTTTTTTTATAGAAAGACGAACACAATCCACCAGGTGGTAAGAGGATGCTGTCGCTTATGGACATCCGCGATACATGTCAACATCAGTCCAGAATGACAAATGTTCTCACGCCCTTTGGAAAGGGAAATGTTCGAGAAATAGAAATGTATCATAGATACATTTGGATAAATGATAGAATATTTTTCGGTGGTATACTAGGCGAACGACCCAATGGTGTCACGTGATGGTAAGTGTTACCACCGTCCAAGTACACTTGCAACACCAGGAGGTATGCGCAGCCGACCTTGCAATATCCTATTTACAGCTTTCTTGAAGAAAACCATATATCGTAGCGTAATAGAAATACCTCTTGAGGCAGTTTGTTCCACAGCCTAGGGGTTCGCGGAATATAATGATTTTTGGAGCGACCAGTACGCGACAACTCCGTATCGAGGCAATGCGGATGGACCGCACTTCTGTCACGGGAGGTGCGGTTGTAGAAACCTGAGGTAGGAATTCAACAATGTTCAACAATTATTCCCCATTGTACAGACGGTAGAACACGCAGAGAGACGCAACGTCTCTCAGAACGCTGTGGAATTGTAGACCGTGCGTGGGATCGCCAACAATTCGACAAACTTGGCCAGTCGAATGCGCCAGTGGCTGTGGGAATGCAGCATGCACCCCCTTTCTCCCAAACACTATTTTCAAAGCGGCTGACGTCTATCTTTGATCTGTTATGATTTAGATTAAATTTGTGACTAGGTTAATCAATTACGTAAAATATAAATGCGTAGGTTTATAAATACATATCTCTTGACCATTTCTTGGACACCGGGATATTATCAAGCACTCACTATGTGATATACTTACTGTTTTAGCAAAATTTTTCGTCATATAAACCCAGGCTTCCAAAACATTTCAATTGGTAACCAAACAAACATCAAAAAACGTTCACAGAGCTGTTAGTGCAATAACGCAGAGAATTGATGGATGTCCAAATTAAACAAGGACTGGGAAGCAAAAACAAACAATTTTGAAAGCGACAATGACTGCTTATTCGTCAGATGGATATATTTACAATTAAATCAGTATAAAATTCGAGATTTTCGCATTTCCCCCGTAAATTTATTTAAACGGGTCTCAACGCGTTTGTTTACGTTATTTATTTTACTCGATGGTTTGGTTAGGTTGCACCAACCATAGTCACAAGCTGCCTGAAGAGGCGGGTAGTCCGGTCTTCATAGTAATTCATAGTCATTCATAGAAGAGGCATTTGGTCTTCATAGTAAAATTAATAAGGTAAACATACGCGTTAATGGATAAAAATTGAATCAGTATTGGATATTTTTTTATTTTTCTTCGTTCACACCTTAAACCAAATAAAATTGTTATTCTGACTTCAACATTATATTTTATTCACCAGGCAAACATTTTTACCGTTTAAATATAGACCATTTCCACCGCCCTCCCTGCATTGCCGTTTTTTGACGTCTGCTCGCATTCTTGCAGGCATTGCAAAAAGTCTTATTTTATTAAATGCAAAAAGTCTTAAATGTGAAGGTAATAGATCCTTCGTTTAGTGGCAAAACAGGTTTTCTGAGGACATTATGATTTTGAAAAAACTCGATTTGAAAAGTTTGGCGACCAGAGCGAGTAGGTACTTGAGAATATTTTATTCGAAGCTGTCAATCAGTTGGAATGAAAAAAATTATAATTTAAAAACTGAAGAAAACTGGAGAACGAAGAAAAATATTAAACGGTTCATCATAGCAGAAAACCAATTTTAACAGAGCTTAAAAAGCTGAATCTTTTTGTATACCTAATTAACTAATTTTTGGAAAAATAGTCGTATAATCGCATTTTGCCCCTAAAGTGACAAAATAATAACTTTTCCAAAGGTAATACCTCGTTTGTCCACAGAGAACCCATCACATTCGACAACGGAAGACCAAACAGTCACATCATTCTACGCGCTCAGTTCTGGCCCTGCACCATCACCCATCATGCTGAGGCTTGGAAACTCCACAATCGATAGCACAAAATCCTTCAAAGTTCCCCAATCTTCACAAGAAACCGTCACTTCCTCGCCTTCAATCGTACCATTAACGGTACGACCAGAAATGACCAAACCCAAATTAGATATTCTGCCACATGTGGTGTCAGTGTTAAGGAATACATATTTTGATCACGACAGAAGGTATGGACCAACGTTTGAGGATACTCCTGATGGGAATATAACAAAGATAACTGTACAACTGGGAGATGATGCTCATTTGAATTGTAGGATAAGTCTATTACAGGACAAGACGGTAATTATTTTAGATTTAATTACAGATATTAAAATAAGTGTTGTACAATCAAGTACCTAATGTGACTTACTTGGTGTACTTACTTGATCCAGTAAATGTTCCACAAGCATCAAGCATAACAATAGTGTTTTTTTTTATAGTAGAGGCGGTTGACGAGCGATCTAAATGTTGCTAAGTAGTCACTGGACATTTTTTATAGAAAGAACCTGGCAGACGAGCAGACAGTCCACCCGATGGTAACTTGATACTGTCGCTCTTGGACATCAGTGGTTCATGTCAATATCGGTTAAACGTTGACACGCTCCCGGATGCGCTGCTCACCTTTGGAAATTTGAGAATGAATTTGGAGAAAGGGTATTGAAAATGGGGAATGATAGGATAGGAAATGAGCTCTGGCATATCTCACTCACTATCAAAATACGTAAGTACTTGGGGGACTAAGACGAAGTGGGAAATGCATTACATTTTAAGGTGGTCTTATGTTCTTTTTATGGAGGCAGACAGGCAAGCGTCATGTGGGCTGACGGTAAGTGGCCACCGCCGCCTTTGGATACCTGCAACACCAGGGGGGTATGCGGGTGTGCTGTCGGCCTTGCAAAATAGTGTTCACAGCTTTCGTGAAGAACCCCATGTTACAGCATGAGGGGAAGACTATTCGCTTGGAAAATCAATGAAACAAATGTATGACGTCCAATGTACTGAATACAATTACTCTTCACGCTACGTATTCATCTTTTGAAACCAAATTTTAACTTTAATTCTAACATTTGTTGTCTAAAATCAGATATTTTTAATAGCAATTCGTTAAAATGTCAATTAAGAGGTAAAATATCTTTATGCGAAGTCACTTTATCTTTATGCAGACTTTAAGATACAACAAACAGTGACTGACAAATCTTTATGATGTAAATTTTGAGATGTAAATAATTTTGAATGGAAAAGCCTTGAAGACTTCAAAGAAATCTTCGGTTTGATATCGGTTTCAAAATCCAATTTGAAATCTCGTTCTAAATCTTCTATAGTTTACCTTTACCACTTTGACCGTTACTATGACAACGAACAACGCTTAAACATTTAACCTTCTGGCCGCCGACTCATTCAATAGGTAATTGAAGTCTTTTGAATGAGAATACATCAATATGTATTCTATTTTAATAATTGCATACACATATTTCTACATTTCTACATGATACAACCCAACAAAGTACCTCTGATATATATAAAAAAATACAAAAAAATTGGAGCAATCTATGAACAATAAGAAAGAATTGTATTGTCTGTGGTTTGGCAAGCTTGGAGTGCTTGCCACCCTATGGCCATAGACTAGAGAAGATAGACTTGTCAGGTGACTTCTGTAAGTACCAGATCTATTCTAATATTAATATAGTTATTTGTTTGGTTGTTGAGTCTTTTAATACACACCACATATTAAACAATACATGGCGCAGTCGAATTAAGAACTACGTGGCTAAAAATTAAGTTAGGCACAGTTATTTCGTTGGAAAAAGTTTTTTCACAACTACCCGTCGGCGTGGTCGATGAGCCGGCAGAAAACAAATTTAAACCTGAGTTGAACATGTCTTTGGGAGTAGAATATCGTTTACCAGCACCAATAAGATTGGATTCGATAGAAGATTTGTTGCCCCCAATGGCAAAGATTTAAGCAATCGTTTAAAATTTTTATCACGGCCGCAGGGTATGAACAGTTAACAAGTACAAGAAAGGCGGCAATTTTGTTAAATAGTGTTGGTGATCAGGCTCAAGAATTATATTTGAACATTTTAAAAAAGAGCGATTCTCCAAAATATGAAGAGGTTATCGAAGTCTTCGATGATTATTTCGCGCCCAAGCAAAATGAGGTTATTAATAGTTACAATTTTAACAAGAAAGTACAAGGGGACGGAGAGACTTTTGATTCGTTTTATTCGGAATTAAGAAAATTAATAAAAAGTTGCAATTATGACACATTGGAAGACAGAATATTGCGTGACAGAATAGTCATCGGTGTACGCAGCAAGCCATTGCAAGAAAAATTGCTTTCCATGAGAAACCTTACACTAGACCAAGCTGTGGATGTCTGTAGATCAATGGAGCTAGCAAAAGAGCATTCCAAACACATTGCAAAGGAGTCGGTTGAAGTAAACGTTTTACAAAGTCAAAATAATAAGAAAATGTCACAACAAAAGAACGATAAAGCTAAGTATAATGTGAATAACAATGTTAAGAGAAAGATTAATAGTAATTACTATCAGTGTAAAAAGTGTAATACATATCACGGTCCAAAGAGTTGTCCTGCCTGTGGAAAAATTTGTAAGAAGTGTAACAAACCAAATCATTTTGCTGTGGGTTGTAAATATAAAGAATGTAAGAATAAAGTGTTTTACATAAATAAAGATCAGACTGATAGTTCTGATTTCAAATATGCTCAGAACTTATGACTAAAAATGTGTCATTCTATTAATAATAAACGTATGGTGGACTGGTCTCACAGTCTCCAAGTAGGAAATAAAATTGTTAAATTTAAATGTGACACCGGGGCTCAGGTCAATGTGTTATCTTTGGACGATCTAAAGAAAATTGTTGATGATGATAAACCTTATTGGTCTGAGACAAAAGTAATATTAGAAGTTTTTGGGGGTTCCCGTATCAGGCCAATTGGTCAAATAACATTAAAGATTAATAAAGATAATAAAACATATGATACGGAATTTATAATAATAAAAGAAAATGTATGTCCTATTTTGGGATTAACTTCATTAATGCAGTTGAAATTAATGAATAATATTAATAGTAAAAATAAAACAGACTGTAATAAGTTTCTAAAAAATAATAGAGTTAATAGTGTAAACTCAAAAAATAGTAAAGATTTAATTATTAATAAAAACTTTGAACTTTTTCATGGTGTTGGGCAATTTAAGAAGCCGCTGGAGCTACACATACAGTCTGGAGCTGAACCAGTGGTTAGACCTCCGAGGAGAGTCCCATATGCTATTAAGGAGAGATTAGCAGAAAAGTTTAAAGAATTAGTACATCACCAAATCATTGAATAGGTAGAACATCCTAAAAATTATGTAAGTAATTTGGTTATTGTCGAAAAGAAAGATGGGTCATTAAGAATCTGTCTTGATCCTAAATATCTTAATAAAGTTTTAATAAGAGAACATCATCTGATTCCAACTTTGGAAGAAATAGTACCTAAGTTATGTAATAAAAAGTGGTTCACTGTGGTGGATCTTTCCGATGGCTTTTATAATATCTGTTTAACAGAAACTGCTAGTGACCTGTGTACGTTCAACACACCATTTGGGTGTTATAAATTTAAAAGACTACCCTTCGGTCTATCTGTAGCACCAGAAATTTTTCAAAAATATAATGAAAATGCCTTCGGAGATATCCCTGGTACAGTGATTTATTGTGACGATTTATTGATATGTGCAGAAACGGAAGCAGAACATGATTTAATATTAAAAAGGGTTATTGAAAGAGCAAAATTATGTAATGTACGATTTAATAAACAAAAATTTCAGTACAAATTGCGTGAGGTACGATATATTGGACATGTCTTTTCAGAAGAGGGCATGAAAATTGACCCTGACAGAGTAAAAGCAGTAATTAATATTAAAAGTCCTACTAATAGAAAAGAATTACAAATATTTCTGGGTATGGTTAATTATTTAAGGAGATTTGTACCTAATTTAGCTAATGTTGCAAATACTTTACAACTTTTATTAAAGAAAGATGTGGATTGGTTGTGGACTGAGGTTCATGAAAAGGCTTTTAATAATATTAAAAATTGTATCAGTTCAGCACCAATTTTACAGAATTTTGACCCAAAACTTGCAATAACTATACAATGTGATGCCTCTAAAGATGGTTTAGGCTGTTGTTTATTACAAAATGACAGGCCAGTGTGTTTTGCTTCGCGTTCCTTAACGTCAGCGGAGAAAAATTTCTCTCAAATTGAAAAAGAATTATTAAGTGTGGTGTGGTCTACTAGAAAATTTCATTTTTACATATATGGTCAAAAATGTTTAATATTGAATGATCATAAACCATTAGAGAGCTTATTGAAGAAGGGTATACATGAAATTTCCTCACCCAGACTCCAACGTCTGAAATTAAAATTATTAAAATATAATGTTGAATTTAAATATCTCAGAGGAAAATTCATGTATATTGCAGATTTACTGTCTCGCTCTTATTTAAGTGAGAGCCATATAGATGACTCATATATGCATGAAGTTATCCATTGTATTGGTCTTGCACACTACTTACAATGTACTGATCAACAAAAACAAGAATTAATAACAGAAACTATTAAAGATGATGAGTTATGTCAATTAATTGATTACACAAAAAATGGTTGGCCGGAACATATAAAGCATGTTCCTGACTATTTACAATACTATTATAAATTCAGATCAGATATCACAGTTGATGAGAATTTATTATTTCTAAATGATCGTTTGATAATTCCTAAAACATTGAGATTGTCAATAATATCAAGATTACATGAAGGCCATATTGGAATGACCAAAATGAAACAACTGGCTAGAAAGCTTTATTATTGGCCGAAAATAGACTTTCATTTGGAAGAATATGTAAGAAAATGTATGATTTGTCAAACTTATCAAAATAATAATATAAAAGAACCACTGTTGAATTACGAGATACCAAAATTACCATTTTTGAAATTAGCAATAGATATTATGGATTTTAAAAGAAAAAGTTATCTTGTTATTTATGATTATTACTCTAAGTGGTTAGATGTAAAGTTTTTAAGTAGTAAAAGTGCAGGTTGTGTTATAAATGTATTGACTGAAGTTTTTAGCTATTTTGGTGTACCAAATGAAATAGTGTCTGATCATGTACCATTTGACTCAAGGGAATGTAGAAATTTTGCTTCTGAATGGGGATTTAAATTTACTTATACTAGTCCAAGGTACAGTCAATCAAATGGTATGACAGAACGAGCAGTACAGATAGCTAAGAAAATAATGTTTAAATGTGATAGTGATAAAACAGATTATAGAGTTGCATTGTTACAATACAGATCTTCACCGGTTTCTAATACACAATTTACACCAGCTCAACTTTTAATGAACAGGAACTTGAAAACAAAATATCCTGTGCATTCTCAATATTTAAAACCAAATTTAAATTATAATGTTGATAATGAATTTAGTAAAACTTTTAGAAGAAATGAAAAGAGCTATAACTTTAGAACAAAAGCAAAGAAACATTTTGCATTAGGTCAACTGGTATGGTTTAAGAAGGATGTAGAAAAAAATGTTTGGTTGCCTGGTACTATTACAAAAATTAATAATTTTAGGTCATATAACATACTTGACAGTAAGAATTGTATATATACTAGGAGTTCTTATCATATAAGACCTCAATGATTTGGTGATAGCTGCAGGTTCTGTACGTGGCTCTAGCTGTTGACCTGAACCCTTTTGAGTTCATATATATGATATACATATCTGTGTTTTGTATATAATTGTATAAAATAATTGTAAGTATAATATAATACATAGTATATGTATAGTTTAAAAAAAAAAAAAAAGGGAAAGATGTATTGTCTGTGGTTTGGCAAGCTTGGAGTGCTTGCCACCCTATGGCCATAGACTAGAGAAGATAGACTTGTCAGGTGACTTCTGTAAGTACCAGATCTATTCTAATATTAATATAGTTATTTGTTTGGTTGTTGAGTCTTTTAATACACACCACATATTAAACAATACAAGAATAATGTATTTTTTAATATATCTATGTATTAGTACCGAATGTTATTTAGTTTCGTAAAATTCTAGAAGAACTGTTAAACAGTGGAATCTGGGTTTTCAAGATCAACCCATAAGTTTTTTGGACTTATGACCTAACCATTAGTAAAATGCATTTTATTTGT
Source organism: Sesia bembeciformis (assembly GCA_943735995.1). Lineage (NCBI taxonomy): Eukaryota > Metazoa > Arthropoda > Insecta > Lepidoptera > Sesiidae > Sesia > Sesia bembeciformis. The sequence goes on from OX031040.1 coordinate 13,747,981, forward strand.
AAGTTAAATACAATAAAAAATAACGAAATGATACCAATGACGAATACTAAAAAGGAAAAGTAATTATTTAAAGTTGTCAAAAATATAGTATCAAGATGACCTTACAGTCTCAATTCTAGTTTGCAAGATAAAATTAAGGCTTTAATAAAATCTTTAAAAAATATACGCATATTTTTTAAATTTCTTATGTAAAAAAAGGTGTTAAAGTGTGATTCTTAAATGCACAGAATCTTGAAATAACATAAAAAAATAACCACATTCAATAAAATAAGAACGATACCTTTTAGGGCAATTAGGTCCCGTTGCTGACAATTATTGTCTCCTACCTCTATGACAGATGTATCCGTTATTAAGAGGGGACGACAGCAGCGTCTTGACAATACAAACGTAATTCTCCTGTTTTATCCCTGAATTCTGACAATTGTGCAATTATATTTTAATATGTTATAGATATCTACCACGAGCCTGTCACGTTTTGCTAGTTTTGATTAAATGATTGGGGCTTAAAACAGAAGTCCCCCGTGTGCAAATTTAACAGCTTTTATTTAAAAAATAAAAACATACCAAACAGAAAAACAATCAAAAAAATCTTGTCTCGATTTTCTTGAATTTTTATGGGTATTATCAGCTCGGGGTGCAACTGTCCCTTTCTCTCAAAGAAGTTGCATTGCTCGTTGCCGAGACAGCAACGAATTATTGTAATAATATCTTGTTTTGAAATCCGCTTCCGCTCATTCTCCCCTCTTAACAGTCTACCTATAGATAAGATATATCTGCCTCTAACAGTAAAGGTTAAAGAGCAACTACGTTCCCTGAATTTATCGTAACATTGCCGAGTATTTAATATTACTGAAGTTTTAACGAGACCTAAACGGACCAGAGGTACCCAAATACCCCGGCAACAATAGTCGCATTTTGGACTTATCCAGAAGTTTCTCTGCCCTCTGTTATTATAACAATCATGATAAGACTAGCTTAAAATTCGTTAATGACTCCGAAAACGTTCATTGTTTCGGAGCAGCTCCTCCATCATTTGTTATGGTAATTGTTGGAATTATAACGCCCATTGTTGTAATCGTCGAATAGGAAACTCCTGAATTAGGAAGGATTCTGGAAATTTCATTATCCAAATTGAATCCTCGTGAATTTGGCTTTTTAAATTGATATAATGTTTTATTCACGAGAGGGGTTTCGGACCGTAGTGGACATTAGTGGACTAATACGCTCCAGACTCTTTTTTTAATTTTCGAGCTCGCCGCATAATTATCCTGCGGTGTTTTCGTTCACCGCTGAACTGGTGATTGTTTAAAAATCAGCAAGTTAAAAAAGAATCTCCTAGGCTCTCATTGCTCTGATAAATTCTCTAGTAAACCCCTCATAATTACTAGTGTTGTAAAAATCAGCGCTCAAACTTGCATTAACTTGGACAGCTTAGTTGTCTGGCAGAGATTGCTAAGACCGCCGAGTTCTAAGACCGACTGGCGATAAGACCACCTTTTGTGCATTTCATATTTTACAATGTCTGTTACGGTCTTGTTTTGTTTCGGTGTGTAATAAATAGTTTTATCTATCTATTTAATTATTAAAGCATGCGTCACGAGTAGAAAGAATTTCGGTCATTGACGTGAGGTCAGCAAGACTGGACGGTAAAGAGATTTGAAGGAAATCGTCGAAACATGGACCACTTTATTAGACCCCTCATGTTATTGAACTGAAATTCTTTCTTTTCGTGGTGCGCGCTTTAACGTCTAAAGGAGACGCCACTGTTATTGTTGATCAATAACATCGAGTCAGTGTGGCGACTGTATTTTGTTGATCGTCAAATATCGATTGCTGTTTTGTCGCATAATTTGTCCAGCGTTATTGTCGATCGAAAAAACCGAGCAAGTGTGGCGTCACCTTTTCGCTCGAGTCTTCTATGTTGATTAGCGCTCAGCGCTTATTTTTACAACGCCATCACTAACTCCTCATTACGTCATTTATACCAATGCTTCGCCTGTGCCCAGTGGCTTCTGACATAAAGTGTTATATTAATATTTACGGTGTAAACAAATTTTCTCAGAAAAACATGTATCAAAAAATCTGTTGAATTGAATAGACCTGATAATCGGAAAATACGTTCCTTGACAGGCGATTTAATGAGGATTTACACCAGACAATTTCTACGGTGATATTGATATTAAAGAGGCTTCTTTTGATGTAGGTAAGCCAAAACGGATTAAGTCAAAAAAAGGTTATCATCTTTTTTTGTTTACGCAGCCGAAATACTGTTTTATTTCAACGCGTTTACAATTTCGTTTCTTTGAAGTGTTCTATGAGAATTAATAAAACAGACCGAATGTATGTTACATAAATTGGATTTTAAAAAATTTTGGAAACTTGATATGATTGAATTAAATTGTGAAGATTTTATGAAATAATTGCATGTCGGAGCAAAGTGGATCATCTCTTTTAACTTTTAAACCAGAAAATTATATAGATATTATGGTATACAAAATTTTAACATAACATAAAACTTTTATGTCAAATTTCGTCTACGCTAATTTATAAATGGAGACTGACAGTTTTTTTATGAAGAGTTTTTATGTAAATGGTAAACTTAAAAACTAACAAGCACAAATATAACGAACTTAACGAAAGATTTAGACAAAACAATAAAAATACATGTATATAACTTTTGATTGATTCCATAAAACAATTGTATTTTTCGCTAAAATGGTTTTATATATTTTAAATAGCCGATATCGCAGCAGGTTTCACGTCATTTCGGTGACACGTTATATATAGATTTCTAGATAATATCTCCTATTTTAGGTGTCCTGGGTTCGCCGCAGAGGCAGAGACGAAATACCGGAGCTACTAACAGTTGGAGCAGTGACGTACGCCGCCGATGACAGGGTGACGGTAGCCAGGAGGTATCCTGGAAACTGGAAGCTGCTCATCAGGGAAGTGAAGCCCGATGATGAGGGGATGTACGAGTGTCAGATATCGACACACCCGCCTAGAGTGAGCAGAACATTCCTCCATATTAATAGTAAGTATTCATTTTGTAAAGCAAATTTTAATCACAATTATATTGATTAAATTAAATTAACTATACAGGTGAAAATCTGTTCATAGTTACACAAATTAAGGGGTGTTATTTGGAATCACAAACAGAGGGGATAGGACAATGTAAACTGTCAGTCGCTGAGTGCCCGAAGTTGGCGCTACAATCGCGCTGCTCGTTCAGTCTTCTTCGACCTGTGTCACTAACAAGTGGTTATTACAAAACACAAAATGTCCGATAGCAAAAATTAAATTGTAAAAAATCGGCAAAGGTGAACCGTGTCGAGGGAAAAGTTTCGTTTCATCGGTAAGTTTGACGTGACCCGCTTGATTTCTATACAATTTTACGAACTTGCGCTGTCTACCCATGTCTATGCCTGTAACTAATCTCTAGAATAAAACTATATAAAATATAACGTCTTACAAAAATAGTGTAATATATTTTAATATGTAAAATACACTAATACCTACACTAAAATTATTATATCTCACTAAAAATTAATGTGCATTTCATTACATTACATTACATTAAAAATAAGTAATTGGTGATTGATTTACTTGTATGTGCATAACACTATCCACGCTTACTTAAGTCGTTGCCTTTGAACACGCGCACTTCTAAATATTAGTAACCGCGTAAGTACGTGTTATGCACATACGTGTAAATTAATCACCCATTATTTATTTTTAATGTAATAGAATATCATGAACTTCATGTTAATTTTTAGTCGAATTTAATAGTTTTAGTGTACTGATTGATATATTAAAATATTTCACACTATTTTTGTAAGACCTTATATATCGTTCCAAATTCTGGAGAGCCTAAAAGTAGCCGCTATTTACCCAGTCACTGGTTATCGAACGAAATGCTCGTTTGTAACGATAGTATTTGTAACGTTTGTAACGAGTACGGTCAGGTCGGCCCCCGCGTAGCTTTCATGCTTCTCCGACATTGAAACCATTTTAAACCGCTCAACAGTAAATTTTTATCTACATCCAATAACGGGAAATAACTAACATAAAGAATAAATAGTCTTAAGTCTCGTTTTTCCCAATCCGGGACTAGTGTTCTTCGCCATCATTGCGCGCCGTCCTGTCTGACCTACATGAAACTCTTGTTTGAACATATTGGCGAGATAGATTAATACCACTAACCGAACATTTTCATTAAGGGCTTTTGGAAAGTAAAATGTGTTATTTGTAACCTTATTTTATAGTCGGTGTGAGCTTGTTGACTGGTTATTTACTAACTTAAAATCTAGATGTTTCAAGATTCTGTTTAAATGGAAACATGCTCTAACATGTGATTTTTTATCTGAGAAACAAGAAACGACAATAATACTTTTTAAACTTTCGCGTTTTGTACACACTTTATGTTGTAAATCGGGTCTTAATGTGTAAAATTAAAGGTCTTTGTTTACCTTTTGTTTCCACTCGACGTTTCGTCACGAGTTACACCAGCCCTCGTCATGGGTTGACTGCAAAGACGGTTAGTCCAGGATAGGAGCTGCGAGCAGTTTCATCAACTACCATTAATTGATGTTCACATTCGGAATGGCTGCGACACACTACACTAACAATGTCCGCGGACGTTTTCGACGGTAAATCGCAAGGTTTAAATTTATTAATCACTGGATTCCACGTCGACGACAGTTTCAATTTCAAATTTCAATCACTTCACGTTCATTCCTGGTATAATAGTGACTTTCAGTGGAGAGGATTTTTGGAGTGCAGAGTTCTTATCCAGTGATTGAACCTTTAATTTTATGCGTTCAGACCTGGGTCGTTCTGACCCGGTTCAGATCTGAATTTATTTTTCAATATATCAAACCGACAATGAGGTCTTTTTTCTCAGTTAATTTCTCATTTAATTCTTAATATGGCATGAACAATCCATGACTTCCAATACCCACTATAATTGTTAGTTTTCACAAAATAAATTCAGTGTTAAGAAAGTGAAGGTATACGGTGAGGTGTTAAGGTATAATCATCGATGATAATAATCGAACATTTGATTCAATATAAAATCGTCGACGACAAAAAGTAAGTCAATTTTGAAAGCCCTTTACAACATTTGAGATTTTCGCGTTTTTGACATATTTATGTATTTAAGGTCTCAACGCGTATATTTACCTTATTTATTTTACTCGACGTTTCGATTGAGTTGCACCAACCATGATCACGAGCTAACTAAAAGGAGAATTGCGAACAGTTTCATCAACTACCCGCATTAGATTTTCACAGTCCGAAAAGTTGCGACATACTACATTCACAATATCTTGTAAGATAAATTATAATTGTGCGTATGAAGGCATTACACGGGTCAGGACGGACAAATTTAAGATATTTATTTTAAAAAAAAATCCTTTGAAATGTTTTGTTATAATATCTGTGGAGAATAATTGTTAGATTATATTTTGCTATGACAACACTAGATTGAGATGGGTTTTCGGATGTTTGCCTGTCAAAGAGAAAATAAGGGGATGTTATTTTTTACAGATAGTATTGTTAGAAATAAGATTATAAAAATAAGAAATAGGTATGTGATCCTCGTGCCAGACCATTTGTATTGGAGGCTAGAATATACGAAATTAAAAGCGGAGTTATTAAAAGCGCTCTATCGAACCGTGCCGAACCGAACCGAAACCCAACCGAAGTATCAAGTCAAATAAATAAGGTTAATAAATGTATAATACGCGTTGAGACCCGTTTAAACAAATAAATATGTTTGAAATCCCTTTTTGAGAAATTCTCATTGTCCATTTGTAGACAAATTTAAGTTATTCCTTTTAATTGGCGAAACGCCCCCCCCCCACCCCGCTAATCTCATAATCCATTAAATTAAATTAATCTTTATTAATATTCATACTCAAAATATACTTAACTAAGTTTGTTAGGAACATTATTTCGTACCGAAGCTTAGGAACTAGTTCTAGACAAAATTTGAAGATGCTTAAGGTTTCTCATAGTTGGAAAGTTTTAATGAGGCAAGTATAGGAAAAAAAAAATCAACGTAGGTTCATGTTTCTTCATCTCTATGTGGACAGAGACATACGTACGAGTATATGTTTTTCAATTTTTTTTTGGGAACTGTATCTGATTTTATTATGGTTTGTTTTTATATACAGTATTATTCGTAAAGGCTTTAATGTATTTTTATTCAAAATCACTCCTCAGAGTAAATTGATTGAGCAAGCTATTTAAGTATAGTTTGAAAATTCTCTCATCTCGTCAGACCCCATATTCTTCTTAAATTGAAAACAGATATCAGAGAAAATAATTTAAAAATATAAACTATGAAGATATTTCTTGTCCAAATTATAATTTGTTCACTGCTCACAGGTAGGTTTTTAATGTCTCTACTACTGATTTCAGCATAGACATGACGAGGCATGTGCTGCGAATGGTTGGCGGATATTGGTTAACGGAAAATGAAACATAACATTTTTTATATAGTAATACTAGCAATTTCTGATTTCAGCGTGTTTGTTAGTCTTCAATAAATAATCATTCTATGTGATATTGCTCATCACAAAAAAAAAATATTCCCTTTATCTGAAATTGTGTACATAACAATATACGGTACAGTTAGCAAAATGCAAGTTAACAGAAATAAAAAAGCTCAAGTTAACTCTTAAATACCGTTTATGTAAAGAACGTTATCTTAAGACAGGTGCAGATTTTACAGAAGAGCCAAGTCTTAATTTGAAGTCTTAAAACTATGTGAACTTAAACCATTCAATGTTTTTTTTTTTAAAATACCACTGATCTTATAAAATAATACCTATAAATAGATTCTATTCAATCTATTTCAAAAAAACTATAGAAATTATATTTCAATCACACAAGAAACAGGATTTCTGTGAAAATGGACTTACGATTGTGTGCCTCTGGTTCCTGCAATTCACGCGGGTCTGCCTTGCTTGTAGTGGTGAATGCCCATACGCGTAGAAAGAGCCGTACATCCATCACAATATATAGTATACCTTGACATTGGCTACATCTCAGGTCACTACCTATAAAAGAGTACCTGTCTATAAAAGAGTTGACTCGCCAACTCGTTCGGGCAGCATGGCGTGCTATGGCCATACATCTTTCATGCACAATACGACGCGGACGGCCTATATCCAGCATTGGATGACAGAAAAGACAGTATGTATTTTTACGGTTATACTAGTAAAGTATATATATTATATATATATATATATATAATAGGCTTTTGCAGCTAACTGTACATAAATATTGAATATTTTGTTACGAAAGTTGCAAAGCCTATCCGTTATTAAAAATATATTGGACGTATATTACGATTATTCTTTTATACTTTGAACAGATATGTTGATTTGATTTATACATTCTTCCACACACATAAATTAATTTGATGTCTATTGGTATTTGGTTTTCATTACGCCTCTATTAATCTTAAATCGAAATTAATCGGCAAACATATTGATTCGTGTTAAAGTTGTAATTACAAATCATTCAGTGTACCGTAATGAATATTACACGTTTACAATATCGTAACAAATTATTATTTATGTGTTAACGGCGTGTATATTGTGTACTTAAATCTACTGTATTTGTAAATATGGTATGAATGATTTCTATATAGAGAAGTGGTGAATACAAATAATACAAAATATTGTATAGTCGTAAAAGCAATCGTCTCCTTTAAACATCACACTGAAGGGCACAGACGTCTCCTTCAACTACACGTTCACCAGAGGTGTAGCTGCCTCCAACCCTTTTTGATAAGATTTGGACGTTTTGACAGAGACGACAACATACCAGACAATAAAAAGACAATGGGAAAAAAAGACAATAGGATTTCAACAAGTTTGTTGATGAAATAATATTATAATTTATTTTTAAAATTCGTTTTAATTTTGAACGAGAGACCGTACAAGGCGGTTCTGTGGGTATAGAACTGAAATTGAACCGGTTTAATCAAAGAACATTTTTCAAACTTTTTACGGGTTTCGAATTCAAATCTTCAATGTATTGGATCTCTAACGTATAGGTCCTCAGAGTTCAAGCGCGCGAACTAAGCGCAGCTGGCCCCAATAGACCATTAATACAAAATAGTACAATTAAAAGTCAAAGGTCATATTATTATAGGATATCTTTAATAAATTCTAAGCCTTGATCTTGACAGCCCACCTGACGCTAAGTGGATACTGTCGTCCATAGACATTCTCGGTACATGCCAAAATCAGTCCTGAAGGACAAACGGACGCACTGCCTACCTTTGCGGATTAAGGAATGGATTGGGAGAAAGGGATGGGAAAATGGGCAGGGATAGGATGGATTGGAATGGAATGCATATCTCATTCACTATCGAAATACGTACGTTCATTGGGGTAATACGATGAAGAGATTGCATTATAAGGTAGTCTTCTGTGAGAGAGTGCGCCTAGCGGCTGTGGGAGTGCACTCTCCCCTTACATATAAATTTAAATTCACATTTTTTTTATCCCTAGCTCCACAAGTATGGGTTGTGGATGAGGCCGGTGCTCCTCTGTTGGAGAAGTATTATGAGGCGGAATCTACTCTGGCGCTCGTTTGCCGAGCCAGAGACGTGGAAACGCCAACAGTACTCACGTGGCTGCATGAAGGCAGGGCACTGAATGCTGACACTACAAGAGGAGGAATTAAGTAAGTATTTAAGTAACAATCAATGGGCAGGCCCGGCAATCGATGGCGTAACGAGTCCTTGGAGGGTAGGCTTCCCTGAAGCGCAGTGTCGAACGCTCTCCGGCCAAGTGAACGTTGAAGAAGTTCGTGGATAACAGCAGGATAAGAAGAGCCGAAAATCATACATTATTTGAGCCCATACTAAGGAATATATTACACATACTAAGGAAACACGAACGAGATCGTGGGCCCAACTAGTTTTATATAAGTAAGTTTTAATGTAAGTAGAATAATGGTGAACGTTACACAAACATATTGAGAACGTTACACAGTCTACAATGTTCCAAGAAGTTTACAACTTCCGAACAGATGTTCATAGCATAAGTCACGTTCGTGGTGCGGTAAGTTTCAGAAGTTGAGCGAACTAATATGTCGTCTATACAGAGTAGTAGGTCACAAGACGAAGATAGACAAAGCAGGAAATATTACATGTTACTTACCAATTGAAATGTCAAACAAAATTTCCCTTGGGGATGACGTAATCAATATAAAATTGACATCGACATCTACTCCAGTCCCGTATATTGTATGACATACGAGAAATATATGTAAACTACGTCGTAATGTCGACGCAAACAGACACCTATGTAAATGTGAGATAAGTGTGGGATGACGTAAATAGTTTTGCTTAGCTTCCTATTAACCTCGTGTTGAGATCCAGTAATAAAATTGATTGCAATCAAAGTGAGATTGTATTTTAAGATACAATATTGCCACTAGTATGTATCTAATTATCCAATTTCTGATTTATTTCTACATTAGTGTATGTTTCAGTTACTAAATTTAGAACAGAAAATACGAAATATCAAATTCGTTTCTTCTAATTAAAACGGGTGTTAAGGGCCTACCATTTTCTCATTTCCATTTGTGTGATGTTTTCTATTTGAGTGAATGAATGAGAAATTAATTTGTTATAAAATAGTGCTATTTTATGTGTGTGTGTGTGTGTTATTTAGTGTTATAGTGTGTGCGTACACAGTCTTTAATCTAGCCATTGCTATTTTAGGATTTGTCTTCCAAAATAGAATAAAAATATATATAAGCTAACAGAAATTCAAAGCATGTATGTAATTATTTATTATATGTTAAACAACTGTCTAAGATAATTATAATAATCAGTGCGATTTTAGTATACTTTGTAAACTTGCCTTTATACTTGAAATTTGAAATAGTATTTTGATGAGAACTTGTATCTAAGCCTGGTGCGGTTAAAATATTACACATAATCTGAAAATTTCAATTCTATAATATAGTTTATCAATTAAAAGTTCGTGAAGACAGACAAAAGGAGAGATAGAGAAAACAATTACAAACCCGAAAGGTTCCGTCCAAACCCATCGAGTTTGGAATCCTAACGTTTCATAAGTCCCTATAAAAGACGTTTTTGTTCGCAGTGTAAAAACGGAGCAAGTGCCAGGCGGAGCGGACAGTCTGCTGCGATTGGCAAGAGTCAACAGCAGCGACGCTGGCAACTACACGTGTGCTGTGCGCGGCGCGAGGTCTCATACTGTCTCCGTGCATGTTCTGAATGGTACGGTTAAAAGACTAGATAAGCTACTCACTAATTTTATGAAGTAATATATAAATATATCCGTCATTTATTTCACTGTTCTGATCCAGTTTGGGTCGCGGCAAGTCATCCACATTCAGAGCCTTATCTTGAGCCTTCCTAATCCGTTATCGGTTGTGTTTTGGACTTGCAAACAACGTTAACGAAGTCTGAACAAGGTTTCAGAGGTTCCTCGGGGCTTGTGGTAGCGGCTGTCTTATCTCTGAGCGGTTTTCTTAAACTTATTTTCGACACCACACAGTCAATTTAGTACCTATTTCAAATAAATTTTTGATTAATATTTTTATAAACTTATTAATCGAATTAAAATTTAATCGATTAGGTCAGATTTTTTATTTATATTAAATGTAGCAGACATACAGACGGCCTACTTGGTGTTAAATGGTTACCGTCCTCTAATCTTACTTAATAAAAATCGAACACGGACTGACTGACCCGTAGAAACATGAAATTTTGCACAGGAGTTCCTTATATACCGTAGGTGAGCACTAAGAAAGAATTTTTGAAAATTCATCCCCTAAGGGTGTAAAATAAGGATGTAAAAGTTCCTAAGATGTTGCCGATGAGATTTCTCATCGGGCACACCTAGTTATATTCTAATATTATCTTATCTTATCTAATGCAATCTTTGGCCATTGCGTCATCCACTGCTGTATGTGGGTCAACCCTGCTACTGTTATCTACAGGTCCTTGTTTATGTCGCTTTTTATGTTGTCGCCACTTCACAATAAATATTCTTTTGAGTATTGTCTTTTACCGAATTTCTTGCTTCCTAATTCCTTAAAACCTATTGGCCGCTAACGCAAATCTTCAAAAAAGGATTCTGCGATCTATTATATGATTTTCTTTCCGTAATTTCAATTTACGTCAAATTGAAACGTAGTAAACGTCAAATTCTTTGATTTTTTTTATATTATTATCTATCATTTAATACGTAACGATCTGCCTACTGCACTCCGCAAAATTTAATTCTGCAAATTGTTGACAATCGTTCTTTATTGTTTCTCTGCGATAATAATAATTCTTTATAATAATAATAACAATAATTCATTTATTTCAAACCATAGCAATTCATAAAAACATTGAAACATAAAATCTATGTTAATAAAGGTGTCATCGAACTAACGCAAAACCTGAAACATTTAACATATATAAAACCGTTCTAATGAAAAATAAAATTATTTTAAGGAATAAATCAAAAGTTACAAACGTAAAATTTTTTTTGTCGTGTCTAAAACGTTCGTAACGCTCATTAATTTGCCCCGACACATAGGCGGCACGTGGGATGAGACTCGGGCGACGCGCGTAGAATAAAAAATAAACTAAAATTTAACTTTTTAAACTTCGCGATTTGTACACATTTTATATTGTAAATCGGGTGTGGACGCGTAAAAAGGTTTTGTTTACCTCTTATTTCCAATCTACGTTTCGGCACTGGTTACACCGTCGTCACGAGTTAACCGAGGAGGCCGTCCAAAATGGCCGCTGCGAGCAGTTTCATCAACTACCCACGTTTGATGTTCACATTCGGAAAGGCTGCGACACAATATACTAGAGTACAATATAAGATGTATACTAGAATTAAGTCATGAAAAATCTGGTAGAAACAAGTTTGCTCTTGATACTAAACTATCCATTTTCAGCTTCGACACACAGTGACACATTGGATATAATTTCTACTGTTACACGATGCGTGGGTATTTCATAAAATTAATTAAGACATGGGTACCATGTAACTTCCACACGCCATTCGTAAACCGTATTTAATAATAAACTAAAATTAATATACGGCTGTAAATATCGTATTCGATTTACTAAATAATAATAATAATTGACGCCTTACACAACTGTATGAATTAAAGTAATCGAAATTCGTAAATTTTCATTCGGATAATTTCATTTTATATTGAATATTTGTATTAATAATAAATACGTAATTAATATTTCCACATTCTACAGCCTATGAGGTCCAGAGAAACATACAAACGAAGATAAATTGCAAATTCTGAATGAGCATCAATTAGAAAAATTAAAAGTATAACAAGCAAAAGTTAATCCGACCTTCTCAAATATCTGATACAATCTTGACCGTGTGGTGTCGGCCAGCTATAGAATACACCACCTCTAAAAGAGTATACTCGCCAACCAGCTTTAGACAGCGTGCATCTCTTCCCGAGTGTGTCGCAGAAGGTGATTAATGGATTACAAAGCCGCTACCACTAGCTCTGAGGAACTACATCACCTCTAAAAGAAAAGACTCATCAACCCGCTTTGGTCAGCGTGCATCTCTTCAAGAGGGTGTCGTAGAAGGCGATTAATGGATTACAAAGCTGCTACTGGTAGCTCTGAGGAACTACAATCCCTCTAAACGGGTGGAATCACCAATCCGCTTTGGTTAGCATGCAGTTTTAAGACCTTACATTGCTAGTGTACGAGACAATGTGCATGAAGAGGGCCTCTTGTTCTGCATGTTCATGTTCATGTGCATGTTCTGCAGTGGACGAGAAAAGGTCTGATTAGGTTATGTACGGACGTGTTTCAGTAGCGAGTGAGATATGCTAGAGCCCATTCCCATTCCATTTCCCCAATCCTTTCTTCAAATCCGTTTTTACATCAGCAAAGGTAGGCAGCGTATTCAGTACCGGGCCAAAATTTGTCATTCTGGATTAATATATTGGCATGTACCGCGTGTGTCCACTTACCACCAGGTGGACCGTTTGCTACCTTCTTACCATAAAAAAACGTGATCTCCACAATAAATGGGTAGATTTCTATCTTCCTTAAAAATAAAATTACTCTGTCAATATCAAATATACTATTGCTGTAAATAAAAGTCTATTGACAAATGCCGTAATTACGATAACTTCACAAAGACAAATGCTCGAGTCACTTCTCGAAGTAATGAATATTTCAGGTTCTCATTGTAGTTTGAATTCAAATGGCTTTACAAACCGTACTTTCTCCATTACCACGCTTAGTTAAACGTCATCTAGAAGTATGGCGTTGTCAAGTCGGGAATTTAAATTTTAATAGACTAGTTGATGTTAATGGCATTCCTTAACAATCAAATGATTGTTAGAATAAATATTATTGGATGAGAATAATAAATAACATTGAGAACGTGACATTGACTGAACATTAACATTTAACATTAACATTTAACATGACATTTAACATTGAGAACATTGTTAAACGATGTTCTGTTTTCTCTGTACTCACTCATTTCGCCAGATCACGCCTCAATTCCACAGCCGCTGAACTTTCTCTCGACGGGCCACGTTATTTCGTAAAATATACTCCATTTCTCACTTTATTCTTTTGCTAAGTTAGTAGAGTAGTGTTAAGGTAGTAAGTGAGATTATTGAGATATGGCATATCCCATGCCCATCCCATCCTATCCCTTCCCATTTCACCAACCCTTTCTCCAAATTCATTCCTAAATCTCCAAAGGTGAGCGGCGCTTACGGGGGCGTGCCAACATTTATCATCTGGACTGACGTTAACATGTATCGCGTCCATGGGCGACAGTATCTACTACTTACAAACAAGTGGACCTTTTCTATAAAAAAATCTCCTTGTTCCGATAACGTCAAATATAAATAACTGACGTAGTAAATAATTATTTTCATACTAATTAACACATCATAATTATATGAGGAAAGCTTTTGTATTTTTTAAACTCACAGGTTACTGCTACCTTGAAATAACAACTTATAATATATTGAACAAGACGATATATTTTAAAGAGAACGATCGATAACAGAAACGCAATCTATATATTACTGAAACCAATATGTTTTATTTTGTTGTTTGCTTTGCGGTTTCATACATTTCACTCGTATCGTTTGCTTTATTTAAACCCTCGCGCTGCGTTTGACGCAAGAGCAGAACCAATCTGTAACAACTACCGTTCATGTTTTAACAGTGACAGCTGTAATACACGTAAATTATTTGCAATATCTTGTAGGACAGCAAAAGAATCGTGTTTGGTATGGAACCGCAAAATAATAAGCTGCCGAGGGATATTGTGGAGGCTTGTTTAAGAAAACAACTTAAAATTGTTTGTCTGACAAAGCATACATAGTGAATGAGTATTTCGCTGACAATATTGCGTGAGGTATAATAGGTATTACGATAGTTATTCAGTGGTAGGTAACGTGACGTGACGTCACATTGATTTTTTTGACATCCTTATGGGAATAATATTTTTTTGACATTTATATTTTTCTTTATTGATTATTTTTTAAAAATGACTAATTTTATTTTAATATATTTTAATTGTATTTATTGCTTTATTATGTACTTACATTTGCATGCCCTAGATTTGAGGTGGAATATTACCATATACGAGGTGGAATATACGCGCCTATTGTATTGAATATTGAATTTATATATCTCTATTCGGAATAAATGATTTGATTTGGAATCCTATGAATTCTTTGAAAAACAAACCGGTAGGCACTTTATGTGCTCACATTTAATCATAAGCTATTTTAAATTTTTTTTTTTCGAGATTGATTTTCTCGAAACAAAACAAAAATAATTAATATACGAGTATATGGAATTATTATAGCTAGGCATATGGTCATACAAATTTAGGCATTGTTCGTTTAAATATTATGAATTTTGGCAATGAAGTTAGCGAAATTGGTTTTAAGCAAATCTTTCTCATTTTGGGCAAGATAAAACAAATAGACGCCGACAAGATTACAAATACATGTCTACGAACGTCAATCTAAGTACCGCATTGTTTGTGAAATGTTGGATATATCCAGACATCAAGACAGTATAATTCTCAAAGCGAACCATTCACAGTCACTTGGCAGTTAGATGTTGGAACGTTGTTCTGTAATAATATCAGGGCTTTTCTTTTTTTTTTTTTATGTACGTAGGTGGCAGACGAGCATACAGTCCACCTGATGGTAAGTGGATACTGTCGCCCATAGACATCCGCGATACATGCCAACATTAGTCCAAAATGATAAATGTTGGCACGCCCCTGGATGCGCTGCGTAGCTTTGGAGATATAGGAATGGATTTGGAGAAAGGGTTGGGAAAATGGGCAGGGATAGGTTGGGATGGGAATGGGCTCTGGCACATCTCACTCACTACCGAAACATGTACGTACATTGGGGAAATACGATAAAGTGGGAAATGCAGTACATTTCAAGGTAGTCTTCTGTGAGAGAGGGGTAACGTGGCCAGTCGAGCGCGCCCAGCGGCTGTTGGATTGCAGCGTGCACTCTCCCCCACGGAGCACTCCACGGCTCCGTAATTCTGAATTCTGTTATCTTCATCACTGTTATTTAGTTTTATTTTACAGCTTAAGCGGCGCCCGTAAACGAATCGCAGTTAATTTATTAACTTCTTCCGAAAATCCCGTTAGAAGAATGTACTCTAAATTTATGTTGTAATTTTTTTCCGTAATTTATCGAAATCCATTGTAATATTTCATCGTAGCTCTTCATTTAACGTATATAACACCATCTATCTAATTTCATCTAACGGATAATTTCCTTAATGAAACTTATCCGACTCACTACTATTAATACATATCTTAATCTTGATGTTACGACTTACAGAACTTAAAAATAGATTTTTTTTTATAGAAAGAAGGTGACACCCGAGCAGCAGTCCACGTGATGGTAAGTGGATACTGTCACCCTGCGACATTCGCAACACTTGACAACACCAGTTCAAACTCTGGCACGCCACCGAATGCGCTGCCTATCCATTAAATATTTTAGAATTAATTCGAAGAAAGAGTTGGGAAAATGGGGAATATTATTCTTCATTCCTTTACATCTTCCAATTTTTCTTAGAGAGGATAGAATTGAATTTGAATTTTGAATTCAAGACTAGTTTTAATATTAAATATTATTATTTTACGAATAAGGGGTTACTTTTATTCCATTATACTCTCCATTCGATGGGATTGATTGGAATAGGGTGGAATACGATGGGAATAGGATAGGATAGATATAGTGAAAAGCCCCCTTTTGAGTTAATTTCATTTATTGTAGGTATATGGTATTCATCTATAGGCGATTTTTAATATTATCTCAAATCAAAATTGTAACCTTTATATCCTAATTTGGAAATTTTTCACTCACACAGAACCTTTGTTTCAGAAGAAAGTCTCGCAGAACTCCACGCAGCAGCGACATCAATACAAGCGCCGCCAGCAATAACCGTTATAACGTTATTAGTCGCGTTAACGCTAACACAGCGATCGCTGTTATTTTCAACTGTGATTTTTATCGCAGCTCTAGTCTGTATATTTACGGCCCAAGGCCTAATAAACGAACATTTTATCGTACTGTTACCCACGTGATATAATTTAAATTAATTTAAATATTGAATAAAGTTTTAAGAAATAGTTATACTGCGAATAAAGTTTCATTACAAAGTTAAGTGTTTTATTTTTATGCCGGAAAAGAAGACGCCACTAATAATAAACATTAAACATGATAAAAGATTAGGTATTATTAAATATCTATTATGAATATTTTTTTATACTCATGCTACGATAGGTCAAACTAAAAGTTCTTAGAAATGGCTACTGTACAACACGACAGAAAAAAAAAACAAATTCGTATTTTAAAAATAGAACTGCTTGTCAAACGCCATTAAATTTTCATAGCTGTCTTTTGTTTTTAATTCCTGTCAACGATTGTCGCGGAGAAAACTTTGAAAAGCAATAAAACAATTTCCATCTTCATATCTGATTTAATTTTTGAAATTTCCGTGTCGTGTCAGTGTCACTAAAAATTTTCAGTGTCGCATACCCAGATTTGAGGCCTGAAACTATGTATTCCGTACATCATTCCGAGTTCCTGGTGTCTTTGGGCGAAAATATCCACTTACCACCAAGTGGGCTGTAAGCTTCGTCTGCCGCCTTGTTCCCCTGAAATCTCCCTTAAATACATATATAATGTCGAGAGGAGAAACCACATGGAAACATAACACCACGGCCTTAACAATAGCTAGGTACATTAAAGTTTCTAGCGCATAGCAAACAAAGCCGACAAAAGTGGGCTACTGGTTAAACATTAATAATATGGGTGAGTAACTTAAACATTGCTGATAGCAATAAGTCACTTTAATCAGTTAGTTATAAAGGCTAGAATGGAATGCTTTTCGTAAATAAAGGTTTCAGTATCTGCTTAAAGGAACACAGATGTAAACGTGTAATTAGAAACTGTTACTATATTTAGGCGGAACTGTATGTTTTACGGATTGTGTATTGATTTAAGTGAAGTTTGTATAGAGTTTATGAGGTCCTATAAAAATGTATAAAATATTCTAGTGTGTCATCCAGAGGATTATAGTGATAATATTTAGAAGAAAGTTTATAAAAAGTTACATTAATTTAACAGTTGAAAGCCAGTAAAAGTTTGATAGTAAATTCGGATGAAAATAAAGTTATAACTAATTAGAGGTACGCATAAGTACGCATAAATTTGTAACAAGAAGTGGGCGCGTTCAATTGATATATTATTCAAATATGTAATGCTCGCTTTCTCGCCTTGCCAACAGATGGCGTTAAAAGTGTCATTTAGCAAATTTGTTAATATTGGGTTCGCGGTGGCATTCTTAGAAAAAGTAGTCATGCGATAGCCACCACATAAAGACACGGGTGCCAAATTGCCAATTAAATTACAATGAATGGCCAAAAATCAATTTGTTTTTCAAAATATTCTCCGTGAGCGTCATACACTCCTCCGTGGTGACCTTGGAAACATGTTTTTCATACTCTTCGACAGCCTCTTCTGGCGATGAAAATCGTTGACCGCGTGATTGGTTCTTAATTTTTGGAAACAAGAAGAAGTCAGAAGGTGTCAAGTCGGGACTGTATGGAGGATGGCTCATGAGTTGTACGTTTTTCGCTTTCAAAAACTCGTTTGTCTGTTTAGCCGTGTGAGAGCTGGCATTGTCATAGTGCAAGATGTTGTTTTTACGGAGTTCGTCAATAACTTCCGGCAAGCAAATGGTCGTGTACCAATCAGCATTCACGGTATGACGATTTTACAAAGCAACAGTAGCCACGTGGCCAGTTTTTCTAAAAAAAAGCAGCGATCATCCGCTTCGCGGCACTTTGCACACGGGACACTTTGGTGAGTTCGGCTTATCTTGAAAGACCCGAATGGTCAGTTGCTGTTTTGCTTAGGGGTCGTATTCGTAGGAAAGATCAAACGGTAATGAAGTTCCAAATATAAATTGACAATTAAATACAACTATGCATAACTAGACCTAACTCCAAATTTGATGTTTTTTTGATTTTTGCGCCATTCAACTCAATTTAGCTTTAAAATGTTTTAGAATTTTTACCTATAATTTACACAATATTGTAGTAGTAGTCAAATTGCATAACAAATTATCCAGTGCAAACACAAATACAAAATCTCCTATCCTGTAAATATATGTTTTATCGCTTGGCTCAGTAATGCAGAATGGTATCCAATTTCATTTCAATTCAATATGTTTATTTGTGGACAAAGGTACATTGATGAAAATGTTACAAGAGGGGTATACAAGGGTATATAAATAAATATACAGATACATACATCAAAAACAAAAGAACACAAAAGTCAACCCTTTAAACCGCTTTAAAAATTTACATGATTTCCAAGTCTTACAATTTGTTTACACCGCTTTGTGTAAATAGTCGTCGAATGTGTGTGTGTGGTAAAGTTATTTTTGGAACATCGGTCACCGGTGTCCAATACGACATGTTGGCTTAGGGCTGTTTAGCGTGGGAACCGTCCCGCCCTCTCCATTTGTGGACTAAAAAATCTAGTGTATCAATGAAAAATTCACAAAAAGGACTTAAACGAGCCGGTTAATGTAGCCACTTTTGTTACCTCATCGATTGAACAAGTTAGTTCAATATGCCTCGCAACCGCAGCCAGTTAGTATCCCTTTTTGTATAGAATGCTGGACAGGCCCATGTCCAGCACATTGTCTTGTATCAAATCTGCCACCAATTTTTTGTATTATACTTAGCTGTTGATTTATCAAAGTTATTTAGTTTGTTATCGTGGGGATCCAAGAAACGGCCCACACATCAGCCTTTGTGCGGCACAGGTCTGTAAAAAAGTCGGCGTGGGAGCGCCCCTTGCTGTTGCACTCTTTTGATAATCGAAACCTTAGATTAGGTACCCGATTAACTTGCTACCTCATCGTTTAGCCTATTTATAAAGGCATTGATTATGTAATCGCACATGATCTTGAATCTTGAATATTAAAGAAATCTGCACATCGAAATTATTCGTAGTGAAGGAATTATATGTAACTTATAACTATTAAACAACTATAAATATACTACGAAAACATTCTTCATTTCTTCTTCTTGTGGTGCCTCTCCAACTAGTGGAGGTTGGCAATCAGCTCCGAATATTGTGCCGTGTCTCTCGCGGGGCGAAGCAGTTCGGCGGCAGTCGCGATGCCAGTCCACTCGTGTATGTTACGCAACCATCACTCTTTCCTGCGACCAACGCGCCTCTTTCGGTTATAATTCTTTATTAACCTAACTCTATACACTATAATTAACCTTATACACTATAGCAAAAAATGTACATAGATGTACATGTATATAGATAGATGTACATCTATAGAAGCTATAGATGTACATGAACTTCTATTACTATCAATTGAATCGTTTACTTTTCAAAGGATCTAATGACCAATTTCTCCAATATGTACTGTTTTCATGTTTTGCTATCCTTGTCATCAGTAAATTATATTTTTTGAAAGTCAACATTAACTTCGTATGAAAAACGTTGCGATAATCTATACTTCTATACTAATATAATAAAGAGGTAAAATTGTGTGGTTGTTTGTGGGTATGTTGGGGGTAATCTATGGAACTACTGAACCGATTTCAAAATTTCTTTCACAAATTATCCGTGACTAATATAGGCAGGCTATATTTTATTATGAAATTTAAAAATAAAATTGAAAATAAAGCTCTTATAAACCGAAGCGAAGCGAGAGCGGGTCGCTAGTATTTAATATTTTAATGCAATTATACAGTTGCTTATGAAATGTTATCAAAAAATTATCTCCGCTCCACTGCTCTCGGTCTGCGCTGACCGAAATAAACGATTCAGTTTTGTCTAATCATAGAAATGAATAATTCGTCTATGTAATAACTAGATAAACTTTCAGAACATAAAAATAGTAATAACGCCACACTCGAGGGCCCACGGCAGGATTCCCTGTGTCGTGGGTTCAGAGACACACACAAACATAATGACACACCGAGACCCGAACAAACATTTGTCTTTAAACAAATAAATGTTGGGAATCGAACAGCGGGCCTTTTGCACGGCACATAGGGTCGCTAGCAACTGCGTCAATCGATCGCCAAGTTTGTTAGTTTGTAAGTCGTCAACCAAAACTTACATAAAATTGAGAATTTACTCCTTTTGTTTCATGAATCCTATTTATATTTCATTCCTATTCCTAGTAGAATATTTTGTTTATTACATCGCTGGCTTCATGACAACACATTTTATATTACAGCAAAGGAAGCCGGTTATGTTATGACTGAAACTCGGTTTGTAAGGCTTACCTTCCAAAGATAATGGCATGGAAATCAAGGCGGGAGCAACAAATTCCTAAATTGGATTGCGTGCGTTATCTTGTAATACGTTTATGCTACGATTTGTATTCAAGTCATGCTGAGACGGAGACGTCTCTGGCTTTTGAAGTACAGTCGACGAGAGAAGTCTAATACTTATCTGTTTAGTAAACCAATTTAGTTTTCTCTGTTTTTGTACCGCATTGTAAGTTAACAATAGGCATTATTTTTTAAATAGAAACAACGTAGCAGACAGTAATCAGATCAGATGCTGTTGTTTTGGTCATCTAGGATACATGCCAATGTTTACAAATCGAAAAGCTAAGTCGAAGACAGTAAATTGTCCTTATTTCTGTTTTTGAAGGGGGAGAGTGCACGCTGCAATCCAACAGCTGTTGGGCGCGCTCGACTGGCCACGTTACCCCTCTCTCACAAAAGACTACCTTGAAATGTACTGCATTTCCCACTTTATTTTATTTCCCTAATGTACATACGTGTTTCGGTAGTGAGTGAGATGTGCCAGAGCCCATTCCCATCCTATTCCTCCTCATTTTCCCAACCCTTTCTCCAAACCATACCTATATCTCCAAAGGTAGGCAGCGCATCCGGGGCCGTGCCAACGTTTGTCATTTTGGACTAACGTTGGCATGTATCGCGGATGTCTATGGGCGACAGTATCTACTTACCTTCAGGTGGACTGTATGCTTGTCTGCCGGCTACGTCCATTAAAAAAATAGCATATAAATAGCTTCTCAGAATATCTTCTGTGAAAATTCTCCCTGGTGTTGCAAAATTTTATTCACAGCTCTAAAAACTATAATTGGTTTCCATACACTACTTTTTTGCGGATATCCCAGCGGTAAACGGGTATAAATCCACATCGCACTAAGCCCAGGTTAGCATGAAAATAATAAACAAATGTATGAGTAAATTTTAATATAATATCAATGTTTATTACTGCCATAATCTTCATCCATTTAATCGCTGTGCAGACGTCTGTACATGAT
This sequence comes from Sesia bembeciformis, assembly GCA_943735995.1. Classification (NCBI taxonomy): domain Eukaryota; kingdom Metazoa; phylum Arthropoda; class Insecta; order Lepidoptera; family Sesiidae; genus Sesia; species Sesia bembeciformis. Next base: position 13,769,885 of record OX031040.1, read on the forward strand.
AGGTATCTGACAGAATATCAGTGCTGTAGTGTATGCTGCAACATCATGCTGATACAGATACCAATTTTCTTGTTTTTTTTTTAATAGACTAGTAGGCGGACGAGCAAACGGCCCCACGTAATAGTTAGTGTTACCGCCGCCCATGGACACCTGCAACACCAGGGGGTATGCGGGCGCGCCGCCGACCTTGCAAAATCCTATTCACAGCTCTCTTGAAGAACCCCATATCGTAGCATTCCTGTCGCAGCGATGCAATTAGGTACACACATTTTCTCTTTTTTTCTTTCATCTAAACAGTTTTCACTTACTTCATTCTTTCTTCTTTTAAATTACTAATCTAAACATTTCTGTCGACGTCTATACTTCTATTATTTATGTCGTACTTCAGTTTATTGAATGAATTTCATTTTTACGACGGTTTCGAAATATAAATTATTATTTAACGAAAATAAAATAGACGTTAAACGACCATTATGAAGTCTGGCTCGGTTTGTGAAAATGGGCTGTGGACAGATGCTTTGTTTTTTCAAATGTGTGAGAAAGATATAATTACGTTTAAAAGCGTCCGAATCGGAGGGTCACCAACTGTGTGTATGTCGTTATGTATTCAAATATAATTTATTCTACTAACTGGTACCCTCGACTTTGTTCGCTTGGACTTTAGAGTTTATATTGTTAGTTAATTGCTATATATCCTATATCATATACTCCCGTGGGAACTATGTTAATACATTGTTTTAGGTCAAGTTGTAGGAAAATTAATTTTTTTTTTTTCAAAATTTCATAATAAAATCTAGCCTATATTAGACACGAATAATGTAGCTTCCTATTTGTGAAATAATTTTTGAAATCGGTTCAGTAGTTCCAGAGATTACTCCCAACATACCTACAAACACATTTTATATATCTTATATATCTATATAAATTTAACCTTACCAACTAGATGACTTACCAGATAGTTGAGAATACATACCCCGAAGCAAACAAAATTCATCAAGAGGTCTTTCCATTAAGCTACGATATGGGGTTCTTCAAGAGAGCTGTGAATAGGATTTTGCAAGGTCGGCGGCGCGCCCGCATACCCCCTGGTGATGCAGGTGTCCATGGGCGGCGGTAGCACTTAGTCTATAAAAAAAAAAGTAGGAAGGAGTCAAGAATCGTCGGTATCCAATCAAATTCGTAGGCAATATCTGTCCGCGGTCGGTAGCAATTAAAACCTTAATAACAAAAACGAATTCGCCTATATTGGCAATATCGAGTTCTTATTACTCGGAATCCTAACTGAATTGGATTGCTTTTATCAGTTAATACTTAATTCTAATGAAGGCATTTTTAATAAAGATAAGATTGTAAAAATACATAAAATACATCGCAAGGCAGTCACGAGCGTAAGCTCGAACCGTAATCGGAACCGAAATGTTTGAAATGTATATGTTTGACCACCAAAGCGTTCGCATCTATTACAAACTTTTCTTGCGTTTGTAAACGAGTTATTGTTGTGACCATAAACAGACAGACAACGCAATTTTGTGAAATTGTATGGAAATCAAGCGTTTCACGTTAGTAATAGTAAATTTTAGTGCTGAGGAACCAAAAACCGATGAAGCGAAACGTCTATCTCTTTTCACCACTTATGACGAATTTCTACAATTTATAATAGCGAACTTCGGCATTTTTGGGTCGTGAAACAAAGACGACACAGGTCGGAACAGACTGATATCTGACAGACTGATCCGTCTATATATGTGGTAGCGAGTTTAAAGTTCATATTTATTGCTCTAACTGTAAGAATAAGTGTGTTACATAACGTTATATTTGCGATTGGCGCCACATAGCCAACTATTTGATAAGTCGATAATAAACAGCAGAAGTATTTGTTATTCAAACACTCGATTACCTGAAGTGGTTGAAAGCACACGACTGCAACTTCACATCATTATTACACGAGATTTTACGACTGATGTAAAATATATCTCGAACAATATTTTAAAATTACTTCCCTTCATAAAACTGTTTACGGCGACGAACCAATTACGTTCGGTTTAAAAACGTACCCGAAATGTTTATACTGTCGTGAAAGCAACTTTTAAAGCCGGTTGGCGGTGAATTAAGTGGATTGCGAAGAGCTTGTTTGCAAAAATAGTACTTAAAATTGGGGATGTAACGAAAATACTAATGCCGAAAACGAAAAGTAAAAATAAAACTGAGAAAGTTATAAATACTTATTATTTACGTATTAGTATAAATCCACAGCGAAAGACACAATTAAACAAAGATAAAATTTATAGCAATATAAACAACTCTGACCGCCACAAGGGATTTCAATATATGTACAAATTATATAAACTTAGGTAGGTTCGAGAATCTAACATAAGTCTTAGGATAACCACACGGTTATATGGGGGGGTTATATAGATGTTAAATCATTTTTTGAATTCTAATTACTTTAATATTATATTATCATTCTTATAACACTGGCACCAAATACTGATTTGGTGCCAGTGTTATTAGAATCTACTGAGAAAGCTACTAAGCTTTCTGACATAATGATTCAGCTTAGAATATTTCTCGTTATATTCTAAATACATGAGGATTGCTTCTATAAAATCTCTAAATACAAAAATGGAATAAACATTATATAAGAAGATTTTGTTTACTCGAAAGCACCTTATAGAAACAAAAGAATCAAAGAATCTTTCGATTGCTTCATGTTTGTCTAACTTCGAATTCGTAGAAAATGGCATATAAATTGAACGCAATTAGAACTAAGCAGGTAACAAAGGTAACGTCGTGTTTCAGGTGCAGTTTAAGTTATAAGAGGCAGCTGGAAAACAGTAGCTAGTATTTATAATTATTAAATAGTTGAGAATATATTTTTGTATAAAAACCTAAAAAATATCCATTTTGAGCCATAATACATTATGCCTCGAAACCTCGTAGTGATTCACTAGGGGAGGCCTTTGCCCTGCGAGTGGGATATGTAAAAAGCTGAGATAACATTGACTGTTTTTTTCTATAAAATGTCTAAACAGGTATTTCAACTTCCAGTTTATTCCATATCAAACTGCAATATCTTACTGCAGGATACAGGCCTTCATTAGTAAATAATTTACAGGTTTCGGGCCATAATCCACTACGCGTTAGGATTGGTGGATATAGCTTGTGGGTTGTCTTTGGTAGATCACACACAAGATTTAGAGGGAATATAACCTTATAGTTTTGCAGACAGCGACCTTTTAAACTTTCCATCTAGCAGTACAAACCATTTTCAGATTCATATGTTCATTTTCACAAAGAGAGTTTATCGAGTTTATCCAGGCGAGAAGGAGGTTGTATAGGATTCTCAAATGCAACCAAACTTCATACGATTCTCACCTACATGATCATCATGATCACATGATGATAATAGTTATTTATACTAGCTTTTGACCGATTTTCTCACCTGCACCCGTTCGAGAAACTCTCCTTGTGTAATTTGAATCTATAGAATCAAATAACATTTACCTAAAAGTTTAATAAATAAAATTTCAAAGATTTCAAAGTAAATTATAATGCAAGATTATTACGCGAAACCATGGAAATCAGAATCGAATTTCTGTAGTATATCCCGGCGTTTACGCGAATTAACAGGCACTCTGTCAGATGTTATATTGTTTCTATTATATACATATGAATATGCAAACACTTCCAATTCATATCGCTTTTTCCAGGTAATCTATACCAAACACTAAGATCCACATCACTTCTAAGAAGTCAGAAACCTAAGTGACCTTTTGTTGATTTTTATACTTTATGGTGTTCTTAAATCGCTAGTCTCCTCTCCTTTGGTCCACACTCAATGTTACTTTGTGTACAATACACTAAATTTAAAGCTTAGTTGAACAAGGCAGACACCAGGATGCTGGCGACATAAATTGTAGGCTTATACGAGTATTTTAGCGATTTGGTGGGAAAATCTTTGTTATAATTCAAATATTATTTTTAATTGTTTATATTCCGTTATTTTCTTTGATGAAGTTTGAATTTGGAAAATATTAGGAGCACGACCAATCAGGCTTTCCCTGTTGGACAATCACTTGTTTAAAGACAAGTGTTTGTTCGGGTCTGGGTGTTGCACGTGTTGTGTTGGTCTTTGTGTGTGTCTCTGGATCCACGACACACGGAATCCTAGTGTGGGCCATTGTGTGTGGCAGTTTTACCATCAGGCTAACTGTTTGTTGCCTCCTTCTTGTTAAAAAAGTCATACCATGTTAACTTACTTAACTTAACTTAACGTCAAGTGAACTTACTTTACCCATTATCATTTTTTGCCAAATAATTTTAAGTGTATCAAGCAATAACTCCGTCAAAATGAGCCAAAAAGCGACTATATACGGTACGTAATTTTCGCAGGTACGACAAACTCCAAACGACTTCGAGAAGTAACATTACCCCAGTTAATAAATATGAGGAGAAATTTCGTGACCCCTCCCACGCGCGTACACAAAAGCACCACTCATAAAAGCGTACAAGTGAAGTTTGCTCTGCTAAATTCCTTTCACATGCACGCGTACTTCCGCTAACACACGGGAAAGTTTTCAGGACGTCACCGATACGTTTCTAAGTTAACTCAGAAGCTAACCATTGTTAAAAATGATTAGAAATATGTTAAAAAATGGTGTTTTGATAATCTGATATTTTGCAAACAAAGGATTTGCACTTTAGCACATTTCTTTTTCTGTATCAAAGTAAAAAATTATTATATATAATGTGATTTTTAGTTATAGGTACCTATTTAATAGGTCGGGAAGAATAGGTCTTTTCGTATATTGTACGTATGAAGTTGTAATCAAATCTCTTTGGTCGTACTATTTGTACCTTCTAAAATGTAATACCATTAATTGTTGACATTCTAAAAAAAATAACTATTTTCCTCCATTTTGTCATTGTTATCCAGTTCGTAAAAATGAGTGAAATTAACGAAGTAATTTGCTACATTTTAAAACTTTATTACATAAAAGGCAAAAATGCGACACAAACAGCAAACAAAATTTGTGACATTAAAAATGCGGTAATAGTTAGGGTATACTATTACCGGGTAGTAAGGGTAATAGTACAAAGTTGGTTCAAGCGTTTTCAGTCTGGAAATTTTAACGTGACAGCACTGGTCGCCCAGTTACAGATAAAGTCAATGCCATCTGTGAAAAAGTGGAGCAAAATCGACACATCAGTAGTTATGACATTGCTGAGGAACTGGATATTGATCACAAAACGGTTTTAGGTCATTTGAAAAAGTCTGGGTACCAGAAAAAGCTCGATATTTGGGTGACACATGATCTTACGGAAAGAAACCTCCTAAACCGTGTTTCCATTTGTAATTCTTTATTAAAACGAAACGGGTGACGAGACGTGTCAAAGTACGACAAGAACGTGCGAAAAAGATCGTGGTCAAAGCACGGACAGGCTCCACAAACAGTGGCAAAACCCGGATTAACGCGAAACACGGTGACGTTGTGTATATGGTGGGATTGGAAAGGATATACATATATATTTAAATAATACCACACTCAATGGCCCACACTAGGATGCCATGTGTCGTGGGTCCAGAGACATATAAAGACAAACACAAACACACACCCAGACCCGAACATACATTTGTCTCCTTTTTTTATTAAATTAATGTATGTCCCGACCGGGGATCGAACCCGAGACCTGTTGCACAGCAAGTAAGGTCGCTACCAACTGCGCCGATCGGTCAAGTATCGTTCATTATGAGCTTTTGCCCGGGGGAAAAACGTTTTCTGGACAAAACAAACCATCTATTTATTTCCGAAAATTGTTTCATAGAAACAGTCGAAGACACCTCATAAAATCATAAGTATAAAATGTCCGTTATAATCGCTTAAAAAAATGTCTAATATTATTTTCGTATTTAGTTGCGCAGAGCATCGAGATGTGAAGAAGTATGTATGCAAATACAAAGCTGATATTGTATGCTTAGTAATTAATTACTCTACTAACTATATAAAAGTCTTCTGTGGTCATTGTCGTCTTTGTTATTCGCATCTATGTGCGAAAGTAAAATTCTGAGATTTACGTTAATAATTAATTATTAGCCATAGATTATTCATTCATTGGGAAGTGACGTTACGTTTTCAGAAGTTTTAACTGCTGCGTTTGCAAAACGCATTTTGCTCCCGTATGGTGTCCTCGTGAGGAACGTATGGCGTGCCTCACGCGAATTCTTAGGTCTATTGATGTGGCGTACTATCTCACATGGAAGACTGTTTGTGACAAGTACGAATCATACAAACTGTCAATTGCTTGTCAAATGTTTTATTTGTTTCAAAGTAAAATAAATAATAACTTCTGTGTAGTTAGTTAATCAACCCATCGGTGGAATATTCCAGATTTTTATGCCAGTTTCGTATTGACATACAGCATAAAATTCATGTAACATCAATGAGTTACTTGTAGCGATAGAATGTATGTATTCATATACACTCATAATAGAATATACGTGCAAGAAGGTGGCACACGAGCAAACAGCTCACCTGGTGGTAAGTGAATACTGTCGCCAATGGACATCCATGATACATGCCGTCATCAGTCCAGACTGACAACCTTTAACTGGAGATTTAAATGAAAGGATTTGAAAAATGGGGACGGATAGGTTAGGATATGATGGGAATGAACTCTGGCATATCTTACTCACTAACAAAACCAGTACGTACATAGGGAAATAGGAAAAGGTGGAAAATGAAGTTCATTCTACGGTAGTTTTCTATAAGTTATATTCTATAAGTATGATAGGGGGAGAGTGCATGCTGCATTCTCACAGCCGCTGGGCGCACTCGACTGGCCACGTTACTCCTCACAGAAGACTACCTTGAAATGTACTGCGTTTCCTATTTTATCGTATTTCCTTTATCGTAGTAAGTGAGATATGCCAGAGCCCATTCCCATCCCATCCTCTCCCTCCCCATTTTTTGAATCCTTTCCTTAATCTGCAAAGGAAGACAGCTTACCCCGGGGTAGTTCTAATAGTGTCGTTGATTCGCTTCTTTATATAAAAAACAGTTTTACAAAATTTAATTTTTCAAAGAAACAATATTATTAGTGTTTTTCTAAAAAAATATTTATTGAATAAAAATTAGAATCTACTCAGACCAAAAATAGTATGCATGCAAAATTCAGTTGTTCAACTGAATTAGGGAGAATTTCTAGTTAGATAATGCACTTCACATTTCTTATTCAAACGATAAATAAATTCGTTGACGAAATTCAAGCGGTAACTTGTGCTGAATACGAAATGAGACGATATTGTAACCAACAAAAAGTATCCTTACTGAAAGTGCTGGAAGAAATAATGAAGTTTAACTTGTAACCCTTTACCTTGGCTTTATATATATATTTGCAAGAAATATTGAAGAATTTCTCATATCGGAAAATAAAGCTACAAATTTGGAATAATGATGACCAGTAGATTCGAAAACTGCCATCAGTACAAAAGTTTATTTATTTGCTTAATTATGATGAAGATAGCCAAGTAATTCTACTTCTATTAGTGTAAAATGTACTGCATTTCCCACTTTATCCCATTCCCTCAAATTGTACGTAGATACGTGTTTCGGTAGGGAGTAAGATATGCAGAATCCATATCCATCCTGTCCTGTCCTATCCCTCTCCATTTTCCCAACCTTTCCTCCAAATTAATTTCTGAAATTTCAAAGCGCATCCGAGGGACAACGTTTTTCGTTCAGGACACTGTACACCATCTACCAGTGATCAAAATATTTATCTTACCTCTACCCAATTGCATTGTCTGTCATTGTGTTGTTGTTTTGGTGTACAATAAAGAGTTTTATCTATCTATCTATAAAACCCCTCATTCGAGGGTATCTCTGAGGGTTTTCGATAAATACAATTTGACGAAAGTAATTAATTATGTTGCCAAAAACAACTGACAAATGTAATTACTACACCGATCTGACTAATAAATTCATTCACCCACACGATAATGAATATTCGAATATTCGAAACACGATACAAACATGATTGATGACAGAATAATGTTATACCGCTGCGGTTTATCACCTTCGATTCACGGCTCATTACACATTCAAGGTTAATTAAAGTTGAGACCCTCGATAAATAATATTGCAAGACGGTATTGTTCTCGCTGTGCTTGCAACACACAATCCCGCGTTAATCTTGCTTGTGTATAAAAGAACGTACTTGCAAAAAGTAATTTTCGCGTCTACTTATTTAAAGATATATTTTTATGTCCCAAAGCGAGAGTCAAAGTACCGTGAATTGTTGTTCTTACCGCCACTAGACACTAGACAAATATTTAACAAACCCATTTTTAGAGTGTGTAGAAAATATAATCAATTAGCTTCCGAACATCCAGTACTGAATGTTGGAGCGTCATCGATTTGTCTCCATTTGTTTTGTTCTCACCCATTTTTCTTTCTTTTTTTTGTAGTTACTTTTAACCAGTAACTTATTTACAATTGAGTTGATTGCTAAAATGTCAATCGTGCTGTCGTCACATTATTGAGATGTCAATTAGATTTATCACTTCTGTACACACTATATTAAACAGTGCTTCGATATGTTTATATCTTGTTTATATCAGTGCATCCTGTTTGTTGTGACGTACTGTGCCGAAACGTAGCCTTTGATGGTACACCTGTCCCATAAGAGAGCTATGCTAACAGTTTATTTGCGGAATAAGATCTGAAACGAAGACATTTGCCAACACTCCATAGAGTATTAATATCCACTGTATTAGCGGTTTTGCGATATATTAAACCAACATTTCAAACATGATGCATAATCGATACTTCCGTATCGTATCGAATATTATCGCGAGAATATTCGTCGCTCATTTCCGAATCTATAGAATTTGAACAAACACGTGTAAACAATCTTCACTTCGATTGTTTGATATTCGATATCAGCAGAATAGATTGAACTCGATTTCCGAGTCTCATGCGAGTAATCTTCCCACAGGAAAATTTAGGAGAAATCTTAGTGAGGTTTCTCGAACGTTAAATGTAGAAAATTCTGATCAAAAATTCATTCCGATTGCATCTGATAATGAAGACTCAGATTAGATTGTGAGAGGGGTATTAGTTGAAAATTTGATTTTTTCATTTACGAAAGCGGGCGGACGGACCAGCGGCACGTGTGATGGTAAGTGGCTTCCGCCACCCATGAATACCTGCAACACCAGAAGGTATGCGGGGACGCCGTCAACCTTACAAAATCCTATTCACAGCCTTCTTAATATCGAAGTGTAAAGGAAAGATCTCTTGAGTTCCACATTATGTAGAAGTTTCTTTAGTTGTTAAGATGGGCAATCTTAACAAGGAAATAAATAACTAATAAAGGAAATAGCTAAGGAAATAAATTATCTAATAAAAATGAACACCTTTGCTATTCATATACTGTAATTTTAAAGGACATCGTTATTTCTCCACACAAGTCTGGCGTCTTTTTTTTCGGATGAGACCAGCAATTATATTTGGAGGATTGAAAGACTATGTAAAACCTATTCGAATGGTTCGGTTCATAAACGATTTTTTTTATTTTAGGTAAAATAAGAATTACATTGATTAAAAGCCAAGTTTTCGTTTTTGTTTTTTATTATTTTAAAGTAGTTACATAATAGTTTTACATTTTTTATTGTAGACTCATGAATAGTATAAAAGATAAAGATAAAATAGGCATGATAATAATATGATGATAATGTCTACTGACGTTTTGCAATAAAATAAAGAGATATCGCCTACCAACTTCTAACTCGTAATTAGCTCCCAATAAATTTCATAGAAGGCTACGGAACCTCATTAATGCGTCTGCGACACACCCTTGGGCGATTATTTAATTATTCCAAAATCATAGTCCAATCTATTTTGGAATGGAAGAATGCACGCTGCAATCCAACAACCACTGGGCGCACTCGACTGGCCTCGTTACCCCTCTCTCCCAGAATACTACCCTGAAATGTACTGCATTTCCCACTTTATCATATTCCCCAGTGTATGTATGTCTTTCGGTAGTGAGTGAGATATGCCAGAGCCCATTCCCATCTTATCCCTTCCCACGTCCCCAAACCTTTCTCCAAATCCATTCTTTCATCAACAAAGGTAGGCAGCGCATCCGGGGCGTACCAAAGTTTGTCATTTTGGACAAATGTTAGCATGTATCGCGTGGGCGACAGCATCCATTTACCACCAGGTGGACTGTATGCTCGTTTGCCACCTACGTACATTCTATAAAAAAAAAACAGTCCTTTACTTGTTTATATGAATCGATGTAACTCTTGTGTTATCTAAACAACGAAGTCACATACATATCTCTAAAGAAGTGGATGTAACTCGTTACCTAAAATAAATACAAATCATTTGTATACCATTAGAATAGGTTTCACAAAGTATTTCGATCGTCCAAATATCACAGCTGGCCTCATCCAAACAAACAAATGATGCCAGATATAATGATGTCCTTTACAATATTCATTAAAATTTATGCAAAACGAATATCCAAAAAGTTATTTTACACCCTTAACACGGAATAATAATCTTGCTTACAAAGTCGTTGGAGTCAATGTTTTCATTTCTTGTTTACTCCGCTCCTCGTGGCAGGTGCTCGGAGCCGATAAATTCAACACCGATTTTATCGTTCTCGCTTATTTGGTAATACGTACCTGATCGGACGTTTGTTTGCCTTATTTATTTTCCGTTTTTATTTGCGGGCTTCCTGGGTGAGAAGCTAGGCAGCTTCCACACGAAGACAATTATTTATTTGTGGTTGACTGTAAAACTGGGAATTGCTTGTATAGGGGAATTAACTTTATTTAATTTGCCTTATACATTATACCTGGCGTATGAGATCACCGACATGTGGGGCGTGACGTCGACTGAAGTCATCCCAGTCGTCTTGTCAGTAAACGGGTTAACCAGCAGCCTCGAGATCAATCTGAGTCGGTTGGGCTTTCCGTGGTGGCCGGCTTTCAGTGATGATGCAGAGGGTGGTGCTGCTGATTACCGCGTGTATTGTCCGCCTGTTTCTCTCATTGTGGTCATGAACTCTGACCGACTCTACTTTCGCCGGAGGTTATACAGTCTCTCCCTCATTTTGGCTAACCCAGAGAGACACGAGATGATTTAGTACCATGTATTAATAATAGTACTCTTTATTGTATAAAAACAAACAAAACATAATATATAGATACTAAAAACAACAATGAATCATCGAGAGGGAGAGTGCACGCTACAATCCAACAGCCACTGGGCGCGCTCGACTGGTCACGTTACCCCTCTCTCACAGAAAACTACATTGAAAGTTGAAATGTACTACATTTCCCACTTTATCTTATTTCCTTAATGTACGTACGTGTGGTAGTGATTGAGATGTGCCAGAGCCCATTCCCATCCTATCCCTCCCCATTTTCCCAACCCTTTCCCCAAATCCATTCCTATAGCTCCAAAGGTAGGTAGCGCATCCGGGGGCGTGCCAACGATTGTCATTTTGGACTGATGTTGGCATGTATCACGGATGTCTATGGGCGACAGTATCCACTTACCATCAAGTGGACTGTATGCTCGTTTTCCGCCTTCGTACATAAAAAAAAATGAAAAATTTATACAATTGGCGGCCTTATCGCTTAAGCGATCTCTTCCAAGCAACCATAGGCCAACCATATGGTTTTCTGACTGTAAACGTGATAACCTCCGGTCTTATTCCTTCGCCATAACCGTTACAACAAATTAGTATAGCAACAAAAGTAGCAGCATCTCGACATAACTCAATCAAGTTGTATAAACAACTGATATAGATCTCACTGTTATTTTTATTCTCTGATTAATTTCGTATACCTAGACAATATTATACATTTCTCTTGGGACGGCCCCAATTCGGTTCCGCAGCTATCGCCCCGCAAGAGGCACAGTTCAAAGAAGAAACAGCAGTTTATCTTTGTACAAACACATGTAATTCGTTTACTTACGCACGCGGATATCGCCGCGTAAGTACCAGTTTACAGTCTTGAGAAATTCCTCATTATAACCACTATTTTAACTGTATTTATTAAGGTTAGTTCATATTTATCCCGCAAATTTCGACTCGCGAGAAATATTCTCAAATGTCTATTTTCAACTCCCACCGGTTATAAAATAAAAACCCAGATACGTTTTTATGCGTTTAGACCACATTAAATTCCCAATTACAGAATAAAACAGAAATGTTATCATACTAATCCACCTTACATTTATTATTATTTTTCATTTTTTGCATTCACTTTAAACGCGGATACAGTTCGTTTACAAGATAATATTTTTTATTTCTTAGATATAGTAACGTTCATTGGTTCGTATGCTTCGTATATCCGTTTGTGTTAAGAAACAATACTAGATGACGCTACTTTCGAGTGACAGTCGGATAAAGTGTTTTAAAATTAAAAAAAGAATAAAGTCTAAAGGAAGAATTGGAGGGAAAAGTGGAGGTCGACGACAGTGACTTCGACCGCAGTTCATTTGTCATCTTGGCGCGTTATCGAATAGTAGTGGAATAGTGGTCTCTAATTACTATTTAAATTCTTAAACAGTTATTTATAGATCTTGTAGTAGATTATAATTATGCAGAGTATCTTTGGTGTTGGAAAAGACAAGTATTTAAACAATATGTGGTAGATACACCTGAATACCAATTTTTTGTTATATAACGTTGGATTGTCTAATTTTCTGGTTTTTAATTCAATTTGTAGCGCGTACTCTTCGTGCTATGCGCCCACCAGCCAGATTTAGAGATACGTAGCATTTTGAGCGCTCCTTTTAACGATAGTGCGCTTAACATTTCACCGTGTCTTTTTTTCTTCATGACAGTTGAGTGAGTTATCAATTTGCCAAAATAAGTTTTTCGCGTAGCCTCGACTAAAAATACACGTTTCATGGAAGTATGAAACCCGTTCGCAAAACCCCACTATAAAGTTATCTTAATATGAGAAAATAGGTGTAATTAGTTAATTTAACTATAATAGTCTAATTTCGATTCCATTGTTAAGAATTATTGTTATAAATGGTTGTATACAAAATAGAAAATAAAGCGATTAAGAAGAAGATGAGGAAAAACGGTTGAATAAATAACTGTAATTCTATTGTGAGTGTGAAAGAGACAAACACCAAAAGTAATGGTAAACGAAAACGTAAAAAAATATATCTGAATCTACTTTCCGACTGACACGTGCCATCAGATGTTTATTTCATGGAGAATACTAAGTAATGATCGCTTCAACAGAATGAAAGATCTTAAATGTTTATTTTATTTTAGTTGTGTTATTAGAAAACAACTGTCTCAAAATTTCAATGATTTTTGTTCAAAGTTTTTTTTTTAAAAAGCACGGAAGTAAGCTACTGACTCTTCTTTATGTTGTACAATTATTGAGCGCTGCCCTAGATTGATGGCAAGATCGTAGGTATAATTAGTTCTACACAAATTAACAAATCAATAGGCTTTGATGTCCGTGAACATGTAAGCATGTTTGTGATACGGTTCATGGGCGTAGTTCAATATAGTCCCGAGGGGAAATTCAATGTTACGAATGTCTTTGTCAGAACCATATTATTGTTTCTATATATATAAATCATAGATTTATTATTATTATTTTTTGGGAAAATTTTAACTGCACATTCAGTTAATTAAACTATTTTTTTTTTAATTTTATCAGCTTACGAGTATCACACTCCAGAATGTAACATAAATAATATGATATTCATTTAATTATCGTGGTTGAACATAATAATTGTTATGTAAACTGATTACTCATGATTTATTATTTATTTATTATAGCCGATATTTAGGTCCAGTTACATGAACTGTGGTCGCGGCGAGACTGCAGAGGTGAACGTGTTGTTGCTATTGACAGACAAATCTGTCTACCCTCCGCTGTGTTCGTTTTTTATTCACCCCCCCCCCCGCACTGGGCTTGTTTTTGTTGATTAAGCTCTTTGAACACAGGAGTCCACTTGATGGTAAGTGGATACTGTCGCCAATAGATATCCGACATACATGCCAACATTAGACCAAAATGACAAACGTTGGCACGTCCTCGGATGCGTTGCCTACCTTTGAAGATATAGGAATGGATTTGGAGAAAGGGTTAGGAAAATGGAGAGGGATATGATGGGAATGGGCTCTGGCACATCTCACTCACTACTGAAACACGTACGTACATTAGGGCAATGAGAAAAAGTGGGAAATGCAGTACATTTCTAGGTAGTCTTCTATGAGAGAGGGGTAACGTGGCCAGTCGAGCTCGACCAGCGACTGTTGGATTGCAGCGTGCACTCTCCCCCTCAAAATTAGTAGGAATACTCAAAAATATACTACAGGTACAATAGTGAAGCCCTATAAATATATTTTTATGTACATTAAATATTACATATTGAGTTTAATATAATCGGCTAGTTTTGCATTTAACGTAAACTAATAATAAAAGAATTTAGTAAGTACCAGAGTTGCAAAATGAACCAAGCCTGGCTATAAACAAAACAGTTTACTGCAAGATCATCACACCACAAACAAGGTAACTCAACAAAGCGTTTTGACAAATACCCTCTACTGCGAACGAGACAGTCCGTATCCAATTATATTGAGCAATATTTTTTAACTGTCCCCCTGTAAACTAAACTCTACGGTAACCTATCGAATTAGGGTTGGAATTTGAGACTCGATGCGAGGGTGTGCAGGATAATCAATCTAGTGGACACCACAGTAATCCGCCTGTCATGGGTGTCGATGGAAAGACAGATGGAATGTTTTATGTGTAGGTTTCCGTGGCCTTTGTGTTGGCATCGATGAATTAGCACTTTCCAGTGAATATTTTTTTTTTGACCGGTTATGTTTTATGCAATGGATGAGAAGTGTTATTGTATATAGGCATCATATAGCAGGAATGATGGATACTATAGCTTATGCCTAGGATACTATGTTGAAAAAAATTTGGTGATTTTCCACTTTTACTCGACATTTTCAGAGGGAAAATCATCGATTTTTTCCTCCCTTTTACATATAAACTTATAAAATCATAAAGATTGCATATACAAATTGGCGGACATGGACCTTATGACGTAAGTTTCCTCAAACCTTTTCCGACTATCGGGCTTTCCGCCGGCCATTTGTCTACCACTTGGGTTTCCGCCGCTTTGAGTATAGTATAAGAACGGCTGAATACCGTTATGCACTTATGCACCTTGAAACTTTCAGCCATGCCCCGAGTATAATATAAGAACGGTATTCAGTACTTATGCACCTTGAAACTTTCAGCCATGCCCGGAGTATAGTATAAGAACGGTATTCAGTACTTATGCACCTTGAAACTTTCAGCCATGCCCCGAGTATAGTATAAGAACGGTATTCAGTACTTATGCACCTTGAAACTTTCAGCCATGCCCCGAGTATAGTATAAAAACGGTATTCAGTACTTTTGCATCTTAAAACTTTCAGCCATGCCCCGAGTATAGTATAAGAACGGTATTCAGTACTTATGCACCTTGAAACTTTCAGCCATGCCCCGAGTATAGTATAAGAACGGTATTCAGTACTTATGCACCTTGAAACTTTCAGCCATGCCCCGAGTATAGTATAAGAACGGTATTCAGTACTTTTGCATCTTGAAACTTTCAGCCATGCCCCGAGTATAGTATAAGAACGGTATTTAGTACTTTTACATCTTGAAACTTTCAGCCATGCCCCGAGTATAGTATAAGAACGGTATTCAGTACTTTTACATCTTGAAACTTTCAGCCATGCCCCGAGTATAGTATAAGAACGGTATTTAGTACTTTTACATCTTGAAACTTTCAGCCATGCCCCGAGTATAGTATAAGAACGGTATTCAGTACTTTTGCATCTTGAAACTTTCAGCCATGCCCCGAGTATAGTATAAGAACGGTATTCAGTACTTTTGCATCTTCAAACTTTCAGCCATGCCCCGAGTATAGTATAAGAACGGTATTCAGTACTTTTGCATCTTGAAACTTTCAGCCATGCCCCGAGTATAGTATAAGAACGGTATTCAGTACTTATGCACCTTGAAACTTTCAGCCATGCCCCGAGTATAGTATAAGAACGGTATTCAGTACTTTTGCATCTTGAAACTTTCAGCCATGCCCCGAGTATAGTATAAGAACGGTATTCAGTACTTTTGCATCTTGAAACTTTCAGCCATGCCCCGAGTATAGTATAAGAACGGTATTCAGTACTTTTGCATCTTGAAACTTTCAGCCATGCCCCGAGTATAGTATAAGAACGGTATTCAGTACTTTTACATCTTGAAACTTTCAGCCATGCCCCGAGTATAGTATAAGAACGGTATTCAGTACTTTTGCATCTTGAAACTTTCAGCCATGCCCCGAGTATAGTATAAGAACGGTATTCAGTACTTTTGCATCTTGAAACTTTCAGCCATGCCCCGAGTATAGTATAAGAACGGTATTCAGTACTTTTGCATCTTGAAACTTTCAGCCATGCCCCGAGTATAGTATAAGAACGGTATTCAGTACTTTTGCATCTTGAAACTTTCAGCCATGCCCCGAGTATAGTATAAGAACGGTATTCAGTACTTATGCACCTTGAAACTTTCAGCCATGCCCCGAGTATAGTATAAGAACGGTATTCAGTACTTTTGCATCTTGAAACTTTCAGCCATGCCCCGAGTATAGTATAAGAACGGTATTCAGTACTTTTGCATCTTGAAACCGAGTAATTGACAAACCTTTAAAATTTTCCGACTTTCTTCGCTTACACACGTTTTCATCATTCAATTATCTTTCCGCCGCGCGTTATTTGGGTACATTCGATACAAGCAATTTTTCGAGACAAGTAGCTCATGTAGGTGCCTAGTAAAAAAGAAAAAGGCCTCTATCTCTGGGTCCATTATTTCTTATACCTCTTTTTCGTTCTACTTTATTCACTTCATTTTGAAGTGCACGCTGCAATCCAACAGCCGCTGGGCGCGCTCGATTGGCCACGTTACCCCTCTCTCACAGAAGACTACCTTGAAATGTACCGCATTTTCCACTTTATCTCATTTCCCTAATGTACGTACGTGTTTCGGTAGTGAGTGAGATGTGCCAGAGCCCATTCCCACCTATCCCTCCTCATTTTCCCAACCCTTTCTCCAAATCCATTCCTATATTTCCAAAGGTAGGCAGCGCATCCGGGGGCGCGTGCTAACGTTTGTCATTTTGGACTAATGTTACCTTTCTCCACTTACCATCAGATACCACCACCACTTACCACTTTCCATGTACGCTCCTCTGCCGCTTTCGTACATAAAAAAAAGTATGCTTATATTTCATTATTATTATATTGTATTATTGTTTTGTAATTAATATTTAAGTCATTGCTCGTTAGTTGCCTGGAAGAGATCGCTTTTAGCGACTATTGATTGTGTATATATTTAATGTATGTAATTAGAAGTTAAAACAGAAATGCAATAGAGAATTTTCATTAATTCTTTCATGTTGTAATGAAACGCAGAGTTCCCCCCTCTGTCCCCTCGTACCCTAGCCCTCTTCCGTTTGATGCCTTGCAGGTGAATAAACACGTAATCAACGTAATCGTCCCATCATACTGAAAATACTGTCACTCGTATATGGTTACAACGGTTCATTATAAACTTCTTCCATGGCTCGTCATCACACACAATCTTCCATTCCTTTCATCCAGCTAATATTTGTTCAAGTCCACCTCGCTAGAGGGCATCCCACATTACACGTTCCAATCCCATTTTGAATACACTTCTAGTTAAATTACAAGTTAGTAATTATTACTTACTTACCTAATTTGTTACTTACCTAATAATCTAATTATCACCTTAATTAACTTAGCAAACATTGATCTCCAGCATTTAGGGCAATAGCTAAATGGTATACTCCTATAAAATAGGTAAGTTACATTCAAAGCCCGAAATCGCTCATTGATCGAAAAAACCACAGTGCGTCTTGGCAATTTGAAAACGACCATAAAGCAATACTCGCGACATTACTGTTGCCAGACACATAGGCTGCGAAACAAAAAGCGTTTATGTCTCTACCGGATATATCCTAATATATATAACTGGATATATAACTAATGCATTGGACATTAGTAATTTTAACATATTTTTCAACACACTTGCTCGTAAAGTGGTCCTAATTACAGCGTTTTTAAGGTCATAATGCAGCATATAAAACACGCAACCTTTTTACTTTACATTACCGCACTAAACAATGAAATCTATATAATAAAAATGTCACTGATCGCTGTCTGTACATGGAAGATATATGAGAAAAATATTATTGGGGGCCTTTATCAATGCAATAGAACCCAAAACAATGAATGTTAGAATTTTTGTCTGTTTGTCTGTGCGTTTGTGCGCGCTAACCTTAGAAACGGCTTAACCGATTTTGGTGCGGTTTTCACTATTGTATTGTGGTAAGCTTCACTTAAAATTTAGTGTTTGTTTTATTTCAATCAGTTCATAAATAAAAAAGTTATATCAATTTAAAGAATCACGTCGAACATTTGTTCGATAAAAAATATGCTATAAGAAATAATGTGTGTGATCGTTTTTGAAAATACCGAATACCCCTAAGAAGGTAAAGACGGTGTTTATAAACTAAAGTCCACGCGGACGAAGTCGCGGGCAACAGCTAGTTATTAATAATACCATAACATATACTATGCAAATGCCAACAAAAACTGTTGCGTATCATTTTAATAATTGTACTTTCAGTAATTGGTTCAATAATTAAACTATTTATTAACGAAATAAGACACTGAAATTTTATTTATTTTTCCTCGCAAGTGCGTTGAAAAACGTCGTATGAAACGCGTGAGCATTGGTCATTATACTCTCGTCTCCACTACGCCTCGCCTTCGGCTCGGGCTGCAATCCCGCCTCCACTGTAATGAGTTAAATGACCATCTTAGCACACTTGTATCATAATGTACTATTGTTTTTGATTTCAGGAATTGATTTGTAAAAACTTCAGTAATATAATTATTTAAAAAGCATATATATATTCACAAAATATTCTCGTGTTTCGCATATGTATCTCACGTAATGGAATTTCGACAAAGAATGAAAGTATGACAAATGTAATTCAGACATGTCATAATGACAAGTATTCTTATCTTAAAACAGATAGAATCCGCGATAAGCGAGCGAAGGTGAGGAAATAAAGACATTTTCCTCTTGAAAAACTCAATTTCAACGGAAAAATAATATTCCGGAATGATAATACGAATGGAATTGTGAGAATAATCTTGGATTAGATATAATTTGTTTCGCTGTTTTATTTAGGGACTAGCGATCCGCCCTCGCTTCGCTTCGGTTTATAAGTTTTTTTTATTTTCAAATTTTCAAAATAAAATATAGCCTATATTAGACACGGACAATGTAGCTTCCTATTTGTGAAAGAATTTTTGAAATCGGGTCAGTGGTTCCGGAGATTACCCCCAACATACAAACACATGCTGAACCTGGTGGAGGACTGGAAGGTGGAAGAGCACCTGACGAGTTCTGATCACAACGGCATTACTTTTAAAATAAAACTTAAAAAATCTAAAGGGACAAAAATAAATAGAAGCACAAGGATGTTCAATACGAAAAAGGCAAATTGGAGCCAGTTTCGTAAGAAACTGGACCAATTAAAGGTGGAGCAGAAAATAAATTTAGAAGAGGTTGAAAAAAGTAATACAAAAGAGAAGATCGAAACCATTGTAAACAAATATAACAAAATAATAACAACAGTGTGTACCGATACAATACCAAAAAAGAAGAGTACGGACACACTTACATTGCCGTGGTGGTCAAAAGAACTCACAAAACTGAAGAAAGAGGTCACCACCAGAAAACGCAGAATAAGATGCGCCGCGCCGATTCGGAGGTCGAAGGTCGTTGAGGATTACCTGAGAGCCAGAGAAGCATATGAAATGGAGGCCAGAAGGGCGCAAATAGAAAGCTTCACAAAGTTTTGTGAAAGGCAGACAAAGGAAAGCGTTTGGGAAGGAATGTACAGGGTAATGAAGAGAACAGAGGAGAGAAAGGAGGATATACCCCTAGCCGTGCTGGGGAGAACGCTGATCGATGAGGAGTCGGTGAGGCTGTTGGCTGAGACCTTCTACCCGGAGGACTCCGAGGAAGGGCAAACCTTAGACCATCGCCGAACCAGAGATATGGCAGATCAAGGACACATAAAGGTACATAAAGGACACTCACAAAGGGTGCGTACAAGGGTCCATTGCGGGACCCACTCTTTGGAACCTCCTCATTGACCCACTTTTAAGAAACCTGGAACAGCGTGGAGACTACGTACAGGCTTATGCTGACGACGTCGTCCTGGTGTTTGCCGGCGGCACTGCGCAGGAAGTGCAGGAACAGGCCAATGCCGCCCTCGAGTATGTTCGGGGGTGGGGTGTCGAGAATAAGCTTAGGTTTGCACCGCATAAAACCAATGCTATGGTGCTGACCAAAAAGCTGAAGTTTGACATACCACTTCTCAGCATGGGCGGGGTTGACATTGAAATGTCCAATGAGATTAAAATCCTGGGGCTCACAGTAGACAAGAACCTCAACTTCAGAGCCCACATTGCGAACACCTGCAAGAAAGCTCTGAACGTTTATGGGCAATTGTCTAGAGCCGCCAGGATAAGTTGGGGGCTCCACCCAGACATAATTCGTATTATATATACGGCAACGGTGGAGCCTATAATCATGTATGCCGCCTGCGCATGGGCGCCTGCTGCCACCAGGATGGGCGTCAAACGGCAACTGAACGTGGTCCAAAGAGGTTTTGCTCAGAAGCTCTGCAAAGCCTATCGCACCGTCTCCCTAAACTCGGCACTATTATTAGCCGGAGTATTACCACTCGACCTCAGAATACAAGAGGCAGCCGCCCTATATGAGGCAAAGAGAGGGATACTCCGGACGATGCCGATGGACGGGGAGGTGGAGCGTAGGGTGGCATTTGCAGACACTCCGCATCCGGCAGAGCATATAGATCTGCAGTTCATAAGCTTGGAAGATCGAGAACAATTTGTAAGCTCCACTAAACAAATAGCAGTAAAAATTTACACTGACGGGTCTAAGATTGATGGCAAAGTGGGGGCTTCATTATCCATTTGGAAGAATGAATCCGAAACTAGAGCCATCAAACTTAGACTGCCGCCGTACTGCACGGTCTACCAGGCGGAACTGTTGGCTATATGCAGAGCCTCGAGGTTGATCCTCCAAAGCGGAGAGTCGAGCTTTTGCATACTCAGCGATTCACGCTCGGCGTTGGAAATAATCGCCAACCCTTGCAGCCCCCACCCTCTAGCTACTGAAACGAGGACCAACATCATGAAAAGCATACTCCAAAACAAAGAAGTTTCTTTGTTTTGGATTAAAGCACATTCGGGGCTGGAAGGGAACGAGCGCGCTGACCAGCTGGCAAAACTGGCTGCCAGAAAACTGAAAGTGAAGGCAGAATATGATAGCTACCCGGTCTCATTCGTCAAGCGTCAAATCCGTGAGGAATCGCTTGACGAATGGAACCGGCGCTACCAAGAGGGCAAAACGGCGGCGGTGACCAAGACCTTTTTCCCGGACGCCATTGGGGCAAACGGCATCATTAGGAAGATCCAAATGGAGCCGGTCATCGCGCAAGTGTTAACGGGACACGGCGGATTCTCCGAGTACCTGAAACGCTTCGGGTGCAAGGAGAGTTCGGCGTGTATCTGTGACCCAGACGCGGCTGAGAGTATATTGCACCTAATTATTGATTGCCCTGTATATGGCAGAAGGAGATTTGAAGTGGAAATCATGATTGACAAGGAAATAACAAAAGAAAATATAAGCAAGATAATGGGGAGCGACTACAAAAATAGACAAATATTTCTGAAATTCTGTAAATATGTAGCAAGAAGAGCAATTGAAAGAAATAAAACATAGATAGAATAAAAGATCTACATAAATTTCAGAAATATAACATTAGGACTAGGATATTTTTAAAATAGGACAACTCAGATACATATCTATGAGGATAATAATTAGAAAATTAAGTTTTAAAATGAATGCGTTGAATGACTCTGACCCTATACATCAGAGTCAATTGTGTAAACAGGACGACTCCAAGACTCCTGACCTGTACATCAGGAGTCAAAAGGCGAAAAATAGATTAGATTCTGACGGTATACATAAATACCAAATGACAACAAAATGAAAACAAATCAAAATAAGAAACAAATATAATTCAAGAAAACACAGGCCCTGACTTCTACATCAGGGGTTCAACACAATGGAGGGGTTTTAGCCGGTATGAGTCCGGCATCGCCTTCCGCAAGAATAGATCACTTATAGCGGGAGGCATCCAAGGAGGATTTCCCCTCCAAGAAAAAAAAAAATACAAACACACAATTTTACCTCTTCATTACATTAGTATAGATAACGTTACAACGTTTATGTGTTTAAATTATTTCGTTAGAACTCACTAAGAATATCTTTATAGGACAATTTTATGACGAAGAAGTATTTTTGTTTTAACTCTTAACACCACTCGCTATCTTAGCTTACACATATGTACACTTGCGGGGGACCTAGCTCCCCCCCCCCCCCCCCCAAGCAAATGTTAAGTTAATATTTAAGAATGTTTAAGAATCAATGAATTAATGTGCTTTACTGTTTCCTTTCAAAAATTACATCAATGACTAATTATACACGTATACAAAATATTTGATATGATTTACAATATAAAAATTATACCTATCTATCATCCAAACGAAAATTTACCTATTTAAGATCTTTAGTTTTCATGTCATAATTGGATAAAAAAATAAATTTAAATCATCAACTTGAAAACTTATATGTATTATTTTCTTTTTTTGTAGGCACCCTAAATTGTTATCTATCTTCTATACATATAATAAAATTGTAACAGGCCGATGTCTGTACATTATAGATATTGAAAAACCACTAATATAGAGCTAATATAGAGATGTCTTTATTAGAGCAACAGAAGCCAAAACAACAGTTTTTAGAAATTTTGTCTGTCTGTCTGTCTGTCTGTACACGCATCACGCAAAAACTACTGCATGGAATTGAATGCAGTTTTCACCGATGTATTGCTAGAGGTCTAACTTAAAATATAGGCTCCATTTTACCGCAGCAAAATATCTTATTCCGATTGTTTTAAATTTAATAAACCGAAGCGAAGTGAGGGCGGGTCGCTAGTACAAGAATACAATTTTAGATATGTATAACAATTTAGAAAATCACTAGTGCGGTATGATCAGGCATTGTATGTATGAAAATAATATCGCTTTGATTTTGTAGTTAAGTTTCAAGTAGTTTTTTTTTTATAAAAATCTGGTGACAGACGAGCAGAACATCCACTATAGTCCACCAGAAAGAATAGTATAGTGAAAAATGTAGAATATTTTACGGTAGTGTTCTGTGAATGCGGGGATAAAATGATCAGTCGAATGAGCCCAGTAGCAGTGGGATTGCAGCGTGTACTCTCCGGAGGACCCTACAGTCTTGATATTTATATATTTTAATTTGATTTTGTATTATTGAGCAAGGTGGTCTATCATCACTCCCTTCAGACTTCCATGTTTTCCCTGTATACTTAAGGCTCGCGCACAATACGGACTCGTCGCCCCGCAGCGCGGCACACTGTTAAACTGCGACAACGCACATTACAGTATCCACTGCCGAACATGGGCCTCCTTGCGCACATTGTCTTGTCCGTGAGGGATGTATGGCTTAAAACGCCACAGTGGCCAAGCGGGTCCATTCTTTTAGAGGTGATGTAATTCTTCAGCGCTTGTGGTAGCGGTTCTGTTATTCCTTAGTCGTCTTTTACGACACCACACGGCAAATCAATTTACAATAATAAACATACATTAAAATAATAATTATCGATAAGTACCTATCAACCTAAAGTTTTTTTACATACCTATCTTTCTTGAAACTGTGCTATATTTTTTATCTTTCTTAAAACAATATTTTTAATTTCCAACAAATACAAGTACTATATCACAATGAAAAGCTAAACTAAAAATGCAAACGAAAAGGCCTTAATTAAAAACAATGTTTATAAAGACTCATTCCACGAAAAATATGGAACGTGACAAAAATGTTATTTCGCCTGGATTTATTGAAAACATCAGGATTCGCAAAATCAGGTTGAGATTTACATTAAAATATTTTTTGTAAAACGTATATTCCGTGCTAAAAGTTCATATTTCAACATTTTAACAATGGTAAAATTCATGATAAATATTCATGATGGGGTAATAGACGATGAGAATACCCACGATAACAATGTTCGAAAACGATCTTGGTCTAAGCGAGGTGAGCCATCACAAATAATCCCAAAGCCAGGCCTCACTCCAAACAAAGTCATGATATGTGTATGGGGAGGCTGGAAAGGCATTGTGTATTACGAGCTTTTGCCACGTGGCTAAACGATTAATTCTGATGTCTACTGTCAGCAATTGATAAAATTAAAACAGGCACTTGAAGAAAAACGCACAAAATTAATGAATAGAAATGGTGTAGTTTTCCGTTGCGACAATGCTCGACCGCATACAACTTTGATGACTGAACAAAAATTGATGGACCTTGGCTGAGAAGTTTTAATGTATCCTTCATACAGTCCAGAGATAGCACCATCGCTCACTAAATAAACTATTTAAATCAGTTTTTCGCTCAGAAAGCCCAAAAAAAATTATACCAATGGGATAATTTTTTCTGGCTCTGCCAGAAAAATGGCGAAAGATAGTCGAATTAAATGGACAATATTCCGTTCAATAAATATTTATGTACTACAAAAAGCCTAGAGGGCCTCTTGTAGGTATAACTTATAATCTGTGGCAATAGTTTATATCCGTATATCCGTCAATTAACCTATTCGCTCATTATGCTTTCCGATCGCTCTAATTGCTAAGCCTGGGTCATTTTGACCCCTGTCAAGAACATGTCACTATCTATTTCGACAGGGGATCCTATTACGGCGCTCGAATAGAAAACAGACTGGGATTTCTTGGATTCTTTCGAAATATAATTATTTGGGGATTTAAAGGGTTAAATGTGGTAAAAAGAGAATGGGAGTCCGTTAAAAATTAAAAAAAAACCGTTACGAACAAATATTTTACATCGAAAGTAATGAACCGAGGGAAATAGTAAAATTTAAATGCGGTGGAATTGAGGTATTAATTAAATTTCGCTCTTTGTCGATAGATACTTTGAATACTAATATAAATAAGTAGTTTTAATAATATAGATAATAAGTAGGCAAATCCTTCATTTTCATTAGACTTGTGGTCGTCAAACTGCGGCTTGAATCAATGATATCTGCAGCTCTCGTTCGTATTTTATAAGACCAACCTAGCCATAAGACCAACCTAGCCAGCCTAGTTACAGAAGCTACAGAGCTAGTATAACGAATAAAGAATTTATTAGACTAGCCTACAATCTGCAGTGATACCCCCGCGGATTTTCATTTATCCCGAAAGAATCGTTTATTTTCCCAGGAATAAATGCAGCCTATGTCCTTTTCGTGGTCCCTAATAAAATCGGTGTACAATTTGAGCACGTTTCGTTCACCAGTTGATGCGTGAAAGAGTTTCAAACAAACAAACACCGTGTTTTATTATTTTTATATGCCTATATTAATAAGGATAAGTATGTATGCGGTCCGAGGTGTATTCAACCATTTTCTTTTTTATAGGAAGAGGGCGGCAGACGAGAATACAGTCCACTGGGTGGTAAGTGGATAATGTCGCCCATGAACATCCACAGCACATCAGTCCAGAATAACAAACATTGGCACACCGCCGGATGCGCTACCTACCTTTTAAGATGTAGGAATATATTTGGAGAAAAGGTTGATATAATGGGGAGGGATGGGATAGAATGAGGTGGGAATGGGCTCTGGGATATCTCACTCACTACCGAAACATATACGTATATTTGCGAATAAGATAAAGTAGGAAATGCAGGATAAAGTGGGAAATCTAGATATAGTGGATGGCAGATAGTTAGTCTTCCATGAGAAGGGTAACGAGACCAGTCGAGTGCGCCCAGCGGCTTTTGTATTGCAGTGTGCACCCTCCCCCTCCAAATCGGGCTTAAACCCTCTCTATTGGCCCTTAACTAAAAAATTTGACGACCACTGCTTTAGACATTAAAGTGTTCTCGACTGTATGCAGGATAAAGGCGGACATCTCCCGTAAAATCCACAATTTATCCGAACCCTTTTCTGAATAAAGGCTCTTTCAGCCATTTGATTTGTTTTTGTTAATATTTTTATTGGTGGAATTACCTTTTGGTAATCAAATATGAATATTATCTTTGGAAGTTATATCTTTAATGGTAAATAATGTACCTTCAGATTTATTCCAGGAAGTTCTTTATTTCAGGTGAACTGGGTAGATTCAGAAAGTGCGATAAATAACTTTTATTGTCCTCTATACTATTTTATTAAATGATCACAAGAATTAAATAAAGTGTACATCTCGTGAGATGTGCGAGAGACGACTTGCGAGTATAGTGTGGACAGTGGACCCTATACCGTAAATAGCTGACAACATAAAGCACCATGCGCTATCTGTGTTCCCACTGTGTCAACACTGTGTCCCTACAATATGGCGAGCATTGACTTAAGTCTAGGTTTAAATTGAACTCAAGTGTAATATCGCAGAACAACTAATACTACAATTAGAGAAGACTGAGCCCCTAAAAACGCGCCATAAAACCTACAAAAACGTAACTACAAAATAAAATTTCGTTCAACGCGAGCCAAATTGAATCCCACGCGTATCGGAGAAAGGCGATATTACACTGAAACGCTGAAGGTCACACACACAATGACACACCGTTCGTGAATTTCGAAGATTATTATCCGTAATTATAGTAGTTTTATTCATTTTAAATCACAATTTGAAATATGTTCTGAAATAAAATTAAATAAAAAGTATTATACCTACTTACAGAATATGATGGTAGTTTTTAAATGTTTTTATTTGCCCGTGCGTTACAAAGAGCTCGCAGCAACCGACTGAAACAAACCCCTGCGCAGGGGCCCGCCGCTGTTAGCTTATTCTCGTACCCGAAGTGCGGAGTGAGCCAGGCCTTGTGATATATTGGTTTGTATATCTTGCTCATTAAAGGCGAGTTTAATTGAAATACAGTGCAGTTAAGACTTGAGTAAGGATCTTATGTACGGGTCTAGATTCTATCTCACAATATAACAAAGATGAGTCGAGTATCCCCTAGAATTTCAATGATTTAATTAAGAATTCGATTAGTTAGATAATGTATTTAATTAGATTTTTTTTTGTAATTTTAAAGGATAAATTATTTGGTCTGGTTGAAAAAGAAGTTTTTCTATTTTATGTACATTTTAGATACAGTCCTATTTAGATTTTAGATAGAAGTTGGCAAACGAGCATACAGTCCACCTGGTGGTAAGTGGATATTGTCGCCCATAGACATCCACGATACATGCCAATATTAGTTCAAAATGACAAACTTTGGCAGGCCCCCAGTTACAATGCCTACCTTTGTTGATGAAAGAATGGATTTGGAGAAAGAGTTGGGGAATGGAAAGGGATACGATAGGAATGGGCTCTGGCATATCTCAGTCACTACCGAAACACGTACGTACATTAGGAATATGATAAAGTGGGTAATGCAGTACGTTTCAAGGTAGTATTCTGTGAGAGAGGGGTAACGAGGCCAGTTGAGTGGGTCCAGAGGCTGTTGGATTGGCTGTTGGATATACAACATTTTAGAAAATATTTCTAACTTTAAAAAAGATTTAACGTTAATATACTTAAGCAATATGCTGTTAGATAGGGGTTATATAGTTGGCTGGACCTTTTCAAACAACTTTTATAGAGGTACAGAAAGCAACATAATATCTGTTCTTACTGATGCCTGATATCGCGATTGCTTTCCCGATGGATTCGTCTTAGCGGGATTCGTATCGGTTGGGGAGTGGGGAGTGACGCGCGAGGCGGTCACCCCCGCACTGCTTCGCTTGCATGCATGCATATTTACAAGATTTGACTTTAGATGCCATTTCTCAAGTAAATACAAATGACAGGGTATAAGTACACCAGGGTATATGTATAAGTAAATACAATTTAGATGCAAAGTATTTTAAAGATGCTATATCAATTGAAGAGCAATTTTGAAAAAATAAGGGATTAATGGAAAACGCATTTGACGAATTTATCATACCATACATACAATTGGGGGGGAATAATAGCGCGGACGAAAGTAGTGAAAATTCGGATAGCTCCAGTTCTAATTCAGACTCAGATTAATAATAATATTACTCATATTAGAATGTAACTTTAGATATTATTAAAAGCAAAAAAAAATGTTTAGACTTAGGTACCATCGATTATCGATACGTTAATCTGCACGAGTGTGCCACACTAGCCGCAGTCCTTACGCCCGCCACGAACCTAGTCCCCACCTGTACATAGACATATATCATTCATAGTACATATACTTCGAAAATTACACCAATAAATAAACACCCTCTTTATTTACCGGAGATAGCCATTTTTTCAGTTTGTTGACCTGCAGATTGATCGTCGAACCCGTTAAAAATACATTGACCTATTCGAAAGGACATCGCGTCGTCCTAATAGCAAGTAAGTGAAACTAGGCTAAATTGGTGTTTATGTCTAATGTTATAAGGAATCTCGTGACTCACAAAGGACTATTGATTAAGATACTAGTAAAAATACCATCATTCTGGACTGACGTTGGCATCTATTGCGGATGTCTATGGACGACAGTATCCATTTACCATCAGGTGAACTGTATGCTCGTCCGCCGCCTTTTTTCTATAAAAAAAAACTTGCTCCGTCGAGTGCGCCTTGTATTTCCTACCCTGCTTATAATAGTTCCACTATGTTTTCTGCTCTCTTGTGTATTAAATATGTATTATAATCGCCCATTTTGCCTATTTTTATACTGGAATAGAAATGCTAATTAAACGATCTGAAAAGTGTGTTCAAATAGACGGAGACTATATTGCAAAATAAAAAGTTTCATGAGCTTGAGTGTCCTTTTTCTTGTAAGGCTGGAATCTTTTGGACCTTCCCTTGTGTATGTATTGTGTACCTATTTGTGTATGTATAATAAAATATTATTTGTGTATACATATTATTATTTGAACTATATATGTTCGTATTTTTTTTTTATTATTAACAATTTTACAAAGATTAAGTATATAGCTAACATAATTGTATCTAATAAACCATACAGATTTGTCTAAGATACAAGTACTGCTGGAATCAGTAGTCGAGACATTAAAAACCTACCTGTGAGCAGTGAACAAATTATAATTTGGACAAGAAATATGTTCTTAATTTATATTTTAAATTATTTTCGCTGATATCTTTTTTAAATTTAGGATCTAATTCATTTATTAACCTGAGAACAGAGTAAGCGCTGGTCCGCTGACCGTATATATTGTTCGCGGCGTTGGTTACCAAATGCTTATGTGTTATACTACGAGTAACTGTAGGATGTGATATTAACGTTTGAATTTCGGTATTGAAATATTGTTCTTTTAATATATTATAGGTACTTTTAATATGAGCGGGTAAAGTATTGCAATGCTTAAATAGTTTAAGGTCATTGTTGGCATATTTTAGTTTAATGTTGGTGGGAACAATTGTTTTTAATATTTTTAGTTGTAGTCGAAAGATGTTATTTAGGTAAGATTTATACGTTCTACCATAACTACTAATACCATAAGCTACTATTGACTCAGCTAGTGCATTGTATAACATTAGTCGTGTTTTAAAGGATAATCGGTTCTTAGCGAGATGTATAGTAGACAGGAAAGACCTCAGTTTATTACAGATTTTATCGATTTGGGGCTTCCAATTAAACTTACTATCAATTATAAGGCCAAGGTACGTGTGCGAGTTAACTATTTCAATAGAGGGACATGTACAGGTGTGTTGGGGTGAACTGTGTAGGCAGTAATGGTCGTGAGCAAGAAGTTGTAAATTCATCGTTTGTTTCAAATGAGGTGATCTTATATGAATTAATTTTGTCTTTTGGGCATTTAGAATAAGATGAGCATCATGGCACCATCTATTTAGATTGTCAAAATCAGATTGTAGTTTAAGCAGGGCCATGTCAACATTCCCATCTGCTATTAGTAGGCAAGTGTCGTCCGCAAATTGATAAACGGTGCAATAGTTAAGATGTTCATTCATGTCATTAACATATGTTAAGAAATGTAATGGTCCAATTACGGATCCCTGTGCTGTCCCGACCGTGACGTGCTTAGTATCACTAAAGCTGTTATTAAATTTAACACGAGAAGAACGATTTTCTAAGTAGTTTTTACACCACTGAAGTAAGGGTCCTCTAATCCCACAACTTTTGAGTTTCTGGGCTAGTTTTGAATGATTGAGCGTGTCAAACGCACGAGAGAAGTCAATAAATAATGTTAGGACATGTTTTCTATTATTGAGATAGGATTGATTTCATCAGTGAATTGTAACAATAGGGATGTTGTAGATTTCCCAGATTGGAAACCGAATTGTTTGTCATTAATAATATTGAATTTATTATAAAACGAGTGTATCTGCTCACATATAAATTTTTCTACAATTTTGTCTATAGAAGACAAGAGCGAAATAGGCCGATAGTTCTTATAATCGTCACGTCTCCCTTTCTTGAAGACTGGACGAATGCAACCCTGTTTTAGCTCATCGGGATACTGACCTGTCACCAGACTGGTATTGATTAAATTCGCTATAGCTATAGACATATTTTCGCCAACAGTTTTGATATCCGCGACTTTGATATTGTCCAACCCGGGGGCCTTCAAGGTATTAAGTTTATTAATAATTTTGAATACTTTGTCTTTGGTTGCTTTACAGGGACGCATACTGACGTCTAAGTCTTTCGAGAAGCCCTTTGACGATAACAATTTGTCATTGCAAGTAGGTAAGATTTCTTTGACCGCAGTCTCGAATTGTTCGGAGAATTTATCAGCGATATTTTTTGAATTTAAGTTATGAACGTGAAAAGCCTTTGCAATAGACTCGTCAATTGACAAAGATATACGGCCAAGGATTGAGTTCATTATCTGCCATAGTTTTTTAGTATTATTGTAGTTACTATTTATTCTATTTTTATAATATAAGTTCCTATGATATTCTAAAACTTTACCAGCCTTATTACGCGCTTTATTATAACACAGTCTTAAATACATATTACCACTGTCCTTTCTCCACATGTGAAAAAGATTATCACGTTTATTACATAAATTTATAATATTTTTGTTAATCCATTGCAGGCGACAGCGCTATTATTATTACCGGTTGTTTCAATTTGCTTTGTTTTTTTATATGCGTCATTAAAACTACATTTAATGAAATTATAGATTTCAAGAGGGCGTTTCATATCATTTGTCAGCGACCAGTCGACTTTACGCAGTTCCTGACACACTTGTTGACGATCATATCCAATAACTCGCGTTCTATTAGAAGTACTCGGAATGTTTGTTAACTGTTCACTTACACAAGCAATTATTATTGCACGGTGTTCCGCCAGTACAACGTCTAGCGCCGCCGAGTACGGAACCAGCGATGGTATACGCGCAAATATGTGGTCAATACACGATCTGGTTACAATGTGTTTAAATATGTACAATGACGTTTAAATAAATAAAAAAAATAGTATGCGAATGATACTATTTTAGCTGTAAAAGATGCTTTGTAACTTATGAACAAACACAATGTTGGTTTTTGTGATTTCTTGCAGTATATCGTAAATGTATATTCCTATAGCGTGGATTCCTTCTATGCCTAATTCTAAATTCAATTCCAGAAGGCTATAAATTCAAATTGAGTAGGTAATTTCTCGATAGCACTGAGTATTAATTGAGACATCTTACAAACAATCGGTTCGTAATGAACCCAATTTGAAAACGGTATGTATGGCTTGTCACTTATCCATTCCAGTTTCGTCCTTATTCCTAGGCTCTTTAACATGCCCTAGTGCACAGGTTGACCTGCTTCCTATGTTATCTGGAGCTGAATAACTGTAATGAAGTATGAGCGAGACAGTATATGTTTCAAGTGTGTAAGAAGAAGATGGCATGTCCTGAAACTATATCGGTTTTATTCGTTTATAAATTTGTGGTGACGCTGAGAATTGGTAAGATTCGTCGAATGAACATCTTTTATTCATAATTTCTTTGATAAAAGCTAGCAGCTTTCTAGCAAGACTCCTAAATCCCTTTTTCATTTAAAAATGATACTTAACGGAGAGATTTTAAGAACGCCTTTACAAAATCACACTATTTTAAAAATATCAAGATAAAATCTTTCGATTATACACTCAAAAGTCGAGTTTTTGTTTGATTATTTTAAGAAAATGAGTTTTGGGCGTTTTGTGGTTTAATAGTGATAGTTTATGATAATTATAATAAAAGCGTGTGATTGCGTCTTTCGCGTGCTTTCAAGCAGTTAGGATGCGTTATAGACTTTGAAATTGTTTACTGCAAAGAAAACTTAACACTGGCAGAATGTGCTAATTGCAACATTGCCATATGTGAGGGAAAAAAGTATAGATGCGATTAACGAGTAAGTACAACTACCAGCCATGTACCGGTAAGCGCAGCGTGGGACGCCCTCCGGCCAGATGGAACGTTCATTCCTCGTGGTCAAATCGGACTATCCGATTGACCTAACCACGAGGTTTGACACTGATTAATAGTTTTTTTTCTATTTAATGCTTAACTTTCTCGTAAAATTTCGAAACGGAATCGATTAAAACTAAGGTTCCAATCTAAGTACATACGAGTATGTTTTATTTATTTTCTTTTTTCAAGGACCGTAATACTTTCAGTATACCTGTTACTTACACTTGTAAACTTATAAGCTTTCACTTGTGCAAAAATCAATATTATTATTCTGATATTTGTAGGAAAACTTGCGGCTAGTTAAATATGGACACTGACGGTGGTTAAAATATTTCTTCCAGTGCCTCTCACCAAACCAGTTTCCACCAACTAGGGGAAAAACCAGTTAACTGAAATTAATTAAACATTCTCGTAAAAGTTACTATCCGGATAGAATAGCGTTTATTTACCCCTATTATTTTTTATTAACCGGTCCCACGCTTTGCTATACCATTCATTCTTGTCCAGAAAAACTGCAGCGAAAATCAAAGGACTTTACATTTATATTAACGTCACAGCCAGATACTGGTGTTGCAAGCTGCTGGTGACCACGATCTGTTCGTTTGAATGTAACCGATATTTAAATGTTGTTCTAAAAAATCGGTCTCAAACCTATTTTTTTTAAAATAAACCAGTTTTCAATCCCTAGTTGCTGATTACAAACTGAACTTGTTCACTATATTTTTCAAACTGTGATATTACTTCTGAGTTCATTACCACTCGCCTACCACCCTGTGTACATTAATTAAACGTACTACTGTTGTGAAAGAGTCCCCTAGAGAAGTATCGGAGTAAACCCGCAGGCTGATCAAACCGTTTAACCGACTAATAGAGTGGGCCGGCACACCAGGGACAAGACCCGTTAATTGGGCCCGGCGGCGGCGGGACACTAATTGGACCGAATTCTTTGCCGATAAGACCGTAGATTTAGAAATTTTGGTCAACTACAAAAATCGGTAGAGCGAGAGCGAAAATACCATCTGTAAGAGTGATGAAACGCAGCTGTGTATAGCAATTGCGAAACGCAACGTTTAAAAAATATAAATTGATTGTCGTTGGACGTATTGGTGACATTTACGGGGTTCACAGTTTATTTTCCTCATTCGCCCTTGTGATTGATGCCTGTGTGCGTGTATACAATAATAAGTAAAGTAAAAATTACAATAATAATAAGTTACAATAATAATAGTTACATTAATAGGTAGTAAATAAGTAAGTAAAGTTAAAAGTGTATTTGAACAATATAATAATTAAATCTGTGTCGTCCTCGAAGCGGTGTTTTAATCAAAAACTAGTCACCACTACACTACCAGCTTATTTTTTTTTAAATTAAGTAGATATATAGTGGTAAATAGAATACATCCCATGAACATCCGCGATACATGCCAATATTAATCCAAAATGACAAACCCTGGCACGCCCCCGGATGCGCTGCCTACCTTTGCAGATTAAGGAATGGATCGGGAGAAAGGGTTGGGAAAATTGGGAGGTATAGGATAGGATGGGAGTGGCTACCGAACCACTAACGTGCATTGAGGAAATAGGATAAAATGAGAAATTCAGTACATTTTAGGTATTCTTCTGTGAGAGAGTGGTAACGTGGTCACTCGAGCGCACCCAGGGACTGTTGGGTTGCAGCGTGCACTCATCTTCTCAAAATTTACACGTATAGTTCTGAATATGTCAATCTCAACTTTCATTTGCCACACTCTGAAATTGATAGATTGTACTCTAGCAGATTTTTTGTGTAACGCTCGATTTGATGTTGACAGCCTTGTAATTCTAAGTTTATGACAAAACTGGTATTAGAGTCATGATCAGAAGCCTTATCGTTTAACGAATGTAACCGTAATGAATTTAATTTTGTAAAAGATTTCCTTCTTATGTACCTACTCACAAGTCTATTGTAGGACCACAACTTTTACGATTCCACATAACGGCCGGAAATTATTAGGAATTTTGAATAGATTTTTATTTGTTAGACAGTGGGGCATGACAGATGTATGGCCTTGAAACGCTACGCTAGCCAAGCGGGTAGGCGAGTCCATTCTTTTAAGTTTTGTTCCTCAGGGTTTGAAGATCACGGGAAGAGATTCTAAAGCCGGCACCATACAGCCACTCATACTTTCAAGTAACTTAAAAAATATAGATACGTATAGTAAGTACACTTCCCACCCGAAAGTAATAAACATCGGCCTTTAGAAAGAGACTATCGGCTAGCTTTGCTTTTGTAGAGCGTCGTCTCTGTGCCGTTACGACAGGAACGACGTTCTACAAAAGCGAGCTAACCGATTATAGTCAATGTGTATTACTAACGGCCGGGATGTGTAAGTATAGACTATTATCGGTATCTTTTTAACGTAGTAAATTATATTTAAAGAGAAAGTTCTAGATTATTTTAAACTTGTGTGAAGATGTGACGGCCATTGTGCGATAGGTTAGAAAAGACAGACAAATGACACAGAGTTATTGAAGGACAGTATCAGAGTTTTACTTATTGTCAGACCGAAAACTGTAATTGCCAGGTCTTACAGGTCAAGGTTAGTATAACAGTGTACCCTGACTGAACGCGTGATCAATATACACGTGTAACTGAGATAACACGTCAATTAGTTTTAAATATATAAAATCATTTCAAATAAAATTATTTTAGGGAACTAATTAAAAGTTTCAAACATGTAAAGTTTGTCGGTCTATCTAAGACGTTCGTAGCTCTCATTACTCAGTGCAGGATACAGACGCGTCGCGCCGGGCAGTTGCAATGGTGTTTCTGTTTTGCGTAACTGCGCGTAGAATGAAATACGTACTAGAAACGAGAATTAAGTTATGAAAAAAATAACCAAATTTTAAAAACCTTTAGAATTGATTCTATTCCCGACAGTGAACAACCTATTTTAAAGTTTTGTGTTATTTCAGTGAAATAAGTAACCAACTTATTTCAGTAACTAAGAAATTGTAACTTTGATTTTACATATTTCATAAATGATTACAATTTTATATCTGTTTCTTTAAATGTTACAATTATTAACAGAACAATGTCAAATATAATTTCGTTTATGAAATTAAAATGTCATTCAGTTAAAAAATATTATGTCAACTTTCACGTGAGTAATTCCATTGTCCCCTGTGTTGTATTAAGGCCAGAAATTCCTTCGTAATTACAATAGAAGGCTTGAGGGCCGCAGACCTGCAACGGGACGTTATAAGCTGAAATCTGTCGAATATGACGTATTTGTAACCACATACCAATACCAATTTACTGTGGTGTGTCTTTGAAAAGTGTGTACTTAAATTGTATGAAAATGAAAGTGTGCAAAAATGAAACAATGACGTATATACTCGTACTCGTCGAACACATAACTATTTATATTTTTTTGGCGTTCATTTAATTCGCAGTCCATTAGAATTAAAATTACACTAAGAATTTCACTAAAATTACAATTTAAGTAGTTAAGATTATTGAAGATAACAATTCTTTTTTATTTTTCCGTGCAACGAGTATACTCGTCGTAACACGAAATATTGTAATTTCGTTATGACGAGTATACTCGTCAATCACATCTAACCTGTTTATAAACACGACACGATTCTCACGAAGATGTTCTTGAGGAGAAAAACAAAGCCGCGTAGACAAAATCCGCACGTGTATACTCACTTTCATCTAAGATGTACAAAACATTGCCTTTGCGCGGGAGGATAAATATTTCAATATATTTGTTGGAAAAATATGTGAAATACGAAAGCATACAATATAGGGGGTCTTCAATATTATTTTGTTTTGATGTCAATATATGTGTGTCTTTGAAAATGTATTATAATGGAATGTACTGTAATGCATCCAACGGGTTTGACGACTTATCTATACTAATATAATAAAGTGGTAAAATTGTGTGTTTGTAGGTATGTTGGGGGTAATCTCTGGAACTACTGAACCGATTTCAAAAATTCTTTCACAAACAGGAAGCCACCTTATCCGTGTCTAGTATAGGCTATATTTTAATATGAAATTTTAAAAAAAAAATTAAAAAAAAAAAAAAAAAACCTATAAACCGAAGTGAAGCGAGGGCGGGTCCACACATAATTATGTCCACATTTTTGTTCAAACTGAATATTGACTATGAGAAATAAGTCGAATTGGGTAAATATCAATTCAATTAGTTAAACTTATTTATTTTTAATTAAACGCAAAGAAAATGTATCTTAACGTATAGAATTAAATAAAGTATAAATTTAATAATTACTAATGTTATTAATATATTAAATTTAATAATTAAAATTAAAATTTAAGTTAAATTTAAAATTTAATTTAATAATTTACTTACATAATAGTCGTATTAATCGTTTTTAATTAATCATATTTTTAATCTATAGTATATGTTTTCGCCGCTGTTATAAAATATAACCCAAATTTTTAAAACACAATGCTGGTCATATTTCCTTTTAGACAAATTTGGTACTGGACGTTTGTCGTTACTTGGACGATATTACGTATTGGACAACATATTGGACTGGTCATCAAACTGGATCCAAATCATTACTAGCTGGTTAACTTGAGGCGTCTACCGTTTGATACGAAAGGATACTGTACTTACTACTAAAGGGCTTATCTACTAAAGCTAAATTGTCAATATTCCTTATATTTGTGAATTTTGCACAATTAAGTAAATAATGTTTATCTCACGGCTTGAGGAGCGCTTTTTCGTGCATGGAACTCAACTGATTCCATAAAACTATAATTTTAATATAACACGTTACTTCTCGTTAGTGATTTTTTATGTAAAGATTCGATTAAAGTCTAGAACAAAAAAGGTCCTTGTTCGCAGCAAGTAATATTACAAATAGCGTTTATTAAGATGTCGATTTAGATAGTAGATAGGTTAGATAGACCGTCTTTAGTATATCAGTACCAGATCTCTTCTCATGGGTGTCGTAAAAGGCTTGTGATAATGTGATAAGTGATAATGAAACCTTAACCTCCTATGGCTACCTATCCGACAGCGGCGCGATGTAAGAATGCACCCTCTTCTCAACTCTATACGACCCAAATTGTCCAGAGTATTTGAAATGTAAACTTCTGTTTCTGGGTTACATCCATGACCATTTTGCTCCAAGTCTCTTCTTGGCGTACTGACTTTATGACCAAATCTTTCACTGCGTAGGCAGATAGATTCTGAAACACCATCCCCACTGACATCCGAAAAACACCTAACAAAAACTTTTAAAAAGATCCTTCGGAGACATTACCTCTCCATTTCTCATCGCTAGTGGCTCAGCCAGCTCCTTTCGCTTTATCGTTTCTTTAATTTTTACTTTTTTTTGTCATTAACAGGTTTTTTTGTTTCTCTTAATATAACTTATGTACCTAATATAATGTATTCATTGATTATATATACCTTGTATGTATTATATTTATTCTTATGTGTGTGTAAGTTTGTATGTACGTATATGTAATAATGTATTATATATATTTTACCACACCATCTAAATTGTGTCTTTCATGCACCTCCTAATTGAACCTCTCTGATCAACCCAAAGGTTGGCTGCTGGAGAATACCTTAAGACATTAAGCTCGCCTTTTGTACGATACTGTGCAATGAAGTGTAAATAAATAAATACATAAATAAAATCCCTAAGGAACCTAAAAGAGCTTAGCTAGCGAGTGCGGCGTTTTAAGGCCACAACTTTAAATTCACAAAACATTGTGCATTAGGAGCCCGTTGTTCAACAGTTCAATGTTCATTTTGTTCAATTCAATGGGTTTAACAACAGTGTTCAACTCATTTATGAGGGAGAGAGTGCACGCTGCAATCCAACAGCCGCTGGGCGCACTCGCCACGTTACCCCTCTCTCACAGAAGACTACCTTGAAATGTACTGCATTTCCCACTTTATCTTATTTCCCCAATGTGCGTGCGTGTTTCATAGTGAGTGAGATGTGCCAGAGCCCATTCGCATCCTATCCCCCTCCAACCCTTTCTCCAAATCCATTCCTATATCTCCAAAGGTAGGCAGCGCATAAGGGGGCGTGAGAACGTTTGTCATTTTGGACTAATGTTGGCATGTATCGCGGATGTCTATGGGCTACAGTATTCACTTACCATCAGGTGGACTGTATGCTCGTCTGCCGCCTTCGTACATAAAAAAAAATTCAACGGTGGACGAAAGGAGTTCTACAAGACTTTATTATAAGCAGAAACTTTATAATATCAGTCTAGACATCATCTCATATATATTCCAAAAATACTGGAATCCAAATATTTGTTATAAATCACGAATGCAGATGCAGCGATAAATTTTAAGAAAAATATCCAGTCTGAATATGTACCTATCCGAGCTCGGTGCATAAAACCTCTTTTATATCCATCAGAATATCTTACGAGAGGGATTCTCCGATGGAAACACATAAACTCCTGTTGTCAGGGTGGATGGATATTTGTTTAACAGAATGTGTTACCAATATGCAGTATACTGTTGGAGTTGAACATAAAATGGAATAGAGAGGTATTCGAATATATGCTAAATCTCAATATATAGAAAATAAAACGTGTGTTTGTTCGGCATAAACTTGGTAATTGAGATGTACTGGTCGATTTTCTTGTCAGTATTTAGCGTGTTATACCTTTTTAACGTCTGTTAAGATTATATTTTCAATGTGCACTACGGTATTAACGTTTGAAGGAGTTTCAAAAAATATTTTTTAACAAAACCTACAATAATCAGTAATAATACAAATAATACTACGGTAATCGCAACAAATGGAATCCAATCGAAAATTTGCCAAATTGATCGAAATCTAGAACTGAAATAACCCAGCCGACCTTACACTTAGGATCATCAAAGATCAGATAAAATAACCCTGACGTATAGGGACAATAATTGATAATAGTAAAGGAAAGAAAGGATGGCAGATACGAGTAGGTAGTGCACACGTTTCATACAATAATGAAGTCATTTTTAACTATTTCCAAACAAAGAAATATAAAATAAACCTTCCTCTCAGAATAGAAGTGTTTGTAGTGTTGTAACGCCATAGACTCAAGATGTCACGTGACCGACTGTTTTCGCGTGGAATTTAAATTAATAACGCAAAAGTTTATTATTTTTAGTGAGTATAGTCAAGTATCGGGTACAAGAAAAATATATTTTTTTTTAATTAAAACTAATACAAGTGACAAGTAGCAGAGCTAGATGCCATATTCATGTGAAGATTTTCATTAAACTTAAATCTAATTACGAAAATAATTTCTTATTGCAACATCCTAAATGCCAACTTAACGCTATGTTCCCAGAACTTGATATCGGTTCGGCCGGCCAATTGGTTCTGCTTACCCAGCTGTCAACCGGTAAGGCCTTGGGTGACGTAACTATCGTGTTTTTTTTTTTTTTTAAATAGAAAGTTGGATGGGTATAATCAACACATTTCGCATGTTTTAAAATACTTTCAAGAAAATTGCAAATACCCAATTTATATGTGAAAATGGAACATTCTTATTAAGCAGTACATAAGTTCCAAATTTGACTTTTTAATGAACCCCTCCTCATCTGCTTCACCCCCCGCTTCCCCAAGAAATTGCCAACCATATTTCCTTTATAAGAACGTCTTATACGTCATCTAGTCTATTCCCTTATCGATGATCCTCAGAATTCCGTACGTATCTCAGTTTATCCGCATGACAACTAGCCTGCGGCGGCTACAGCCAGCTTACACGAGACAATGTGGCGACATTTTATGAGACGGAAACTGTACCAGTATCTCTATAGGTATATAAGTATTATTATAAAAAAAATTGTCTATTTCTGTTTAAAATTTCGTTGATTTTTTAAATTGATATTATTTAACGTTACACGACAACCGATGATGCAATAACAGTGACGTGTCGCTTCATTTACGTCTAATCGGCGTGAAGTAACATGTAATTTCGAATAGTTTTTTTTATAGAAAGAAGATGGCAGACGATCATACAGTCCACCTGATGGTAAGCGGATACTGTCGTCCATGGACATTTGCGATACGTGCCAACGTCAGCCCAGAATAACAAACGTTAACAGACCCCCGGATGCGCTGTCTACCTTTGGAGATTTAGGAATGGATTTGGAAAAAGGATTGGAAAAATGAGGATGGATAGGATATAGCAATAGGCTCTGGCATATGCCGCTCACTACTAAAACATGTACATATCTACATAGGGGTAATAGGATAAAGCAGGAAATGCAGTACATAATGCATTAGGGAAATTTCACGGTCGTTTCTGTGAGAGAGCGGTAACGTGGCCAGTCGAGTGAACCCAGCGGTTGTGGGATTACAGCGTGCAGCCTACCTCTACCAAAATATTTGCAAAATAAAATGTACGAACAGAATCGCGTTTAGAATCAATTTGCTCAAACATCATGGAGTTATTTCATAAACTCGAAGGTTCAATTGATGTAGTAGAACATGATTTACGCTGGAACCTGTGGAAGAACGCTTTTTACTCTATAAATCATTGTGGTTTGCACAGAATTGCATATTCTTCTATTGCAAATGGATCGTGCCAAAATGTTTCTGAAAAATGTTTTCCTAGCACAAAGTATTGTCAGCAATAAAATGCAATCCAATACAATCAGCCGTTCGGGATCCACTGCTGGATGTGGGCCTCCTCATGCACAATATCTCGTTCATGAAGCGTTACGCTAGCACAGCGGGCTGGCGAGTTCATCTCTAATGGCGGTGTAGTTCCTCAGGGCTTATGGTAGCCGTTTTGTCATTTTGCGCTTTGGCTGATGGTATAGTGTAGTGTCACCTAACATTTAACACTCACCCTCTAAAGCACTTGTGAATAAATGAATAAAAATATAATTCAACTTGTGTTGCCGACCCTATCTATCTATTTGTACAACAACAAACGTGTCGACATTTATTATAACTTGTGTTTGCACTTATGCGGAACAACAAATGTGTTCTATACTTTTCGAATTTAGAAAAAGAATAACTCAGAATAAATATTTTCCTTATTTTCTGTTATTTAATTATTTTTTTTTACGGAAATTGGCTGGTGTTGACTTAGAAGTGGCTGGAACCAGCAATGTCCTTAAATACATGGACATCGGCACCCACTACTAATTAAATAATATCCATAGGCCATCTTTTATTCCCTTTGATGTGGAATCCTTGGATGTCCGTGAGGTCTCTATGCGCATAATTTCTTTAAAGATATAGCAAAATGCCTGGTCCATCATATACCATATGATTCCAGGGCCGGTATTTTTCTTTAATAGACGAAGGCAGCAGATGAGCATTCAGTCCACTTGATGGTAAGTGGATACTGTCACCCATAGACATCCGCGATACATGCCAACATTAATCCAAAATGACAAATTTTGGCAAGCCCCCGCATGCGCCGCCTACCTTTGGAGATATAGGAATGGATTTGGAGAAAGAGTTGGGAAAGTGGAGAGCGATACGATGGGAATGGGCTCTGGCACATCTCACTCACTACCAAAATACGTACGTACATTGGGGAAATAAGATAATTACCTCTAATACTAAATAGTCCGACTAAATAGCCGGACGGGGGGATATAAAATAAGTAAGTAACACCACACTCAATGGCCCACTCAATTCCCTGTGTCGTGGGTCCAGAGACACATATAAAGACAAACCCAAATACACACCCAGACCCGAACATACATTTGCCTTTTTTTTTAAACAACATTCGAACCCGGGACCTTTTGCACAGCAAGCAGGGAGGGTCACTACCGGTCACTGCGGCAATCGGTCGATCAATATATTTTAAATATTTTTTTAATTTTTTTTTATCTTATAAAACTCTAATTAATAATCTTACATAAATTATAATTTAATACTAAATAAGTAAATGTCACTGCACGAGTTTCTGTGTCAAATCCTTACAAGTCAATATTTATTTCCTAAACGATTTCTTGAGCACAAGTTACACAAGATCTATCAAAGTTTAAATCGATCTTAGCTGACCCAGACGCTAAACACTAATACGAATACGTCCTGCGATAAGTCAATGCTGCCATGCGCGGCTATGCATTTCCGATCACTTTGCTAACATAAAATACATAAAGAGATACAGCATAGTATCTTTATTAAACCTTCCAAAGTGAATATCACGCACACATATGCACTGAATACTTCTCGCAGTTGCAAACAGACATCGGACATTCATATGCAGATGTCAGTGAATTACGGGTTCTCAACATCACTTTACTTTTCTATTGTCTGCGATTTTAAATAATCATTTGCGATAACTCATTAGCTTATGATTAATGGAATTAATGAATAAAACAAATGCAAAATAAACGAACTGAATTGAAAAATTAAACTGCTATAGGTACACTGCAGCGAAAGACTCATGGTCCCACACATGAAACACTAGAAAAAATAACTTTCATTGTAAAAGTATTTTTTCTAATAGCGATTTGTTTTAATATTTAGTTAATTATTAATCTAGTAGGCTTTAGTCGATATCAGACTATAGCGTCCCACTGTTGGGCTCAGGGTTGCTCTGGCAATCACATAGGGTCTCGTATCATAATCCAACACCCGGATCCATCAGTGCGCATAGATATTAGATATTTTACGATTAACATGGACTTCCGCTACTGTACCTCGTTTGTACATGTAGCGACTACCAATATGAATAACATAGAAGCAAAGTTGCGGTTTGACTTTGAATACGGGTGTTTGTGGCTGCACAAGGCACGTTCGCACTGACTTGTATCACCATTGCATACCAAGTTCAGGGATTAATGACAGATCATAATAAAATTGTAGGAACTCGCCGGCCGAAGCCAACTAGATTGCCAGCCAACTAGATCGACATCTAGTTGGTCATGACGTCTTACGTCGTCTCATTCTTTACGTCTGCCATTATTATTGTTTCTCTTGTTTTTCGTTTTACCATCCGTATATTCAAGTGTTTAGTTTTTAATGCTCTTTCTTTATATATCTTTATCTGTTTTTGTGAATCTTGCCTTCCACATAAAATATAAAGTGTTGTACCTGAGTGTGGACTTTTACTGAGAGGAAGCGCGAGTGTTCACACGCAATCAATAACCAGAGCACTTTAAAATGACGTAGTTGTCGAGATCGTATTATGGTAACTATTAATCAAATGTTATTAAAACAGGATAAAGTTGCTGTCTGACATCCGTGGCGACGCGATGGTTCCGCTGAAAATCAGCGTTGCGATTAACTGCACGTCCATTTCTGGCATCGCATTACACATCGGCACGATTGTACTTCCTACTGTACTACGGCACTTCTGTGTACTACTATATTTCTATCTTTATTTTTGATTCTTACTTTGTGTTGTCAGGAATCAAGTGTTGTTTATTATCTGAGAATGTTACATTACGTAGCACTATTTATGTTGCACAACAAGTTATCCTCGCCATCTAGCATGGTAATGCAGCCAGTATGCCACAGGGACCAAATACAACACGCTGAGTATAAAAGTATAAATATCGAGAATTTTTTGTAATCATTAAATTATGGCTGTGTGAAAACAATTCATTCCGCAATAATTAATTAATTATTCACTCGATTCTATTATATAAGAATTGAATATTACTAAAAATGCTAAGAAGATTTTCCCCAATCTTGAGTCTTGTTCCTTCTAGCGATACGTCTCAATAAATCACCCGTGCTGTCTATACCGGATAGTCAAGTTTTTTCTCAGTTTTTACAATATTTAGTGTAGAGTTTTGTCCTATCAATAAAACCGTTGATCGGGGAAAAGTATTTCGATATTTTTACAATTTTATTTTTCCATATTAGAGCAACTTCCCTGTTCTCATACAAGACACTTTTAAACCGCCTCAAGCACACCATTTTTTTTTTCAGAAATGATTAATATTTTGTTTAAGAAACGCGAATTTATTTTTATAAATAGAAATAAAATATATAATTCATGGTTATTTCCGTTTTTTTTGTCGTGCTCATATATGCCTCATGAACGTAGTGCGTTATTTTTTTTCGTCCACTCGTTAAATTAAGTTAAATTAAGTCGGGAAGTTGTTAAATAACATTTTTTGAGACCTAACTTGACA
This sequence comes from Sesia bembeciformis, assembly GCA_943735995.1. Classification (NCBI taxonomy): domain Eukaryota; kingdom Metazoa; phylum Arthropoda; class Insecta; order Lepidoptera; family Sesiidae; genus Sesia; species Sesia bembeciformis. Next base: position 13,814,691 of record OX031040.1, read on the forward strand.
CCTGAACTGAAAGCTAACAGTTTACGAGCTGATTTGAATATTCTGAAGACGAAACAGGCCAAAGGAAAAGTAATTGGAATCAGAATATGGATATAACTAATATATCAATTGCTTCAACCTTTCAAACTTTCAGCAAAGCTATCTAACTTCTAATTCGAAACAAGTGGGTTACGCAAACACATATAGATTAAAAGTTAACATATGTCAACGTAGTTACCAGAACCTATCATATCGGATCCGTTTCACCCCACGGGGATTCGAACCACTGTCCAAGTTTAACAACGAAGCCGATCTCTCGGAAATGTTAGAGTTTTACCCCCTGGGGTGACAGTTGCTCCTCGAGGATCCGTAACAGTAGAAGTCAGTGTTAGGGTTAGTTTAGGTCGGGTAGAATGACCAATGACCATGCAAAATGTCGTTTTGCTACTTGCAAGAACTTATTCTTGCAATTCTGATACCAGAATGAGGAACTGCTCATATATGAATGTGTAAACGTTCGACATGTTTGATGTTAAAATGTATCGAAGACGTGCATGGGCGACGGAGCCCGCTTATTTTAAGACAGACAGTCAATTATCAGAGCTTTGGAAAAGACCTACATCCAGCAGTGAAAGGACACAAGGCCGATGGTATGGTCTGGAATGTCTAACGCTACTTTCCTGCAAAATAAAACTTTTCATGAAAGAATAAATTTAAATAATATTTTCAATAAAGAAGGAGACAAATAAGTAGACTGCTGGTGGTAAGTGGACACTGTCGCCCATAAGACATTTGAGGTCAAAAATGCCAGGAAGACATTAGCCTTTATTCCCGATGAGCTCCACTAAAATTATCTCGTCATATTTTTATATTTTAACAACTGTTGTGTGTACCTACCACAACTGTCTGGCCGGGGACCTCCCGGCAATACAGCTGTGTTGACCCTTTTTATCAATTTCCCGCGGTGTTTGCTATTGGCCATGGTACTGATAGTAGTCAGTATTGTAACTTTGTATGTATACACCGAAAATAGTCGTTACAGAAACGCACAAACTGCATTTGACGCACTGCAGCAAACAATAGTTATAAGTCGTGAATAGTTATCAACACGGCTGGAGACTTCGTTTCGTTCGAGCACTTCGTCCACTGCTGGACATGGGCCTCTGTTCATAGACCCCTCCAACCAGCAGGGGGTTCCGAGTTCGCAGGCAACCTTGCAGGATCCTATTTACAGCTCCCATGATCAATCTCATGTCTCAGATTAGTTTTAAAACCTCAGTTGGCAGTTCATTTAACGACTTTTAGGAATAAAAAGTCTTGAAGGCTATAAATTAAGATTTCTAAGTATCGTCTAAACGGAGAGTGTTTAAAATTGCCACTACGTTGGCGTGTTTTCTATGATCACCGGTTTCGTATTCACACGGACGTAATAGTATCATCAGTCTGACAGCCTCCAAGCCCGAAAGGGTATGAGTGTATCAGCTTAATAATGGGTGGCGCAAAAGTAATTACCCTATAGTAATTGTCTATAATTTTTGCAAATGTCGTCTCCTGTCATCGTAATATTAACAGTTTTGTATTATCGCGATTAATAATGGAACACTATACCCCTTAAGAACGCGGAGTAGTTTTGTCGGTCTTTTTGTGATATAATTCATCAGTGATAAGAACACAACGTGAATTTCGTCCAAGATCTCCCTGCAGGTCAGATTGACACCGATTGGTCACACAATTCGACGCCTAACCGCACGCCTTGAAGAGACTGGATCAACGCTAGATGGGCCAAGGGCTGGTAGACCAAGTACAGGCCGTTCGGCTGAGAACATTGATGCTGTGCGCCAGGATGTGGAAGTGTTCATTAACATCAACGAGACGATGAGCTACACAATTGGGCATTTCCAGACAGTCTTTGCAGCGTATTCTGGTGAAAGTTTTGAAGATGTTTCCGTACAAAACTGACATGGTGCATCAGCTGCTACTCGCAGACCACCAATCGCGTCTAGAATATAGCCAGCGCATCATAAACCGCCTTCGACCACGAAGAGAACGATTTTCCTTTAAAATTTATCGTGACTAGCGAAGCACATTTCCATCTCTCCGGACATGTAAACAAGCAGAATACTCGATTCTAGGACACTGAAAACGCGTATATTATGCACGAATCTCCTTTACATACACAAAAAAATACTGTGTCTCGTCTCTCAATTTAGTGGCATCCCATGTGTGTTTCAAATGGCTAATATTAATTTATAACTTTATAATAGTGTCGAGATGTCCTACTGTTAACTTTGTATATTGTGGTTAGGTCTACTTAAACAGTAAGTTTTCCTTCTGTTTGTTTCACCTGTCCCCGTTGTAAACAAATAAATTGTATTTTACCGTCCGTTACGAGATGTATGTACCCTTGGCAACGATGTGGAAGAATACATACCTCATATTATAGTGACCACTGGGGTTTTCTTTAACTTTACTGTTCAGCTGAGCGTATGAATGAAACAGATAAATGAGTGTCTTGTTTCACGAAGGAACCACATATAAGCAGTTCCACTGATTATAAGTGCATATTAAGACAAGTTTTCGGTTTTGTACCATTTGTACCATTCAACTGATATAGAGAGTCCCGAAAAGCCTGTTTAACATTCGATTCGGTTTTTTAGATCCTATATAACACCGAATACCATTTTATACTATATACTATCCATTTTATACCGCGAACCCGTAGGCTGTGCCTCAAGAGGTCTTTCCATTAAGCTACGATATGGGGTTCTTCAAGAGAACAGTGAATAGGAGCTGTAAAGGTCGGCGGCGCGCCCGCATACCCTGATGTTACAGGTGTCCATGGGCGGCGGTAACACTTACCATCACGTGGGACCGCTTGCTCGTCCGCCCACTAATCTATAAAAAAAAAATATAACACCAACCCGGCAATGGTGTGATAAAAAATGGATAAATCTCACATAGATAGTGGTGATAAGTAATAGCAAATACATATAACCGGATGCACTTAAATGAAGGAACTCTTGCATTTCTATAAATAACCATATTGTAAACAGATGCAGAAGGCTTAAAAACCAACGTACACTAATAGTAATGTGATTGGTGAATTGGTCTGCTCTTGTCTTTCTGATGTGAATCCCGTGAAAATTAAATTTGTTCGATTAATTAAAACAGCAAATGTGCACGTTGCATCTGATCTTTGCCTTAATACCTTTGAGGACTTTCTCAATTTTACTTTACGTCGTCGGCAAGTATCACACATGTCCGTGGGTGACAGTATCTGTTTAGTTTATGATGTTTTGCCTAATCACAGTTTATTTTATTTATTCGAATACACCGAACATACAAAAAATCGTTAAACATATGTATATATATCGTTGTTATATTATCTACTATATAAAGTAAGTTTAGAAGCCAATTGAATTAGTTTTACTCAACTCCGTTGAAAGCAAAAGGAGGGTAGTGTTTCTAATATGGACCTTGTGAGGATTGGTAAAATAGATCCAATGATCAAAATATTTTTTAAATCCTGGATCGTGCGAGTTTCCTCACAATGTTTTTCTTCACCGCCACAACTGCTCGTTTAATATATTCTATATGCGATACTTTATGTACCAAAATGTTTCATTTTGTGTCTGATCGGAATATGAATATAAAACCTTTTTGAGGGGGAGGGTACACGCTGTAATCCAACAGCCGCTGGGCGCACTCGACTGGCCTCGTTACCCCTCTCTCACAGAATACTACCTTAAAGTGTACTGCATTTCCCACTTTATCTTATCCCTCAATGTACGTACGTGTTTCGATAGTGATTGAGATATGCCACAGAGCCCATTTCCGTCCCATCCTATCTGGAAACCTGCTATTTGCTTTTTCCCAATTAATCCATTCACGTTAATCCATTCCTACATCTTCAAAGCCATCGTGGACTGATGTTGGCATGTACCGCGTATGTCCATAGGCGATAGTATCCACTTACCACCTGGTGGACTGCATGCCACCTTCTTACTAAGTAGAAAAAAAAACTAAGTTATCTATGACGACTAGTTTCAATTAAAATATTTAAATTAAAGTAAATAAGTGTCGAGTGGTGTCGGCTGCCTATAAAATAGGCACCACTCGGGTGTCGCAAGAGGCGACTAAGGGATAACAAAGCGGCTACCACACGCCCTGAGGGACTGCACCACGTATAAAAGAATGGACTCACCAACCCGCTTGGGCAGCGTGCCGTTTAAAGACCGTACATCCCTCATGCACGAGACAATGTGCCTGAGGAGGCCCACGTCCAGCAATGGATACTGAAAGGGCTTGTTGCACTGCATTGCAAAGTAAATAAATTCAATGTTATACAAAACATATAAAACAAGCAATAAAGTTTAAATTAATTTAAAAATAACAATCTTAAAAAACTTTTAAGATAAACGGTTTTATATTTTATGTGCACTGAAAACTACGTGTAGCCCTTTCATTTGATACCCATATTGAGGGGGTTAAGGAAAAATATGTAATCCGCCATTTTGTATCGGCGGCCATCTTAGATTTATAATGTTATTGATTTTATTATATTGTATTGTCATCTAAATTAAATGTGTGTACCAAATTTCAGATCAATCTGACAACGGGAAGGTGCTTAAATTTCAATTTCTAATTTTGACCCAAATAAATAAACAAATAAATTCCGTACGGGTCGAGCTAAATAAAACCGTTTAATAAAATGTAAATATGCGACATGGTCTAGTCTAGTCTATGATCGGTCTCTATCGGCTTGTCGATGACAACGGATTCCTTTCCCTTTTTTTTGACTATTCCAAGAAACGGATCTTTTCCATCTCCTTGTATTGTATATGGCGTCTCCTTGTATAATTGCATATTCCAAAATTAAATTAATAAAAAAAATACATTTTCGCGTGTTTGATAGTTACATTCTTCTACAGAAATGATATCTTCTTTCGCCACTGAGTTTTCACTGTACGAGTACGAGAATATGAAAATGAAACGACGTTTCTCTCTTTGTTTGAAATGCTTTCAGGCATCAATGGATGGATGAATTGAACTGAAATTTTGCATAGACCTTTTTGAGGAATATGTAAAGGAATATATCGTAAAAATATGTAAAGGCTTCTAAACTGAGGTTTCCGTAGAATAGTGAGCACGCGTTTGAAACCGTGGGCAGAAGCTAGTGGTAGTATAAAAAAAGTATTATAATATTCGTGTTTGGGTGACAGGCTGACAACGTAAATCGTGGTAAATCCCTCCTTAGTCTTACGACGAGCGGGCTACGTAAATTCACTATTTACACATGCCATAAATCGCACATTGTTACGTCCGCAGAGAATAAACATAAATAGAACGTAACTTTTTATATATTTATACTTTCACCCAGTTATTCGTATAGTAAACGCGAATATTTCCTCGTGGACACAGACGATTGTGTTGTAACTTATTAGTCAAAACATTTATTACTATGACATCGAAGCTGTAACTTAATTGTCTATGTTGTTATTTGATTTGGAAAATAGTGTACCTATTTTAATATATTTTAGAAAATTAAAATGGATTTAGTGACTTGCCAAAGGTGTTAAATTTAAATGGTTTTAATGGTTCAGTGGTTAAATTTTAGTTACGTAGTTTTAGTGTACTAATTGACATATTAAAATAGACATATTAAAATTGACATATTAAAATATTTTACACTATTCTTGTAGGACCTTATTATATTATGTTTTATTTTATTACACTTTATATAATTTTATACCATCATACGCAATAAAATGGTAGCGGTTGATGGCGTAGCGAAAAAAGTTGACATGCGCTTTCCCGAGTAACATCAATGTAGTGGCGATTCCACCTGTACGTTTTCTATGTAGTTATAATAGACCTCTAATAATTCTAAAGCGCCCTTGACTAAGAAGAGAATGTGTCCTAAATACAGGAGACAAAGGAAGGCTTCGTTTGAGACACGACCCCGGCTACCCATATCGAAATTTAATATCATTAACATGTTCTACATTAGTCCTCTGCTTTGATTGTAAAACCTTTCATTAATAATGTGTATCCATTAAAGAATAGAACGTAAACTATAGGTATTTATTTTTATGGAAATGGTACGAGTAAGCGGTCCCACGTGATGGTAAGTGGTACCGCCGCCCATGGACACCTTCAACACCAGGGGGTATGTGGGTGCACCGCCGACCTTATAAAGTCCTATTCACAACTTTCTTGAATAACCCCATATCGTAGCGTAATAGAAAAACCTCTTGAGGCAGTTTGTTCCACAGCTTACGGGTTCGCGGAATATAATTATTTTTGGACCGAACAGTGCGCGACACCTTCGTATCGAGGAAATGCGGATGGACCGCACTTCTGTGACGGGAGGTGCGGTTGTAGAAACCTCAGGTGGGAATTAATTGAACAATTCTTCAGAGCATTCTCCATTGTACAGGCGGTAGAACACACAGAGAAACGCAACATCTTTTCGAACGCTGAGGGGTTTCTAAACCCGTGAGAGTACGATCGTCGATAATTTGAATATAGCACGTCAATGGATGGATTCAAATGGGTCCTATTGATATTTCTGTGTGCCGGCCCAGAGATGTGAGCAGTACTCCACATGGGGCCTAATCTGCTTACTTTGGGACGTAATGCTTTAAAACAGTGCTCCGTAACCGTTGTGCCGCAGCACACTGGTGTGACGTGACGTGAGACGATGCTAGTTGTGTCGCATTGTAACCGAATCACCAATATACAATATATAAGTGTACAAGGTGTAGGTGTACTTGTAGATATTGTTTGTTAACACTACAAATAACAGTGGATCCGGCGATATTATCTATTGGGTATGGCGTGGGCCATTGGGCCCACGGTGGAATTCCTTGCATCGTGGGTAAGAAAACAACCATCACATCACATAGACTCCCACTACAACTTTGCTTTAAACAAATAAATATTCGAAACCTTTTGAAGAGCAAATAAGGGCACTAAAATTGGGCTAATCGGTCATCGCCTATGTCAATGAACGTCTATGATAATAATCAAATACTCTCGCCTATGTCAATCCAAATACGAGTATATCAACATCAAATCAACTTTTTCTAAAGAAATTAGACAGTGCAATGCAACCTGCCCTTTTAGTATCCACTTGTGCATGAGGGATGTATGCCATGAAAACGCCACGCTGGCCACGCGGGTTGGCAAATCCATTCTTTTGGAGTTGTTGTAGTTAAACAAACTAAAGAAACTGACTTCCCTTTAATTAACGTTATTAAAATAGCGAATCTAGAAACTGCCTTACTTAAGGGCACTTTCCCGAGGAACATTTTATTTAACTTGCAAATTTTGACTTCATTCGCTTCAAAGGGAAATTCCTTTAAAGAAGTCATTCGAGACACGTTAATGTTCTTGAAACGGATCAATGATAAAAAACGAGTCCTATTTAAAACAATGAAACTTGTCTTTATTTAGCTCCACGGTATTTATAACTCCAGATATACAAATACAACGTCTAGATTGGGTAGATTTATTTAACTTTTTGTAGAATGATACGATATCAATAGAACGGTGTAAACCTAGGGGTATTTATACTCGACTCACATTCGTGTAATCGTGAGTCTACTTAAGTTCGGTTTTTAAAAAAGGACAGTAGCTCGGCGGTGAGAGGAGAACATCGCGAGGAACCCCGCATGCTCCAGAAATTAACAAAATACTGGAGTATGTGTATCCACCAATCAGCGTTGGATCCGCGTGGTGGGTTATGGCCTGATATACTAGGGGATGCCTGCAGTGGGACATTAAAGACTGATACAATACAACACAACGATATCGATTATTGAGACAATGATTTTAATTATATTAGTGATGCCATTTGTAAAATGCTTGTATTTAAACGATTTAAAGAAAAATACTAAATGAACAGTATATCATAAACAACGAAATAATCATTTTTTTAATCATTAAAGTAAATAATATTAAATTTAAAAAATAAAATGAGGTATTAAGGGTCATTTCAAACCGGTCATACAGACAGACAAAAATAGTTGTTATAAGATCTGTGTCAATTCGTACCTTTATAGAACAGGTGGCAGATGGGCGGGCGGCCCACAAGATGGTAAGTGGTCACCACCGCCCATATACATCTGTAACACCGCTTTTTTACATTGTACTTTATATTGCATCTAATTCTTTGCAAAAATATTACATGTACAGACAATGCTTTATTATTATTTTATTATTGTATATATAGATTAGGCTATTAAGTAATTATTAATTAGCTACTTAAATATAACTTTAATGAAATATAATGGCTTTTTCAGTTTCTATAAAAACAAGTCAAGCAAGAAAAAATTCTCGCCTTTTATGTGGATTGTAATTTGTAATTTAGATACTTACTAGCTGCACCCGGCAGACGTTGTCCTGCCTGTGTATATTTATTTACATCTGTATATAAAATTACAAATTATTCTGTTTTGCCGTCGATATGATTTTTGCGATCGATTGAACGGTATAGAAGTTGACGCGCTGCAGCGACATCTAATGGCAAGTTAAAATAGAGTCGATTGCATAAAAACCTTCTCTATGAAAAAATACATATATGTGCCAACTTTCATGGTGATCGGTCAAACGGTGTCGAAGTCTATTAATCTCAGATATACCAACATCCATATTTATATATATAGATTTCAATATTACACCCACAGTATTTCGTTACTCTTAAAATTAACCATTTTCATCATAGCTTATTGTTTTTTTTTATAAATAAAACTATGATACCTAATTGGAATGTTTAGTGCCGTGTAGTGAAGGCCGACTATAGACTAAAGGGATAACAAAACGACAACCACAAGCCCTGACGAACCACCTCTAAAACAGTGGAGTAGCCAGCGTGGCCTTTTCATGCCATACATCCCTCATGCTCATGTCCATCACTGGATACTCAAGAGGCTGGTTACAACAATGACACCGTATGGCAACATTTTGCCTCATAAAAAACACATTCATTCCATTTGAGCATTTAAACCGCAAACATCCACGTGCGTTTGAAAAAATACACCAGGTTAAACGAGAGAACCTTTTTTGTTATCTGACCCTGTCCTACCAGCCATAAGTTTTCCATACTCGCTCGTCATGTCATATACTAAGAGTTAATTAAGCAGATGTGACAGCTCTATGAAGGTATTTCACTCACGAGTGTTGCCTTCATATTCTTTAAATAGCACAAGTAAATAATAATACCTTTAATAATTTTAATAGTAATATACCTTTAATAATAATATTTTTTGCACGCCTATTAAGGCAGAACATATTGGGCATGTAAAATAACTTATTTTACCTGTCCTGGCAAAAAATATTTGAATTTGAATTTACTTATTATAAATAATATAGAAAGGAATTATAATTAGAAAAGTTGTCATAATTTAAATTTCACAACTAAAGCGAAATTGACTAAAGGGCATAGAACCTATGAGACAATTATTGTATTAAATTGTTTAACTCGATACAGAAGGACAGAGGAATAGAGGAAGAAACAAAGGCATTTTTACCTACAGAGTTAGGCGGTGAAGTCAAAAATATTCTTCTGCGCAATGTGAGCATTGTCTCGGGTGTCCCAAAATTTGCGACATTTGTCCGGTAAAGTGTTGTCAATTAAAAAAAAGAAATATCCCGCATTTATGAAAAACGGTTGAAAGTCGACAAAAGAGTGCGTATGTGCCAGCAAAGCCGTGGAGGTCATTTACTCGAGATGTTATTCCATACATAATCCTATACTGTATACTTTATGAATCAATAAAAAAATTACAATTTTTAATTCGAAACCTGTGTTTTCTATCAAAATTACTTCTTGCGTGAATTTTGGGACAGCCTATAGATGAAGCAAGTGAAATACAAATTCATGCAAAGATGTAATGTGACAGTTCATTTGCGATTGGATTTTAAAAATCTTACGTTTATTTACACCGTGTGTAATATACCAGTAATATTCTTGCCTATAACTCGCCTGTAACTACACGCCACGTCTGTGTCATGTGGCATCAATGCCCCTCGAGCCCCAGGTGCAAACTTTTATTGAGATGAATGGCCCTGGGACGCGGGGGATCGCGATATCTTCGGTATACCACCTACTTAACTTTAGTGGTGTTAAATTTTATAGGAAACTTTCGAGGTTCACTTTTGTCCAGGATTTATGGTGGCGGTTTATTATTTAGCCATTTTCCTGCTGCTATTTTCGTCTGGAATGTGTATTCAGCCGAAAAACGTTTCATTAATTTACAACGGATTAGCGCAGTTGGAAGTGTACTTTTAGTCCCTACCCGCTGTACTTTTAGTTCCTGGTTTTTATTTATTTGTACTTATTTGTTTAAAGACAAATGTTTGTTCGGGTCGGGGTGGTTTGTCTATGTGTCTCTGATACACAGGGAATTTCAGAATTTCACGGAATCCAATCCGGGATCGGTCCGGGAGATGAGACGTCTAAATACGTTTAAAATTAAATACAAATATTGTCTTTTAAATTATCAAAAACAACTACCACTTGGAATGCGTATTTTACCTTCTTATCTGAAGTAGCCATAATTACACAGTTTATACACACTTTTATTCTCTCTTCGTATTTGTCAACACCTTGATATGTACTCTTATGTATATTTCTTTCATTTATTTTATTACTTTTAATTTGACTATACTTTTATTTGACTATAGACATTTGTCTTTAATTTAATATGCTATATGTGACTATTTAGTTACTAATTTATTGAATTGTAGGTATACTTTTGTCCGTGCGTCACCGATGGCTCCACTGAAAATCAGTCACAGCATATGCTGATTTGGAGACCATTTCCGGCATCGCAACAGACACGTGCATGAAATAGCAACTTTTCATTGTTTTTCTCTTTTTTTTATTTATTTATTTTTGTTATTTCTTGTATTTTTTTTAATGTTTGTGATTTTCTTTTGTTTTTCTTATTGTCTACATCGTTTTTTTTTTCTTTTGGTTATTGTGATACTTATGTTGTATGTGTGTTAGTGTGTCGGAACAAAGTGTTGTTTATTGTCTATATTGAAGGTGGCAGACTGTCAAGCGGCCCACATGATGGTAAGTGGCCACCGCTGCCCATAGACACCTGCAAACTATATCGATCGATATATTGACGAGTACATCGGTCGATATTGCGATATTTATCGATAATCTAGCACGCGCCTATAGAGACAATTGAGTTCAATATTCCAGTGATTTCAAAACGCTATTGAGCTTCACACAAATTTCAAACTCAGTGAATCGCGATGAGCACATCCAGTTGATGAATAAACGATTAAATTTTAAACAGGATCGAACAGAATTTACATTTCAATTTGTAACTTCAGTTTGGACGAGTTTAAAATTTAATGTAAATCAGCTTTGTTTGCGACTTCTTTCATTTTGACTGATTAAATTAGTTTTTTTTTTTGTGTTACTATTTAATTTTAGGGTTCAATATCCAAAATAAATAGTTAGATAGATTGATAAGTACTATTCCATGACAACTAAAGTATTGTCCAGCAGTCCTACCAGTCCACCTGATGGCAAGTGGATTCTGTAGCCCATAGACATCCGCGATACATGACAACACCAGTCCAAAATGACAAACGTTGGCAGGGCCCCGGACGCGTTGCCTACCTTTAGAGATATAGGAATGGATTAGGAGAAAGGGTTGGGAAAATGGAGAGGGATAGGATGGGAATGGGCTCTACCACATCACACTCACTACCGATACACGTACGTACATAAAGTGGGAAATGCAGTACATTTGAAGGTAGTCTTCTGTGAATATACATATAATAAATATACAGTATTCATATATAAATATACATATAATGTATGGTGTACGGATAGTTATAAGAATTAACAATAAATTTGTAAAACACTGTGCCTAGACAAAACCGTCCCCGTGGTTTTAAGGCACTTGAAATCTACTTTTGTAAAGTTTGAAATGTGAATCTATCTTCTATTTACATATAATAAAATTGTAACAGGCCGATGTCTGTACATTATAGATATTGAAAAACAACTAATATGGCGTCTTTATTAGAGCAACAGAAGCCAAAACAACGCAACGCATCACGCAAAAATTACTGCATGGAATTGGATACAGTTTTCACCGATGTATTGCTAGAGGTCTAACTTAAAATATAGGCTCCATTTTACCGCAGGAAAATATCTTATTCCGATTGTTTTAAATTTAATAAACCGAAGCGAAGTGAGGGCGGGTCGCTAGTATTAGTATAAATTCTTATCTGTTTTCTAATTACCAGTCACAGGATGGTTTGGAGTTAAGGCGGCCTGTTGTACTTTTCTTGTTACTTATTAAGATTGTCTTTTTGCAACGTGTGCTGTACAATAAACAGTTTCTCTATCTATCCATCATTTGTACGTTAAAATGGTTCCTCGGCTATAACTCCTCGTATTTACTTACCGCGCCATTCCTCATACATTATGTCTCACAACACCATACGTTCTCATTATCCCGACGTGCGCGTTACTGAGCCAAATTGCCGCCACATCGCATTCACGAAGCAAGATAACAACTTGATTTATGTGAGCGCGTTACATGAATGGCAACTGACTGCGGTAACGAGTACAGCTTACGTTACCGGTTATAACAGATTATAGGTGGCGCTCTATGGGAAATTAGCGCGATGTGTTGCGAAGATCAGCCAACGTGAATTCACGGCGTAGCTATTAGTCGTGATTTAATGCGATATTCGAATGTTATTATTGAAGTATTTGCGATTTTAGAGAATGATTTAGTAGCCTCTATGATAGGTGTGAGGGTCCTCTCGACCATGTGCAGCGCCGGCCTTAGCCATTGAGGCGCCCCGGGCGAGAATTTCTTCAGCGCCCTTTATTCATTATGCGAATAAAATCAGAGTTTTCAGCCAAGAAAACGGCGCTAGTGCGCGGCGCCCTGGGCAATCGCCCAGGTTGCCCCCCCCCCCCCCAAAACCGGCACTGACTGTGTGAAATAAAAGATGCCACTAATTAAATATGTCTACAGTTTTATTATATGTATAGATAGATATAGAGGTAAAATTTTGTGTTTGTAGGTATGTTGGCGGTAATCTCTGGAACTAATGAACCGATTTCAAAAATTCTTTCACAAATAGGAATCTACATTATCCGTGTCTAATATAGGCTATATTTTATTTTGAAATTTTGAAAAAAACAATTTGAGAAATAAAACTCTTATAAACCGAAGCGAAGCGAGGGCGGGTCGCTAGTATCAAATAAAGATAGATTGGTGCAAATTTAAATAATATCAACATAACATAACTTAAATATATATATAATATAAATATATGTATACACTTTCTTAAGATGAATACAATTCATAAATACTTGGATACATACATACAAACATAACATATATACATACATACTCGTACGGAAGGAAAAGAATAGAATTTAAACAAAGTGAGTACAGAACAACAGAAGGAACTAACAAGAGAATTTAGAACTGATATTACAGTGACTATCTCTAGAGTCATAGGCGTTATGAACTTATATATGGCTGTGATATAAATTATTCCAAATATATACGTATTTTTAGAAAGGGATTGTGCATGCTGCAGTCCCACAGTCACTGGGCACGCTCGACTGGTCAAATTACCTCTCTCTCTCTGAATAATCTCCTACCGTATATACTATATATACTACGTCTTAGTACACGTTTCGATAGTGAGTGAGATATGCGAGAGCCTATATCTCATCCCTTTCTATACCCAAGCTAATAAGCTCCCCAAGCTTTCTCGAACCCTCCCCAAGCTCGGTGGTGAAGAAATACATCGTTAGCAAACTGCGCACCTGAGCATTTACAAGTATCAATGGCAATTTCAAAATTCGCACAAACAAAATAGAGCCTAAACAGTGGAATACAAAGTAATTTTCGCCACGTTAGAACACATAGTCTCAAAGTACGAAGGAAGCTACGTGACGATATAAAATTGGTATATATATTTATACTTCTATAAAATACAATCGTCTGTATGTTCGTTTTTTTCCGCCAATCTTTGGAACCACGTATCGGTAAACCTCGTTCCAGATGGACAAATATATCTCGAAATACCTTGTCGGTAGTGGCGGTAAAATACCAACTTAAGGAGACCTCTTGCAGGTTTGTAGATATGGTCCGGTTCTACCATTTCCCTGTCACTATTCTGAAAAATAATGAAGGTTTCAATTGGGTTATATTAAAACCCTGGCCGTGTGATTTCTGCTTCTAAATAGCACCACCCGATCTTTTCCAGTGGGTGTCGTAAAAGGCAACTAAGGGATTGAAAAGTCGCTACTACAAGCCCTGAGGAACTATACCACATCTAAAAGAGTGGACTTGCCAATCCACTTAGCCAGGGTGGCGTATTGTGACCATCAATTTCTCATAGACAAGACATTGTGCATGTCTCCGCATGCACATGGGAGGCCCATGTCCAGCAGTGGGCGAATATAGTTACAGTTTATCGAAATCTGTGTTTAAAATGCCTACATTCTCTTCTGAGACAAGGTAATCAATCGAGTACACGGGGCAGCTGGCCACGACGACACGGGAGCCATTTAACAAACGGAGATCAGCGACAAATTCATGCGAATATGCGACACCCCGTGTGAACACTTTCCAACAACCTCACCAAATACTATCTATTCATCCTGCATCTAATAATCGCCGTGATCCACGATCAGGCAATACCGTATACGTAACGCCTAATTTAAAAAAATCTGATTCTAGCGTGCTCAAAGCCGCTCCCAGAAGCTAGTATATTATACATCTATTAAAATGCCACAGCTTAGTAACATTCTATATAGCTTCTCTAGAGAATTTTCTCCTCTAAGGCAACCCAATGTAGGCAATTTTCAAAGATACGGCGATAAACAGAGAGATATAGAGATCACGTGACCGAAATTAAGATTAGCTTAACATTGTTTTGGTTCAGGCTACAGTTATTTTGTGATTAGCTGTTATTTTACACAATACACTCACTTTTGTTTAAATTTATTGCTAATTGTTATCTTTGTTTCGCGACTTTGCTACCAGTCCTTTTAGTATACACTAGGACTAGGTTTAGGACACGGCCCTCCTCGTGGACATTGTCGAGTACATGAGGGATGTATGAACTTTAAACGTCACGCTTGTTAAGCGGGTCGGCGAGTCCATTCTTTTACAGGTGGTGTAGAATCCCTTAGTCGCGTTTTATGACACCGCACGGCAATCTGAATTTAATGGTAAGTACTTACGAATGAACGTTCATCGTGACGCCAGTTTAGCGACTTTAAAAATGAATTAGTATTCATATCTATTTGTTTTTTCGTAGAATATATGTAGGTAAATTTGTACACCGCTGGGCATACAAATTTACTAATTCACAATAAGCTTAATTAGGAATCTCATGTTAATATATTCACAATAAAATGTTATCAAAATGTCAAAGTAATTATGAAAAAATGCTTCGATCACTTCGGATGTCTCGGCTTTTTATATTTATGGCCTACGACTAAGTTTATACTGTTTATCTGGAAGATGTTATCTAATTACTTTACTAACTCTTTTAATATGCAGGCTGTTAGGCTTTGGAATTCTTTACCAGTTGCCATTAGACGTGATCAGTCGCTGTCTAGTTTTTAGAAATCATTATTCTATTAGTTAGTTTCTTTGATTTTCTATTTTCTTTCTTTACCAAATGATTTCCTCTTGCTACCATTTTCCTATTTCTTCCTGTTCTATTTCGTCCCTTGGAGACCTCAATTCCCTGTTATTTCCCTACCCTAGTCAACTTTGATTCTTATTTGCGAATTATTATTGGATGCAGTTCAGATATAGATATATATGTATGTACTAACTAATTGCTAATTTACATATTATTAAGTTATTCATTATTATAAGTATTGATTCTTATTATATTTACTATTGATATAGTCCTTAGGTATAATATATTGAACATAATTCATTCTGTGTATTTTGCCACATTCGGTCATTTTGCGCTATAGGTAGTGCAAAATGACCGAAAAAAATCTACAGACAGACAGACAAAAATTTCAAATAAGACTTGAGGTCAGTATCTGTTGTACTTTACAATGCAACGATTTTTTGTCAAAACATTTTGTGTATAATACAGGCACGACTCTGTATGTATCATTTAATAAGTATTGTAATTACTAGTACAATAATTATGTTTGTGTTTATTAAATCCCTTTGTAACATACACTAGAACATACACGATACACTTAAACAGGGTTTTAAGGACCCGTGGGGATTGGTAAACCCAATACCAATTAATGCTTTACCCCTATGATCGACAACATCTAATTATTTGAAACTCGTATAGGAAATGTGAAAATCAAAGCTAGGTTTATCATAGATTGAAACATAATCATTTATGGTGAGGAACTAGTTGTACCCACGAGTACCCTAATATGCCCTAATGTAAGGATTATTTATTTATTTCGGGCAGCTAAGGCCCATACAATACCTATATTCTTTAACTTATAATCTTCTTCATTACATAGTATAAAACAAAGTCGCTTCCCGCCGTCTGTCCCTCTGTATGTACGCTTAGATTTTTTAAACTACGCAACGGATTTTAATGCGGTTTTCATCAATAGATAGAGTGATTCAAGAGGAAGGTTTATACGTATAGTTATGTAAATGTAAATGTAGTAACATTTACATAAAATACCTGTACCAGCAGTATTGTTAAAATGGTATTGTTCTGTGTAAAGTCATCTTTTGGTTTCACCGGTGTTTTCCTATCGTCGAACCGGAATCATACAAGATCGCCAGTGCACCCGCGTACCTCCTCGTATCACAGGTGTCCATGCGCGGCGGTATCCAATTATCAGCAATGGGTCGATTGGCCGTCCGCGACAATTTTTTTTTCATTATAGAAAAATGGTGGCAGACGAGCATATAGTCCACCCGATGGTAAGTCGATACTGTCGTCAATGGACATCCGCAATACATGCCAACATCAATCCAGAATGACAAATGTTGCCGTATGCCCGGACGCGCTGCCCATATTTGTAATAAAAAATAAATATGTATACAATCTTTTGAGATGGACGACGTATGCGATATCCCATAACCGACTGCGACTGCTTCAATGGCCGAATTGCCCCTCTCACAGAGACCGTGAAAGAAGACTTATGTCTGGAGTGTGATGGACCAGGACTTGTCTCCATCAAGTCCTGGCTTCCCACCAAATCTTCCTACCCAAAGAAGAAAGGGGAGTCAAATAGTATGAGGAACACATTTAATCCCATTATACTTCTTATGTCCCATTCCTCTTGATCGTTTTTCCACTCTTATTAGCTTCCACTTTCTCCTAAACCATTTTTAAATCTCCAAATGCAGGAAGCACATCCGAAGGCGTGACAACGTGTTTCATTCTTGACTGACGTTAACATATATTACAAATAACCAATTACCACCGTGTGGACTGTCTACTGGTTTGCCTGCATATTTCAATAAAAAATATACCGAAATTTGGTAAATTAATTAACTCTTCTGTGTTTGAAGGCGAAAAGAAAATACCTTACTGTGTTTGTACGCTTGCTGCTTACTCTTGCGTTTGCTTGCACTAAATATAATAGGGTAACGATATTGTCCTTACCAATACAGGCTCTGCAAATTATACCTTAAAGAAAATCTTGTGTAAGTTTATGATGTACAAGTACATTCATTTAATAATAAAAACCTTACTTTAATAAATATGTCAAATTACGTTGACTCTAACAACTGCGTAGTACTAGCACACTATTCATAAAGTGCCCAAATATGAGAAGTACGTACCGCTTTATCGCCAGTGCACAGTGGGCTGGAGTGGCCTCAACTATCTATTGGAGAGTGCTCCACACAAGTGGTTCAGTTGTTTTCCCGGCAAGGGCTTACGAATGAGCACACCTCAAGAATACCAATAAGTATTATTGGACTAGCGTAGTTTCCGGAAAATAAAGTTCAGGTATTACCTTTCGAGAGAAGTGATAAACTAAAGGTATATTTGGAACTCATATAATTGTGAATTCAAACCCCGAATCAGTTTCAAGAGATTATTCAATTTATCACTGTGTAGGGAAGAAGCACATGTGTCAGATTCCCTCAATCCCTTTATACTCCCAGGGATGGGATGGGGAAGAAATCTTTCACCTCAAAATTATAAAAAAAATATCGTTAGACAAGCTCTCAAGTGGATATCGTGTGTCGGTAAAATCTGACGTGAGACGCCCACCGGCTAGACCTGTGAATAAAGTAAGAAGTTACTTTATTCACAGGTTTAGCCCGTACACTTTTCACAGGTAACAACTTAAACTCACAGGTAGTGGATGGATGAGAAATAAAAAGATTGAATGTGGTGGCGTGCATTGGAAGAAGCCTAAATCAACAATGCAGAGACACAGGCTTATGGCATGATAGTATAATTGAAAAAAAAAACACCCAAGAAACATATCTATGGTCTGTAAATACTCCTATATACTTCAACGTGTGATTGAGTATTAAATAAAAATTGAATGTTCGTCGAAACAAAAAGAATTGTTAACACGGGAAGCTTTACAAATATGTAATATGGAAACCAGAAACGTGTTGTACAAATACTAAATTCCGGACACGATTTAGTCGCATCCTCTGAAGGCAATTCAGCAACGTGCCAAGTTATAAGTTGAGAGCGACTTACATCAAGTTTAATTTACAACGACCCAATCTGATCAAATATAATCGGGTTAACCATACTAAAAGATATTATGATGAAAACAAACAATCATGATACCTCGGTACCCAAATACTGATAGCAATTGTGCTAAATTTTGCCCGATGCCAAGGTAATACGGTATTTTTTATAGAATAGATGGTAGACAGACGGGCAGCTCACCTGACAGTGAGTGGTTTTCGCCGCCCATAGACTTCTTTAACACCAAGAGAGACGCACCCGCTACTAACCATGCAGAATACTGTTCACAGCTCAATACCGTAATTGACTGTTGCTGTTAATATGACAATGAATGTAAGAATAATAATGTTCGTTTCACGGCAACGGTAATTGACGGTTCATTAAATTGATGTGATTTTGAATTACATGATGAATAAATAAGTAACAAACTCACACAAACGAACAGACCAATGCAAACATAAATCAGCATACTTTATTAATAAAGAATCACCTTTTACGTGCCCACAATCTATTGAATACTGTATATAATGTCAGTGTAATCTGTGTATTGGCTATTAGCACTAGCAACATATTTGTTAAATAAGTTACATAAAGAAAGGCTGTAGATTACATAAATAAATAAATAAATTATATTTTGTGGCTTGCTTATTCGATAACTGGAGATGAAAACACACCCACATAAAAAAGATTCGAGAAATATCTTTAAATATTAAAACTAGGGACCATGTTGGAAATCTGTTGGCAAGTTTTTCACTCATGCTCTCCATGGTATTATATAAGAATGACGTCATTTTTCTTTATATAACAATGTCCGTCTTTCATTTCAATACATCCCTTATCTTAGTCAAGTCTACTCGCTAGAAGCTTCACGCTTGTGCCACATTTGACTCTAGGGAGAAAAAAACAGAACTCGGATGTATTTCGAGAATGCTCAAAAGGAGTGCGGCTTGTTTTATCACGAGGACCCTTACAGTTCTGAATTGTCTTCCCGAGGGCCCTTAAAGAAACAATGAAATGATAAGAAAATAGCGAGAAGATAATGTGAAGTTTCTGGTTTTAATCTGTAATACCTGCATCTATAGACAATATAAAAAACATACAGGTTAAAAATACAGAAATTATCAATTTGTTTCAATCTGAATGGAGTAGACGGGAGTCTTTGAATAGGGACCACGTAAAGGGAGCGCAGTGTGAGACTTGAAGAAGTTCACCAGGGGTGGCTGTATGAGAAAAGCTGAAGACCATGTGTGGTGGCGACTTTTAGGAGGGGCCTATATTCAGGGGTGGAAAAAGATAATCGAATGGAAATCTGAAATTTTCTTATGCAGATACTTTTTATTTTATTCACCTCGCTCTATCGATGTTAATTTTTAATAATAGCTTGGTCCTTATATGAAAGATCCATAATAGTCAGTAAGAGTGGGTTTTACAAATATTAAAGTGATGTGGATTGATTATTATTGTAAATAAATCAATAATCAATAAATCAATAATCACAGAAGCATACCTTGAAATGTACTGCATTTCCCCTTTACCATATTTCTCTAATGTACGTACGTGTCTCGGTAGTGAGTGAGATGTGCCAGAAGCCCATTCCCATCCTATCCCTTCCCATTTCCCCAACCCTTTCTCCAAATCCATTCCTATATCTCCAAAGGTAGATCCAAAGGTGCATCTGGGGTCGTGCCAACGTTTGTTATTCTGAACTAATGTTGGCATGTATCGCGGATGTCTATGGGCGACAGTGTCCACTTACCATCAGGTGGACTCGACTGCCGCCTTAGTCCATAAAAAAAAATGTTCATGTGTGTAATTTTGAGGTACCAGAAAAGTTATCTTTAGACACGTTGCTCAACTTTACAGAAAAATCTCAAGAGACCTTTAAATACAAGCCTTTACCACAAAGATAATAAGTATTAAAGAAAGTAATCAAGTTTCAATTGTATTCCTCCATTTAAAGGCGCAACAATTTCAGGATTAATTCAATTAGAGTCGAACCCCGCTGTTACATAAAACGATTATGCCTTAGACAAGTTTTACAAAGGCATAATAATTGACTTTCGACTCTTACATTCCGCACCAAGTTCATTATCACTCAAAGGTTTTTAGAAAAGTCGAATCAAAGTTGGTACTCCGCTTTAACAAATTTCTTTAATTATGAGTTGGTAAGAGCCGGAAAGTTTTGGCGGTTTCGCAAATTTTGTCAGAGTTGTGCATGGCGGTAGGGATATTCCCATTGAGTTCCAAATGTTATTTTATTTAATTACTCTTACTTTGACATATTTTTATTCTACAATACTTTGGTTATTTTCAGTTTAAAATTTAAATAAGGCCTTAAACGTAAAATAGACATGTCAAATCAAGTCTAATTAATCACCATAATATCCCTCTCCACTTTTGGATATAGGCCTCTGTTAAGGCTCACCACCACACACGAGCTCGACAAAAGTCATCCAGCCACTACCAGTAAACTTCTTCAAGTTGTAAGTCCACCTGACCGAAGAGCGACCATCACTATTTTGGTTATGTTTGAGAAATTCATACTTAAATAGAAATCAGTGGTACATCTGTGCGATGCCACCAATGTCAATAACCTGAATCGAGAGTACCTTTAGGCTACTACGTTCAAGCACTATAAAGTCAAACAAATTAAAATAATAAATTGAAATTATTTCTGACTTAAATTACGTAACGGGACACGACCATATTTACTTAGTTCCCAACACACGTAACGTTACCTTTTACGCAGATAACACATTGTTAAAACTAAGAAGAAAGTAAGCGACAAAGTCACATTAGTCTTTGAAAACTGACATTTCGTAATACTTTGATATTCTTAGGCAAAGGTTTCTTAGCAACGCCATAATTTGGTCGGAAACTAAGTACTAATTAACAAATAAGGCCCAATTCTCAGAAGAACTTTGTGTGTACATTGAACGGCGCATTAAACGTAACATGAGCAAGTTTTAATAAGACATTTGACTGTTAATTATTTTCTTTTACGATCTGATGGTAAATTGATACTGTCGACTATATGCATGGCCTAAAGCGCCAAGCTGGTCAGGCGAGTTGGCGAGTCCACTCTTTTATTTCCTCAGTGGTGGAAGTGGTGTATTTCCTCAGGGCTTGTGGGAGCCGTTCTGTTATCCCTAATCACCTTTTACGACACCCACGGGAAGGGATAGTGTGGTGCTATACTAAATCCGGGGGACAAAAACCTTATTACACAATCGATAAATCAAAAATAATTGTTCTTAACTATCGCCTCTATATAAACACAAAGCAATATTTGTGTGCTCGATATGGAAGCTACAAAATATTATTTTAAAATATTCAACTGTGTAACGCGGTGTAAGGATGACCGCACGAACTCCCATGCGGCTAAAAGCCTCCCTTGAATTCTTAGGTGAATAGAAGTGTTGCCGGGACTGATAAGGTTGCGGATATAGTGGGGAAACTATGTTTATAAACAAACTTAAATTTTAACTTTGAATTTTTTTGTGGTTATCTGTGAAAAGTTAGCTCACTGTCAATTCTGGTTTCATATATTGAGAATTTAGTGAAATAAATAGTATTTATTGCTCTATCGTCAAAAATCAGATATTAGTGCATGTTCCTTTTCTACAAGGTGGGCCAAATGAAGTCATCCGATGTTGTTTGGCTGTAATTTTTGTTAGAAATAAAAAAACCTCGATTCTGTATTTTTAATATGTTTATTTGAACCTTTAAAATTATATTGTTCAGGTCGAGAAGATGATATCGGCCAAATGGGCGCCGCCACAATTGATTGCTATACGGGCTCGTTTTATGGCATTTTTCATCACTTCGGCGAGAACTTCGGGCGACAGATTCTCGCACTCGTGTCGAATGTTGTCCTTAAGTGCTTCCAGGGTCTCGGGCTTGCTCACATACACACGTGACTTCAAAAAACCCCACAGAAGAAAGTCTGGAACGGTCAAATCGGGCGATCTTGCGGGCCAGTCCAAATCGCCAAAACGAGAAATCAGGCGACCCGGGAACGTCGCCTTCAGAATATCGGTTGTGGCTCGCGCACTGTGTGCCGTTGCTCCGTCCTGTTAGAACCACATGTCCTCCAGTCCTAATTCGTTCAATTTTGGCTGAAAAAACCCGGTTAACATGTCCCTATAGCGCGCACCGTCCACTGTTGTCGTTTGACCAGCGGCGTCCTCGAAAAAATATGGCCCGATGACTCCTCCAGCGTGAACAGCGCACCATGCAGTCACTTTCAGCGGGTGTAATGGCTTCTCCTGCATCACTCGTGGATTTTCGGTGCCCCAGAAGCGATAGTTTTGCTTGTTCACGTACCCGCTGAGGTGGAAATGTGCCTCATCGCTCATTATGATTTTGGTCGAAAAATCGTCCACTTCATGCTCGAGATTGAGGATGGCTTGGGCGTAGGTTACACGCTTTTGGCGGTCGACAGGCAGCAGCTGATGCACGGACTGGACTTTGTACGGGAACATGTGCAGGTCTTTCACCAAAATTCGCCTTAGGGACGACCGGCTGATGGCTAATTGCGAGGCACGGCGTCTGGTCGATGTTTCTGGCGACAGCTCGACATCCGCGGCAACAGCGGCGATATTCTCGGCAGAACGGGCGCTCCGGGGCCGGCCACTCTTGGCAACGTCTCGTGTGGTTCCATACTCTTGAAGGTTGGCAGCCAAACGGCGCAGTGTTTGCCCAGTCGGTGCCGGACGACCGGGGAATCGGCGCCTGAATTCGCGCTGCGCCAACACCACAGACGAATTGTTACGTAAAAAAATAGACACGATTATTCCGCGTTCTTGGGGAGTGTATCGCTCCATGGCTTGTTCACTTGAAATTTATATCTGTCTACTTCACAAATATCACAACAAATTTCACATTGGCCGCAATCTGCAAAAAAAAAGGCATATTACAATGGGGTGACTTCTGTATTTAAACAGCTTTTGAAACAGCGAAAGTTAAGTTAGAAGATCTTAACTATGATCAATAACTCTTTATAAAACGAGGAAAAATAATGTCGCAACGATCAACCTGGTGGTAAGAAACGAGCTGACTGTCCAATTTCGCATTAAATGCGAATACAAAATGACAAGCGTTGGCACGTCCCCCGTTGAGCAACCTTACCTTTGGAGATCTAGAAATGGATTTGGAAAAAGGGTTCGGAAAATGGGGGGGGGGATAGGATGGGATGGGAATGAGCTCTGGCATATTTCACTGCAAAACACGTACGTACATTTGTCGAATACATTTTGGGGTAGTGTTCTATGAGAGAGGGGTCAGTGGCGGTCGAGTGCGTCCAGCGTGCATTCTCCACGTCCTAATCGAGTTATGACATCCGTGATATATACCAAAATCAGTTCAGAATTACATACGTTACGTCCCCGGATTCGGGGCTTATCTTTAACAAACTCTCTGACTATTTCTTTTCCTAATTTATCTTTAACTTTTATTTAACATAACAATCTTATATATAAGAAAATATTATAACGGCACTGTGGCATGTAGCTTACCATTTCATATGCGACGTAACAAATTTGACGCGCGCAGAAAGGGCTCAAGGAATGTGAGAATGACAGCATTGTGTAGATTTCTTTATTCGGCCCTTTGTGTTGTATTACATTTTGTCGGTCCAATAATTTTGTTACAAGAATAGTCCATTCCGCTCTTAAGTCCGATCACTGATGTAAAGAAATAAAAGATCGTTTTGAATATAAAAAGATATGATAAAACGAAGAGACAATGTAGAGTTGTTTTCTTTGTATTATTTTACCGCATACCTTTTTATTTTTTATGCAAAGATAAAAAAAATGTGAGTGGCAGTCAGCCCGATGATAAAAGATAACCCTCGCTTACTAACATGTGTCATAAATAAAGAAACAACGCCACACTCAACGGCCTAACTTTAATTCCGCGTGTCGTGGGTCCAGAGGTCACAAAGGTGAACACACCCACCCAGACTTTGAAAAACATTTCCTTTAAACAAATGAATGTCGAATCGAGCCCTCTGCACAGCTAGTAGGGGCACTAATTGGGCTAATTGGTCGTCTATGTCAATTTCTGACAAAAAAGATAAACGTTGATATGTCCGAAGATGTACCGCCTACTGTTGAGTATGTAAGATTAGGAAAGAGGTGATGAGTTTTCTTTATAGCATCCTATGCAGGTCAGGTCAGGCCCTATCATGGGATGAGACAATATGCGAGTATACTGGTATGAGAAGTTTTTCTTATCCTATTATACATTTCGTTCAATGACTCTGGCAACTTTCACTAATTCCCTATCCTATATAAGAATCAACTGGTAAATATTCACCTGGGTCTCGACTTTCACTCATTAACAATACATTTTCTATGGATACTCCAGATTTTGATAATATATTCAATGATAAATTTGTAGATTTTAAAAAAAATGTCATCTCAGCCTGGCGGTTGCATTGCACTTTGCTTATATTCTCTTATGTTTATGGTATTCTTACATTCGTCAAGTCCTACGTATACGAGTGTAAAATCCGTACCTGACAGGAGAGCGATTTGAAGTTTCTACAGCGTGTAACTTTTTCGTAACTTAATAAATATATACCAGGCTACGGAGAAAGGTTTGGTTTTTATCTATGGCACACTGGCTGGTTTTGATGTCAATTAAAACTATGACTGCCTATAACATAAAAATGAAACATTCCAAATTCAAATTGCTCTCCATATTTTTAAGACTTGAATCAAAATATCGTGTATCGTTAAAACATGGATATTCGGCGCAAAAATTTCCGCGCTATGATTTTGAATGATTTTAAATGTTCTTTAAAACCTGAAGATTATTTTAATAGACTTCAAATGATGTTTGCAGACAAGTGCCTTTTTAAGGCAACTGTGTATCGTTGGTATGAATTTAAGCGTGATCGACTATGTTTGACTGACGAAGAAAGAAGGGTCGCCCTGTAATGGCTGTTACGTAGAAAATATGGTGACAGCGAATAATTTAATTCGTGAAAACAGGCGATTTACATATGAGGAGATCGCAGATTAGATCGGGAGTGTGTATGAAGTATTACAATAGGCATCTACGAGTCAGGAGGATAATACCGCGCTGGGTGCCGCACAGTTTCACCGAGGCTCAAAAATAAGTCCAATATGTGTATTATTCAAAAAAGTGTCGTTTGCACTTCTTTACTTGTAATCACTATAGAAATTTACACTTGTAAACTGATATAACTACCACTTGCAATGCTTAGTAAATTACTTTAGTCACTAAAATAAAAAAAGAACATTTATAATTTTTTTTCCACATAGTTCCTTATTCACGTCTCTAATAATAAAAACATAAATGTGGTCACTCTTGTTTTAATAGACAAACTATCTTTCATTACTTGTCTCTGGTGAACTATTAACTAACAGTGAGCACATAACTTAAGATGACTCTACAAAAACAAAGCAATACGAAACACAGCAATATTTTTCTTAAAAATAAATCTACGTTGATTCTTTTAATTTCTTATGCAAATGACGACAATGTAGCATTTTATATTAAAATCCCTAATAGAAATGTAAGAAACGATTTAATGAAATATTTTCAGTAATTCCATCTAGGAGATTGAGTTTTTTGCTTTGTTCTGGGAGATTTGCAATAAATATTAAAATTTTGATACAATTTGACATTTCTTTTAAAAATAAGTGGCCTTTTAGAACACCAATGAGCGATCTAAGACAGCCCGTAGACAATAAGAGAATTGTACCATGAAGTCATTGCGCTATAATATTGTATCGTGCTTTGCACGCAAACGAATTTCAATACACGCCCTAAATGATCAAAAATATAAGTATTTGCAAGTCGTAAAATTGCACAAAATAATTGATACCCTCTAAATTCACACGGCTGAAGGACTAATTCTATGTTCTAACCACAGAGATAGTAGACTGATCTGAAGGCCAATAGTACTTTCAGGACTTGCTTTCAGTATAGGTTATGTTTTAGTATATCATAGAACCGCCCTAGCTGGACGTCTTACTTCGCGACTGTTTCACCGATAAATGTTGTGAGGTTTAAAAGTGGCCAAGTCTGATTTAAAATAAAAATGTCGATTACATTTTAACTTTGTTCAAAAGTTTTAATATTTGCTAGCATCTTTACAATTAATACCGAAAATTCTAAAATATAATATTATATGTAAAATTAAGATGTTACAATTTTAATATGGGATACTGAAGTCTGGAACATAAAATGGATACACTCTGCATAACTGATCCAAACGACAAAAATGGAATTTTGCGGGCAACAAAAATTTTGCATTTGTGTTTGTACTAGATTATTTTAACAAGGCGCTTAGACTAGTACTAAAATATCGTCAAAAAAGTACAATAAATATATCAAATTTGGCACTTGGACTAGTTGTGCATAGTTTTATCCAAATATGTGTAATACCGACATAATTAGGCGAAATCCAATTCTGCTATTTGGACTGGTGTAAAAACCCGTCGGCACCCCTAACGACGTATTATTCCGCTCACGCAATCACAAAGGAATCCGCAAACACATCAGTCCCGAGCATATTTGCTTTGGACTCGATTTTTGTTCAGCTCAACCAGTGTTTTCAGATCGCTTTTTGGTAATAAATCAGATGGGAGGGCGATGTTACAATTCTATAACCGACTGGACGTGTTCGACTGGGTAATCGAAACCTCTCATTATACTTCTTGGGGACTTCTTGGCCTGAACTCGAGAACTGAACTTGAGTTTTTATTTGATTGTTATAAAAAATATTTATTGTGGTTAATAATAATAAATCGTGTAATTTTCTAATATCCATTTAATACATATTAATTGAAGCCCTGGCCTCAATACTAGGACAACCTGTATCATGGGAGCCAGTTGCCCCTCACAGACAAGTCGTACCAGCTAGTCGTCAACAACTCGTCAACGTCTTTATCATAAGCTAAAGAATATATACTTTACCATCCTAGATAATCGTAATTTGAATTTCGAATTTCTAGCCATACACAAGATAACTAAGTTCAAAGTAACATTTGAGATTTTCGCGTTTTTCCCACATATTTATCTATATAAACGGGTCTTAAACCGAATGTTTACTTTATTTATATTATTCTTGCAAGGTGCAATCCAACCGAAACGTCGAGTAAAATAAGTTAACATTCACGTTAAGACCCGTTTAAATAGATAAATAAGTTCAAAGTGGTCATTATTAACAATCGGCAATTTCATAGGTAATCATAGGTAACCTAATACCTATATATACCATCACCGTACCCACATTTACAAATAATCAAATCTAATCTAAAAGTATTCACTTGCCGAGAATAACCTGAAGGGAGAATAACCTGAAGGGAGAATTTCATTTTAAATTATGCACATAGAGTTGTCAGAAAAGCTTAAAGTTACCATCTAAAGAGTGTTCAAATAGTTTCACGATTAACAACTATATCGTGAAATATTACACTTTAAAAGCCTTTGTTAAAACAAACAGATTATAACAACGTTGAAAGTGATCAAAGTGTAGATATACTCGTAATAAGTCTTTCTAAACTAGACATTTTAGTATCTGTATAATATTAACAACCACAACAATTTATTTATTGAACATATTGAGGGGGAGAGTGCACGCTGCAATATAACAGCCGCTGGGCGCGCTCGACTGGCCACGTTACCCCTCTCTCACAGAAGACTACCTTGAAATGTAATGCATTTCCCACTTTATTTTATTTCCCTAATGTACGTACGTGTTTCAGTAGTGAGTGAGATGTGCCAGAGCCAATTCCCTTCCTATAGCCTCCCCATTTTCCCAACCCTTTCTCCGAATCCTTTGCTATGTCTTCAAAGGTAGGCAGCGCATCCGGGGGCGTGCCAACGTTTGTCATTTTGAACTAATGTTGGCATGTATCACGGATGTCTATGGGCGACAGTATCCACATACCATCAGGTGGACTATATACTCGTTTGCCGCCTTCGTAAATAAAAAAAAAACAATTTTTTGTATCGGATCAATCATCACTGACATTTCTACCGAAAAAGCCAGAGTCTGAAAAAGCTCCACCCCATCTCTTCCCGTGGGTATCGTAAAAGGCGACTAAGAGACAACAAAGCCGCTACCACAAGCCCTCAAGAACCACTCCACCTTTAAACGAGTGGACTCGCCAACCCATTTGACCAGCGTGGCGTTTTAAGGCCATACTTCCCTCATACACAAGACAATGTGCATGAAGTGGCATTGATCCAGCAGTGGATAATAATAGAGTTGGTTACGGTTATATAGACAGATAAATAAGTAGATAAAACTCTTCATTGCACACCAAAACAAAACATGACAGTAACAGACATTGCAACACACAAAATGTACAAAAGACTGTCTATCGCCAATAGCCATCTGTGTCAGACAACCTTTGGGTAGACAGGACCTATTGAACGGTATCTGCTGTTCAATACCGCGCCTATCGGCTGCCGGTTTCTATCCCTGAATACCTGTAAAGATTTCCTTGTCGCCTTACACCTCCCAATCTTCCAATAATGTAAGTATGTTTTGACATATATACTGCAAGCATGCTTTTAATGGGACATAGAAGTAATAGACGACATATCTATATCTATACCATCTATACTATATAATAATTAATTAATATAATAACTATATATATACTACGTATACTAATATAATAAATAGGTAAAATTGTATGTTTGTAGGTATGTTGGGGGTAATCTCTGGAACTACTGAACTGATTTCAAAAATTCTTTCGCAAATAGGAAGCTACATTATCCGTGTCTAATATAGGAGGCTATATTTGATTTTGATATTTTAAAAAAAAATTTGAAGAAAAAAAAACTTATTATCCGAAGCGAAGCGGGGGCGGGTCGCTATTTGGATATATTTTAGATATTACCTATATTTTAATTTTTTATTAGAAACTGAACCGTCTATTTGCTATTCTGTGACGTCAGCCCATAAACAGTTTCACTTTTCTAAGTGCCCACGCTTGAAGCGAATTTTGCACCGAAATCATTACCTCTCCTTAAATCATTTAAATTATACTAACAGTGTTAAATCACAGTAAAGATACGACGAGTATGCGAAGTGACGCGATATTCATATGTCGAAGCGATACTATCATAGAAAATTATAACCGAGTTATAATTTTATAGGATCGGTTTAAAAAAATTAACGAAGTACGATATCAGTTCATAATATAAGTTCAAAAAAAAAAGAGTGCTGAGCGCTTTCGCGTTAATTAATGACTCTTAAGAACCTTAAACTTAACAGTTTAAGATTAACGTTAACTCTTTTAGACTCCAGGGTTAGCGCTCTCGGACATGTAAATCTTAAAGGTACATTACTGAGCGCTCGAGAGTCGAGTGTCTACAATATTGACGCCACAATATTGTTAATGCGATGTCGCATCAAACAGATGACAACCCTATGTTGTTATAATATCTAAGTATCCTTTCCTTACTGTTTATCTGTACTGTTGACATCTTAACATCAGGTAAGCCGATCTTCCGAGCGAGCAAATCGCGGATTTAGCCCGTAATACTGTGAAATCTTGCAGGCTGGGCTTACTACTGTAAAATCTTGTGGGCTTGGCTTAGTGAGATTTATTTCGTCACGTTACCCCCCGGGTTTGATAAAGAACGAATAAATCATCCGTATACTGAGTTAAGCCCAAAGTCGTTGTTTTATCCGCGATACGCGGAGTCAAAAGTTAAATATGAAATTAAAAGTTCTGACCTTGTAACCTCCTGTTCACCTACTCTCGATATTCCTGGGGGCCCCCGGAAGTGCTGAACAGGGATGCGCTTAATAGCGCTCTTGCAAGGTCGTCGTTACACTGCACTGGTTACTGTCTGTTATACCGACTATGTACACTCGCGAACGCCAAGGTCTCCCAAAAATGTGCAGCCTACTTGCACAACAATAGATTGCGATCGTACCGCATAAGGATCAATGGCCGACTCGTACGGCGAAGGGTCAAAGGCTAACTAACTAACGGGCGACCCGCGCCCGCGCAGCACGTGAATTCACCCCTCACCTCGCAGCCCCCGAACAATACCGAACAAACCCCCGTCCCATGCAGAAGAAGTCTGCATGCTACTCCACTGGCAGGCGAGAGAGAGAGGTGACCGCTCTTTTCAGGATTGAGCCACCCACTAGGACCTCCGCAACCCGGGGTATTCCATCCACTCCGCGAAACAAATTAACAATGCGGCCCCGGCGCCAAAACAACGGCGGCAAATTAGCATCCTTGATTAAAACGAGGTCACCGATGCCTGGTGGGTGGGTCTTATCAGTCCATTTAACGCGCTGTTGCAAAATGTGCAAATACTCCAGAGACCAACGTTTCCAGAAACTCTGGGACAATTGTTGCAACAATTCAAAGTGCGACAAACGATTAGAAGCTACCCCTGTAAATGGGTACTCCGGCAGGGCGTTAAGTGGCTGTCCTATCAAGAAATGACCTGGAGTTAGAGCCTCCAAGTCGTTAGGATCTGACGAGAGCGGACACAAAGGGCGCGAGTTGAGGACGGCCTCAATTTTACAAAATACCGTTACTAGTTCCTCAAACGTTAATACCGTTTCTCCGATAACGCGCCTTAGGTGAGTTTTGGCTGATTTCACGGCTGCCTCAAAAATACCTCCCCAATGGGGGCAGCTAGGAGGACTAAACTGCCAGGTGATGCCCCGGCAAGATAGGGACATTCCAAGATCTACCTGGTTAGCATCTAAAAACTTATATAAATCCTTAAGGTAGTGGTCAGTACCCCGATAGTTGGTTCCGCAATCAGATCGAATTAACGCTGGAAGTCCGCGCCGGCTAACAAATCTACTAAATGTGGCAACAAATGCCTCTGTACTAAGAGCGGAAACTACTTCCAGGTGAACAGCCTTGGTTGACAGACACACAAAGACGCACAAATACGCTTTCTCTATCTTCGCTTTTCGAAGTCGCGACGTCTTGACCATGAATGGCCCGGCAAAATCGGTGCCAACTCCGGCAAAGGGTCTGGTTCCCGTGACTCGATCTGCAGGCAAATTTCCCATCATGGGCTGCATCGTCGCTGCCTTCAATCGATAGCAAGGCAAACAACGGAAAATTATGCCACGGATGGTACGTCTGGCTGACAAAATCCAAAATTCACGCTGCAAGATGGCTAACAATGCATTGCAGCCAGCGTGAGAATTTGCAATATGTCGGTGAGTCACCAACAAATGCACTAAGGGCCCACCTTTGGGCAACAACAATGGGTGACGAACCCCAAAAGGCAAATTGGCGTGACACAATCTACCACCAACACGGAGAAATCCCTCACCGTCAATAAAGGGGTTGAGCCTAGCAACGGCTCCCTTGAGTTTAGGTCTGCCATTCCGGAGTGTCTCAAGTTCTAAGGCGAAATGTTTAGTCTGCACAACGCGAATCCAATGCAGAAGGGCCATTTGGCGTTCTTCTGGCGTGAGAACAGGAGACAGCCGCTTTTCCTCCGGATGCCGAGCGTTATGAACGAAACGCTTTATCCAGGCAGTCACGCCAAGTAATTTGGACAAGGAACTGTAGCGATCGAGCAGAAAATCAATGCCCTTGAGGGGCTCAGTCAGGACACTCGATGTGAGCCAACCAATGGGGGGAGGAGTTACCAAGCACTGGTAACGTGGCCAATCAACTTCAGAATGTAACAACCACTGGGGCCCCCACCACAAATGGTGGTGAACCAGATCCGGCGCGTCTAAGCCGCGAGAAGCACAATCAGCCGGATTCAATTCCCCTGGGACATGTCTCCAAATTAAAACCGTCTCTGAATCTTGGATCTGTGATACTCGATTAGCTACAAAGGTTTCTAACGTGTGCACCGAAGTTTTCAGCCAACACAGAACGATCTGACTGTCAGTCCAGGCGAAAACTGTTCCAATGTCTACACTACGCCCGAGCGTAGAGCACACGTGATTTAATAAGCGGGCAAGAAGCGCCGCACCACATAATTCTAACTTCGGAATTGTATGTCGAGTCCGTATAGGAGCAACCTTGCTCTTCGACATAACTAAGTGAATTTTTGTCTCCCCAGTGGTACTTACAGTACGTAAGTACAGCACGGCCGCATATCCACGCTCGGATGCATCACAAAATCCGTGGAGGGACACTGAGCATTTCCCAACAGGAAGGAAGCATCTAGGTATTGCAACCTGATTGATAGCCGGGACGGATGAGAAATACGATTCCCAATCGTGTATCAACTCTCCCGAGAGAGGCTCGTCCCACGAGAGTCCCGCAGTCCAAAGCCTTTGCAGAAAACACTTGGCCTTAAATATAACCGGACTGATCCAACCGTTCGGATCAAAAGTCCTGGCTACCGTAGACAGAACTGATCTCTTAGTCCATACCTTAGAGGAGGTTAATTCGACTCTGTAGGTAAACTCATCGTGGACTGGCATGTACTGCACTCCAAGGAGGGCTATCAAATTCAAGCTATCCGCATTCTCAAAGAGATGAGGGTCTTGTTGGTGGTCCTCCGGCAAACCGGAAAGGAGATCCGGTGAGTTGGATAACCATTTTCGCAACTCATAGCCACTAGTTCCCAGAAGCCCTATCAATTCATCTCTCAAGGCCCGAGCCTCTTCGAGACTAGATGCTCCGGTACAAATGTCATCAACATAAGCATCCGTCTCCAAAACAGAGGCTGCGCGGGGAAAATACAAACGCTCGCGCTCCGCAAGCTCCAACAATGAGCGAATCGCAACAAACGGGCTAGATTTTATGCCGTACGTATTGGTGTTGAGCTCGTAAATCACCATCGGATCCTCTGGATGCTCACGCCATAAAATCAGCTGATATCTCCTATCTTCTGGATGGATCAGCGTCTGACGGAACATCATTCGAATATCCGCTACAAAGACTACTTGATGCCTCCGGAAGTTGGTCAGAATGTCTGAAATGTCCTTTTGTAATTTAGGACCCGCATGCAGACATTGGTTCAGCGAGACCCCGGTGGTCGTAGACACTGAACCATCAAAAACCACCCGAATCTTTCCGGTAGGGGTCTTTAAAACCGCATGGTGGCTCAGAAAATAGTGCTCACTATGTTGCCAATCAACGGTCGACACCGACATATGCCCCAAATCCACGTATTCTCGCATGAAGTCGACGTACTTCTGACGAAGGACTTTATCCTTGAGCATGCGACGCTCCATGGAAATCAAACGTCGTTCAGCAACGTCCCGAGAGCGTCCAAGGGCAGGTCGAACCGCTAAAAAAGGCAAACGGGTGATCAAACGGCCCGAGCGAAGGCGACCAGTATTATTCTGGTAGAACAGCTCGCATTCCATTTGCTCTGGGTTCACCCGGGAAGCTGTAGGGGGCTCTTCCACCTCCCAAAATCTCTGAACCGCATCAGAGAGAACTGAACCTACAGCTACATCATCAAACTCTTGGGAATTGGCAGTTGTTGACACTGGGCCCATTATTACAAACCCGAATGAAGTCGGCACAGCGACTAATCCGTCACGCTGTAAAAGCCGCTTAGGTCCACACAACAATCTTCCAAGGACATCCGCTCCAATCAGGAGATCAATCGGGCCTGGGGTGTGGAAGTCAGGGTCTGCTAAGTCCAAGCCTGACACTACACTCAACACAGCAGACGGTAATTCTTGCTGTGGCAAATCACCAATCATCTCTTCCAACACAATTGCCGACGCCTCAATCTCCGGGTGAGACGAGGTGACAGGTGTACAATTAAATTTTGTGTGACCGATCACACGCACCTGCACCTTACCGATACCTCGCACATTGTAGGTACCGGTGTGGACGCGTAAGCCTAACTTTCTCGCCAAACAAGATGACACAATGCAGCCTTGGGCCCCCGAATCTAATAGAGCACGAATCCTCATGTGTCCCTTGGGTCCTCGTACCATAGCCGAAATAGTTGGCATGAGTACGTACATCGATTGAACGGCTGCAGTTGGCGAGTGGGCATGTAATTCCTATAACTGAGGCCAATTAACCCCGGAGCGCTCCACATGCGCTAACGGGTCCCAGTTATGGTATACTGGTCGGCGATCCACCTGAGTCCGTTCAGGGGTAGTGTTGCCCTGCGAGCGTTGGGAATGCGGCTGACGTCGCTCCAAGCGCGGTCGTTCCGCTAAAGGGGTATAATTGGTAGGAGCACTGCTCCTTTGAGGCGGCAAAGATCTCCCGGCAATCACAGCATAATCGCGACGGCCGCCATCATCAACTCTTCGAGGGGGAGTTACCCGGCCCCCGCCCCTAGGGGAAGTGGAGCCCCCGCCCGTGCGGGGGGAATGACGGCCTTCAAACCTAGGAGGGGCCCGTGACCCTATTCTGGGTGCAACCACCCGACCGCGATTAGCCTCCCAGCCATGACCGTCACGACCATCCCTATGGTCGACGCCATTCCGATTGGCACATAGCAGGGGGTGATGTCGGCCCAAACAATGCTGACATGAATGCGATCTAGCAGGGCACTGCTGAATTAAATGCTCTCCCAAACAACCATAGCACCAGCGGCGCTGAAATGCTATGTTCCGCCTACCTCGGACCGCCAGACCCTCAAACCTTCTACACGAGACCACCTTGTGGCCCTCCGCCTTGCAATATAGGCATCTTGGTGAGGTGCTGCCAGTGGCGACAGCATACCGTTGTCTGGGGATCCGAACATTCCGCTTAGACAATTCCCGTCTAGGGGGCGCTTGGGAAGTGGACGGGATGGGCGCATCCGAATTATCCGCCAACCTACATTCGTCCTCTAAGAATTTTAGCAAATCTACGAATTTGGGCAAATATGTTGCGCTATCACCACCGTATTTATATTCAAATCGGGCCCTTAGCTCCTGAGATAGCTTACCCAACACAATGTGGACTAAAAGAAATGACCAACTATCCACTGGCAACTCAAGTTTACCTAAGGTATTCACCGCCCCCAATAACGGGTTTAACAATTCTAATCTTAATGAAGAAACCCGGGTGACCTTAGGTAGTGCCAGGATTAGTGCCACATGTGTGTCCGCCAAACGTCTCACGTTCTGATAACGTCGGAACAACAGCGTACGTGCCGTGATATAATTTTCATTGTTAACATCCAAATGTTGGATAAGACTGCTGGGTTCTCCCCGAAGAATCGAACGTAGATACGCCATCTTTTGGCTATGAGTTAGATCCTCCCTGGAGTCTACCAAACTATCGAACAGATTTACAAATCCGATCCACTGTTCGAGCCTTCCATCAAAATGTGGGAGATCCAAATTGGGAAGCCTGCTCAACAACGCCGGAGGGGTTGCCTTCCCCTGCCCAGAATCCGACGGCAGACCTCCAGTCTCCTCCGAAAGGGAGACTGCCCTTTCAGTGATGGAATCAGCTAACTCATAGCACTGATTCACATCGGCCTCGATCCTATCCACAACCTCAGAGCCAAGATCCGGCGAAAGCTCGGTAAATTTCGCGTAATGTTGGCCCAACTTATCCAACCGTGCCGGTAAATCCTGATACCTTTTTATTAAGGCACCATGACGATCGGGTCTGTCAATCAGACTAGCGGCCGAAGCCAACCATCGGAGTATCGCCTTTATGTTTCCACTAATGGACAATGCTGACATGGTTGTCACTAAATGTAACAACAAGTGTACAAACAAACAAATAAAATTAATATACAGTATTCAGTTTAAGGATAGTGGCCTAACAAACAAACAGGCCACACCTACAAAGCAACAATAAATGATACAAAACAATAATCCAATATGTAATAGATCCCTGTTACCATATACGTAACTTACAACTTG
Source organism: Sesia bembeciformis (assembly GCA_943735995.1). NCBI lineage: Eukaryota > Metazoa > Arthropoda > Insecta > Lepidoptera > Sesiidae > Sesia > Sesia bembeciformis. Next base: position 13,851,130 of record OX031040.1, read on the forward strand.
TTATAAAAAGTAACCACTGCGAGAAATGTTAATATAAACAAACAAAATTCCATTCCAAGTTAGTAAGTGCTCAATACCTATCCGTCGCAGGTAACCGAAACAAAACCGAGTCACTAAAAAAAGGAATGTTAAGATTAAAAACACTTGACAACGGGTAGACCTTGGGATACGTTGCTATTAACAAAGAACTTTTTTAACTAATGTTTACGTTTCACAATATAAGGTCCATATGCACAACCACGCTCTGCTACCAATGTTTTATCCGCGATACGCGGAGTCAAAAGTTAAATATGAAATTAAAAGTTCTGACCTTGTAACCTCCTGTTCACCTACTCTCGATATTCCTGGGGGCCCCCGGAAGTGCTGAACAGGGATGCGCTTAATAGCGCTCTTGCAAGGTCGTCGTTACACTGCACTGGTTACTGTCTGTTATACCGACTATGTACACTCGCGAACGCCAAGGTCTCCCAAAAATGTGCAGCCTACTTGCACAACAATAGATTGCGATCGTACCGCATAAGGATCAATGGCCGACTCGTACGGCGAAGGGTCAAAGGCTAACTAACTAACGGGCGACCCGCGCCCGCGCAGCACGTGAATTCACCCCTCACCTCGCAGCCCCCGAACAATACCGAACAGTCGTACTACAAGACATAATGTCAAATTTGACGTGATACAAAAAATCTTTGAGAGTAGAGATTTGTGCTTCGTAGCGCTTACTCCTCCATTTGAGAATACAATATGTTATACAAACACTGTAGGGTAGGCACGTTAGAGTCTAATACCAGTCTATGTTCAGTAGCTCTCGAATTCTTTAATTCATATGTTTTGAAAATGGAACGTGGTACGTAAGATTCAAGTTTAACTTTTTAATGAAACCCTCCTCCCCACCCCCACCTCCCCACCTCACCCCACCCTACAAGTGGCCAACCAGCTTTCTTTGTTAAAAAGCAATGATGTGTCATCTAGGGTATTCCCATATCGATGCGCTTACTAGCTTCTTAATTCTTCATGTTCAGGGGCTATCTTCATCGAATAGAGGGATAGACAGGCGCTGGACGCATCGGCTGGTCATGTTACGCCTTTCTCACAGAAGACTACCGCAAAATGTACTGCATTTTTCACTTTTTCCTATTCCACAATGTACGTACGTGTTCTGGTAGTGAGTGAGATATGCCAGAGCCCATTCCCACTGCATCATTTCCTATTTTCCAAGCCCTTTCTCCAAATTCATTCTTAAATCTCCAAAGGTAGACAGCGCATCCGGGGACTAACTGTCGGAGAGAAGGTGTCAGGTGAGCAGACAGTCCACCCGGTGGTAAATTGATACACATCTGCGATACAAGTCTACATCCATTCAGAATGACAAACATTTTTATTTACTTTTAATTTCTACTCGACATTTCGACGTTCGTTTGAGTCAACTCATCGCCACGGCTGGTGTAACCCGTGGACACACTCCCGACACACGTATTGTACATTTCATACTAATTTTCTGCGTGCTTTTAATTTTAATTGAAATATGAGAAAACAATTGAATAAATCGCATATTGACTATATTCTGAGTGAGCACCATTCATAGGCATGCGATTATAAATAACAGACTTGCTTTATCCATAATTAATTATCAATTGGATAGCAATAAATATATACAATATTCAATTTTTATTGCGTAGTGTTCAAATACAATCGATAAATACTGAAATTAATCTTTCATTGTATTAATGACGTTACGTAATTTAATTCATTCATTGATTGGAATCCTATCCACTGGTCCTATCTTATCCTATCCATCCTATGGTATGGTATATATACTTACATATCTATCTTCAGTTGTATGTATGTTTATTACAGTATATTCAATTAAGACACTTCAATAAAAAAACGTTCATTATTTCAGTATCGAGAAGTACATATAGTTTTACAATAACGAATAGAATTATAATTCTGATGGTGAAAATAAAAAAAACAAAAACCTTCAACATTTGCTTCAAAAATTGAATTGAATCAACTGAATAACAGATGCTACTAATGTGGTATGCTTCCTACTATACAGTCAACTGTACCTTAAACAGAGAACCTTATTACGTTGACATAAAGATGAAAATTAAACGAAGTTTACGCTTGACGTGCTAAGTACAAACTTACGACCTTCGGCCCGAATAATCAATCTTTCTTTCAGCTCAGGTGACAACGCTGTCCCGAACGTTTTCAGCGTGTGTCTCTTCGCACAAAACTCGGCAACTTTCAAGATAGATGGGGTAATTGAAGGGTCTTTCTGCGCAGTTTTTGACGTTAACCTTTGTATGCGGTGAAGGCTTTCGAATGAAAATTCTTTGTTGTTGCCTACGCTCGTGTCAAATAATTGAACGGTTTATGTATAAACATATGATGCCACACATCAGTTACCATATTTTTATTTTTATGCAATCTACAGCTGTTTATGTAACTTATTTAATAAATATATTGCTCGTGTTAAGCGCCAAATACAGATTTCACTGACATTTAAACAAAATATGTAATGGATGCTACGTAATAAGTGTTTTTTTTTTATTGAAACCACATGCAGATTTGTGTATGCATACACCTTGCTGCCATGAACTAGGTCGGTGACTTTAGCGAATCTCTGTGTTTAGAATGTTACGCCAAAAAGAAACTCGGAGAATCTCTGTATTTAGAATGTTACCCCAAAAAGAAACTGGGAGAATCTCTGTATTTAGAATGTTACCCCAAAACGAAACTCGGAGAATCTCTATTTAGAATGTTACCCCAAAAAGAAACTCGGAAAATCTCTGTGTTTAGAATGTTACCCCGAAAATAAACTCGATGAATAGCTTCTTCCATAACCCGATGAGCGACTTCTAACTTAAGGATCAGATCAGAGGTCATGTTTCGGCACCGTACCTCATAACTGGTAGAACGCACTGATTGAATGAAGGCTTTCGTCTACAAACAATTGTCATTGTCATCCCAACCATACATAAATTATGTTGCGTTATAGTTTAACATAATGACGAACAGATGTCGCCCCGGAACACACATATATTACGTTACATTATGCATTTGACTACTTTGAAATATGATTACATTTCAATGTAAAAAACGTCAATTTAACGCTCACTAATTAAAACTAACGTCAAATATAAATATACTAGCGACCTGTCGCTTCGCTTCGGTTTATGTTTTTTTTTCAAAATTTCAAAATAAAATATAGCCTATATTAGACACGGATAATGTAACTTCTTATTTGTGAAAGAATTTGTGAAATCGGTTCTGTAGTTCCAGAGATTACCCCCAACATACTCACAAATACACAATTTTACCTCTTTATTATATTAGTATAGAAATACGATATAATAGGTCGAGTCCATACTTCTCATTTTTCGGAGATTTTGTATGCTTAATAAACCTGTTAACCTGCAGCCCGAATAATCATTCCTTAAACTCGAAGACTTCGGGTCAAACCCGGAGGGACGGCAGCCCTATCTATGAATCTAATCCTAAGTCATACCTAATAAAACGTTCTCGACACATAATTCGCGGTATCTGTACGAGCATTTAGAAATACCGCAGAAACATAGGAATGTCCTTAGAGATGCCGCATACTAAATATAGGAAAGGGATTACAGCTGTGAAAACCACACATTTCTGACACTGTTAAAATCATTGAACCGTTTAGAAAATTCTTTTCGTCAATCCTAAAGCTACAATTCGTCTAAAAGTAAGGTAATTATTGGAATTAAGTGAAAATCAGTAGTAATTTCAATATGTAATTGTGGAATTATTTAATAGACGGATGTCTATCTGGATATAATTAAATTATTGAGATTTATTAAAGACAATTTAGAACACAGAGGCATTGCACTTGATAAAAACGGAATTAATAGTTTTTTTTTATGGACGATGGCGGCAAACGAGCATACAGTCCACTTGGTGGTAAGTGGTGGTAGTGGTTTGTCCAAAATGACAAATGTTGGCACGCCCCGGATGCGCTGCCTACCTTTGGAGACATAGGAATGGATTTGGAGAAAGGGTTGGGAAAATGGGGAAGGATGGGAATGGGCTCTGGCACATCTCACTCACTACCGAAACACGTACGTACATTAGGGAAATAAGATAAAGTGGGAAACGCAGTACATTTCAAATTAGTCTTCAGTGAGAGAGGGGTAACGTGGCCAGTCGAGTGCGCCCAGCGGCTGTTCGATTGCAGCGCGCACTCTCCCCCTCATAGTAACATATAGTATAGAAAAGATATTGTCCTATACATATCTTTTAATGAAATAATACCTACCACTTGAGTACCTACAACAAAATGTATTTGAGGATTCATTCATTCATTAAAATTATTTGATAGAAATATTGATACACATTTAGGAAATTGATACATAGGAATTAAAGATTCCTACCATAAAGAATATGTATCACTTGTATCCTATAAGTACATGCATGTGTTTGTTAATCGTAATACATTATCTATAATACATTACCGTGAAAAAGTTCTATCAAAATATAGAAAAGAAAAGATCAACCAGAAACCTCGGATAGATACATTGAAATAAATATGTATATGTAAATGGAAGCCCGTTCGGATGTGTGACTGTGCAAACACAGCGGTTGATTCGAGCGTTACCGTGCAAACACAGACAGCGCGGATATCTGTAGTGTCGTGTTTTCCGACAGTTTTATAAATTTAAGTATCTTAAGGATGAACTCCACGGACGACCTACGACCGAGGTTAATAATGATGAATTAAAGGCTATAATGAAAGCATCTGTTTCCTGATCTCAAAGTACAGCTGAGTTAGCAGCAGGGTTTGATGTTAGTGATATAAAATTCTTGGTTCATCTGCGTCAAATCGGTAAAATAAAGAAGCTCCAAAAGTGGGTACCGTATGAACTGAACGAACGTCAGCGACAACGAAATTTGACGACAAAAAATTTTGACGAATGAAGACGAATGAATTTTGAATCGCATCGTGACTTGTGATGAGAAATGGATCCTGTGTGATAACCGCAAACGTTCGTATCAGTGGTTGGATCCAGGACTTGCAGCCCAACAATGTCCAAAACGCAAGATAACTAAAAAAAAGCTACTGATATCAGTTTGGTGGTCCTGTGCCCGCATTGTCCGCTACAGCCGGTCCAACGGTTGATGCACATGTGTACGGTAAGGAGCTGCAGACGATAGTGGATAATCTGACAACAAAGCAACCAAGTTTGGTCAATCGCTCATCTCCACTGCTTTTTTATGACAATACCCGCCCTCACACTTCTCATACGACAGTTTTAACACTTCAAGAGCTGGACCTGGAGACTGTTCCACACCCACCATACTCACCGGACCTTGCCCCGACAAATTACCATTACTTTCGAAATTTGGACAACTTTTTACAAGGAAAAAAAATTGAATTTGAAGTAATTGTGATTTGGGTTTTTGAAGAATTCATTGATACCCATTCACGAGACTTTTACAGGAGGTAGTGTCATCAATCGACTGCTTGTGAGGTGGTGAAAGTGTGTAGATAATATGGGTCAATATGTCGACTAACATATTAAATATTTAAACATATATATAATAACAAAAAAAAATCAGTTTCTCACACAAATCGGTCTTTTCATAGGTAAGCACCTAATCTATCTATATATATAATAAAATTGTAACAGGCCGATGTCTGTACATTATAGATATTGAAAAAAACTAATATGAGGGATCTTTATTAGAGCAACAGAAGCCAAAACAACAGTTTTTAGAAATTTTGTCTGTCTGTCTGTATGTTTGTACACGCATCACGCAAAAACTACTGCATGGAATTAAATGCAGTTTTCACCGATGTATTTCTAGAGGTCTAACTTAAAATATAGGCTCCATTTTACCGCACGAAAATATCTTATTCCGATTGTTTTATGTTTTAAATTTAATAAACCGAAGCGAAGTGAGGGCAGGTCGCTAGTATTAAATAAGTACCTGCTCATCAAGACGATTTCAAATTCTTACTAAAATTCACGCTTTCACTGTAAAGATCTGTCGCGGATAAAATTAGTAAAATAAATAAAAAACATACCATACAACACGCCACCCCACACCACACCACACCATCGGCTTATGTCTCTTCACTGCTAGATATAAGCCTTTCTCAAGTAGGGCTGCCACCTTTTTGGAAGAAATATAGGTAGAAAAAAATGTCTTTCTGGAAGTTTGGGAAAATAAAAAGTACAGATTTATTTATAATTTTCAGTTATTTTTTCAAAAGATTTTATTTTTAAAATAATTATGCGAATCTAAGCGTTCAGGTCTCTAATAAGATAAAATAACAACTCGTGTTTTATTAATTATATTGAAGTTCTCCATTCAAATTCTTTCAGTAAAATCGGATGATGTAGAGAAGGAGAGAAGAAAGGAAATTATTTTGAATATATTTGACAAACCTGAATCTGTAAAGGCCTTTTTATTTATTTTGTTTTTGCCACAGTAATTAACCAAAATGTAGTACGATACTATATAATATAGTACGGGTGGCAACCCTATTCTTAAACCTCGGCATCGCACATGGACTTCGGCTCTTCTCATCTAGCCGCCCACTGGCGAACTTTATTCTTATTCTTTAAGTCGCTGGCTAGATGTACCGACGTCTTGAACAATAAAGACATAGATAAGATTTAACTACAATTGTTACACTTGAATAAATAAATGGAAATGGAAATCGATTGGACTGTGTGACTGTGCAAACACAGCAATTGATTGATAACATGATTCAGATAATATCAAGAATTCTGGACCGAAAGATTATTGTAATTTTCTTCAATATATCGCAGATAAATAAATAAAGTGCCATAGGGTGTTGGATAAATGTTGAATAAAGTGTTGGACGACTACCCACCCCGTCTCTTCCCGAGGATGTCGTAAAAAGCGACTAAGGGATAACAAAGACGCTACTACAAACGCTGAGGAACTACACCACCTTTGAAAGAGTGGACTCGCCAACCCATTTAACTAGCGTAGCATTTTAAGACCTCATATCCCACAAGACAATGTGCACGAGGGATGGCCCATGTCCACCAGTGGATACGAAAGGGCTGGTTGCATTGCATTGCAATTAGAAAATTAGATAAATGTGAATATTTGAGGTGAGTAACAGAGACGGCGATAGCTATATCGCCGTCTCTGTTACTCACGCATGGTTTTAATGGCACATATAATACTATATTAGTCACGTCATTCACATTCTTTCTACTAACATTTTACAAAATACACATCGTGCATTTAATTCATTTTTGCTTTATTTCAGTCCAGTAAGAGTTAATTAAAATCGCACTTGAGCTAACTAAAAAGACACTAAAAATAACATACCACAAGGTACTAATGAAGTCATACGTGGGCTTACCGTTGTTACACGCTAGAATATTTTCATATTTTTAAAAGACGTTTTCACATTTATCCTCATATTTTTATTCATTTATTTATTTTTACACATCATTGCACAATATCGTAGAAAAGGCGAGCTCAATGCCTTAAAGCTCCTTACCAGTCCACCTTTGGGTTGATGAGAGAAGTTCAATTAGAAGGTGTATGAAAGAGAAAATTTAGATGGTGTGGTTAGATTTAGATTTAGACAATTAGATGGCTATCAAAGGGCTCGAGGAACTACACCAATTCTAAAAGAGTGGACTCGCCAACCCGCTTGATTAGCGTGGCATTTTCAGGCCATACAACCCTCATGCACAAGATAATGTGCATATCCAGCAGTAGATACTAAAACTGCTGCATACATTTAAACGTTCAAGTCTTGAAATGACGTTTCTGCGATTGTAATTACGTACACCATAAAAAGAAAAAAATAAATCATGCAACTCCTCTAACGATGTTATTTCCTTGTTCGGTACAGACGTAAAAGTATCCCAATTATCTCTTGGCCATGTATTTATAACAAAGAGTTACACAAACAGCCAGGAGAAAAAAAATATTATGTTTCCGACCTCTGAAAAAATGCTGCCATATCCTTGCCATGTTCTGTCTGAGGGAAAGAATCTACAAAGTTAATTGTAAAACAACATTACCCTGTTCTCAATTCAGAACAGTTTTTAATGAACCGAATTTTCCCCTTTGATTGTCTGAGAGGCCGAAAGCGAAGTACAGCGCAGAGAAAATATAGTATTAAATCTAGCGATATTTTTGAATTGCATTGCGCGCGCACAGATGCTTAAACACGACAATAAACGTGACTCTACTATTAATTTATACGTAAGATTGATCTGACCACGAGAAATTGCTCTTCCGTTTGGTCAGATTGATATTGGTCAAAAGAAATCATTAATTCAATGTGGATAGGCTTTCACTAAAAAATCAACAACAGTATTGTTAATTAACATTTTAATTAATAAAATCCTTTCGATTGATTAGGAAAATCAGTTAAATGGTCTTTGCGAGATACGTGTTCAAACAGACGGACAAAAAAATCCAAAAATTGTTGTTTCGGGCTCTATGTCAAGTATAATGTACGCACACTGCAATTATGACATGATAGTAAGTATCTGTCCAGTAGAACATCGCCACAACACCGAAGACACCCCGATATTTATGAACACAAGACCCCTAACAGACCCCAGATAACGGTCCCGGCAGGGCCACGACCCTGTCATGTCCCTAGCACGGCACAGATGTGTGTGGACAGACCTTAAATTCATTCAGGCTCGCCGATGAAACTGAAAGATGCGCTACTTTTTACCTTTGTATTGAAGTAAGCTTAGCTTTGTATCACAAAGGGAAAATGTATGAGCTTGAATTGTTTATTTAGGTAATTATCTGCTCTCTTTGCCTAGCCTACGGGCATTCGTCAGACCTGCAATTTGTTAAGCGTACCGCTGTTTCGTCTCAGGGAACTAGAAACTAAGACGCAATATAAATTGAAAAGTAGTTCCTTAAGTGCTGTAACATATTTGTAAACACGATCTTTATCTAAAACTAGCGACCCGCCTTCGCCTCGTTTCGGTTTAAAGGGTTTTTTTTTTCAAAATTTCAAAATAAAATATTAGACACGGATAATGTAGCTTCCTATTTGTGAAAGAATTTTTGAAATCGGTTCAGTAGTTCCAGAGATTACCCCAACATACCCACAAACAAACACACAATTTTACCTCTTTATTGTATTAGTATAGAAGTATATACTAGCTGTGCCCGGCATGCGTTACATGCCCGCCAATTTTTTTGCACATAATATATATACATAATATATAGCCTATGTCCATCTGAAATGATGTACCTTTCAAATGGAGAAAGAATTTTTGAAATCGAATTAGTAGTTTCGGAGATTACCTCCTACATTCAAACTTATAAACTTTACCTCTATATAATATTAGTACCTATAGATATTTATTTATTATTATGCATCTATAGCTCATGATCAGATTGCTCATCTCATGATCGCTCATATTTTTGTATCAGAATAGATTTAAGTTCTTCTTCTAGAAAGTTCTGTCCTTCTTTTCGTTTGTTGGACAATCGGGCAACCTCAGGCAATCGGCCCGACTATTGCATGCCTCGTGCATAAGACAATGAGAAGGCCGGTTACAGAAATAAAATAGAAGTAAACGTATTTTTAATCCTAAAATATAAGCTCCAATCACTGAATTCTATTTTCAAACTGATTTTCTATTAATTCCAGAATTATAATACATAACCCGCAAATTCCGAATATCCACGCAGATCTTTGCCGTCTGATACGTAAACACAGCGCATAGATCAATTTTTTACATTATCTCAGAAAACGTTCTCGGATCGGAAAACAATTTCGCAGATTTTGGAAATAGTGTCATTTTAAAAAGATATATATATATATATATAATATATATATCTTTAAATCTTATGATCAGATGTTAAAGCATGTTCATAATTAAACAGAATCTTGAAACAAAAAAAAAATTTATTTTTAAAATGTCTAAATCAATCCACAATACGGTCCCTTTGGTCAGGATAGCTTCTCAATTTTTCACCTATGAACTATCTGATGTCGATTAATATTACATTAATTTCATTACTCATAATAACATTAATTGTTTACGAACAACACACCCATTATATTAAAATTCTACAATACCCACATAAAAAATATAAATCGTACTCGACAAAATATTTACAGAAGTCGTCACAATCTCACGTACGCACTGCCCTTCGCCCTGCCCATCTGAAAAGGTAGCTCATAAATTCGCCGAAATTGTTCAATTTTGCCTGTCGCAAAAATTAATGTCGTCATCTGCGCCGTGTTTCGTTTAGAATGTTTGTATATCTGCAGATGAATGGGCCCGCGAATTGGACACAAATAGGATTGCTACGGGACATTAGAAAAGTAAAATTGGATCCTCGGTCATTTCGTTCGGTGATCTATTAAACTCAAAGGTTTGAATGACTCCAAATGTATAGACATTAAAACAAATGTATTTCCTTAGGGTCAGCGCAGACCGAGAGCAACGGAGGGAGTTTTTTGATAACATTTCATTAGCAAATGTGTTATTACACTTTTATTACACTGCATAAAAGTAGAAAATGGCATGAACTGCGGCGCGAACATTAAGCGTCTCCTAGCGCATACCCGCGATACGCGCACGCGCTTACTCGAGCCTGCCTGAAGAGACTCACGCAAGCACGAGAGGCGAACGCGTCGCAACTTGAGCGACGCTCTGAGTGTGGTCAGATTTCAACGAGACTTGGTGTTAATTTTGATCTGTGGATATTTTTTTTTATATATGGCAATGATACAATCGTTGGATATCCTCATCATGGACGAAGTAAAATTTTCTGCATGTCTCGCGTTAAATTTCCACTACGAACTGGTGGATTCTCCTCTGCTAGCACTCTTGGCCCTAGTCGGCATGGTCGCGAAGGCTCGAGCAGTCGCGCGCAAACGTAACTTGTGACCAAAAGAATGCTTGATGATGCGCGAGTATTGTTCCGTTTGGTTCGCGCTGACCCTTAGATATAAATAGACTTCCTACACAGCAAATTGGTAAAGAATGATAAAAGATAACAATATCTCGTTATACATAGATTATATAAAGTATCCGAGCTTGCAGATATTTAATATCTATTTCTAATAAACGTGAGTGCCATAGGCTTGTGATTACATAACGGGTATATCAAGTTATGGACAAATATTTGCAGATGCAGTATTGAGGTGCCGGGTAAAATGTGTCTTATTATCAAATTGACTTAATTTTGTTATTATATTGAACAAGTTGAAAAAAATTGAACATACTACTAATTTTTGCCGTGCAAAAGGTGCCGGGTTCGATCCCCGGTCGGACATACATTTGTTTAACAAAAATGACAAATGTGTCCGGGTCTGGGCGTGTATTTGTGTTTGTCTTTGTGTGTCTCTGGACCCACGACACAGGGAATCCTAGAATCCTAATTGAGTGGGGCGTTATTTATTTATTTATTTAAAATATAATAATGAAATATAATGTTAATAGTCCGATTACTAGCACGAAAAATTACACTACGTGGTTATGGTCTGAGAAGCCCCAATCTGTAACTTTTAAATTTTAAAATGGGTCCACTTTTTTTGTGCAGCCCGGTCCAAATTTTCATTCATATTCATTGAACACTTTCGGCGATATAAGGTAACTCCTCAATTCAATTGAGAAGCCACTTTTATATACATTTAACTTTTGAAAAATTTTACTGCAAATTTGGAATTGGTTCTACAAAACCTGTTAATTAACTACTAAATAAGTGCAAAGGCTCTTTTTTAGTAGCAGAAATGGCTCCTTAGACCAGACGAACATAATCTCCAAAGGTAGCCGGGTGCATCTGGGGGCATGCCAACATTTGTGATGACGGATGTAAGCATGCATATTATACTACCAGATGAGCTGTCCGCTCGCCTGCCACCTTCATTCCATAAAAAAAATCATGTTTTATGAGATCGAGTAAGTATAAATACCTGATTACAGATACAAGCCTCCCTAGGTGATGGCAACCACTACAAAAAATAAAATGCTCGAAATACCTGCTCATTAGTGTATAATGTAAAGCAATTTAATTTATCTAGAGGGAATGGTACGATGCCCACACGTGGTCACAGACTAAGAGGATATATGTGAGAAGATAAAAATTCCTTAAAGTGTAGAGGATATTTGATAATGACATTTATTTGAATCAATAAATCTTTAACACATTTCGTTATAGCCGTCCTTCGATATTGTATTCTCATATCGACGTTTAGTTACTACGGTACTACGGTCTTTGACTACTACAATCGCAAACTGTACTGAAAACTAACTGTATTTACTCAACTAAAACATCTCGACCGACTGAACTCTCGACTGACTGAACGAACTTAATGACTTACTGAAACTCAACGACTGACTAAACTCTCTACCAAACCTTGAAAAACCTAAAACCTCTTAAAAATCATCACAAACACTTGGGCAAACAGAAAATAATCTAAATAGCGGTACATTAGGTACACCGGCATCTAGTGACGGTGTAGTGAACTAAACTAATAAACTATTTAAAGTTTATAAAATTCTATTACTTGCCTCTTTCTTGCGAACAGTGACTAAGAAAAGACAGTTCTGATGGAATAAAATCCTTTTCTTTTACTGGTGCTATCTGGTGCATGGCTGTCCTTACGCGAAAAAACTCGAATCCAAAATAGTCAGAATCGTCTAACGCTTGAGCCTCAAGGTTAGCTTTCTAGTGATGCACACTAAGAGAACGATTTTACAACACTAAGAGAGACACAGACCGTTGGTATGATATTGCATGATATGGGATTTCCAAAAGGCAACAGTGAAGTTTCATTAAACTCTGTTTAGTTTCCCGAAAATATTTTAGAAATTGCAGAATAATATGGTTAATTAACGATTTCTCAGGTCAAATACCTGTATAACGTCCACTACATTAGCCAATGGAACCTATGTATAAGAAATACCATACTATACCACCAGGTCTTCCATATCATACATAGGACTTCCATATACCACCAGCATATATATCTGCTTTGCTAGATATGGGTCTTCCATAAGACTCGCCACCACACACGATTTTCGGTTCTTCTTCAGCGTCCACCGGCGAAATTCTTCAAACCTTACGTCCCGGAGGACGTCCCGGTACACGACTTCCATTCAAGAACTTATCTACATCTGTATGAGAAATTTTAAATGTGTATGAATATGAAGTTGCGTATCTACTCCAGTATATTATTATTAATCTGTTACATTTCCCTCGGTGTATGAAAAGATGATAAATGAGAAGGTCGGATGGAATGGCAGACTATTATTTATATTTTTTAAGATGAGCCGTTCGTGATAATTTGTTGAGTGTTGCTGCATTGTTTTTGATTTGCCGCCATTTGTTGCCGAGTTATGATGAAGCGGAGGAATTAGTAACTTTTGTAAAGGGTGAAAATATCAAATGAACAAAGCAGGGGGGGGGGTCCTGTCCATTGAAATATTCTCCAATTAATTCTCTCTGGTGTTCATTCTGCGATTAATTATGTCTAAAGATATTTTTTTTTTTTTTTATAGACTAGAGGGCGGACGAGCAAGCGGTCCCACGTGATGGTAAGTGTTACCGCCGCCCATGGACACCTGCAACACCAGGGGGCATGCGGGCGCGTCGCCGACCTTGCAAAATCCTAAATAAATAAATAATCTTTAGTATAAAATATATAAATATATTAAATTCATGTCTATTTTTTATACATGTTTTCTATAAATATACGTGTAGTGTGTCAGAGCCTCTCTCGAAACCATGGATTCCGCTTGTGATGCTAATAAATAATTGACACATAATGTTATACATCCTTGTCAAATTATTATCTTCTTGGGGTTTTTTGTGTTTAGCAAAAATTTTGAAGAAACTCAAACAATATTTTTTTCCAATAAAACTATAGATAATAATAATAATGTACTAAAGTTTCAATCATATTCTAATCGTGAACGCAGGTTCAAGTTTCGGGATAGGTTCCAATAGGTGAGCCGGGATAATTTGGCTCACCTACGAACTTGAGCTACGTATAGTAGTAGGTACACCCAAATAAATTTTGGTCATTCATTCAAACTTCAATAGGTCCATAATTTTCTGCCATTCAACCGATTAACCCAGATTAACGATTCTGTCTACAGTTTTCTCCCATATATCCCCCAACGATAGACATTTTTTTTTTCGGATTGACTAAATTCTTGTGGCCCTAGTGGCCTTTCAAGAGTCACCAGACTTGGCAACGATAGACAACCATTCGAAGTGATGGTAGGTCCGCTGGCAACTGTTCTGAAAAATGACATTACTAATAAATCTGTATAACCTATTAAATTTGATCCTTGACCTTAAATTGTCGTCTGTAGCCCAAAATGCGCATAACAGATCAAGAAATAAATCATACGGACATGTAAAAACTTTTATTATTCTGATGTAAAATGTCTAAATAAAAACTGTCCCAGATTGAGCGCCGGATTTAATTTATAAAATCCGTCAAGGTGGAAATGGGTTTCGTCACTAAATATGATTTTTTCGCCAAAATTATTGTCCACATCATATAGCTGTTCATGTAGCTTCACCATGTTGACTAATTGCAACTGCCATATGTCATATGTCGTATAAACATACCCAAGTTACCAACAGCCAAACAAAAAAATGGCGCCAAATTTAAATCCGGCCCTCAACCTGGGACACCGTATATAATGCTAATCTAAGCTAAAATTAAATTTCTCGAATCCCGCTATGCCTTTGATCCGAAATATATGTTTCTGAAATAATACTATAGACGTCTCCCTCTCCCTTCAATAATACTGTAGTCGTCTCCCTCTCCCTTAAATAATACTATAGACCTCTCCCTCTCCATTTAATAATAACTTTCCTTAAATCTTCACTGTCAATATTCCCAGCATTTACATTAGCATGTACAACATACACAAATGTGAAAAACGTCGTAAAAACAGTAGGAGGGAAACCCAAACTCCGTGAAGATTTAAACGAATGTATTGTATGCAAATGTGTGAAAGCTGAGAGCTCGTTACGCTTTTCTCGATCCGATCCTTTTCTGGTGCTCACCTGATTTAAAACAAATATCCAATTTGGGTAAATCTGTCGCAGTAATATATCTTCCTTTTTTTGTATTAGTAATACTAATTTGTTGTAAATTCCTATTCCTTGATATATAAAAAAGACTGTTTTTTACCCGCGGCTTCTCCCTCGTGTTTACTGTAGCATGGGAACCTTAGTTTTATAACCTATGTCTTTTTCATGGTCCCCAAGAAAGTTTTAACTGCTAATGAGGGAAAGCATTTCAAATAAACAAACAGACATCGTCAACTTTGATTATGTATGTATAATATGTATTTATATATTATAGTTATTTATATATTATTAATTTAATTATTATTGTAAACACGTATTATACTTACTATATGTATTACAGCTATGGTCGGTGTATAAGATTTCAATTGTGTTCCAAGGTTGTGTAACAGTCAATACGTATAACGTATTTCCTGTACAGGAATTTATTAAAATATTTGAGCTTTACAAAACCTTTTATATTATGGTATTCATTAAGTTCTCTATTGGCATTTTTTTCTTATTTTTTTTATCAACAAAACCTTTTTCGAAATGTATGACGCCGTCTCCTTTGCAAACATCATAATTAACGTGAGTGGTGTCTGACTTTGCGACAATACTGAAGATTGGGGTCTTGTAAAAATTCTCAATCTTAAAAAGGTTTGCCGCAGTGGCACGGATAATACGAGTAAAATTAAATTGCAAAGGCGTTAAGAGGGAAGTACGTTGAGAGCTATGCTGGAATACACGAGTCACGAGAGCTGTCCCGAGGTCGTGAAGTTCTTTTTAATGTACGATGGCGACAGACGAGCATACAGTCCACCGGATGGTAAGTGGATACTGTCGCCCATAGACATCCGCGATACATGCCATGACATTAGTCGAAAATGATAAACGTCGGCACGCCCCCGGATGCGCTGCCCACCTTTCAGAATTGTAAACAGTAGAATAATGTCGGAACTCTGTTATATTGTATGTGGTTGAAAGTAAACAAATGACATTAAGACGTGTGTGATGACAAGAAACAACATGATACGAGATAAGTACATGGAAGTATAAGTAGCCGGGGATCGCATGTACTTTTGTTGGTAGACCAAGGAAATGTTTAATATTTAATGTTTAATAGGAATTGTTTAAAATAATTCTCACCTCGGGTTTCTACAATCGCACAGAATCCGCATTTCCTCGATATGAAGGTGTCACGCACTGTTCGGTACAAAAATTATTTTATACCGGAACCTGTGGAATTTTTTATACCTGTGGAACGAACTGCCTCAAGAGGTCTTTCCATTGAGCTACGATATGGGGTTCTTCAAGAAAACTGTGAGTGGGATTTTGCAAGGTCGGCGGCGTGCCCCTGGTGTTGCAGGTGTCCATGGGCGGCGGTAACACTTACCATCACGTGGGACCGCTTGATCGTCCGCCCACTATTCTGTAAAAAAAAAAAGTGGCGCGTCTGCCGTACTGGGCTGGGCTTATTTTGCACATCTTGATCATGCCGTCTGACATAAAATCGGTGAGTACATAAAATTCATTAATTTTATGTACTCACCGATTCATTTACCACCAAAGGGTCTTGAAATTTCGGCGTTGTAAAATCAGAGTAGACCTCCAGGTCGCTGTTCGCTGTAGAGGAAATTAAAATTAAGTATTATAATATTCATACACCGCAAACGTCCTTAAAATGTTCCAGGGCCTGTGCACCGAAATATAAACTAGATAAGACCCCTTTAACCTTTTCATGCAACACGAAATGGCCCGAAATAATGATTAAATTCAATAAGGACTGAATTTAATTATTTTAAATTAAAATATAACGTGGATTTTTGATGTTCCTACTCAAAACCATTTTTTGTTTTAAACTCATGTTTTATTCTCACCAAATTCTATTTTTTTAGGCACTCCAAGAAATCAAAAATTAATGTTTAACCAAATGATTCTTCACTACCGTTCCCACACAGGGCAATATTAATATTCACAAAAGGACACTACTCGCGTAGCAAGGGAGAGTAATTCGGATTACTACGTGAGAATTTGATTAGGCGACGTGAGAATAGCTCCTACTAACGGTGATGTGAAGTAATAACTGTATTAGAAAAATAAATTTTCTTATACACATTTGAATTATTTTTGGAGAAGACTTTGGAGAATGAAATACAAAAATAACAATTTCCAGTCAGAACGCAAAGGAAAACGGTGATGTTCAAAGAAAAGAAAATAATACAACTCGTCTGTGTAGGTTTCCATCACTTGCTGAGCGATTTCAAACTAACGAGATTGTCACCTGAATCACAAGTACCATCAGAAACCATGTTTCAGCACTTTATAAAAGACAGGAAACCAGTTGGTAACACGAGAATGCTCACTTTCGCGGCAACCGTGAGATCGTTCAACAATAGTAGAGGGGGGACGTCGGACATCCATCACGGCCTTGCTTACGTTTTACATAGGGGTTATCAAATTATAAGGGTAGGGGGTGTTATGACACCGCATTATTCCATTAACGCGGGCTCGTTACAAATTAGAGAAAAATATACTTATTCTGTGATCGCTACGATTTTATATCGAATGTAATGTTAACCTTAGCCAAAAAAAAATTTGTATGATACCCGATTCACATTCGTGAGATCGTGAGCGCCTTGAAAATTTCTTAGCTGCAATGTTGACTACCCGAGCGTACGCACGATTTTCTTGATGTTTTTTTATTTATAATAAACATTTTTTTATACACACAAATGATAAAAAAAATAGTTAATATTGAACCTTAATATGAGGGATCAAGTAATATGATCGGTGATCGACGATTTCATACAAATTTCTTTTCCGTCCAGTCTTGGATGATCTCATGTCAATGACCGAAATTCTTCCTGCTCGTGGGGCGCGCTTTAGGAATAAGTGCGCTTTTGTTATAACGGTATTATTGTAAAATCTTATTGTAACAATTCGTTCTAAATAAATTCCTAAATAAATAAGAAATTCCTCAATATCATGTCTTAAGGAAACATCTTGAAAAAATACACGAACGACATCAATCAAGTCTCGTACGAGCGCCGACTTAATCAATCATTGCGTCAATTACTATATTAATTCTTACATCTCTGCAGATAGCAGCGAAAATATATATGGGGAATTATTTTTTTTATAATTGCTGTTACTATGGAGTTGAATTAGGCGGCAGGCTTATACATCGCTTTAGAAATAACTTGTTGACGATTAAGTATCTTGGGCAAACCATCCAACTAGGCAAATCCATTTTCAGCAAGGATATAAATGTTCAACTGTCTGCTTTTAGGACTGCATATCGGCTGTTTGTCAGATTTATTAATTAGTATAGGAAAAGCCGTTAAACAAAATTTTATTGTTTCTATTTTTAGGAATTCAGTATTAAAGAGGTTAACATTATTTTCCCGGTAGTCTTGTAAGTGAAAGAAAAAAAAGGTAATGAAGAGAAATAAGGAAATCCCATCTCATTGTATTGTATGCTAGTCTACCACGTTTTTTGCATAAAGAAAAATTGATGGCTCCGGAAAAACATTTAGATGTTAGAATTTAACTACTGTGGGGATTCCGTGGTAAATGTAACCGTGGTAATTTCGTGGTAATCAAGCCGTGGTCCACGGCTTGATTTTGATTATTTATGACACATTACAATTCATAACGCAATCTAATAATATACACGTAGTCTCGTTATTCGTCATAATTGGATACTATTCTATGTATATTATTAACTGATCCAAGCGACAAAAATGAAAATTTACAAGAAAGAAGATTCTGTTTGAAATAGATTATTTTACAAGGCGCTTGGACTACTACCAAACAAATCGTATAAAGTATGATTGAAAATTTAAAAATATTTTGAAGGATTGTAGATTACCTACGCTTAATTCAATCGAATAACCTAAGAAAAAACAAAAACAATTTGACTGTTGTAATCAATTGTAATCAATAAGTATATCCACTCTCTCTCTCATTCTATCATGCTGTCCCTCTCACACCTATGTGTTCCGTATATTCACTTACACAACATTATTAACTTCCAGTTTTCAATCAATTTGGAAGAACAGATAATGTTCCAAACTGATTATTTAGTTTATTTATAGAAGTGTTCATTTTTATTTAAAATTTAGACAATCATCCAGCCTCTTCAGGCGTTACAACCCTTCTCAGCATAGTCTTCTTTAGCTGAGTATGAAAATTTAAAAAATACTCAGAGAAGACTACCGAAAAACGTACTGCATTTCCCACTTATCGATCCAAAGTATGTACGTGTTTTAGATAGTGAGTGAGATACGCCAGAGCCCATTCCCATTGAATCCTATCCTATACCTCCACATTACCCCATTCTTTTTCTCCAAATCCATTCCTGAATCTCCAAAGGTGGGCACGCATCCTGGGGCGTGCCAATGTTTGTCATTCTGGACAGATAGTTACATGTAGTATCGCGGATGTCCATGAGCGTCAGTATTAACTTACCATCAAGTAGACTGTACGCTCGTCTGCCACCTTTTGTTAATAGAAAAATAAGAATTAATAAATAGCAAAGATTTGTCAACCCAATACTATTAAAAAGAACAAACTATACGATTTTTAAATCAAGCAGTGAATTTTTCATTTTTAAAAGCGCACTTAACTTCATTAGGCCATGATGGTGGATTATCGTCCTAAGTTGTCTCAAGATATACCACAATATTACTGTATTCCGTAGTATGTAGGCACATAATACTCCAGTAGTAATGGCTTTGTCAATTCAATTCAAGAAACGTTTGTTCCGTAAGTACACTTGTTTTAATTAAAGGCCCGTTTCAGCAAATTATCAACCCCAAACCAAAACCCGTCCGTTTCCAATCTATTTCTCCATCACCCGCACGCCACTTCATTACCTCTAATGTGAGGAATCCATCAAAATGCGTCGACATAATCAATCACAGTGTCATTCCTTTTTAATTTCCTTGACCCAGTTTGAAAAAACATCATTTTCGCATTACTATAGACGTAGTATTGATCGATTACCTGAAATTATTAGGCGAGGGATCATTAAGACAGATTGTATCTGTTATCCGTCGTGAACCAATATTTAAAAAAAATATACCGAAGGGAATTAGGAATTTCCCTATTTTCCGTAAGTATTAGATAAAATATGTATCAACTATGTTCCCTCTAATTACATAATCAACAACATTATTCTCCAGCAGGTCAACCAGGTGAGTGATCTTGGAGAACTTCTTCATAGCAAGCTAAACTTTACTGATCATATCAATAAAATTGGCATAGGGGCTTGGGAATGTTAGTTCTATATAACATATATAGAATACAAATTGAAATTAATAGTACCATGAAAAGTTAAAATTGAACATAAAAATACCAACTACAACGGTTTGTTTAAATATTGCAAACTTGTTAATGTTTTCAAAAGGCAAAATTATCCGTCCTCGTTGATGAACAGCGAAATAGACATTCATTGTCTAAAATTGTAAGACCCCGTTATTTACGCCCGAAAAGGATAAATGTGAACTACCCGAAGTTAATAATGTCACCCGATTTGGTCAATGAACTGCCTATCAAGCTGCAGGTAAAATATACGAATGACGACAAATATATGATTTTTTATTAAAAAATAGTTACCGTAGTACCGAAGCCGTTCCTTAAATATAACTGTCTGTGCCACTTATTGTTAAAAAATGATTTTTTAATAAAAAAAATCATATATATTAGTATACATATTGACATTCATATATATTTCCTTAACGGTAGTTAAGCCCTGGAATTTTTTGTAGTATCTACGAGAATATATATTTAAAAAAGAATTTTGTATAATCTGATCATGGTTAATAAATGTACATATATTTTTTGAAAAATATGTATTTTAAGGTAGTATTTCCTGGTATTCAATTGAACGAAACGAAAAATTTATTTTCCACTGTATTTTTTATTCACTTTGTAATATTTTATAATGACTCTTGTGTCTCGTGAATAAAATAAATAATTAAATTCATTAATGTTAAGTATGGCATATTTCTTTCCAAATAACAATCCAGTGCTCTTGGAATTTTTATTTTTTTGTTTCTAATAATACCAAAGCCGTTGTAATAATGTGATTAATAAATCAATGAGGCCAAACAATAAACAAAGTACTCGAAAAATTGAACTTTACCGTTTTTTATTATTACGTAAACATAAACGAACTAGTTATTGAATTAGCCAATATTAATACAAAATTGTCATGTTTGCCGACATTAATAATAATAATTTATTGAAGGCATAAAAAACATATCTATATACATATAATAAAATTGTAAAAGGCCGATGTCTGTACATTATAGATATTAAAAAAAACTAATATGGGGGGAGGGGTCTTTATTAGAGCAACAGAAGCCAAAACAACAGTTTTTAGAAATTTTGTCTATCTGTCTGTCTGTCTGTATGTTTGTACACGCATCACGCAAAAACTACTGCATGGAATTGAATGCAGTTTTCATCGATGTATTGCTAGAGGTCTAATTTAAAATATAGGCTCCATTTTACCGCAGGAAAATATCTTATTCCGATTGTTGTAAATTTAATAAGCCGAAGCGAAGTGAGGGCGGGTCGCTAGTTATACAATAAAACTACATAAAAATAAATGCACTTAAAAGTAAATAAATGCACTTAAAAAGTAAATAATTATAACTAGGTATATAGTTACAACAAAAACTTTGGCGTCAAAACTTATTTTACCTTCACGTTCCGGTGGACAAACAACCAATGTTTAAAAATTCTTCCAGTCAGGACTTTTAGGATGGCTTTATCAGTCGTCCGAAGTCTGTTCCAGAAAGATCCTAATAATGGAAAAATACTCCGGCATCCTTGTCTCAGCGAACATGGCCGACGCGCTGCAAAACCGCGGCAGCTTCATGAGGACACGGAATGTATTATTATATTGTATCCCCATACTGCTGAGCGACCTTTTAAGGTAGTTAACCCATAGTTGGCAGATGAAAAGAGACTGGTGACAGAAAGTTCTAAACAATGTCCCCTTGACTTTCCTACTACAACCGCGAAACCTGCAGGCTTTCTCTTTCCATATCCAGATCGTCTCTCAGATCCTACGCCAAGATATGTCCTAAATATTTAAATTGACGTACAATCCGAATTGCCGAAGCGTTTAGAAATATCCCCGGGACTTTTTCGGGTTTTTAGAGCTGGAAGGGGTTTCAGCTCTAAAAACCAACATTTATGTTTTAATTATACAATATGTCAAGTCTATGAGCATCTGCATAATGCTTACAGAGTGATAACAGTTTTCTAAGTGCACTGATCGAGGAACAAAGGAGTACCATGAGCATAACTGAGCATCATCAGCATAACTTAGGTTGTTGACACATACCCCGCCAATATGACGTCCAATTCTAGTGCTCTTCAGTTCCACGATCAGACAAACAAATACAAACAAATTAAAGAGGTCCGGCGACGTGAGCCGCATTCAAACATAAAGCGTTTAGATGTCGCGTCGCCCCATTTTACGTATCTCAACAGGTCTACCACGTCTTTAGGCACTGAGAAAACCACTGAGGAACTACACCACCTCCAAAAGAGTGGACTCACCAACCCAATTGGCCAGTGTGGCGTTTTAATGTCATACATTCCTCATGCACAAGGCAATGTGCCGTACCGTAACCAAGCCTGATGACTTGGTTACAGTACGTAAAGTTACAGTACGGTGCGGTACAGTCAATACGTTTGTTATAAATAATACGTATATTAGAAACTTCCAAGACATCAATAAAAAAGCATTCTCCAAGACCGATGTTCCAGTCCACCACAATCCTTCGATCAATGTCAAAGGCTCTACGAAACTGTAATACGACAACAGAAAACAGAGAAATGCCTATTTCACAAAAATGCCTATTCCGTAAATACTAAAGTCTCCCAAAACGTAAAGGTCAAGGACGATAAATGTAAAAGGTTTATTTTATCTCCATATTTGTTTCTATTTGTATCTAGAGATGCGGTGGTAAAACTCTAAAACCATCCGACACATTGGCATTGGTCTCGCGGCCAACACGACTGCTAGACCGCAGAAGTAGGTACTCAGCAGAAACAAAACAGGGCATTCAAAAATGTATCTATTTGTCTTTTATTTATTGACTATAATAATAATAAGTTTCTTAATAATTAATGGATACACAGTACACGTAAGTTAAGCGTGGTCACAGCGTAGGATGAAAAAAAAATGTAAATTTACTTAATATAAAATTTACTTTAATCTAATAATTATTACAATAAACTAAAATCTATAACTATATCTAAAGAACGTGTTGCTTCCGCAAATGTTAGGCATAAGAAGAAATTCAACTCGAAACGGTGGCGGCGACATCGCCTCGGCTATGACGTCAATCGGCACGTTGGTGCAGTGTCAGCGCCTCGTGCCTCGTGTTGCAATGGTGTGACCAAATGAGGTCGGTGCATACGCAGCGATCGTCCTACATTAGGCATGCGTAACACGTATATAAATTCTATATCTAAGGCAACATAGTAAAGTCCATCTTCTTTATTACACAATACACTTTATTACAAAAGGTGAACTAAATGCCTAGAAGTACATAATATATATATATGTACTAGTATGTACATAATATGTACTCGTACACACACATCAAACGAAATTAATCCACAAAACCCTGCAGAAACCGAAACTGGATCAGTGTCAATTGAGTACGATAACAATAAAACCATTTCATTTACAAAGAGTTTTTGTAAACGTAAATATTTTGATACACCCTTGTTGGGGCTGTTAGCTCGAGGCGTATCCGACCTTACTTTGGTGATGGTCTATGGTTACGATTCGTTTGTATTCGTTGGAGAGTAATTAATTAAATGTTCTATTGATTTTTTTTTTTTTTCATCATAGTTTAACTATAGATAGGACATGTCTATCATTCATTCATATCTTTGAATTTGGACAAAAATAACCTTCTTCGCGCCGTTTGAACACTGTTTTTACGATGGGGTGCACGCAGTACAGCACAGCCGCTTTGCATAGGTACTCAATCTCTGTTTCAAAATATATATTTTGGCTATACAATCGATCATTGCCCGACTATCGATCGATAGTCAATTGACTGGTCGAAATCGATCCACCGAAATTTAGGTGCACCTTAAATCCAATTTTGTCTAAAACATTTTATTCTAAATTTGTTACTTACTGGGTTTTGATATGGGACAGCCGAAATGTTTAATTGTTTCTGAAGCCTCGGCTTACAGTTTATGTCAATGATGTACTAAAATTAATTATCTAGAGGTATTTACGATTTCAACTTTTTAGGTAATAATTACATTCTCTGTTTGTACTCATTATTATTTCTCTGTTTATCTCTGTTACTTTATTACCAATTCAAGTTAAAAAAATAATTTAAATGATATAATAAATATTTACAAACTATAAAATACAAAGAGATTGACTAATACAAGGTCTATTATTGAGACAGGTCAGTGTCGAAAAGTCCGAAATATATATAAAGAAATTACTTCTAAGGAATTTTAGTTATGAAAAACTGCATTTATCTTTGAATTTGATATTTTCAAAATACGGGTAGCTTGTGATCTGAAATCGAATCAGTATTGCACTAATTGATAGTGTAGGTTATAAGGAATAAATTTAAAAAAATTAGAATAAATTAAAAATCTAGATTTTTCCTTAACGCAACAAAATAACTTACGATTCTTGTTTTATTAGATGACGTGTTTCTGATTTAGATTTATTTCAGTGGCATGTTAAATGAATATGTTGAATAGGGCAGAACTACTACATTCACATGCAAGCAAATGTTACATTCCATACAAATAAGATAATCGAACCTGTAGAGTTAGTCCTCGGTTCATGAGAGACCTGGAAGAGACTTCATCCACTAAGACATGGACATCCACTAAGATATATCTTCATTTAGCAGGTTTATTACTGTCTGTTCTATACACACATAAGTCTGAAAATATGTTAGGAAAAGTTCATGAATATGTTCAAATAGCTTAAGAAAAACATGCGAGTACTGCTCACACCTCTAAGCCAGTGCACCGAAATACCAGCTGGACCCTTTTGACTCGGTCCAAAGACGTCCTGTCCGAATTGCCGACAAAGAGAATAGCATCCGAATAGATGTGCGCTTTTTAAAACCTATATCGTGGGGAATGTTCTGAGGAACTGCTAAATTTGATGCCACTTTCGGGTGTTTACCATCGCACCGTTCGTCATCGTCATCCGCACGACGATGACGTAAGTATCGCTGCGAATAGTGCGGCCAAAAAGACACTTTCTGTGTTATGTCAATAAAAGACACTTTCTGTGGTTTGTGAATAAAAACTGACTACCAATTTGTATCCCACTGAGCTGTATTTTAGAAGTCAGTCCCATGAAGTCCCATCCCACACTGTTTGATCTTAGATGTATGTACGATGTCTCACATAATAATTGATACATTAGTCGTTATTATTTATAATTATAGTAATAAATTTGTAATAAAGAAAGATAAATTTACATATTGAAACAACTAAACTTTTTTTAACGGATATGTATATGTGGTACATATCCGTATATGTATATGTGGCTGTATATGTGGGTGGGTGTGTTTGCTCTCTCTTCATCACATTCTGAAGTTCATGTCTGTTTTATAAGACCTCCAAACGATCGATAATATTGTTACGGACTGTCCATTATTTTTGATCGTATAGGGTGTGTGTTAAAAATCGTTCTATGATTGAACAAGAGTGAGCTAGTTTAAAATAAATTGCGCAACATTTTTCCTTTCGCTGTTTGGTACAGATATTGGTACCTTCCTTAGCTTGTAAAGCCAGGTCTTTGAGAAGGTTTTCTGGTACAAAGATTGCCCTTTTTGGACTAATTTTTTGACCAGCAACGCTTTCACATTGAATGTACATGTAGGTTTAGTCGTAAATAGTATCGCGATTGTGGCAGCCAAATCTTTGACAGACATGTTACGCACTCGAAAACATTAGCGAATATGGGTTGTCGATTTTGTTGCGTGTAAAAACAATTGACATTTTGATGCAAGGCGCGATTCAATAATATTGTGTAATGACATTATTGTACAGTTTTTTTGTAGTTTTTTGTAAGCTTTTTGTAGTTTGTAGTTTTTATAGCCCTTATTTTATAGAATTTAAAAAAAATCTGTAAAGATTGGTTTTCTTTTGAATTGTCGAATGAGCCACAAAAAACGTCAATTTTAGGAACTACCCTATCAACTCTGTTGAAACAGTTTTTATAGAATAGATGGCAGACAAGAGGGCGGACAACATGATGGTAAGTAGTCACAGCCGCCCGTGGACATTTGCAAAACTAGGGAGCTTGCAGTTGCGCTGCAAAACTTGCAGAATCCTGTTCACAGTTGTCAACATCCGAGGAGACTATGCTTTGTTCAAAGACTTTAGAATTTAGCTTCATCTCCTTTCAGGTAATAAATTGACAATGTTTAGACAGACATAAGACGTAAGTTGGTGGATACAAATATTATTTTCACTTTTCTTGAAACGTAAGTACGAAGGAATTCTTCACGTTGTAAGTTATCCTTTGAAATTAGTCTTTGAAAAGCGGATCAAAGATCAAAGAAAATATAAATTTATTTTAAATTGGATTATGTTTATTTATATTCTTTCACGGTCGAACTCTTGGGGGTTTATGAATAATAAATATCTAGAAATTAAGTAAGTCATCATCGTCAAATACTGTCCATTTTTTTTTGACAATTAAGTCGACGAGCATGCGGTCCCAGGTGATGGTAAGTGTTACCGCCGCCCATGGACACCTGCAACACCAGTGAGTTAGTGGGCGCGCCGCCAACCTTACAAAATACTAAGCGTAGAAGCAATAATATAATAGAAGAATAATAATAGAAACAATAGAAGCATAGTCTACGCCGGGGATGGCGAACCTTTATTGATCTACGTGCCATTTTTTCTAAAGAAATGTTTAATGAGGCCGTGACGTGCCGTCAAACAATCTTGACTAAGTGATTAATGGCGAAAGAAATAAAACTAAATACTATCAACTTAAAACTCTTTATTTGCAATCAGAAATATACATTTTGTACAGCAATAGTAACATTAACAGTTTTATGGTTATTTAAATGAAAGGAAAAATTAGTGGGACTTGTGGTGTTGCCGCTCCGGCACCGGCAAGTTCACAGTGAATTTTGTTACTTTGATCTCAAATGTAGACGAAAAAATCAATTGTTTCTATTAGGTACCTAAAATCCTTCTTTACATAGTATAAAACAAAGTCGCTTCCCGTCGTCTGTCCCTCTGTATGTACGCTTAGATCTTTTAAACTACACAACGGATTTTAATGCGGTTTTCATCAATAGATAGAGCGATTCAAGAGGAAGGTTTATACGTATAGTTTAATATTGTTTTTTGTTAATTTGTTGAAATATGACGATGTGACGGGCATGCAACGCTGCCAGGCACAACTAGTAATTAATAATTGCCAAAATAATTGCCGTGCTCAAATTATTTTGTCGCGTGCCATTGGTTCGCCATCGCTGGTCTAAGCATATCCAACCATTAATATAAAAAAGCAGGTTAATTAGTTTGAGTGGCTAGCTACAGTATGAACAGTGCCTAAAATTTCAGCTAATCGATTATTTTTCTAGATGTTAAAAAACATATATTTTCATATAAGCTTCAAACATAATATCTTCTAATCTCACTTTTTTTTTAACTTAATGAAGGCGCCAGACGAGCATATTGTCCATCTGGTGGTAACTGGATACTGTCGTCTATAGACATCCGCGGTAAATGCCAACGTCAGTCCAGAATAACGCCTGACGCTGCCAGAGTATGCGCTGCCCAACGTAGGACCATATGGATTTTCAGAAAGAGTTAGGGAAAGTACATTAGGAAATAGGATCACAGTAGTCACGTTTCTCAGCAATATGCTTTTTTTTTTGTTAACTGCATATCTATATTTAACTTATTAATACGTCGACATTTTTCATCTATAAAATTATATTTCAGTTACCATTTACCACGTGTTGTCGGCCGACTTTGGAATGGCATCATCACTCCAACCCCTTCCCCGGGGTGTCGTAAAAAGAGACTGAGGGATAACAAAGCGGCTACCCCAAGCCTCGCGGGACCACTTCTAAAAGAGTGAATTTGCCTACCCACTTGGCCAGCGTGTCTTTTCAGGGCCATTCATCCAGCAGAGGGTACTGAAATTACTGGTTACGATACAAGTCTTTCTCACATCTCTCAGTGAATCTCTCGGATCAACCCAGAGGCTGGTAGAAAATGACTCAAGACCGACCTCACTCGCCTTTTTAACAATGATGTGCAGAAAAGTGTGTAATAAATAAAACTAAATAATCAACTTAAATGATATCCCCGTTATTCGACTAAAATACATTAAATCAGCTATCATTTGTTCCTTGGATTAAAGTCAGGAGTATATTTGTTGACAGTTAAATATACGTGTAAACATTTTTACTAAATAAATCGGAACATTTTCCACGCGTCTCAGCGCTGAAATTACTTCAAAGCTGTTCTTGACTTAACGATTAATTATTTTTGCCAAAAAAAAACGGGTATTTTCAATTTCACCATTTTTGTACTGTATCACGGTCGATCGGTCATTGGAGCAGAATATTAAAATGTAATGCCTCATTAGGGCGTTTAAATGAAGCGGAAAATCAGGTCTAAAATCATTATGAATCTTTGATGAGGTAAAGATTTCTGGGGCAAATCTCAATGGGTGCTTAAAATTATTCATTTGCCCGGGAACCGATTTTTGAGTGGAAATAGTACGGGAATTATTGAGAGCCAGTTGCTAAATTTAAATAGGCCAGGCAATTATTGACATGTTTTAATTATGTTGAGATAATTAAACTACGTAAATACGATTACTTTGGTAATATACTCGTAATTTACAACGAGTCACTGAAATAATGCAAAAGCTGAAAATAGGTTATTCAGAAACGAGAGTAGAATTCGATTCTATGAGTTCTTACAATAGGTTTTTTATTTATTAATTTATTGTTCATTTCTAATAATATATCTTTTATTCTATGCGCATTTGCATACTTACTTGCGTCGCCCGCCTAGGCGCACGCTCATGAGATATAGGTACATTAAAATCTGTCAGTGTAAATTTAATTGAAAAAATAATAGGGAGAATACATATTCAAATCAATATTAATAATAATATTCAAAATAATATTCAATAATAATATTCAGTTGAATAATTGAATAATATCCAAATATTCAAATCAAATGATTTGAGGTGTAATTTTGTGTCTTTTAGTCATATAACTATTAGTCATTGCAGGTCGTTCATAATTTTGGGATCCATTTTCTGGAGAAAAAAATATCTACACGTATCGCCGAGATCCGTACAAACTTACCTTCGGGTGGACTGTCTGCTCCGCAGCCACATTTTTCCAATAAAAAATATGGAATAATAATAGGATCTGATTCGTATTTATTTATTATTTATTATTAACTACTAAGTCTCCTCGTTTCACTCGAGTTTAGAGGTCTCCATGTTTTGTTCTGTTAACAAGCTGCGGTGCGGCGTACTTAGTATCTCAGGTAGAACAGAGTCTTCATAAGAAGGTAGGTAGGTCTTGCCTCAAAAACGCTTGAGGCTTGGATACTAAATTACACACGGTAGTGATGTTCAATAAATACGGTAGTGAAAAGGAATGTGCTAAATTTTAAAACGTTTTTTTTTCTTTTCATAAATGGCAATGGTGCAATTAGCACATTCAGCCAGTGACAAGTTTTTCTTGGTAATTATCAATTTCCAAGTCTAAAACGAATCCTGTCAATGTCCAGTCCTGTTGAAGTCAGGAATCGCTCAGTAAGTTGATTGATAGTAGGTTTACTGAGCACAGAAGAGGACTCTTTGGAAGCACACGAAAAACACAGTCCTATGGTTTTATTTGATTATCACAAACATTATGCATATCAAACACTTTGAAGTTTAATAAACTAGTTTAATTTATACTTTTATTGTAATGTCTAGGAGCTGCCTTACATAATCAGCCGGCACAACGATTTAATATTCAAATAAACCCTGTACTATTATCGTAAAATATTATTGCATAATACTGCAACGCTTCCTGTTGCTGCATAGAATTGCAAATTTAACAGTGAATTAAACCTGCAATTTCTGACAAAGTTGCATTTTAGATGTCTCTTGATGTGCGCTGGCTGAGAAGAGAAGGAGATCTACTAGGAGTCCCACAACGACTGTGGAAGGAGCCTCCAAAAGCGGTACATGCCGGAGGTGTACAGGTGAAGTCTCTAGATTGGCTTTATCTCACAAGGCTGTTCTTCTTCCTATGGAGATAGATACCTACGATCGTGGCATCCTTCGGATGTCATGGTCATACGCGCTCACAGCAGCTAAGAATTATATATATAGCGAAATGCAAAACTACATTCTGTCTGGTTTTCCAATTTAATGAATAAATAAATAAATCTGAGAAATCAAACAATACAATCTTTTTTATCAGATAACTTTTAATTTAATATTTTTTGTACACACGTACAAAACATATACGAAAAAAAAAAAGAAAAGGCAGCGTAAATATGTATGGAAAATATGTACGTATAATCGTACAATATACTATTAAAATACATAAATATATATTTATACACATATATAAATACATATACTCAAATAATAAACGTAATATACATATAAAATATAATAGTTTACAGTTCTACCTATAACATGAAAAGTCAAAAATAAGATAACTAAATCTTTCTCAATTAGGATTTCATGTTCTTTTTCCTCCGGAACCTTAAAAATGGAACGAAAATCTCTAAAACTAATCTAAAATGAAAGCAAAAGAATAACAGTAGAGATAAATACTTGTAATATCTGAGCATTTAAGTGCTTGAGTAGTGCCCGGACGCAAATATTCTGTGTTGGGTGCAATATTTAGAAAGTTTTGCTGTGTATACACGACAATGCAACTTTTATTATGCGCTCATTAAATGTACGTGCACTTATTCACCTTCAAAAAATAAGTCTGTGGAATGTTTAACAATTGCAATTAACTCGTTCAGTCAAATGAAAACTCATAGTCGAACCCACATCAGTATGTGTACATACCCCATCACATTCACGTTGTTCTGAAATATCAAAACAATCTAGGAGGAGGCTATGATGCATCCCACGGTGGATAGGTACATCTAACTGGCAACTATTAAAGAACACCTGCATGAAACTTATTATTCTAATGACAAGGAAAACCAGTTCATCATTCACCTCTACATCTAGAGTCTTCTGTGAGACTACCGTGTTAGTATCTTTCTTATAGAATAGACAGACGAGCGGGCGGGTCACTTGATGAGCACTGATGCACATAGCCACCTGCAACATCACAGGGCATATTTCACAGCCGCCCTTGCGGAGTCCTGTTCACAAGCCCTTTTGAAGAGCCCCATATCTTATTTAGAAACATTTTAGAGACATTTATCTGCGCTCGCTCTGCAGTGTGTTCGGGCCTTAAAACGTCATTAAAATATTTGCAAATTCCCATCCTCTTTCACATTGAAAACATCGATATAGCAAAGGTATATTTATAGACAGATTTAAAACGTTTCAAACATCGCACTGTAAACTAACGCGTGGGTTTTCGGTGAGCTCGACGTTTATGCAAAGGAAATGGATTTTAAAATGAGTTTGTGGAAACATTCGACGGGATTTACTCTCTGGACGGAATGAAGGTTTAGATGTGATGACACCAAGATTCCTGTTGGTTAGACATATAAAGCGCGTACCTCAATAATTTGTTCGACACGAATCAATACACGAAAATTAAAGTTCTCTAGTGTTCTCTAAAACTAAACTTTTGTATAAAAGTGCATTTTGTATGGCACCGAAAATTTATAAAAAAACAATATATAAATATCGCTAAAACGTTTAAAAAGGTGCGTTCCTTCCGCCGGTAAACGGACCTCGGCTTAGGGCGTAGCATTGGGGGGATACCGCGGGGTCGCGAGTCGGCGAGAAGCGCCCAGGCACGTGCCGATGCCTAGTGAAAGTGTTGGCTGAGGGCCGGTGTGTGTTAACGGTGTATCGGGGGGGACGTCCACGTCTCCGCCGGCGGGGACGGTGTCTGTGTGCTGTGTTTGAGTGCAGTGTGAGAACCGCATTGGCAGCGGTGATGGGGTCGTCGGGATCGTCCAGGATGTGCCGCGGGCGGCGATAGCGGGGAGCACGGACGAGTACGGGGTGATTTCATGTTAGACAAAAATACAAAATAAGACAAAAATACAAGAAAGGGTGCGCGGCATCTCGAATACGCTGCTGAGGGTGGTTGCAGAGAGGATGGATGGCCCGATAATGAGATATTGGGTGGCGTCGCACGTTACTTCGTCCAAGAGGAGACGGGCGGCGACAGTTGGTGTTTATAATATACAGTTATGTGTATATATATATATGTGTGTGTGGGTATGTCTATATACAATAGCAATAAGATCCTAATAAATGCTATATAGTCTATAAGTTAAAATCGATATGAACACTAATTGAAAATATGATTTTTTACTTCGAAATAAGTATATTGAATTATATATATATATATATATATATATATATATATATATATATATATATATATATATATATATATATATATATAATTCAGAATCCTTTTTAATACAATTAAAAAATAAAGAATACTTTTTGGCGGGAACTCGAGTAATGAAGTTAAATTTTTATTTGATTATTATAAAAATTGTATATAGTGCGTTTTGTGGTTCAATAGTGATAGGTCATTAAACTTCAAAGTGACTTGTGTGCGCAATAATGAAATATTTATGTGCGCAATAATGAAATATTTATGTGCGCAATAATGAAATATTTTTGTGGGTAATAATGAAATATTTTTGTACGTAATGTTGTGGATAATGAAATAAAAGCACACAGGACTGCGTCTTTCGTGTACTTCCAAGGAGTCCGCTTCTGTCCTTAGTTAACTAACTATCACTTTACTAAGCGACTCTTGACTTACTTCAACGGGACTAGACATTGACATGATGAGTTTTAGAGTTTGAAATTATTTAATATGAAGACACTGGCAGAATGTGCTAATTGCACTATTGCATTATTTGAAAAGAAAAAAATGAATCCCTTTGTCAAAATTCATCTCCAAAAAACGAAGGCAGATACCACTCTCGGCACATTTCGTTCTGTCGTCGCAAAAATTCCGCCGACTTTTTTCGAAAACATCGTAAAAATTTAAGTTACACCACTCGACTTCCTCCTGAAAGAGTATGAAACGCGTTCCGCTGAAATTTATTTTGCTGTGATACGCGCGCTGAATTGTTAATGTTTTTTTTTTTTAAATGCGACAACAAAGGGGTTTTAGTCGTATTTCTATTGCATTCTTGTGGACTCGCCGTGTATTTCAATTTTATGCTTAACTAGGGACCCTTTATGGCTTTTTTCAGGGTAACACATTAACAACACTCTTTCGAGCATTTTATTTTACGGGAATTTTTGCCACTTTATGCCTAAATAAAATGCAGAACTCTGAGCAAAATTCAGAGGAATGGATAGTAGTTTTAGAAGCTTATAGATATTAATATTGTATTAGATTAATCGCATGATCTAGGAGAGGCTCAACGTTTTTTAAACGCTACCGAATAAATTTGTTATTTGTTATTACCTCCAATAGTTGTGTAATTCACAGTTGTATAAGAAATGTTTTCTCCGAGATCTCTGAGTATTATTTATCAAAATTCGGTCCAGGAGCTTCGAAAATATCGCAGGTCTTATAAAACAAAACTAACCCTAGCATTTCCAAGTACATAGTTAGTAAACAGGCGAAACATAAAACCAGTCATATGAATAAATTAATTTAAAGGCAATCCAACAGCCGCTGGGCGCACTCGACTGGCCACTTTACCCCTCTCTCACAGAAGTAGTCTTCTGTCTCAAGAAGTAGTCTCACAGAAGTAGTCTTACAAGGTAGTCCTTGTAATGTACTGCATTTCCCACTTTATCTTATTTCCCAAATGTACATACGTGTTTCGGTAGTGAGTGAGATGTGCCAGAGCCTATTCCCATCCTATCCCTCCCCATTTTCCCAATCCTTTCTAAAAATCCATTCCTATATTTCCAAAAGTAGGCAGCGCATCCGGAGGCGTGCCAACGTTTGTCATTTTGGACTAATGTTGGCATGTATCACTGATGTCTATTGGCTACAGTATCCACTTACCATCAGGTGGACTGTATGCTAGTATGCCGCCTTCGTTCATAAAAAAAAAGGTACAATTGATAACAGGTTGACCTAAAGGTAGAAAAGGGAGAACATTAATTATCCAGTCGTAAGAGCTAGAATTGGTAAAATTAGTGTTTGTAAATTGGTTACATTGATTGTATCTTGCATACAGATGTAAAGAGATAAATAATGCAAGCTGTCCGTCGCTGCGTGTCTAATGTTGGCGCAAGTCGTTGTTACAAAACATAAAATTGCCTTATTGCGTTATGATCAATTGTACAAAATATTGACTAGTTTTAAAAAAAATCACCAGCTCGGCGATGAGGGAAAACATGCTGAGTTATAGACAGATATCAACCAAATGTAAAAAAATTACATAAGTGGTGTACCGACTCGAGGAGGACACCAACCCGTTAACGAAATGTTAACTCAGGATGTTATGCCTCATCGCCGAGCTGGTGATTTTTGTTAAAAACTAATCTAACATCACTAAAATTTATTGGTGACGTAGTCGTAGGTGCCAAATTATTGGTGATTTAGTCGTAGGTGCCAAATTATTGGTGACTTAGTCGTAGGTGCAAAATTATTGGTGACGTAGTCGTAGGTGCAAAATAAATGACACTCTTGGCTTCCATACCCACGAACTTGTCAATATATCTATGATCTTGTACCTGTAAGAAAATTTCGTACATCTTTTAAGTAAAACTATCGATAACAATACAGACTTCTAAAGTAATTATTATTTTATAAAAAGCCAAATTCCTTTGTCATATCATCCATTCCTTTCTATTTTACTTACTCAAATTGATTCTAGTTTCACTAAATAAATTATTATGCAAAAGACCATTTCGTACTTACAAATATAAGCTAAAGTAATCGTTTCATTAAAAGGGTTAAGCCGCTTAAATTATTCATTATTAATTTCAAAAATTACCTTAAATTACAAGCTGAATAATTAAAAGCTAATTTCCATGTGAGATGTTTAAGTAACTTTGTGTAATATCTGTAAATTACAACAAATTCGCCCGTGGAAACTTGTCTCAAAGTTACGCGGTAATGTGTAGCTGGATACTACATGCCTTGTAGTACCTCGGGTTGAAAGTATTTGACTCCTCAACGAAAAGGAGCCCGGTATCTAAGCGAACACATTTTATGAAACGTGAATGTTAAAGATACTTTCGGATGTGATAATATATTTTCTAAACAAAACTTTATTTTATTAGTAATGCTAGCTGTTGCTCGTTTCTTCACTGGCATGAACTTAATTTCTTTTACACCATTTCCAAGAGACCGTTAAATAATAATAGTTAAGTAAACGGGTTACTCGAGATTTATTATTTATTTATTTTAGAGTATTTCGGCTATCTATATAAATAAAAATTAAATGCTATTCGTTGGTAAGCGCATCACTTGAGAACGGCTGGACCGATTTGGCTATTTTTTTTGTAAAAATGTTCGTAATAGTCCGAATAAGGTTTTCAAGGAAAGAAAAATTGGAAAAATTGCCCGGAAAATTGGAAAATTCGGGAAAAACTAAAAGTGCTTTTTTTATGGGATTTTTATATGAACTTATTGAAATTACTGTATTATTGAAATCTGGACAGGTCAACGTCTGTCGGCTCAGCTAGTTAATAATAAATAATACCACGCTAATAAAAGTTTAAAACCGTTAAATACACAGTTATGTATTCATGTAGTACAGCCGCTGTCGTAATCTCGATCTCACGATCGGCGAATCTGGATATCATTTACATACGTGGCTGCACCTAGAGCGTACACGTATCTTCACTATCTCCAATGTCAGGTTTAACAATTTCTAACAATTTTAACAGGCTTGAAATCTATATTTACCACGCAACAACCACGCATGTACGAATCTCCTGGTCACGTACGCACTGTGTCACGATTCAAATATATGCAGTAGTAAATATAAATATTTTCTACTGCAATAGAAAATATTTTCTATTTTAAATTTTTTTAAAATAGAAAAGAAAATTTTAGAAAATATAAATATAATATATACCCGCTGCATTATACCCGAACATCCGTACATCGCTTTGGCTCTGAACGGCCTTGTATCTGAGAACCACTCTGTGACGATGAGATGGTGCGCCCTCGCAGTAGCTGTCCTGAGACCATTGCGCGTTCACACTTCTGAGCTCCAGTACTATATAGCTGACACTTTCTCGCTTATGGTGAACGTGTTCTGTATATCTAGCGATAGCAAAACTGTTAAATCTGTGGGTGTGTACAATATCTACTTTGATTTTGGTGAGGAATAGTCTTATCTAACTATCCACAATTAAATAGAAATTATATATACCATATCCAACCTCATCGCAAGTCTGTGCAGTTCATATAGTAAGTCGCTCATGTCAACAAGACGATGCAGTAACACTGTTTACAGTCTGCTCACACCTGCCGCGCCGTGAATGTACGACGGCTGACAAGTGCCTCTTTTAAGGGCTGAAGTTTAATAGAAATGGAACGAAACATACTTACCTAACTAGTAAACTGAATTTTATTTTACGTCATATTTTTCACACTGTCTCCTTTAGGGCTTGAGAATTAGTACAATGTCCTGCATGGTTTTCAATGACACATAAAAGCCACTCGATCGATTTTAATGAAACTTATTACAAGGATAGTTCATATCCTGGATATACTTAGAGGACACTTTATCCGGAACCTTTATCTATGTCCCGCGGGAATTATCAACAGTTCTGATGAAGATAGGAAATATGAAATTTCGGTTCCAAAAAATATGAATTCCAGTTATTGGATGGAATGGATTAGAACAGGATTTTAAAAAGATGTGGGATAATAATAAAATAATAAATTCTCTATGTGGTAGAATATAATGTTTAGAATGGAGTGGAACAGGTTCAGGTGGCATTTAATACAAGGACATTAATTGGAGTTGGCTGGTATTCTCATCACACCCAACTGATTAGATGGTTTATCAATGTCGTTGAATGACCTTGATAAGGGAGCATTGAACTAACTGTAAATTACATTTAATTAGTTCTCGACGAATGCAGTTAGTTTTAAAATAGCTTACAAGTCAAAAAAGTTTCCTACAACAAAGTCTATGGATCCTCGCCTCGAGTGTCAAAGTAAGATTTCCACATTTTACAGCATTTGTTTGTGCTCAGTTTTATATTCTTAATTTTATATGTGACTTAACGATGCCGTCTTGATGAAAGAACGGCTTACCCGACTTTTATGTGAAGCGATAAAATGTTATAATATATGTGGATATATAACTAAATACTCTGTTTAGAGGAAAATATTTTTTTACAGACGAGCTTAATATCATAAGCAATTTTTAGGTTAAGCAGAAGTGACATGGAAACTGCAATAAAAAGTATTATCTAGTATATAAATTAAAATTAAAAAATACAATATCAGAGACAATGGTCCTTTTCCAAAATAATGTCCAATGTCCATATGTCCAATAGTTTGATCGCGGTGCGGTGCGCCGGCGACCAATCATGTAAACCGATAGCGAGAAAGGCAGCTTGGAGAAAGGTACAGGAGACTACGGCACCTCTTTTCGTTTGCATGTATGAATTTGATTATGTGATTGCGTTGTATTCAATTATGATTATTTTTCTTCCTATTGTTGTTATGTTCGTATTGTCTGTAATGCAATGTGCATCTAATCCTCGATTAATATATTGTTGTTGATAGATGGCTACCGAAGAAATGGCATTCCATACGTAAGGTTTTTTAATATGATTCTATAATAACTATATATGCTACATTCCCACAGCCGCTGGCCCCACTCGACTGGCCACGTTATGCCTCTCTCACAGAAGACTACCTTGAAACGTACTGCATTTTCTATTTTAGCGTATTTCCCCAAGGTACGTACGGGTTTTGGTAGTGAGTGAGATATGCCAGAGCCCATTCCCATCCTATTCCTTCCCTATTTTCCCAATCCATTCCTTAATCTGCAAGGGTAGACAGCGCCTAAAGTTACCGACACATGTAGCTCAACGAATCGGCAAGAGATGGCAGTGGGCGGGTCATATATGCCGCAGTCCTCGAATTCAGAGCACGTACTCGTACTTACCGGGAAACTTAGCGTGGGACGCGCTCCGACCAGGTGGACTATCGCCATGAGGAAAGTCACCGGTGGTCATTGGATGACAATAGCAGAATTTTGTACGTGGTGGCGAGACCTGGATGAGGTACCCAAGTGGTGATTACCCAGCAGCGGAGAAATACAGACTAAGGCTAAATATTTTCTCTCCTAAAAGCATGTCAAGAATGAAGCAAATGGTCTTTCACATTCATACATACATCTAATACATGTGATGAGAACACGGTCGTAGTCGTGTACAAAGTGAAGCCGATGTATCACGGGCAAAGGCACATATATTTTATTCTTTTGTGCCACAATATCCACTATTGTGGTATCGGAGAATGTTTTCTTAAGCATAGAGCACACTGGATAAAGTTTCCAGTGAAATCCGATCACGTCAAAAGAAAATTGTAATATTGGAATATGGCGTTACTTTACGAAAGTCATTATGCAATGGTATAATAGTAATGAAAGAATCGTTTGTTTCTTACACACGTCCCATTACAGAGATGCCGTGCAACCATATTTCCTCGATCATGGCGTCTTGCGCAATTTGCTTTATAGGTACGGTACATTTTATATCCATTTAATATTAATTATATTTTATAATTAATGTACACATTTAAAGAAAAACAAAAATTTAACGTTCATACCTGTCTCGGCAATTGGGGCCACGTGGAAACTAAAAGAAAATTGGGCCGTGTT
This sequence comes from Sesia bembeciformis, assembly GCA_943735995.1. Lineage (NCBI taxonomy): Eukaryota > Metazoa > Arthropoda > Insecta > Lepidoptera > Sesiidae > Sesia > Sesia bembeciformis. The sequence goes on from OX031040.1 coordinate 13,890,202, forward strand.
GCTACCGGGCCAATAATTTGAACCAGGAGTGGAATAATTCGTATGTTATATGAATTACTACTTAACCTAACTACTTACAAACGTAGAATAACAACATACATACCTGAAAACATGTTTTAATACTTTCCATTGAATTCCACTGTTTTTCTTCAATTTCCATTGAAACATTGTGTGCACTACCCTTTAGGAGGGCTGACCACCGCAACCGCTCTAGGGGAAAAATGACGGTTTATAGCGGGACGTCTTGGAATACAAAAAAATATTCATGGTCCGAGAGGACACTCGCAGGGGAGATAAACTACCGCGATTTAGTATACGTAGAAATACAAAATAGTCAATTTGATTAGCATTTTTGTGCATATTTTTTTTCATTTCTAATTGATTATAACGTTAGGTTAGAAGAGATAGAATAGAATAGATTTACCTTCTTCATTATATCGATCGATTTAAGTCAGCTTAGTATGTCGTACTGCAGGTTACAGGCCTCGCTTAGTCGTCGCGGTGGGGTTTCGGGCTATAACCCAGTACGTGGCCCACCGCGGATTAGGTTTTATTTTTTATTTCTCAACTATATGTAGATACGGATTTTTTCACAATGTTTTCCTTCGCAGAGATAATGTTAATTTAATTTTCCTTTTTTTATTGGAAAAAGGCGGCAGACGAGCATACAGTCCACCTGGTGGTAAGTGGATATTGTCGCTTAAGGACACCCGTGGTACATGCCAACTTCAGTCCAAAATGACAAATGCCGGCACGCCAACGCCCCCGGACTAGCTGCCTCCCTTTGAATATGTAGGAATAAATTTGATTCATTGTGATATATTTTTTTTAACTTTCACGGTGGCATTACACCCCAGGCACCAATATACAAACAATGGATAGGTCAAAGGTCATTGCTTGACAGGTTAATCGGTATCGTTTAAAATCTCAGTAGCTCGCGTTTGATACACTAACTCACAAAAAACTTTTGTGACTAAACCCTCTACAAAAAATAAATCGACCTGCAAATATCAAGATCTCTAAGAACTGCAAAAACGAACGGTTAGAAAGGAAACTTACAATAGTTATTCTAAGGCTGCCAGTAATGATAGCTCAAGGATCTACACAAGAAATACTAAAAATGTTTTCAACCACATTACAAGGGATTCACTCCGTACTGCTGATTCCTGTATTATCGCACCGAAAAGCCGACACGGTTATCTGGCCGTCCCTGAACCCGGCTCGTTTGCCTCATCCGAAGAGTTCCCGTTTTCATAGCGAAATGCTACTTGAGCTTAACGACAGCATTCTTCGATCCCGCTATAGAGCCACAGAGTAAAAATTGCAGATAGTAATACAACAAAAGATAAATGGAATGGATTATTTTTTCTAAATATTTAATTATAGGTTCCTTTGCAGGAACGACAAAATATGTGAACTTTTCAATTCTCTTGTAACAATTATCAAACACTAGCGAACCGCCCTCGCTTCGATTCCGTTTATAAGTTTTTTGTTCAAAATTTCAAAATAAAATATAGCCTATATTAGACACGGATAATGTAGCTTCCTATTTGTGAAAGAATTTTTTAAATCGGTGGAGTAGTTCCAGAGATTACCCCCAACATACCTACAAACACATAATTTTAGCTCTTTATTATATTTATTAGTATAGATTATAATTATCTTTACTTTCCTACACAATCTGAGCATCACAGTCATAGCACGCTGTAATTTAAACGAGTTTGTTTCGCATGCGACATCGTTTCACAATTTAGTAAATACTCATTACTAACTACTTGATAAATAGTGCAGACATACCAAGTACTTACTCAATATCACACGACATTTACCTACTCAGTATTTACTTGAGTATATGTTTATTGAAAATTTACTTAGTATTTACTCAGAGTATTAGTCAGATTTTTTTGGTTTATTTTGTATTTATGAGGTTCAAATATTTTAAATTGATCAATACAAATAATACAATAATGAAGAATCTGTAGTTACTGAGAATTCACAAAATATTTACTCAGTATGCACAGAGCGTATTGACACTGTGGTGACTATTTTTATTTATGTCTACCCAGAAATTCTCCACATTTAACTCAGTAAATGAAGTTACGCTAAAGCTTTTACTGTTTACTTGACGCATTATAAAAAAAATCTTGACGCTAACTAAAACTCAAACTACGATAAAACGCTGATCTGCAGCAGTGTGCTTCCGTAAATGCAAATACATGGACATGACAATTGATGAATTCAACACAAATAAACGGAAACTGCTCGAGGGAGATATAGCGTGACTCGTGTAGCGCTTCCTGCTCACGCTAGGCACGCCATGAAGATAAAACTTGTGGACAGCTATGAAAGTTCCAAATGGATTCCAGTGAGCCGCACCAGACTTTTGCGTCATTAGAGATGATTTTAAGCACTTACGATTAGAGCTATAGAAACAACCAATCGTAAGTATTCTTAAGATATTGTTACGAGAAACTCGTCTCACCGTGCGTTTCCGCTGGTCGGAACGGATTTTAATGAAAATTGACATTGTTATAATTTGCAGTACAGGGTAAACAATTGCGTTATTTTTCATCCAGATCAATCATAAAGTTCCATCGATTTGAGAATACATACCCGATACGTTATACAAGTACTCCAGTGTGGGCACGTTAGAGTCTAATTCTATATTCATATGTGTTTTGAAAATAGAACATTCTTATGACGTAAAACTTAAGTTTCAAATATGACTTTTTAATGAACCCCTCTTCATCTGCTACAAGATCCCCCTCCCCCCTTAGAAGTTACCAACCAGATTTCATTGATAGGAAAGTATGATGTGTCATCTAGTCTATTCCAATAGCGATATACCATTCCCAAAACAAATCTAACCTAAATTTTTTACTCTGTGGCTCTGTTATTTGCCTTCTGGACGCTTCCTTAATGCTCTGTCGCGGTCTTCGCGAAATTACTCTGTAACGAGACTCGGAGCGGTTCATTTCAGAGAGCCAAATGGAACTTAGTTATAAACATAGTATTAGAAAAGATAAGGTTTTTTTAAGGGTTCATTTATCTTAGCTGACTATGAAAAAAGAAAGACAAATTCAAATACGTTACAATTAATTGCTTGTATTGCTTCTGTATGTTATTATGATCAAAGCAAATGCAATACAATGCAACTAGTCCTTTCAGTCTATAGTGCTGGACATTGTATTGTATGGCCTTAAAAAACCCCACTAGCCAAGTGGGTTGGCGAGTCCATTCTTTTAGAGGTCGTGTAATTCCTCAGGGCTTGTGGTAGCGGCTCTGTTGTCCCTTATTCGCCTTTTACCACACCCACGGGAATAGCTGGGTTAGTGCCGACACCATATAATTTATGATAATTATGTGTTTAATAATAATTAATGTAATTAATTTAGTTACAACAGGAATGCAATAAAGAATCTATATTCATTCATTCATTCATAAATCGTATGCGAAAGTAAAAACGTCATGAGAAATAGCAAGCTTGAGGATTTAAAAAAAAATTGTATTATCTGTATCAATCCAAACTAGTCGTTCGTGGTAGACTATGGTCCGAAACCTCCTAATGATTTACTGGGGGAGGTCTGTGCCCTGTAGAGGGATGCTATAGGCCAATAACGAAACTACCCTATTGAAACAATAACATGAATACTCATAAAACATTTCATTTTCCATGTCGGTGACAAAGGCGTGGGTTGTAGCATGTGAAATTCGCGTCAGCTTTGTCATACAAATTGTGTCGCCTACACGAGTTTGCACTATCGAGTAACACAATATGTGTTGCAGTGAGTTCGCGAAATAAGACGATTTTTTTATAATTCTAATTTTCTATTCAGTGTTGAGTGCCTGTTGGTTACCCAGACCTTTTGTCGTACACTGCTGGAGGTTGCGGCCTCCCCATGAGTATTGTCTTGTGCGTAAGAGATGTATGGTTGTTTCATTACCTGAAATAACCTTGTGTCTAAGTTCAAATTTAACTAAAATATACCGATTTTTTGGAAGTACAAAGTTTTATAAAGTAGTGCAGTTTTAAAGTGATCCGTAGAAACGAGTTTTATTCAAAACTAGCCGTGCTCGCGACTTTGTATGCGTTTACGCTCTGAATAGGGATATCTTTTCTTCCCGTCAGCCGATTTCGATGAAACAAAGCCTATTCGAAGCGCCAAGCTAAGCTAAATTAATCTGTGGAAACCTTACTAATATCGGTTCCGTAGTTTTGATAATTAGCGTGTTCGAACAGACAAACAGACAGAGAGGCAAAAATTTTCAAAATCGTCTTTTTGTATTCTGATATTCAAAATCAGAATCAAAATTCTGATATACTGTATTCAAAATCGTCTTCCTTCATCGCCCCCAATCAGTTTTTGGTAAATATATTCAATGTACAGACTCGCTGATTCTACAGTTTTATTATATGTATGTATGTATGTATGTATGTATGTATAGATAGAAATATTTCAGCACATTGTCTATAACATGAAAGCTATATTTAATATTTTAGTTGTATTTGTAATGACTAAGCGTTATTCAGTGTCTGAACCTAGAATAAGACAATGTTAGATTCTCTAACACTGGATACCACTTAACTTGGACTAGTTACCGCTCGCGGCTTCGCCTACGTTAAAGTATTTAAGGGAGATCGATGGAGAAGAGGAGGGTATCTCGTAAAAGCAAATAAGCAAAGCTTACCAATTAACTAATATTTATTTATGCTAAAACTACGCTGGCGTGGGCGAAGTCATTTACGTGTTGCTGGCGTTCCTCACATTATCTAGTAGATTAGAAACAATTTTTATATAGATACCTGCATACGGCCACTACAGTTTATCGAGTTTCATGTACTCGATGTACGCCGCGCGCCGCTGGGAAATTACGTTCAGTTCAGTTCATTTATTTATTCGGTTATTTTTCAGTTCATTCATTGTACATTACATTTGAATTGAGTTAAGGGTGCTTATAGAACGATAAGATAAAATCTATACATATAATTAAACAGTAAAAGGGTTAACTGTACATTAGAGTAATAAAAAAATAGGGGCTCTCTTCATTAGCTACAGAATTCAAACCAGTAGTTTTTAAAAAAAATTCTATATGTCTGTTTGTTTGAGCATCGCGTAAACACTACTAAACGGGTTTTGATCAAGTTTTCACTAATGACACTTATGGAATGCACCATATCACAAAAAGTTATACTAAAGATCTATTTTTTATATAGAAAAGGGCGGCAGCCGAGCATACAGTCCACCTGATGGTAAGTGAATACTGTCGTCCATAGACAATCAGCATACATGCCAACATCAGTCCAGAATGACACACGTTGGCACGCCTCCGGATGCACTGCCAACCTTTGCAGCTTAAAGAATGGGTTTTGAGAAAGGGTTAGCAAAATGGGAAGGGATTGGATAGGATGGGATGGGAATGGGCTCTGGTATATCTCACTCACTACCAAAACACGTTTACATTGGGATAATATGATAAAATAATAAATGCAGTACATTTCAAGGTAGTCTTTTGTGAGAGGGGTCGAGTGCGCCTAGCGGATGTGGGAATGCAGCGTGCACTCTCCGGCTACAGCAACATCATCCGTTACTTTACAGGTTGTCCTAGTGTGGGGGCCAGGGCTTCATTTAATATGTGTTAAATGGTTATTAGCAAAAGATATGATTTATTTATTTATATTATTTCCGACGCGGTCCTTGGGAGAGACCTATATCCAGCAGTGGAGAGACACAGGCGATGGTTATATATAGTAAAATATCCGTTGTGACATTTTATTTTCATATATTATACACACAAATTATCGTGTGAAATTTTGTGTGTTACAACACAATTATAGCACTGACTATAGCTAAATTGGTCAAATCCTGTCTGTATAAACGTTTATATAAACTTATAGTATGTATTTTTACTAAGTTCTGGTTGTAGGGACGCTTCATTTCCCGGATGCCCGAGGTAATGTAAGATTAATACCTATACTACTTGACGGATAGATAAGACGCAATCACTATTTGCAACAAATGTCAACTACGACAAGGGTTAGCGATGAGGAAAGATGTCGGGGTCTCGATATTTCTCGGAGTGACTTATACAATAGAGAAGAGAGATTCCCGAGTGAGAAAAATAACATTTAATAACACTATACCAGTCACCGCAACTCGGTTGCAACTCGGTGTGACGTGGGTCCAGAGACACGTACAAAGACAAACACGAACTACGCAAATCCTGACTAAAATTCTGTATTTTATATAGATGGCGGTGGCAGACTAACAGACACTCCGCCAGGTGGAAATTGGATACTGTGGAGATAACTTTTATCCCATTACACTCCCATTAATCCCGCAACCAGCCCTTTTAGTATCCACTACTGGACATTGGCCTGCTCGTGCACGTCGTCTTGTACACAAGGGATATACGGCCTTAAAACGCCACGCTATCTATTGGCCAGTCCATTCGTTTAGAGGTGGTGTAGATCCTTAGGGCTTGTGGTGGCCTCTTTGTTATCTCTTAGTCTCCTTTTACGTCCCCCACCCTTCTACGATCTTCTTCTACCCTTCTACGGTCGACATCACGCGGCCTCATTATTCCCATTTTTCCATATAACGGAATGAGATGGGATTAGATAGAATGAGATGCAAAGTAGATATTTTATTGGTAAAAGAAACGTCCTTTTTAACCCTTTATCACATATCATAATTTTAATATATGGCAGATTTTACGCGCTGAAGAAAGTATCACGACAATCTATACTAATAATATAATAAAGAGAGAGTGCGAATTTTGTGAGTTTGTGTGTATGTGAAAGGTAATCTCGGGAACCACTGCACCTATTTGCTTTGAAAGGTACACTATTCCAGATGGACATAGGCTATATATTATGTAAATATATTCTGTGCAAAAAAATTGTCGAGCATGCAACGCATGCCGGGCACAGCTAGTCATTTATAAATTGCTGGACCAAACTGTAATGCGCGGGACGTTTTAGCGGGGCGGGTGCAAGAACACGCGCCTGCTGAGTGTCCGCAGTCACTCAAGTGGGCTACGCCGCACCGCGAACGCACTGCGCCCCCGTTGTCACTCTGGCCAAGCACTAAGAAAGAGGTTCTCGTAACTCTAGTAATCAGGCACGCCCAGTCACCGGTGGGGTGTAACACCTCTTTCCCTCTCTGGAACCAAATGTTTATACCATAAAACACCAAACCTTTTCACATTGAAATCAACGAGACATGGCTTTGCATCTGCGTGTGGGTGCCGAATTGTACAATCCAATTGTCGCAACGAGACATGAGCTTTGAATCTGCGTGAGTGGGTGCTGAATTGTCCAATCCGATTGTCGAAATGGTTCGCACTGTACACTATCGGTGTCCACTCAGTCAAACGCAAAGTTCATGTCTAGTCGATTCGACTATACTCGTTTAGTATACTTTTTCATGTACGAGTAGGTACAAGTCTTCTCAAAAAATTAAACACTTCTCACCGTCTAAAGCTAAATAATTTCTTTCTAAATAGAAGAGATGAAACATTTCCTGGATACGTTATACATAAATAATCTGCTAAATCACATTGCTAAAAAGTTCCCGGGATAACGCTGCTGGATAATGCGCGATATATTAACTCCTGTCAACGTGTGCCTGTGTTTCTCTTATCTCGAAATAGGGAAGAGTTATGTGCCAATTAACAGTGTATGTTTTATAAACATAAATATCTTTATTTGTATGATGAGTATACGCAAGTAGTTAGTGGATAAAAAAGCGGAAGAAAGATTGCATGATAGCCATGGGAGAGGTCTATATCTGGCAGTTGAAATGGTACGGGCTCTGGGGTACATTAGTTATGAAACATGTTAAAAGATAGTTGTCGTATACAGATACCTAAGCTGTTCTGTAAAATGTTAGTGAAACTTAAAATAATAAGTGTATCTATTCAAAAAACTTTTTACAGTTTTTCAAAATACTCCCCTCCAGCCTCTATGCACTTGTTCATTCGACTGAACCAGCTTTCGAAACATTTCGAAAAAGAGTCGCCTAAATTCAGCGACGGCCTCATCCGAAGTCTTAAATTTTCGTCCACGTAGCATTTTTTTATGGTCAGATATAAAAAAAAGTCGCACGGGGTCGCAGTCGGCGGTCGTCCCAACCTAGAATCATCTTCAAAGCTCTCCCGGCCACTTTTGAACTCACGGTATCAATAGGTCACCAAGATTCACCAAGAAGGAGAAGATTCACCAAAAGCAGTTTGTAAATTTTCGTTAGATTCCTACATTAAACCATTTGTAGTCATAGAAAACCATTGCACGAAAAAATAATTAAATAGAAACTAAATGAAGGTGGCCAGTGATTTTTACTATAGAGGTTTACATGGAAAATGGAAACAGATTGGAGGGTTCCAATCTGTTATAAATATAGGACAAATTGATTGATAGTAACAAATTAGCTAAAAACTTTTAGAATAGCTCACGTCCCTGGAGTGGCCCTTTTGGGCCGTGGCACCGGCTCAGAATTCTTCACGCCGCCCTCGCACTACTATCCCACCGGGGGGATTCCGTTTGTGGAAAGCCCTTTGAGCCACCAGCGTAGGCGGCGACATTAGAAGCTCCATCGGTTGACGCGCCCTCGCATACGCCTGGGCCTTATACACTGCCTTCCTTAGAAAAATAGATATTCGAGAAAAATACAAAAGAATTTGGTAACATTATCATTAATTTAAAATCAAAGCTTTTAAATCCGCTTGATTTTAAATCGAACAACCGCTAGGCGCAATGGAATGGCCTCGTTAGCCACTCACAGAAGACTACCGTGAAATATACTGCATTTCCCACTTTATCCTATACCTACCCATTTTCCCAACCCTTTCTCAAAATCCATTCCTAAATTTCCAAATGTAGGCATCGCAGCCGGGGGCGTACGTTTGTCATTCTGGACTGATGTTGATATGTATCGCTTACCAGATCGCTTACGCGACAGTATCCACTTGCCATCACGTGAACTGTCTGCTTGTTTATCGCTTTAACTCTATAAAAAAAAATCAAAATCATACGTACAACCGCTTAATACATATAATAATTATCTTACCCTTTTCTTTGCCACACTAAGGCAAAGATAATAAATATATCGCACGCAATATAAATTATACCAAAATTTATTAATCTGATTGTAACAAACACGAGTAGATAAAAGGACAAATTACGTCCATTGTTACTGATAAATATACATTATTTGAACCGCGGAAGCCTCTCGCTGTATTTTATACGAGGCACAGTATACAAAGAAGGCGATAGTCAGTCTGAATACAAACTCCTCACGCACACAGAAGTATCGTTTACACTACAGTCAAAGAACCCATAATACGATTTCATGAATTTATGATATTTATTTAGTAGACATATCCAAGTTTGCTACTAGGTAACTATTTGTAATAAGAATTATATATATATATATATATTTTTTTTATAGACTAGTGGGCGGACGAGCAGGCAGTCCCACGTGATGGTAAGTGTTACCGCCGCCCATGGACACCTGCAAAACCAGGGGGTATGCGGGCGCGCCGCCGACCTTGCAAAGTCCTATTCACAGCTCTCTTGAAGAACCCCATATCGTAGCTTAATGGAAAGACCTCTTGAGGCAGTTCGTTCCACAACCTACGGGTTCGCGGTATAAAGTAATTTTTGGACCGAACAGTGCGCGACACCTCCGTATCGAGGAAATGCGGATGGACCGCACTTCTGTGACGGGAGGTGCGGTTGTAGAAACCCGAGGTGGGAAGAAACAGTTCCTCAGAGCATTCCCCATTGTACAGGCGGTAGAACACACAGAGAGACGCAACGTCTCTCCGAATGCTGAGGGGTTCTAGACCGCCCGTGAGAGTGGGATCGTCGACAATACGAACAGCACGTCGTTGGATGGAGTCAAATGGGTCCAGTTGGTATTTCGGTGCGCCGGCCCAGAGGTGAGAGCAATACTCCATATGGGGCCTCACTTGAGCTTTGTAAAGCATAAGGAGTTGCCCAGGGGTGAAGTACCGCTTCGCTCTGTTCAGCACACCGAGCTTTTTGGAGGCCATTTTGGCCTTATTTTCCAGATGACCCCTAAATTCGACTTTGCTGGAGATGTCGACACCAAGGATCCCGATACTCTCCGAGATCTTAAGAGGCATGCTCTGAAAGCGAGGTGCTACGACAAAGGGGGTTTTTTTAGCGGTGAATGCACAGACTTGCGTCTTACTGGGGTTGAAATCCACTAGGTTCAGAGAACCCCAAATCGAGACTAGATCTAAAGAGTCTTCGATTTCAGACACAAGCCTGGCGCGACTCTCTTCCACTTCGACCCGAGGGATGTTGGCGCGGCCCCTGTACAAGGCGTCTCCAGTACTGTCATCTGCATAGCAACGTATGTCACCAATTTGCAACAGGTCGTTGATATGCAGAGGGAACAGAGTTGGGGTCAGCACGGAGCCTTGAGGGACGCCAGCGTTAATAGACATGGTGTCGGAGCGGCTACCATCGATAACGACTCTGATGCTCCGTCCAGTCAGGAAACTGGCAACCCATTCGCATAATCCCGCGGGTATCCCGAAAGATGATAGCTTGGAAAGCAGCGATTTGTGCCATACCCGGTCAAAAGCTTTCGCAATGTATAGGCCTACAGCCAGAGCCTCGCCTCTACTCTCAATGGCGTGAGCCCAGCGGTGTGTTAAATACGCTAAAAGATCACCAGCTGAGCGATTATGGCGAAATCCATATTGACGGTCGCTAATCAGCTGGTGATCCTCTAGGTACCCAAGGAGCTGTGTATTTATGACATGCTCCATCACCTTAGAGAGGAGGGAGGTGATCGCTATTGGCCTGTAGTTGGCCGGGTCTGTGCGGTCACCCTTTTTAGGTAAAGGGTGAACATGAGCTACCTTCTATGCTGACGGGAAGCTTTATATAAGAGATATTATATTGATTGCAATCCAATGCAATGCAACCAGCCCTTTCAGTATCCACTGCTGGATATGGGCCTCCTCGGGCATATTGTCTCGTGCATGAGGGATGTATGGCCTCAAAACGCCAGCGGGTTTTAATTAGCGGACACCGCACGAATATTATTCAATTAGTAATCGATTAAAATCGATTGATTATTAAATTACATTTTTAGAAAGCCAGAGCATTTCTATTTTTAATTCACTAAGATCTTTGAAAAAATTTCGGGTGACTTATAAACATATTTGAAATATTATAATGGTATATTCGCACCTATAAGCGAGCGCACCTATATTGGCAGCGAGATGGCCAGTTCAATAATAATACAAACTGGACATTAAAACATAAGAACGTAAGATTAAAAATGGCATAAAAATTAATTACACCAAGATATACGGAATGGCGTTCGGGGCGCATTTTGATTGGCCATTTCATCATTCATCACTCTAACATATACGTAGGTTGGAGTTGACCCTAATAGAAAATTTCATTTCTATACAAGATCATTTTTATTTTATGCTTAGTGCAAATTTATAGATTATTATTAAAATTAGCGCAGACTAGCTCTACTGGTCGCTGCGTACACTATGTACGAGCTTTCAAGACAGGAATAGGAAAGGCAACGAAATAAATGACCTTAGACTTGGGGTTGTTTATATTTGAATAAATAAATATTGTTAATTTTCGCAATCTCACGAAAAGAGACTTTTTTAGTCTGCAATGTCATACCATATTCATAACTGAAATATACAAATAAAAAAATTAGATAGATCCATTATTTGTTTTCATAGGAATTAAAAGAAATGTTGTAGTTTAACCTTGAATACCAAACCAGATCTCTGATATGGGGTTTAGGCTTTTATCTTAATTGATGCAACACTAGCCTAAGAGACCTGTGGCCTAAGTCGAGGAATCAAAACTAACGAGGATTGAACTCTAAAAATTATACACGAATTAGCAGGATAAATCACAACTACAATGACGTTTTTTTTTTTAGGCACTTTTGGACCTTACCAGTTTCATCGTGTATATTTATTTATAGGTCAATTATTTATTCTGTTTGTCGTTTAAATTATTTACGAGTATACCGCTCATCGTATCTCGCAATGTATCATGTCCATTAACCCAAAATATAGCTAGCAGAGAATGTCTTAAGGGATTAATGTCGCCTCTTGTGCCATAATAAGCAATGAAGTTTTTTGGAACGAAGTTCCTTTACGCGGCTTGCAGTAGGTGTGATTCGAGAGAAAATGTAACGTCACGTAAGATTTTTACCCCCCCGTCACGTAAGCCTTTCTCTTTCTCGCCTTTCTCTCGCTCGGACACAGTATGGTCGCAATTGTCGCGATGGTGTCAGCTCGTCGGTATTCGGTAGCGGGCCGATCGCTAGTTCTCTCTCTCATCCGAAACGAAAATATCCGATTCGACTACATCGCCATCGCTGATTTGCTGAATCGAATCGTTGTTTTTCGATGTAATATATCGCATAGTGACATCGATGTTAGAATGATATATTGAAAAATACATCGATATTTGCAATACATCGATTGTTTTTAGAGTTTACTAAGATTATGGTTATAACATGCCTGAAAATGAAAGTATACGGATGCGTGAATTACATTCGGTGTTTAAAAAATTGCGTGAGGATCTTCGTTCCTGACGGGGTCCCCTGACCGCACACGTTTTTTTTTTAACAAAAACTAGAGATAGAAACCACAGGCGGTATAGAAGTAGGTAAGTATTATTCACATGTCTTTACCGCTCTGGTGAAAATGCGCTCTTACCAAATCCTCGTACTGACAACATTGCGGTTACGTTACCTGTTCTACTTTGAAACTCGTGTAATATGGGGTTTATACGAAGTTGCGAAAGGAGATAGTCGCATGCAAAGTTTCTTTCATAAGATTATACGAGCAACGTACAGGGGTCCAGAAAAAAATGTGAATATGTGTTTAATAAAACCTATAGTAATAAATAACGCCTAACTCAATTGGCTAACACTGAGATTCCATGTGTCTTGTAATAATTATTATTAAAGAACTATTGCTTAATAATACTTACCCTAGACATTTGGGAGAAGGAGATGGAATGGCGAATTTTTTTATGGCGAATTATGAAGGCGGCAGACGAGCATACAGTCCACCTGATTGTAAGTGGATACTGTCGCCCATAGACATCCGCGATACATGCTAGCATCAGTCCAAAATGACAAACGTTTGACACGCCCACGGATGCACTTCCTACCTTTGGAGATATAGGAATGGATTTGGGTTGGTTGGGAAAATGGGGAGGGATAGAATAGGATGGGATGGGAAAGGGCTCTGGCAAATCTCACTTACTACCGAAACACGTACGTACATTAGGGAAATAAAATAGAGTACATTTCAAGGTAGTCTTCTGTGAGAGAGGGGTAACGTGGCCAGTCGAGCGCTCCCAGCGGCTGTTGGATTGCAATGTGCACTCTATTCTTTAATATTTAGTCCTGTTTAAAGCTACCTACGGCTTCGCTTACTTTTTGGAGTATTTTGAAGGAGTATAGGAGTATACTTTTAGAGATTTCTTTTGGAGGAGTACCTACCAAAGGTAGTACCTTTCTACCAAAGGTAGTATTTACCGAATGTAGTATCTACCATGCTCGCCAAGTTTCTAACAACTTCTTCCAATATAAAATATGTCATATACAAAAAATATAATACATATTGTCTTTACGTCTAAATACAATAAATATGGGCTCTTAGTTGCCGCTCGGAATACTCTTATCTGGACACATTACAAGGCACTCTACAAATTGTACAAAAAATATCACACATCTATAGACCTGTATAAAGTGACATAGGTACTAATAGCTCCTGCGTCCAATGCTCGATGGACCCTTGTCAAACGATTGACATCCGTCTCATTGCAGCCAACTGTTAAATTGGACCTTTCTTTACGTCTCCTTTGAATTGAGCGGAAAAGACTTTGCCGTATTGGTTGAATATAGATAGAATTCGATTTAAAACGAAAAGGAAAATTAGGCTCGAAAATATGGGACGACTGCTTTTCTATTCTTAAGACTGCTTTGATGGAATTTCGTTGAGTAAGTACTCCATAAAAGGGCTCGAATACTTATGCTTCTTAACCCTAGAAGCCCAATCATATTTCACCTGCTATAAAGCCCAAGCATACGTCGTTCGGACGTATACAAGAAAATAAGCGCCTTTGATCACTTTGTTTGTACTATAGCATATTATTATCATTATTTTGTAGGTTTTAGAGTTATTATCCATTGAAAAAAGAAATAAAGCGACGAATATTTGTAATATTACAATTGAAAAATCTGAACCATTTCGGGAGCTATCAAAAGGGGACACAAATTGACATCGTTTTATAAAAATACTTATAGATTGACATTTTTATAGACTAATTAATAGTTTTATCGATGAAGTAAATATCAATCAACAATAATTCAGTTTTAACTTAGCGAATTTCTGTAGCACTAACTTGTCTAAATGACGCCATGATGTTCCTTTATCTATAACAAGCAATATACAAAATGAAAAATAAAAATGAACACAAAGGAATCTTAGTAAACGAGTGTAATGAAGTGTAAAATAGTTGCACAGAGCTCCTGAGTTATTGTTCTGAGACAAAGCCCAATTATAAGTTACCTCAACGCACAAATATGTAACATTTCAGAAATGGCGGGAGTTACCGATGTGGTGCACCCATCACGTGTTAGTCCCCCGACAACTAACTATTGAGTTGGCTCGAGAGAGTAAAACTATTAATCTACGTGTTAGAAAGATAGAGGGAATATTCGTTTGCATGTATGTCGAATCGACGTACATTGGGTTTCTAGAGATAATATGATCTTACAATGATCCTACAAAAATAGTGTTATAACGCGGCATTATGAACCACATACCGTATCTCCTCCTAGTGCCGCCGCAAGTAAAACATCGCTAGTGAATGTCAACAGCGCTGCACAACAGCGGTAAGCGGACCACGTGTATACGTTTGCCAAAGTTTGTTTTATGATATTGGCAGTACTTTTTTCACAATGTACTACAAGTATGTAATTTAATTCTGTAATTTAGTTATTTGTTGTCTAATTTAATAATTCCTAATAAAAATTCATCGTAGCTAGCCTGGCACGCCACAGTTGTAAAATAATATTTATAAAGAAATCTATATAAATAAAAATGTACACGTTCGTTTGTTCAAAATCTTAAATCTCCGAAAGTTAATAATAAAGTTAATAAGAAAGTTAATCTTAATCACCGATTGTTTTGAAATTTTGACACAACGTTGCATTCCAATACGCGCGTATTATTTATATACCTAAACATGGTAAAACATGTTTAGGTATATAACATGTTTACCATGTTTACCCTAAACAGGGTAAAACATGTTTTTTTACCCAAAAACAGGTAAAAACAGGGTAACGCCATCTGTTGGGCAGCCACAGCAACGCATGGCCGGGCGCAGCTAGCTATAAATATATTAATTTGAAAATTCAAAGCTTTGAAATTGGAATCAAAATCAAACTATCGACTGATTAAAAGTTCTATTTACTCAGAAAGCGAATTATGTAAACAGGGAACGTTCAAAGGTCAATAAACCTTAGCGAGCGAGTGTGGATAGTGTTATACACATTAATTAATCACGAATTATTTATTTTAATATAAGTACTTAGCAAAACAATTTTTTTTAGTTAAATATAATAATTTCAGTCTACTGACATATTAATATATTTTACACAATTTTTGTTGGATCTTATATAGATATATTGAGAAACTTCAATGACAGCGCCAATCATTTAGAGAAAGGATTGGGAAAATGAGGAGAGATAGGATGGGATGGAAATGAGTTCTAGCATATCTGACTCGGTACCGAAACACACTCACTGAGTCTGATCGAACTGCGATTTGGACCAAACGCTACATGGACCCACCGCTAAAAAAAGAACGGAACGTGCCCCTCGTCTCTTATGACGACGACACCTCGCACTTTGGGAAAATCGTAGTAGACCCATGTTCCCTTTGTTTCCCGCTTCATCCTTAAAACCCTATCTAGCATAAAGTTCCTTTGTCTCGGTCTATTTCACTTTTCACTTTTAGGTCATCAAGATTTACTAGTACTAAGCTTAGACTTTACAAAGCCAAAACTAACAATAAAGTTCATAAATAAGTGCTCCTTCAATCTAGCACCCATAAATACTACATTCACGTCACACCCTTTAAAACCACTCTGAACTAGTTGGAAAGCAAAGCTTGTGTTAACATTTCTATTGTTAGAGAACCTTTCAATCTTAAGCTAGTGTGCTTGTGAACGTACCAACCTCATTGTTAAATACCGTACGTGCGACAAGTTAGGACGTGCCCTTAGTGAACAGATAAAGAGATAAGTCCGCCAGGCTGCCAGGTCCACCAGGCCATTACACCGATGTGATTAATAGGGATACCTTTTTTATATTATAACTTTTGACATCTCCGCATAAACTTAGTACGGAAGCGATAATTATTATATCAGTTGATATTATAGTCTGTATTTACTATGTCGGCGTGGTGTCGGCCAGCTAAAGAACCCCACCTCAATAGCAACAGCAACACCCCATCTCGTTTCGTGGGTTAAGGATAGCAGAAAAATAATTGTATTTGTTGTCACAACACTACAATTACGTATGTACAGTAATATATTGAATAAAGAGACACATATTTATGTACCTCAAAGCATATTGTGTGTCGCGAAAACGAAATGGAACTGACTCAATTAACTCTGCAGATAAACAGATATTCTGCCAGCACCTAAAACAGCCTTAAACTCAATTAATGGCATTAAACGTAAAAAGTTTTTATTGTTATGGAGAATAATAATAACAATCACACCTGATGGTAAGTGGATACTGTCGTCCATAGACATCAGCGATATATGCCAACATCAGTCCAGAATGACAAACGTTGGCACGCTCCCGCTGGCGCTGCCTACCTTTAAAGATTAAGGAATTGATTGGGAGAAAGGGTTAGAAAAATGGGGAGGGATAGGATGTGATGGGAATGGACTCTGGCATATCTCTCTCGCTACCGAAACACGTATGTACGTTGGGGAAATACGATAAAGTAGAAAAAGCAGTATATATCAAGGTAGTATTCTGTGAGAGAGGGGTAACGTGGGCAGTGGAGTGCGCCCAGCGGCTGTGGGTACGCAGCATGCACTCTCCCCCTAGAAAAAATTGGATAAACAACTCAAAAAATTAAAGAAATTGTTATCCTTACAATTTGTTGCAAAACATTACAGATGTATAAAAGGTTAGATAGCATCAACTTGTTGCAACATTCTTGATATCTGAAGTTAAAAAGAAAATATGGAAAATTACCATGAAAATATCGTGTAGAATTTATGAATTCGTGGTAGAATATTTTTAGCAAAAAATGTGACAAGTCATCGTAGTAAAGTAGAAGTATTCTTAGGTATGTATCCAGGTACTTTCATAGATCGATCGTTGTCATTTACAGTCGCTTCTTAATTCACTCAGCCCTAAGGCTTAGTGCAAACTTATTCACTTCGGCATACCAGTATTTAATTTGGTTGGTGGTGTAATGTAAAAGCAATATTAATTGCTTTAACATCAATTACACTTAAACAAATGTTTTACGTTACATTTACATTATAAAATGTTAATTGTCGCTGAAATGTATATTAAACAACGTATTATACAATTAGAAAAAAGTAAACTGAATTGAAAAAAATGTAAGTGTTCGCTGAAATCCTACAGTCGCTGATCGCACTCGACTTGCCAAGTTATTCCTCTCTCACTCCGCATTTCCCACTTATCCTATTTTTTCATTAGATTACATGACAGCCATATGTGATCTAATATTTATTTCCTTTTAAGTCAAGATAAGTTTAATTTATAAATCATAAGATATCCTTTATTTGTATATACGTCTGTATGAGAATGTTGGGATATCTATAATTTAAATTCATATAAAAAATTATGCTTTGAATATACTAATAATGTCCTGTATATATTTAGTAGCTAACCCTTAAATAAATATGATAGGAATGTATATCGCGTTTTCGGTTTCACGTCAATTCGATAATTCCCCCCGGGGCGTCGGGCTGCAGTGCTGATGGAACTCCGACGTTACCCCAACATTACCCAGTTTGATTTATGGTAACCTAGAACTTGAGACGCGCTTCTATGGGGAATTGGTGAGGGAAAGTTTTCAACGGTATTTGATGACATTTTTATACACAAAAATTTATGGAATATATAACCGAAACCCTGAAACATCAAACAATTTAAAGTATGTATATAAGACAGTTCTAAAGAAAAAGAAAATTATTCTAAGGAATAAATTAAAAGTTACTAACATGTAAGGTTTTGTTATCGTGTCTAAAACGTTCGTAGCGCTCACTACTGTGACCTTGCGCCGCGTCGGCGGAGCTCGCTCTCAGCTAGGGAGACGTGCATAGAATAAATGATATACTAGAACTGATAAAAATACTATGAATGGTGATAAATAAAGCCTATTTTAAAAACTGGTAGAATCGATTCTACTCTATATACCGAATAATCTATTTTCAACTTTTGAGTTGATTCAGTGACCTTAATTATAAAATTATAAAAAAAAAATAGCATTACACAGCACATGTCAACTTATCTCTGCTAATGTATTGGTATGTCGTGCGAGCACATTTCTCATTCTCTTCGTCTGAGAATGTCATATGAGAATATGAACAATACCTATTTGAAATGGCGCAAAGTTTGCAAAATCGACTGCAAAATTGATTGTAATCGACATTATCCAATACGGACAATATGCAGAGTGTCGGCATTGCCCAAGGAATGTTAAGTACTCTACACATTCTGCGGACTTTACGCGTAACATATATGTATAAAGAAAGACGGTAGAACGCTTGTTA
The DNA here is from genome assembly GCA_943735995.1 of Sesia bembeciformis. Taxonomy (NCBI): domain Eukaryota; kingdom Metazoa; phylum Arthropoda; class Insecta; order Lepidoptera; family Sesiidae; genus Sesia; species Sesia bembeciformis. Next base: position 13,909,070 of record OX031040.1, read on the forward strand.
CCTGAAATTTTGGCGACCAGTACTCATATTTGAAACAAATTACTTAACAAAATAATATCGAAATATAATAAAAGCAGGTGATAGGTGTCAAAAATCGACTAAAACTAATTTTGTTTCCGCAGTATGCAGTCGACTCTACAACGACATTTCATTTCAAGTGGAAACGATAAATTCGAGTAAAGTGTCCATACATTAGTCTTAAACAAAAGGGGAAAAGCAAAAGGCCACATTCTATAATAAAAGTTGATATTAAACGTAATAACGCTGGTTTGTCATGCTTTACTCCGCTTGGCAGAGTATAGTCAGTAACAAAAAAATGAAGAAAGTTTGTGTAAGCAACATGTTATAGAAGCACTGTGTTAAACAAATAAACCGACTTCATGAAAGAGCTAAAACAAAAAATAAAGCCTTTTTTTCGTATCAGTGATACAACGTGTACTTACTCATAAGTAAGTAGGTACTCGTATAATGACTTCTTAAAGTATGCCAACTCTTTTACAACTTTCGGTATTTTGGAAAATAATTCACTACATCTCTATCAAGGGTGACCAGCTGAATTCAAAACAACCACAATAAAAAAAATGGAACTTGATATTTTTCCAAAAGATTTTGTTTTTAATATAGAGACTTTTTTCAATGTCCCATCCTACTACACGCTACTATCCTACGCTCTGTAGGATCTACCATCCTATCCTATCTGTATTGTAAATCGGTGGGAGTATAAAACATGGGTTCTTTTTTTCTCTCTTCATATATGGCAATTTTGCAATTAGCACATTTTGCCAGTGTCAAGATTTTTCTTCGTACTAATCAATTTCAAAATGTAAAACATTATATTCTGTCGATGTCCAGTCGCGTCGAAGGTGCGTCGAACTAAGTCAGGAGTCGCTCACTAAGGTAGGTTTACTGAGGATAAAAGAGGACTCTTGGAAGCACACGAAAAACCCAGTCTAATGCATTTATTTGATTATCACAATTATTACGCACAAAAAACAGTTTAAAGTTTAAAGTTAGTTTTCACGAAAGAAATTCAGCGTTAAGGGGGTGTAGGTATTTTATTATTTATTCCTGTATAATACATTTTATTTAATCCCGTAAAATACTTTTCACAATCCCACTGAGTAAAAAGTCCGTTTCGTTTTGTTTCCCTTAAAACTCAGCCGACTGTACAAGCATTTCCCTTTATAAGAGGTATAATATTATTTTTCTCGTCACTTCCTTATCGCGAAATGAATATATTATGAAGTAATTTTTTTCTCTTTTCACACACAAACAATTTTAATTGCTTTTTTTGTGGATTCTATACGGTTGTGCGAATGTTTGTTTGTTAGGGAGATTAGGAAAACATCTACCTATTTGACTGTGGAATTTCGCAAAAAGAACCCTACGAGTACTTACATCTCGACCAAATGTCTATGCTATCGAAATGTAACCATAACCAGTCCTGCTGTTACCGTCCAGTGCTGGACATGGGCCTCTTCATGGTATTTCTCATGAGCATGAGGGATGAATGACCTTTTAACGACGGCCAAGCTGGTTGGGGAGTTTACTCTTTTAGAGGCTTTGTTATTCCTTACTAGCAATTTTACGACACCCATGGGAAAAGATGGCGTGGTTCTACTTTAAAATCGGCCGAAATCACACGGCCAAATATATTTCAATAATTATTATTGTGAACACGTTTGGATTTTCAAATGTTACCTGTTTTAGTTTAAATCGAATTTAATTAATTCAATTTGTATACACATCAAATCGAACAGTATTGTTCAATGTTTGATCGAATCAATCAGTAAATACCGCCAACGGAATTTAGAACGTTTCATGAGCTAGTCGATTTTCAGCCAATTTGTGGTCAGTAACTTCAAATAATTCAATTATTATTTATTCAACTGTTTAGTAAATTAATATTCTAAAGTCAATCGAAGTGGGCGTGTGCGAGCGATGTCGACCGCATAAAATAAAATAAACGAATAAAAAAAATAAAAATAAAATAGTGATGGTATTTAAATTAAAAATTTCAAACATTGAAATTAGTGTTAAGAACCCTCTTATTGTCTGTATGTTTATTGTATGTTTTATTGTCTGTATCTCTACCCATATTTTCGAACACCCAAATGCATTCAACCAATATCAATCATTACGCGGTTTTTTGATTCATTAATTAAATGTGTGGAGCCGTGTTTGTGCATTTAATTAAACATATCGGTTCAAGTAATTATTGCGGTAATTTTGTATAGCTTGCTCTTTTTTGGGAATGGCTAAATTTTGTGGCCCTAATGGCATTTCAAGAGTCATGTATTCAACCGGACATATATGGTTTAGGGCGAGCGCAGAATGCTCTAAACCAGGAGCAAAACGGACCTCGGAATAGGATGTTGCTTTGGGATGGTACCACGGGATCGCGAATCGGTGAGAAGCGCACAGGCTAGTGTCGATACCTGCTAAAAGTGTTGGCTGAAGGCCAGTGTGTGTTCACAGTGTAGCGAGGGTGACGTCCTCGTCTCCGCCGGCAAGGACGGTGTATATGTAGGTATAACCTGTGAGTGGAAGTGGCGTCGTTTGTTATAGAATTATTGATTCTATTAAAAAAACATTACAGGCTATGTCTTACAGGTACCTTTCCCGAAGCCCTTAATCTATCAATTCTACTCATAATTCTGACTTAACTGCCATATTTGTAAAGATTTGTAAAATTTTCATGTCAATGAAAACAGAATCGTTTTATTGTCTCTAAACGTGCAAAATACGTCCTGTGTGGACCATTGTAAGCGTAACCTCACCAGTCCTTTTATCGTCCACTGTTGAACACGGGCCCCCTTATGTTTTGTCACGTCTTGTGCACGGGGGGGGGGGTCTTATAATGTCACGCTGGCCAAACAGGTCTTTTTGAAGTTCCACTTTTTGGTCACTCTTTTGAGGGTGATGTAATTCCTCAGGGCTTGTGGAAGCGACTTTGTTAGCCCTTAGTTGCCTGTTACGACATCCACGGGAAGAGGTGGGATATTCTAAATCCGACTGACACCACACGGCCAGCGCCACCCACACGTGACGTTATTTATAAGCAGTTTTATATCTCTTTTAATAATATAAATTAATAAATAACATTAATGAATCCACGTGGATTATTAATTAAACAACAATTGCTCAAAGTTTATTATTATTAAGAATATTAATTAAACTCGGCACCCAACAATGCTGAGTTTGTACAATCAGTGAAAAATCAAAGACATTTTATTAGGCTGTTAATAAAGGTCAGTATAGTATTGTGAAAATGAGCGCTGAGCGCTCGGGAAATAACGATACGGACATATATACATAACCGTGCCGCAGTCGGGTAAAAACGTCCGACTAGGAATTTATCATACATTTTTCATCCTTAACACGTTGCTACATCCAAATTTGTTTTTCATGTGGTGTGACGGTATGATGTGTCATACATTGTTTGACTACAGCTGTAGCAGTACTGTCACGTCAAACCTGAAAGACTCTATACAATACGTCAGTACGGAAATAGCCGTACTACGATTGTAGCAGTAATACAGTCTCCATAAATAAAAATGTTTTTTTTTATGGTCGAAGGCGGCAGACTAGCATACAGTCCACCTGATGGTAAGTGGATACTGTAGCCCATAGACATCCGTGATACATGCCAACATTAGTCCAAAATGACAAATATTGGCACGCTCCCGGATGCGCTGCCTACCTTTGGAGATGTAGGAATGGATTTGGAGAAAGGGTTGGAAAAATGGGGAGGGATAGGATGGGAATGGGCTCTGGCACATCTCACTCACTACTGAAACACGTACGTACATTAGGGAAATAAGATAAAGTGGGAAATGCAGTACATTTCAAGGTAGTCTTCTGTGAGAGAGGGGTAACGTGGCCAGTCGAGTGCGCCCAGCGGCTGTTGGATTGCAGCGTTCAAAATCTTAAATCTCCGAAAGTTATTCACCAATTGCTTTGAAATTTTGACACAACGTTGCATTACAATACGCGCGTGTTTTTATATGCCTATCATGGGGTAAAAACATGAATTTTACCTATAAACGGGTAAAAACAGGGTAAGCGCCATCTATTGAACAGCCACAGCAACGCGTGGCCGGGCACAGCTAGTGAAATATAAGAAAAGTACTTTGTATTATGATAGTACATAGAAAATTAAATAAAACAACTGAACTGATAGCATATTATCGTTGAATAATATTTATTGAAAACAATTGAAATGATGTGATAAATACAATAATCTTTGTAACATTCTTCGTCGCTCCAACTGGACTGATCTTTCAAAGCTGGTTGAGTTTGCTTCTAAACCATGCTCTCCATCGTCTATGAACAGGCCTTGTTCACTTAAAAACGCTTCAAGAATAGAAACTTCTTCTAAAAGACGCTGAATAAGTCGACTTCTGTTCATATCACTCTTTTGTAATAATAAAATACTCGTACAAATAAAATGTCAAATGATTGCTTTCGTGAATATATAAAATGATAATAAACGTCGAAATAAATGTATCACAATACATACTAGATATGACGATATAAACTCGGTACTAAAGACATGGGTACTCGATAATAAAACTCGGTACTACTCGGTACCAAAAACACCATTCCCATCTAACCCCCTAATCCAGCACTGCGTGTCACTACATCAAAATAGCAATGGACTTGTATGAGCTAGTCAACTGTCGACTTTTTGGCGGGTACTCAAGATTGTTTGATTGATTATTGTAAAACTTTTGTATTAGTCGTTTTGTGGTTTAATAGTGATAGTTTATTAAACTTCAAAAGTGTTTTTCGTGCGTGCTTTACTGAGCAGGATACGTTTTAGACTTTGAAATTGTTTATTGTAAAGAAAACTTTACACTGGCTGATTGTGCTAATTACACCATTGCTATAATTGAAGAAAAAAAAATAGTCCAACTGTCATAACTGTAGTGTCTGTATGAGTGACCTTTTGTATGCATACATATAATATGCATGCACACATAAATTGATAACATACAAATGAGTGGCCATTACATAACAACAAATAAATTCGTTGAAAAAGCGTTGTAATACGACAGTATAAATAAAAATATGCGAATGTATTTGTTAACATTTAACATTTTTAAGTTAGTTTGTTAACATGTAGTTGTTACACGTATAAAACATTTGTTTTATAAGACATTCTCCTAGATATCCAACTGCTAAAGCTGCAGCTTTCTTTTTACGCGTTTTAAATTCTACTGCTATCTACCGTTTACATATTTCAGAGTTTAAAATTTATTGTTGTGATTGTACTGTCCAGGAATGTGTTAAATACCAAGTAAGTAACAGTACCTACAACTTTAAACGGTACAGACGAATAGAGACGCCAATGTAAACCTCCGATAAATTATTTCAAATGACACCCGAGCCACCTAGCGAGCGAAAATAAAACAACTGGAAAATTCCAGCTTAAGGAATTGTCTACAATGGAGAACTATTTCAATTTTGTTCTAGTATTTATAAGATTAAAAATATTGTATTTTTTTAGCGGAAAGAATACGAACACATTATTTCTGATAACCCGTTGTAGGTACATTGGGATGGGATATTCATTTAATATTATCTATTTATTAATATTAAATAAATCATACATAATTAAATTCGTATCAAACGGTATCGTATCTCCCTAGAGCGGTGATAGTCTATAGGTGATAGAGAAATATATACCTTTTCTCGACTCACATTTGTGGGATAGTGAGTTCAAACCCATACCTATCATTGAGTTTCCATTTAAATAATCATATCACTACCTCGACGGTAAAGAAAAACATCGTCAGGAAACAAGCGTGCTTAATAATTAAACATATATACATATATATTGAGGGGGCATATATATATATATATATATATATATATATATATATAGTTACCAATCAACACTAGCCCATGAGCAATAAATAAGAAAAAAACTGTTGAATGTGTTCCACCAACCCGCGCTGACCCCTCGTTGTGAATTACGGCCCCAAGTAACCCCTTCGTGGTTGCTAAGAGGTATGCGCCCCGAGTAGGACATTATAGTGGGACATGATGGGGCAGTGGTCGATCACGACGACTAATAGCCCAGTTGGTAGTGCCCATGCCTACTGTGCAAAAATCCATCTAAACGTATGTATACGTACGTATAGATATATACGTTATATGTTTTGATTGATTGTATATCCCATGCCTGATGATGAGACTCACCTGGTTTCTGTTTTAGCTACACGTGCTCGTTTCGAAACAGATTTTAAACAAAAAGTCTTAAAAATAAAACAAGTAACATTAGTATTTTCTGCAGCTAACATATTTTAAGAATCTGTAAATAAAAAATCAGTACAATAAACGGATAATTTATGAAAAATAAGAAGAAAACATAAACTAGAATGGAACTTATCTAGCCTTTACCAGCTCAGATAAAGAGGAATGCAATTAAGTCTACAACGAAGGACCAAATTGCACTGCGAACCGCAGGCTTCTATTCAACTTAGTTCAATTATGAACCGGCTTTGACAATCGGGAACTGACTGGTCTTATCGTGTCTTGAAAAAGGTTAATTGTAATAGACTGTCTAGCTTCCGTAGAGATGGACGAAGGCGGCAGACGAGCATACAGTCCGCCTGATGGTAAGTGGATACTGTCGCCCACAGACATACGCGATACATGCTAACATTAGTCAAAAATGACAAACGTTGACACGCCCCCAGATGTGCTACCTACCTTTGGAGATATAGGAATGGATTTGGAGAAAGAGTTGGGAAAATCTCTGGACTGAACTCTGGACTCTGGACTCCGGCACATCTCACTCACTACCGAAACACGTACGTAGATTAGAGAAATAAGATAAAGTGGGAAATGCAGTATATTTCAAGGTGGTCTTCTGTGAGAGAGGGGTATGTACTGCAGTCGAGCGCGCCCAGCAGCTGTTGGATTGCGGGGTGCATTGGATGTTGGATTCCTAATATTAATATTTGACATTTTATATTTCGATAAATATATTACTAAACCGAATGTCGCTTTGTCTGCGATGTGGTCTCCTATAATAATTGCGATGTAGTTAGAAAACGTAGAAATGGTTACGGTAAAATTTTGAAGCATGTTTTACTTTTAAATGTTTACTGTATACATAGATAGAAATTTTATTTCGTACACGAATGATCGCATACATAACAATGTCCAATTCTAAGATTCTTCAATAAATTATGGACAGACACGATAAACGAGCAAACAGTCCACCTGGTGACAAGTGGATACTGTCGCCTAGTGATCGTTGAAGAAGGCCTCACTTTAATAGAATTTTAAAATCCATACTTTTTTGAGTTTGATCACATGACGTCACGAATGAAAATCGAAAACAGATACCCCTGGGGCTATCATCATAGCACCGCCGGGACAAATGACTAAAACCCAAGATCCCAAGGTCACACAGATACGGTCAGATCAAGATTGGGCCAACACGAAACCTTCCGGTTAGTGTAGCCATAAATCTTCCTTCGCGGATCTTCACGCGAAAATATCGGTGTCGATTATTTTCCCGGGAATTTGACTACATTTATCATGTATGGGGAAGTGGATGGCGTATATTTCCACTCACACGTGTTATTGAAGCGATATATTATGACAAGATTGTTGAAATAGTTTAATCTCTGACAGGTAAAAAGATTGTAATTGACGAAAGCGGAAGTACCGTTTGGAAACGCTTTCTCTAAGGGTCAGTGCCCTTAATGGCCATTAGTTATGATTACACCCCACTGAATTTCCCGTTATCGTCCAAGGGGGCGATTTAAACTTTTAAAACACATTTGTATTCCCACATTCACTTAAATAATGCAGTCTGAAGGGGTACTGAGTATTTTGTTTTTCTGAAAGTGGGTGGTAGGCCAAATAAGGTTGGATATCTATGATCTAAGTATACCTAAGAATCGCAAGCAAATTCTGATGAATATTTTTTTCTTCTAATTGATAATTATCAATCATTCGTAATGCAGGTGAGATACATTATATCTAAAAGCACTCAAACAGAATAATTACGAGTACATCGATACTGTAATCAAATAATCGCGTAATCGACACCGAAACAATTTATATCTCATTCATTAGAGCCGACGGGCGAGCGGATCGTGTTACCCCATCCCCGTCTCAATTAAACCCATCGGGTACAATTGCTTCCGGACGAGCTGTCACTAACGATTATCCTGTCTACAAGCTCTAATACAGAGAATTGGTTTTGCCTTTTATATTACCTGCTTATCTAACAAATGAGCAGCAAATAATACTAAGTGAGCAGGAAATCATGATCAACTAAACAGCGTAGTTTTGAATAACTAAAGTAAATAATGTATTATATACAGAAGGAATTAGTGTAAAATTAAGTTAGACATTTCACTTATCGGGTTACTTTTATAATATTGATAACTTTTTTTTAATAGACTACTATGTACCCCCGGCCACTACTATAGTATAGTACGAACGTTTTAGAGAACCTTACACAACAAATCAAATTATTTATTTGCAATGTGAGTAGTAACAGCTGGTACTTGTAATTAGATACAACTCGTCACATTCGCCAGAATTGGCGAGAAAAAATAAATATAAAATTATTATAAAACAATGATCAATGATTATTTCCAGCAAAATAAAATATATAAAAAAAATACCCTCTACACAATTGAACAAAACATACATAAACTTTCACTATATCAACATTAACATTAATTAACATGTCAACATTTAAACTACGTCATTAGGTGCACAAATTTTTACTCGATTTCTACCAATTATAGTGGAATGGTATATTATTCGGATTTAAATGAGTCAAAGTGGCAATGGGACCCAATTAATGGGTTTCCAAGTCATTAAAATAGTCGTTTATTGTGTTTTACACTTTGTCAATGAGGGATTTAATATTTGGGTAGTTTTTGGGAAGGAACTCGAGAACTGAAGTTGAGTTTTTGTTAGATTTGTTAGAAATTGGGTATTAGGCGTTTTATGGTTTAATAGTGACAGTTTATTAAACTTCAAAGTGTTATTTCATAGCGTGTAACTGTGTTTTTCGTGTGCTGGAGTCCTCTTTTTCAGTAAACCTACACACGCTTTACTAAACTGACTTGCTTCTACGGGACTGGACATTGACAGGATACGTTTTAAACTTTGAAATTGTTTATTACGAAGAAAACATGACACTGGCAGAATGTAGTAATTGCACGTGTTTTATCCGCGATACGCGGAGTCAAAATTAAGTTATAAACAAAAGTTCTGACCTTGCAACCGCCTGCTCCCCACTCAATCTTCCTAGGGGCCCCCGGAACTGCTGTGCAGGGAGGCGCTGAACAGCGCCTTTGCAAGGGTCAATGGCCGACTCGTGCCGCCGAAGGCTCAATGGCTGACTGACGGGCGATCCGCGCCCGCGCCGCACGTGAATTCACCGCTCACCTCGCAGCCCCCGATCAATACCGAACAACACCATTGCCATATATGAAGAGGAATAACACAAAAAACTTTTGATCATAAATAATTTAATCATAAATAATGAACTAAAATAATTTAATTTTTTTCTAGAACGATTTTATATGTTCTATTTTAATTTAATTAACGTGTTTTAGGTTTTGAGTTATTTTGGTTAATATTTAAATTTAATGTTTAATATTTAAAAACTTTTTAAAGCTTCTGTTTAACAACACTGACGACAATAGAACTCGCACACATTGAAGAAATTTGTACAATTGAGTACATCATGCAATACAAGATGCAGTTAATGCTTAATTCTAGAAACCTAACACCACGGACTTCTTTTTATAGGAAGAAGGCGGCTGACGAACTTATAGTCCACCTGGTGGTAAGTGGATACTGCCCATGGACAGCCGCGGTACATGCCAACATCAGTTCAGAATGACAAATGTGGCACGCCCTCGGATGCGCTGCTCACCTTTAGAGATGTAGGAATGGATTTGGAGAAAGAGTTGGAAAAATAAAGAGGGATAGGATAGCGTGGGATGGGAATGGACTGTGGCATATCTCACTCACTAGCGAAAGACGTATGTACATTAGAGAATATAGTCTTCTGTGAGAGAGGGGTAACGAGGCCAGTCGAGCGCGTCCAGCGGCTGTTGGATTGCAACGTGTACCGTCCGCTTCCTAATTAATTAATGCCTAATTGCCGCAGCCCAAAACCACGGACTCTGTTCATGATTTTAATTAATTGACACGAAAACTGTCCATTTTTATTAAAAACTTCAGAGGACGTGTCAGAAATACAAACATACCATACTTGTATAATATAAACAGTTCTACTTATTTAGTTTCAATTTTCTCCCTCGGGCTTCCAGCAGCCAAAGGCAATTATTCGCACTTTACTAAACCGACATAAAGTGTTGGAAGCGGGAGGAGTTGAATAATATTTCTTCGTTATACACTAGCAGTTCTCAACGGCTTCGCCCCTTTGATACATGATTTCCAAAATTATGTGTTAGTGTTTATTGATTGATAATTGATTTTATCAGCCTTTAACGTCCCACTGAAAGGCACGGGCCTCCACTAGTCTATACTAATATAATAAAGAGAGTAGATAACACATTTGGGGACATATCACCGTTAGTCGTATTTTTCATCGTGTTTTCACGAAGCGCAGGTATTAATTTACACGACAGTAAATGGTAGTGACAGATCACCATCACGTTCCACCATCACGCGGAATGTCTGATCGGCTGTCTGATTAAAAACTGAAACCATTAATTTTCAGAAAAAACAAAATTTTAAATGCAAATCCAATTTAAAACCTTTTGAATACCGGCATGGACTCCGTGAAGTCAAATAAAAGAATTTTAGACAATTCAAACAAAAGTGAATTCCTTACATTTTTGCAATTCACGATTTCCTTTGAATAAATTGTTTATTTTATACCCCGGTGAACGAACTTAATCGAATAAATTTAAAATAGGGCTCAAGGGACGAATAAGAACTAACTTAAACTAAAACTGTAGTAATAAGACTCAACAAGTCTCTTTAGGGGTGGGAAAAGCTATACCCGCTTAGGATCTACGTTTATCTTAAAACGGGTTGTAGACAAGAAATAAACCATTTTTCTTTCTTTCTTTCATTCAATAAATGTAGACTTTTTGTTGGGAACTCGAGAAGTGACGCTGGGTTTTTGTTTGATTATTATTTTAAAAACTGTTCAGTGTGTGTTTTGTGATTTAATAATGATAGTGTATTGAACCTCAAAGTAATTTTGTGCGTAATGTTTGTGATAATCAAACAAAATCCTAAAACTTCGTTTTTTGTCTGCCTCCAAGAAATTAAACTCTTCTGTTCTCAGTAAACCTATGTTACTATCACTTTACTGAGTGACTCCTGACTTACTTCGACGAGACTGGACATTGAAGACTTGCATTTTGAATTGTTTTGACTTTAAGATTGATAATTGCTAAGAAAATTTGACACCTCTGCAATGTGCCAATTGAGCTATTGCCATATCTATTACATATAATGAAATTGTAACAGGCCATATAATAAAATTGATATTGAAAAAAAACTAATATGTCTTTATGAGAGCAACAGAAGCCAAAACAACAGTTTTTAGAAATTTTGTCTGTTTGTCTCTATGTTTTTGTACACGCATCACGCAAAAACTACTGCATGGAATTGAATGCAGTTTTCACCGATGTATTGCTAAAAGTCTAACTTAAAATATAGGCTCCATTTTACCGCAGGAAAATATCTTATTCCGATTGTTTTAAATTTAATAAACCGAAGCGAAGTGAGGGCGGGTCGCTAGTGAGAAAAATAAATGTTAAAGTTCCCAGCAACAGAAATAGTGCGGCATACGAGCAATTTATTTACTGTCAATCTAGTACCGGTATGCATTTATGATTGACGACAGTTTATTACGCAGCGCACAGAGAGGCTACTCTTGTCTGATGTGAACGAAGTTATGCAAATCTATATTTGTTTCCTATAATTTTCTTTACAGACGAAACACTGAAATTTCCACCCACGTTGGCAACACCACGACCAAAAATATTCATACTGATCACAAAGGGTCATAAAACCTAGACTACCAACGCCCTTTAGCACGGATTACGGACGGACAATTTTGTAATCTACGTAGGAGCTTTAAATGAAGGGTGATAATTGATCGTCAGCTTTCAAGTAATTGCTAAACTTAAGTGATAAATGATTATTAATACGTAAAATCTACCACATAATCTTGTGTATTTATATGTATGTCGCTGTACCAGTCTCTTCGCGAAAATTTCCAGCGAGTTCACATTATGCGGTTCAAATCCGCGCGGTCGCCTTTCGAACAGTGCAGTGTGAACTGCCTGTTACAAGGTTTTTACGACATTATTCAGGTCCGATATTTGCTAAATCGGTAATTTGTCAAATCTTCATTTCGTCAACTTATTTCCTAAAATTTCGAGTAATTTCCTAAAATTCTTCAAAAAATACTTTTGAAAGCAATTACATTATCCCATTCAAATGTAATCTTAAAAGCGTATTTTAAATTAATAAGTCTCATTCAAATTTGCATTTCATTACGTTTTTTCAGCAATCCTGAAACCACACGCCGGAGGCCCTAAATATAATAAACTCAAGTGACCCTTTTGCAATAAAAAATACAGGAAAAGGACACCTCTCTGTATCATTATTACATGTTACAAATAGAATCTAGGCGCACAATTAAATTTGTTTATTATCTTTTTTTTATGGCATCAGGCGAGCGTACAGTCCACCAGACAGTAAGTGGAACTGTCGGCCATGGACATCCTCGATATATGCCAAATCCAGTCCAGAATGACAAACGTTGTCACGCCCCCAGATGACGACTGTGGAAAATTGACGACCTTACAAAGCGTCCTTGAGCGGCCCAAACAGATGAAATTCGGAAGGAGCAAGACCTGGGCTATAGGGAGGGTGTTCCAGCACCACAAAACCCAACTTGTTGAGGGTTTGAATGAATTTCAACACATTTTAGCTTGTGTTCTGGAGTAAGCTATCTTGACAACCATCGCGCAGAAACTTCATGGAAGCCGAGCTGTCGTGGATGGGCAGTCCATGAAAAAAAGACGTTACCTCATCGATGGTGACTCGCCTATCCGCCAAAACCATCTCTTAAGCTTGCTGAAACTTGTCATCCGTAGTGAATGTTGACGGACGTCCTGCTTTCTCTTCGTGAGTCACTTTTAAACTTCGCGATTCACAAAAAAAGAAACAATTTTACATGACTAGCCACTGTGCCCGTATTATGATAAAAGTCTACGACGAATGTCAGCCTCTTTCACACCTTCCGACCAGAGAAATCGTATCACTGCTCGTTGTTCGTTATATATTATAATAGTACCTTTATTAAATTAGTTATTTAAGGAATGTCTTTAACAATTGTTATTAAGTGAAGTGTTGGTGTTTTTTAATAAATAAATAAATAAAAAACTAAAGGACCCCGGAAAGAATGAAATTGTCACTTCGTAATGGCGAAAGCGGCATTTTAAGGCCTTTAAACTCATACATGATTACAAAGGGAAGGTTGTTCTCTGACCTTGATATTATTACCAGAACAGCCTATATGCGCTTCTCATCTATTCCATAAAACAAACAAGTAATAATTAATAATTTATAAAAGCTCCGAGTGCTTCGTAACGAAAACATAAATAAAAAAATATGAAGACGGATATGTTGATTGCTAGTGACCGCCATATTGAATTTGGTGTGGCATCATGGACTCCATGTAATTCTTATGATTATATTGAATCTACCGACCAGATCTGCAGATGCAAACGCGTAAGCACACATGCATACAAATGTTCATCCATACATACCTTTGAACGCATGAAAAATAATAACCGCTGTCGGGGGAAAATTATTGCATGTGCACTTTACATGCATCTGATCCACTGTACATCCCCTTTATGAACCAGTCAACTTTTGAAATGTGTGGAACTTTGATGTTATGCAGAGGGGCATTTTACGACTTACTTTATAGCCCATTCTAAAGCGCGTATATCTCTATTCTTTACAGATATAAATACTTCTTGTCTATCTGTATGTTCGGGCTTATTTAGGATTAAATAAAATATACATGCATTCTATTAACACTGAATTTCTTTAATGAAAACATTGACATATCTTAAAATTTAAAACTATTGTTTTTATACCGAACAAAAACATTTTTATATTGGCTAATAACGTTTAAATGAATAGCGATTAAAACCGCTGATAAACAGAAATTGCAAGTGTGCAGTGTATTAGACAAAGACAAAAAAATACAAACGGAGCGAAGTAAAAACAAAATATATATGAAATAAATTTATTTCAGAAGGTTACATAATGAACTTTATACTTTAGGCATAAAGAATTTTTTAACATAATGAATAGGCGGACAGTCAGTCAAATATGCAATGCAAAGCCCTTGTAGTATCCACTGTAGGACATGAGCTTCCTCATGCACATTATATTGTGTATTATTATACACATTCCTCATTATTATATGTATGGCCTTAAAATGCCACGGTGGCCAAACGGGTCGGCGAGTCCACTCTTTCAGGGGGTGTAGTTCCTCAACGCTCGTGGCAGCGGCTTTGTTCTCCCTTGGTCGCCTTTTACTACAATCGCGGGGACGAGAGAGAACAAAATAAACAGGCGGTTATTTTCTTTTTTAGTAGAAATTCTTCCGAATAAATCCGGGCCGCAACGAACTAATCTTCAAACATAACAACTATATGAGGCCGTATCGCTCATTCTTTAGGCATTAAGCCAATATAAACGTGCCTTTATTTAGTCGGTGAACATACACATAGCCTTTTAAATACATATTTCATGTTTATCTATACAGTATGGAGGCTGGAAAGTAATGCGAAACTTTTGGTCACAGTGGAGAAGTTCACTTGTTTTAAATTATTAGCGGATTTTTCATACCCGTTTTTGTAAATTTTCAAAACATTACTTAGGTATGAAATAAGAAAATAGTAAACGTTTGCATTCTACATTGGTCTGAATTTGGTGTTTCGTTCACTGAATTGTGACAAAATCAGTTGCTTGACTAAAGTGTATTTTATGTAAAAATTAGACATTACTTTAATCAGATGTTAATTACTTTTACTGACGTCCATTATGCAACGCATTATGCAATGAAGATTTATTTTGCATCATTAAAGGTGTTTTACTTTGCTCTCTGACTTGGGTATTATTTAAAAAGTACGTAGCAAGGGATAAAGCAAAGGAGCATAGCAAATTCTGATATAATATTTTGTTAAAGATAGCATATTTTATTAAGTTAAACATTAATAAGTTTTTTTTTTTTTATTTTGTTTCGATTTGTTCTCCAATATCTCTGAAACGGCTCATCATCACAAGAAAACGGAGCCAGTAGAAAGAGCTGAAATATCTGAATATTTTGGTATAATTACCGTATATTTGGGAAAACTTACATTGAGAAATTTTGGTAAAACTACGGTTATGTATGTATGTACAACTATCAACCCGCCCTCGCTTCGCTTCGGTTTATAAATTATTTTATTTCAATTTTTTTTTCAAAATTTCAAAATAAATGTAGCTTCCTATTTGTGAAAGAATTTTTGAAATCGGTTCAGTAGTTCCAGAGATTACCCCCCAACATACAAACTAACACACAATTTTACCTCTATTATATTAGTATAGATATACAGAGTGAATCAAACGAATACAGTTTTTCATATCTTTAAAAATAAAACATAGTTTTCATTGAGTAATATTTGCTATTATTTAGGGTACTTTCACTCAAGGGCCGTTCGTTTCATTCACGCTGTATAAGACATATCAGATTTCTCCCTACCATCCAAATGTTGTTTAGAAGAAATCGCTTTGCGACTCCGCATCCTGAACACGCGTGGTGGATTAAAGCCTGACCCTCCCAATGATTTACTAGGGGAGGCCTGTGCCCTGCAGACATTAAAAACTGATACACGTACATTTCTTAAACCTTTTCCAAGTCTTACCTGTCTTGTTCGTTTCAATACAAAAGCGAAGATTTCACGCCACTGGACAAATGTCTTTCCCCGACACAAAACTATCAGCTAAAAGCATCCAAATGAAAAGAGTCAAGCAACGCCTTTTCCGGCGGTCACTTCAATATGTTAGACAATAAATGAATTGCTGTCCGTCCATCACTCCCCCCCCCCCTTATTCACGTTCACTCGCAGGTGACTGATTAATCTTTTTTGGAGAGAGGGCTCCTTTTTCGATTGTTTATTAGTAGGGTTGAAGGACATGATTTTGTTTTGTAACAAGATAATGAAAAAAAGTAATAAAGAAGCAAGACTATTTATTGCCCCACACACTTAAAAAAGAATATTATAAAAAAGGTTTCATGGCTTAAAAAAGCAATAAAATACGTTATTCAAAAAGCAATAAAATAACTTCTACCTTTATATCTGATTTCATTTTTGAGATTCCAAAAATTGTCAGTGTCACCCATGTAAATCACTCTAAACCTATTTCCATTATCTTTCACGGCCGCCATTACTGGGTTTACGGAGATTGTTTATTGTTTGTTTCTTATTCATCATAAACACGGCTCACGGCTAGTTAGGCTCAGGGGTGCCTTTACACTCGACGGCATTTAGATATTTACCTCAATATTATATAGATCTCATTTTACAAGAGCTGACATGAACTAATACACTCAATGTATGAATTTACTCAGCTTTGAAAAAGCACAATAATGCATGAATTGAAAAATTTTCATGAACTGAACCTCGGAGTTTTGGAAAAAACAAAGAGAATATCCATTGTTTATTTTAAATTGAATTTCGAACTTTCGAGAAGGCTGGTTCAGCAGCAGAGATAGCAGAGAAGCGTATTACTATTGAATACTACGAGTAGATTATTAAATACAGGGATATCGGCCCCGAATATATTTTTATTGCATTCGGTGTCGATACGCTCGGTCCATGGGGTCCTACTTATTGTTTAAGGACCTACTTATTTTTACTTTAAGGTGGCTCGGACAACGCATTAGCCTAGCAACCCAGCGAGGTAATGCTGTACAATGTGCTCTATATATAGATATATAATATTAATAATAATGTACATCAAATAATAATGAACATAATGTACAACAAATAGTAGTTTGTTTCTAAGTTTAGTTTAGTTATTTTCTTACTCGCAAATGTAATTAAAATTATGTATACAACATTTTAAAAAGCATTTCCTATGCAAATACAAAACTATTATTTTGTGATAAAATATGTATATAACACATTGTTATTCTTAAATATCTTATTTCTTAATTTAAAAAAAAAATCTGATACAGAAAATCCATACAATGTTCCAAGTTGAAACTTAATAATAAAACAAAATGCTAAGAAAGAGATGAAATTTATTATTTTTTTGCGAGTTCGAATCGCCGTCGTTTCGTTGTTAGAAAATGTCTTTTGTCTAAACGACTTTGAACACAAAGTTACTTGGTGGGTAATCAACACAAATATCTCATTTTGTACAATGGGACTTCGTTAAAAAAATATACAATGTTTCTGTGATTAATCGCCATGATTTTTTGTTTGATTTAAACGTTTTGTTTCTCGAATATCGTAGATTAGGGAATGCGATCATTACTTTTGTACTTTATAAAGGTTTGATACGATTTACTATTTGGAAGTCGTTTTTTGTGTTTTTTTTTGGTTTTATTTGTTTATTCAGATTTAAAAATCGTCCTGAGATTTAACATTCGAAAAAAGTTGTGCAGTCTATGTAATTTAATAATTCTCGTAAGATTCCATATATTTAGTGACATCTTAAATGTCACGTATTTAATAAATATTAAAAAATAGTCACGTAATAGGATAAATACTGAAAGGGCTGATTGCATTGCATTGCAATAATTCAAAAGAATATAAGTAATTTATCCTTTAAATGAGTGAAATCATAAATAAAACTGGTTTTTGCTTTCGATTATCCGCTAACACAGAACCTAAAGTTCCATCTGTTACAATCGGATTACTAACGTTTTCAATTAATTTTACTATCGCAATCGAATTACTACAAGACAGAGGTCTCCTAGAGGAGACTAAATAGGCATTTCTAAAATTAGTAGCTTTTGCCAGCAATTTCACTCACATGGCTTACATGAATAAGTAGCCTATGTGTTAGCAAACTGGTATATCCGAACTTTGAATTTATAATATTAGTGGAATTGTATATAGACACTTATAAACTGCTAAACATAAACACGAGCAAGCTTTAAAATAATACTTAATTGATTTCATTACGAAAATAGAGAAGGTACTCTCGAAACACAAGCAACTCCTACCCATAGACATATATAGACAACGCAAATTCGTGAAATTGTATTGAAATCAAGCGGTTGTTTTAACGTATGTTTATAGTGTAAGTAGGCATTTTTGTGTTTTGTAACAACGATTTGCTGGCAATACAGATTGGAAATGTCGGGACATACTGACGCCAGAACTAAGAGCTTAGCGCATACTTCTGGCAAGCAGCCACAGACTGCTTGAGTTATCTATCCTTCTTTAACTGACCTAACCAACTTTACAGTTAAAATTGCAGTCAATTTTCCATCAAACGAAATCTGTTAATTTATAAAAGCATATGCTGCATTGTGACGTATCAAAAAAGCTTTTTACTTTCGCTTCTTACTGATTGGTTTCAGACTCTGAATACCTGCGCAAATCACAGTCTCTCAGATTCAATAACCGGCGATCCAAACTTTTATAGCACAAAAATATCAAATTTCCCCGGTCAATTGTTCACATTTCTCTTTACTACCCAATTAGAGGAAATCCAGTTATTGAATTCCCGCCTTTTTAATCCAAATTAATGTTGACGGTCGTTACAAAGGTATTTCGCGTAAATTGTCTTCAGTTAGAACTTAAAGTGGATTCAGTCAATATTTTTATGGAAATAAGCCTTTTTGTGCAGGAATCGTCATGGACTCTATTTCAAAATATAAAAAACGAACATTTATTTCACTAAGTAAACTAAGGCACAGTAGACAGAAGAATAGTCGACAGGACAAGGAAAGAGAATAACAAAACAAATCGTAAAAACAAGGAATTGGACGTGTCGCAGCGTCTCACTGAAATGATGTTCGGCCCAGCACTATGCGTACGAGCACTACGCGTACGAGCACTACGCGTACGAGCACTACGCGTACGAGCACTACGCGTACGAGCACTACGCGTACGAGCACTACGAGTACGTGCACTACGAGTACGAACACTACGAGTACGAGCACTACGAGTACGAGCACTACGAGTACGAGCTCTACGAGTACGAGCACTACGAGTACGAGCACTGCGAGTACGAGCACTACGCGTACGAGCACTACGCGTACGAGCACTACGAGTACGAGCACTACGCGTACGAGCACTACGAGTACGAGCACTACGAGTACGAGCACTGCGAGTACCAGCACTGCGAGTACGAGCACTACGCGTACGAGCACTACGAGTACGAGCACTGCGAGTACGAGCACTACGCGTACGAGCACTGCGAGTACGAGCACTACGCGTACGAGCACTACGAGTACGTGCACGTGCACTACGAGTATGTCGGTAACCACTAAATGATTTAAGACGGTAATTTTCAGTTGAAATTGAAGCTGAAATTTGAATTCAAATGAGTAAAATCATTATGTATATACTCGTATATATGTATATTTATAGAAAAAGGTTGACAGACTAACATACAGTCCACCTGATGGCAAGTGGATACTGTCGTCCATAGGCATTCGCGATATATGAAAACATCAATTCAGAATGACAGACGTTGACCGCACCCGAATGCGCTGCCTACCTTTGCAGAATAATTAATAGATTGGGAGAAAGGGTTGGGGAAATGTGGAAAGATAGAATAGGATGGGATGGGAATGGGCTCTTGTTTTTCGGAATGGCTAAATTATTGTGGCCCTAATAAATAGCCTTTCAAGAGTCTCGGGGCTGGGCTCTGACATATCTCACTCACTACCGAAACACGTACCTACCTACGCACATTGGGGAAATACGATAAAGTAGGAAATGTAGTCCATTCAAGGGTAGCCTTTTGTGAGAGAGGGGGAACGTGCAGCGTGCACTCTCCCGTTATATCTAAAGTACCGGCTAATTGTGCGTTCGCACAAATACAAACTCCTTTACAGCTAATTACCAAATTATTCAACAAGCGGGTAGGTTACGCCAGCCGCAAATATAACGTTGTAGAACAAACATATTCATTCAGTTAGACAGCAACGAAAATTAACGTAATTATGTCGTTTACATAAGCAATAAATAATTTGTCATCTGCGGCTGTGGACTCTTGTGTGAGTAATTAAATTTTTGAAATAATGATAATTAATAAACTAGGTTAGTACATATATACATCTAAGTTCTTAACGATAAATCGATCGAAAAATGTTGGATGGGACATTCCGTCCCGTCGGCAATAACCTTCAGATCTCTGTTATTATACGTTTACAAGTTACACTACAATATTAAATTGCATAACTGAGAACCCTGCAGCATGCTGTAAGCCCCCGTAGCACCACCCCCATCTTCCCGTGGGTGTCGTAAAAGGCGACTAAGGGATAAGAAAGCGCTACGACAAACCCTGAGGAACTACACCACCTCTAATCGAATGGACTCGCCAACCCGCTTGGCCAGCGTGGCGTTCCAAGGCCATACATCTCTCATGCAACGAGACAATGTGCAGTGGATACTGAAAGGGCCGGTTGCATTGCATTTTTGGTTGCAAGTGGGGACCATCTCAGTTGCAGCATACTTCATTTATTTCTGACGTGTTATATAATATAGTTAGCTTAGTTGGCGGTGGACCATGGCATAAATTTGCATCAAATTAGTTAACTGTTTCCAACATTGGCAACTGTAGAACAGTGAATGTCTAAACTTGGAGCTGAAAGCATAAATTAACTAGCCGCGTCATACCTATAAGGATAAGACTAATCTCATAAGTACTCTATCTATTTTTACAGTTACGTTTAAATGTTATTATATTTACATATAAATAATTAATTCTCTTACTAATTCTGATTTATAATGTTGTTACATTTTATTATTACATAAATCTTACTTCATATACTACATATACTCTTATATATTTCATATACTCTTACTTGTCAAATTTATATATATAAGAGTATATGTAATAGAGTAGATATATCTATTTAATTACCCCTTAATTATAAAATTATATAATAATTATACGTAAAATATTATTTCTTATATATGTGTGTACAAATACATAGTGTGTGTAAAATGCTGGCGTGAATAAAAAAATTACTGAAGTGAGAACTGGCTGGTTGTCCTTTGAAGATACCCCTACCGACTGAGCGAACGACGCACAAAGACCCCTTATATTAAGGTTCAATAATATGAGGGGTCCATTAAAGTGATCGGTTATCGTCAATTTCATATAAATCTCTTTTGTTGTCCAGTCTTGGCTGATCTCATCTCAATGAGCGAAATTCATCCCGATCGTGGCGCGCGCTTTAGTTCTTTCATATCACAAAGGCGGGTTACACTCAGTAGTGGTTGTGCTTGTACATGTACATCGTTTTAGTGTGCGTAAACTTGAGAACGCTCAGTTGTGTTTCCGACACCGCGACACACACTATAACAATGTACATGTACGAGCACAACCACTATTAAGCGTAACTCGCCGTGGTGAGATGAAATAACTATATCCTAAAACTTTTTATCATCTGTAACTACGCAAATATTTGTGGAAACCTCCTCCCAATAAAAATTCAATAACGATAATTGATTAAACATAGCGTAAATAGAATTTCGTTAAACATTGTACATACATTTAAAAGTTTGCAACCGGTCAGCGGGCCACGCCGAAAACTTTTCACATTACGCCCAAACTCCCGATAGACCCGCGGGTTTCCAATAAAGAATATTTGTACAAGTCAGTGCACTAAAATCGTACATCCTATATTTTAATCCTTGATTAAGAATATCAGCAGCCGGGCTTAAGAGTGTTTCCTTCATAATTTTGCAATATACCATGCTATCCGTGTCAGCCCATAATATGAGGGGACGTAAGCCTAGTGAGGATTGGTCAATATGTCTCAGATTTTTAAAATTCGGGTGTCGTCTCCAGCCTTAGTGCATTCCCCGTCCTGTGCAATATATTCGATTGCACCCCCTTCCTAATGTTTGTGTCGTCATTATTCCTTATTCGTCACGACATTCGCCTTCACTGCCGAGCTAATAATCATTGAAAAAAACCGTAATTAAAATTTAAATTTATTACTACGGACCAGGATATAAACTCTCGACCTGAATGTGTGAAAATAGAAATCAGTGATAATTGATTAACCATGAAATGTATTAAACAAAGGTACAGATAACTACCCTATTTGAAGGTGCATGAAATTACTGTTTCAATTAAAAATCTTTAATTAAAAGCCTGGACTGTCGTCGCTTTCCTAGTTAGAATAACTATTCTTATAATTTCATTAGCTCTCATTAGCGCTCGAGTGTCGAGCGCTCAGCACTCATCTTTACAACACTGATTCACGTTGTTCTGACAATGCGTATATGGACCTTGGTAACTATTTACCACCATGTGAATGTATTATAGTAATAATTACCGCGGCCGCCTTTCCTTTATAAACTACTAGCGACCCGCCCTCGCTTCGCTTCGGTTTATAAGTTTTTTTGTTTTCAAATTTTTATTTTTCAAAATTTCAAAATAGAATATAGCCTATATTAGACACGGATAATGTAGCTTCCTATTTGTGAAAGAATTTTTGAAATCAGTTGAGTAGTTCCACAGATTACCCCCAACATACAAACACACAATTTTACCTCTTTATTATATTAGTATAGATTAATTATTTCCAGGTTTATACTTTTCTTTTCTTCCACTATACAGTCAAACCGCAGATGTTCGTAAAAATTTCCTGATTTACTATCAAATGAGTACATCTGCTCTCTGCTGGGTGGAATACATTAAAATAATACATTCGCCCAAAATCATTAATATTTTATCAATGGTCGGAGCATGATAAAAATAATATTTAACGATTATGAAATCAGATGTTAATTTCAATTGGAAGAAAGCTTGTATGTAACAAAAGAAATTTGGGTAAAGAAAAAATATTTCGTGTCTATATAACCTACTTTCGTTGGGAAGAAAAACAGAAAATAAAAACTTGGCATCCGCTCAATACTGGGATACCGAAAAATAAATGTCAAAATAATGGTAAAAATAATTATTGTAATGACAATAAAAGCTAAATTTATTTTTATTTTATTTAATACTTATTTAAGTGTTATACTTATACTTATTTAAGTGTTATACTTATACTTATTTAAGTGTTATACTTATACTTATTTAAGTGTTATACTTATACTTATTTAATACTAATACTTATTTAATATAATATATATTTTATTTAAGTGAGCTGGTGCTCTATAAAGTAGCTGATTAAGGTTCTTATAATTTTTATTTACCTTTTTAAATATTTTTGGTCTCTTTAGAATGATCAGTTAACATATCGCAACTTGCCTTTAAACATATACATTGTGTATTTATCTAGATCGTGAGGACGAGGGCCTAAATGAAGTCTGATCCAAATTATATTAACACCTCGTCCGAAATGATCCAATCCCACATTAACCCTTATCTAGTTTCTTGCAGGATGCGGATATAAACTATATAAAGACCCTACGAAAAATTGTGATGAAGATCTTTAAAGAATCACAGCCAGCCAGAAGAAGGCGGCAGACGGTCATACAGTCCACCCGATGGTAAGTGGATACTGTCGCCCATAGACATCCGCGATACATGCCAACATTAGTCCAAAATGACACGCCCCCGGATGCGCTGCCTACCTTTGGAGATATGGGAATGGATTTGGAGAAAGGGTTGGGAAAATGGCGAGGGATAGGATGGGAATGGGCTCTGACACATCTCACTCACTACCGAAACACGTACGTACATAAGGGAAATAAGATAAAGTGAGAAATGCAGTAAATTCGAGCGCGCCCAGCGGCTGTTGGATTGCAGCGTGCACTCTCCCCCTCAATATAATTTGGATCAGACATCACTTAGGTAAATTCGCCTGATCATACAATGTTATATTTATTGTACCATACCATCTTATTCAAATTGAATTGAACCTCAGTATCAACCCAAAGGTAGATTGATAGGCAATGCCTTAAGACAGTAGGTTAACATTTTGTATGATAATCTGAAGTGTAAAAATTCACAAAGTAATAAAATTTCAGTGTAAAATGGAAACAATAACTATTGGGATTGCAACGGAATTATAATTTCATGAATTTAACTAATATGGTTTATAACTTGTGAAGAAAAATACAAATTGAGTCAAACGGTTTTCTAGTTCAGTTTTTTTCTATTTTCAGTTCAACCCAGTTTAAATCAGTTTATACCCGATATTCATCGGTAGCAGTTGCCAGTTCCGAATAGAATCGGAACAAAGAAGAAATAATAAAAATTTCTTACTTTTTGCCCAAGAAGTGATATCTCGCAGTTTTTCATCCAAATACGGGCGCGGAACGGATAATATGTTCGAACTTTCTACTTATTTATATGAAGGCCATATTTGAAATTTGAGTTGATTTTATCTCTTTTATTATAGAAAATTGGGCGGACGAGCAAGCGGTCCCACGTGATGGTAAGTGTTACCGCCGCCCATGGACACCTGCAACACCAGGGAGCATGCGGGCGCGCCGCCGATAAGCTTAATGGAAAGACCTCTTGAAGTAGTTCATTCCACAGCCTACGGGTTCGCGGTATAAAATGATTTTTGGACCGAACAGTGCGCGACACCTCCGTATCGAGGAAAAGCGGATGGACCACACTTCTGTGACGGCAGGTGCGGTTGTAGAAAGCCGAGGTGGGAATTATATTACAGAAAACGCAAACGGAAAAGAGAGTTTCTTCGGGGGAGAGTGCACGCTTCAATCCAACAACCGCTGGGCGCGCTCGACTGGCCACGTTACCCCTCTCTCACAGAAGACTACCTTGAAATGTACTGCATTTCCCATTTTATCGTATTTCCCCAATGTACGTACGTGTTTCGGTTGTGAGTGAGATGTGCCAGAGCCCATTCCAATCCCATCCTATCCCTTCCCATTTTCTCAACCCTTTCTCCAAATCCATTCCTATATCTCCACAGGTAGGCAGCGCATCCGGGGGCGTGCCAACGTTTCTCATTTTGGACTAATGTCGGCATGTATCTCGGATGTCTATGGGCGACAGTATCCACTTACCATCAGGTGGCCTGTTTGCTCGTCTGCCGCCTTCGTACATAAAAAAAAAAAAACAATATATAATATATATTTTATATTATATTATACTATTGCCGTCTAATATGAATTTGATGAGAACAATATATAAAATGACAGTATTTTGGTTGAAAATGAGATGAGAAAGTAATTATTGAAAGTTAAATGTATTAATACCCACGGGTAACTCAGTTTAATACCTTAGTTAAGTACCAATAATAAACTAGATACAAGCAGAAACCGAAGCAATTGATGGGTCAAGCTAAACCGCCCTATTATAATTATACTAAATGTGGTAATCACCAGACAATTACATTAAGGAGATTTTGTGTTCTTACCCTGGCAACTCTGTTTTGCTTCTCGGGGGACTTTTTATGGCGCATGTAGAAGGTACTCTTTATTATGGAAAAAGCCAACAAACGGCAAATAATATATGGAATGCATTAATTAATCACTTTCCCCGAGAGATATTAAATAATTATATTTACGGATTCAGGAAATGAATTATAAATGTAAAACTGTCAAAGACTTTCCTCATTACTTGCAGCTAAGTTTAATTATAATCTTTGACGTGATTACGAAGTTGATGTTTGTTTGATCTTAGAGATTAATTAATGAGTTTACCGTCATTTCGCAGAAATTATAAAAGCATACGCGGTCATGAATTAAATAATGTGTGGAGGTTCTACTTTGGGTACATATATAGATTGATAAACTCTTTATTGTGCACCAAAATGCAATGCGATGCAATCAGCCCTTCTCCACTGCTGGAGATGGCCCTCTTCATGTACACTGTGTCGTGCATGACAGTTGTATGGCCTTAAAACGCCACGCTGGTTAAACGTGTTGACGAGTCCATTCTTTCAGAGGCGGTGTAGTTCCTCAGCGCTCGTAGTAGCGACACACCAACACATGTTGCAAAAAAACAATTTAAGTAAGTAACACGAAAAATACAACAGGCGGCCTTATCGCTGAAGCGACCTCTTCCAGGCAAGCTTTGCGTGGTAAGGAGAAAATAGATAACAATATCAAACAAAGACATATTACGCGACAGCGCGGGTATAAGTTGAGGTATTAAGTATTTAATCGCTTTAGTTTCATTGTTTAATTTTTTAACTAAATTATTTATATACAAGTATATAGAAATAATAAACGTAAATTCAAATTATCTATAAGTACACATACTTATCAACCTAACGTTTTCGCGTTTTATACACGTTTTATATTATAAGATAAAACGAAATAAATATCATATGAAATAAATTATTTTATACATATACACTTACTTGAGATGTATACAATACGTAAATACATATAATAATGATAACAATAAATACTCTTTATTGCATACAAATAGTTATTACACGTGCACAAATAATAAATGTCAGAATACAATAGGCGACCTTATCGCTAAGGCGATCTCTTCCAGGAAACCTTGGGATATAGAAAAATAAAACGGATATAGGTAGTGCATAATGACCGAAATCCACAGAATGTGCATGTTAAATATAATATATACCTACCGACTATATCTATTGTATATACATATAATCTGTCTGTCTGTATGTTTGTACACGCATCACGCAAAAACTACTGCATGGAATTGAATGCAGTTTTCACCGATGTATTGCTAGAGGTCTAACTTAAAATATAGGCTCCATTTTACCGCAGGAAAATATCTTACTCCGATTGTTTTAAATTAAATAAACCGAAGCGAAGTGAAGGCGGGTCGCTAGTTTTCAAATAAGAATCAAACTTGACATGGATAGTTGAATAGAGAGAATTGAAGTCTCCGAGGGACGAAATAGAACAGGTGAGAAAGAGAATGGTAGTGAGAGGAAATTATTTGGTACAGAAAGAAAATAGAAAACGAAAGGAACTAAGTAATAAAATGGTGATTTTTAACTTGCCTTTTAGAACTAGACAGCAACTGAGCAAATTTAATGGCAACTGGTAACGAATATAGGTATATATATAAATATACACACATTTATAATATGGGAAATGGAAGGATAAAATAGAATATAAAGAGAGTACAGAACAAAGGGACTAAATAGAGAAACAATATTTATTACATTTTGAGAACATTTTGTATTTACTACAATAAGTGAGAACAATAAGTACATTACATCTAAAATATATCTGCCTCATTACCAATAAAAAAATACATTTGTTTCTGTGTATGAGCGATAAATAACCACTTACTATCAAGTCAATTGTCATCTCGTTTGACCCCTCTTCCTTCTTTCAATAAAAACCTCTTCTCAAGCATATGAGCCACGGCATTTAATAACTTTGTTCGTAAAACTGTGAATCTATAAAGAGGTGTGTACACAGGGCGAAGTTTAAAGTGGGCTTGTTCGGCTGTAAGTTAACAACGTTCCACAAACTCATTATAAAATCACATTTCAGTACTGCCGCAGGAGGTAGGGACGATTATACACTGGCGGAAGCTAAATTGTGAAGCTATCGTGTTCGGTTTATTTTGAAAGCTATAGAATATTGGGTTTCGCTGTACAAGTGAAGAATATATTACTAAAATATGTTAAAAAAATGGCCGTGTGGTGTCGGTTGGCTTTAGGATAGCACCATCCCATCCCTTCCAGTGGATGTCGTAAATGGCGAATAAGGGATAATAAAGCAGCTGCCATAAAGTCTGAAGAACTGCACCACCTTCTATATTGTATCTATATATTGTGGTACATGGAAACGCTGCGACACCATTGATTTATATTAGATATGCGACACCATTTATATTAGATGATAAAACGGTTAACACTAGATTCTATGTCGACGAGAGTTTATATTCAACTACCCGATAGAAATTTTTGTATTTCTTAATTTTAATCATTTCACGTACAGTCCTGGGATATAATTTCAGCGTTGAGAATATGTTCGGCTATCACTGAACGTTACTAATAACACAGGATTGTAAGTGAAATTAAGAAATATCAAAATTTCAATCCGGAAGATAAACTGTAGGGTATAAACTGTCTTTGACATGGAATCCAGTGATTAACATATCCTTGCCATTTATCATCGAATACGTCCGCGAACGTTGGTAGTACGTCGCAGCCTTTTGAAATGTGACGATCAAATGTGGGTAGATGAGAAAACTGTTCGCAGCTTGGGAGTATTAAGAGGACTACCCGCCCAGTCAACTCAAGACCTCGGCTGGCGTAACCCGTGCTGAAACGCCGAGTAGAAATAAAAGGTCAAAAAAATCCTTTAATTTTACGCGTACATAGCCGATTTACAATATAAAATGTATAAAAAACGCGAAAGTTTAAAAAGTTAACCTACGCCACCTCTAAAACAGTGACTCCTCGACCTGCCTGGCCAGCGAGCCGTTTTAAGGCTAGACTGCGTGCACAAGACAATGTAAATGAGTGGTGAGTTCAGCAGTGGACGATGAAATGGATGGTTACTGTTAACCGAGACGCATTTAGAAACTTCCAGAGTACCTTAATTAATATCCGTCTGAATGTTTGTTATTTTATCAAACGTGTAACAATGTAAACGTGACCTTAAGCAATAAATTTGGCTTTCATAAGCGTCGCGCTGCAGCCTCAATAAGAGAAATTCTACTTATAAAATCAATTTGTCTGCACAAACTCGTGCTAAGTTACGAACTAAGTGAAGCTGTCACCGTCGGAATCCGGGGCCTAAGTTTTGGTCTTTCACTTGAGCGGTGCTTGAACTTTATTGTAAGTTACCGAGTCAAGTTTATTGTGCTCGCCATTTGGAGCGATGGCGGGATGGAAGTACGAATATTTGTGATATCGCTTTATTTTCATAGTATCATTCTCATCAAAGCGCTCTTTGCGGTCGCTAATTGATTGCCCAATCGATTCAGGATGTGACGCGATTAACTGCGCCGCTATGCGCGTAGCAGTGCTACCTGTGGGTACGACATCCGCTACGCACACTCCTGCTTGCTCTGACTATATAGATATGCCATCAATAAATAAATAACGTGCAACATCGGCTATAAAAAACAAATAAAATTCTGAGTAACCCGTTTTCAAAACAATAATTGAGATGTACCCATTCACCGTAAACTGTACAACGTAATATTAAATATTAACCACTAATACAAAAAATAACAATTGAAGGCCCACGCTCATACCTGCAGGTCAGCTTGATAAAAACTAGATGCGAAAAATAGAATCACTCGTGAGATCATAAGGAATAGATTCATTCATTCATTGCCTTTGTTCATTCTTATTCTTTCTCACAGGCTATTGTTCCATCTTTGTTCCATCCATTTTCTTCCTCATTTTATTCATTCAATTTTTTTTACAAACTAATTATGCACCTCTCTTTCAGGGAGATGAGACAAAAAGTAGAAAGTATAAGAGATTGAGATAATTATCCCATTGAAAGATGGAACAACACACCCCACTCTATGAGTATAATGATATTCTCTACTAGACGGGATGGGAAATTGACTCTAATTATCTCCCTCAATCCAAAAACACATTAAAAAGAATTTATTTCTTTAATTTGGGTAACACAGGTAACAATAAACCATTTATATATAAAAAATGGTGGTTACGTTATAATTATTACCCTATTCACAGGTAATTACTACATGCGATATCAATTACATTCATAAAAGGCCATAACAAAACAAAATTAGCACATAAAAAGAATATGTTAATTTAGAAATAACAATAATTAATAAAGAAGGCATAAAAAAGAAAAGAAGCACTTCTTAGAAAGAGATTTACCGCAGTCTTCGGCACTATTTCACAATTTTCGTAGCTCCGCGTCCGAGTTGAAACTTATGAGTGAACTTAAGTCATTAAGAGAATTGTCCTGAAACGTTATCGGCGCTCGATAGAAACATTACTAACTTCAATAATATGTTAAGAATCATCACACAGTTAAATACGACAAGTCAATTTGTGAATTTATTAAAAAAAAGAAGTTGTTGAGATAAGGATTATAAAGGAACACCACACAAGAAGAATATATCAAGCAATATGACCTTTGCCGTTTAATCGTTCTGTTTTATATTAATTGCCCTGTTGAGGCAAGCTACGTTAAACTGGTTAATTAAATGAAAATGATTTATTGAATATATTTCGTAATAGAACGGATAGAAGAGTACTCGAATGGAGGACACATGTCAGGAAGGGCAATGTAGGACGCCCTCCGGCCAAGTAAACCGATGACTTCTAGAAGTGTGCCAGTGGTGGCTGCATGAGAAGATCTAACGATCGTGGGTGGAGGTCCGATATGCAGCTGTGGAGAGACATAGACGGGGAGAGACATAGACTGATGGTATGGCCTTAGTCACGGGTAAATTTTAATAATGAGAAAACACTTATCGATGAAACGAAACATCTCCCTTGACTCGGTTTACTAATTTTGACAAATTTTTACAATTAGTTTATGGCAATTAGGCATTTTTGTGTTTTGTAACGACGAGCAGTGCTTGAAATGGAAGTTTCGCGCCAACTTCGAGCACGCAGCGAAGGACAGCTTGCGTTATCTATCCATCTAAATCTGTGCTATCACCCCTATTGTTCAATATTGTTCATAACAATTAACCAAGGTTTAAAAAGGGACGTTAATGAACCGCTAAACAATTCTCATTAATAAAAGTAGATAAAACCCGATAGCATCTAACGCCAGGCATTGACCGAGTAATCTGCGGGCAGGCGGTTTACTTTGATGGGACATATCCGTACTTTAATGACGAGCTAACGGCACTTTCGATTTGATCAAACCTTGATTACGGATGGGCGTAATGAAATTCAAAGAGATTAGTAGAAAATGTGTAAGTGACGCTATAGCCAAGGGGTAACCGATGGCGACTTTCGTTCGTGAGGTCGTGAGTTCGACACGCGTTCCTGGGCTGTTATTCATCGAATTTTCAGTGAAATATGAAGAAACGATATTTCTATTAGCCCTATTTAGCCCAATATACTTCCAATTTCCTATTGATGGCGCGGTTGCAATGATATCTTTAAGGATGCCACGATCGGTGGTAATATTTAAGGATATGCAAAGTGTGCGCTCGGAGTAAGTAAAAGGTGAAATATTGATGTGCATAATAAGCGCTAGAAAATTAATAATGAAAATACGCGACTGTGCGCGAACACCATGTTTCGGAATATTTTTTGTTGACTTCTATAACTCTAAAGGCATGCGCATTCAGGTGTGAGCCAACCTTTGTCGTTCGTGATTGACTTTGCCATGTATCGCGGACGTCCGTATGCGACAGTATCCACTTACCACCGGGTGAACAACTTAGTTCGCATCGTCTGGCATCGTCTGTAAACATGCCCGATAAGCTGCAGTGCCTCGAATATTATATTAAACGAAAGTCAATATATTTTTCGCAAAGGAAATGACTAAAATACCTACTTGGGACGAACCGTCCAAAAGGAGAAATCCAGCAACGAATGGATTCTAAGTTAAATTGGGGCCGCGGTAACGACTGGAGAATTTGAAATTGGGAGCAACGACTCAAAATTGAAGTCGAAAATAAGCAAAGTTGCGTTACTGTAATACTCGTAAGTACCGAGTGCAGTAAATTCGTTTACCAATAACTTGTCCAGTTGTACCGAGCGGTAGTAAATTGTCGATGTGGGATAAAATTTTAATAATTCTTCTGTAATTTGGTAGTTGTTATTAAATCTCTACATAGCCATCTCTATCGTGAAATGCACTGCATTTCCCACCTTATCCTATACCCCAAATGTACGTATCGAGGTGAGATATACCAGAGCCCATTCCCATTCCATTATATCTTATCCCTCCCAATTTTCACAACCCTTTCTCCAAATCAATTGCTAAATCTCCGAAAGGTAAACAGTGCATCCGGGGGTGTGCTAACGTTTGTCATTATGAACTGATCAACTGAACTGTACAACGGAACTACTGTGTACAGGGGATCAATAACTAAGTGGGCATGTCATATCTGTAGTAGCACTAACGATGGGATAGATGAGTCCTTGAATGGAGACCAAAGACTGGAAACGTAGCGTGGAACACCTATCGGCCAGTTAGACTGACGACTTGAAGAATGTCACTGGTAGTTGCCGGATAAGATGAGTGTAAAACCATTTGTGGTGATCCTTGGGAGAAGTTTACATCCAGCAGTGGAGAAACATAGGCTGATGGTATAGGAGAAGTTTACATCCAGCAGTGGAGAGACATAGGCTGATGGTATAGGAGAAGTTTACATCCAGCAGTAGAAAGACATAGGCTGATGGTATAGGAGAAATTTACATCCAGCAGTGGAGAGACATAGGGTGATGGTATAGGAGAAGTTTACATCCAGCAGTAGAAAGACATAGGCTGATGGTATAGGAGAAGTTTACATCCAGCAGTGGAGAGACATAGGCTGATGGTATAGTAGTATATAATTTTAAAGCGTACTCTGGCAATTGAGGAAATCTATATAAATTTTAATCCGATTTAATCTAATATTACCCAAATAGCTCATTCCCATAATTAAGAAAACATGAAACACAATTACATCTGTATAAAACGTCTCTAATTATTTTCAGTGCCTTTACAAAGAATCAATTAATGGACATTTTAATGAGGGATAGAAAAAATGGTTGTCTTTAATGAGACCCCATAAACCGGAAACTCGTTTTCTCGTCAAGACACGATTTTATGTGGGCCTATATGTCATCCTATTTGGAAATCTCGTTTTGATGGCTTTACATTCGCTCGCATGGATTTAATTGCGTTCAATTGACGTCTGGCATTTAGCATAATAAAAAGGTTGCTTGGGTATTTAAACAAGCAACAAAGAATACTAAATGGACAGCAAAATAAACAATTTTTAATCACTAAGAAGACTTTTTGATGGGAAATGGAGAAATAAAGTTGAGTTTATGTTTTATTAATATAAAAGTTATGTATTGTGCCTTTTATGGTTTAATAATGGTGGTTTATTAAACTTCAAAGTGTTTTCAATGCGTACTGTTTGTGATAATCATATAAAAGCATAGGATGGCGTTTCTCGCGTGCTGCCAAGGAGTTCTCTTCTGTTCTCAGTAAACCTACAATCGCTTTACTGAACGACTCCTGACTTACTTCGATGGGACTGAACATTGACAAGATTCGTTATAGATTTTGAAATTGTTTATAATGAAGAAAGTCAGTGGCTTTCAGAAGTCAGAATGTGCTAATTACACCATTGCCATAATTGGAGAAGAAAAAAATAGTCAACTGTCATAACTCTAATGTCTGTATGAGTGGCCTTCTGTATGGGGTTCTGTCCTTAGTAAACATACTATCACTTTACTGAGCGATCAAAGGTACTGGGCTTAAACTTTTAAACTTTGAAATTGTTTATTACGAAGAAAACTTGACACTGGCAGAATGTGCTAATTGCACCGTTGCCATATATGAAAAGAAAAAAAAAATCTAAGAGTGTCAACACGAAGTCGACGGATATTATTATCATTCCTATTTCTTGTCATCAGATAAACTAACCCTAACTCATTTTTGAATGTGCTGCCATCGATTTACTGCCCATCCAGTATTTTTTGCTGGTCACTTAATTATTTCTCTTTGATAATGTTGTTTCGATGACTTTATAGGACTTTATATTTAGCTGTTGCCTGCGGCTTAGCTCGCATGGATTTTATTGCGTTTAATTGTCGCCTCGTACTTAGCACAGGAAATTAACATAAATATTTATTTTAAATATTTATTTGTCACGCCCCTTCAGAGGCAGACAGAATAAATATCATATAGATTCACTTGGCTGGTCGACCGATAAATAGAGAGAAAATAAATAGTGTTTTATATTTTCTTCCGTGTATTTTTAGCTTAACCTAAAAATATTTTTCTAGAGATTTCTCAGTCATTTAAAATACTAATTAAAATTCAACCAGCAATCTTAATTTTACAATATGAAGTCTCTAACTAATGTTCATACAACAATACCTCTCACCTAAAAATTCCCCCAATTGTCCTGGATGCAAATTCCGGTTCGTTAATGGGAACTTTCTGTTACCTACCTTTGTTCTCACTCTCATATTTCTGAAACTCTTAATTGGGGCTAAAACAATGTGTGCTCGATTTTTTAATAACCTGAAAACGAAGCTAGCACGACCGCTGTTAAGACAACATGACCGAATAACGTCGCACGTGGTAATAAAATGACAATTTCAAAATTGTCTTGTCCAACTTACCGGTATTTGGTGTATTACACAAGGTGAAATAAGAACTACCTGCACCTTCTTTCGAATTTCGTTGAATTTCATTCACACTGAATTTCGTTCTGGAAACTTCTGTTGGGGGGAGGAGAATGCACCCGCATTCCCACAGCCGCTTTGCGCACTCGACTGGCCACGTTATACCTCTCTCACAGAAGACTACATTGAAATGTACTACATTACCCACTTTAACCTACAATATATTTCCAATTTACATACATGTTTCGGTAGTGAGTGAGATATGCCAGAGTCCATTCCCATCCCATCCTATCCCTCCCGATTTCCCCAATCCATTCTCCAAATCCATTCCTATATCTTCAAATGTAGGTAGCGTGTGTATGTTGGCATGTATCGTGGATATCCATGGGCTACAGTATCCACTTACGATCAGGTGGACTGTATGCTCGTTTGCCATCTTTGTTCCGTAAAGAAAAAAGAGAACTTTTGTTCAATTTTTTTAAATTAAGAACTTTTTTCACACAGACCACTCATTCACTGGCGCCGTGTAGACACTCCCACCGATTTATACAAAATGTGACTGAAATAACGCAAAAGCTATAAATCGATTGTTCAGTGTCCAGAGTGAAATCGATGCTACAAGTTTTTAAAATAGGTTTTTGTTACTATTTATTGTTCACTAGCTGTTGCCCGCGACTTCGTTCGTGTGGTCTTCAAGTACTAATTCAGAAACCTTCGCGGGCGTGCGCACAACAACTCACCAAAGTTTCATTGAAATCGGATCAAAGGTTTAGGAACGCATAGAGGACAAACAAACAAACAAACATTATTTTTTATATATTAGATATATAGATTTCTAGTATGTATTGTATATCTTTTATCCTATTTTTTTATTTTATATATAAACAAAGTCACACAGCACTTATAAATATTCAGACAAAAGATCACAGTGTGTATCTTACTGCCAATAATGGACTTTTTTCTTCTATCAAATATATAGTATTATTCTAATTCAATATGGACATGTGCAGGGAACAACTTCAGTAATAATGCAGTCATCGAACGTTCAAGTCGGGACTTAAAAGTGTATATAAATTAATAGTGTGTTATATTATTAATAAAAGTTATCTAAATTTAATATTGTATGTGTGCGCGTGCATGTGAGGGTGTGTGTGAGTTCTACGTATAGTTATGCAAAACAAATACACCCATTGCAATGGCCGCGCACCGCCATGGCACCTGGTCACTACCCTGTACAGAGAGTACTATTTTAGATAGAAATACAAAAAAATACAGGTTTGTAACTTGTTTTGATACCTTTGTCCGTTTGTCCACATTTAACTTTCACATTTTGCACTGGATAGAACTCTGCAAATTTCTTTTTCTAAGCAGTTTGACAACCTTGCCTGTCTTTTCGCTTTTACATTTTCAGGTAACAAAAATGTCTTTTTTTTGTGTAAAATAAGTCTGTTTTAATTTTAAAAACTCGTGGAACAAAAGTGGATTGTTTTCTAGAAATAAATTCAGCATTAAGAGGTGGTGCGGGTGTTCTTTATTTAACCATGTATACAATTACATACTTTCCGTAGAATTATATCAAACGGCTGGATAAAATCGAATGGGATGACAATTTCTTTGTTCAATTTAGAAGATTTACTTACC
The DNA here is from genome assembly GCA_943735995.1 of Sesia bembeciformis. Taxonomy (NCBI): domain Eukaryota; kingdom Metazoa; phylum Arthropoda; class Insecta; order Lepidoptera; family Sesiidae; genus Sesia; species Sesia bembeciformis. Next base: position 13,945,131 of record OX031040.1, read on the forward strand.
AAAGTTGGGTGTTCGTCCTCCCAAATTTTCATTCAATTGCGTTTATTTAGCAATGGCACTATTCAAAAGATTATGAACCTAGTTGAATTACAGAGCAAAAGTGTATTCAGGAAGGGATGGCTCTAAAGAGGTCTTCGGAACTCGATTATATTATTCGAAGGATCATTACCATAATACAAGTATTAACGGTAGCCACGATCGATACCATTATAAAAATTGTTACTACTAGGGCTGTCACTTTTAGTTTTAATTAATATTAACAAAAGAGAAAAATGAGGTTTGTAAAAAGGTAGAACTATTGTAAATTTTTACCTACAGTACCCAAATAGATTTTATGGGCTGTAACCAGGCTTGCTAATTGTCCGGTTTTGACGCAATAGGTCCGTGTCGGGTTCTCTACATACGACCGTACTAAAATTGACCGTACTAAAACACTAATAAAACTATGTAAACTGACTTCTTTAATGTTATACGAGTAACATCTCTATAGCAATCAAAGCAACAGCCTGACATAAATAGTACTGCAATCAACCCCCAAAAAGCCGTCAAAAGACTACTAGGTGATCACGACAAGGTGGCCACTAGCGGTGGCGAGCTGGTTTGTTTTTGTGGAAATGGTAGCTTTTGCATCATCATAAAGGAAGGAACAATACGAGTTTTTTAGATTGGGTTGGGGGACGGAGTAAATAACTCCCCCTCTCGACTACAGGTACATAGAGTTGTTGTATCTATTAATAGCCGCCACGATTTATTTCCAATTCTACAGGTTCCCAATTCTACAGCCAAAGTACAGTCAAACAACATTTTATCATCACTAATTTTATTCTTTTAACTGTTAATAATAAATAATAAAATCCATAACTATATGAAAGATATAGAAAGCCAAATATATCGAAACATATTTAATTTCCGCTAAACGTCGCAAGCACCCTATTACGTCAATTTTGTAATTTATGCCGTCTTCAACGATTTTTAGAAAGAATTCTGACGTTTTTTCTAACTCTGCTTATTTTATTTTTTTAGCAGAATATGTAAGATGCTTCTGAGTATCTGATTGTTTTGATAATGCCTTTCCTTTTTTAACAAACTGATGAATAAGTAAATGGAGGGGTTTCTAGTTATTTTAGTGTTTATTCTGTGATGTCAACTTTCTTTGAATTATTTGTACGGACATCTTCGTGTGCACAACTGCACACATCACTTGCTATTTATTCTTTTGACCCAAAAACATGTAAAATATTTACAAATATAAATAATCTGTCATTATTACAGGAACGAATTATCTGACAATTCGTTACTCGTACCCCCATGAATTCCATTTTTTTTTCACTTGGATGCGCGATGCGAATCTTGCGCATTAGTATTAACTTTACTTACCGTTCTACCCTCCTATTGTGATCCGAATGACTAAATTATACGTGTCTGTTGAATTTCGGACCGCTAATAAGTATTCTATGTAGTGAATTAACATGACAAAAGGCCTTTGTTCGCTCCCTTACGAGTACTTGGCCCTTCGGTTCGAATAAGACGTTTATTTATTGGCAGAAACAAGTTTTGTTTACGGTTCTGTAACGGAAAATAAATACATTTGATTTTAATTTCCGATATGTTACATCATTTTCAATTACCAGGCTATGTTTATTAAAATTCCACGCCACTGTCACTTCAGCAAGCTGGAGTGGCAGCAAGTGTCGAATTTAAACCATCAACCTTTCATCTTTCACCATAATCTGAAAATTACCTTTCATCTTTTAATGTTTTCTTCAATCTAGCTCGTTTATCCGAAAAACATGCCAATCTAGGACCGTGATGCGCTGCCGACCATGTGAAATCCTATTCACAGCTTTCTTGAAGAACCCTATATCGTAGCGTAATGGAAAGACTTGAGGAAGTTCGTTCCACAGCCTACATGTATTTCGGACCGGACAGTACGATAATACTGTCTCTCTCTCTGGGGAGATAATGCTATCTCGGATGGGGCGACATAGTGACGTCCCCCCGTCCGGCTTGAGGGCGGGGACAATGCTTCTCTATGTAATTATCGTATTCTATCGGCGACTGCACGCTTCACTTAATTCCAGATACAAGTAAAATCAATGTCTTGCGTTTCTAAATTATGATTGTGCGTCGCCAGATACTCTGAAAATAGTGTGATGTACTTTATTATGGTTTCGTTATTAGTTATCAGTTCGTATTATATGATTACAAATATTTAAATAACTTAATATACGATTAATATATATTCATATATACACATCCTCCACCATTCAGTTACATTAGTGTTCCGTTCTTTTTACTTATCTATATGACATAACTTATCACAACCTTCACACACACCCTCACATGCACGCGCACACATACAATATTAAATTTAGATAACTTTTATTAATAATATAACACACTATTAATTTATATACACTTTTAAATCCCGGCTTGAACGTTCGATGACTGCATTACTACTGAAGTTGTTCCCTGCTAATTCTAATTCAATATGGATATGTGTCCATATTGAATTAGAATATTATATTTGATAGAAGAAATAAGTCCGTTATTGGCAGTAAGATACACACTGTGATCTTTTGTCTGAATATCTATAAGTGCTGTGTGACTTTGTTTATATATAAAATAAAAAAAATAGGATAAAAGATATACAATACATACTAGAAATCTATATATCTAATATATAAAAAATAATGTTTGTTTGTTTGTCCTCTATGCGTTCCTATACCATTAATCCAAATGCGATGAAACTTTGGTGAGTTATTGTACGCACGCCCGCGAAGATTTCTAAATTAGTACTTGAAGACCACGTGAACGAAGTCGCGGGCAACAGCTATTTTTTTTATAAAAAATAGTTGGCAGCCGAGCATACAGTCCACCTGATGGTCTGTGGATAGACATCCGCGGTACATGTTGACATGAGTCCAGAATGACAAAGGGTCGGTAAAATGGGGAGGATAGGATGGGATGATAATGGGCTTTAGCATTCCCATGCTATTTATGTGTTTCACACATATGAACTGTAAGGCTGTTACTTGATTGTTTTCATATACTAGTAATTGTTTGATCAATTTGTCAACATTGGCGTAAATTGGCGTAATAAAACATTATGTAAGTTGTTTTTAAGTATTTGTTGTGTGATTTTTTGATGTTCCAAAATAGAGAAATGATAATAAATAGCATGATATAGCGGTGAAAGTGATATAGCACTCAATGGTGAGATCGTGAGTTCAAACCCACTGAACTCTTACCTAAGTACGGATTTTTTAATTATCACCAGCTCATCGATAAAGGAAAACATCTTTAAACAATCACCTGGATGAGCTTGAAAAAAATCTACTGCATCCACCAATTCGCGCAGGGCGCGTATGATGGATTGTGATCCAAAACTCCCTTGTGATATCGATCGACCGATCAATGATAATGCTATTATAGAAAATAACCAGCAGTGGTTACTTACCATCAGGTAGGCCGTCTGAGGCAGTGCCTCAGGTGCCTTAACATTGGTAAGGCTCATAAGCCACATTTAGGTAGGCAATTATTTTTTCTAACTTGAAGCGATATATACAGCTTGGATGCCATAATTAATCTGTCTCACGCTTTCAAGCATTATGAAATGAAAGGACATACTTCAAGTTCTGAAAATTGTAAATTGTTCCAATCCGTATAAAATATTTATCTATATCTCGATATTTTTACAAAATATAATGAGAATTATAGTATATTTTGTAACCATTATTTATTTTATTTGATCTTTTATCAAATTTTCACTTAGGTATATGTACCGTATAGGTATTTTTTTATAAGGAAGTAGGCGGACGAGCAAGCGGTCCCACGTGATGGTAAGTGTTACCGCCGCCCATGGACACCTGCAACACCTCTTGGACCTCTTGAGACAGTTCGTTCCACAGCCTATGGGTTCGCCGTATAAAATAGGTTTTGGATCGAACAGTACACGACACAGTATCGAATAAGCGTACATACGTGTTTCGATAGTGAGTGAGATATGCCAGAGCCCATTCCCATCCCATCCTATTCGATCCCTTCCCATTTTCTCAACCCTTTCTCCAAATACATTCCCACATCTCCAAGCGCAGCGCAACCGGAGGAGTGCCAACATTCGTCTTGTCATTCTAGACTGATGTTGGTTTGCACGGCGAATGTCAAAGGTCTACAGTATTCACTTACCATCAGGTAGACTTTATGCTCATATGCCAGCTTCTTCGCAAAAAAGACTTGAAAAAGAATTCAAATATCGCTAGGTATGTCAAATAATTTTATATTGTCCTTGGGACGCGCTTGGCGTCTTGTTGTAATAAATCTGAGGGATTAAGAGCCGACCAGTGAGATGATGCGCTGGAAGGAGCCCTGGAACGAAAAGCGGTTTACCGAAGGTTGTGGATACTGAAAATGTTTAAGATGGTGGAAATACGGTGCAATTTTTTTAAAGGGCGGCTCGTTTTGTAAAGTAGAACAGATTACTCGTACACGTATTTCGGTAGTGACTGAACTATCCTAAAGCCCATTCTCAATCTATCCTATCCCTCCCTATTTTCCCAACCCTTTCTCCAAATCCATTCCAAAATGTCTAAAGGTATGTAGCGCATCCTGAGGCGTACGAACGTTTGTCATTTTGGACTGATGTTGGCATGTATATCGGATGACTATGGGCAACAGTATCCACTTACCACCAGGTGGATGCATTTGGAAAAATGGGGAGAGATATGATAGGATGGGATGAGAATGAGCTCTGCCACATACGTATACATTGAGGAATAATACAAAGCGGGAAATGCATTTCAAGGTAGTCTTCTGTGAAAGAGGGGTAACGAGACCAGTCGAGTGCGCCCAGCGGCTATTGAGTTGCAGCGTGCACCCTCCCCTTCCAACTCTTTGTAGTAATTTACAAAGGGTAATAAATCGTCAAGTTTATGCTCAAAAAATTGAATTATTTCTAGTAACTCTATGTCGGTGCACCGAATCGGAGTGAACCCCAGATTAGTGCCGCAGAAAAAATGTACACAACATTGGACGAGAAACTGTTTCTCCTTAACGAGTTAGAAATCCTTTTAAATTACGCTTGCAAGTGCTGAAGAGAATATAATATTAATTATTTAATTATTTTCTTATGTGATTATAACATGACTATATCTAAATTAAGCTCGCCCATATTATCAAGCAGGCCAGAGGCCTCCATTATTAAATTGCCCGAGGGCCAGAGGTTGATACACATACTCCAGATTTTTTCATATTTCTGAAACATACGGGTTTCCTTGCGATCTTCTCTATCCTTCACCAATAGCTCGGCGGTGAAGCGATCTAATGACGATTTTAAAAATCCGTATTTAAGTAGAAACTCAGAGGAACGTGCGGACGATTTGAACTCACGACCTCACGATTGAGAACCCAGGATAGATACTTCTAGGCTAACGCTGAACTACTAAATTACGCTCTAATACTGAACAGTAGAATTTAATATCAGCCTATAACGACCCGTTGCAGAACACGGGCCTCGCCTGGTAAGTACTGGGAGGTTTTGGGCCGTAATACACCGCGTGGGCTCAGTGCATATTGGTGAATAAACTCACTTTGGTTCAATTCACTACTTCTCATTCACTTAAGTGAAAAAATGAAGCGATGCGTAAGGAAGGAAAGGACCTTATTCGCTTTAGTTCTTTTGTGACATAATTTAGTATTTTCCAAAGATTAATTGAGGTCGCTTGTTTAAATGGTTCAGTAGATTTCGAAGAATTTTAAAAAACTATAAGAAAGGTTCTATTTTAGCCATATCTGTGCATAAACATACATATACATTACGAAAACATTGACCATCGACTATTCCGGAAACACCCGAACGCGTCATCCAAGTCTATCAATTACCGTGCCTCTAATTGCATACTTCATTATTTTATTGCACGCATCCTAGACTATTAGCTGTCTTACAAAAAACTAAATACGAAAAAAATAGATTTTTATCACAAATGGTACAGCATATTGCAGGAAATCGATTGAACGATTCAATATTTTACCGACAAGCCAGTCTTATAAAATAGAATCTAATACAGAACATAGTGACGTCACGAGTAGTGCGGGGATTCATAGTTGAGATATTGCCTCGGCGTACGTGAGTGCAGCCCAGCGACACAGTACAATGAGTATGTAAACTGAGTTGTTACGATCTGATCGCGCGATCAGTTTACAATTCTATCTGATCACGGCGTAAGTTTCCTGTTGGGTCACGCGATCAGATGTTTTTTCATAAAATGAAAATGTTTTTTCCCGTCTGATCGCGTGATTCTATGCAACCGCCAAAATCAATCAAATGTTTTTTTATCCGATCACGTTTCAGTTTTTAAATTTCAGTTTTTAACATATGTTTTGTACGAGTTAGAACAATTAACAATTAAAATCTTACATCCTGTACACATGTACATATATATGTATCTTCATATATCTTCGCCGAAAGTGAAAAACACTTCGAGCGTCACAATATCACAAGTATAATTGTAATTTTTTTTTCATTTGCTCTATTTATGTACTGCTTGTTACACCTTTACTGTGCCAGCATATACATCTGCGCGCTCAAAACAGAGTAATAAAGACAAATAAGTTACAATAAACAAAACGCTTGCTAAACAAAACACTTGTTTGCTTGCTTGCTTTTTGTGTAGCAAACGAAGCAACGCCTAGAAAGATTCAGCATGCGTGAGATCGCGGCACGTAACAAGTCGTAACTCTCGCACCGTGAAGATAGCCTACTCGTATTTTTTTAACTATAGTACACCGGATTTACGCGGCCATGTTTAGAATACAACCATGATAAATACGATGCAATATTCCTTGCAAAGGATTTTGTCTGCGGTCCTCAAACAACGTTGTTGCATATTTTCACTGAAACTGTTTACTGAATTTAAAGTGGTTTCCGAGGTCTTCGTGGAAAAATCTTTAATAGTAATTAGAAACTTCTATTCTCCCTTAGAAGCTTGCACCAGTATATTTCTGCTAAAATGAAAAAACGAATGGAAAATATTTTCTGTACAGTTTTCAATTTACATTTCTGTGATATTTTTTTATACTTTTCATATAGAAGAAAGGAGGTAGACCACGCCTTCGTTAGTAAGTACCTCGCCCATGATCCAATTGTACATATCTAACATATATCTATTAAAATATAACTTTTTTACAATTGGATACCTAACGAGGATGCGAAGCAACTAAAATCCACAAAGAATGGACAATAGAAGGATGGGGAATAAGAAGTGCGAGATGTCTTCCTCATACCATTGCACTCTCCATCCGATGAAGTGCGATGGGGAGTTGAGGGTATAATGGTAGTTGAAAGGATTCAGTGACGTCATCGTATCACAAAATACTTGACTGAAATACTTGAGCGTTATCTATCTATTCCGGCCGTAAGCAGTCTCTGCTACTTTTCATCGAGTTGCATAGAGAAATTTGGTACAGAGTACTGAGGCTGTATACTTTTTATACTTCACTTATCATGTTAAAGAATACCTATACATAATAAATAACATTCTTAGACTATTAAGTAATGTTGTTTAAGTCGATAAAATTCTTGTGGAAGGTAAAAGTGTTGAAGTGTGTCAATAGATGTCACTACGTCGGCAAGCAGTATTCTCTACATCGCGATGACTTCTCTTTTCTGGATTTCACGTTGGCCGCGATATTTTAATTTTATTTTAGTAAAGAAATAAATGTATATACAGTCACACTTGGATTTAATTTTGGATACCTGAGTACATTCATGTACAAATATTAAAGTATTTATTTGTGTATATGTGTTTGTGTGCGCGTTGGCTATTGGTTAATTACAACTCTTCATGTTCCGCATGAATTAATACAAGATGTGGTTATTTATATTTCATAGCAATTAAGCATATATGTGCATAAATTCGCACCTATGCTATAGCAAAGTAACACATCTTGTATTATAGTTTTATATGTATTATTTTTTCAGATTCAAACTGTTACAGCATCCTTGCACTGTAACATCATTGACAGTTCGGCTATCTTCGGTAAAATATCGGACGCGGCCGATGATGGCCGACCACCGCACTCATTCTCTCAATGGACAGGGGCCATCGATTTGAGAATACATACTATCTAAATATGTTATACAAGTACTCTAAGCAGGCGATTTAGAGACTAATAGTGTTCTATATTCAGTGTATAACACATACTAAATGTGTTAAATATTAGGTACAAACATTCACAAATCTTCCTCTTATAAAGTAGACATTGAAAACTATCTATCTGCGTACATTACTCTGTCGTCCCGCCAGTAATTTGTAACAGCAGTGGCAGATCCTAGCGGCCTCGAATATTAATGTCTCCGCTCAAACTGCAACTTTTTAACCTCAAAACTCGTTCAACAACTCCACTTTACTGCAAAGACGTTTTAGTTACTTCGAAGATTTAAATGTTACAAGATCGTGGTAATTGGGTTATCAATTCACTTGTAATACTGGAGTATAGGTATTTATCTTCGTTGACGGTAGTTACTCAACAAGGAGTAGGTATAGGTATTTATCTTCGTTGGCGGTAGTTACTCAACAATGAGTGAGTATAGGTATTTTTCTCCGTTGGCGGTAGTTACTCAACAAGGAATAGGTATATGTATTTATCTTCGTTGGCGGTAGTTACTCAACAATTGTGCGGGCAAGGAGACCGAGGTAGAATGACGCGTTTAAAGAATGTGTCGTCAATTATTATTATGGAATCAATTGTACCACCTATGTCGTCAATTTATTTTATGGTTTTCACTATACATAGTTTTAATTGATGTCAACTGTTATTGCACCTACACTTGTACAATTTGTAAGTTATTGTACAAAGTGACAACTTTGTACAATAAAGAATAAAAAATATATCTCGCATAAAGAATTAGCATATAATACATATATATACAAAGCTTGAGCAAACGTGAACTCCTCCAGCTCAACAAACAAAGCAAGATCCAGATCTGGAAGGAAAAAATATCCTAGCTCAAGAATTTACGCCAATGATAAGGCAAGGGGACTTGATCACTAATTCCTTAACCCTGTAAAAGTTTATTCACATAATATGCAATTCGCGAAATGTGCAATTCGAAAACGCCATCCCATGTTCTCTTGCAGTGCTCAAGTATGGTATTCCAACTAGAAAAGATCACTGATTCTTTTTTATATAAAAATTGTCTAAGACCAGCATACAGTCCACCTGATGGTAAGTGGATACTGTAGCCCATGGACATTCGCGAAACATAAAGTCCAGTCCAGAATGGCAAACGTTGGCACGCCCCCGGATACGCTGTCTACCTTTGCGCATTAAGGAATGGATTGAGAGAAAATGTTCGGAACATGAGGAGGGATAGGATAGGATGGGAATGGGCTCTGGCATATCTCACTCACTACCGAAACACATACATATATTGGTGAAATACGATAAAGTGGGAAATGCAGTATATTTCAAGGTAGTTTTCTGTGTGAGGTAGTTAACGTGGCCAGTCGAGTGCGCCCAGCAGCAATCGCAAGTAGGAATGCAGCGTGCACTCCGTACGTGCAGCGTGGTAATCCGGAGATACAATCGAAAGCATAAAACAAGCCCAGAAGAATAGTTATTATAACTTCGAGAAGGAGCTGCAGTGGCTCGAGTAGAGTTAATAAAGGAGGTCACACAAATGGTCGCATCGATTGTGGAGAAGAGTTCTTTACAGAAGAAGAAGAAGACTCCATGTGTCCGATGACGTCTAATAATTTTGAAGTCATAAAAAATTACGAGCAACCGTAGAAAAGTTGGTAATTATAAATTCCCCGTCTCGACGTAATTCATTTTAATCACTGATTGTAGTAAAAAATAATTGTCACAAACTGAACATAAGTTCAGTAGCCACTGACTGAAACTTCTATTCGATTATGTTGTTTTTAAGATTGAAAAATTGTCGTAAAAGCAAGCGAAGGGAAGAAGGTAGATTTTTAAAATAAATATATTTGGATGTGGATATTGAAGAAGGACTAAGATACGGATGAAATTTAATCGGAAACCCGTTATAAAAAATATAGAAATGTCAGATCAGTAGGTCAAATACCCATAATAACTGTACAATTGTTAAATTGTACCATAGTTAGAAGCTCACTGGAGTACTGTTCTGTAGTAAGGTCGCCTTTTTATTAGCTACATATTAAGACTCGAATCTGTTCAAAATGTGTTCCAATTGAATCTGTTTAAAATTGTTCATGATATGTTTGACAGTTCGTTACTGAGCCATGTGTCATACTAGACTTAATAATAGACTGAGTAATAAACTGAGTCGTAAACGACAGTAGGAACAACATTTAATGAACATGTAATGAATCTGCTTGTTCTGCTCAGACAAGCGATGCAGATATTTTTTTAATTTAAGACTTGTAAAATATTTTATACATGTGACACTCAATGGATTCTTTGTTTTTTTGTTTCTCTTTTAACGAGTTCTGTGCATAGTTATCATAGATATACAAAACAATAAGTGTTATTTTATACTGTTAATATTTTAAATATTAGCGTGTGTATTGCTACTGTGCCACATATGCACATAAAAAGTAATAATATTTTTTTTTTCGTTTTCGAAACTACGAGTGCTATAATACACTGGATCGCAAAAATTCCGGGTCGCTAATAAAAACCGTGATATCTCCATAAATTATATACCTAGATCGCTCGAATAAATAATATGTAGTAAGGAGGTTACTAATGCTTGTTCTAAATCTCTAAAGAGGTTTCATTTGTACAAGTTACAGATTTAAAAAAAATATTCTGCATTTTGAAAAATTTCAAAATTTAAAATTAGGAAAAGAATATTTTTTCTGCTTTTGTTTCAAACGGAGCTGTCATTATAAATGGTTGCTTGGATTGATCAGAGTATTCAATGCAATATCATGTCGTTATCACCTGAAGAATGTACACGGATTATTACCATGGTACAAGAAGGAAGAAGTCAGCGTAGCACTGCTAGAACAGTGGGAGTATCTTTATCAACGGTCCAAAGAGTACTCCAGCGATTTCAAGAGACCGGCATGAACAGCAGGAGACCAGGAAATGGCAGGCCAAGGTGCACAACTACACGAGAAGACCGATTCATCGTGAGCACTATGTTAAGAAATCGACATCTCACGGCTGTTCAGGTCCGAAACAGTCTTCAAGAAATTCACCACAACAATGTGAGCTCTAATACGATTCTGCGACGTCTTCATGAAGCTGATATAAAGCCTTATAGACCAGCTAACGGCCCCAAACTGCTCAGAGAACATCGAGTTGCCAGGTTACGGTTTGCTCGAGAACACATCCGATGGACAGATGAAGATTGGTCCAAGGTTATGTTTTCCGATGAGTCCAGATTTTGTTTATTTACGCACGACGGGAGACGAAGAGTATTTAGACGGCCAGGAGAACGGTATCATCAAGCGTGTTTTGAAGAAAAGGTGCCATTCGGTGGAGGATCAATAATGGTTTGGGCTGGGATATCTTCAGAGGATCGCACGGAGTTAGTGATCATAGAAAACGGTTCTCTGACTGCTGTCAGATACGTAGGAGAGATTTTAAATGAGCATGCTGGTCCATTCTTAGTGAATATGGGTGCAATTTCCATTCTTATGCACGATAATGCGCGACCACATACTGCTCATTTGGTCAATATGTATATTCAAGACGTCGGTATTACCTGCATGGAGTGGCCAGCTCGCAGCCCAGACTTAAATCCTATAGAACATGCATGGGACAAGCTCGGGAGATGCGTGAGACAACGCTCTCCTGCTCCCGCTACCTTACACGAGTTAAAGAGTGCGCTAGTGGAAGAATGGGCAAACATAGACCAAAATCGTATTAAAAATTTGGTTTACAGCATGCCACATCGTCTTATTGAAATGATACGGGCTCGTGGAGGAACTACAAAATATTAAATTGACAAAAAAACTTTTATTTTTTAAGATTTACTGCGAAGTGTATTTTTGTTGTCATAAGTTAGAAGCGAAATTTTCTTATTTTTTAGTATTTAATTAAAGTTATATAGTGTACAGAACGTGTTACACATTTTTTTATATATATTAATTAGTCATCTACAATATACTATAGTTTCGCAAATTAGTCTTATGTATTTAAGAAACTATCACGCCATTTATTAGCGACCCGGAATTTTTGCCATCCAGTTTATAATACCATACATCAGTACCATACAATATAACATCAGTCTGTGTTTCTGCACGCTGGATGTAGGCTTCCCCCAACTACCGTCAGAGGGCACGTTTCGGCAGCATACGTGCTTACCAACGGCACGCATTGATTAAAGAATTCCGTCTTCCACGCTGACCGGTCCAGGACGACGTCTAAGCTGCCAATGTAGCTCTAAAGGTCAAGCAGAACCGATAACTGATGAGGGAGACGAGTCCTCAAATAGAGTGTCGGGAAACGTAGCGTGGGACACGTTCCGGCCAGGTGCACCGACGGCGTGAAGAAAGTCACCGGTAGTGGCTGGGTGAGAAGTTCAAAGGACCGTCGGCTGGTGGTATGGTGTGGTATACTCGTGTGCACTCACCCTTTCCTTATTCCTAACTTCAATAATTAACTAATTACACCATTTTATGCAATAATATTGTCACCTCCCATTAGAAGGTAATGAATAAAATATATATTAATACAAGCGTCGTACAAATACAGAGTGCAATTAATACCTCGGTGGGACCTTGTTGATTAATATTCATCTTTATGTTATGTAGAGAACAGTATCTTATTACGATCGCAATAAGATCTAATTTATTCGAATATATAGAAATACAATATAAGAACTGAAATTAATACCTTTATGAAACACTGTAATATGTTAGTAATTATATCTTTACTTACATAGGAGTACAAGGGATGCAATATTTAAATCAGTACCGGATACTCAAAGTTTGTAGTCTGAATGTAAGAAATGCAATTCAATTATTAGAGCCATAGGCTATCACCATAGCCTAGGGGCATAGACTCGACTCACATCCGTGTGATCGTGAGATAAAATCCTCGGCCCGTACTGAGTTTCTACTTAAGTACGGGTTTTAAAAAAGTTGTCTCAAACCCAAGAGGGTCCAAAAAAATCCGGAGTGTGTGATCCACCATTCCTCCCTCTTTCTGCGTGGTGGATTACAGCCCAGTGATGTAATAAGGGAGTCATGTGTCCAGCATTGGGACGTTATAGGCTGATATCAGTACAATACAATTCAATTACATTTAATATATCACATATATCAATTAACATATTAGGTCGGGGAAAAAGTTTCTTCGTATTTTATATACAAATTCAAGACAATTTTTTTAAAAGTTTAATTACATTTAATTATAATATAGGTATGTATGTGCCGTTTTGTTCTATAACTTGTTGCCATCTTGTAGGTAGTGACATGATCCCGTTGCTGTAGAAATTTTGGGACTTTTGGTCAAAAAATTGCGACAGGTAGTTGGACCTCTTGAAAAAATTGGACCTCTTGATGTTAACCTTATACTACCTAAAGAATTCTGAAGTTCAGACTGAAGATCATAAAATATTGAAAAAATCATGTACATTGAGTAGTTTGACAAACGTAACAGTCACATTAAAATACGTAATTTAATACATAATAAAATAAAATATACGGTGGGGAAATATTTACAATGTCTCATCACTGTTGTAAAAACGCTTACTTGTGGATGTTCAATTGGAGTTACAATAATATTATCGAATTTTTGGAACAATATTGTCGGTAGGCAAAAATGTATAAATTCTTTCAATCGCATATTAAAAATTAAAAAAAATGTTTAATTTAAAACAATAGTGAATTTTCCACAATACAGTTCTTCAAAACTTCAATTACGCACCAGACGTATTCATACTTTTTTTATGTGGAAAGAGGTTGGTAGGCGAGCAGACGGTCCACCTAATAGTATGAAGTTACTGTCCTCCGTGGACATCCGCGATACATGTGAGCATCGGTCAAAAAATATTATATTGTATATCGGGTAAAACCTGAACGGTATTAAATATCGAGTAGAAATAAAAGGTAAACAAACCCCTCTAATTTAACGCGTTCAGAATCTATTTAAAATATAAAATTTGTATAAAACAATCGGTTGCAAATGATGAATACCTGCACATCTGCAAATAAAGTAAATAATAAGGTATATAATAAGATGAGAGATGGGTTCTGATATCTTTAAACTACTTACTTCACTTTCAACGGCGCGTGGCCTTCTTCACATTCTCCATTTGCTTCTATCTTTGGCCTCTCTTTTACAGGTTAATATTCTTCTCTTGCTCCCGTAATAACCTTAGTCAATGTCAAAACGTTGGTATAAGTAAGGTCTTCGTGTGACATGTCGGTCGAGACCAGTCCCTGTGAATTGATGGTTCTTGAGGGTTAGTGGTCCTGTGAGACAAAGTCTAGTGTCATTGTGACCATTGACGATATATTACTATGGCCGCCTTTCTTATAATTTACTGTTAATGCCTATTGTAGTACAGTTTCGTTACAGTTTTATTATTTTATCAACAAATTGTTAAACCTCTTTCAACCTTAGCACAGATACATTACGAAAACATTGGCCATCGGCCAGTCCGGAAACACCCGAACGCGTCATCCACGTCTATGAATTACCGTACATCTAATTGCATACTTTATTACGAAATACTTTATTGCATAGACGTGGATGACGCTTTCGGGTGATTCCGGATTAGCCGATGGCCAATGTTTTCGTAATGTATCTGTAGGTAAATTGAAGCCATACTCTAATATCACGTGAGATATAAATTAAGTTCCTGATGAAACTTTTAATAATCATTTAGATTTTTTGCTATTGTTATAATCATAAAATCCATATCTATTTGCTTCTTAATTCTGTAACCGAATTAGTATATAAACTATAGCGACCCGCCCTCGCTTCGCTTCGGTTTATAAGTTTTTTTTTTTCAGTTTTTTTTTTCAAAAAATTTAAAATTAAATATAGCCTATGTTACTCAGGGATAATGTAGCAATCTAATGGTGAAAGAATCTTTGAAATCGGTCCAGTAGTTTGAGTTTATTCGTTACAAACATACAAAAATACAAATATTTCCTCTTTATAATTTTATTATATATTAGTATGATTCAGACTTTCAATTCAATTCAATTGAATTTCAGAAATATGAAGTTCCAACCTTGGTCGTGGATGGGATCACATCCGCAAAAAATTATGGTAACAATTGTGTGTAAATTAATCTACGGCATCGGTTTGGGAGACTGTTGGTACGAAGAAACACCACGCTCTCGATTCAACAAAATAATGCACAGAATTTGGCCCATTATCGTCCACGCTTACATCATTTTGATCATAATTGACGAATGTCTCGCGTTCTTTCTGCCAACTCTGACTGGCAAAGACAAAAATATCTTGAAACAACACATAATTGGTCACTCCACTATTTATTTGAAAGCAGTCCTCTTCTGCTTTCAAAGGAACAGCATCAAATCTGTCCTGAAGAAATTAATTGACGGGAGCAGAGACACGTACACGAATATAGATATTGAAAAAGCATCTGTGAAGAAAGCTATGATCTACTGTATATGCTTAGTGGTGATGACATATAATACGCTGGGAACAGAAATAATCGATGCCATCATATCTTACATCAGCGACGGTAAATATTAGAATATTATAGATAGTATTAATATTATATCACACCAACGATATACTTACAATAAGAAATGTCGGATTGTTCTTGTAAACTAGTTTTTTACGTGTACTTTCTTCATCAGCCAATTTACAGAAATTAAATGTCATTCACCCGTGAAAGTAAATTTGCCTTGTATAATAACAATCCGATAGTCCACACAACTTTATCACCGCATCTTATAATTTCATTTCTTCCAATAAATCTCAAATGAAGTACCGACGGCCAACAGCAGTTTAGCTAAGAGACATCTCAACTATGTGGCTGCTAGAATATATAATCTGTTTAATAAGTCAGAGAGGATTATTAAATTCAATAATAACCAAATTAAAGCAAAAATTATTTGTTGGCTTGACAATTTAGACTATACAAGCACTGAACGACTTTCGACTTTTTTACACACTGACACAAAATTCCCATAAGTATGATGTTGCTCTGTGGATGGCGTTTTAAAGCACATATTATAAATATAGTTTTGATTGCTTAAGTTTCATTAGAGACTGTATAGATTCACTCACATGGGTACTAACAAATTCAAATACAAAAACCAAATAAACATACATACATACATACATACATATATACTTACACACACACATAAGCACGCTTAGGGGAGAGTGCACGCTGCAATCCAACAGCCGCTGGGCGCGCTCGACTGGCCACGTTACCCCTCTCTCACAGAAGACTACCTTGAAATGTACTGCACGTCCCACTTTATCGTATTTCCCCAATGTACGTACGTGTTTCGGTAGTGAGTGAGATGTGCCAGAGCCCATTCCCATCCCATCCTATCCCTGCCCATTTTCACAACCCTTTCTCCAAATCCATTCCTATATCTCCAAAGGTAGGCAGCGCATCCGGGGGCGTGCCAACATTTGTCATTTTGGACTAATGTTGGCATGTATCGCGGATGTCTATGGGCGACAGTATCCACTTACCATCAGGTGGACTGTATGCTCGTCTGGCGCCTTCGTACATAAAAAAAAAAAAAAAAAACATTCATACATGCATACATGCAATTTCTTATATACAAATTATTATATATATATTCTTTTTTTCTTTTTACAATTTAATCTTTGTTTATAAGCTTGTTATATTTGTACTTTTAATATATAAGTTGTAATTATTGTACAAACATACTATTGTCACATTATTGGGGAGGACACTAGCTCCTGTGATACAGGTTTACCTACTTCAGGATTTGGGGTTCCATATTATGTATATGAACAAAAAATTTGTTAACAATAAAGTTTTATTATTATTATTATTATAATTGATACCAGGGAATCTATTACTTCATCAACAAATGCCCATATATTACTAACAGATATTTTCTTCAGGTATACCCATCAGCATTGTAATAACCTACTACCCACCTCCAAACTTAACCGGAACATACATTAACATACTTCGTTTCTTTGTCGAACTACATTATTGGTATGTGGCGACAGTCATGATTGCCGTCGACTCTCTCTCGTACTGCTCCTTAATATTCATTGAATACAAGTTTAAATTACTCCAGTCACACTTCAGAAACCTTAGAACCAAATTTCTGGAAAATCGTGAAGGTAAAACTCGTGAAGAATTGGAAGAAGAACTTAAACAATGCTTCGTTAAAGGAATCCGACTTCATGAAAACGCTTTATGGTATGCTACTTCGATAAATTATTTTTTGAGGGGCCCTTACGGCATTTTTAACTACTGCCATCTATGTCCACAAATATTATTAATGGACGCCTGTAACACCAGGTATATGCAGGGGAATTGGGAGAGGGAGATTGCATGCTGCCTTTCTACAACTGCTGGGCGCACTCGACTGGCTACGTTACTTCTCTCTCACAGAAGACTACCTTAAAATGTGGGTACTGCATTTTCTACGTTATTGTATTTCCCCAATGTACGTACGTGATTCAGCAGTGAGTCAGATATGCCAGAGCCCATTCTCATCACATTCCATCCTATCCCTCCCCATTTTCCCAACCGTTTCTCTCAATCCATTCCTTAATCTGCAAAGGTGGGCAACGCATCCGGGGGCGTACTAATGTTTGTCATTCTTAACTGATGTTGGCATGTATCGCGGATGTCTATGGACGATAGTATCCACTTACCATCAGGTGGACTGTATGCTCGTTTGCCGCCTTATTCTAAAAAAAAAGTAGCTTCAGTGAATTATTTGTCTATTAAAAGGTATCCATAGTTTATAATGTCTATCTATAAACGACCATAATTGCCATCGTTGATAATCTCCTATGAGATTATAATTTTGTTTCCAAAAACAAAGATGCACAATTATGCTTCTTGCATTGAGTTTTCATCAGAGACTTTACTTTTTTATTCCTAGCCTCCTTTACTAAGGAGCCTACTAACTACTAAGCCTCGCGAGGCTGTTTTGGTTTAAAAGTTAAAAGTTTTGGTTTAAAAATCGACGGCAAATTACCAACTAATTCCTAAGACCTTAACTTTTGACAAATTAACGATAAACAATAACTAGAGATATTTATGTCATTAATATTATGACTTCTAATCTGACTTTATTGTTATACAATACCATCTCCTCTGTCTCTCCACTGTTGAACATAGCCCTCTCCGACTTTTGTCATCCAGCCACCGCCGGTGAACTTTTTCTAGTTTTCAACTAACTAACTTTAGTGAACTTCGGAGGACATCTCTCCTATCAAGTAGACTGAAGTTGATTTGCGGGATAAAACACGAAACGGACAGATTCGCCAAAGAACTTAATTCACCTACAATCGGCATACGGAAGTGGCAATGGGCAGGTCATATTTGCTGCAGGACCGATGATCGACGGGGTAGACGAGTCTTCTGATGGAGGCTACATACTGGAAGGTGCAGTATGGGACACACTGACTTTATTGCTGGTACGAAAACCTCAGTCTGTACTCACTTGTACCGTATGAATGGTCTATTTTAATCTAGAAGGAAATTGAACTAATGAGACTTATTTTTCGGGCTACTCGCAGTAAAACAGCTCCAATTGGGAACTGCTGGGAAACATAATTCTTACTAATTCAATGATTGAACACTTTTCAAAATGCTCAATATTACAGGTGTGCTCACAACGTACAATCCACTTTAGGCAACATTTACAGCGTTCAGGTGTTTCAAAATACTGTGTTACTGGTGAATTGTCTAATCAAATTTGTGGTGAGAACTCTTCCATTATTGCTAATGGCCGTATGGTGTCGGCCTGCTTTAGAATGGCACCACTCCATCTCTTCCCGTGGGTGGCGTAAAAGACGACTAAGGGATGACAAAGCCGTTACCATAAGCCGTAAGGAACTACACCACCTTTAAAAAACTGGACTCGCCAACCCGCTTGGCCAGCATGCCTTTTTTAAGGCTATACATCCCTCACGCACAAGACAATTTGCATGACGAAGCCAATGTCCAGCAGTGAACAATAAAAAGGCTGGTTAAGTTACCATTATTAGTAAAGGCTCATTAATACCTACTATTAGCGTTCAGCAGAAATTAACCAAAAAAATAACAAGGTATAAAAAATTCAATGGAAAGCATAGTAAAATTCCATTCAACCTTATATAATTACAATTCATTTTATCAGACACTGGAAGCAATGAACGTTTCAGACGGTGGAGTCAGACATGGCATTTCTACTGGCTAACACCTGGTTCTCTGCAACGATGGTGTTTCTTACTGGAACATACATGATGTCTTCGGGCGACATTACTTGGGAGGTACGACGTTAATTACATTTTACATCTTTTATATTACTTTTTATACGTAATTTTACATTTACATTACATTTTATAGGCTTCTCCCAACTGTGTTCATTACGAAAAATTCTTAAAAGTTGATTCACACAGAAACTGACACGTCAAATGGCATTTTAGGCATCAAATGTGTCAGACGCAATATACGACAGCGGATGGGAATTGTGTCGTCACAACGCTGGCCTCCGAACACTGGCAGTGATGGCCATCCAGCGCAGCCAGGTGCCGGTCTACATGACGGCCTTCGGCGTCATCACTTTGTCGTACAGTAACTTTTTGTCGGTAAGCTATGTATTAAATCGACATTTTATAATTTTTCTTTATAAGTAACCAACAGTATTTTCAAAAAATCCCAATCCGCGTAGGCTTCATTCAGAAAAGCTTCAGGTCCATCGAAGGAACTTCTGTTACACGTAGCGTTGTGATACATTATTAGAATAAATTAGTAGAGCGAAATCAACGAGACGTGTGCATCAGATTGACCAATTCGGCAGCCACTCACGCAGATGCAAAACTCATATCTCGTTGCGAGAATCGGATTGGACAATTCGGCACCCACTAACACAGTTTGCAAGTTCATGTCTCGTTGATTTCACTGTACTAGAAATATACTATAAATTATGAAAAAAAACCTATTGTAAAAGCTGGTTGAATCTATTCTACTCTCGAAACAGAAAACGATCTATTTTCAAATTTTGCGTTGTTTCGTTGACACTTTGTATATATTTAGGATAATCAAACTATTGGCTAAAATTGCGAATTGACTTATTCTTTCAATTAAGTCTACTTGTAGTATCAAATTGAGTTAATGGATGCTGAATCGTCCAATCCGATTGACGAAATGGTTCGCACTGTACGCTATCGGTGTGCATTCACACAAACGCAAAGCTCGTGTCTTGATAATTTCACTGTATGGTAAATCTACTTTCGTAAGGCAATGATGGTGATTAGCTACCAGCAATGGAAAAAAATTTTAAAATATTTTGCAACTTATTAAAATATTGTTTTTCTTTCAGCTTCTACGTTCATCTTATTCATTCTTTGCGGTGATGTATTAAATTGTTAAAGGAATAAAAAGCTTACATTAAATAGTACCACTTACTGGTTTTAGTCTTTGACTTTACGTTAAATACTTACTCACTTACAGAAATAAAAATAAATTTACTATTACTTTTTGGTTTATTTTTCATGATCTACTTCCACTTCTTCCTTATTTTTTTTTTTTCAAAATTTCAAAATATTTATTTCACAACATTGATAATAATACTGTTATTTGAAATTTGGCCTTTGCCCTCTATAATCCAAATAGTTGGGGCACACAACACTTACAATATCTAAAATCAGTCGAACGGTCTGTATACAAACGGACGGTTTGTATCCAACAATGCTCTTGAAATTTTTATTTCCAAAGGTATGCAGCGCATCTGTGGGCATGTCAACATTTGACATTATAGACTGATGATGACATGTGTCGCGGATGTCCATGGACGACAGAATCCACTTACCATCAGGTGGACTGTTCAAATAAAGCGTGTCCTTTTATTTTTTTTTAAATTAAAAAAATAAAACACGTATTGCCTATAGTGATTCATTACACATTTATATTCAGTTACTTATATCTTATTTACTTACTTTCTTATATAAATGGGAGTGTGAGTCAGCGTATGCTGGCTGCACACTAAACCAGCGCTGGCTTTCAGCACAGCGGGCAGCGCCTAGTTGTGATCAACAAACTCTATACTCAGTGTAGAGAGGTTTGAAGTATGAATACTGTCATGTCTCCATTTCCATGTGTAACATTATAATGAGCGGAGATGAGCTGCATAATCTTATTTTGCATATTATAATCTTATCTTATTATGCATAAATAAACAAGTGTTAGTGCAAACGCTCATATTTAGAGATGTACCTGAAGGTAAATCGATCGACTACGAGTTTGTTGTGCATGGGCAGTCACTAGTCACCCCCTCTCTTGTAACACACTACATATTTGAAACTAGAGGAGTTAACACCGCGCCAGCTAGCTATCTCGATAACCAAAAAACCTAATCGTGATAAGTGTAATTTTAGAAGATACAGGGCCCTGTCAAGGTAGTGAACTACGGAGGAAAAAGGGTAAGTGATTTTGTGATTTGTTTATACCAACAAGATAAGATTATTCTTTCTTTTCATATATGGGAATTAGTCCATTTTGCCAGTATTTTCTTCATAATACACAATTTCAAAGTCAAAAACATCAATGTTCAGTCCCGTCGAAGTTATGAGACGCTCAGTAAAGTAATAATAGGTTTACTGAGGACAGAAGGGAATTCCTTGGAAGCAGAAGAACAACGCAGTCCTATGCTTTTATTTGATTATCACAAACATTACGTACACAAACATTTTGAAGTTTAATAAATTATAATTATCACTATTAAACCACAAAATGTACAATACACAATTTTTAAAATAATCAAAGTTGAGTTTTGACATCACTTCTCCGAGTTCTCGCCAAAAAGCCCTCTAGATGAAATTATAAGATGTATTAGCGGCCCGTGGTTATGATTTAGAACTTTAGAAGCAAGAAGGTCGGTAAACGAAAATACTCTTAAAGAGTATTGTTACAATATAACTAAAATTTTCCATTTTATCATTAGTCTTCATTTAGGCCATGACGACTTTTAGAAAACCTAATATCCCATTTATTAAACGAATATTTTTCTAAAAAAATTCGATTGTGTTTTATTAAACAAATGTTTACGCTGGGACGCCCCACGAGTAACAGAACAGTGTCCACAAATTATAATGTTTCAAAACTTGCCCTTACCGCTACCCGGTTCCTCCACTATGCGTATAAACCTGCAGATTGTCAACAAGATTGCTGACTGGGTTTATCCTTTATTTGAACCTTTTCAAAGTTAATTATTTCATATTTGTATATTAGACCGAAATGGCCGTTCAAAAATTGCCATAATGGACGGTATTTCACGTCCACAAGGCGGGGTATTGGTAAAGTTTTCAACTAGCAATAATCGCACCTCGGATTAACCTCATTGGTTACGATATTGCCTCTGCGCAAAGTTAATTACATCACACAAATCTTTGCGATGTGATAATTTCATCAAAACCAAACGATACCGCGATTTAGCTTACCGTGACAGCGACATCTAGCGACAGATTTTATAAACAGTTTTATATGAAACTATCATGACAGATGACACTTAATTTAACTTTTATACTTCAGTTCATAAAATATTTTCATTGCGAGTATATTGATGTTTACATAACTTAAATTAGTGTTTAGCTATTTGTAGGATCGTGTATGAAACGAGAAGTGCACGGATTTCAGTTTTTATGTAATTTATTAATATTTTGGCTAGGCTTATTCTGGATACACAGCTTTTACTATGGATGGCCGTAAAGCACGGCGCGGATCGACGGTCGAGACTCGAGTAGCTCAGAGATCCTTGATCCGGCACCTCGTATCGGTAAACAATTACCGATACGAGGTGTTGTGCAAATTGATTAGAAATTGTTTGGTTTATTTACTTATATGAAGTGACTATTTGTTTAAGTCACGTGACTTGGTAGTGTACGAAAGACCTTCCAAAGGCGCCATTAAGCGCCTTCTTGTCCAGAGAGCATTTCCAGAGGGCCCTCCCGGAAAATCGAGAGTGGGTGAGCAGGACGTCACAAGGTCGTACCTCTTTTAATTTCTGAATTTTGACTCCGCGTATAGCGGATCAAACATTCTACGTTCGACTTATTCGTTCTTCGCAGTGATGTATTGACCAGTTAAGTGCGATTTGGTCCATTAGAGAAAACTAATACAAAAAAGAACAATTGAATGTCAAAGGTCATATAACTTGATAAATTAAATACTTACACATGAATTGTAGTAGAAATAAAAATAAATTAACCTTATTTTCCGTTTCATTTGCATGCCTTATTACTGTGACCTCTTTCGTACTTTTCCTTCCTTAAGAATATTTCCAAAATTCAGTTGCTTCAACTACCCTCTTTTGATCTTTGTAATCCAGAAAGGTGCGGTACACAAAATATAAAGTAGTAACATACCATCACCTATATGTCTCAACTGCTGGATATAGGACGCTCTCAAAGCTCGTCATCACACACGAATCCCGGCTCTTGTTATCCAGCTATCACCAGCGAACTCGTTCAAGTCGTCGATCCACATTACCAGAGGACGTCCTATACTGCGGGGTAGTACGGAACAATCGCCAGAATTTTTTTTTTTGGAACGACTAAATTCTTGTGGCCCTAGTGGCCTTTCAAGAGTTACCGATCGTGAACAGTCGCCAGACTGAAGTTTATTAAAATTATATACATATATTATAACAAAATTAGTTGAATATTTCTTAAATAAATTAATAAATATTCTTGAATTTTAAATTTTCTTCAGCATGATCCATCACTATTTGCTCTATAATTGTCAAATTGAATTGTTAAATATTCTAAAATACTAAAAAGTTTAATTAGAGCTGACGATTACTTTACAAATAATCATTAAATTATGTATCGATTAGAAGTCTGTTTAAAATGAACATATATTTAACATGAACTAACATGGTCAGATGTTTTTGAAGTAGAACTAAATAAGTTGGCGATCTCTCGTATATATTAGAATTTCTAACTAAAGTTAACTAAACTAAACTAAATAGGTAACTAAATTTACACTCTTTTACTGCTGAAAGACCTATCGCACTCACAGCACTGTCCACTGGTGGCGAGGCGGCGTCGTCTCATCCCCATTGTGCGACAGAGTGGTGTATATTAAACTAAACTCTACGGCTATATGAAACTATAATATGTACAATAAAATATTTATATAAAAAGCTATAAGATAAACTATGATAACACTAAAATTAAACATGTTTTGACATTTGTCGAATGAAGTCGACGTTGTGGGCTGTCGTATCTTGTCATCTTAATAAGTAGCCCGGACATAATTTCAAGCACCACATTGCACCGGGATTGTAGGGTGCATCTCTCTTGAATACATGAAAATTGACGAGTATTCGCCAAAACGAATAGTATTCGGAACATTCGTACCTTCTTCGTTTCGCTTCTTATACTTATTCTAAGATTCGTCAGCACTCATTGTTTTTCACTCTTTTCATCCAGATCTGGACGCAGCTTGAGAATTCTAAACGTTCACCCACCTCGATCCATCATTATCTAAATACTTGAAATACGAATAAGTTAATGAAATTCAATCGGCTTACCTCCCTTATTAATGGGAAACGACATAATTTATTTTTCCTTTGAAAGCGCTTCGAGCAAGGAATTGGTTCATTCTTCACGCTCCTCCAATTTGTTATTTGCAAATGGTAACAATTTAAAGCTTTTGTTTCAAAGGGACACAATGTTTCGTTAATTTCGTGTTTCGTGTTTCATGGTTATTCTTATTATTCATTGGTTATTATTATTAACAGTTGTATGGTGTCGGCCGGCTTTAGACTAGGACCACCCCCGTCTCTTCCCGTGGTTGTCGTAAAAGGCGACTAAGACATAACAAAGCAGCTACCATAAGCCCTGATCTAGTAACTCCTGTAAAACTAGACTACCTCTAAAAGAGTGAACCCGCTGACCCACTTAGTAGCCTTCTACGACACCCACGCTATGAGATGGAATCTTATAATAATAATAATAATACATACTCTTTATTGTATACAAATAGTTATTACACGTGCACAAATAATAAATGACAGAATACAATAAGCTACCTTATCGCTGAGACGATCTCTTCCAGCCAACCTTAGGATAGAAAAAAATAAAAAGGATATAGTTAGTGCAAAATGACCGAAATCCACACAATGGATCATGTTCAATATATACTTAATTATCTATATCTTATTATTTATTTAAAAAACCTTATTGCACGTAAGCGTACAAAAGGCGAACTTAATGCCTGGAGGCATTCTTTACCAGCCAACCTTTGGGTAGAACCTAGAGGCACATTGGGAGGTGCCATGAAATGTATAAAACAAATATAACTTAAAATATGTTTAGTAAATATTTTACACAAATACTTGCATAACTATAAACCTACATATAAATAGGCACGAGCACAATTTCACGTATGCACGCTGCATTCCCACAGCCACTGGGCGCACTCGACTGGCCACGTTACCCCCCTCTACCCCTTAATAGCTAGGTCAATACCGGACCATGAAGGGGCGATGTTCGACCGGGAATGGAACCAGGCGTTTTTGCGACTGCAATACGATGGAATTACGCGCGCTAGGCATACGGGCGATATAAATAATATATGAATACATATCACATAAGACATATAGAATAGCTAATTACCAGACAAATTCAGGGTAAACGGTACCATGTCAAGAATAAATAAATAAAATGGTTAAAGCAAGGAAAAATATACAAAACCACTAAGAATGGTTTTATTCTAAAGCCGAAAGAGAACACACGGCCAGAGATTGTACTAAGTAAATAAATCTATCTATCTATAACGATTTTGTGAAAAACCTAGTGGCAGATTATCTGATCAAAGAACACAACACTACACGATTTAATAAACAAACAACAGTTCCCGACATATCTTGCTGGAAATTAATTATAAACTGAACGGTTCAGCTTCAGCTAGACAAGGTAATATAATTCGGCAGCGAAGAATTAGGGTAGTCAATTCATAGGCGCGAGTGGTTTAAGATTTTCGTCATTTCGAAACAACTTATGCCACGTGAAGTTTGATGGACATGTTGCAAAAAGACCATTTAAGTAAGTACTACACACGCAGCCTTATCGCCATAGCAATATCAAATAAATGTAGATGGTGCCATTTTACATAATGTCAACATAATATAATTGAAACTAAATATTTATACAACTTACTTGAGGTTCATACAATACAAAAATACATATAAACAAAACGTACATAATAAAATTTAGTTGTTTCAAGATTCTGTTTTAATAGAAATATGCTCTAAAATGTGATTTTTAAGATAAAGCAGAAACAAATTGTGTTATTTTTTAAGATTTCTCTAAAGTCTATCTGGGAAACTATTGTAGAACCATCTGGGTCGCTAGTCGTGGCCACAAACAACGGAGCAGGTCGCGAAGACGCAAGTAACCGATCTACTAAACCATAGAGGAGTCAGCCGTACTTACTCGTATCATACGTGAACATTTAAAAAGTGGCCCTTCATGTGTACACTACCGGCTCTGTACGATAGATTATACAAATTCGTAATAAAAAATCTAATACTATGACAAGATCAATTTGGATTTCAAAAGAATAGTTCCACAACACTAGCTTGCTTCAGCTTAGTTAAAAGTGAAACAGAATATTTAAATAAAAAAACCGTTAATTGCTGGAGTCTTATAGATATGATGACGAAAGCTTTTGACAGCGTAGAACATATATGTATTTGCTTGAGAAACTAGAATACTGTGGAGTAATATGTAGTACATAAATGGTTTGATAGCTACCTTAGAAATAGAAAACAATTATCATAAAGATAAGTCAAAAAATAGCCAAAATAAAAATACAAATAAACTTTTACATCAATTTAAAAGATGCTCTTACCGTTCAGAGTTCCGCAAGGAAGCACATTGGGTCCGCTACTCTTTTTGCTATACGTTAATGATTTACATTAGCCATTGCTCATCCATGTATTTTATTTGCCGACGATACAACTATACTAGTTAGGTACCACTAAACAACATGATGAGCTTAATAATAATAATTCAGTTCTTAATATTGACAAAACACAAATAATCCAATTCCATCCAATCCAAATTTAATAACAAAATAATTCAAATATTATATGAAAATAAAATAATATTAACAGAAATAAAATCGATAGTTTTTTTAGGTATTAAGCTTGACATGTACATATATATATTAATGGTAGTAAAATAAATAAATTTACTATGGATATATATCATCACTTTTATCGTATGGACTAATTCTCTTCTGGGGAAACTGTTGAAGTTGAGAGAGCTTTTATAACTCAAAAGAAATATCTACGGACAATATGTAGGACTCGAACACGTGACAGTTGTAAACCACTGTGCCAATCACTGACGTATGTATACTTGTGCATCGTTATCCAAACTATTTTAAAAAACTTAGTTGGTGTAACAAATAGGTCGACTAGCCGTGGCCCGTTACTCGTTCAGCGAGCAAGTAGCGCAACTGCACACTTTACTATAAAGTGGTTACTCAAGTGTTCGCAAAGCGACGTGAACTTCTGAGCTATCGGTGTCTAATGCGACACCATTGTACCAGTCCTCTTACCGAAATGGCCCTCTCGCATACCCTCACTATATTGAGCATTTCTGTAAATATAGAAACGTTATTTCTGTTAACAAACTGGAAAAGCTTTTACCGCTATACTTGCTTTTTGTACCACACCCCAACTTAGGCTTTCTCCACGTCAACAGGCACCGTAATCATCAGACTGGCGTTTGAGACGTTATTTATTATTTATACCACAAGTTGATTGTTCACGGTTTAGACATGCCAATCAGAACAATGTTAATAATTATCGACGTGTACTCGAATACCTGTAATTGTGTGGGTGATGTGCTTGATGGCTAAATTACGCATACATCGTACTCTATACGTCGAATTAGCATTCTGGGAGTCAGGTATTTTATATATAGTTGCGAAGGTCGACGGGCAAGCAGATCACGTGAAGATGCTTAAGTGGTAATAGTCAAATCATAATACTTGCCACAGGACCGATAACCGAGACGCCCTCCGGCCAGGTGGACCGATGACTTGAAGAAGTTTGCCGGTTGTGGTTGGATGTGAAGAGTCGAAGATCGCACGTGATGGCGAGTATTGGGAGAGGCCTATATCCAGCAGTGTAGAGCCAGGCTTACGAATGGTATGTGGTACTCACCTCACCGTCTTTTGGCTTACCTACACAGTATTCTGCACTGCCGTCCGTTTGTTTGCGCCCTAATAATTATTTTATTTCTACGTTTTTGTATGTACCTACTGCAGTCTTGTGCTTAGGGGATATATAGCCTAAAAATGGCATGTCGCCTTTCACGACACCGACGGGAAGAGATCGGATAGTGCAATTCTAAAGTGGCCGACACCGCAAGGCGAATGGTATGATATAAAGTGTAATATGATATAAGTTATGTATAACTTTTCTAACCTAAGTTGGGGTGTATAACCTTTCTCATTTAATCAACGGTTGACTAGCAGTGAATGCCTAAAGGCGTTAAGTCCGCCTTTCTACAATATACTACAAAAAGAGTAAATAAATAAACATCTGCAACATGCAGACTTTTTTTCTAATTCTCCCCGAATCTTACTACAGCGCCACTGAATACTACGAGTACAGTATCCAAGGCTTAGTTACGCACTAAACTATTATATATAACAAATACAAATGTTGGGTCTAATATTGACAGTGCGGACGGATACAGTGGAGAGTAAATACACACAGCTCTCCACTCCGCCCCCAATCCTTTCTTACCAAACAAAGGTGTGTTTGTCTATTTGTCTTCGCCTTTGTTCGCTAAAGGTGCTGGCACTTTCCTAATTTACTCTTTCAACGACTCTCGGCAGTTAAATGCAAGTTGTGTTTAAGTTGTAAGTAGAAATACTATTTAGACTGTCGGTTGAAGAAATCTACCTACGACAGAGTAGTCCAATTTCGTAAGTCGTGTATAGCGTATTTCATATCGGATTGATATGAAGTTTGTGAAAGTTCGGGTTTGTATATCTATTAATTTCGAAAATGAGCCAAATTTAAAGTAGTTTTAAATTATGATGGTGTAAAAATCTCGACAAATTTGTATATAAATGAAATATACAAATAAATAAAATTATAGGTTGTATAATTTACATAGCCACTAATTTGTTTCGTTGGATAGGACTCATAACTTTTGCTTCTACTTATATATTTATATGGATATTTTTTTTTAGAAAAAAAGTCTACAGACAGGCATATAGTTCACGGGCATATAGGCATATAGACGGTAAGTGTATACTGTCATCCATAGACATCCGCGATACATGCCAACATCAGTCCAGAATGAAAAACGTAGGCACGCCCCCGGATGCGCTGCCTACCTTTGCAGATTAAAGAATGGATTGGGAAAATGGGGAGGGAGAGGATGGGATGGAAATGGGATCTGGCATATCTTACTCACTACCGAAACATGTACGCACTTGGGGAAATACGATAAAGAAGGAAATGCAGTACATTTCAAGGTAGTCTTCTGTGAGAGAGGGGTAACGTGGCCAGTCAAGTGCGCCCAGCGGTTATGGCAATGCAGCCTGCAATTGTGTATTCTGACATTTTTAATTATTTTAATATGTAATGACACAACTTTTATCCATGCGTAGAAAATAAACCTACACAGTATCTCTCTATTTGGTAGTTTATTGTAGTTAACCCCCTGTCCTGTACTGAAAACAAGGTCGGGTTGTTTCCGATATTCATCACCATTTAATGCATATAAATACCAGGAGCCTCACCACAAACTAAAATTGAATGACGCATGCGACGCCGTCCGATGCAGATGCGCCTTTTTTTTCAGAATATATTCCCACATATTGGTTTAAATGGAGTGTCACCGGATGGAACGTACAGCACAGACACAAAAACATTCAATTAGTTGTTCCTTGCAGCTTCGGTCGTATTGACTGAAATAAAACCTATCCTATGTTAATCCATATATTATACTATGGTCTCATATATATTACATTATATATACTCGAGTATATATTATACTCGCAGACGTTGTCCTGCCATAGAAGTTGATGTGCTGCAGCGCCATCTAGTGAGTTATAACAAAGTCGACACACAGACAAACGAAAATCTTAAAAACTTCTGTTTTGGGTTCTGTAGCTTCTAAAAAGACCCTCATTTTTTTTATTTATTCAATGGACAGACTTAACCCTTTTACTGTTTTATTATATGAACAGATATCGCCACATAAAAATCTTAAAATCTTCTCAAATAATAAGAAACACAAATGAAAACATTTATTCATTCAGTTAAATAAATGTCAGTTATTTCTTCTTTCAAAATTTTCTTTTATCTAAAAAAAAAATACTTTATAAATTGTCAGGTAATAAAAACAATCCAGTGTCTAACCGTCGCATTTATCAAATTCTAAAATCCAAGGACATCCAAACATTTTATAAATATAAAGAAAACATTAGTCAATTCTGAATTCAGCAAAATGTCGTCGGTGCTCGCTGCGGGCCAAACTTTTAAAGTGTAACTCCCACTTTAGGTTTGTAACTTAAACTGAGTTATGAGAGTATGTCCTGCGTTGTGTCTCTTTCTGAGCACAGCAGTTACACGGCATACTGAAAAACCAGTATTGTTACTTTATAGAATCCGTTAAAATTTGAAGTGACAACACAATGACGCGTAATAAACTAACAGCGAGAACCACATGCAACTTAATGGCAATTTAATGCACTTTTTATAAACATTTTTTTTTATGTACGAAGCGGCAGACGAGCATACAGTCCACCTGATGGTAAGTGGATACTGTCGCCCATAGACATCCGCGATACATGCCAACATTAGTCCAAAATGATAAATGGAAAATGCAGTACATTTCAAGGTAGTCTTCTGTGAGAGAGGGGTAACGTGGCTAGTCGAGCGCGCCCAGCGGCTGTTGGATTGCAGCGTGCACTCTCCCCCTATACAATTTTTTTGTCATTTTTTGACAAACATTTTTTGAAGGAGAGGGTATACAGTGCAATTCATCAGCCGCTGGGCACACTTGGCTAGCCTCGTTACCGCTTTCTCACAGAAGACTACCTTGAAATGTATAAATGTTCGATCAACAATATACTGCACTCAAAATGACTAGCCAGCAAGAAAATTTAATAGCAAATAATCTAGCTGTCCGTTAGCTGCAAAATAATCAGAAAAGATAATCAATTATGTATACCAAATTTCATATGTATGTATCACCATAATTGGATGCAATTATACATAACAAGTCCAAGCTACAAATTTGAAATTTTACTGGAGCGGCGTTTTTGTGTTTATATTTGTAATAATTTAGACCATTCAACGGATATACTTTGATTAAAAACATTCGTCAATAAGTGGTATTTCATATTAAACTAGAAAAGATGCAAAACTAATGAATCAATCACATTTTTCTACATGAACTGTGTAGCAATATAATGAAATAAAATAGGAATTCAGAATTACTAAATTCAGAATTTCATAATAAATATTTTACGTTGTATAAATATGTTGCTATAGATTTTACATAATCATTTACATCATAATCAACACTTACTAGTGTATCATCGTGAATATAATCAAAGTGAACAATCGTTGTTGTAGTTTTAAAGCCTTTTCAATGTCTCCAAATCATTATCATGAGGAAGAAACTGTGACAAGGCATTAAATGTTCTAATGTTAGTGGTTTCTAATGTTGCAAAATCTTATGGAACTGCTTTCAGGGTCACAAGTATTTTTATGTTGTCACCATCATCTACATAATTTTCTTGTGTCTCTGTTATTCTTATTTCGTTCTTCTCTTTATTGTTTATCTTACACCGTACTGTGTTGTGTTTATCTCTCAATGTAGTGTCTATTCTAGAATAATGTATTGCCTAATATCGTATAAAATGCAAAGGACACGTCCAACTTCCTTTCATATCTTCCTCGTAAGTCCAGCGCCAAGGTAGAATTGACATTTTTTGTACAAGCGTGCCGCGTTTCTGATGTGTAAGCCTAGATTATATACCGTTTTTTTTTCTGTACTGCGGCAGCTATCTTCCGGGAGCAGCGCGTGTCTAAAATATTAATATGGCGGGCCGCATCCGGTGCTCGGCGTATACCAATTTTTGCTGTATTTTGCGAGTGCCTCTAGAAAGAACTATGTGAGAGAATTGCACTGTCACGTATGTTTCGACAAAGCTGCATTTTGAACCACAGAATGACACATACAGTCGGTAACCTACCTAAAACCGTTCTAATCTAGTTCTTGATTGTCCGATTAATATTAATAATGTATATTTGTTATGTCGGTCGCAGACATGTGTACAGATGTATACAAACACGCACAAATACTATGTGCAAGAGATAATTTGCAAATACTTGTACAAATATTTCGTATTTGCGAATATTTGTACACATCTCTGTACACACGTCTGGGACCGGCTAAAGAAAGAATACAAATTTATTTTATCAATATTTTTTTACTTGAAAGAAAAAATGTTAATGGACGATAAAAATAATTATAACCCTGTATTCAGAATTAATTCGAACCTTTACCAAAGCCACAACTCTAAATCACAATCTGTATAATTAAAAATAAATAAAAAGTAAAAATTAATAATGTAGAATAAAAAATAAAAATAATCAGGTTTCAGGCACTGAATATAGCATATTTTTATGAAAAATTTCATATAAATTCAATAAAATATTAATAATATTTTTTGATAGAAAACAAAGCACTCAACACACATATTTCATTGTATAAACAAGATGATTTTTTTGTCAATTTGTCATCATAAAATTTTCATGCCAATGAACTCAGAGAAGAGGTCTATGGTTTCGGGAAAAGTTTTGACACAGTCTATATAAAGCTAGGAAACCACTTGTCATGATTTTAGTTTTACTTAACTTCGTTCGGGCTTTAGTTAGAAACTTCAATCACTTACCAGCCTCGTGTTAATAAAAACATTGAAGGTCACTGTCCCGAGCAGAGCCTCGTATAAATCCCCCCCTCCCCCACTCACAATTAATTACGGTACCACCCATTAATCTTAGTCTGGGCGGATAAAATTCCGCGCAAGACTTTATGGTTATGTTGGTTTATGTTTTAATTCAAACTTGCAATGATTTGAGAGTTATTCATGAATTATCGACCTTGACGTTAGGGTTGATGAGTTAAGATAAATTTAACAAATCGAAATATAAATACTATAAGAATGTGGTATTTGTGAGTTTCATTTGTGTATATTCTTGTATATATTAGTTTCCATATAAATTACTTTATACCGCGAACCCGTAGGCTGTGGAACGAACTGCCTCAAGAGGTCTTTCCATTAAGCTACGATATGGGGTTCTTCAAGAGAGCTGTGAATAGGATTTTGCAAGGTCGGCGGCGCGGCCGCATACCCCCTGGTGTTGCAGGTGTCCATGGGCGGCGGTGACACTTACCATCACGTGGGACCGCTTGCTCGTCCGCCCACTAGTATATATAAAATATATATATATATAAATATAAAAGCATTTACTAGCTGTTGCCCGCGATTCAAAGGTAAAAATTCAAAAGTCGTGATCTTGTTAGTATCGTAAGTAGATTGTAATAATAATAATAAATAACGCCACACTCAATGGCCCACACTAGTATTCCCTGTGTCGGGGTTCCAGAGACACACACACAAATACAAACACACCCACTCAGACTCGAACAAACATCTGTCTTTAAACAAAGCCAATCGGTCGCCTTGTTTCGGAATCTCCTTAAAAAAACATCTATACGAGCAAAAGGCGTTTTACACATTATTCTACGTAATATTAAGGCGTACGTGACTTATTAATAAGGAAATACGAGTACTTCTCCATTTGTTCGAAACATAAGTAACCAAACAGCAAAACTTTTCGCTTAGGGCGAGTCTACATTGTTGTATCATTTCATATTTTAATTCATGTTGTATATAACATTTGGCATTTTTACCTTTTTCACACATATTTATCTATTTAAACGGGTCTCAAAGCTTACATCGTACATCGCTTGTTGTACATCGAAATTGGTACACAAAGTGCAGCGATACATTACTAAACGAATTGAAATTAAATTTGGTAGAGGGATGCGGTAGGTCTTCTAAATTTCAGATAAGTTCGAAGATGAGTCAAATCGGTTTAGTAGTTCGGAAATTATGACAGTGTAAACTTCAAAAAATCCAAAAAAGAATTCAATATATATACAGGGTGTTAGTGACATGCTATCGAAAATTAAAATCAGGAGTTCAGTACATGATACTGAGTCCCCTAGCGTTAGAATTTTTAATCGGTCTTTTCATGATTTTCACGATTTTTTTTTGTGCATTTTATTACTAATTACAGCAAGGCATCACTTATGTAGTCGTTTCAATTCGAATTAAAATAAAAAAAAAACAACAAATGACGATATTTAACATAAACCAGCAATGTATTATAATTCAAATCTCAATACACACGCGATTTGACGCGATAATCTGTTTTGCGGCCGAGCTCAAAAACAGAGGTCAATAAACTCAGTCTAGTAATACCTACGTTACAAACCGCTTGAACACGCACATCGCTGCTGCATCGGTAACCCAACATTGTCGACATCATGGATACTTGTGATTTTATAATAGATATCATTTGTAAGCTTTTCACAAAATTAACGATAGTATGTCCCTTACACCCTGTATATATATATATATATATATATATATTTCCTTTATTTTACTTTTTTAACGTGTATTGTTATTACATTTATTTCAATATGTATATGTTACATCCTGCTAATATAGACACACACAATGCAACCGGCCCTTTTAGTATCCACTGTTGGAGATGGGCCTCGTGTGCATGAAGGATGAATGACCTTAAACCGCCACGCTGGCCAAGTGGGTTGGCGAGTCCACTCTTTTAGAGGTGGTGTAGTTCCTGAGGGCCCGTGGCCAATGTAGATACACCTTAAAACTATTTATAAGCAACTAATTCTACATTTTATGTAAGTAATTCTGGCGTTGTAACCATAAATAACATTCGTATTATTTCCTTTATTTCAACATAGCTGTGCCCGGCAATTTTTTTGCACATAATATATAGCCTATGTCCATCTGGAATAATGTACCTTTCAAATGGTGAAAGAATTTTTCAAATAGGTGCGGTGTTTCCGGAGATTACCGTCTACAAACACACAATCTCACAAAATTTGCACTCTCTCTTTATTATATTAGTGTAGATGTATTATGTAACATTATTACTGTAGTTCTAATATGTTACATCCCGATGTGGACACACCTTTATCTTATTTATGTAGGAATTATTTGTTCTATATTTTGACCGTAAAGTTTCCCTATAAATAACCGGAGCAGTCCTTGATGGAGTGATGTTCTGAAAGCTCAAAAAAAGCGCCGGAAAGTTTGTAAAGTTTTCCACATTGAAGGTGCGAAACAAACGCGCTTATAAGAGTTTTCAAAAAATGCCGAACAATGTTTTTATATTACGACGCACAATAACATCTACGTTAACATTACTTAATGTTCTAAAAGGGCCATATGGTCTTTCGATCGGTTTCCTCCACCCACAACCCCTCTAGCCGATCACCACTAACCACCAACTGATCCATAATCTACTTGGAAAGTCACTTGTAAGAATATAATACGAAAATATACTTAACACTTTTAACTATATACTACAACACCAAACTCTATGTTTAAATAAAAGTCTGCTTTGGAAAAAATCCTTTTAATATTCGTTACAAGCCATGAGGGGAAAAGTCTGATACATGACATAATGCCAATACTATACTTACATCAAAGAGGAACTGCTTTTTATACTACTTTTTTTAATTTTTTTTTACAGTTTTTCCCACCTCCATTCAACTACTATTTTCGTGAGGGTAAGCAGAAACTACGTGCGGTCACAACAGATAACGGTCTTTCGATATTTTTACCGATAAAACAATTTGAAATTTACATTTTAAGAGTAAATTAAAATTATCATACACTCGTTAATCCCGGTGCGTGTAATGTCCTCGTACTTAATAATGAATTATGGCTTGGAGCTGGGTTAGATGTATGTAAACGTTCATTTTACACGGGTTACAACGTAACTCGGGGGAGTGGGAGAGTGCACGCTGCAATCCAACCGCTGCTGGGCACGCTCGACTGGCCACGTTACCCCTCTCACAGAAAACTACCTTGAAATGTACTGCATTTCCCACTTTATCTTATTTCCCTAATGTACGTGCGTGTTTCGGTATTGAGTGAGATGTGCCAGAGCCCATTCCCATCCTATCCCTCCCCATTTTCCCAACCCCTTCTCCAAATCCATTCCTATATCTCCACAGGTAGGCAGCGCATCCCCGGGGGCGTGCCAACGTTTGTCATTTTGGACTAATTTTGGCATGTACAGCCGATGTCTATGGGCGACAGTATCCACTTACCATCAGGTGGACTGTATGCTCGTCTGCCACCTTTGTCCATAAAAAAAATGTTTTTAGAAAGAACAGCGGATAAATCTTGACGAATTCTGAAAACATTTCTTTCTTTTTTTCTGTTATTTTACTTTTGTGTGGCTTTTATTCTTTGGCTTTAATACCTTAACTGATAAAATCTTAAATAAAACATTAAATTATTTATTAATTTTAATAATTTGGAGTGATTTCGTCACGCACTCCGGCTTATCGGATTGTATTTCGATCACCTAACATGTTACAATATGAATGTTGTGTTCTCCTATAAGAGGCTACCTACAGAGGCAATCCTATAAGTGGATTGTAATGTTTATAATGTTATCATTTGAAAATGTATGGTTTGTCGTTGGCGAATCCAACAGAGTGAAATAAAAAATAAAATACACCCTTTCCTTTACTCTTATAAAATTAACTTCATAAGTGCTATACATTTGTTGCGGTGATTTTTATATATACCACAATTAATCATAAATAAATTATTGAAGCGAGGTCGTATTCATTGCCTAAAGAACCCCTCCACCGACTACTCAAATACTAAATACTCAAAAGTCTTTAGGTGCCGCCTGTTCACTGGCCACAGTTTCACCTGGACTTGAGCCTCTTCAAAAATGGTACAGTCGTCAGAGATGTTTGAGATAAACCTAGGGATCACTCGCCGTGTAAATAACACAGAGCGCCCTACGAGACACTCATTATAAGTACAATGTTAGTTTTGCTGTACAAATTTATACTACTCGAGATAATGTTAACTATAAGGTTTGACATTTTTTTTTTAATATTAAGGAGCAGATCAATGAATTAAGCGTTAAGTGTAAAATACCAATTAGCCGTTTTGTGTTGTTTAGATTGTTATTATATTATTTTCATTTGTATGATAATTTAATTTAATACATAACAGCGAAGAACGAATAAGATAAACGCAGGAGCTGAAACAAAAAAAAACATTTCAGATCAATAATTCTTTTATTTTCTTACACGACTTTTCTAAAAATAAAAAGGCAAAAAAGGACAAACTACATACATACTCGTATCTCCGAGTCTGATGCATACATATTATTAAACATCTTCAAAATCACCCAAAATGCGGCGTTACCCCTCTCTTACAGAAGACTACTTTGAAATGTACTGCATTTCCTACTATATCGTTTTTCGCCAATGTACGTACGTGTTTCTATAGTGAGTGAGATATGCCAGACTCCATTTCCATCCCATCCTATCCTATCCCTCCCCATTTCCCCAACCCTTTCTCGAAATCTATTCCTAAATCTCCAAAGGTGGGCAGTGCATCCGGGGGCGTGCTACAGTTCGTCATTCTGGACTGATGTTGGCATGTATCGCGGATATCTATTGACTACAGTATCCACTTACCATCAGGTGGACTGTATGATCGGCTTCTGCCGAATTTCTATATAAAAAATGAATGTAGCAGTTTCCAAACAAATGTTTATTTTCAATAACTAATATAATACTTTAAATGAAATATTTACGTGGTAATTTTTTGTGGTAAAGAACAAATCAAATCCCTTGTTTTTATATAATGTTTGCGCTAACGCAATCATTATCAATCTAATTCACAATTTTATTTTATTTGATTTCAAGGATATTGAGTTATTTTTTTAACTTGGCCGTTTTCAACTGACAATAATTGCACCTCGGATTAATCTCATTGGTTACGTTATTACCTCTGCTCAAAGTTGAAAATGCGGGGAAAATGTTTCCGATATGATAATTGTCTTAAAACCACGTACAGCGACATCTAGCCGAATTTTATAAAAGAGTTGTGCTAAAATTCCGGCAGTGAACAAGTTCAATAACAATACTGTTACTAGTATGTTTTTGCATACCGTTACTGTTACTAGTATTTTCTTGCATACCGTTACTGTTACTAGTTTTTTTTGCCTACCGTTACTGTTACTAGTATGTTTTTGCATACCGTTACTGTTACTAGTATTTTCTTGCATACCGTTACTGTTATTAGTATTTTTTTGTATACCGTTACTGTTACTAGTTTTTTTTGCCTACCGTTACTGTTACTAGTATGTTTTTGCATGCCGTTACTGTTACTAGTATGTTTTTGCATACCTTTACTGTTACTAGTATGTTTTTGCATACCGTTACTGTTACTAGTATGTTTTTGCATACCGTTACTGTTACTAGTATGTTTTTGCATACCGTTACTGTTACTAGTATGTTTTTGCATACCGTTACAGTTACTAGTATGTTTTTGCATACCGTTACAGTTACTAGTACGTTTTTGCATACCGTTACTCTTACTAGTATTTAGCACAGGCCTCCCCTAGTAAATCATTGGGGGGGCTCGGGTCGTAATGCACTACGCGCGGGTCCAGTGCGATTTGGTGGATACACACATATTCCAGATTTTATTTCATTTCTGAAGCATGCAAATTTCCTCACGATGTTTTCCCTCTCCGTCGAGCTAGTTCAAAACTTAGATTTTTTTTAGAATCCGTACGTAAGTAGAACTCATTGGCGCCGAGAGGATTTAAACTCACGATAACACGAATGTGAGTAGGGTATAGATAGGTATACTAATCACCGCTCAACTAGTAGGTATACTAAAAATCTAATGTCTAATATTTAGGTATAAAAATGTGCATATTTTCCACACACAAAAACCATAATAACTTACAGACACAAAGTTACTGTACGATAGAATGACGACACTGAAGGCTGTCATGTAGACTGGCACTTGGCTGCGCTGGATGGCCACCACCGCCAATGTTCGTAGGCCAGCTTTGTGACGGCACAGCTCCCAGCCGCTGTCATATATTGCCTCTGATACGTTTGATGCCTAAAATGAGGAGGAATTGTTAAAACATTTCAATGGCAACCCGTATATAAGTTCCATCAAAAATAGTGCGAATAATTTTAATATAGTACAAGCTGCGCCAGCGACTTCGTTCGAGTGAATATTTAATTCCTGTGGGAACTTCATAATTTAACTGGATAAAAAGTACTCTAAATGTTAACCCAGCATATTAGTTCTTTCTACCTACGCCAATTTTAATTAAAAACCGTTATAATTAAACTTTTTAATTGAGGGTTTTTGCGTGATCAACGTTCAGATAGACGGACAGTTTTAAAAAAATATTTTTTTAGGTTCCGTATCTCATGTATTTTACACTGCAATGACTTTTTTCAACGGGGAATACTCTGAAGAATTATTTAAAATAATTACTACCTCGGATTTCTATTTTACAACCGTACCTTCCGTCGCAGGACTGCTGTGCATCCACATTTCCTCGATACGGAGGTGTCGCGTTCTGTTCGGTTCAGAAACCAATTTATACAGCGAACCCGTAGGCTGTGGAACCAACTGCCTCAAGAGGTCTTTTCCTTTACCTGCATTCCTCCTGGTGTTGCAGATGTCCATGGGCGGCGGTAACACTTACCACCACGTAGGACCGCTTGCTCCCCCGCCTACTTCTATATAGTTCGTATATAATTATTATACACAAAACTATTTAAAATCTGAAAATATATTTTTCCAGCAATCAAAAATATTAATAATCTCGACTACTTGTTATTTTAATACATAGCGCCCGCTGAGAAATATGCTTGCTGGCGGTGAAATTTCGAACACTGATTTCTAGTATTAATTTTGTAGTACATTTATTTTGGTTGACAGTACAATTTAGTAAATTTTCTTCATACCAGTCTGGAATCCGTTCGCTGCCATGTCACCGCCAGGATGTAGGATATAATAACTGTGCGTAAAACTTTAATACAGTTTATCTACTCGTATTCGTTGATCTCATATAATGAGGAGCCTCGTGAGAGACGCCATCATAATAAACAATGTAGTAATTCGTATACTGTGCAATGTTATTAAAATCTTACCTCCGAAGTGATGTCCCCAGAAGACATCATGTAGGTCCCTGTAAGAAACACCAAGGTTGCAACGAACCATGTGTTCGCCAGAAGGAATGTCATGTCGCGCTCCACTGTCTGAAAAATTTATTGGTCAAGCAAATACAAGATACCCGTATAATATACGGCTCTTGTCTAAACAATTATAAGCAAAGCACTGGCTGCCGATGCAGCAAGCGACGCGCGCGCACGGCTTGAGATGTTACTGAATGGAATGAAGAACATTATTGAAATCTATTTATAAAATTTTCAATATTATTAAACTCTACTAATGTCATGACATGACTATTATTAATGTCATGTCTCTACAAATTGAGTTTGTGTGTGTAATTATGTGGCCATATTAATATATGGCCGTGTAAGGTCGACCGACTAGAATATTTTAAATCATCCCATTTCTTCCCGTGGGTGTCGTAAAAGGCGACTAAGTGCAATGTCGCTACCTCTAAAAGAATGGACTCGCCAACCCACTTGGGCAGACGTGCTGTTTTAAGGTCATACGAGGGCCACACTTTGGCGACGAGGCTACGGCGTCAAAATCTCAGAAATATAAGAAGGATGATTTTCAAACTGATTCTAGTATACATTAATACTAATATAGAATCTGTTAAAGATTATTGTTGTGGTATAATTAAATGCAAATGTATAATTTAATAGGCGAGCGGCACAGCCCTAAAAATGCACTACAGTAAACACTTCGTCCTAGTGGCTAATTTTGACTTATTTTACTGTTTTCGAAATCACTAATTACGAATCTGAAGTTATTATTTACCTTAACGTATGGCACCATTGCGAAAAATTGCTTTTTAGTCAAAAATAAGAAAAATAAAATTCCTTTTCGAAGAAAATAATGAATACCAATTATATATAATGTATCAATCAGCCTATAAAGTCCGACTGCAGGGCATGGGCCTCCCCTAGTAAATCACTCGGGGGTATTGGGCCATAATCCACCTCGTGGGCCCGCCCAGAGTGAATTGCTGAATACACATCCTGATATATTTTTTTACGAGGCGGTGATAGCCCGAGTTTAAATCCTCGGCCCGTACCACTGAGTTACAAATCAAGTACGGATTTTTAAAAGTTGCAGCTCGTCGGTGAGGGAGAATATCGTAAGGAAACCCGCATGCTCCAGAAATACAAAATATATATTTAAAAAAAAAACACATAATTCAATATTCATTATAATTTCTTTGATCGATGTAGTCTGATTTCATTTACGCATTAATCGATGTTGTCTATCGATGTAACGTCATTACAATGATAACTGTTTCTATATTCCAAGGATGAAATACGTTTTAATTATATGTAATTACAATTGAAACATCAATGGCATTGTCATTATAGATTTCGTAATAGTTTAACTACACCTAATTAGTTATTGTTTTAGCTAACAGCTTATACATTCTTCTACGTGTAGTGCTGTCTTCTAACGAAGGTTGGCAATCATCATGGCTATTTGTACTTTTGAAACTGCAGCACGGAATAATGATGAGATGCCCTCGCCGTATAAGCTCTTCAGCCAGGGTGTTCTTCGGCTTCCGGGCCTCATCCTGCGCTGGATCTTGCCTTGTATAATGAGATGGAGAGTTCATATTTGTTGTTTCTGATTATAATAACATGCCCGAAGTACCGAATTTATACATAATATTATTTATATCACTCACCACAAATCTGATAAGACAATTGGACAGTAGGACAGTGTTTTGAATCAATTGCACGCTGTAAATGTTACCCAGTGTGGACTGTACATTGATAGCACACCTGAAATATTGCACGCTTATGAGAAATCGTTTGGATTCATCCAGAAATAATGAGAGATCGCTTACTCACTAAGGAACATAATGGAGAAGTTTAACATTTATTGTTTCTTACCTAAAAAAAGGTTTCAAAAATTACAATAATAAGTCGTGTGGAATTTTTTGGGATACCTTTAAAAATGACGAAGCTAAAGTTAAAGCTTTAAAAAGACGTGTTACGTCACGATACATTTATATAAATACAAACGTTATATCGTTGAATCTCTGCAACATTTGTCTCAGCACTTCTTATCTAAAACATATTAAAATTAGCTGATTCTCCATTTTAAAGATTGTCAAGATTTTTACCAGACTGCGGCACGCGAGGAGGGAAATTCTTGAATAAGTCTGGTACCCGACTTCTTTGAGTCTAATAAAGTTTTGGGCGAATCGATATTTGCAGCGAAATAGTTATAACTAGGAAATTTTCTAACTTTCTCTAACATCTCTATTATCATTGATCAACCAATCGTTGCCACGATTTGTCTATTATATACAGACTATCGTGTATACAAACATTCATATTTGTTATATGGGTCTTTTTGAGACGGGTCAGTGTGAAAATATCTGAAACTATTAGAAATAGAGAAATTAGTTCTAAGGAACCATCTTAACAGAGGCGTGTCTGTACACGACATATTTTTTTAAAAAGTCCTTGCAGTGTAAATAAAGTGCATGTGATACAGAGCTCAAAATCATTACTTTTTGGATGTTTTGTCTATCTGTCTTTTTGTCTGTCCGTCTATCTGTCTGAACGCTGATAACGCTAAAACCGCTGGACGGATTTTAACGAAATTTAGAATAGTTATAGCTTATATCTAAAAGTTAACCCAGCACTTAACAACGAGAGTACTTTTTATCCAGATAAATTATGAACTTCCCACGAGAATAACATGCTAAATAACAACAAATAACAAATCGTTGATACCGCTAGTTACTGATAAGCTTACTAATAAGTTGCCAAATAATCTCTATTCAAATACTGTTTATCATCATTTAATACTGACTAGCATCTGCCCGCTTATGCTGTTTGAAACCCAATTACCATCCAGATTGCCTAGATAGGTACAACTAGAAAACTTCATTAGATGTTCCTTTGATATAGATAAAAATTGTGAAGCCCCCCCCCCCCGAGTTAGTTTACTACTTATTACAGAAACTACTTAACTGATTTTGATAAATTGTACTCCATACAAGAATACACTAGAATACAAGATCGGTGCATGCAAACAGAAAGCTAAAAAAAGTTAAAAAATATTTTCCACATACCGTCAAATCATAGAAGCAACGAAAAGATATTGTAAATAAAATATGACATAAAAAAAACGATAAATAATACACTGAACTGCACTTTTAAAAGCCGTGTGTAACATCGCTATGTGTAAGATATCGATTTGCAGTCAGTATAAATTCAATCCTGCTTTGAACGGGTTATTTAAGTTTGTGCACCTGGGCGATATCACCTTGGTGAATAAAGTCCACTGAACAGTGTCATTATAACCATTATTTAAAGTATCTTATAACAGTGAGTAATTATAACCCAATGATAATTCACCTGAGTGAAATAAGTCGACTCAACGCTGTTTACTTATTAAGTATATTTTATTCACGTACAAGTTCAACACCTACAAAATTAAATAAAGAAATGCGTTAATAGCCACTCACCACTCCAAAGTTTGGATTTCCCTTTTAGCCCTTGTAGTCTCTGTTCCTTCTATTTATATATTTGTCAAAATGTTATTTAGTAATAAAACTTACCACAAAACACTTTCATGAAACCGGATCCCCTTAAGGAAGCCTTGATTAAGTTCTTCTTCTAACTCATCCTGAGTTTTACCCTCAGGATTCTCCAGAAATTTGGTCCTGAGATTTCTGAAGTATGACTGGAGCAACTTAAACTTGTGCTCGATGAATATCAAGGAGCAGTACGATAGGGACTCGATGGTAATCATAACGGTCACCACATAACAATAATGTAGCTCGACGAAGAAGCGAAGAATGTTTACATACTTTCCGGTTAGGTTGGGAGGTGGGTAATACGTTACTACAACTCTTATAGGTTTACCTGAAAATAACGTTTATTATTAATACATGTATAAATACATAGACGAAATATCTGAAAAGAAATGTAATTGTAAGAGCAATGGAAGTCTTACAAGCCGTATGTACCGCAACTCACGCAATCGTAAATAGGTGTGACGTGTCCATAATACGTACAAACACAGATTATGACTATAGCTCTGGTGGAGTAATAAGGTATTCAGGCATACCAATTTAGAACCACACTACAGATACAAAGCAGCAGTTGTATAGTGGTACGTGTGAATTAGCATAACCTCAAAACGACAGCTTTAGAAACCACAGCCA
The DNA here is from genome assembly GCA_943735995.1 of Sesia bembeciformis. NCBI lineage: Eukaryota > Metazoa > Arthropoda > Insecta > Lepidoptera > Sesiidae > Sesia > Sesia bembeciformis. Next base: position 13,989,788 of record OX031040.1, read on the forward strand.
CTTTTTTACGGCTCTAGTGTGATTCAATGGTGTGTCCGAACTAAAGAATATTTATTTAGCTATCAGTTAGATAGTAAATTATAACAAACCAAACCAATCAGCAAACCAAAGTATAAATAAGTGGCTTAATTAACTGGAAACTGGAACTGGTTTAAAAAATACATGTTAAAAGTTATTTATTTATTTATTTATTTTTATGGTCGAAGGCGGCAGACGAGCATACAGTCCACCTGATGGTAAATGGATACTGTCGCCCATAGACATCCGCGATACTTGTGAATCGGTTTATAGTATAGTCTGCGTTTGAAGCGAAACCAATTTGAGAACCGATAAACATCAATTACTCGGAAAGTGCAATGAAGCGACCAGATAGTCGATAGACGACTCTATGAAGGTTGTCGGTAGCGGGTGAATGAGAAAAACGGAAGATCATGTGTGGATTAAATTAATATTTGTAAAATGTTTATGTAGTACTAAAGACAAAGACTTAAAATGTAGTAGGCGTCGTTCGTAAAATAAGGGGTCACTATAAACCTCTAATAAATTAAAATGACAAGAGCGTATACTTAGCGTATACCGTCTTTGAATACTGAGTTTAACAAATCAACCCCCCTCTCTATAAGACATTATATTATCTTCTATTTTTCGAGTTGTCGTATTACCACTATCAGCTACCTAAAGGGGTAAACTACTCGTACTTGGAAGGAGAAAGATAAGTTATTTGTTCCAATAGCTTATATTATTATTTAAAAAAGGCCTAATACAAAATTTGAGAACAATTAAAAAAAAAAGTCCGTGATTAGGTGAAAGTGGGGGAGAAGTGTTCATTTCCTAGACTGGAATCACGAAAAACTCACGGTTGATCGGCAGGAAAAGGCCGGCCCAAGAGGGGCGGAGCAGAGTCTCCAGCAATCGGAAAGCATGGCGACACGTGGAAAGGGAGGCCCGGCACAAGCAAGGCGGCGCCCCCAATAAGTGTAGTGACCCCAGATAAGGGCGGTGACAAGGGTAGAGTTAAGAATGATTCATGTTACACCGTGCCGGGGCGGGCCGTGTCACGGACGGGGCACGGTCAAAGACATGGTTCATACAAAAGTATACTATAGACCGTGCCCCGTCCGTGACACGGCCCGGCCCCGGCACGGTGTAACGTGAATCATCCTTTAACCAGCAGCTGCGACGTCAATCCACCGCGGCGAAATCAGCTGGGATGGCTTTCGGCCAGAATTTCGGCCGGCCAGGGACGTTCAGAATTTCGCGATGGCCTTAGATAGTGTAGGGGTTACTTGGCCCCGGGACAAGGCCTTGTGACGTAACTAGGAATCTTTAGACTCAACCGACGACTGACTGTCGAGTCCCGGAGCCTTCCTCTTATACATATAGACGGCTGTCAAAATCCGGGCGTCTCGTTATAAATTTTAAAATTTATAACAAGAAGTTGTTTTGCCAGATTTTTTCATCATTGTATTATATATTCAGAATCTTGAGTTTCAATATAAAAAAGGCCATATTAAAAATAATCATATTAAAATTTTAAAAATATCCGGCGTTTCTAACATGAAAATAAAACACGATCAGTATAAATCCTGCTTTGCCGTGTCAACATCTGTGTTATTTTAGTTGTCACTGTGAGATTTTATAAGTTTCTACTATTAATAGTGTGTACATCTTGTGATGTAACGCCGAATTTACATAAGAGAATATAAAAATACAATTATTAAGTTTAAATACTAAGATATCGTAATGGGCGAGATACAAGGATTAATAAACAAATTTAAAAGAAATACGTATAAGTTAAGTGAAATACAAAGATTATAAAAGGACTATTGGAACAAATATTACAGCGTTTACGTTCATAGCCTTGTGGATGTACAAATCTGCTAAATATTTAAGACCCGTTACTAATTTTAAATTCATAATTTAGATCGGTACCGAATATTTTTTTAAGATATTGTTATAAACAAACAGACAATAGTCAATCCATGATTGGTTTTCAAAAACCAATATTGAATTTATCGCCTACTATTTTATTATATACTTATATGGATTGTACAAAGTTCTTTCTTTATTATGATAACCTTATCGATGTCTCTAGAATAGCAAGTAATTCGACTCACAAGGTCCATCTGACATTTGACATTTCTTTCCTATAGTCAGGTAACTCGTAACATTTTTAATACATACCCTCTTTGATATAGGACACTAATGAATCGACTATAGCTGTTCCCACAGTATTATATGTCATCACCATCAACAGTGTGCAGTAGATTATCGCTTTCTTCACAGAAGCCTTCTCAATATCTATATTTGTATACACATCTCTGTTCTCGTCGATTAGTTTCTTCAGGACTGATCGGATGCGATTCCTTTGAAAATAGAAAAGAATTGCTTTCCCATAAATGGTACTGTGACCCATCATATACTGTTTCAAGTCATTTCTCTCTTTACCAGTCAAATTGGATCGAGAGAATGCAAAACCTTCATCAATTAGGAATGCAGTGATGTAAACGTGTACAATAATGGACCAAATTCTGTACAGCATTTGGTTATACCGAGACCGTGGCGTCTCCTCATACCAGCAGTCCCCAAAACCGACGCAGTAGATTAATTTACACAATTTTTTCAGCATAAATTTTTGGGGATGGGATCCCATCCATGACCAGAGCTGGAACTTCATGTTTCTGAAATTCAATTTAATTGAATATTTACTCGTATATAATTAAAGTAAAATATAGGTACTATTTTTTTATTTATTTAGAAATAATGGAATAAATAAGGTAAATATCATAATAAAAGGTAGCAAGAGACGCTACCTTTTATTATGATACCCGATGATACAGTCCACCCGATGATATGTAAGTAGATACTGTCGCCCATAGACATCCGCGATACATGCCTACATTAGTCCAAAATGACAAACGTTGGCACGCCCTCGGATCTTTGGAGACATAGGAATAGATTTTGAGAAAGGTTTGTAAAATGAGGAGGGATAGGATGGGAATGGGCTCTGGCACATCTCACTTACTACCGAAACACGTAACGTACATTAGGGAAATAAGATAAAGTGGGAAATGCAGTAGATTTCAAGGTAATCTTCTGTGAGAGAGGGGTAACGTGGCCAGTCGAGCGCGCCCTGCGGCTGTTGGATTGCAGAGTGCACTCTCCCCCTCAAAAAATAATGACGGTTATCAATCACAATCTTCTTTAAATAACACTCTATTAAACGTACTGAATTCCCTCTTCCGGTTGGCGCTACTATTGGTCTTATATACTTCTGGACAAGTGTTTCAGCTCTTTTATAACACATTTTGAAATACGCGATCAATATTACAGTGAAATAATGAAACGCCCATTTCTATTTTGTAATTATATACAGTTCATTTTGTAACGTATTCCTAGTGATAAATATTGCAAGATTAAATTAATCTATCACACTGTCATACAAGGTCGATCAAGGTGTCACTTAATTGCACCGTGTCTCACTACAACAGTTGCAATGCTTTATTTATTGGCGGTATATATCGCAGACCATAAATAAATACCGTGTTATAAATGAGTTGGTTCAATACTGCTAGTCTATGACTAAATCTAATCGGTTCTATTCTGATGCGCAAAGGAACGTGGTCCTAGACCCTTTTTGTGATCGTATCACACTAGTACTGAAGGACCGCTAAGTCCTTCAGTACTAGCTGGAAGCTTCCTGCCCAGTAGGTCCTGATCGAGAAGAACAGACACCCGACCTTACAGTGCACGCCGGAGGCGTTCAAGTGATATATTTAGACTATTTGAGTATAACATTTCATTTACCACTTTCTCCTGTCTCTCTCTCTCTCTCTCTCTCTCTCTCTCTCTCTCTTTAATCTTAATCTTCGCCTAATTGGGATCGTGACCTCCTTCGGTAGCACCTTCTCTGTTATGATGTTTTTCCATCATTGACTGTCCTTGGTGACTCTTATAGCATCATGAATAAGAACCACAGCTACTCTTACTTATTCCGTCCAACGACGGGTGCTTCTCCAACGAGGTCTCTCCGGTCTTCCCGTGTATCACTAAGTTCTCCATGTTGACCGTATTCTTTCTGACTGGCCCATCCTGCCCAGGCATATGCTATCAAGCCTATGTTTTAGATGTAATTCTCTTATGATTGAGTATTTTGTCCAACGAACTGTCTTTAGTACGCCGAGCAAGTTATACCAACACCACCTTTAGAAGATGTTTATTCGATTGCGGTGGGCAACCTTCAATGTTCATGACTCAGCAGTATAAAGAAAGATAAAAACGACTTATTGACAAGCAAGAAAGAGACTTATTGCGCGGATAGACGAGTCTGCGTGTGCTTTATGTCTTTGTTACGTTCTCTCCACACTTACGTCAGTTGGCTGAACTCCATTGCAAATTGTCGCCTTATTTCCTGTTCGCGACCCTCTTTTTGATGATGTTAAATCCTAAATAAACAAATTTATCTACCAATTCTAGTCCCGTTATCCGTGTGATTTGCAGTTTTTTGGAGCGATCTGCAACCGTCAGCGTAGTCTTTGATCTGTTGACAAAGAGGTCGAACTCTGCGCTCACTATCTCCATCCTCCATAAGAGATCACTTTTTAGCACCTCTTATACTAACGCCATCTTCCCAATTCTATAACATCAGTCTCATGATGAACTCCCATAGATATTGAAGAGGATTGGGGATAGGATGTAGTCCTGACGTATTCCTTGTCCGAATACAAAGGGATTGTGTAAGTTTTTGTCTAACATAATCGTTTCCCTATAATAATACTTATAACCTAAGATCTTAGCATCCTGTAAGTATTAAATTTTACCAACGATTACACACAGTGTACCCACTTCTTTAACTTACATGTACTGCAATTAAAGAAAACGGACACTACATATTTTACTACCTACCGTATGTAATATCTCTCTACATATTTTATTCACATTATAATAACAAAACAAAGAGTATTCTGGACGTTTCTCTCAGTGTACCTGTGTACATATATACAGGTAAGGTATTTAATAACTTTTATGCAAGTCAAATGGAGTAAATAAAGGCGCAATTTACGTTTAATATTAATAAATACATTCGCCAAGGAGTTAGAGTCACTGACATCGCTCATAGTATCGATATGCTGAAGTGGCAATGAACAGGTCATATTTGCTGCAAGAGAGATAACCGTTGGGGTAGACGAGTCCTTTAAAGGAGGTCTCGCACCGGAAAGTGCAGTGCGGGAAGCCCTCGGGCGAGATGGACCGACGATTTGAAAAAGTTCACTGGTGGTGGTTGGATAAGAAGAGCAGAGTATGTGGTGGCGAGCCTTGAGAGAGACCCATATCCAGCTGTGAAGAAACATAGGTTGATGATATGGTATATTGAACGGCTCTTAAACTATTTTAACTCGACGAACGTTTCGGTTAGGTTGTATCGCCCATGACCGAGCCTACTGCAAAGTAGTAAAGAATTAAATTTATGTTCATGGCATTCTCTTGTAACACACGTAGCGGACACGGTTGACGGCACAAAGCATAACATATTAACATACTTTTTTCCTTTTCATATAAGGCGATGGTGCAATTAGCACATTCCGCCAGTGTCAAGTTTTTCTTCGTAATTAATTATAATTTTAAAGTCTAAAACGTATCCGTCAATGTCCAGTCCCGTCGCAGTAAGTCAGGAGTCGCTCAAAAAAATTATAGTTGTTTACTGAGAACAGAACAAGACTCTTTGGAAGCGTACGAAAAAGGAAATCCTATGCTTATATTTGATTATTGATTACGCACAAAAAACACTGCAGTTTAATAAACTATAGCTATTAAAGTAAAAAACGCATAATAGGTACACAATTTTTACAATTAAACAAACAAACACTCAACATCACCTCTCGAGTTCTCACCAGATACTACTATTAACATACTTACTTGAATCTTCCAATCTTCCTGACTGCAACAATCCCTCAATGTTTGACTCGTTTTAATCAGAATATATGTTTTGTATTTTATTTCATTTGACTAATTTATTTTTCTTTCAATTGCCTTTATATGATATTTTAATACTAACATTACAACTTAATCAATTAGAATTTTCGACCAATCACCGTCAAATTTGAACTGATAGTGATTGAATAAAAATTTTGGTTAAAGTAATTATTTTACTCGGATTACAGCAATTAAACTTTTAGTATAATTGCTGTAATAGAATAATTGTGATAGGCAATTTACAATTATCAACTTCTAAAAGTAAATTGACTTAAAAATAATCGCAATTTGTTACAATTTTAATTTTTAAGTAAAGACAAATTTATAAATTGTCTCTGGGTCGACAGTGAGGGAAAACATCGTGAGGAATGCGGGTTTCCTCACGATGTTTTCCCTCCAGAAAGAAATAAAAAAACTGGAGTATATAATCCACCAATCCGCACTGAGCCCGCGTGGTGGATTACGGGCCGGAATTTTTTTTTTATGTACGAAGGCGGCAGACGAGCATACAGTCCACCTGATGGTAAGTGGATACTGTGGCCCATAGACATCCGCGATACATGCCAACATTAGTCCAAAATGAGAAACGTTGGCATGCCCCCGGATGCGCTGCCTACCTTTGGAGATATAGGAATGGATTTGAAGAAAGGGTTGAGAAAATGGGGAGGGATAGGATGGGATGGGAATGGGCTCTGGCACATCTTACTTACTACCGAAACACGTACGTACATTAGGGAAATACGATAAAATGGGAAATGCAGTACATTTCAAGGTACTCTTCTGTGAGAGATGGGTAACGTAGCCAGTCGAGCGCGCCCAGCGGCTGTTGGATTGCAGAGTGCACTCTCCCCCTCAAATTGATTATTACTAACACCACGCACGAAAAACACTTTGAAATTTAATAAAATATTACTATTAAACCACAAAACGCCTAATACTTACACAATTTTTACAATTAAAAACAAAAACTCAACTTCACTTCTTCACTCTTAATAAAGATCACAAGAACAATGTGACTTCCCCTCAATAGGGACAATTATACCGATTTTTAGTGTTGCATTGTTTTTCTTAGGTTTTCAAAATACACGGATTTACCATCATCAGTTTATTCAAAAAACATTCAAACTTTTTGTAACCTCTTTTCATCATTCAATATCGCTGGTGACGTTCCGTTTGCACTCAATTTGTGAGGGAAAATGTGAATAAAAAAGTGCATCTGCATCGGAAGTTGTTGTATGCGGCATTCAATTTTAGATTGCGGTGGAAGTTGGAATTTCGCCGTTTTTTTATATTCATTAAGCGGATAGAAGCGTTCCAAATAGTAAAAAGTTAACATTCGTACAAATTTCTAACGAGTTGGGTTCGAAATAGAGCGGGTTTTATCGTCCACTGCTGGTGAACACGAGCCTCTTTATGCATGAGGAATCTATGGTCAAGTTAACCAAGCGGTATCGCGAGTTCACTCTTTTAGAGGTAGTGGTGTAATACTTCAAGGCTTGTGGTACACGGCGATGTCATCCCTTACTTGTCTTATACGACACCCACAGGGAGAAATGGATTGTTGCTATTCTAAAACCGGTTGACACAACACGGCCACAGATTAATTAATTAATTACAGAAAACTGCCGTGAAACGTGTGTAAGTATTTTATGAGATGATAAGATATCTAGAACCTACTTACCATTTCATCTCATTACATCAAGTAGGAATAATAATGGGATAATAAAAACTTCTCCTTATACTTCTCCTTATACTTCTTATGCTTCTCCTTATACTTACGCTCTACTCTCCTTTCATAGCTATCTTTGTTCCAACACCACACCTAAATGTTCAAAAGCGCATCCGGGAGCGTTAAAATTATCACAAACTCGACGGTGAAGGAAAACATCTGAAGTTCCCCAGAAATGAGAGAGCGGCTAAGGGAACACAGGCATAAAAGAGATGCTCAAACTTATACTATCGGTGATGTACAGCAAAAAAACAAATTGAACGACAAGCAATCGTCCTATCCTGTCTCTTCACATTTTCCCAACCATTTCTCCAAATACATTCCTATATCTCAAAAATTAGGCAGCGCATCCGGGAGCGTGCCAACATTTGTTATTCTGGACTGATGTTGGCATGTATCGCGGATGTCTATGGGCGACAGTATCTATTTAGCATCAAGTGGACTGTGTGCTCGTCTGCCGACTTCGTCCATAAAAAAACAAAATAACGTTATTTTGTCTGTATCTTAAATTGCGTCTGTTGTTATTTTTTATGCTGACCTCCGCCATTGTTTGCTCTATAATTCAATTAATTAATAATAAACACGAAGTTCAATTAAAGATACAATTTGACAAACAATTATCAATGATATCGATGTAACCTTCCTGCTTGTACGTTAAATTGCGTCGTTGCTGTTATTATTTACACCATAATAGAGTGAAAATATTCAGAAAATTAAATTAAAGTTACGGTACTTCACAAGTAATTATCGATTTTAATGTCACCTCTAAACCAATTTCTACCCATTCCATTTACACCACTGAACTTTAAAAGGAACAACATGAAGTTCTAACCTTGGATATGGATAGGATCTCATCCGCAAAAGCTTACGCTAAAGAACGTGTGTAAATTAATTTACAACTTCGGTTTGGGAGACTGCTGGTACGAACAGACAGGCCCTCCAGGCAACAGGACAACAGGCAACAACTACATTATTTGAAAGGGAGGCCCCTTTCAAATAATGTAGTTGTTGGGGATCGCAATCCACCACGCCGACCTAGTGTGTTTTTTAATCCATCACGCCTACCTAGTGTGTTTTTTAATCCACCAAGCCGACCTAGTGTGTTTTTTAATCCACCACGCCGACCTAGTGTGTTTTTTTAAGCACTAAGGCATGCTGGATTCTTCACGATATTTTTCTGCACCTCAGAGTTAATAATATTCGAAAAACTCACTGGCGAGTGGCGAGTGGCGAGGTAAAAATCTAAGCCTAATAAATGTCAGTCAGAATATATAAATCATATGCTATCAGCACTGAAAGCAAAATGCATTAGACACAAATTATAGCAATGGGACAATGACAATGCAACCAGATACTTCCAGTTCCCGTGAAATGTATTTTTTTTTAAATGTGTAATACTTTTTAGCCGTGAGAATTAATAACCGTATCCGTAGCCGGGCCCCGATGTGTCGTTAAGTACACAACATTGACTTAATTTTAAAAAATAGGGGCGGAGGGGGGAGTTTGCTGTTCAGAAGCTACAGAAACCAAATTAGTCTGTTTGTTTGAGCATCACATAAAAACTACTAAACGGATTTTGATGAGGTTTTCACTAATGTATAGTTAAGTATCCAAAGTATCCAAAAGGAAAACTGGTATATGTGTCATCTTCATATGACACAAGAAGGTTGAGTAATGGAGGAAAATAAAAAAATACTTTTAATAGAATTAGTCTAAAACTAGCGCATGGATATTTATCCGTGAAATCCATCATGTCGCTGTTTTTACTAGTGTTAAAAATCTTTCACAGCTCTTTAGTCCACGCGAACGAAGCCGCGGGTAGAAGTTAAAACATTATTTACTTCAGTTATTGAAAATAGGTTGCTTTGTTGATCATGGTTCACTACTCATTGAGTATTATTTTGCTGCCCATTTCAATACAAACTCTTGTTCACCCAACTTCAGATAAATGTGAAAGATATGGTTAGACACCCACAAAATAAAATTAACTTTATGATCCCAAATTCTTCAAATTCCATTTCTAAAGAACATTACAAAATGCAATAATGAAACATTACGTTTTGTAGCTATTGAGTTAAACTAGACTTTCGTGCACTACCCCTGATTCATTTCGCCTGATGAAATATTGCATCACTTTCTCTCTCCAGTAACTCTTGATTACTCTAATACTGTCTTACCGTCGTTAAACAAAGATATTATTCGCAAAATTGTAGCTTATGTATGTCATCACCGTCAAACTTATGATGTCGATCACCTCATACATACATCGCCGGCTTGTCTTAATTATAGAAAGTGTTCTTATGGCTTATCAATATCTGTGTTGGGATACACATTTCTGTCCCAGTCTACCAGTTTCTTCTACTTTTTTAAATGTAATAGATGACGATTCTCCCATAAATGCTGACGTGACTTTCACTTTGATTTCAATTCAAGATGTTTCACTTTGACAGTCATATTAGGACGTAAGAACGCGAGGGCTTGGTCGTAAATAAATAAAATTAAAAAAACGTGAGAGATAACCGACCAGGCTATATACAACTCTTTAATGTACCAAGACCGTGGCGTCTCTTTATAGACGCCACGGATCATGACCACAGTCGAAACATGTCAGTTTCTTCTGAAATGTAGCAATAGAAATGAAATAAATAAAAAAGATAATTTACTTCAAAATAACATATTTCTTTGACATATTTCTCACAAATCTACCCAAATTAGAAACGTCATACACAGATGTTTGCGGTGTGGTGTGGCCGTAGATTAATATACAATTAAAATCATGAAATGGCATTTTTCTACTCAACTTCAGAAAAATGTGAATACCTCGGAAACTAGATACCGAGATCTGGATTTGCTCGGACTTATTGTATAACTCCTTGTCCATGGAAAACGATGACTTTATATAGTTAATAAAGGACGAAGGTAGGAAAGAGGTGATGAATTCATAATAATACCCGATTTTATGTTACTTGTATATTTTATGTTACAATTTAATACATGACTGCGAAGAAAGAATAAGATGAACGCAGAAGCTGAAACAGAAGAAAACATTTCAGTTATATAAAGAAGGAATTTATACATTGTTTCTTTTCATACATTTTGTAACCGGCGGCTCGGAGACGGGGTGGGGGTGTGTTTAACGCATCTTCAAAATCTTTTCAAATTCCAAATTCTTAACATTTCATTTCAAAGATTGTTTTAAACAAACAAAGGTTTGTTTGTATACTCTAATTATTAATTTCATTAAAGTACATATTGGATTAACTCTTGGACCTTCGAATACGTTCAATGTTATTATTATTATCTTTATTTTTCAAAACAATTTATAATCAAATGAAATGTATTTTTTGTGTTCCCGTAATCAATCATATGCAGAATAGATTAAATCGTTAAATTATTTTTTCAATGTGAACAGTTCTTGGGCCGGAGTATCCGTTCAAAAATTGCCATAGCGCGTCCGATGTAATTGACGTGAAATACCGTCGTATTTCATGTCAATCAACTATGAAATGTATAGTGATAACTGTACTTTCTTAGGTGGCTTAAAATGAACTCTGAGATCAGCGTTATTCCATCATAATTCCTAGCCATCATTAAAACCTAACAAACGTTAGCTGTCGTTTTTAATGACAAATGTAACTTACTTACCGTCAAAAAGTTAGCGTATGAAAGAGTGAAAACGCTAAAGGCCGTCATCTGGACCGGCACCTGACTGCGCTGAATGGCCACCACCGCCAGCTTTCGGAGATCAGAGCTGTTTCTGCACAGCTCCCACCCACAGTAGAACATTGCATCTGACACATTTAACGCCTGAAAAATTGCAATTTTGAAAATATTTTTCAAATGTTTATCAAAGACTGCTTCAGCAACAAAATGTTTATTTTTTTCTTTGTAACTATTAGAGGAGAGATGCACAAATATTCTCACGAATTTAAGTAATGATAGTCAAGCTTAAAAATAAAACAAACTAAAAATAAAGATTAGGCACACTGTCACTTTGTGCAATAAAGAATAAAGTAACTAAAAGCTAGTTTTCTGGAACTTAACTTGAGCAAGTAAACTTAACTTAGCTTTAGCGAAACAAAGTATATCTGAAATTCACTATTCATTATTTATTTATCAATATTTCTAAAAAAGATACCTAATCAAAATAAAATTTGGTTACTAAAATAATATTAAAGATACATCTGTCACCCTCACTCGATATACTTCATTTTTATGTTTTTATAAATATACTGGTATATACTGGTTTTACGAAATCTGCTTAAAAATATTATATATAATACAATATATATATTAGACAAATAAACGAAAAAATATTATGAGTTTTAAGCAATGTTTTCAATCATACCTCCCAAGTGATATCCCCAGAAGACATCATATATGAGCCAGCCAGAAGAACCATAGTTACAATTAAGACAACGTTGGCCAGAAGGAATGTCATGTCACGCTCCGCCGTCTGAAATATTTATTGTTTTCGTGCTTCTCCTGCCTATGTCTCTACACTGCTAGATATAGGCCCCTTTTCGCCACCACACACGGTCTTTTTAGCTCTTCTCATCCAGCCACTACCGGTGACTTACTTCAAGTCGTCTGTCCACCTGGCCGAAAAGGGTCCCACGCTACGTTTCCGGGTACGTGATGCCGATTCGAGGACTCGTCTCCCACATCGGTTGCTTTGGGCTATGTCGACAACTTTAGTTCTTCGTCGAATTTCTTCGTTTCCTATTTTTTTCCAGCAAAGAGACTCAAAGCTTTTTCCATTGCTCGCTTAGCGACTTTGAACTTGTGAATCAGGGTTACCGTCAAAGATCACGTTTCGGCACCATACGTCTAACGGGTAGAATGCATTTACGATGCATGAGTCTTCAAACATTTCGTTATAGGCGACAAGAATAGATAACGCATTTTCCCGAATGCTGTCCAACCGAGCTGAATGAGTCTATCGGCCTCTCAGCTGAACTTGAACTTGTTTACCTGGATTGACTGCCCAAGATAGACTATAATTTCACTCATTTACACTATACCTTACGTCTATGGCACACGGTTACCGTCGCTTACCAATAGCTCGAAAGGAACTCTTGTGGTGGTCTGAAAATGTTCTCACAATATTCATAGATACTTGAGCGCCAAGCCATTGACAACTGCCAGTAGCTCACAGTCGCGGCTGACCGCGCCTCCATACACACTGGAGCCATTTTTTAATGTTAATTAAAAGAGTGGACTCACTAACCCGCTTTGACAGCGTGGCATTTAATGGGCCATGCACAAGACAATGTGCATGAGGACACCCAATTTAGGCCCCATATGGAGTGCTGCTCACATCTCTGGGCCGGCGCACCGAAATATCAATTGGACCCATTTGAATTCATCCAACGACGTGATGTTCGCTCACAGGCGGTTTAGAACGATCAAAGAGACGTTGCGCCTCTCTGTGTGTTCTACCGTCTGTACAAGGAATGCTCTGAAGAATTGTTCAATATAATGCCCATCTCGAGTTTCTACAACCGCACCTCCCGTCATAGAAGTGCGGTCCATCCACATTTTCTCAATACGGAGGTGTCGCATACTGTTCAGTCCAAAAATCATTTTATACCACGAACCTGTAGAGGCTGAGGAATGAACTGCCTCAAAAAGTCTTTTCATTATGCTACGATATGGGTTTTTTCAATAAATCTGTGAATAGAATTTTACAAGGTCGGCGGCGTATCACCTACTGGTGTTGCAGGTGTCCATGGGCGGCGGTAACATTTACCATCACGTGGGACCGCTTGCTCGTCCGCCTACCTCCCTATAAAAATCCCCCGTCGAGTAGTGGTTGAATAAACGGCTGGTTATGGTTTCAGTATTGAGGGGGAGAGTGCACGCTGCAATCCAACAGCCGCTGGGCGCGCTCGACTGGCCACGTTACTCCTCTCTCACAGAAGACTACCTTGAAATGTACTGCATTTCCCACTTTATCGTATTTCCCCAATGTACGTACGTGTTTCGGTAGTGAGTGAGATGTGCCAGAGCCCATTCCCATCCTGTCCCTCCCCATTTTCTCAACCCTTTCTCTAAATCAATTTCTATATCTCCAAAGGTAGGCAGCGCATCCGGGGGCGTGCTAACGTTTGTCATTTTGGACTAATGTTGGCATATATCGCGGATGTCTATGGACGACAGTATCCTCTTACCATCAGGTGGACTGTATGCTCGTCTGCCGCCTACGTACATGAAAAAAAAAAACTTACAACAAGTTTAATAAGACAATTCACAAGAAGGCTTGTACATTGTAACACTTGGATGCTGTAGATATTGCCCAAACTGGATTGTATATTGCGAGCGCACCTGAAATTTACTTTACTTAATAATAATAATACTGGCGGAAGGAAATTTTAAACCAGCCGACAGTAAAGGAAAACGAAAGTTCTAAGTTACTGTGGGAGATACCGGTGCAAACTGATGTAACAGTAGTTCACAATAGACGGGATGGCATATACATAAATAAAATAGAAAATAAAACTTACCTCACTGATGTCACAATACCCTCAGATTATAACATAGGTCCAAAAGAAAAGCTTAGTAAATACCACTTACTCAAAATAGAAATATCTAGATTATGGAACACACACACAGTAATAATCCCCATAGTAATAGGAGCAACCGGTGTGATTGCTAAAAGTTTAACCAGGTATTGTGACATGCTGGAATCAAAAATAAATACCCACATCTTAGCAGCAGCTATACACAATACACAAAATACAAAATACACCACACAAGCAGCTATACACAATGACAATAGTTTCAAAAGTTTTGGGTAACGATATTCGGAGAGCCTAACCTTCACTTCCTTGAGGGACTCAGGGCGGAAGGAACGGTAAATATCGACCCTTACTAATCGGAATTGTTACAAGCTATTCAATCTAATGTCAACTTCCCGTCACCGAAGGGTGGTTCATCCGCACTTACTTGACAACGAGCTGCTGCGTACAGTGCGGTCCTAATGTTAGGTCCTTTTTAGTCCTAATGTTAGTTTTCGGGTTCGCAGTATAAAGTGTCTATAGAGCCCTACGAGCCCTGTCTAAGAGCCCTATAGGGCTCTTCAAGAAAGTTGTGAATAGGATACTGTAAGGCCGGCAGCGCAACTACATCCGCCTTGGTGTGGCAGGTGTCCATGGGCGGCGGTGATCACTTACTATCTTATGGACCGCCCGTCCGTCAGTCGCCTTTTCTTTACAAAACAAAGTATATTTCATTTGTTAATGCCAGTGGCAATCCCAGAGGGCTATGAAGATACCTTCCACCTACTTAAATTATTGCCAATTTTGTAGATATATGTGGAAAGCGGAGAGTTACTTATTGGTGGACCGCATACTCTCTCTCTCCCCTCTTATGTTTATGTAATTCAGTCAACACTAAATAAAGAATCACGGGATTATTTTTAAATAAAGTTTCATTTATTGACTATTATTTAGAATTTTACAAAAATACTTCATCGAATTCTATTACATAAGCGTTTGATTAGATACTTTTTTGTTGAAAGAAATAAAAATTTGGTTATTATTTTGTTCTGATTAGTATTTATTTCAAAAGTTTAATAAGTCGCGGATGTCTATGGATCCATCCACTTACCATCAGTGGACTGTATGCTCGTCTGCCGCCTTTTTCTATAAAAAAATTCAAATAACGTACCACAGAGCGTTTTCATGAAGATGAATTCCCATAACGAAGCCTTGTTTAAGTTCTTCTTCCAGCTCATCCTGAGATTTATCTTCACGATTCTCCAGAAACATAATCCTAAGGTTTAGGAAGTATGACTGGAGCAACTTAAACTTGTGCTCGAGGAATATCAAGGAGCAGTACGATAGAGAATCGAGGGCAATCATGATGGTCACCGCATAATAATATTGTAGCTCGACCAGGCAGCGAAGAATATTAATGTACGTTCCGGTTAGATTAGTGGGCGGGTAATACGTTACTCCGGTTCTGACGGGTATACCTGGGGAGAATTTTTGTCCGCCTTATTACTATTTGAAAAATTATTTTGTGTGCGGCCTGTTACAGTGTGCCCGGTTGTTTGTATTCGACAAGTTGCTTTGGATCCCACATTTTTACATTAATATGACCCTCTAAGTAACAGTTGGACTTGGGTGGGTAAAAAATATAATTTTAGTTATGTGACATACTATATATACATGTTACATCTCTATATACAAGTAATCTGTATTTTACTGCACTCACAGACTATCCTTATTCTAAGCCTATATTTGCAACATTTATTTATCTTGCTAAATTCAAAATAACAATATTAAATTAATTGATTTAATTAATTGGCGATATTAATAATATCGTTCAGTATTGCTTCTGAATGATCCAATTATTAATAGTGGGTGTAGACGGTTAAACTTGCCAATACGATAATGACAGGTATGTTATTTTGCTGTACCTTTTACCGGATACAGGCATCTGCAGATGTACATATATCTTGCAGCTATCTAGTGAAACACTAATAAATTGCTTAATGGACTTTTGTGCGTTAGACTTGATTCATTTTCCCTGATACGTTTTCACTTTTTCTCTCTAGAAACTCTCGAATATTCTCTAATAATTACCGGTGTTAAAGTAAGTTGTTACTCCTAAAAGTGTAGCTCCTCCAACCGAAAGGTATATCATCACCGTCAAACTTATGCAGTAGACCATCGCTTTCTTCACAGATGATTTATCAATATCTATGCTGGAGTGCACATCTCTGTTGTCATCAACCAGTTTCTTCAGGACTAACTGAATGCGACTATTATAAATGTAGAAAACAACGACTTTCGCATAAATGGCGATGTGACCAACAAAAAACTGTTTCAAGTCATTTTTCTCTTTGAAAGTCAGATTGGGACTAAAGAAGGCGACACATTCGTCAATAATAAATAAAATAAAAAAAATGTGAGAGATTACGGTCCAAACTTTATACAATATTTTTCTGTACCGAGACCGCGGTGTCTCTTCATACCAGCAATCTCCCAAACCAACGCCGTATATTAATTTGCACACCTTTTTCAGCATGAATTTTTGGGGATGGGATCCCATCCACGACACGAGTCCGAACATATCAGTTCCGTCTTAAATTCAGCAATAGAAATAATAAAATGGAGATAAATTGATTTCAAAATAAACTTTAATTGTATAATAGTTGCCGAACTTTACAACTGTAATTGAGACTGTATGACCATTGATTAATCCAATTAAACAATTTATTATAATTACTTCTGCGTATAGTAATGGAGGTTGCCCAAATAAATGAAAGATGTTCAAGTAAGAATAATGTATGTGTTTTGTAATAAAACAGTATCTCTTCTTATAATCTTTGTCTGGCTAATGAATTCTATAGAATCTAATACTTTCCTGGTCATCCTTTGTGTTTAAACAAAACTATTGTTATGTTGAAATTAATAGTGTACTCAAATCGAACTTCAACAATTAAGAGTACACATAAATTTGTCATTAATCGAGCGCTCGAGGTTTTAACCTAAGTGTTAAATACCATCAAACGTTAAAATATTGGATTACTACCTACTTGCGTTTATGTAGTTACTACTCTGCTAGCTCATCAACCAGAAACTTTCTACATGTACTTTTTTTCTTCATATATGGCAATGGTGCAATTAGCACATTCCGCCAATGTCAAGTTTTCAGTCTAAATCGTATCCTGTCAATATCCAGTATCGCCGAAGTAAGTCAGCAGTCATTCAGTAAACCGTTAGTAGATTTACTGAGGACAGAAGAGGACTCTTGGAAGCACACGAGAAAGGCAGTCCCACGCTTTTATTAGATTATCACGAACACCACGTAAGAAGATCACTTTGAAATTTAATAAACTATCAGAATTAAACCACAAAACGCCTATTACACAGTTTCTACAATAACCAAACAATAACTCTACTTCACTTCTCGTGTTCCAGTCAAAAAGTGCATGTTTCAATGTTTCTAAAATATGTAAGTTATTGTTTTGTATTTCGGAATAATGCAAACATTGACCGCAAAGTGCAAACCTGTCTTGTTGACAATCTGCAATAGTGAAAACGTTAAAAGGCGCAACGAAAGTTCTCGTTACTTTTACATTCGATAAACATTAAACGCGCGACGCCGGTGATAGGTTGTATTAAATTATTGGTGATTGTTCACAACAAGAGACTGTTTGACTGATTTTTGTTTTTATTTTAACCTCTTCAAAGATAATTTTTTGTATTTCTTTATTAGGCCGAAATGGCCGTTCAAAAATTGCCATAATGGACGGTATTTCACGTCCACAAGGCGGGGTATTGGTAAAGTTTTCAACTAGCAATAATCGCACCTCGGATTAACCTCATTGGTTACGATATTGCCTCTGCGCAAAGTTAACTACACCACACAAATCTTTGCGATGTGATAATTTGATCAAAACCAAACGATAGCGTGATGTAGCTTACCGTGACAGCGACATCTAGCGACAGACTTAAAAGACAGTTTTATATGAAACTATCATGACAGATGACACTTAATTTAAGTTTTAAACTTCAGTTCATATAAAATTTTCATTGCGAGTACAATATTAATACTTACATATCAAACTATAATTAGTCTTTACCTATTAATTAAGTTCGACCGCTTAATACATATATTGACCGTATTAATAACCATAAAAAGTCAATTTTTTTTTTAATATTTTTTTTCATTCAATAACGTTTATTTATTACTTGCGCATTAAATTCTAATAGACCTCAATTCAAGTCCTCAATTTAACAGATAATATAAAAAAATAATAATAATCCTAAACCACTCTCACAGGTGGTTTAGAATCGCTCAGCATCCATAGAGATGTTGCACTTCTTTGCATTATAATGGGGAATGTTCTGAAGAGCTATTGAGTCTGATGCCAACTTCGAGTTTTTACCATCGCACTACTCGTCATCGTCGTGTGGTTGATGCTGGAGCACTCTTGACATTTTCAAGTCTTTTTAAAACCAATAACGATTATGAACAACTTTAGGAAAATAACCGATACGGCCGGTAAAGTATGGGTGTTTCTTCGGAATTTAGTATTCCTCAAAGCAATGATAAAGAGGAACAACATTTGAGATATACTCCAGAAGGTTATGAATATATAAGAGAGAAGCTATAAGATAATGTCCAGGCTGTAGGCAAGCGCATCCGTGAGTGAGGTCTATTATATCGGTGATTCTGCAGATGTTAAAAAATATTTTACAGCTGCTTAGTCTACGCGAGCGAAGTCGCGGGTGCAAGCTAGTAATATGAATAAAGTTGGGTATTCAAACAAACAAAGCAGCCTAAAACACGATTTAATCAAGCGGTGTCCGACCAGCGTAATGGTTGTTGGACAGCGCACACGAGTGGAACAGAATGTTTCGGGATTGAAATGGCATTTATACAAGTATGCTACGACACGACCACGATACAAACGTATTACGCGATCGCTTGACTACGCGCCGACAGCGTCAAAAAATAACTATTTAAGGAATGGAACGGCGACGACCTGCCTCTTTTGTGGCTCTGCTGCGACACAGCCCACCTGGTGGTAAATGAATACTGTCGTCCATAGACATCCGCGATACATGCCAACATCTGTCCAGAATGACAAACGTTGGCCCACCCCCGAATGCGCGCCTACCTTTGGAGACTTAGGAATGGATTTAGAAAGTGTTGGGAAGACGGGGAAGGATAGGATGGAATGAGATAGGAATAAGCTCTAGCACATAAGATAAAATGGGAAATGCAGTGTGGGACGCTCTCCAGCCAGGTAGACCAACGATTTAAAGAAATTCCCCGGTGGTGGTTGGATGAGAAGAGCTGATTATCGTGTGTGGTGGCGAGCCTTGGGAGAGGCCTATATCCAGCAATGGAGAGACATAGGCTGATGGTATGGGAAATGCAGTTCATTACAATGTAGACTTCTAGAGAAATAAGAAATAATTTCAAGGAGAGAAGTAACGTGGACTTCTCTCCATCCAAGTCATGCATGATACATGTGTTTTTGTATATTGTGTCGTGTTGTGTAAAATGCTCTTATTAAGTTGCAGAGAGGAAAACACTCGGGATTGAGTTGAATGTACTTTGCAACTATTTCTCAATTTTACCCGACTGTATTTAAGTTTAATGTTTGTCTCTTTCATTGTAAAAAGATTAAGAGCCTCTCACCACCTCCTGATACTATCAGACACAAGGTATCAGACAGTCAATTCTACTTTATCCGAAAGCCAGTATGAGCTAGATTTAATTGGCAGATTATTTACCTATCAGATTGTCAACAGTTACGGTTATCGCTATAATCATTATTTTGTAAGTAATATTGATGAATATTTTTATTTTTCGATCAAACATTTAATACTACACGATGCTAGTTACAACACTCATTTATTAATAATTTCATTTCATTATTAATAATTTTGTTATTGAGAACTATGATGTTTTTTTCTCTTTATTTTATTTGGGGGCTTTTACACTGTTGTGTATGTCAGCCCCATCGTACCCTAAAAGTTACCCTAATTACGTCTGTCTGTCTATCTTACTTATCTACCTTATTATCAATCTTAATTCATCTATGACTCTGATATCGACTCGCAAATTCGCAGAGAATGTTTGCAGCTTTCGATGTTGGCTCGCAAAAAATTCTATGGAACATCCCTACATCACACCCGTTCAGATTTAGTGTCTCCATCAGAGTCTTCCTCTCAGGTTCGTTCCGGGAACACTCCAACAAAACTATGACTTATTTTTATTAGTTACCTTATCAGACGGTGGTGAGGAAGGCCCTAATTGTATTAATCAATTGTTTCTGAACTGCGGTTTAAGTCACAAATTGAATTATCAAATTTAATCGAACATTACTTAATTCTTTATAAATTTTTGCACCAATATTAATAGTATTTGATTTAGGTTAGGTCATTTATTGGTGAAAAAAATTGAAAAGAATCAATGGCCAGATCATTGAACAGAACATCAAATTAGTTGTCAACGGTAGGCTACAATTGTTTTCTTTTTATAAAACCCTTATTTTTAATTTATTTATTCTTTTAATACAATACTTTTATTTATGGACCTGTCCACACT
This sequence comes from Sesia bembeciformis, assembly GCA_943735995.1. Taxonomy (NCBI): domain Eukaryota; kingdom Metazoa; phylum Arthropoda; class Insecta; order Lepidoptera; family Sesiidae; genus Sesia; species Sesia bembeciformis. The sequence continues at coordinate 14,010,567 of OX031040.1, forward strand.
TGGAGCATACAGTCCACCTGATGGTAAATGGATTCTGTCGCTATTACCATCGAGTACCTCGCCTTTAGTCGAGGGGGGGGGGATATTTAAAATGAGAACAGCGGAGTTACGAAGTAAGTCAGATTTATTTTATGAACGTTACAAAGTGACCTGACATTAGAAATAATTTAACTAAATACTAACAAGAACAATACGGAACGCGACTACAGAATTATGAGGGCCAACCGTTCCTTCAAGTTTCGATCAGAAGGACCCTCTCTGATATGAGACGCGAGATGAAGACTTGTGACTTGAAGACTAAAGACTGACTAAAATGGGGGTGGGAGCTATTTTATAAGACGCTCTGCTGGCGTTAATCTTAATGATATACAAATAATAGAATGGACTTAGAACATCATCATTCATACATTACTTAATCTTAGTAAAATAAATACTAAAAAAAAATTAGTAAGTCTTAGTAAATACGCATTAGTTAAATGTAGTTAAACAAGTATTTACATAATGAAAACACAAATAGAATCTAAGTCCATGTGAATTATAAACAATCCATTACTCCATTACTAGTATGAGAATAACAAATATGTTAAAATATTTATTAGTTATTTGTAGCGATGGGTAACTCCGGAATCAATGAATCAAAAGATCCGAAACCGCGAGCGGAGCCGAAACTCTTAATGATTCCAGCTAACTGTTACAGACTCCGAGGAGTTATTTATTCCTTTCATTTTTGGATTGCTGAGTTACATGAACGAACATGATGCAAAGCGAATGAGTCGCTCTCAGGCTCTTATAAAATATAAGTAGGTGAATCAAGGGAGTCGAGGAATCGTTAAGAGGAGTCGGATCCGCGAGCGGTGCCGGATTAAGTGAGCCGAAACACTCCGAGGAGACGTGAATACACACGACTAGTTATTTATACCCTTTTAGCAGTTAATCGCCGTTTTGTTTTCTGGAAGCATTGCAATTTTTGCTACAATATTGCAAGCTATATACCAATAAACTATATATTTTTTATCAATAATAAACAACATTTGGTTGCTCCAGATAAATGCTCCGCCCGTTGATATTATCGAAACAGTTTTATGATTGTACAGGAAATATTACGCCATAAACATTTGGATGCTGAAATTTTATGGCCTACCGTGAAGCCAGTCCATTCCCGCCGGGTATTGTGGACGAGCTACTTGGCAAATGTTACCGATGTTCGGTTTACAGCAAGAAATCGTAATGTAAATATACATTGAGATCTGATAGAATTACTTGAATGATTCATGCGTATACGTACACTATTCATTTAAACTTTTTCTTTTATAGAAGACGTGGCAGACAGGTGGGCGAGCTGCGAGATGGTAAGTGGTCACCGTCGCTCATGGACACCTGCAATATCAGGAAGAATGCAGCTGCGCGCCGACCTTGCAGGACCCTATTCACAGCTATGAAAAAATTAACAAAATGTATACTTATTAATAATGCCTTTTATATAAACATATCATTAAATGGTCCAAAACAACGGTTTATTAAGGAACAACAAAGCAAACGGGAATTTGATTTAGTATATTGCTAAATATTTGTACAATTCTCCGAGGATTTTCGAGACGATTCCAATCGCGGAACATTTTCATTTTCCCTGGCCGGATTCCATTAAATATACTTCCCGAAATTAAGTTAAAACAAAAGAGAAATTTTGAAGTTCGCTTTTCACTGCCAATTAATTTTACTTAGCTATAAATTGCTTTTTTGTAAAATAGATAGCAAAGAGGCAGACGGAAAACGCGATGTATAGTCCAATACCACTCGCACCTCTTGAGTACCAAACCAAAAGAATTGCGAATGTCTTGGCGTCGTGGCATTTTTTATAAAAAAAATGACGGCATACGGAACAGCCCACCTGGTTATAAGTGAATGCCTACGGTCATTCGCGATACAAGCCAACATCAGGCCAGAATAGCATCTCTTCATTTAGAATGTTATCTTGCAAAGAACTCTCTCCATATGTCACTGATTGACTCAGTACTTATTATCGACTTTATACATCAGACCTCCTGTCAAAGTGTGTTTCTGTACCATAAGTCACAACCGACAGTTATATAAGAACCTCATGTTTTATTTACTGTTCTATGTGGAAGATTAGAACATATTACCCCTCCACCGAAACTCAATACAGTTAACTTCGAAAGTAGTGATACGCCATGTCCACGGGCGTAGCCACGGTGTTGTAGGTTGTAACAGTAACAGACTTTATTTATTACACTATCTGTATTTAAATTATAAGAAATTTATAATTTTAAATATAAGAAATTATAATTAGAAATTATAAATTATAGAAATTATAAGAAATTATAAAGCGTGGAGGGTCTCCACGCGCTTAAATAAATAAATATGTGTGAAAAACGCTCACGATCACACGATCACAGATCACACGATCACAGAAGACTGCCACGAAGCGTGTAAATGGAGTAAAATGAGATCAAATCCTATTCTTTCCAATCCGTTTTCATAAATTCCTTTTTTTTTATTAAAAATCAAATCGTACAAAAAATGAATCTTCTGTTTGCATCCCCACTAAAAACACATGTGTAATAATGAAACAATCTGTCCCAACATTCACATAATCTGAGCCAGCAATAAAACGAAATGGCCAACTTCTTGAGTTCCCCGCGGCCAGGTAAATTAGTTTTGTGTGCACCCGCCGTGACTTTTATTGCAGTTTTGTATAAAGCCGAGTATAAACTGATGGTTATATGTAAAGTACACATCTTTAGCTATTAACAATAAAAGTACACATTCTGACGAATGCATTCATTTAGAAATTATAATCACTTTTGTACACATCAATCTTCTATTGGAATGAGATAACACGACCAAAGTCGAATGCATCCAATCAGCAGTGGTATACAGCAGCATTCTCGTCTATGTATTAGAAATGCTCATTGAACCAAACAACTCCAAAAATGAGTTCAAACACCACCATTCTACCTCCAAATTTCAAGGAGTTCCTTACCCCCTTCTGGTTTCAGCATCAGATGCTGACGGTTCTGTGTTATAATATACACCTCTTTAACTATTAACTTCAGAGAGATCCATTCGAATTGGTACACTCGTTTAGAATTTATAAAGCATTACAACTTTTAACTTGGTACGGGTGAAGGTTCGCTTTTAACTTGAAGGTGAAGTTTTTACCTTGGTTCGCTTCTACGGGGATGAAGTAGAACCACAACACTCATCCTCAAACACGCTCAATTAAACTTTTACGAAAAACCGCTTCCAAATCGGTCCAGCCGTTCCAGAGAAAGGTCGTAACAAACGGATAACAATACAATACACTCTCTTACCCCAAATGCATTATACCATCTCCTTTTGTCGTGGATAAAAACAATACCTTGCAAAGCAAATGGGTCTTACAACCATACAAGAATAAATCAACCATCTCCTTCTAAGATTAAATACATCGAACAAACATCATTTACGAATTAAATGCTTGAGGACTGAACGCAAACAGACTACCACAGAACTATTAAAGAGGAATGCAAACAGCATTGTAATCAGCGTTCATTACGACTTGACAATACGACTGGATTGGTTGGCCAGACGTGTAAACACTGCTATTGTCCAACGGGCTGTTTGTTCCATTATCTCAACAACCAATGGTATAGCTGAATATAATAGAGCGCTGTGAACAGCGAGATTGGTTTCTAGCACTATATTCGACGCTTTCTGATGCATTTTTGTCTTTACTCAGTCAATAAGCAGTTCTATTATCTATAGGCTACTACTCTTCACATACTTTTGACACCAATTTATTCCACAGTTCGCGATTGACAACGGTATAAAATTGACATAAAGCATTAACATATAGGACTCCTGGATATTTTTCTAAATTTCCAATTTTGCAAATTTCGGAATAGTCCTAGTTCCAAAGTCCTGGATAGACTTTTCCAAATTTCGCCACCAAAAATTATCTTAGACTTTTATCACCGGCAAAAAATCTACAAGTGGTCAGTCCACCTGGCCCCGGAAGGCATCTCACGCTGCGCTACGTGGTCTCTATTCAAGGACTCATCCACTCCATCGACCGTGAGCTAAAAAATATGTGCTATCTCGCCAAATCTCTTCGTTTTGGATCTTATAGAATATCATTTTATCATTTTTATAGAAAATAGGCGGCAAACGAGCATACAGTCCACCTGATGATAAGTGGATATTGTCGTCCATAGACATCCGCGATACATGCCAACATCAGTCCAGAATGACAAACGTTAGCACGCCTCTGGATGCGCTGCTTACCTTTGCAGATTAAGAACTGGATTGGGAAAATGGGGAGGGATAGGATGGGATGGAAATGGGATCTGGCATATCTCACTCACTACCGAAACGCTGCAATCCACCAGCCGCTGGACGCGCTCGACTGGCCACGTTACCCCTCTCTCACAGAAGACTACCTTGAAATGTACTGCATTTCCCACTGTCATATTTCCCCAATGTACGTACGTGTTTCGGTAGTAAGTGAGATGTGCCAGAGCCCATTCCCATCCTATCCCTCCCCATTTTCCCATCCCTTTCTCCAAATCCATTCCTATGTCTCCGAAGATCCGAGGGCGTGCCAACGTTTGTCATTTTGGACTAATGTAGGCATGTATCGCGGATGTCTATGGGCGACAGTATCCACTTACATATCATCGGGTGGACTGTATGCTCGTCTGCCGCCTACGTCCATAAAAAAAATGTGCATTGCTAGACTTCTGGTGGAGGTTCTCATGAATATTGCATGAGGAATATAACGCGTTACAACGCCACGCTGGCGACACGTGGCGGCGTTGTGCGGTGATAGCCTAAGGGTTTACTATTCTATTTATTTATAATCTATTTATTCTTGACTCCTATTCGTAAAGTAGGAATTAGTTCAATTGATCAGTTCAATCATTGAACTAGTGTGACTTTTTTCCCAGTTGTTCAATAGAAGTTCTTTCGTTTTAATTGAACTACCGGAACAAGACTGTCTCACTAGTTCAATTTTCTCCTAGATATACGCGTGGTCTAGGATTTAAAAAAATCTCAAGCATGTGTATCAAAAATATTAATATAGAGTAATAAAATAAATAAAGAAGATAAACATTCAAAGGTTTTGAGTTTCACGCAATTTGCTCTCGGCGGGTGTAAAATACTTGTATTCCAGATATCTTCCCTCGGTTTTTGCGAAGCCACTTTACATCTCACCAGTCCTAACACGTAACGTGACATTTTTGAAAGATTTTGCATGAGGGATAATGTGTTTTGCCATCAATAGTAGGTATTCTGAATAGACTATGGTGTGTAGTCTCTACTACTTTTAATGCATACCTGTATGATATAAAGTGCCAATAGTGTACGAATTACAAATACCTTTGATTTCTCAACCTCCTACATCAGAGGAGTGTTAATCTTGGGTTACATAGTCAGCCCTTTTATCGTCCACTGCTGGACTTACATAGGCGGCGGTAACACTTACCATCACGAGGGACCGCTTGCTCGTCCGCTCACTAGTATATAAAAAAAAAAAAAAAAAAAAAAAAAAAAACTTGGGCATCCTCGTGCACACTGCCTTATGCTTGAGGAGAGATGCTAGCCTTAAAACGCTATACTGGCCAAGCGGGTTGCCAAGACCACTCTTTTAGAGGTAGTGAAAGTTCCTCGGGGCTTGTGGTAGCGACATTGTTATCTCTTAATCGCCTTTTACCATACCCACGAGAAGAAATGGACTGTAGCTATTCTAAAGCCACGAGCACACGAGCAGAAGACGAGCAAAAGGTAAAGTTTTCATAAAAAATAATCAGTTTACTTAATTTTTGGACGAATTTGGGATTTGGCCTTAAAATACCTGATTTCTCATAATCCTCATAAATATATGTAAAGAAAATCTATTTCTTCGAATTTAATTTGCGGCTCATTCCGGGCGCCATTGATATACAAGGTTATATCGATCTTGTATATCGATGTAGGGTAAAATGTGATTTATAATCTATGATGGTCTGTAATGTGTGGGTAGATGAAGATGGCGTTGTTGATTTGGATAGTTTAATATTGTGAATTTGTCTGTTGTCTGAAGCGAAAGGGATTGACATTTGAAGACTTTTGTTGCAGGTAGGATTTCTACTATAAAATACTGTGCTAAACTGTGTGGTAAATACTGTGTAGTAAATAATTATATGTGAAAGAAACAATAAACGGTTCTTTTGTTGCAGAGAAACTCAATATTGTTTATTTTATAGTGTCAATTCCCTGAAACACTATTATATTATATATATAGACAACCTGTATTGAAAACTACATACATTTCAGATCAGTCTTAAAACACAACCTCCAGTTCAATTTTACTTTCACCGCCCAGTTACGTTCTACGTCCCCACCTCGTTACACATTCATGAGGCGGTTACCGCTGGTTTCCAATCAGCGATAATTCCGCCGTGTGCTCGCGTTACTGAAGGTGACAGTCTTCGGCACACGTGTGATTTTAAAACGACTTAACGTCTTTTAAGATCTTTAGGGGTCAAAGGTCATTGTAGTGTATGTAGGTAGATCAATAAATAATATCAATCTATTCAATATTATATATGAGACCTCCTTTTATGTATTTTTGTGTCTACAATGGCTATTATTATTTTTGTATTATGTTTGATGCGCAATAAAGAGTTTTATCTACCTGTCTATCTATATATTCTTTCTCGTACGCGTGTGGGTAGAACGTAGCGTCAAATACACGTGAACTGTCATTATTGCCAGAGCCACCAACAAGTGCAGACGTGTGCTCGCAATACACGCGCATTGCTGTAACAGGAATACTACCACTTAATACTACAGTTAGTATCAAATAGTTCGAAAGTATCTTATTTTTAGGATTTGGAATCGTACAGTTTGTCTCTTCCCACCAGCCTCAGAAATATATCAAATATTTAGAATATTTTCCATTTAGTCCGTCATTTGTACAATTAATTACTTCTGCAATGAATTTTAAACGTAACCTGACCGTTTCCATTTAAACGTAATATTCGTCGCTTCCGTTCTTACTTACGCAACACTACTTCCAGAAAAATACCAGAGTACCGCAAGGTATATGCTCTTTAAAAAGCTTGTTTATACCAAACTTTTCATTCAACCCGCCATGATTGAACGCAACCATCCATCTCCTACTTCTAGTGGAAACAAATCAATAAAGGGTTGAGACCAGCCATCTTAAGACCGACTTTGCGTAAATACACAATTTCTTATAAAGGCTTACGAAAATAAATGTGGACCCATTAATCTTTGGACTTATCTGCGTGTTATGTAAAACTCTTTACCGAAGGGATAATGGACGATCTTCTTTTGTTGAAATTCCTTTATAAGAATATTCACTTGAGGAAATGTAGTCATTAGAACGGAGAGAGGACATTGTTAGTGATGTTCGAGTAGTATTTTCAATCAGAAAGTTGTTTAACGAAAAACAACGATGAAAACAACGAAAATTGTTTTTCATCGATTTGTGAAATGTGGAATGTTCTTATGAGTTGTTCAATCTAATGCCAGCTTCGGATTTTTACCATCGCACATTTTATCATCAAGAATCTATACAATCGCATTTCGTACAGTACTTGCGTACAGTGCGGTCTTCAAGACACTATATATCGCAAAATCCGAAAGTTACAGAATGAACTGCCAACTGAAGTTTTCCCACTGAGCTGCGACATGGGATTCTACCAGAGAACTTTTTTTTAAACTCCACTAACCATGGTCCTGCCAACCATTAAACTTATGGGAGATACGCGCCGTACTTGCATGGGCTCTTTCCGGTACATCCTTTCGTGACACATTACAAATTTCTTTCATCTCTCCATTTAACACTACTCACATTTCTTTAGCGTGTACGACACACAAAGGTTCGTTAAGAGAACTGTGAAACGGATCCTGCAATGTCGGCGGCGCCCTCGCAACCCCGTTGCAGGTATCCATGGTCAGCGGTGACCACTTAGCGCCATGTGGCCCGCTCGCCTGTCTGTCAATTCTTTTATAAAGAACATTGAATGTTTATCGAAAAATTGAAATAATTTAATCAGCTATTTAAATAATTCCATTCTTTTGGATTTTTTTATATATATTTTTCTTTTTTATATAGAAAGGAGGCAGCACACGAACATACAGTCCACCGGGTGGTAAGTGGATATTGTCGCCCACAGACATCGAAGGTACATGCCAACTTCAGTCCAAAATGACAAACGTCGGCACGCCTCCGGATGCAGTGTATAAATGTTTAAGTATTATTTTGTATAACTATAACTTAAGTGACTTAAAGCTTCAGTCTTTCTTACGTAACTACAAAAACCAAGGAATACACAAGGGGTGTAATATTTGTACCGTGAAATTTTCATGACAGTGAATTCAGATTCATGAATCCATGGTTTTAGGCTTCGGGAAAGATTTGGACATTCTGTATAGGTTTTTATCGAAAGATTATTAGTGGATTTAGCATTCAAAATATTCAAAAGTTTTAAATAGAAACAATCGATAAGAATCTCTAGCAAACGTCCATCACTAGACATTATTGAAGGGACAATCAAAGTCTATCATCGAATGGACAATGAATGAGACCTTTAGTTATTTGACAAACAAACACATTAAGATATGAGATAGGGAAAGAGCTATTTAGTACCTACCTAATTTTTTTTTTCTAGAGAAAATGTGGTAGGACTTCTTGGCGGATACTGGAGAAGTAAAATTGATATTTTGTTTGATTTTATTGTAAAAATTGTGTGTTAGGCGTTTTGTGGTTTAATTGTGATACTTCTAAGTGTTTTTTGTGCATAATGTTTGTTATACGTGATGTTTGTGGACAATTTGTGTGTGTGTGTGATACGTGTTCTAAGCGACTCCTGACTTACTTTGACGGGACTGAACATTGACAGAATACGATTTTGACTTTGAAATTGTTTATTACCAAGAAAATTTGCTACTGTTAGTCTACAATTCCGATTGAACATTTTTATACAAAGAAACATCGAAATCTACCTTTTCAACTGGCATTCGCCATGAGGCTTTGTAATGCTTCAATTTATTATTTCGCTTCAATACCAGTTCTAATAATGTGAGGATTCCAATTTGGTACTCACGAGAAATCGGATACGATAAAAAGAACAAATTACACAAAACACTAGAATAACCCAAATGTTATAAGACTTACTACTCATCGTCCTTGACTTCGCCTGATTTCCAAGTCCACACTAATATTATAAATTCGAAAATAGGTTTCTGACTTCTGTTTGTAACATCTTCACTACTAAACTACTGTACCGATTTTATTGAAATTTGGAAGTCTGAAATACGGAGATGAACGTAAGATTCGTAATATTTCTCAAAAAAATTATGATGAGCCTTTATAATATTGCATGCAGCTACAATTGAAAATCAGCGCTGCAATATTTGCTGCAGCACATACTGACTGACCTATTGGACAAGTGGCAATACACACTTAACTGTTAAGTAAGTTATATGCTTTAATTGTTATTATTAATAGATATTGGAATTGACAGAATATCAGCGCTGCAGTGAATGCTGCAGCATCATGCTGAGTCACGTATTCATTTCCTGTTGATAGTGCCTATAAGACCATAGAGATACAAGAATTGAGCCACCCTCCTTATAGCCCTGATTTAGCTCCATGCGACTTCTTTCTTTTTCCAAAAGTGAAGCTTGTACTCCGGGTATTCTTTTCGACAACCCTGAGGACGCCCGGAATGCTTTAATGGCAGCTGTTAAGGACCTCGCTAAAGAAGAGTATCGCCAGTGCTTTAAATCTTGGTTTAGACCAATGGATCGCTGTACAGAGACTAATAAAAAGTATTTTGAGAAGTTGTAACAAAATGTTGTGTTGTAACTAAAAACACCTAGTCATCCACGTAATAATCTTTATTTGTTAATAAGTGACCAATTGCACAGACGTCTAAATACATTCTTTACAATTGATTTATTTATTTAATAAGTTATTGAACACACATTACATGAAATAAATAAAAAGGAAGAAAAAGAAAACATGTACAATACGCAAGCTTATCCCCTGCGGAGATTTCTTCCAACAGACTTGGGAAAGTGAAATATAGGTCAAGTCAGAAAAGCAGGCGTAATGTTACTTGTTTATTTACTATTGTTACACTATAGTAAACAGCGAAGGACAAAAGGCATAAATAAAAGCAGGTGCAATAGAAATTAAACAGTAAATTAATAGTAGTAGGTACTATAGGTAGTAGTAGTAGGTAGTAGTAGGTAGTAGTAGTAGGTAGTAGTAGGTAGTAGTAGTAGGTAGTAGTAGGTAGTAGTAGTAGGTAGTAGTAGGTAGTAGTAGTAGGTAGTAGTAGATAGTAGTAGGTAGGTAGATTTAATAGTGTGTATTATCATTATCACCTACTCTAAATTTCATTTTTTCTTTCTTAATACGCACGCAAAATAGCAATGAAAACCCGAACTAAATCGACTCAGTAGATCCCGAATTAATATTAAAAAACAAACTGACAGACAAACAGATGTACATTTTTTGTGTATGTAGATATGTAACAGATATTATTTCAAAGACTAATAATTAACACAAAGAATATCAAATTCTTTAACGTCAGCTTCCACGAAATCCGTTTGTTGGTGGAAACACCCAATTACAAGCGGTTAATTTGAAATTAATTTTAAGTAATTTAAAACGTTTGTTGTTGGTATTATATTTATTCTTTGTCCCTTGTTTAGAGACATCAAGAACCGGTTTTGTTCATTTTGGATATCAGCTCACAGAATCAGCATGCTCAAGTGACATTGGACAGGTCATATTCGCTGCAAGACCGATAACCGATGGGGACTGGGGCAAAAGAATCCTTGAATGGAGGCCGTGAAGCGCAGTGTAGGATGCCCTCCTATCAAGTGAACCGACGACTTGAAGAAGTTTGGCGGTAATAACTGGATGAGAAGAGTGGAGACTTAGGAGAGGACTATGTTCAGCAGTGGAGAGACATAGGCTGATGGTGTACCATTGTTTCCATCTCTAGTTGTCGCGTAAGATATGAATCATAGTAATTTTAGAGAGGAACTGTCTCTATTATTTTATAATAGAATGGATTTTTGAACAACAAGTTACACAATTAGTCGCTAGCTGTAAGTTTCATATAATTTTCAATTTATTTTGCCGCTGTAGCAATTGACACTCGTTCATATACTCATCCATCCACAGTCATTTTTGTGTAGTTGAGTGTACAAAAAGCGTACGCACACACGCTAATCATGACTGCTGCGTTTTTATGAAGATTCTTATGTACTTCTGTTTTTTTACTTTGTCAATTTCCTCAAGTCCCCTGAAGCAAACGTTACAAACCATCTATTGGTGTGTAACGTTTGCTTTTCAACGCATTTCACAGTTAAGTATTCGTGCGGAATACGAAATAAAGCCATCTAGGACAATACAGTATTCAGTACAGAAACTAGGTGAAAATAGACTGAAGTCACAGATAAATAGAGAAAATACACAGATGGCAGTCAATTACTATACCGTCAAATGACATTTGACCTTGACGACCTTGACCTTGACCTTCAATTATCTTCAATTTTGTTTTTGTGTTATTTTAACGCCCGGTGGGCGCAGTTGGCAGTGATCCCGCGTGCTGTACAAAAAGTCGCGGTTTGGGTTCCCGGTCGGACATTCGTTTGTTTAAAAACAAATGTTTGTTCGGATCTAGATGTGATGTGTTTGTCTTTGTATGTATCTCTGGACCCACAACACAGGAAATCCTAGTTTGGGCCATTTAGAGTTGCGTTATTTATGTATTTATTATTGATTTTGAAATTTTATTTGTGATGCAAACACAGAATTACATTAAAAACTAATTACTCCTTTGGAGATACTACTCTTAATTAATCATCTTTGTACAAATCTCTTTCTTGTCGTCAACGTGTATTGTATATATACATATACTTTGTCTTTGTATTTTATTTATGTATGTAGATATATGTATTTCTAGGTAGGTATGTATAAATATATACATATATTTGCATTTCGTTGCAATGTATAAGTTGACGAAACAAGAAATTTAAAAAAAAAGCATGTGTGGTACCTATTATTTTGTGTACTTTTTTATATATGTACTATTTTGTGTTCATTTAAGCACGGACTGTTCTTTGCACTACCCTCATGCATTTCTGTTTAAGAAAATGGTGACTGGCAGAGAATGCCACTGGGCATTGAGTCCGCTTTCTGTTTAATTTCTGAGCGGTAAGTTTCAATTCTGACTTTTTCCGACACGGTGTGCTTCTTAAAGGTGACCGATTCCACATTGATTAAGTATATAATAATATACGCGACATTTCTGAAGGTTCGAAAAGTTTCTCTACTGAATATACTTATATAGACATGATCTCGCATACTGTGAGATTACTGCAACACGAAATATTCTTGCAGCACTGTGTAGCTGGTGCATGCTTGCATAACAATCTCCCTATTTTTATTCGCGTGTCATCCCGTACGTCCCCGATGATTTTTGTAAAGCCTTTATGGAGGCGAGTTCTGAATAAGAATTGTTAAATGTTGGGATGTATTCGTGTTGAATGCAGGAAAAATATACTGTTCACGTTGGTTTGTCGCTTCCTCTATCTCGCTTGTACATAGCGGTCTTCTGTGAGAGTGAAAAATCACGCCCAGTCTGCTGTAAGATCGTGCTCCCCTTTGCACTAGAACTGTTCATCGAATTAAACATCGCCAAAAAAAAATTCAAACACGATATTATCCACCATAGGCTCCAGCATCAGACGCTGATGGTTACATGGAAAGTACACATATTTAACTATTAACAATATAAATACGCATTCGAACAGATGCATTCATCTTAACCAACTGGACGCTCCCAGTCGGCTGTGGGGAACAGCATCATGTATTATAACTGTTCATTGTTTATTCATGAGTCTAAACACCACCATTGTATCTTCCAATTTCAAGGAGTTTCCTTACCCACTTCCGGCTCCAGCATCAGATGCTGACGGGTATGTGTATAATATACACCTCTTTAACTATTCACTTCAGAAAGGCGCATTCGAATAAGTGTCAACATTCGTTTAGAAGTTAAAAAGCATTACAACTTTTAACTTGGCATAGCAGCGCCCACTGGTGAATTGGAACTACAACGCCCATTCTCAAACATGCTCCAAAGTACAATTAAACGTTTACGAAGAACCGCTTCAAATTCGATGGAGCCGTTTCAGAGAAAAGTGGTAATAAAGAGGTACACAAACATACGAACATTCTCTTACCCCAAACCATATACCACCTCCGTTCCGTGGTGGATAAAAAACAGCATCGATTGTTGTGTCAATCAGCTACAATTCCACATATATCGCAGTCTGAATTGCGATGCTAAATTCCAGTTGGAGTCACTTCGGTGACACTGGTATTCTTTTCTGAGAGTACGAGCATTTCCGAAATTGTGGCATTTCTTTTTTGTGGCAAGAATGTCTATTTCACTTAGACACCGAAATCTATGTTTAAGTATATCTATCTAGCTGTCGAATTTAACCAAAGGCGTTTAGTCACAGCTTGGTATGTCCCACGCGAGTCGTCCATCACCGGCATCACCCGCCTTGCGGTGAGTACTTACCATTAGGCTAACCTCAAGTTAACTTACATACGCTGATCCTGAGATATACATTTACAATGTTTACTGTAAACCATAGCCAGCCCTTTTATAGTCCACTGTTGATCGTGGGCCTAATGTGCATGAGGGATATATGGTCTTAAAACAGCACACTGTTCAACCGGGGATGACGCTGAGCAATAAGCGTTCATTTTTCGAAAACCAGTTCCATCACATACCAACTAGTTTCTCATGTAAATAGTTAAAGTAAGACGCTTGAACAAATGTCCGTCAGAGAATCGAACGGTCTTTTACTACACACTCTTATCATAGAACATAAACTATATAAGCCTACTTGACCCAAGGGTATGTATTGCCACCGGTATAACGGCCTACAACTCAGTCTGTGTTGCAGCAAAAACTGCAACGCTGATTGAGTTGCAGTGACTCGCGGGCTGCCCACACTGTTCATTGATGGTGAAATACATGCCCCATATCTTTTTTTCTCGAGCTGGGTTTCTTCACAATGTTTCCCCTCACCGCTGAGTTAGAGATATTTTTTCAATCCCTACTTAAATAATAGTCATGGTCTTACTTAAATAGAAGAAGTACTTAAATAGTACGGGCCGAAGATTTGACTTCACGATCACACGAAATCCAGTCGAGTACACATACCTCTATGCCGTAGGCTATCACCGCTCAATGTGTACTTTATTAGAGTTAAGAGTAATTATTTTCTTAAATCTATCTAGAATTACGTGGAATGGTTAAGACATATGTCTAACTTATATACAAAACATGAAATGGTAGGTGTAATAAATTTAGTGAACCGGGATTTTACTTCATGAGAATTTATCAAAACAGATGCATAGTAGATAATACAAACTCTTCATAAGCATGATTTGTGTGGGGGGCAACTTGATATTTAAAAATATTATCAAAAATTTGACATTACAAGACTAGACGTTACAAGACTCATTTTTTTTTATGAACGAAGGCGGCAGACGAGCATACAGTGCACCTGGTGGTAAGTGGATACTGTCGCCCATAGACATCCGCGATACATGGCAACATTAGTCCAGAATAACAAATGTCGACACGACCCCGGATGCGCGCCTACCTTTGGAGATATAGAAATGGATTTGGAAAAAGTGTTGGGAAAATGGGAAGGGATAGGATGGGAATAGGCTCTGGCACATCTCACTCACTACCGAAACACGTACGTACATTGGGGAAATATGGTAAAGTGGGAAATGCAGTACATTTCAAAGTAGTCTTCTGTGAGAGAGGGGTAACGTGGCCAGTCGAGCGCGTCCAGCGGCTGTTGGATTTCAGCGTGCACTCTTCCCCTCCCTAATATCCTTGTATGTTGTAATTACGATATTCTATCATCTAGTATGTAATGTGATGCGGTTCAGACCGCGCAGTCGCCTCGAAACCGGAAGAACACACTTGTGCAGGGCCCGCGCGATTAAAAATTAGACATTGACCTCTTGTCAATGACCGAAATTCTTCCTGCTAGTGGCGCGCGCTTTAGAAGTCGTTGAATATAATAGGTATGTCGAAGCAATCTTCATTTTTATTATAATCGCGGAATCCGCTGTTCTCGTGGCTCGCCAATGTTATCTCTACCAGCAGTAACACGACCATTGACTGTCTGCGCCGGATGCTGCAGTTTCCAACTATAGTACCTAATTTTAATATAGTGTACATTTGATTGTGATTTGTGATTTGTGATTTTAGTTTTTATTGTAAAAAGCACACAATTTTAATGAAAACTTTGAGTATTTTTTCTAAAGGGGCTCATTTGCATTGATTGCCGTTCATATCTTGTATTCCTTGCTGTTTCTCCGTGGTGACGGTAACTGGCCTGTTTTAGGTTTTATAATTTTATTACGCGATCTCTTGCCGTTTACGTTTATGACGTACGAGTATCTTTTATACATCGTACATTTTTAAATGTACCCTTTATAGTTAGAAATAATCTAAGGTTAGAATATAGTTAGAATAGAGTTACTATATATGTAGTTAGAAATACTATATAGAAATACTTTATAGTTAGAAATACATGCGCTCATGGTTGGGACTTTTTGCGGGAACTCGAAAAGCGTTTTTGTTTGATTATTGTAAAAATTGTGTAACTTCTGTTAGGTGTTTTGTGGTTCAATAGTGATAGTTATGTTTCAATTTAACAGTTCAATTCACCATGTTTCATTTCAATCAAAGTGTTTTTCGTGCGTGGTGTTCGTGATAATCAAATAAAAGCGTGAGTCGTGTGCGTTTTTCGTGTGCTTCCAAGGAGTCCGCTTCCGTCGTGAGTAAACCTACTATCGCGATACTTAGCGACTCCTCGCTTGTTCGGACTGGCTGGACATTGACAGGATACGTTCTAAACTTTCAAATTGTTTATTAGGAAGAAAATTTGTCATTGGAACAATGTCCTAATTGCACCATTGCCATATATGAAAAAAAAAAGTGTTATGGTTTTTATAATTCGCATTCGTCTATTTTTATTTGTGTTTTATAGTTTCCGTTTGTTCAAATTAACAAATTTACCTACCCATTACTATTTTATGCTTTCAGATACGATTTACAATATAAAATGTGTACATAACGCAAAATTTATAAAAGCTATATGAAGCGTTCAATGGCGTGGAATGTATACAGGGTTGAATAAAGGAAAACCTATGCCCTCTTCTTTACGTTTTAACGATCCTTTCTGTTCGCGACGACCGGCTCATAATCTGTACATAGCTTATAAGTATATAATGTATAACTATAGGTTAAGGTAGGATACGTTTTGTTAAAATAGTTCGTTTCATAAAGACAGTTAAGTCTGTACTGGATATAAGTCTCAACAATAGCTCATCGCGTTTTCCTTCTTCACAATCCCAGCAACAACACAGTGCGGGTAATATAAGCCCGCACATTCTGGTCCTTCGAACGCCGAATCATTGAAGAAAGAAAAACGTGAATCGTCGAGGAAAAGTAAACAGAAAAATAACAAGATGCCAGTAACAAGATCGCAAAGCGGAAATTCGTATCTACAGAACTTTCACGAATCGGACTACGGTACAAGTTCCTCGGCGACAAAAACCTCAACGGGGACGACAGCAACAGAAACCGCCGTTACCGGCTCTCCAGAGACTGCGATATCCGCTAAAATGACAGCAACAGAAACCACCGTTACCGGCTCTTCAGGTATTGCGATATCCGCTACAACAACGGACAAACAGAAAAGGACGGGGGTTGATATACAGCAAATTTCCACGACACCCCCACCTCTCAGCGTTGAAACTAGAAAATCATCGAAAAACAGTAAGAAATCGAAGTCTCAGCGCGCGCTCCGTTTAGCCAAAGCTAAAACAGACTTACTACGACTTCAAGTTGAACTCGCCACAGCCCAAGTCGCCGAAATAGAAGCAGAAAGTTCAGACAGCGAACAAGACGACGACACAGTAATTACCGACATAGAAGCACAGACAAGAGTCGACACCTGGCTACATACTACGCGCAAGTTAGCCGTATCGAGGGAACCGCATCAACAGTACAGTACAGAAGAGGTCGGCGCTACAGTACAGAACAATCAAGCCCCGACTCACATAGCTCAAGATGCCGTTCGCCTCGCGTTGCCTCCACCTCTCGTGCCTACCTCCGCCCCCACAGAACAGACACCCGACGTAAGGAACCAGGGCGCGAACTACACAGCGATAGCCACTCACCGAACAGGCGTAACGACTACGCAACCGGCGGGAGCCACGGTCAACACGACACACCAGCAGAACCACATAGATCTAACAGAACTCGCTAGTGCGATCACAATGGCCGCTAGAACAGGACAACAGACTTCTCCACGCCACCACACAGAGCTACCCCCGTACAATGGGTCGCATCAAGAGTGGTTATTATTCAAGGCAGCCTACGACGAGTCGTCAGCCTCCTTTACAGATACAGAAAACATCGCACGACTTCGCAAAGGCCTCCGCGGTCGAGCCAGAGAAGCGGTAGAGAGCCTACTTATTTACAATGCGAAGCCGCGCGACATCATAAAAACACTGGAGTCACGTTTCGGCCGCCCAGACTCTATAGCATTGGCCGAACTGGAGCGTCTGAGGGCACTCCCCCGCCCTTCAGACGCCCCAAAAGAAGTATGTATCTTCGCTACCCGAGTATCCAATATCGTATCGACCCTACGGGCGCTACAGAAAACATACTATTTGTATAATCCAGAAGTAACGAAAGCAACAATAGAAAAGCTCACGCCCGCTATGAAGTATCGCTGGTTCGATTACGCGATCGAACAACCGAAAGAAGAGCCCGATTTGCCAAAGCTCGCGCGATTCCTTGAGCGTGAAGCAGAAAGGTGTAGCCCATACGCTCAACCCGAGCCGGTCCCTACACAACCAGACTCGTACAATAACACACATAAAAGAGCGCACAGGACATTCACGACGACAGAACAGTATAAGAAAACGACCACATGTCCTGTCTGTAAACAAAGAGGGCACCCAACAATAGACTGTAAAATATTCCAACAAGCCGACGTAAATGCAAGATGGGATTTAGCAAAAAATTTACGCCTTTGTTTCCGATGTCTCAAATACAGAAATCAGACACATAGCTGCCGCGGACAACGATGCGAAATCGACGGATGTCAACATTGGCATAATAAACTACTACATTTCACAAAGACAGAAACAGACGACACCGACCCGAAAACAGACGTCGTATCAACCGCGTGGACTCCAATAGGATCGAATAGGACGCAATCCTATTTGAAAATGGTTCCAGTTAGAATCTCCGGTCCCATAGGGGACGTTACTACCTACGCCCTTCTGGACGACGGTTCAACAGTCACACTAATCGACTCCAGTGTGGCACAGAGAATAGGAGCGAAGGGACCCGTCGACCCACTGCATATTCAAGCTATAGCGGAAACCGAATTGGAAGCGGCCCGCTCACGAAGAATCACACTCACCATACACGGTGCGACTCAGAGTCATAAAATACAAGCTCGCACCATCGAAAACCTACAACTCTCAGCACAAGGGGTATCGGAGAAAGACTTAGACGGCTGCCGCCATCTAGACGACATAAAAGAGAACCTAAAATACCCTAATATCAAGCCACAAGTTCTCATAGGGCAAGACAATTGGAACCTGCTCATCGCAACTGAAGTCAGAAAAGGACTGAAACACCAACCAATCGCCTCTCTCACTCCACTCGGATGGGTGATGCATGGCGCGCACACAAGAACTTTAGGGCGCCGCATTCACTACACACATCATCTATCCCTGCAAGAACAGAGCATGGATGAACAGCTAAGGCAGTATTTCGCACTAAAGTCTCTCACGATCACGCCCAAGCGACCTCTAAACGACCCAGAGGAACGTGCACTCAACATACTCAACGAATGCACGAAAGAATCAGAGCACGGGAGTTACGAAACAGCGCTACTATGGAAGAAAGACAATGTCGTGATGCCCGCGAACTATGACAACGCTTACAAGAGACTGATGACGATAAATAAGAAAATAGACAAAGATCTAAAACTTCAACACCGGCGGGAGCCCCGCGGTCGAGGGCATTCGCTGAAGGAAGGAGATATAGTACTAATAGCAGACAATACGATGCCTCGCAACACATGGCCGCGAGGAATAGTCACAGACACCTATCCGGGAGCCGATGGAGTAGTTCGCACAGCTGACGTAAGAACGAAAGGAGGAACATTACGTCGACCGACAAAGAAGCTCGTTATCCTACCAACAGACCCGGTCGCGCGCCAGCAACCCAAATAGATGCGTAGACAGGAAGAGTCTACGCACGGCGGGAGAATGTTCGCGACGACCGGCTCATAATCTGTACATAGCTTATAAGTATATAATGCAGTGAGCTTCTAAATACTAGAGTGGCAACGTCTTACAAACTGTTCTCAGAAATATGTAACCACTTGCGACTTCAAAAGACGTAGCTTTGAAACCGATAAATATTCCAAAGTAAACTATGTTTGTCTCGTTTCTTCTACACAACTTCTTCGTTTAAACTAATCACGTCGAAATGAAACAAGACATTGTTATCGGAAAAAATGGCGAGAGTTGCCAGTGGTCAGAAATAATTTCCCCAGAATTAATGAATTACTTGGGTATAAAGGCTCTTATTAACAGGTATTATTAACAGATTGTAATGAAACTTTCAATAGATCATATAGATCTAATGAAATTGACAAGGATTACAGGTAGGAAGAAAAAATATTTATATGCGTTAACGAAAATATTATATTTTAAGACTATTTACATTGTGTAAAATTATTATTGTTTAAAATGGAATAATATTTTTTTTGTTTATGACAATCATTTTAAAAAAATATATTTCAATTGTAAATTAATTAAATTGTAAATATATTATTTTAAACCTCAAAAGTTATTATATTGATCAAACACCACTGTGTAACATGAGTTTGTTATATAATTGCCTTTTACTCTCTTTTTTGTTATTTAAAGTAAACATTTTACTTTCGTGGTATAATCTTATTTTGATATATTTGTGAATAATCGCGTTGATCAACAAAAGAGAATGATCCATTTGTAATGACGACACATGTTCCGCTGAATGAATTGCAAACAAATAAGAGATCATTCTACCTACTACTGACTATTTTATGATGATTACAGATTATGATAAAAAACATAAATTACTATTAATACTTTTGACTTACAGTCATTCATCATTTACAAACCTCCCAACGGTGTGGGAAAATCAAAATAGTTTTTACTGGCAACATTGATGGCAAACACAATGCGTGATAAATTTACTTCGTTTTGTAATGTTATTTTGGAAAATCTGAACAAAATTATGCAAACTTACTTGTGAAAAGTAACACCACTTGCTTTATCATCCTTTTCGGACCGTGACATACAAATTTTAACGCCACATTTCACCATTTTGGTAACTTTATCGTTAGGCCGCAGATACGTTCACGCTCACCGACGTCAAGCTAGCAACTGAAGTCAGATATGCCTGCAGGCATCTACGAAGTGGTAACGTTAACTAATGAATACTGCTAATCTAGTCATATGTACATCAATGATATAATGTATAACTATAGGTTAAGGTAGGATACGTTTTGTTAAAATAGTTCGTTTCATAAAGACAGTTATGTCACTCATTGTAAAGGGATGTTGGAGTTGAACAATAGACGAGAAAGCGTGTAAAAAACCAACGGTTTACGCAACCCTGCTATAAACATTTAACAGACAAGGGACAAGAAGGCGCGTTCCGACCTAACGGTTTATACACCTTCACTATTGACACTAAAAACAAAGGAAGAGAAATCGCTTCCCAGACGAACGGCTTGCACATGCGGACCGTAACGAACACGTGGCCAAAACATCGTAACAATAGAAACGCCCAACTCCAGCATCCCTCATTGTATCAATATAAATAAGGGCGAATCCCAGACCACTACAGTCAACTTGTAGTCACCACACTAGACGCATGTCTAACGAACAGTTAAGTCTGTACTAGATATAAACCTCAAGAATAGCTCATCGCGTTTTCCTTCTTCACAATCCCAGCAACAACACAGTGCGGGTAATATAAGCCCGCACACTTTCCTTCTAAGAGTTTTCAATCTTTAGCATTTTTTTTCACACAAACCACTCGCACGCACCGCGTTGATACACTTGCAACGACCTACATAGATACAGTATCTAATAGTAGCGGTTATATTATCAGCTGTTTATGACACCTAAATCAATGACATTCGTAGCACTTGATTATAAAAAAAAAAAAATCGGGATAAATATCAAGGCCAGTACAAGGTCATAGAAAAAAGTTGACAGATGTCAGAAGTTTATTATGGTTCATTAGATACAATTATGAGAGTTTCATGATTTTTGTTTATAAATTTGGTAATACCAAAAAAAAAGTCTAATCTTTACGTCAAAATTATTGAAATCGTGAAATGGTTCTGAAAATCATTTCAACGCCTTGTTCCTTTATCCACTTAAAGAGTTTCAAGAGGCACTTAGTAACTCTTAACAAAAAGGGGACCGAAAGCCAAATAAGTTTGAGAACCTCTGTTTTGCACAATCGTATTCCCAAAACAAATAACTTCAAAGTTGTTCAACCTCTTCCACCCTTTGAGACTCGACTGCTCCGGTTGAATTTTTACAACCTTTTATTCAATTTCACATGTGTGTTTGTTAGTTTGTTTCGATCAAATCTTGCAAATCGATTTTAACCCACTTCCACTTGTACTACTATCTTGAAATTTTACACATGTATATAAAACCGATGACAATATAATAATCTGATGATCTAGACCTGATGCTGCAGCCAAGAAGGCCAGTACATTATCTAATTCCTCAACGGCGAACAATAGACACGTCGTGTTTGGGCTCATTTTAATGAGCTCGTAGATTTAATGATGACATCTTACTGTCGTGACCTTGACCTGAGACTACAGACAAGAAGGCCAGCACACTGTGGAACTTCTCACCCGCGAACAACAAGTCGTGATTGAGCTCGTTTTGATGGACTCGGAGTTTTACTGATAACACCTTACTGTCATGTCATGACTTTGACCTGATACTGCAGCCAAGAAGGCCAGCACACTGTTCACCTCCACAACGGCGAACAGTAGACACCTCGCATTTGGGCTCGTTTTGCTGGGTTCGAAATTTTGATGACAAAAAGTTAGCCATGTCGGCTTGGCCGTCTGATTCGGCGAGATGGGCGTCATTTGCATCGATCTGTAACCTGGCTAAGCGACGGAAAACTGTAAAATCCAACCCAAATTCAAAAACAAACAAATTACATGCGTTACTAGAAATGCATGTTGCACTAAAAAGAAGTAAATAAATTTAACGTGAAAAAAAACTTTTAAAAACAAGCTTTTATAATGCACTAAGAACATAAACATAGAAGTCAAATTAAGTTTAATAAACAAATCACACAAATCTAGTCATAGATTAATGTTTTCGTGTAGATTTGCGTACCAATTAATTAATTTATTATTATTAGAAAAACAATCATTTCAAATTACAAATCTCGCGACAAGCTTTTAAATCACATATAAACATTAACATAATGATTGGATTTGTGTGATTTTTTCATTTAAATTATGTTTATTCGTTTATTTTTTCATTTTAATATTAGCTCGTTTTAAAAGTGTTTTTTAAATTTAATTTTCAATTTAACAAAACAACTATCTATTTCAAACAGTTTAGAAAGACCTTTTTGTTCCCAATTGGGGAAAGGGCGTAAAGGGATGTCTACTTTGGCTTTTATTATAACGTAAATACGTTATAATAAATAATTAATAAATACTTGACTGACTATATCCAAATACGAAATAGGAATTATTGAATCCATTGAAATGAAATACTACCAAATTGGAATATCAAATGTATTGGCATTTTACAATACTTACCTACTGGATTTTTCAACGATGATGATGAACGGATAGACATGTATCCATCGTATTTTGTTTATGTAAAACTAATCTGCCCTGGACAGCCTATGTCTCTTCAAGTCTCCACTTCACGCCGCTCCTCACCACACCCGCTCTTCAGTTCTTGTTATACTTACTGATCAATTTTATCTAAAATTTGTTCAGTACCACTTCACCTAGTGATTCTATTCATATCGTATCATTAAGTATATTATGTAATTAATTATTAATACTATAATATAAATACGAAAGATTGAATCTATTGAACGTGTATAATACGTACTACGTACGTGTACGTACCTTTCTCCAAATAAATTTCTACATCTTAAAAGGCAGGCAGGCAGTGTATCCGCGGGCGTGCCAGCGTTTGCCATTCTGGACTGATGTTGACATGTATTGCGGATGTCTATAGCCGACAGTATCCACTTACCATCAGGTGGCCTGTATCCTCGTTGAAACTTGGCAAATAGGTAGATTATAAACAAGATTAATACAGTATAAATATTACTATGTGTAAAAATAGCGGGTAAAAGCGAATATAACCATAAATCTTTTAAAAAACTTGGCTTCAATTCAACACTAACTGAAACTTGAGAAACTATTCATTTAATATAATAAAAGCAGCGTAAAGCGCTTTAAAGCGTTAATAACTCCTAGCGTGATTTACAAACAGAAAACTAAAGCGATGTACATCGCTGTATGCGGAACCCTTTGTCTGCGTTTAAGCATAATACACAAAGGAAGAGTAAGTAATCTCCTTTCAAACGTACATATTGGTCAAACGAACATTCGCACGTTTACAAACTGCTTTTGCATTTGAAAAGGACTTATTATAATGACTTTTAACGATCATATTCGTTGTTACTGAAATAAAAAATTTGTTTTACCATGCCACACCAACCTGCCAACCCAACCTGTCTTTTGAATAAATCGATAATTAATTGTAAAGAAGGATTAATTGCACGCGAAATACAACAAAAATTAGTACAATAAGTTCGTACCCTGAATCAAAGCAAGTGGGTAGTAAATAGGTACCTAAGTGAACGAGTCTGGATTGTGTAACGCACATTCTAGTAAATTAATTACTAATCATTGAGTTTTAACGTAATTAAAAATCATGAAATATTAATTATTCGTTATATATTATAGTTTTAGTGTACTGATTAACATACTAAAATTATGTCGTGAGTAGGTACATACTTGTAAATTTAACAATTTTTTTAACAACCGATTTAGAAATGAATCTCAACCGAGAGTCGAAGGACCGTTCTGAAATTGAGTTCGCATTACATTTAACTGAGACGTCAAAATGGAATGGGTTTTCAGAAGTAGCGCTGTATTTAGCTTCTGTTCCTTGTCTACTGTGATTTAAGTCTCAAGTTGGCGCTAGCTAGAGGTTTGTCCAATGAAAAATGGCGCGCATTATGACGGCAGCTCATAACACAATGCTTTTGTGGCCAATATTTTTTTATAATATAGATATTTTACACTAGGGAATTGATTTACAAGTATAGAATACTAGGAACTAGCACCACGCTTCGGTCGTTTATGATTTCCTAGAGAATCCAAACAGCCTGTGTCCATCTGCTTCCTAGCTTCCTAAATGTAAACTTTCAAAATTGGTCCAGTAGTTTTTATAAACTAACAATTAAAACAAATTCACCGTCTCTCATTATAAAAATCCTACGCTTACGCTACTTTTGGTACGATATTACGCTACTTTAATGCGTTTTAGCATGGTCGTGACCTCATGAGTCGTGACAGACTGTAACAACTTTCACACTGTCTCTCAAACTGTCACATTCGCACAGAATGTGCTTCATGGACTCTGCCTCCTGCAGGACTCTCTACAAACAGGCTCTGCAGATATTGTTATAAGCTACTCACTAACATACAAGACCATCAGCCTATGTTGTATCATACGGGCTTAAGACAAAAAGATGAGATAAACTTAGAATTGATTAGAACAGCAATTTATAGGAAAAGTAGTGGAATTCGAATATCTAATAATTATCTATTAAATACCTTCTTGTGATTAAATATCAGCATCATTTAAAACGATGGCTATTGGATAGGCTTATTCTAATCTGGATGAGTTTTTATTGGAACGGTCAAAATTAGAAAGTAATAATTTATCAATTTGAAAATTGGAAGATTGATAGTATAATTATGTTATGGTATATTACGGTAGTATTTCTAAATTAGGTGTATAAATTGACACATGGTAAATACAGTGCTATATATAATATTATTACCAACACAATTCTACCCTCGACACAATGAAATTAGTACATTTTGAGAGATGCCTCTCAGTTCGGGAAAATAAATCAGTTTAGGTCCTCTTGATTTAAACAGATTTTTATTCGGATTCTTACACGTACGTCGTTACAAGCAACTACCCTATATCTATTTTATAATCAGTATTTGCCACTGACGAAAATACAATTCTAAGGAAACGAATATTGACTGTCGATTACTATTTTACGTAATATCTGTAATAATATAATTAAATGATCCAATATTAAATAATGTTAATTTAAACAGTATATTATCAATTAAAGCACATTATTTACGTAATACAATATATTAATTAGAACCTATGAAATTTCATACCTATGCCTTTTTATATAGAAAAATTCAAATATTCTTTTTGTATGAAAGTTATATATTTACATAATCTAAGTATTGTCCATTACTATCAATGCTCTTTTTCCATTTTAATGGAAGTTGATTGATGCCTAGTATAGAACTCCTGGGAACGGGAATCGATTTATTCTCTGAATGCGTTTTTTATTGCCTCATCGAAGTTGAATTTTTTCTCCCTCTAAAAAGTTATCCGAAATCAGTAGGGCAAGGTCTGACGAGTATCTGCGGTGGGTGGCGGAGAGTTTCCAGTCGAAGTTCCTGTAACTTTGAGATTGTCTGTCGTAGAGTGTGTGGGCGAACGTTATCAAGGAGAAGCAGTGGATTAGAGCGATTGACCACACCGGTTGGTTGATAGCGAGCTTGTCCATCATCGTTTGCAGTTCTTCACAGAGCACATCTGCATTAATTGTTGTGCCAGATTTCAAGAAACTGTAGTGGATTATACCGTCACAGGACCACCATACATAGCCACCATGAGCTCTTTTGACACAGATTACGTTTGAGACATTGTTTGGCTGTCTCCTGGGTTCAACCATTGTGACGAACGATTACGATTATCATACAGGATCCACTTCTCATCACAAGTGATAATACGCGTCAAAATCCTTTTCATTCAAAAATTATTCATTCATTCTATGTCTCTCCAAGGCTC
Source organism: Sesia bembeciformis (assembly GCA_943735995.1). Taxonomy (NCBI): domain Eukaryota; kingdom Metazoa; phylum Arthropoda; class Insecta; order Lepidoptera; family Sesiidae; genus Sesia; species Sesia bembeciformis. Next base: position 14,036,917 of record OX031040.1, read on the forward strand.
GCCACCACACACGATCAAGTCGTCTATCCAGCTGACTGTACATTAAAAGTTTCTCAGCAAGGTGTAAAGATAGCTATGCTCGGTGTTTCTTTGCGGGATTAGAACCGAAACGATAGTCACCGACATAGCTCACTTACTTACTTAATAGAAATAAGAAGTTACTAAAAACAAAACTTCCGTGTTCTTCGTAAATACCGGTATATACAATCTGGGGAATACTTCGTATTGTTAATAGAGACAATGAAATACAAAGATAAAAACGGAACAAAACAACTTTCTAAATCAAAGAAAGCTGCCGTATTTCAAAATTAATTTTGTAACTAAGCGCAACGGAAGTATATTTTGAGCATGATACATAGAAATAACAGTAGTTAATCTTCATACCAGCGGTACCAAATGGTATCTATTCTAGCCTCTCATTCAAGAGGTCATGAGGCACCGTAGCACCAAGTATCTATTTAAGAACAGATTTGTAAAATTATCATATTCAGGAATTAAAAAGAGTCTAAAACTTGTGTATAGACCAATTCGTACTAGTCCCAATTATCGCGCTGCTGCTCGCTATCCAACCCATCAATCGATCGATATGGAGATTTGATACCTATCGTCAATATCATTGATGTACTGAACATCAACGGAGCTTCACATACTTAGTTCAGTCGTACAAGCCAACACCGCTCATTTATTTTTAACATTTAACAATTTGAATATATTCTTTACTGAGGCTGTGGTAATCAAAAGTCAGTGATTTATGGACCACTTTGAAGAATCACCCAGGGGGTTTCGGGCCATAGTCCACCACGCGAGCCTAGTGTGACCTCTGATATGGCAGCACTCCGTTGAGCTACTCTACTACTCTTTCCTACACTGTGCTTTAGATGGAAAACAACAGGGTCCCTTAATTAATTTGGGAAACAATACAAAGACACGGGGAAGCCCTCCCACATCCTATTGAGTAACAACCGGCCCTCGGACCCTTTGTAAAATTAATATTCTACAGTTATTTTAAGAAATAAATTTTATCTCATATTTTTTAGATTCTAGTTAACCCTTTCGACAAAGTTTAACGCATTGAACTTTTTATAGCCTTTTAGGGAGAATTCGAAGAAATTTATACCTACAGCAGAAATCACGAATAACGAATTTAAAAAAATCTAAAGTGGTTGGCTAAAAATCTATGTCTGGCGAATCATTCTACACACACATCGCTACATACATTCGCATTTACATGCACTCACGCTTATACTCGACCGCATTACACGAAAAATCATCACTACCCTCCGGTTACCTCGACCGCAAATAAAAACTGATTTCACACGCACGCGCCAATTCAATGAAATGAAATAAAAATATAAATACCATGATTTTGGCTAAACATCTCATGTGGATGAATTCGCGACTGTTTTCTCTATCCAGAAAGTTGCTAATTAGTGCAGTGTAAGGCTTACTTTTGTTTATTCGTGTGTCTTGTTACAAAGGCCTTACATTTGGAATTAGTATCGGACTTATCTACAGAAATATTTTTCGCAGCTTTCAAGGGATTCCATTCCCGCAGAGGTCCAGTCTCTTTTATTTTGAGTGATGGGGGACAATATTTCATTGTTTATTCGAATGAGTTTAAGTAGTAAAATTATAAACGTTAATTAAAAACAAATATTCATATTCGTCCTTGAGTAGAAAATTACAATATCAGTGTTCACAATTCATTTGTAATTGTAATTGTACATTTGTTTACAATATCAATATATGATAGTTTTGTTACACTTACAACATCCTTAAAAGTCAAACAATGTAAAATAAAGCTTCCTAGTATTAAAAAATATTTATATTATATTATAGGATACAAGGTGAAATTGCATGATGAAAGAGTTAACCGAATGTCTCATTCAGATTTCATAAGTCATGGTTTGGCAGTTATATCTGAGTCATATCCTAGATCCTGATCTGTACTATCTTTGGCGTATTTTCTTGTCTTTAAATTATCTGATCTAGCAGTGTTACAGCTATTATTCTCAGCACTAAAATCTAGTTTTTTCTCATCTTTTGTACTTCCCCTCTTCTTGTATTCATCCAAAGAGATCCTTCTCTTTTTCTCTTCGTCTTTTTTATATTGTTCTTCATTCTTTTCTTGTACAGTGTCATTTTGCAATTTTCTTTTCAATTTGTTTTGTCTAGTTTCAACAGTTTTTGGAACAGTACCACTGTTTAAAATGTTGTTTATGGAAAATGTAACTCTTTTAATTTTCTTTTCGCAAATGTCAGAACACAATGTTTCCAAAGTCTTCTGAAATGTTGGAATTGGCAGGATCGGTGGCGAATAACCAGCGCTCGAATTTCCTACGTAGTCCTTTTGTCCCGACGCTTTATTGTAAACCATTTCAATCATTTCAGACGTCTTCAAGAAAGGAGTTGGTTTTGTCTTTTGTGTAGTTTGGAGATTCATATCTTTCTTAGCATTGATTCCATTTTCAATTGCACTATTCAACGTAGCTAACATATATTCTTTATTATTTTTCATTGCTTCATCAGCTGCTACAGTACAGGTTGAGACAAAAGTGTCGGAAGCTCCTCGTGATTTGCGGATTTGTCGTAGATTTTGTTGATATCTTTGTAGCAACGATGGTGGAAGTGGAGGCGGAGGCGGTGGTGGCAAAGAGAAAGGATTGTAATATCTAGGTATTTTATCAGAACCAAAGTTAAAATCTTGCATTGAATTATTATGCGATAACATCTGATTTGCGTTTACATTCATCATTGGCACAAACGAGCTATTCTGAATTGGTGTAGCCTGCACATGGCATGGTTGCCATTTATTAGGCATGGTTTGGAACATGTTATAATGTTGCGGCACATAGCAATTAGACATGTTTTGTCTGACTGGTCCATGCTTATAATGCGGTAGAAATTGTGAAGGAAATTGACCTACTGTCGTATTCGGTGCATTCATTCTCCTAGATTTAACGTTGTGCCGAGAAAACTTATTTGTAGGATAACTGTTGGTTTGATACGGCATAGTATTTGCATTACGTGGATTGCCTACCATTGGCTTCTGTGTATTTTGAAAAATGTTGTTATATGTAGCATTCTGATTAACACTCATCGTCGTATTTGTATTGGGATAAGCGTTGGCTGTTTTATTATAATTATTATGAGAGAAATTAGGTTCAATAAACATATTGTTAGGATTTACTAAATTTGTATTATATACGTTGCTACTTGTATTCACAGAAGTTACTGTATTCTGTGTCGTATTTTGCGTCCTTGGAAAAAATGAATGCAAAGATGCTGTCACATTAGCAGTGTTCCGAGTTCGAGATTTCGAAATCGCTTCGGGTCTTGATATTTGTGAGCTGTATGAATCAACAGGTCTGTATTTAGTTGGCTTATTTTCTAAGAACGGTATAGGCACCAAATTTTCCCAATTTCTTTCCGCCTCGAAATTTGATTTCTTTCTTATTTGATCTGCAGTATTGGCAATATTCTGGGCTTGATTTTCCATAACATCATTACGTTGTTGAATATTTGTTTCCATAAACGAATTTAGCTGTGTTTTCCTTCTATTATCAGGATTTTGCAACACTCCAACTCTTTTATCGGTTCCTTGCTTAGAATCATAATTATAGCTTTCCTTTTTCGAAATCAAGGGAACATTTTTCACAGTCAAAACTTCAGTTTCTTTTTTGCTGACTTGTACATTTTGCCCTACATCACATGTTTCACTCCTCACTATAATATTTGCGATATTATAAGCATGAGCTTCCAAACTTTTATTATTTGGTTGATTATTTATTGTACTCGTAATTTCCTTTTCTTTTCTAATCTCTGTATTTTGCAGATCTTGAACGTTGTGATCTATAACTAACATTTTAGGTACATTCTGAACTTGTGTATCCATATGTTTATTTTTCGATTGATTAATTATTTCTATTGTAGCCGATTCATCTTTTTCTTTTTCAATCCGTGTATTTTGCAAATGTCCAAACTTTTGATCAATAACTAACATCTTAGGAATATTCTGCGCTTGTATGTTAGAACTTTCAATATCCAGTTGTTTGTCAAATCCCTTATTAGTCGATATTTCTCTTTTTTCTCTAAATTGGAAACTTTGTTTCGTTGGGAAGGTTTCTACTTCTTGTCTTCTGATCTGTGGATTTTCCAAATCTCTCTTTTGATTTATAACTGAAACTTTAACAGTATTTTGCGCTTGCGCATCCAAGCTATTATAATTAGGCTGAATATTTGCTGTATAAATGGGTGAAATTATTTTTTCTTCTATAGTTGTCATATCATCTCTCTTTACTATGGTCCGTAAGTTTATTTTTTCGGGTAACAATGTTTCTTTCAATTCTCTAATTAGTGTGTTTTGAGAGCCTGCAGTCTGTTGATTTATAACTGGCGTATAATTATACTGCTGATCTGGAGCTTTTATCATACTATGAGCATTGAAAGCGTCATGACATTTTCTATTTAACAAAATGTTCTGATTCTCTTTTGTCTTAGTTTGAGTCTTTTCTTGTGGACTTGTTGATGTATACTTACAACTTTCTAGTATCGCAGTTACTTTATTTACTGTCGATTTTTTTTCATTATAAAATGTGCAAGGAATAATTGAGGTACATGAACCACCAGCGACCGGTGGTTCTTGTTTACTTTTAGTCTCTTTATTACATTCATTTTTTTTGTGCCTTTTCAACTCCGCTTCTTTTATCACTTTGTTCTTTTTATCGTTCTCTATAACTGCGTTCTTTATTTGGTCGGCTAATTTTTGTATAGCAGCATTAATAGCTTCCACTTTAGTTTTATATTTATTATTTACTAAAATATTCATATTTTGTATAATATCATCTCTCATAGCTGCCCTTTCGTCTTTAAATATTTCTGAAGCAGGTTTAATTAACTGCATGTTGAATTCTTTTTTTGAATTCTTTTCTTTTACTTTAGTACATTTATTTTCAATACTTTCCGTTTTATGCTGTTTATTACATATATCTTTTTTTATAAATGTACTCTGAGATAGCTTGTCAATATCCGGATAAATCATAGTATTGCAATCTGATACGGTAATACTGCTGACGTAATCTGCTTTCATTATGACTTTTTCTTTCTCTATTTTCTGCGCATCAAGTAATTTATTCACTTTGTTTTGTTCATTTACTTGAAGAGCCGTTTCTTTTACAATTTTCCCATCATCCTCTTTGAAAAGCTTTTCAGCTATTACGGTCTTATTATTAATATCATTATTTATTATCTTTTCTACTTGACGCTTAGGAATGCCTCTTTCCGTTATACCGCTCTGCACAACATATGACTCACTTACCTCTTCATGAATGTTTGCACTAATAGATACCAATTTCTCTTCAGTCCTATTATTGTCGTTTATTAAATTGTCTCGCTTATTTTGTTTATTATTTAATTCACTTTCAGTGGCCTTTTTATGTGTAACTGCCTCCATTCTTATTTTTAAACCTACCAAGCCTTGATTTTTCTTGCAATCAATCTGTCTTAATTTACTTTCAAGAGGAGATTGTTCTTCTCTGCCTCCTTTATCTTTTACTTCTTTTTTTTGCCCTATAACTATTTTATTACTTAAATATGGAATGTTACCCGAATAAACATTAGTTGTATCTACACTTGTTAAGAAAATCACATCATTTTCACAACTATCAGATTTGCTATGTTCGTCTAAATCCTCACAATCGTCAATAATAATAATTGTATCATCACTGGACAAACTTAGACTTCTATTTTTATAAAATCTTTTATAGAACCATGGATATTTATCGCAATTCACTACGGGAATACTTAGCGGGCGGCACTTTTTCAACAACCTGTCGGTTCTGGAGATATCAAAGGATGACGTTGCCAATGTACTTGTGTCAGATTTGTTCGACAGCTCATATTTGTATTGTTGGATAAAAATAACCTCTTCTTCTATATTTTCTGATGTGTTTTCTTGCATCGCTGCAGTGTAACCTGGAAATCAGTGAGAATATTTTAAGTATTTTCAAAATATTAGGGGAGTTGTGCTTAAGATGACATACTTTTTGTTTTGAGGCAAATATTTGAAAATTCAAAGGTTATAAAAAATAAATGTAAGGCTACACATTTAAAACGTTTATTTACGACACACAAAAATAAATCTTGACGCTATAGAAAACTTAATAATTGAAATAAAATAAAAAAACACAAATCATGTCCATGTGGGTAAGATGACACATATCAGTCTAAGTTGACATACCTAATTATCGGTGCACATTTCACATTTGAAAACCTTAGTTCTTGGTGCAACGCCAGCACATAGAGTGTGGCACCATCGCTTACATAATTGGCAACATACCCAATGCTCTCCTGGCTTCGATTTGCTATATAATTCGTTACAATAAAGGCATGCAGCATCGGAGTCATCAACATCATTAGCGTCCTGAGTAAAATCTTCCACAGATCCGGCCATCTGAGTCATCCTGAAGGATAGTACGCTGCACCTGCTTTCGAGCTCTAACGCTCCTGCGATTTTCCTTCTCTTTTTTCTTTTGGACTTGGGCTTTAACTTCGTCCATAAAAGGAGTGCCTGACAGAACCTGAGAGCCAGTGATTTTCCTCTACATGCTTCTTGCTTGCTCCGTAGACACTGATTTCGGAAATGGAGAAATCTCATTTAGTGCTCTTTGAGAAAGAAGGTCCACCAACGACTTGGTTAGCACGATGAACTAGATCGACTGTTGCAGGATCTATCGTATCAATCAAACAATAACAATGTTAACTATCAAATAAATACTATAAGAAAACTTAAATAATAAAATCTACTCAAACAAAGACTTAAAACTATTGTCGCATCGGTCGTCCCGAACAAAAATAAAACAAGATTTTAAAGTATTCATAAACGTAAGAACTTTAGGGTAAGATGACATACTATGTCATCTTAAGCCGACCGTTGCTATGTCATCTTACCCTACGAGGTAAAAAATATTTGCCACCTTCTGCGACTTAAAAACTTTAAGGTTTCTTTAATTATTCTTCAATATTCATAACCGATATTAACCACAGTTCATATCAAAGTAGTCAAACACAACTAAAAACTTACCTGATACATATTTATTGGCACAAACACTTTCAACAAAAAAATATTTTCGAGTGACGAAATCAAAACAATCCACACCACATCTAAACAACGCAAGCGGTCGCTCACAAAAGTTTTGACTGGTGGCGCCATCTGTGAGCCGATGTGTGATCGTCGTTTAGGCGTTTGTAGCGCGTATATTTGAACGGATATAGGCACTATGTCATCTTACCTGAGTATGTCATCTTAAGCACAATTCCCTACATGTTATTGAGTAGTTTGTGATTAAAACCAGTCCACGTGATCCTCTATTTCCAATATAAAGGATAATAGACTTTCGACTACTGATTACTTATTTATGGTCGGGTAAAGTGTTTTAAAATTATATTTGTCACTTTTTTTTTAAATATATAAAGATATATTCCATATGATTGTATAGTGATTTCAAATAAAAATCATATAACTTTATAGTCAAATAGCTTACGGCTTTATGTGTTTTAATTACTACTCTACTGAAGGCCTAAATTCATTAATCAAAAATTTTACCAACATTTTACAATAAATTGTATTTTTTTAGTTTTTAGACTATTATGACATTTATGACGTATATTCGTAGACAGTTTTATAATTGTTGTAATGAATAAACAAATAAAATAAAACCGCAGATATACAGAAATGCTCGCCTTAATGAAATACAGAATGAGAGACGTTTTCTGCAGATGTAAACGGAATAGAACGGAGTGGACAGAGCGGAATGGAATAAAATGAAATAAAAACTATCGGTAAGATTGTACAATGTACGCGTCTCCAACTTACCAGTTACGTTAGTCTTTGACCAAACATTGGTACTGTTTTCAGCATTTGTCAGACTTATAGGGTCATCGAGGTCCTCCTCTTCGAATTGATTTTGGCACAGCGGCTCCATGCATGAATTATTCTGTAAAAACGTGGTAATATATACCGTACCTTTCAGTCACATTCCCTACATGATGTTATACGATGAAAACATGAAGTGTATTCATGAAAATTTGGATTTTTACCATCGCACCTCCGGCACATCGTGACGCATTTCCTTGATAAAGTGTCCCTGCGCATAGTATATGACACACTGTAGGGCGACGATGTTACCACAGAAGCTTAGGATTACATTTTAAAGAGGATAATAGTCGATTTTTACATTTGAGGGGGAGAGTGCACGTGCAATCCAACAGCCGCTGGGCGCGCTCGACTGGCCATGCTACCCCTCTCTCACAGAAGACTACCTTGAAATGTACTGCATTTCCCACTTTATCTTATTTCCCTAATGTACGTACGTGTTTCCCTATCCCTCCCATTTTTCCAACCCTTTCTCCAAATCCATTTCTATATCTCCAAAGGTAGGCAGCGCATCCGGGGGCGTGCCAACGTTTGTCATTTTGTACTAATGTTGGCATGTATCGCGGATGTCTATGGGTGACAGTATCCACTTAGCATCGGGTGGACTGTACGCTCGTCTGCCACCTTCGTACAAAAAAAAGTCAATATAATTCCAATAATAAATATGTTGAAGATTATTACACCTAGAACTCAACAACTCAAACGTATTAACGTCTCGATTATTAGTATTGAATTTCTGCATTTTCATATTATGTATGATACTTGTATTTCTCTCTGAACAAATCAATAAATGTAGATGTAACCAATAAATATACTAACAATAAATATACAATTGATTTGGGGACTTCAAACATCAACAATGGTGCACGAAGAAAAACAATTGCCAATTTATTTGATTTTACTCGCTAATGATATTGTCATAATCGGCTTTGAAATACGAGTAGCAGAGTTTCGTAATGGCCTCAATCTATATCTATACTAATATAATAAAGAGAGAGTGCGAATTTTGTGAGTTTATGTGTATGTGGAAGGTAATCTCCAGAATCACTGCACCTATTTGAAAAATTCTTTCACCATTTGAAGGGTACATTATTTCAGATGAACATGTGCAAAAAAATTTCCAGGCATGCAACTCATGCCGGGCACAGCTAGTGTAAGATAAAGATACATTATCACCAAAGATATCGAAAGAGAAATTCAGTGGCGGGTGGTATTCGTCGATTATGGAGAGCGGATACATACTTTCAGACACGTTTCTAAGAGCCCGGTTGCTCAATATTAAGTTATTACCGTATTTTTTTTTTATAAACTAGTGGGCGGACAAGCAAGCGGTGTTACCCGCCGCCCATGGACACCTGCAATACCACTTTATCTTATTTCCCTAATGTACGTAAGGCTTGCGGGTATTTTTTGGATATTTGATGGATATCATGACGCAATAAAACACTATAATTAAACATCCATACAAACTATTTTGCGTATTATCTTGAAGAGAAGAAAAAACGTTTGTCTTTTTCCAGTAAATACCATTTAGGTTACAATCACCAATTATGAGTGTGTCTCTGCGATTGGATTCTAAAGTATGATTATTCTCCGAAAAATGCTCAAGGATATGCTTTTGAATAGATAGAGGTTAATTAATATATACAGCATAGTTTAATATGCTTCATATAACTATTGTCCTCAGCTATTGACCGAAGTGTCATTACGGGCACCAACTAGCCGTACTAGGCATACCGAGTTGTTTGATGTTCGTCTGGTCAAAACAAGGTACGCCCAAAATTCAGTCCTCTCTCGCATTCTGCAAAATTACAATAAACACTACGCGGACCTCGATATATTTTTATTAAGTAAGAAAAAATTAAATACGGTAATCATAAAAAAGCATCGATATCATTATGGTATCTCCTAAAACCCATTAACTCAGAAATATTTTAAAGCTCATCATAAATAGATACACACGCCCATACGCACCCTCACACTGGGGCGCACACACACGCACGGCACACACAAACGAACACACCAATGCAAACACAAAGCAACATGTATTATTAATAAAAAATAAATAAAAAATAACACCTATTACTTGCAGACAATCTATTAAATAGGTACTGTATATAATGTCAGTGTAGTCTGTATTTGGCCATTAGAACTAGCAATATATTAGTTAAGGCTGTAGATTACATAAATAAATAAATAAATAAGTAACCAGTTGAATCTTGCACCCGCACGCTCATCCAAACATCCTCACAGTTAGATTCCATTTCATGTGATCACTTTGAGGTTAAATGCTTAGAAGCCGCGATTAGAACCCTGCCTCCATTCTTATTAGCATGAAAGCTACTACATTCACGATCTCGTCTATAGATGAAATATCTGTAGTCAATAAGCTCAAAGTCGAAGACACTGCTGTTCGGCCCTGCTTCGCTCAAGAATATTACATCATAATTGCTACAAAATAAACTTTAAAAGAAGTTGGGGGTTTTACTTCTAAGACCTCTGACATTCTGATAATAAATGAGGCCGGCGATGAAATAATAACTGAAACTTACACCAGCGAATAAATGTATACAAAACTAACTGAAATATATAATTATAACTCAGATTTTCTCATGAATATTCTTCCATCAGGCACCCATACAAATTGAAATCCAAATTCCTTTGTTTTAAGACAAGCCGCTGCATGCATTGCCTTATTTTCCTTAGTAAGATGTTCCCCCTGGAATATAGGCGTACTCTTATCTACTGCGATGTGTCTGTCCGAGCGAGTGTTAATTAAAAACTGTTAATTATCAAATTCCGTGGTGTGGGCAAAGTTTGAACTCAAGACCTCACGAATTTGAACCGAGAAGAAATACGCCTAGTCTATGGCCTCTCTCAAATCATAATTAAATGTTTATGTAAAAATCTAATATTTAGCAGCGATTCCGTTTCACGAAAGTTTCGATATTAAATCAGTCGATTTTCACACGCGATAATCACCTTACTGAATCACAAACGAGTTTATCTAAATGCGGCCATCAGACGACAAGGCTCTTCCGAGCAACCTTATCACGCCGTGTGACGCGTCTACAAGGCGGGCTTCACTGTTGCCGCCTACGCTGTCTGGTTATTTACCGCGAGTGCGGCACGAAGAAACCAGGAAGGAGGTAGCATTACGGCCCAGAGAGCCAACCCAGCTACTGGTCCGTATTGGCGGACAGAGGAGACGTCACCGCAGGGGACTCAGTCCCGAACAGTAACCTCAACCCTCGTGATATGAATGATATGACGTGGTATGAGAAGACCTACGGGCTAAATCTAAATGTAAATAGTACTCGTAAATTAATTTATCTCACCATTAATTCGCACCAGATCAGCCATTTTCAAAACATTTCAAATACATTACAAAAATGGTTCATTGTTTCTTCTTTATATTCTCTTTAAATCTTCTTTTCCTTGTCATATTTTCTTACTGGCGAATTCTTCTCGAGTATATATTTCACAATATAATATAATAAGAGAATCTATAATAATTTTAAATAATTTAAATGGTATTATTTATACAATTAGTTTTGTTTTTAGAACTAAGTCCTCTACGAAATCGCGAACTTCTAGACACAACGTGTCTGTCAGTGACAGTTTAAAAGTAACTGACTGAAACCAGAGTAAGTCATTGTATAAATAGAAAATATAATCACTTAAGCATTAGGTATAAATGACCCTTCGGATTGTTTTTTGTTGATTTCGTTTCTACGAAATCAACAAACAATGCTAAGTGACATTTCGGATATTTGTAAAGGGTTCTGTATATTTTTTTATTTTTATTTTCAGTTATTAGTTTTTAGGTACATAAAACATATCAGGGCTATATGACGTGTGCCCTTAAATTGTCCTCTTTTATATTAGTGGCCCTAATAGACCAAGATCCGTGTGTCTAAAATTATGAAGAGACAAGAAAGTTCTTTTCGATGAATATATTTGTGAATCCTACAATTGTTCTACTGTTTCTTTGAATGTTAAATAAGTTTTAATGAATTGTTTATTTATAACAAATCATTACTTTATTACTTTTATTCAAACAGATAAGAGAAACGGTAAATTACGTGAGTAAATATAATATATTGAAATTAGTAATTTTGTTTATTATGTAATTAGTAATGATAATATTAGATTAATAGTTAAAAATATTAAATAGACATTAAGATTAAAAATATAGTAAAAATGTCATTTGTTGGGATTAGAACGAACATTTCACAAAATTTCACACTGTACTCATCGTACATACCATATCATACCGTCGGCATATGTCTCTCCACTGCTGGATTTAGGCGTCTCCCAAGGCTCGCCACCACACACGGTTCTCGGCTCTTCTCAACCAATCACCACGGACGAACGTTTTTAACTGTCTGTTAACCGTGACTTATGTTTTTAAACTTTTCTTTATGTGTGTTTTTAACTGGTCCACCTGGCCGGAGCGCGACCCACACTGCGCTTTCCGGTACGTGGCCTGTACTCGAGGACTCGTCTACCTCATCGGTTATCGGTCCTGCGGGAAATATGACCTGCCCATTGCCATTTCAACATGCTTATTCTACAAGCTACGTCGGTGAATTGGCAAATCTCTTTGTTTAGGATTCTATATTATAAAGGATGAAAAGATGAACAAAGCAAAGAAAAGGTTTTACAGAATTAAAAGAGGATGGGAAAGTATATACGGATATCGTCCTAACCCACCAACAAACATAAATGATGTACGGATGTCGTCCCAACCCACCGACAAACATAAATGATGTACGGATGTCGTCCCAACTCACCAACAAACATAAATGATGTACGGATGTCGTCCCAACCCACCAACAAACATAAATGATGTACGGATGTCGTCCCAACCCACCAAGAAAGATAAATTATGTACAAACGACATACCAACTCACCACGAAACAAAAACTTACTGACTTTATGTTTGTTGGTGTCTTGGGAAGACATCCGTACATAATTTATGTTTGTTGGTAGGTTGGGACGACATCCGTACGTACTTTACCATCAACCCATCCCAATTTATACCCATCCCATTGGTATAAAATATATTTATTTTTGTATAGAAAGACGGCAGCAGACGAGCATACAGTCCACCTGTTCGTAAGTGGATACTGTGGCGCATGGACACCCGCGTAACATGCCAACATTAGTCCGAAATGACAAACATTGACACGCTCCCGGCTGCGCTGCCGACCTTTAGAAATATAGGAATGAATTTGGAGAAAGGCTTGGGAAAATGGAAAAGGATAGGATATATAATCTACCACAATCTTTATAAGCAGTTGTAACTACTAAAGCGTTATTGTAAAGTAAAAAACCCCAGTTTTTTACTTTACAAAAATCGAAAAATTAAATTTCGGCATCCATACATATAAACTCCATGTCCTTAGATAGGACTCGTTAACCTCTACAACTAAACATTTTTTTTCCAAAACGTATTCATAATGGCGTAATTTCCCTTCGTACTTGGCGCTCACATCAATCTTTTTTCACATTACGTTTACGTTGAAAATGTATTTTAACTTTTGCATTGTACTTGAACTACTGTTCCTTCCATGTACTGTGTGCAGACCTCAGTCGTTTCTCTTATTACAATCAAAAACAATTCATATTAAAATCTCATGTAAACCAACAGAGAATTTATGATACATACCGTCAATAAAATTACATCACCGGTGTGTATGGTGTAGTGTAACACTGCATATCACAGTATGGTGTAGTTATACAACTATAAAATGAAATCACTGTTTAGTAACTTATTAAATACAAAAGTTATTAAATATGTGCAAAAGATCCCATGTTCGATACCCTGTCGATAGCTGTTTAACATTGAAACATATATGTATTATTATGTAGTTTTATATGTTAACAAACATTTACATTTCTTTATACATACATTTATTTAAAGAGAAATGTCTGTGGGGGTCTGGGTGGTGTGTTCGTCATTATCGTATGTGTCTCTGGACCCATGAGACGGGAAACCTTAGTGAGAGTATGGCTTTGTTTATTATTATTAAATACAAAAGTGAATAATATCAGCCTACAATGACTCCATTGCGGGACACAAGTTTCCTCTTAAGGGGGTGGGGGGGGGGGGGGGGTTCTGGACGTAATCCACCACGCGGGCCCAGTGCGAATTGGTGGATGATTACACATGCTCCGGATTTTTTTATTATCGGGCACGCAAATTTCCTCAAAGATTTAAAATCTTTGGATTTTCTCACGATATTTTCACGACTGATAAATTAAAAAATCCAGCGTTGATGTCTCATTTCGAACTCACAATTTCACGAATGAAACTCCAGAACAAGTACTACTAAGCTATTATCCTGCAGTGGAGCATAATCTGATGATGTTTTTTTTTTTATGTACGATGGCGGCAGACGAGCATACAGTTCACCCGATGATAAGTGGATACTGTCGCCCATAGACATCCGCGATACATGCCAACATTAGTCCAAAATGACAAACGTTGGCATATTTTCGTTTCATAAACAAAAGTAAACACTGAAGTGAAACACTAAAAAACACAAACAAACACTAGTGTTGTAATTTTATAAATGAGAATATTAATATGTCGTCTAGTTAAATTTAACACGAGGAACCCTAAATAATAAATATCTTAGTTTGGCAAAAAGTGTGCTCGCACCGCACATGTTTTACAAGCCCAAGTGGATTTTTGTTTTTATGTTCAGACATACTCAACGTAACTAAAACCGTTCCATTATTTACAGCCCTTATTGTTATCTGATTGAGATTACACATAAACGCTTTTTAAATTAAATTTAAATTTTATTCTGTGTCGCTTACTAATCTGTCTGAGTTATAATTGTCAGAAAGGACAAAAAATTGGAAGCAATAAAACTTTTGGCCACAAACGTAATTAGTACTTTACCAAAAAAGTTAAATCTTAAAATAATAATAATAATAATTCTCTTTATTGTATAAACTAACAAAGTAATTAGCACACATAGTTATGGAAGCAGAAACCTGCATTATGCAATCCCTTCCAAACAACCTGCTTCGGTGAAATGTGATTTGAAAAAGTAAACGGTGCATTATAATAATTACATATGTGACATTAAAAAATATATCGTATATATACACAAAAATGCATCTTACACAGATAATGCATATTATACCTATATACCATCAATCTGTCTCTCCATTTCTGGATATAGGCCTCACCCAAGAACCGCTACCATACCGGTCTTCAGCTCTTCTCATGCAGCCACCACCGACGACTTTCTATAAGTCGTCCGTCCACGTGGCCGGAGGGCGTCCCACTTGTATAACATAAATATTATATACAAATAATACATATAATATATAATAAGTATTATTCAAATATGTAAATATCCATACAAATAATATTAACAAGAGAATAGCACCAGTGTGACAAGAATTAAAGCATAGGTATAGGATGAGAGATAGGTATAAAATAGTCAAATGTAAACATCAGTATTGGAGGAAGTATTGTTTAATTAGTTGTATGGACTTGGTTGTATCATGTTTCTGTTTATTACAAGAAGAATAATTATTGTTTTATTACGTAAATCCTATAAAGACAGATAGAATGATGCTTGTGCGACACTAGGTCTATGAACGGCATACAGGTAGGTATAAATATGCACTAGCTGTTGCCCGTGGCTTCACTAGTGTGTTTTTAATTCCCTTGATAAAATTGAAAAAAGAAACATACAGACGTACTTATTTACTCCTGTAATACAGCGTATTTACTGAATTTATATATATGACGTCGCCTCAGAATAGTTATTAAGTGATTGTATACAACATATATATTAAGCCCACTCTGTATATATGTATGTATGTATTAGACAATGTATTTTAGTCCCCTGAGACATTTTGAAGAACGGTAAAACACACACGTTTAATTATTTAAAAATCATATTGTAAATATACAATACAAAAAAAATCACAACAAAAAATTTAAAAATCGCCTAGAAATAGCAAAAAATCCCTACTCTCGAGTACAAAAACTAGGTAATACGAATAATTTCCCTTACGATTTCGATTAGTACCTATCTCACCTAGCGCGCACTTGTAAAATTAGTAGGTAGGTAACTTTTAATCCAATTTAAAGTTAGTGCTATTTATGTATTTTTTTTTTAATTCAACCTGAAAGTACCTTTTTGGTTTAATCTAAAGTTAGGTCCGAACGAAGATCAGCTAAGAACTGATTTTAACTAATTAAACTAAAATATCAGTTAAGAACTGATTTTGACTAATTAAACTAAAATATCAGCTAAGATCTGATTTTAACTAATTAAACTAAAATAGCAACTGCGCTCGAGAAGAAAGGAAGAAAGAAAGGAAAGTTTGGAAGAAAGAGAAGAGATTCCAGAAGACCTCGGCCAAGTAGCCCGGAAGATTCAATTAATATTGGCGAGTATTACCCAAACAAATACGAATATTCGGAACATCCCTATAAATAAATAAATAACGCCACACTCAATGGTCCACACTAGGATTCCCTGTGTCGTAGGTCCAGAGACACATACAAATACACACCCAGACCTGAATATACATTTGTCTTTTTTTACTTATATGAAGTTTCAAGTTAATAGGACCATCAACAACCATCAGTTATTTCTTTTTCGCTACAAACTTTGTCACCCCGTTTCACCTCTTAAGAGGTTGAATATCTAGAAATCCTTTCTTAATGAGTCTTTACGTCTTAGAAGAAAGCTACTGTCTAAATTTCATGCTTCTTTTTAGTTACAGCGGTTTCAGCTCAGTGTTGATAAGTCAGTCGATCGTTGATAAGTCAGTCGATCAGTCAGGATATTTCTCTTTATACGTATAGATACATAGTAGAGGTAGATTTCTACTGTCTCATCTCTGTTTAAAGTGTTCTAAAGATAACGCGTAGTCTTTTATCTAAGGCGCGCCATTCATAGCGTCAGATCGCAATTATGATAGCACATGCTGTTTGCCGCTGACGTGAATGGACCGACCTGCTTAGCTTGTAATTTAAAAACCGCTTTTTTCCGCCTTTTTGGTTTTTTAAACGTCCTTCCTCAGTCTTTTGCCCCCTTTTTCATTCTTTTCATCCTCCGTTATGAGAGCGGTCCGAGTCTGTAGGAGTATTTTGTTAAAAATAGCTGTAGTTTAGGTCAGTTGTGTAAAGGTCGTTATTTAATTTGTTTCGTTATGTAAATTTGTTTCGTTGGATAGGACTCATAACTTTTGCTTCTACTTATATCTTACATGGATATTTTTTTTTGTAGAAAAAAGGCTGCACACGAGCATACAGTCGACCTGATGGTAAATGGATCAGCGACTGTAGCTAATGGGCCTCCGCGATACATTATCAACATTAGTCCAGAATGACAAATGTGATTCTGCCCCAGATGCGCTGCATAACTTTGGAGATATAGGAATTTATTTGTAGAAAGGGTTGGGAAAATGGAGAAGAATAGCATAGGATGGGATACGAATGGGCTCTGACATATCTCACTCACTACAGAAACACGTACGTACATTGGGGAAATGGGATAAAGTGGGAAATGCAATACATTTTAATGTAACGTGGACAGTCGAACGTGCCCAGCAGCTGCAGGATTGCAAAGTAAACTCTCCCCTTCAAAACCTAACTAACTTTTCTTAAGAATTATGAGAGAATATCTACTTACTTTATAATTATTTTAATTTTAAAAAATAATTTTGTTTAATAAGATTCTTTCACTTCAGTGTCAAATTCTGGCAGAATAGCTGAGTAAAGTGACATTAAAAAACTAGCGGTGCCGGCGACTTCCTTCGCATGAAAGCTTTATAACACTTTTAAGCTTTTATTTATCCCATGGGAACTTTATAAGGGATCGGGATAAAATATACCCTAAATTCATTAAATTCCGTCCAGTGGTTTTTGCGTGATGCACGTTCAGACAGACAAAAATTCCAAAAAATGTTGTTTTGTGGTTTTTCGCACTTTATATTGCAATCACTTTTTTAAGCAATTCTGTTACGATTTAATTATAGGTATACTTAAAATACTTTTTTATTGTTTTATCTTAAAAACCTCAACATCAGCAGCGCACTCGCATGCCCTCTGGTGTTGCAGGTGCCTACGCGCGGCGATGTCCACTTACCATAAGGTGGGCCGCTCGCTCGTCTACCATTTATTCTATTTATATAAAAAAAACAGATGATACAGCATGTTTCTATTTTACTTGACTTAAGTAGACTTTCTTCTCTCCCTAAAAATCACACAAACAGACAAAATAGTATTGACTAACTTTTATCAGAATAGATTCAACCCACAATCGATTTATTTTCCATAATAAAGAAGTTAGTGACAGAAAACTAAAATATAGTGCATATTTTTTCAATCAACACGCTTTTGAAACTTATGTTAAGACCTTCTAATTCATATTATATGTTATATTTTATCATATTTTTCTTGTTTTTTTATTTGTTTCATATTTTGCAAACTGTTCCAGCATCTTAAAACTACATGAATCCAACCTGATCCTGATTGGATCCATTCTGATTAAAGCCGGTCGTATTATAAAATTGAGCGCTGAGAACTCGAGTGCACAAACGCTAAATCGGGAGAACTTTAAGAACTTTTACCTTAACCGTTTTGGACTCAGTCTCGGGCGAAAACATTAAAAACTTGGACTACAAAAAGATAACTGCTCGCGAGCGTTCAGCGCTCATTTTTACACCACTACACTAGAAAGACAGAGAGGTACCAACCTTCAAATTCCTTGTAATAATGCCTTAGTGCTTGAACACAACAAACAAAGTGAATCTGGATTAAAAACGACTTTAAAATTAGAATATTTTCCTGTTATGCATCCAGTTACATAATAGATCGATATGGGAACAGACCTCAATTATTTGTTATAATTATATATCGTTAACGTTCACTCAGCACAGGTGCAAACTGTTTGTACCGACTACCGAGCTTTCATCAATAGGAGTGCTTAAATATAAACAGTGCAAAGCGTATCTAAGGCTGAGTACACATGCACAGTGAATAAACGGCCGAGTAAATAATTATAAATATTTAAAATATTGTTTTAAACAAACTCCACTCTCGATCATACATTCATTATATTTAAATATCCTACAATAGACAAAATTTTGTCACTTTGTAATGCTGATATTCCATAGTTTTTTTTTTTCATGGATGAAGGCGGCAGACGAGCATACAGTCCGCCTGATGGTAAGTGCATACTGTTGCCCATAGACATCCGCGATACATGCCAACATCAGTCCAAAATGACAAATGTTGGCACGCCCCCCGGATGCGCTGCCTACCTTTGGAGAAAAGAAATGGATTTGGAGAAAGGGTTGGGAAAATGGGGAGGGATAGAATAGGATGGCATGGGAATGGGCTCTGGCACATCTCACTCAGTACCGAAACACGTGCGTACATTAGGGAAATAAGATAAAGTGGGAAATGCAGTACAATTCTTCTGTGAGAGTGGGGTAACGTGGCCAGTCGAGCGCGCCCAGCGCCACAAAGGTGCAGAAGGACCACACCCTATGAGGATTCTAACTAGTATGTATGTATTATTTTTCAAATAAATATTATGTTTAATAATATCTGTTTTGTTTAATATTTTAATTCGACCGTGAATACACCTTTACCCTACATCGATGACCGTGAATACACCTTTACCCTGCATCGATGACCGTGAATACACCTTTACCCTGCATCGATGACCGTGAATACACCTTTACCCTGCATCGATGACCGTGAATACACCTTTACCCTGCATCGATAACCGTGAATACACCTTTACCCTGCATCGATGACCGTGAATATACCTTTACCCCGCATCGATGACCGTGAATACACCTTTACCCTGCATCGATGACCGTGAATACACCTTTACCCTGCATCGATGACCGTGAATACACCTTTACCCTGCATCGATGACCGTGAATACACCTTTACCCTGCATCGATGACCGTGAATACACCTTTACCCTGCATCGATGACCGTGAATACACCTTTACCCTGCATCGATGACCGTTTGAGAAATTCTCCTTGTGTAAATGAAATGAGCCTTTAGGGTATGGGATCAGTGAATCCATAGTAAGGGTAACTAAATATAGTGTTTGTGCACACTTGGCCAATTATGTCAGTAGCGTTTGGAAGACGAGAAGGAAATTTTCATCAGAACTTGTAGTTCTCCGAAAACTCTTCAAAATTTATATAAGTTTTTCCGTGAGCACTTACTTACTTAGCTTTGCGTACAGCCAGCAGCAACAGTTAATATATCCAAAACCACTGTGGAGTTTTGCCTATGTAAGACGACGTGTTGACGGCTGTACAGTCAACAACAAAAGTCGCTGAACACTTTTAGTTTTACAAAATATCTAGACACAAAAATATGCCGCGACTTTCTGAACAGATGTAAAGCCAACATGAATAACCGCGTTTATATTACCTACATAAATAAGTCAACACTGCATGCGAATGACACCACACAGCTCTAAAAGAGTGGACTCGCCAACACGCTTGGCCAGCGTGGCATTTCCAGGTCAAACATCCCCTTTGCACACTACGGGACCCACATCCAGCAGTGGATACTGAAAGGGCCGATTGCATTGCATAGCCATTATTGATATGAGAGTGTTGAATTATTTATGTAATACAAAATCGTTCATTTTATTTTGACGTTAAATCTGTTCAAAAACTTATAGCATATTTTTGTCTGAATATTATGTAAAACTAAAAGTGTTTGGCGACTGTTGTTGTTGACTGTACCTAGTTAACAAACAAATACTTACTATTTAAACACAAATACTTATCCACACATGTCTTATTATTACTTATTATACATGTGTGAGTTAGTGATTCGTCGTATGACGTTGTAAGTTATTTGATCCATACAATAACATTGCAATGATTTATAGGTAGCTATTCACATATATTATTATCCTATTATATATCTAGTGAACGGTATTATAAAGTACTCTTCACACAACGGAATTGAAATTAAAAATCGATTAATGTAATCTGCATTTAGGCAATTATTTATTTTTAAGAGGGTTCTCCAACGCGAGGTACACGTGACTTGTAAATCAATACAACATGCATTTAAATCTGGTTGACAGACTTGAGTATTTGGGTCATATTGTGACAAGCGACCTCAGGGATGACGAGGATATAGAGAGGGGGCGCAGGGCGTCGGTGGTGAGAAGCAGCATGCTCGCCTGGTCTGTATCGAATGGTCTGTGGGTGGAATATACACGGCGAGCCTACGGTACACTGGGCATCCAGTACACAATGCTTTCGGGATGCTGTTGGAGCTTCCTCGGCGCTGAAATATACCTGAGGTGCTAGCGGAGGCGCATACGTACGGCTTTCATGCGATTATACGCAAGAAAACAGCCTCCCTACTGCAGAGCCTGCGGAACAGCAACAATAGTGTCCTGAAGACTGCTAGGTTTGACAGTCCTATAGAGGCAGCATATGCTGACTTTTTATAGTGTAAATATCTACCATGGATATCTTCTCCGTTTCTTTCTTCAACGACTTTCTTCAAGTCATCAGTCCACCTAACCGGGTGGGGTTCCACGCTACGTTCCCCAGTACGTGGTCTCCGTTCGAGGACTCGCCTCCCCCGTCGGTTATCGATCTTACATATTCTTATGAATGAGAAACGGCACGCTGGTCAAGCGGGTTGCCGAGTCCATCCTTTTAGAAGTGGTGTAGTTCCTAGAGGAAGCTTGTGGTGACGGCTTTGTTATCCCTGAATTGTCTTTTACGACACCCACAAGAAGAAATGGTGTGACGATATTCTAAAGCCGGCCAAACCCATATTCATCAATATTAATGCTAAGTCTGTTAGAGCTCTTATAGACGTGTTACCATATACACATTCAGCACTTGAGATGTAAACTTATCATTTTCATTTCTAAGAAATGTTATACCTATCTGTAAATCAACCCAAATGGTTATAATTATAATATATAATAATAAACGGAATTGTACCTTTTAACTTTATTATTAACTAAGTATAATCTATATCTATACTTCTATACTAATATAATAAAGATGTAAAATTGTGTGTTTATAAGTATGTTGGGGGTAATCTCTGGAACTACTGAACCGATTTCGAAAAATCTTTCACCAATAGGAAGCTACATTATCCGTGTCTAATATAGGCTATTTTTTATTTTGAAATTTTGGAAAAAAAAATTGTATGAAAAAAATTGTTATAAACCGAAGCGAAGCGAGGGCGGGTCGCTAGTAACTTATATTCTGACAAAATATTAAAGATGTAAAGTATTTATACTGAAAGCAATAAAATGCTAAAATACAAATAAATGGAATAAAAACAAACGGTAATTTTTGCGTCGGATTAATATCTATATTCAATTTCAATTTTTTTCACATATAAATAACAATGATGATATCAGCCTATAATGTCCCGCTGGCAAGGGCCTCCCCTAGTACATCACCGCGGGAGGTTCGGGCCCTAACTCCACCACGTGGGCTCAGTGCGGATTTGTCGATACACATAATTCAATTTTTTTCTCCCGAGCATGCGGATTACCTCACGACGTTCTCCCTAACCGGCTAAAGCACGCGTCACCAGCAGAAAGAATTTCGGCCATTGACATGATGTCAACCAAGACTGGAAGGTAAAGAGATTTGTATGAAATCGTCGATCACTGTCCACTTTACTAGACCCCTCATATTAAGTAGCGCGCGCTTTTAACCATAGTGTAGTTATATGCAGTGCAGTTATATTATTGAAGTTACTCAAATCTAAACATAGGACACTTTTCAGAAATGAATGATTTAAACCCAGAACTCCTGAACAAAAAACACGTTACTCGCTAAATTAATCTGCCGTGAAATTATTTAAGTAAATAATTCCAACCTTTATCATTAGGGTAACATTTTGGTTAACTACGTATTAAGATTCGGCACGTGTATTCAAAGTTTTAAACACGGTATAAATAGAAACAGTAAGACATCTTTGTATAAATTTGTATAATTATGCAGGATTGGCAGCGTTTGTTAACGTTTTAACATAGAGTACCTGGCACTGTTCGTCGGAAAAACAATTATTAACACTATTGAATTAGTTCTAAAAATTAGTTTCGAATACGAATTCAAAACTGATATTCGTAACTTGGTAGATTAAATGGTGGACGCAATACTGCCTGTCCTCATATTATGGTTCGAAAATAATGGGGACCCGTGCCTTTTGATCTACCCTGAAACGCGTCGCTAGCAACCGTTAATTAGTACAAAGACCTTTAATACGGATAAAAATTTATTTACAAAGTACTACAGAAGAAGAAAACCTTACACATAAAAATATATATTTGTGACGTCATCTAACCAATGGAACCTTATTTTCATTTTTTTATTTATTTATATCAAGCAAGTGAGGGCTATACACTATTGTATTCTCTCAAATCTTGTCCAAACGAAAATGGCGTATACTGCGCATTCAAAATTATCAACGAAAATATATACAATTTCTTTACTTTGGAAATTTTTATTCATTTTCTACTTAAAAGATGTTTTGGGGTTTATATCGCTCTCAAAAAGAGGTGGATCTGTTCTGTAACTGTCTTATTTTAAATCTTAAACACTCGTATACCCGATTACCCAAAATAAGTAAGTTTAATTCATGCAATTTCTATTCTTACCGTTAAGAGGGGAGGTTGAACGGGAGTGGGATGACGACAGCAGCGTCTCATCCCTGAATTCTGGCGATAAGGCAATTATTTTTAATATGTTACAAATATCTACCATGACCATGTCCTTATGTTTTGATTATTTTTTTATTGGTTGTTAATAAATGTTAATAATGTTAAAAAATAGCTCGGACCCACCTAAAAATAAAAAAGCCCCGTTAAAACGCTGCAAAAAGACGTCCGGTGAACAAAAAAACTCTTATTTAAAACAGCAAAACGTACCAACATAAAGAAACTATTCTTTACTTCACATCAGAAAAAGGTCCGATCCATTTTTTTCATTTTTGCACGTTTGCAGGTATTTTTGCAGGAAAACGAGGTTTCGTATTTGGGGAATATGAAACTTCGATTTACTCGAATTATTGAAAGTATTATCAACTCGAAGTGCAACTGTCTCTTTCCCTCAAAGAAGTTGCATCACTCGATGCCGAAACAGCAATTGTAAAAATACTCATTCGCCCATCTTAATATTTTTTACATTTAAAATCTCTACGTGTTGCGTTACTAATTTCCCAAAAGAATAATGACAATCCGTTTCTATCGCTAGCCATAGCCAAAGACGCAATATACTGTTTAATTATTGTCTGAGATGCTTTCTATTCATAGAAAGTCCAAGTAAAATATCCCTGCTAAATTAGTACCAGTAAGTAAGTAAATTAAAGAAATTTTGGCGGGAACTCGCGAAGTGAATTTGAGTTTCCGTTTCATTAATGTAAAAATTGTGTATTGGGCGTTTTATGGTTTAATAGTGACAGTTTATTAAACGTCAGTGTTTTTGGTGCGTGGTGTTTTTGTGAATAATCAAATAAAAGCGTGGTACTGCGTTTTTCGTGCCCTCCTTTGTGCTGAATAAACCTACTATCACTTTACTGAGCGACTCCTGACTTACTTCTACGAGACTGGACATTGACAGAATACGTTTTAGACTTTGAAATTGTTTATTACGAAGAAAACATGACACTGGCAGAATGTGCTAACTGCACCATTGCCAGAAAAACAAAGTAAATTATAAAGAGACTGAAGACTATGCTAGATATTTTAATGGATCATTTTGGATGTAGTATATGCCATTTTCGTTTAAACGGGGTTAGAGAAAACATTTTAGGTAAACCTTAACCTAAAAATTCATAAAGTAAAAAATAATAATCTGGGTAATTAACCGGAGATCATATAATAATATTTTTTAACTGTTTTTATGATCTATATGAACTTTGGTTAAGATTTCTAATTTAAAATTTGATTATTTCAAGATTCTATTTAACTAGAAACATGTTCTAACTAATTTTGAAGCTTAAGAAATTGAACGTGTTATTTTTTTTTTAATTTCACTTGTCTCAATAGCTGGTAAACTATAGAGCCGACAATAAGGTCTCTTCTGTCAGATAATGTCCCCTATTTACATAAAATATATTTATTTATTTATTGTATAGGTACCTAGTAAACATGAAATATAATAAGAAATATTTTATCCCATCATACCCCCTCAAAGGAAGGATGAAAAATGTAACGCAACAAAGAAGACTTCTAATTACACTCCCAATTCCCCATCCTTCCTAATCCGTCTTCCAAATCCTGTCCCATTCCAAGATAGGCAACACATCCGGGGGTGTGACAACTTTGGTCATTCTTGACTGATGTTGACATAATTATATCGCGGATGTACATACATGGCCCACAATATTATGTTACTTTTCATCTGCCGCTTACTTTCTATTAAAAAAAAATTGTCATAATAAACTCAGTTTGACTCGAGAATCTATCGGGTGGAGTGTGAGCGGCGTGCGCGGGTCCGCGGTGAAAGGCTCGGCGCGCGGTCCGTCAAGCGGCTCGCCGAGCGGATTTGTTCGCGGCGCGGTGCTGATGCGTATATGTGGAAGTACCCGTATTAGGCAACATTTCATTTGAATTAGAGCGAAGCGTTTACCTGCAATGATACAAAATATGGAAATTAATAAGGAAATAAAATTATTACATGAAATAAGATTTGAGATGAAATGATTAACCGGATGATATTGATATAATACAAAATGTTCAATGTATTGTATAACTGAAAAATGTAAACCTAAAAATATTTAAAAAATGGAAAATGTATTGTAAAGCTGAAAATAAGTCGTTCTCATTTGCATACAAATGTACTCATTGCAACTGCCGGTCGCGGCGCCCCGTCACTACCCGGTATTGGAATTGCCAACTTTTAATAAAATATAATAAAGGGAAAATATTTAAAAAATATAATAAATTTCAAAATTATATTTCATTTTTAGGGTAGAAAATACGAGCTCTGTAAATGCATAATGAGGTTGGCATAATCGATAGAAGAAATGATGTAATTTTTAGAATAGTAGAGAAATCTGAAAGAGAAAGTTTGCATTTTTCAGCAGTAGATTTACTACAGAAGTTTTGACCAGAAAGTACAATGTCCAGAATTTTATTCAACTGAATCGTCTCTAAGTACAAATTGTCAAAATCACCAATTACCAAGTTCAAACGTCCCAAAACTTCACCCACCTTCATATTATAATTGCAAAAGCACTCAAAATGTAAGGATTTAAAACATTTTGTAATCATAATCTTTCAACTCACAAAAGACTTTTGGCGGCAGCACGAGAACTGAATGTTCAGTTATTGTTTGATTATTGTAAAAATTGTGTATTGTGGGTTATTTTGTGGTACAGAAATTAAAAATAAAAAAATGAAACAAACAATGGTTATTCTTCAAAAACTCCAAGTTCCTAATTAGACTTTAAATGAATTAAAATTTTAACGAAACTTTTAGCACACAATATCGTTTGTGGATGGATACTCTGCGTAATACTTTTTATTAATTATTACAAAATAACATTCGTAATTTTAAATCTTAATTATTTTTATGGAAACAAATCAAAACAACATCAGTTTATGTCATGTATTATTGTCCTCGTTTCATGTGCTTACATTCACAAACGTATGCTAAATTTGACACCACCGGCGTCATGGCGTCAGGTTTGTTCATAAGCTATGTCAGCAAAAGCTGTGTGTAACAGATAAATCTACTGGTAGAGAATGCTTAAAGGCATTAAGTCCGCCTCTGTACAATATAATGTATAAATAGTAAATAATATAAATAAGTATTTGATTTGACTTCAAATGTCCTAACATCTACTTATTAAAGTACAAACTGTAAGATAAAAGTAGTTGAGAAATGATAATTGCTTTAATGTTGTTAAAATGAGCGCTCTACGTTTAAGCACTGAGTTAGCGCTTATAAACCTTTAAGACTCGAACGTTAATCGAGAGTACAGCATTTTTTTTACTATTATATATATACTAAATTGTTCACTTTTTAAATAATATCTTTTGTTATATAAGTTTTTTGGGATTTCATATATTTTGGTTGATATATTATATATATTTTAAGCATACAGTCCACCTGATGGTGCCAATACATGCCATCATCTGTCCAGAATGACAAACGATGGCACACCCCCGGATCCACTGCCTACCTTTGCAGATTAAGGAATGGGAGGAAGGGTTGAGAAAATGGAGAGGGATATGATAGGATGGGATGGGAATAAGCTCTGGCATATCTCACTACCGAAACACGTACATTTCAAGGTAGTCTTCCGTGAGAGAGGGGTAACGTGGCCAGTCGAGTGCGCCCAGCGGCTGTGGTAATGCAAAGTGCACACCCCCCCTACAATTATTTGTCTTCTATTTATTTTTTTATAATTATTTAAAAAACAAAAACCCGCCTGTGTCCAACTTTTGAACCCATATATTGAAATAAACTAAAATTAAGGAAACAGGTTTGCATATTTACTGCATTCAGTATCAGAGTCAATGCAGTCGGAACCACCTCGCGTTCCGCAGTCGGGTAAAATATACTTACCAATACAGTATCTAGGTCCGTCACCGAAGGGCATGTACACACCGGGCGGCGGTTGCGGCTCCACTTCCGCCCAGCGTTCAGGGACAAACGCATCAGCGTTCTCAAAGTACTGAAATTTTTTAATTTTTACATTCATTATTAATATCAAATGATAAAATTAACAGAATCTGTGGAAGAAATATATTGTGAAAAATCATTGCAGTGTATTTCTACGAACGATGTGCTAAAAAGTTAGTCTTCTGTGAGAGACCCCTCTCTAGAGACCTAACGTGGCCAGTCGAGCGCACCCAGCGGCTGTTGGATTGCAGCGTGCACTCTCCCCCTCAACTTGATACTGCGATGTCTTTTTTTTTAAACATTTCATGTAGAAAGATGAAATATGCCCACAGAGCGGGACATAGTCAAGTATGATTTTATACTGATTACACCTGTTCTAAATATATTATAACTATGATCCATTTCTTTTATATAAACCCAGTTAAATTAATTCTGTTACTTTTAAGTTAATCGGCAAATTAAGTTAAATGAAATAAAAGATTCAGGAAAAGTTTCCAGTTAAAGGACAATGGGGGATTTTGTATGAACCCCGTCCCCACCCTCCAATAGTCATGGTATGAATTCGATTGAATTTTACTCAATTAGTAATTTAAGAGGGGAGAGTGCACGCTGCAATCCAACAGCAACGTTACCCCTCTCTCACAGAAGACTACCTAGAAATGTACAAACCTAGAAGTTGGCATGTATCGCGGATGTCCATGGCCTACAGGATCCACTTACCATCAGGTGGACCGTATGCTCGTCTGCCGCCTTTTTTTACCTACCTACCTACCTACCATTTATTATTATGTAACAACCTGTCGACATGTTGTTACATACAGTCGACATGCAAATCGGTTCTAGAAAATCGATACAAACTATTTGTAACATAGATTAAAAATGCTAATGATCAGTGTTAAAAATTTTATCGTATCTGTACAAATTTCCTAGAGACATCGATCGATACCTACGTTTTCTAACAATATCTCAAAACTCAAAGTTATCACTTAGCCACCTTTTAATTAGCACCATTTAGGCAGCATCTCTGCTTCACTGTGGAGAAACGGATCCCCAACATAACAGATAACTGAAGCGGACTCACCTGCTCATCCCTCTGGATGCCAAGAGTCGGGAAGAGCACAATGGTTCCTTTCTCGACGACCACATCTGTACCGGGAATGGTGTATTCCTTCGTGCACATGCGCTGGATGCTGGGGAATGGCGGGTAGAGACGGAGGATTTCTGGAATTATAATATAATTTATCTATATATATAAAAATGAAAGTTTGTTTGTTCCGTATAAGTTCCTATACCATTCATCCGATTTCGATGAAACTTTGGTGAGTTGTTGTGCGCACGCCCGCGAAGGTTTCTGAATTAGTATTTGAAGACCACGCGAACGAAGTCGCGGGCACCAACTAGTCTATCTAATATAATAAAGAGAGAGTGCTAATTTTGTGAGTTTGTGTGTATGTAGAGGGTAATCTCCGGAACCACTGCACCTATTTGAAAACCATTATTCCAGATGGACATAGGCTATATATTATGTGCAAATTAGCTAAAGTTATGATGATATTCGTCAATTAAAACTCTTTAATTAAAAGTCGGAAAAAAAAACTCTTGTAAACCGAAGTGTAGGCGGACGAGCAAGCGGTTCCACGTGATGGTAAGTGTTACCGCCACCCATGGACACCTGCAACACCAGGGGGTATGCGGGCGCGCCGCCGACCTTGCAAAATCCTATTCACAGCTCTCTTGAAGAACCCCATATCGTAGCTTAATGGAAAGATCTCTTGAGGCAGTTCGTTCCATAGACTGCGGGTTCACGGTATAAAATGATTACTGTATTGTGTTATTGTGTAGATCCATAAAACCAAGTTCTGTTACTATTAGATTAGCCATCTTAAAAACACTGATTTCTGGGAAATCGACTATGCGGGACAGGACTAAAAATAGAGAAACCCAAAGAAATTAGGCTTCCTAAATAAATATCCATTAAACTTGCAGAATCGGCAATAGTTGAAGGTTTGTTTGAGAAGACAAATATCAAACTGCCATAAGTCCAGTGACACCCGATACTTTTTTTTTATTTCAATCTTTTTATTCACTTGTAATAGAATATCTTACATACTTAATTTTTGAAATTCAAAGCATCAAATCTGGTATGACGTGACAATTGGCATCCCGCACGCACTTTATCCAGGGCTCTAGATACGGGACGTCCCGGCTTCTGCGGGACAATTGACAACCCTAGGTACCTACTAAAAACCTTTTCAAAAAGAAGCTACCTTGTATAACCATCTCCATATATGTCAATTCCTGCAGCACCTCATAGCTGATCTTCCCACCGTACTTCCCGAGCACTTCAACGATCTCGCCCCTCATCCTGTCCTGAACGCGTGGGTGCGCCGCTAGCTCCAGGAACAGGAAGGCCAGAGTCGAGGACGTGGTCTCGAAACCGCCCAGGAATATTATGAAGGCGTTGGCTGAAATCACCATGTCCGCTGAAAAAAACAAAACGATGTGTTTAAACTATTAAAAACTTATATAATGTCCTGTTTTGTCTTTAACTGCGAATCGAACCCGGGACCTTTTACACAGCATGCAAAAATTTATTGATATATAATATAAAAAAGGGTTTATTGTTTAATTTAATGAAAACAATTACTGATTTCCACGTCATCTTCGTCAGCAATTTTACAGTCGTTGTTATTCTTTTCATCATTCCGCAAAGCCATCATCATGTCGATAAAATCGCCTCTTTTCTCTTGAACGCCTGTAAATTTTCATTAGCAAATTATTTAGTATACAAAATCGAAAAGCTTGCTCTGTAAAATTTACTCAACGTCAGTTACGTCAATCAAAAGAGCAATGATATGTAGGATAATA
Source organism: Sesia bembeciformis (assembly GCA_943735995.1). Lineage (NCBI taxonomy): Eukaryota > Metazoa > Arthropoda > Insecta > Lepidoptera > Sesiidae > Sesia > Sesia bembeciformis. The sequence goes on from OX031040.1 coordinate 14,067,366, forward strand.
TGATTACTAACGCAAGTTACGTCAGTCACTATAATTGCTAACGGACAATTAGTCATTGTCCGTATTAAACGGATAGACACTTATGTAATTCAATCATTTAGTAATTCCCTCACTAAAGTAATAAGGAAACTGTTCATCGAACTAAACATCGCCAAAAAATCGTAGAACTATCGTGTTTGGACTAATTTTTTGACGATGTTCGATAAACAGTTCCAGCACACAGGAGTGGACGATACTGTATGTTACAGCAGACTGGGCGTGTTTTCTGACTCTCACAGAAGACCGCTATGTACAAACGTGTTCGGAAGTGAGTGAAAGTTGTCAAAACTCGAGTTCATTCTCATGCCATCCCGTCTTCTTTTCCTCACCCGGTGGATCGAGGAAAGCCAGATGGACAGGGTGATATAAAATATCACAATACCCTTCCTTCCTATTCCTCTTTCCAAATCCTTATTGTTAATTACGAAAGGTAGACAGCGCATCTGCGGACGTGTCAACTTTTGTCATTTTTTGACCGATGTTGACATGTCACGCAGGTAATAACGAAATATATCACGCCCGCAGTGTATTTTTTTTTTATAGAGAAGTGGGCGGACGACCAAGCGGGCCCACGTGATGGTGTGTTACCGCCGCCCATGGACACCTGCAACACCAGGGGGTATGCGGGCGCGCCGCCGTACTTGCAAAATCCTATTCACAGCTTTCTTGAAGAACCCCATATCGTAAAGTATGGAAGATATTCAATATAATGAGATATGGTGTTGCCTTCGTCACATTACATTACCCTATATGTTTAATGGTGTGGGATGGGATTGGATAAGATAAGATTGGATGTTTCATAATTAAAAAGCTGAAAACAGAAAGACAAAATTGAAAATTTTGATATAACCGCCGACGGTTAAAAAAATCAAATTACCTTTGAAAGGGTTAAAATAAACATGTAAGCAATCTTATTAACAATCTGCAATATGTTCATACAACCTCTCAAATTCGTTCGTAACAAAAGATCATGTTTCCTTTACATTCGATAAACATTCGTCACGCGCGACGACAGTAGGTAATAATTGGTTTACTAACTAAATCTTGATTTACATAACTAAACTTTGATTAAATACATAAACTAGAAGTTTCTCATGAAAAAAAAAACAAATACGAAGATACCTAAACAAATAATCATCAATAACAGACCATTTTCCCTAGCTCTCAGTACACCAGTGACGATATTGTAGAAGAAATCGTGCGTTTTCTTCGGGATGATTCTCATTCGGAAAAACAACACGAAGGCGGGCCAGAACTGACGCATCGTTCTGAAATCGAGAAAAAGTATATTTATATATTACACATCCTCATTAAACATATTTTAAGCTTAGGTTTATGTGAATTGTTATCAGTAGAGGCACTCTAAGCAAGGGCGTCGCCATGGGATCTCTAGAGATTCGAAAAAAAAATTTATTTGTACCTACAATTCATATTTCTCCCATCCTCTCTCTCATCTTACCTCTCCCCCCCCTGGCCTATTAGCTGGCGTTGGCTGGCGACGTCCTTGACTCCAAGTGATAAACCATGCAAACATTTCACAATAACGACGCGCTCATTCGCTAAATGCGTTTAGGAAATATTTTGCTGCTTGCTGTCTAAACTCAACGGGATCAACCAAGGCTACCGGGGCTGAAGTCCAAGCATTAAGAATAGTACATATCTCTAAGTTACATTTATTAATTGTTCATTTCGCTTCATTCATCTTCAGGCTCGTGTATTGTACCAGTTGTAAATAAAATACATAAATAAAGCCTGTTATTTAACATCGCGACTGTTATTTAACATCACGACTGTTATTTAACATCACGACTGTTATTTAACATCACGACTGTTATTTAACATTGTTATTTAACAAAAAGTTAAATAATTGTTAACAAACAAGAGATTGCCCTCCACATACACACAAACTCACAAAATTAGCACTCTCTCTTTATTATATTAGTATAGATATTTTTACATTAACTAAATGGGTATTATTTTGAAAATAACTAATTGTTGGAGTCAAATATCTGAGGATAATAATTTTACTGCCCTTGATCATGATTTATGATGACTTTTGTTAAATAGAAAGCTATGGTTTGGCGTAAGTTTTGTAATTTATTTCACTATCCAACAATTATTAAATAATTTACTTACTTCTCAAACAGATTATACAAAGACATCTCGTAGAACGCTTGAAGGGCAACCGCAAATGGATCATTGTCATTATCCATAACATTGCTTCTAAGTCCAAAGGCACAAGGGACTATGGCATCTGCTGTGTAACCACCAACCAGCTTCTCCGAGTCCACCACCGGAGAATTTAAATCTGTATCTACTGTTTTGGTATCTGCCTCTTTAGTTGTATTATTTGTAAGAAGAGTTTTTAATCTGTCTACAAATTCGTTTGCAGTATTCTCTATAAGCGGGAACATTCCCCTCAGCTTGTTTGGTCTGTAACGTAACAATATCATCAATGTATATGGGAAGTGCGAACGAGGTTCTCAGAGGGCTATGGATTCTGCTCATAGTTCATTGAAAATTTAAAACTTTCAGTGCCATTTTTGTCGGAGTGCACACTGCAATTCACAGCCGTTGGGCGCACTCGACTGGCCACGTTACTCCTCTCTCACAGTTAATGTATGTACTGTATTTCCCAATTTAATCTATTTCCCTAATGTAGGTACGTACGTGTTTCGGTAGTGAGTTGTATTTGGTCCATTCCCATCCAATCCTATGCAATAATAAGTTTGGGGAAAATGGGGGGGCCCATTTTCGCAGCCAGGGGCTTGCCAATGTTTGTCATTTTGGACTGACGTTTACTTGTATCACGGATGTCCATGGGCGACAGTATTCAACTATCACCAGGTAGACTGCTCGTCTGCCGCCACAAAAAAAAGGAAAACTTCCACTGACCTTTTATCTAGACTTATCTAGACTACATCCGCGGTTGAGAAAAGCTTCGAGTTACACCCTGCATACTTAACGTAACTAAGTGCCTTTCTCACGACCTCCTGATAAAGTAACTGTTAACACTATGATAGATAAATTATCTGTCAATTTTTTCTAGTTTACTTCTGACTGACTAGGTACTGACATTCTGATAAAGTATAACCGATACCTTGTGATGAGGTATCGAGAGCTGATGAGAAAGACTAAAACTTCAATTTCTAAATAAATAAACGCACTCACGAGAATATCGGCGATATCTTCGCCCTCAACTTCCTCCACTCATTTCCCCTGAGGAAGAGCACGGAGCCGGCCAATGGGTCCACATCCTTGTTAAAGTACCACCCTCGGTCCACGAAGTGCTGGAAATCATTCACGCAGATCCTTTTGATAAGAGCCGGGTCCCGGATGACAAGGGTCCGTTGGAAGAATTGGTGGGTGCCTGGAAAATACGATTTTCGATATCAGCGTATAATGTAGCAGTTTATTATATAATGTAGCAGTATAATGTATAATGTAGCGTATAATGTATAATGTAGCGTATAATGCTGCAGGGCATACGGGTAGCCCTAATAAGCCACTAGACGGGCCCAGTGCAGATTAATTGATACTAAATGATCCATTTCTTTTTAATAATCTAGCATGCGGGTTCTTTTGATGATTTTAATTGTTTAATAATTCAATTTAAATAGAATTAAACAAAAAATTAAATAATAATATCTATTTATTGTATTTATACATAGCAATAGTAACGCAATAACTACAAGATAATAAATACAATTACTGCTACAAAAATGAAATGAAATATGCGTTATTTTCAGTATATATATATATATATGTATTAATAATTCCTACATATTGAAAACGTACAAATTTGGTCCTCACGGCAAGGTAACGTACCTACTTGTAACGCTTGCGGTATTATCTCACATTAGTAATAATTCAACCGGTGGTACAGGTAGGGGTTTAAAATCACGACCTCATGAATAAGAGTCAAGAGTGGTCTAGGCATCACCACTCATTTCAATAAAGTGAATATATCACCTTATCGCTTAATAATTAATGTGATAAAGTCGCCTTATTTTAAAGATTAAGGTTGATATGTGTATATTCACACCCCATTGACGGGGAGAGTGCACGACTGGTTACATTACCCCCCTCTCACAGAAGACTACCTTAAAATTTACTGCTTTTCCTACTGTATCTTATTTCCCCAATGTACGTACATAAACATGTAGTGAGTGATACGTGCCAGAGCCCATTCCCATCCTATCCCTCCCCATTTTCCCAACCCTTTCTCCGAATCTATTCCTATATCTCCAAAAGTAGGCAGCGCATCCGGAGGCGTGCCAACGTTTGTCATTTTGGACTAATGTTGGCATGTATCGGGGATGTCTATGGGCGATAGTATCCACTTACTGTCATACATAAAAAATAAAAACATAAAAAACATACATTAAAAAAACCCATTCCCACCTTAACAACCTAAATTTACAAGTATATTTTAGTGTCGCAAACTTATCGTTACATTTATAAAATTGTTAAGATAAGTGTAGAGTAGTTATTCATAAAATGTGGAAATATTTTATGTCCCACCGTTTCCTCGGAATGTCCAAACGCTTTCTAACGCGAAGTGAAACGCGTTATTTACTTTATTAACCGCCTGTTCCAGTTTACACAAATTGCAAATCCTCCTTCATAAAGCCGGTCACCCAGCGCAAGCTAACATTCTCTTTAATATCGATGTCAGCGTTGACGTCCCATTGCAGGGCACAAGCCTCCCCTTTTAAATCATTATTTCGGTTCAATCTTGTTTCGGGTCATAATTCATCCGCGATTCTGTTAGATCCCGAGTACATTTTATTAATGTCAGTTATTAAATAATTACTATTATTAAATACAGCCTCCTCGCTGATAGATGGATTAGAAGTTCAATATAAATGCAAAAATGAAATGAAGAGATAATGATTTGTTATAATTTAACTCAAACGCGCATAGCTAGTAATATTCTTACACAGCTTGAAGGAAAACGATGCGACCAGTTTGCGGTATTCGGAAATACCGCATCCTAGCCGCATAATAACAACATCCGACGTTGCCAGCCTTCAAAGAACGACGCCCACGAAGCAGAATGATCCTCCATCATGACAATACCCCAGCTCATTCCACCAAACAAACAAAGTAGAGTTAATGGGTCATCCGCCATACAGTCCCGACCTTGCGCACTGTGATTTTTATTTATTGCCTAAAATTAAGGATAAACTCAGAGGAATACGTTTTATGAATGCAGAAGATGCAGTAACGGCTGTTGAAGAGGAGCCTAACTAAAGAAGAGTGGACTGAATGCTTCACACAATGGTTTCATCGCATGAAAAAGTGTATTGATTGTCGCGGATAATACTTAGAAAATCAATAAAACAACTTCCATTTTTATATCTGATCTGTTTTCATTTTTGCGATTCTAAATACTTTTAATGTCACCCACGTACCTACGTATATTTCTACTATAAGTATAAATAAAATTAATTATAGTATAAGGATTTACAATATTACTAGCTGTGCCCGGCCACGCGTTGCTGTGGCTGCCCAACAGATGGCGCTAAGGGTGGACAACCCTTATCACTAAGGGGTATGAAAAATAGATGTTGGCCGATTCTCAGACCTACTCAATATGCTCACAAAATTTCATGAGAATCGGTCAAGCCGTTTCGGAGGAGTACGGGAACGAACATTGTGACACGAGAATTTTATATATATAGAGAAGAGATAGAGAAGAGACATACAGTATTTACGAGTATCTACGTATTATAAGTATTATTATAGCTGTTCCTATACAGTATTATACAAATATAATTGTATAATACTAGTTAATATAATTAAATAATAATTGATTATATTAGTTGTTTAATTACATACTAATATAACTAAACTATTATAAGTAATTATTATATAGTAACAAATCTTTTATTGATTATAGTTTAGGTACTAGATTTATGATCTAGAATTATTGTAGACTAGCGACCCGCCCTCACTTCGCTTCGGTTTATTAAATTTAAAACAATCGGAATAAGATATTTTCCTGCGGTAAAATGGAGTAGATATTATATATTAAAATCCTATATTTTAAGTTAGACCTCTAGCAATACATAGGTCAAAACTGCATTCAATTCCATGCAGTAGTTTTTGCGTGATGCGTGTACAAACATATAGACAGACAGACCGACAAAATTTCTAAAAACTGTTGTTTTGGCTTCTGTTGCTCTAATAAAGACCCCCCATGTTAGTTTTTTTTTTTTTTCAATATCTATAATGTACAGACATCGGTCTGTTACAATTTTATTATATGTAGGTATAGATTTTCCTTCCATTCATATTTCAGCACGACCAATCAGAAACGCAAAACTAATTTTCTGACGGATATTTTAACCAATCGATCGGAAAGTAAAAATCAGAATACATGTATTTTTCTTCACCAATGAGGCCAACGAAAGCTACACGGAACTTCAATCTGATTCGTCAACGAGATGAGGAAAAACGTGTGCAAATCCATTGATTACTTTACATCACAATGTGCATCGAAGTTGCTATTATTATTTCAATAACTAGCGCATAAAATCAAGCATAATATTGTTGTACAATTTCCGCCTCTATGACGTTGTAACAAGATTTACTGCTATTTCTTTTAATGCGCCGTCTTGCTTAGTTTTATGTCATTTAACTCGAAATCGATTACAAAAGCTATAATCAAAAAGATAATAATTACGCAAAAGAAGATACATATATCGACGATTACGTACTGAGACCTCCTAAGTTAGAAATTCCTCAATTTTGTTTTTTTACCTGTAGGTACCTACCTACACTTAAAATTTATACGTCGATTTATCCGCAGGCTACCTACTGTTAATTACGTTTCTGTTCAAAAATATAGTACACCTATGGTAAGCATTTCTTTAAACGTTTTTATTCATCTCTTGTAAAATTGATCAAGCTGTAGTAAGCCGTCGACGTAGCCGTCGATATACTTACCTACCTATATTGATATTCTCATAACATTTTGGCAGGACTTTTTGGCGGGACCTCGAGCAGTGATGTTGAATTTTTGTATGATTATTGTAAACATTGTGTATTAAGCCTTTTTTATTGTGTATTAAGTGTATTTCGTGCGTGATGTTTGTGGATAATCAAATAAAAGCGTGGGACTGCGTTTTTCGTGTGCATCCAAGGAATTATCCTTTGTTTTTCTTTTTTTTTTCGGAATGGATAAATTCTTGTGGCCCTAATGGCCTTTCAAGAGTCACCGGACACAATCCTCCTCTGTCCTCAATAAACCTACTATTACTTCGACTTACTTCGACGGGACTGGACATTGACAGGACACCTTTTAGACTTTGAAATTCTACGAAGAAAACTAGACACTGGCAGAATGTGCTAACTGCACCATTGTCATATATAAAGAAGAAAAAAGTAAGTTCTGTAAAGTGATAGTAGGTTTTGTGAAGACAGACTCCTTGGAAGCACACAAAAAACACAGTTCTATGATTATCACAAACAATAAACTATCAGTATTAAACCACAAAACAGGCAATTTTTATAATAGATAATCAAATAAAAACTCGATTTCACTTTTCAAGCTCCCGTCTCAAAGTTCGAAGGAATAGAGGGACATGTATTTATAAATATAACCTTTATGTATTTATAAACACTCCTTATAAATAATTCAATTAATATATATGGAATTCCAAAAACGTGAATATTCGAAAAAATTTAGTGCGTGATTTAATGAATAATGTAGGTTATTTCTTCCGGGAGATTTTAGTGAACATCAGTGTATGCGTGCAGAACCGCAGACAAAAGGCTTAGTTTAAAATAAATATCAATATGTGTTATTTAAATTTTGGTTTATTTATTTGTTAGGACGACCAATAAAGATGTTAGGCCGATCGCAAACTTTATCTAACAATAACTTATTTCTGACTAGTGTTCTAACTTAAATACAAGGTTAGTTATAATGGAAAAAATCGTATAGTAATGGAAAAAACACATAATAAGATTTTTTTATCGCCACAGTCAACGGCCCTAATAAGATCCCTGTGTCGTAAATTCAGAGACACATACAAAGACAGACACACCACCCAGACCCGAACAAACATTTGTCTTTAAACATGAATGTCCGACCGGGAATCGAACCCGACACCTTTTACACAACAGGCAGGGTCCCTACCAACTGGTCTAATCGGTCGTCAAATCTGAGAAATTAAAACCACCAATATATCTAACTAGCGACCCGCCCTCGCTTCGCTTCGGTTAATAAGATTTTTTTTTCTTTCAAAATTTCATTATAAAATATAGCCATTTTATTTTGAGGGATCCCTAATTTTTTCTAGTAATAAATATAGCCTATGTTACTCAGGGATAATGTAGCATTCTAATGGTGAAAGAATCTTTGAAATCGGTCCAGTAGTTTTTGAGTTTATTCGTTACAAACATACAAAAATACAAATCTTTCCTCTTTATAATATTAGTATGATAAGGTACATTTCCTCAGACAATAATTCATATTATGTCACACTCACCTAGAAACCGCACATTCTTGTACGTATCATAGATCCTCTTGAAGCACATCCCTCCTTGCTCCCTGAACATCACCACCGACGGTATATGGCCAACCAAGGGCCAGGCGGGGGGAGAAAATACCCCCTTACACGACCAGTAATCATGGTCGTAAGTGACTAAAGCAAGAACTATCGCGAAACATAGGAGAATTGCAAAAATATACCACAGGGCGTCATTCTCAAAGGTATAGTGTTGAAGAGCATATGTCAAAAATAATACAATTTGTATCATAGACGATTTAAATCCAAACATCTTGGTCAGGTCGAAAACATTATTTTGGTTTTATTAAACCGCTGTTTGGGGAATAATTATCTTTTCTTAACAGTTATAAAATTTAACTAATCACTATTGTATTGTATTAAAAAAAAGTCAAACTAATAAGGTATTGTAGGTATTTCATTATTACAATAACATTGTTTATTTTTAATTGTTATTTAATATTGTGCAATAAAATAGTAATTTTATGTAAATGTTTATCTATCCCAATATATCCAGTAAACACAAAATTATCAAAAAAATGAATCTACTATTAAATCTTACTTATAAAAAAATATCATATATAAATCAAGCTTAGTGTAATCTTTGAATCAATCTTTGAAATTAATATTGTATTTTTTATATTTGTTTTATAATTATTATTATATAATCTTGGAAAATAATTAATATTATCATTTATTTATTTATAATCTTTGAATTAATATAGTAATTTTGTAAACAATACCCGTTAACCACTAAAATTTAAAAGTAATCGAAGTTAAAGAAAAGATAAAATCCCAAAAAGATACCAATAAGATATAACCAATAACAAGACACCGAAAACCATTCGACTCAAGGATAATTTTCTTTATATACACAGCTATAATATCACTGATCCAGTAAACTGCAATCCCAACACACACTTTATAGCACTAATACTTTTAAGCAGGGACGAATTTCGGCATTTTTATTGTGAAATTCTAAAAAAATATGATTCAGACTAGCGTTCGAAATTTGAATTAGCCGCACGGCATGGTGGCGGCCCGCGCATGCGTACAAAGAATCCGAATGAGTTAACAAGAGGCTGTTATGCGCAACCTGTGATGCTGTAAGAGAGAAAGTTGAGGCAGGGACGCAATAGCAAGATCTATAATTGTGACACGCTGATGAGACGGTTTTGTAAAAAAGACGTATGTCTACACTCTTCGTTGTGTTATTGTCACATAGCAACGATTACTTTTTTGTGTAGTTACTTAACGTGTGTATAAAATGGAATTATTAATTGAATTAAAAAGTATACTTTGTTCTAATTATATCATGAGTGTATTTATTTTAATACAAACTAATATTAATAATAATATATATTAATATATATTAATATGTAAACTCATATTTGTGCATTAATATGTAAACTCATTTTTCGACGAAATCTCACAAAATTTAAAAACCTTTTCTACATCTATTTCGAACAACCAGCCATTTTTATATTAACAGTGATCGTGTATAATCCGTCCCTGGCGCCACGAGGGTCCAATATTACATCATAGTCCTCTAAAGGTCCGGCCATCGTCGTCTTAACCCACATTTATACCTAAACACACAGAACACATTTTCACAAAACTACACACAACGATAATGGAAAACATATTAATGTATGCGTATGATCGACGTGAGACATCAGAGAATCCCACTGCCTTAGTGATCTAATAAGCGTCTCTGTGAAGTAGCAGCGTGCATTCCTGATAATTTAAACTGGTCCTTAGAAATTTAATTCAGAGTAATTTTCAGTCTGATCAGTCTCAGCCCTTTTAACATTCCACTGCAGACCTTCCGTAATAAATCACTGGGTGGCTTCAGGTCATAATTTATAATCCACCACACGGGGTCAATGGTGATTGGTAAATACATGCTCAATTTTTTTTTAATTCTGTAACATCCTAGTTAGTAATTTTTTTTAAAAAAATATTAATATTAAATAGAAAATCAGTAATAGGAGCTGAGGATTTGAACTCACGTGTTCAAGAGTCGAAATCAACAGTATAAAATTTAATCAATGACGTTTATGACCGTTGAAATTTCATCTATGGCGTCCTTCATTTTCTTTGAAACAATAGATAAGTGAGTACGTAATTGTATAAATGTGGGGTTCCTTCCGTTCCCGAAGGAATTACCTCTCAGCACCATTACTCAAGTTCTCTGGATCCTGCTAAATGAGAAACAATACTATGCCGAATACCGCAAGACAATAATCCCGCCTTCTTGCTTGCCGGAGCGGCTACCTCGAGCCTTTCGGCCTATTTCGGCCTACCGTACCATCAGAATCTCTACTGATGGATATAGGCCTCTCCCAAAATTCGCTACCACACACGATCTTTGACTCTTTTCTTCTACCTTTACGTTACGGCTGATTTTTATCAATCATGGTCACGACCTGACTGATTATCCAGCTGGAACGACTCAATAGTCGTGTCGTCAAGTCGGTAACTTCTTGAAGCTGTCGATCCACCTGGCCGAAGTGCCTCCGAAGTGGAGTATTATTTAGGTGGAGCTTAGTGGAACACTGAATCCAATACAATTAGGGTTCTTAAGGTTTATTGGGGTTGAATTAACCCTCAGCGATTATTTTTACAACACGAGGTATCTTAGATGAGCCACTGTGGTGTGTGGTGTTAATGCAAGAATCCGTAAAATACAGTCTGTCAATGTCTGCCAGATGACGCAACAGTTACATAAAACATAGATCGGTATCCGACTCGTGTTAAATTAATACCTAAATGCGGTTAAAATTTAGCGCTTTCCAATCAGTGTAATATCCTTATCATTGTGCGTGTATAGAAATGTAAATGTCTGTCGGGTTGCTTAATCAAAGCGGCGTGCCACAACAGACATAAGTAACGTAAGGCTAGCGTCAACGAACGTTACTAGTGTAAAAGTTTAATACGATGTCAGAAATACAAAAAAAAAACGACCACAAGCTCTGAGGAATACACCACATGTAAAAAAAGTGGATCCAATTGGCCAAAGTGGTGTTCTAACGCGATACATCTCTTATGCACGAGACGATGTGCATGAAGAGGCGCGTATTATAAAAGGGTTGGTTACGGCATGATTCATATCCTCAAATATAAAAATTAAATGTAAAAAAAAATTGAATTTATGCTTTATAAACAAAGAGATTGCTTGTACCTTGGGGTATCGATACTTTTCTCTCGATATTTTTTGCGATACTACTCATGAGTAAAGTATCGATACTTTTCATTCGATACCGCTTCTGCCTACGGAGTCGTCAGTGCTGCAAAACCGGTAAGTTTAGGCATCAGTAACGAATAACACGTCAAACGAGGTGATGCAATCAAATTGCATTTTAGGAAAATTTTAAAGAATTTCTACCGATTACAAAGATAGTAATCAGCCTTCTTTCGTCCACTACCGGACACGGTGACATTGTCTCAAGCAAAAGATATGTATGGGCTTCAAACGCCACGTTGGCTAAGCGGGTTGGGGAATTCACTCTTTTAAGAGGTGGTATAGTTCCTCGAGGCTTAAAAACCAAGGCCTTGGCTTTTGGCTTTATTACCCCTTAAAACATACGGGAACAGATAGGGTGGTGCTGTAGGTACTTAATCGGGCTGACATCACAGGGCCAAATTCAGTAGTTGAAAATTATCACATGCAAACTTCTCGAAAACCAAAAAAAGGAAAATATTATTACAAAGAACTTGTGAAACTTGGAATATTGACGAAATAATCGTTTTTCGAATAAAATAGAGAAATAAATCTACGTCCCCGTCTAACGCGTGCAATCGGTGAACCAGTTTTTAATTAATACAGATTATTATCGCATAGCTCGATAACAGAAACGATTCTAGAACTGCATTAACTTAAAACGAAATTGCTATAAAATTGTTGTATTAAAATTTATCAAACATTAAATTTATATTCTTCATTAAAAAAAATGCGAATAGAAAAATAAGAATCTGTGATAAAACGCAGGAATTAATAAGTATTCCTCTAAATATTAAAATAACGAAATGTATTGTACAAAAGATTGCGTGATACTCGCATGTCGTTAAAATGCCATAAAAAGCGTTTGATAGTTTCCGTATAATGTGTAACCATAAATTTAGTATAACGAAGACTGACACAATCCGTAGCATGCACAGTTAGAAAATCATTTACTTATGTGTGCGTTATTTGTCATCATAACATAAAATGCGTGTCACATTTACTTACCGCTAAAGTAAGGACAAATCAAGTAGGTATTCATACAAATACAAACTCCTGTGCAGAGGTCATTATTAAGTTGGTCAATAAGCGGCTAAGTGGCATCAACTGCAAATATAACGTTGTGGAACAAACTTATTTATTCAGTTAGTACAACAAATAAGAACTTTAATCACAGATTTGTAATCGTGCGATCGCTCAATTGGCCAATGCTTTATACTAAAGCCTGACCAAGAAAATAAAAAACCTCGCCATGATGCGTAAAACTAACAGAACTAATATCTTCTACTGACAACACTAACTAGCTATGAAAAAAGCAAATGTGGCGCCCCCACAGCAAGTTTTTTTTATTTTTCTGGTCAGGCTCTAAATAAAAAGTATAGACCTTTAGTGGCAAATAAAACGTTCAAACAAATATAGATTTTTACAACATTTACGCAGAGTTCCGAAACATGCGAATATTTAAATTAATTGCGAATATTTAATTGTGCCATATTTAAATTATAGGGCAAGACTATACCAATACTAATTATTCGAAATTTATAATACACTAATTTAAAAGTGAATTATGTATCCTCGTGATACACGTTTGACAAGCCTCCCGTATTCCGACATGCACCACCGGATTCATTCGGATTCATTCTCTGTGGTGAACGTGCTACGGTTTGAATTCTCGCTCGCACGCTGTTGATCTTTGCGGTTCTCAATCTACGTGTAAGTGTGTAACGGGAGTTCCCATGTTTCCACACAACGGTAATGATTATGATCAAAATCGACCACGATATGATGGACCTGAATACGGGCTGTTCTTTCGGCCATGTTAGAGGCAATTTTATTCTTACTACATAAGAATATCTTATCGTTAGTGTCTTACAAGACCTCAAACTTCACAGATGACTGCCGTAAAATATACCTACCTACTAAAGTCAGATTATTTATTTGAGTCAGGGATATGACATGTAGAACTGTGAATAAAGTGTCATCTCCGTGCAAATTTCACTCTGTTTGACAGTTCTACATGTCATATCCCCGACTTGAATAAAAAATCCGACTATATGGTAGGTACGTGTTTCGGATGTGAGTATAATATGCACAAGCCCATTTCCCATCCCATTCCAGCCAGTGAGGAGTTTAATGGTATAAAAGGGGACTCTTGTACCACTTATACCTAACTAACTCCCTGTGAAAAGAGTATTACATTGATTACAAACTGTATAAAAAAAGAATTTATGTCACCCTATCCCCCCTCATGATCGAATAGTTGATGAGGAAATCTCATCATTCCATTATATTTCTTATTTCTCATCCTTTCTAACCCATTTCCCAAATCTACTTCTAAATTTACACAGGTAGGCAGCCTGTTCGGGAGCGTGATAACGTTTGTAATTTAGATAACGGCATGCATGTATCGCGGTGGTAGATAGATACTGTCGCACTGCTCGTTTATCAACATCTTTCCACAAAAGAAAATCAAAAATTGCCCCTTGCATCATTCGACGGGGCTTACTATTTATAAAGGGGGAATAAAATTCTCGTGTAAGCAATTCAGGCTAATTTTCTGGAAAAACTACTCCAAAATTACACCTCCAATACTGTGCCTAAAACGGAAAAATATTTTCCATTCTTGAAATTCATTTTCAGACTACAGCGCACAGTCTTAAGTTACTCTCATATATTCATAAAAATCACCGAACCATGTTGGCTGCAAATAAACTCTAGGTATGCACTTGCAATGCCATTTTGTTTCGCACATAAGAAACCGCTTCTTCATCAACAAGTTATCAATCATTTGATACTATCTTATTCATATATATATATATATATATTTAATACTTTTTATCTTTAGTATGTATATTTATATATTTTATCGTATAAATAAATGTATTATTATTTATACAGATGTATTAAGCTTTAGGTACTGTTTAATTTGTTTAATTATTCACATTTAACCAACGGTCGACAGGTGGAGAATGCCTTGAGGCATTAAGTCCGCCTTTGTACAATACAGTGCATAAACAGTAAATAAATAAATAAATGACGTTTCAGTTCCATGTCTAATCAATAATTATGACCTATAATAATCGAAACGGTAGCGAAAAAAGTTAGTAAGATAGATAAGAACATTAATTACGATCCTTGTTATCTATTTATTTCACGTTTAATTGACAACTTTGTATGCTAAATGTAATATTTTTATGTAACACTAGCGACCCGCCCTCGCTTCACTTCGGTTTATAAGTTTTTTATTTTTTCAAAATAAAATATAGCCTATATTAGACACGGATAAATGTAGCTTCCTATTTGTGAAAGAATTTTGGAAATCTGTTCAGTAGTTCCAGAGATTACCCCCAACATACCTACAAACATACACACAATTTTACCTCTTTATTATATTAGTATAGATATAGATTACAGCATAGATATAACATTTTTTGATATACCCGCGTGTGTTGTGGCAAGCCTCGGGAGATACCTATATCTCTCCCAATTACACTGTCAATTAAACCTAACTACGTTTTATATGAAAAAAAAATACAAAATCATATGTACATTTATTTATTCAAATGGTGTCTCCATCAGCATATTGCTTAACTGGTTCTAGATTTAGTTCTTTCTGGAAGAAAGGTCGAGTCCGGTCAGTCCAGAAATCCAGCTAGCATAGGCACTGGGGCGGAGGAAATCTGAAAACCATATTTCATTAATATGATGCTGCAATATAATCAAAGGTACTTATCGTAGTAAGTAGCGAGTTCAGAGCCATTTATCAAAATCTTTAACTTTGAAGAATTCCGTTATCATTACAACTTAATTGTCAGTTGTATAGACCATTAAAGGCTGAGAGAGAAAAGAGAGAGATACCCATATCTCTCTCTTTTCTCTCTCTATTGTACTGCAGTATAGTATTATTTATAGCACAGAAGTAAGAATTTTTGGGTACTGTCTATGATTTGTACTTACTGCCGCCGACGAAGTTAGCAGGCCAGCCAGTGAGCAGACCAATCTGTTGTCCATTGACGACCAGAGGTGCACCGACGTCAAGCTGCAAAGAATATAGACTAGTTAAGTAAATTACATTAAGATAATTTAGACCTCCTCTCGTGGGTGTCGTAGAAGGCGAGTAAGGGATAAAAAAGCCGCTACCACACCACCTCTAAAGAGAGTGGACTCGCCAACTCGCTTGGCCAGCGTGGAGCTTTAAGGCCATACATGCCTCATACACAAGACAATGAGCATGAGGAGATCCAGCAGTGAATGCTAAAAGGGCTGGTTGCAGTTGCGATAATGATGTAAAATCCTTACCGAGAAGTCCTCAACTCCCTCACTGAGTGCGAACAAGTTAGATCCATCGACGGCGCGCACGATCACTTCGATACAACGCAGCTCTTCACCAGGGGCTAGAGACACATAAAATAACATACAATGTAACACCGATGTAGAGGTTAATTAAAAATATATCTATTATTTTTCAAAGGTAATTACAGTTATTTACCGTCAGGTGTTTTATCAAATTTTTTAATTTAGTCTTTCATATTTTCAGCTTAGTTAGTAAAGAAACATCCAATCTTATCTTATCCAATCCCGTGCCACATCTATTCCATTCATCTTTCAGGTAATTTATTGTGATGAAGACAACACCATATGTCATTATGCTGAATATCTTGTAACAAATCCGGCTGTGTTGTGTTGTGTGTTGTGTTTGTCCAAGTGAGAGTGCAGGGGGAGGGGGAGAGTGCACGCTGCAATCCAACAGCCGCTGGGCGCACTCGACTGGCCTCGTTACTCTTCTCTCACAGAATACTACCTTGAAATGTACTGCATTGTACGTGTTTCGGTAGGGAGTGAGATATGCCAGAGCCCATTCCCATCCTATCCCTTCCCACGTCCCCAATCCTTTCTCCAAATTCATTCGTTCATCAACAAAGTTAGGCAGCGCATCCGGGGGCGTGCCAAAGTTTGTCATTTTGGACTAATGTTGGCATGTATCGCGGATGTCTATGGGCGACAGTATCCACTACCACCAGGTGGACTGTATGCTCGTTTCCCGCCTTCTTTTTATAAAAAAAGTGAGGGCACGAAAATTTTGTGTTTGAACTTTTTGGCACTTAGAAACAGCCGTCTGGTTGTTTTTTCACTGATTATTCAATTAAGTCTATAAACTAACTTTAAGTCCAAGATTGACTTAATTTTTTTACAAATCCAAGATTTTTAATTTTACAAGATTTTATACACTTTGTTTTAAAATTTAGAATTTAGTTCCGGTAATTATGACCGTTTGCTCATTATCACAACACTTCACTACGTCACTGATTACTGGTTCACTTAGATATTCGGCTCGATTGGGAACGTATACTAAAGGTTACATATTATTCTAAAAAATAGTTTGCCATAACCGTTTATTGAAGATAAATCTATATGGGCTGTCGTGAATACATACAAGTAAAAAAACAAACATATTAAAGAAGAATTAAATAGTGATGCACGGTATTGAAGGGCAATGAATAGTGATGCACCAATGAATGAAGAAATAAATTCTATTCCACTCAATTCGAGATTCAACTCACTGCCTCTTATATTATTATTAGCACAGATTATGTGAATAAATACAACTGACCTCCATTCTCCTCAACGCCGAATGCGCAGAACTGAGCATTGTTAGGCACCTGTCCAGACAAGTCCAAAGAAATAGACTGGATATTGGCTACGAACAAAGAAATGTCTATATTAGGGAGATTTCCAGACAATCTCTTATTGTGGCCATGACGACTTTAGAATTTCGAAAAAAAAAATCTACATATCGACTAGCCCCCCCCCCCCCCCCCACCCCCCCACCCCCGATACACCGTTAACACACACCGGCCCTCAGCCAACATGTTCACTAGGTATAGACACGTGCCTGGGCGCTTCTCGCCGACTCGCGATCCCGCGGTATCCCCCCAATGCAACGCCCTAAGCCGAGGTCCGTTCCTTCCGCCGGTTTACCGGCGGGGGAGCCCTTAGGCTCGTTGCAACACACACTTTTGCTCCTGGCTGAGCGCCTTCTGCGCTCGCCCTAATCTAAACAAGTCCGGTGACTCTTGAAAGGCCAATAGGGCTACAAGAATTTAGTCCTTCCGAAAAAAAAAAAAAAAAAAAAAATCGACTAGTGTCACCGGGTGAATCCTAAACACCAATCAGTTTCCAAGTTCATATACAGGAATTGAAATGAAATTTGACGGAAAAAATAGTTCGAGGATGAGCCAAATCGGTTCAGTAGTTACAAAATTATAACGGTATAAACTTTACAACATTTTGTCACTGGCTCAGCGGTGAAGGGGTACAACATGGAAACCAGGCGTGTCATGTCACGAGTAACGATGATGGTATTGCGTTATCCTAGCCCTCTATATCTGTGGCCTCTCTCAAGAACCGCCACAACATATGGTATTCCGTGCTTCTTCTCCAGCCATTACCTACCGCAATTTATTTCTAACAATTTAGAGAAAATTAATGGAAAACTTTGGAAATATTCGAACTATCCGTCCGCGCCAACTTTTAACGACCGTTCAATATTAAAAGAGCAATCGGTTTCTAGGCCGACCCGGTACTTGACGAAAGCTACGGCCATTTCTAGGGCTCCCAAAACTGATAGATGGGATTGGAAAAGTATTTATATCTTGTAGTCCCTCAACACACTGTAAAATTGCGGAATAAAAAACCCTGAGGGCTTGTTTTTATGAGCAATTCACAGTTTTGAATGATCACTTTAAAAATTGAATCCGCTTTTTTGTTGGACTAAACTCAGGTTATTAAGTTAAATGTTGTGTCAAAATCTAAGGGAGCTCCAAGTAGCCTGTTGGAACAAAGCTACATAGGACGATATTAGAACACTAACGATGGTGTTCCTTAGGATTAAAGGTCATGACTCACTTAGGGTCGCTGAGCCAGCAAAGTAAACTGTAAATAAATGAGACCTAGATCCATTTTGGGTTACTCATTTGGGTTGGATAAAAAGATATGAATAATCAGCTCAGCTTATCCCAAGAAGTGAAGGGAAGTGAAAGAACACGGACAATAATAGAATTATTGGCGAACGATGCACGTGCACTTGATCGAATGAAGATCGCCGAATCAAATCTGGCTCGACGGACCAAACTGAAATAAAGATCCCTCACCGGATATCTGCACGACTGTATTAAGACCGACGATGGCTACGTTGTTGACGCCGGTAGCCGAGTTGTACCCTGGGTTGAGAGTCACCGCCGAGGTCTCCGTCACCAGCTGTGGGCGGGCCACCTGCACTACGCCGTACCGTACCCAGACGAAACGAGCACTGAAAGAAACAGTAATGATTTTATTTTATTGTAGAATAATGGTGACAATTGCCATTTCAATTATGGCTTTAGGCACAGATCAAGTGAGGGACAGTGGGAAAAAATCCCATTATCCTTGCACTAAGGCCGAAAAGGTCGGGGACGTGCGGACAGCGGGAGGGATTACACGACGTAGGCTTGGTTTCTGTTGCACTCTTGACAGGTTTCTTTCTACGTAGTAGTTAGCCCACTTTTTATTGTTAAAAATCTTCTTGTATTTAATATAGTACGTTCACTAGAAATTGACACTATTTCACTTGAGAAAAAGGTCTGGGCTATCTTTTGTTGGCAAAATTTAAAAAATAAGAAATAATTAACAATTTAAAATATGACGATAGACAGTAGTAAAATTAAAGTAATAAAATCGGTCATTTCATAGGTAAGCACCTAATAATTCTGACGGTCTCGCAGTTTCTTTTAAGCTTTTACTTACTCATCCACGCAGCTAGCGCTGGTCAGCACGAAGGAGGGATCAATGAGGGAGCCGGCGCACGTGGTGAGAAGGCCGCCGCCCGAGCTCGTGGCGAGGCGAAGATGCACCACCCAGGGATTGTCGCCAAGCGCTGGGGTGCTGCTCGGCGCCACGGATAAGGCTAAACGAGTGAAGACAAATAGTTTGTAAACGCATTTCTTTTTTCCTTCACCGTCGAACTGGCGATAATTTTTAAAGAGCAATTATTTAATGAGCAGCTGAAAATATCGAATAAGCAGCAAATCGATAGCTAAGTTACGTTTAGGTTCCCTGATGACAATAAAAAAATAGGAGTCCCGCGTCGACTTTGTGTTGACATTCTTAATAATTAAAAATTACCGTATTTATTTCATTTATTCAAAAATATTTAGTTTGTTTTGCTGATCATGATTTGCTGCCGTATTTTTTTGCTGCTCACTTAACGGTAAGGCATTTACAGTATTTTTCACGAAGCATGATGCAGGTGACAGGTCCCTAGAATATGACCATACTCGTAGAATGTAAAATATTTAATAAAAACAAAAAACTAAAATAGTTATTCTGTAGTTTTACCTATAAAATATAACCAGTTACAAAACGTTATATTATAAAATGACAAAGCATAAAAATAATGTGTTTATTTCTCTGTCCTCTAATTTTTACTAGTGACAATCAAATGACGCTGTGAATAGGATTTTGCAAGGTCTGCGGCGCACCCGCATACCCCCTGGTGTTGCCGGTGTCCATGTGCGGCGGTAAAACTTATCATCACGTCGGACCGCTTACTTGTCTGCTCATTTGTCTATATATAAAAAAAAACATGATCTCGGAGAAAAGAGGTTTAAACCTTCTTAAATGGTTCTACTGCGCATGCTCAGAAGTGCTTCCGACGCTATTTACCCCTTGCGCAACCTCATTCAGACAAATCCCTTTTCTCCGAGACTTGGGACGCCTAGTATACACTGTATGCTATAGTATACGCTAGATGCACTGATTTGAATCTATGATACTTGCTTATTGGAGTCTATTATTGCAGTCCAGACCCTCTCCCGCACTCTTCCCGACTGCGAGTAGCACTCGCCGAGAGGGTGTGGAAATAAAGTTACGATTCATCGAAAGGGCTATCAATTCCTACCTTTCACTATGGAAAATAGAGTGTGCAAAACGATAAATGACCTATATGTACGAGTACCTATATATTTTGTAATTTATAACTTAAGTAAAGTATGGATGAGCGAAGAATAAATAAATTCCTCGGGGAACGGGGGGATCGCAAGGCAAATCGCTCCTACAAATAGGGGAAGCCCAAACCTTCCAGACACAGTTTGACTTATACAATCTCCCAATTGGTATGTCATAATTAGTAAATTAATCTCTGCCAAGATAGTGAGTTCGTTGCCGTCCCCTGTACCCCTGTTTTGTGAG
Source organism: Sesia bembeciformis (assembly GCA_943735995.1). NCBI lineage: Eukaryota > Metazoa > Arthropoda > Insecta > Lepidoptera > Sesiidae > Sesia > Sesia bembeciformis. Next base: position 14,088,372 of record OX031040.1, read on the forward strand.
TTCGCTGATAGTGAGTTTCGTGGGCTGGTTCCCACAAAACTGCAGGGATACATGGGACGGCAATGTTTTTATTTCCGAATTTTCTCCCCTACAGCGTTGACCCTCACCATCAACAACTCCAGTATTTTTGAATAACTTACCCTCCACCAAAATTTATATAATAAGTAAATGGTACTCACATCTCGCGCCGGGAGCACGCCCCTAAAACGAAAAACAAAATCATTTGAGAACAAAATTAAAGTGACTAAGACTTCTTCATTGTGGTACCGGAGGTCCTCATAACTGGCAGGACGAGACTTTCGACTTCAAGCATTGTGGTATAGGCGATCAGAAGAGCAGACTTAAAGAATTAGGTGTGTACCCTGAAGTTTTTTGGTAGTGGCTGGATGAGAAGACCGGAAGACAGTGTGTGGTGGCGAGCTGCGAAAGAAGCCTATTTTAATTGTAATTCTAAAAATCATTCTGAATTCTAATTGGTCGTGTCGTGTGGAGTCGGCCGACTTTAAGAATAGCACCAGCCCATCTGTTACCGTAAATCTCATATAAAGCGACTATAGTAGGCACTAAAGCGACAAAGCCGCCTCCACAAGCCCTGAGCAACTACACCACGTCTAAAAGAATGGACTCGCCAACCCGCTGGGCCAACGTGCCGTTTTAAGGCTATTATCCGTCGTGCATGAGCTGTCTCAGTCCCGTGGGCAGAAGTGGATGAAAAAAAGCTGTTCACGATTATTAATTCTAATTAAAATAATTAAAATATTATTAGTATTATTACACATCTTTCTTAAACAGAGCATAATCATTATAATTAATAAGTACGGACTAATGAGATTGACTTATCAGCTTGTAATCAGTATGATAATTAGTAGATATCCAGTTAAAACGTAAGAACCCAGGATTACGATAGATAATGCTGGAAAAACCTATGTCAGATAGTAGAAAATATCTATTGATAATACAATAATTGATGTAATATTTCCGTTCGTAAACGAATTATTACTGCTTTTCTCATAAACAATGCCAATTTTTTTAAATGAAGAAGTTCACCGTTTTTTTAATTTCTTACCTAAAATCCAAATTCCAAAAAATCTCCTGCTTTTTTACGATAGCTTTAAAAATGACTACGTCATAGCCTTTCAAAGTTTGATGTTGAATAGCTATATGCAATTTCAAAAATAACGGATTACAAAAGATTTTTCACCGTACTTAATATTTTAGCGTATATTCTTATGTACTCGTAAATATCAATTCACTAACTGTAAAACTCGTCGTGAACTTCTCTATTGTACGGAAACCAAGCGTGTCACTTTTTTGTAAGTCACGTGTGAAATTTAGTGATGGGAAACCACTCACCGATGAAATAAAACATCTCCCTTGACTCATACACCGCTATTGACGATTTTTTATAATTGATAAGCCAATTGGGCATTTTTGTGTTTTGTAACAACGACAAGTACACAGTTGCCTTAGAAATGCACTTGTCTGCAAGCGATATTTGAAGTCTATTAAAAGAATCCAAGTTTTAAAGAGCATTTAAAATCATACAAAATCATAGCGCGGATTGAGACATGATATTTTGATTCAGCTCGTAAAAAAATATGGAGGAAAATTTGAATTTGGAATGTTTTGTTTTTATGTTATAAATAGTCAATTTTAATTAACATCAAAACCAGCCAGTGTTTCATAGATACTCTTTGTCGCAAAACTTTCTGATTAACCTGGTACACTATCAGACGCAGAACTGGGCACCGGAAAGTCAGGAGGGCGCGCATAGGAATTAGAGTAATGGAGCCCTATATTTAACATTTCTGTCGCTGGGCCCGAGTCCGGCTATTCCATCTATCGCTACCGACTCAACGCCTGATGCGGATTCCACTCTTATCTACTCATATTATTGAACCTTAATATGAGGGGTCTAGTAAAGTGACCACTTTACTATAAGGTCAGCCAAGACTGGACGATAAAGAGATTTGTGTGAAATCGTTTATTACGACTGATAGACCGGTTTAATAGATGATTTCATACAAATCTTTTTACCGTCCAGTCTTGACTAACCTCATGACAATGACCGAAATTCTTCCTGGTCGTGGCGCGCGTTTTAATAAGGATACTAATTCTACGTGGAACAGTGTGGGACGCACAATGAAGACCGCTGAATCGACTTGAAAAAGTTAGTCTGTAGTTACTGGGTGAACAGTTTATTACTCGTAAGATCGTATAGGATAGCGGACCTTGGAAGAATCCCTATATCTAGCAGTAGAGAGACAGGGTCATGGAAAAGTATTGTAAATATTTTATTTAAATAAAGGGATACTTCTTACCTGGACGGCAACGAAGACGCACAACAAGATAACCGCAAAGCCCTTCATGTTTCGGTAGTCCGCGACACACTTATGATTAAATTATATATTAATTAGTTTATAGACATTAATCACATTGCTATCGGTAAAATACTTATCTCACGATAATAATTATGGAGATTAACTTCTTTGATATTTCAAAGTTTTTAATAATCCATTGACAAAATGTATCGCGGATTAGTGTAAAGATAGAAAATATTTTTGTGATAGGAAAAGTTACGTAGGTAATTAAAGTTACACAAATAATTAGTGTGAATTGCGTGATTTTAATGAGCTTAGGTTTTTCCATAAATATATTGACGCGTGATTCGTTTACAGAAAAGGGGAACGATTTATTAATGAAATCATCACTTCAATATTACTGTCTACGTATGGTTTACTAGCGACCCGCCCTCGCTTCGCTTCGGTTTATAATTTTTTTTTTTTTCAAAATTTCAAAATAAAATATTATCTACCATATATTAGACACGGATAATGTAGCTTCCTATTTGTGAATTTTTGAAATCGGTTCAGTAGTTCCAGAGATTACCCCTAACATACCTACAAACACACAATTTTACCTCTTTATTATATTAGTATATATGTACCGGGATCGGGAAACGTGGCGTGGGATGGCCTCCGGGCGGGTGAACTGCCGACTTGAAGAAAGTCGCCGGTAGTGGCTGGACGAGAAGAGCGAAAATGAAAACCGTATGTGGTGACGGTCCTTTGGGAGAGGCCTACACCCTGGATGTGATCCACTGCTGAGGGGAGAGATAGGCTGATGGTATGGTATGAAATGGTATAGTATCTCTACATTTAAAAAATACTATCCTTTTTTCATTTGTAACATATTTTCACGTATATAATACAGGCCCTACCACTTCTCCTGCACTGGCATCATTTCTTGGACTCCAACCATTTTTTCTTCAACTTTGCCTTTGCCGAAAATACCGTATTATATTCGAGATGCCCAATCGTTTATAGAAAAATTTAAAAGCTTAAAATAATAATTTAAAAATAAATAACTTTTCGCGTGTCAACCCAAACGCACGCGCAATCCGTTCGCGTAACACCGGCAGCCAAATAGCGCAACTAGTTTTCGAACTCACTTTTTTATCACCACAATTGAAACAGGATAATAAATTGATTGATGATAAAATAATAATTAAATCGTTTATTTCGAAGTCGTTAGTGATATTCAGCGCACTGCTAAAATAATTTAATTGTAGTCTAAATAATGAACCATTTGTGTCAAAGGGCGAAAATCGAGTGAGTTTTTAGAAACACTAGTAATTCTAGAAGTGTCGCTGACCCGATCACCTGTTTTGTTTATGGTTGAATTTTGTCATCTATTAAACTTCGACAAGCTGTAACTTGAAAACGGTTAAAGATATTAACTAACCGTTTCTTGGCGCTCAATCTGACATTTTCGGGAATGTCGGTCGTTATGCACCACCCAATATAATATATACATGAGTTTTCATTTTTTTTCTGGTTATACAATCATTCCTCCACTTCGTTCCTTAAAACCACTGAAATCGTTCCTTTCCGATATCGACCACTTTCCAAACTTTACCTTCGTTAAACAATAAAACTACTTGTTGCAAGTCTTTTAGTAAGTACACTTGCACTTATACATTTATTAACATTTTTTTTTTTACATTTATATAATACGTTTTATAAATTTATAAAAATGATTATTAATATTATAAATTATTATTTATTAAATAAATAATCTTTCTCTACATGAATTTCGGCACTTTGTTCGTTCACTGAAGTCATTCCTTTGGACTGTGACCACCTTTTCCCAACTTTTACCGTCATTAAATCAAACTACTCGTTATACCTAACTATTAATACATTTAATAAATGTTTTCACATTTTTATTGTCCTGCACTCATTTCCACCACTTTGTTCCTATACAGAAATCATTCCTTTGGACTTTGACTACCTTCTTCTACAAAGAAAACAACTCGGATTATGACATATAATGTATTTATTCAATGTGCTTTCACATGTTTGTTCCACAGTCATATTCACCACCACTCCTATACTGAAATCATTCCTTAGGACTTTTCGACCACCTTTTCTCGGCTACCCCTTCTTTTGGGAGCGACCAACTTTTTGACCTTTGTCGAGGTGCTGGGGTTTGATATTCTTTTCCCTCATTAAGTTTAGGGCTAGGACTGCGATGTTTGGATCTGGATTTTGTTCTGGAACGGCGACCGCGAGACCTCGAACGACGCCGAGATCTAGATCTTGAACGGGTGTAGGACCTGAAATATAACATTTAAACCTTCAGGAGTAATCGTCCAAATAGCATTTTAGATTTTTTTATCAAATTCAGTCATTATTCACTTTGATGTTACATACTCGATACATACATACTTGTATGTACTACTGAACAGACCTTGTTATTGTATCTTTTTATTAATATTAATTAATTAATGAAAATGAAGGATTGGCAATTTGATTTACCTAGATCGACTCCTGGACCGCGAGCGGGACCGGCGGCTGCGACGACTTCGAGACCGAGATCGAGTGTAAGAGCGGCGACGTGATCGAGACCGAGACCGAGAATGGGTACAATGTTTCGTGCGGTCATCATGACCGTTGCGTTGCTCTTCCTCGGCTAGTTTTTGGAAGTACCTGAAACAAAAAGAATTAAAAGCATGAGGTTTTTTTGGATTTTTATAATTTTAAAATATTTATATAATTTTAATTTTGTTACGTATTAAACTTGATTTTAATTAAGTATACCTAATCTGATTAATACCGTAAAGTAAATTGTAAAAAAATTGCAACTTGTCCGCCAACAACTAGTGCTCACAGAGCTACGAGTATGTGTAATGTTTGTTTAAACAATAGATTTAAAGACAATATATTTGTAAATACAATATTACAAAAAAGAAAATAAAAAGGCTATACATTATTTTCATTGTTTCGTGTCATATACTAAGCGACGTACTGCGTGTGCACAAGTTGGCCAGCCCTACTGCACGTGAATACGCGCGTGGTTTTATATACCTATCACAGGGTAAAAACATGCTTTTTACCCAGACATGGTAAGCGCCATCTGTTGGGCAGCCACAGCAACGCCTGACCGGGCGCAGCTAGTAAATAATGATAATAGTCATGTAATAAATGTTTTAAATTTGGAATATATCTGAAAACCAAATTATAAAGATGTATCTGCAATTTTTTAATCTTACTTACCTCAAATACTGCAAATTGGCGTCAGGTCCATCGAAGTATGGCAATCGGCCGCGACCGCGGCCACGGCCCCGGCCTCTTCCCAGGCCGCGGTAAGGCCGCCGGGAGGTATAATTATCCGGGGGAGCGTAGTACTCACCTCGGAGTGGGTAGTACGCTGACGCTGAAGAACGAAAATATCGCATGAATGGAATGAACAATTCTGAGCCTCAGTATGAAATCAAAGTAATTTTTTTTATATACATATATTTTATTACAGTTTTATCTAACGATAATGCTTCTCTGTACGTCCCTTCTCGCCGTACTACCTTCTGTGTCCAAATCCTGCACTGTAACTCAAAGAGTTCAAGTAGTAACTCTCTGGAATGCACTTCCCACTGACATTAGAAAGCCACCCAGTAAAAGATATTTTAAAAAAGTGCTTCAGGATCATTATTTAAAGATTCAGAGTTAGGGATCTATCTACAAGTATATTTTATTCGCTTCTTTAAGTTTTCTGCTATCTTGTGTATTATGTATATAAGTTTGCATATACATATATAATTTCTTTGTTGAAGGCATAAAACCCATATACAATAAAATAGATAAAAATAAAGACAGTAAATAAATGCACTTAAAAACAGAATAATTATAACTAGGTATATAATTATATCAATAGTTTTGGCGCAATACTTATTTTACGTTCACGTTCCGGTGGACCGACGACCAATGTTTAAAAATTATGCCAGTCAAGTCGCCACACGGCTTTTAGGATGACATTTTCAGTCGTCCGCAGTCCGCTCCAGAAAGATGCTACGCGCGTCCTAATTATTATTAATGTCGAACCCAGTTATGTGTTTGTGTGTGTGTGTGCGTGTGTGTGTGTGTGTGTGTGTGTGTGTGTGTGTGTGTGTGTGTGTATGCATGTGTATGTAGGTGTGTAATAATAATAAAATAAATAAGTGTTGATACTCTTACTTTGCGGCATGTATGGGTAAGGAGCCGGCGGATAGGCAGGAAAGCCGAAGCCATATGCTGCTGGTGGCATGCCAAACATCCCTGTACAAATTCATTATTATTACTTTTTTATCATTCACTGCTGGACAATAAAATAATAATAATTAATAACGCCAAACTAGGATTCCCTGTGTGGTGGGCCTAGAGACATATACAAAGACGAACACAACACGTGCAACACCCAGACCCAAACACCTGTAATTAAACAAATGTTTGTCCGATCGAGAATCGGACCCAGACCTAGTTTTTCTAGTAGTTCTAGTTTTTCTAGTAGTTTCTAGTAGTTTCTATAAAATCTGTAGTTTTTCTTATAGAAAGTAGGTAACAGACAAGTAAAACAGTTCATCTGGTGGTAGAACATGGACTGTCAACCATGGACTGTTCATACCAAATTGATCAAGAATGACAAACATTTGTACGCTCCCGGATACAACATTTAGGACATTACATTAGAAGTGGATTTGGGAAAAGGATAAAAATTGGGACTATAACGGGCTGAGAAGTTTTTCACATCCCATTGCAGCTTTAATAAAGTAACCGTAACCATACCTGTGCTGGACACGGGCCTCGTCATACATTAAAACGCCACTGTGGTCAAGGGGGTTGGCGAGTTCACTCTTGTAGAGCTGGTGTAGTTCCTCAGGGCTTGCAGTAGCGACTTTGTTAGTCGCCTTTTACAACACCACGACACCCACGGGAAGAGATGGAATGGTGCTATTCTTAAGCAGACACCACACGGCCCATGTGCAGTGGACGATAAAAAGGCTAGTTACAGTTACTTGTGTTTTATAGTGAGAAGGCGGCAGACGAATATACAGACCACCTGGTGGTAAGTGTGTATTGTCGCCCAGCGATACATGCCCAGGTCAGTCCAGAATGACACACGTTGGATGTCCCGGATTTAGGAATTGATTTGGAGAAAGGGTTGGGAAATGGGGAGGGATAGGATGGGATGGGAATAGGCTCTGGCACATCTGTCACTTTGGTATATCTCAGAAACACAGAAATATTGGGGGAATAGAATAAAGTGGGAAATGTGGCCAGTCAAATGCACCCGACGGCTACAAAAAAACGTTTGACTAAACAGTTCTTTTAAAACAAAGAAAATACATAAGCCAAAATACACTGGGTAACAGAATTGTGAACATAAGGAATAAGTTACCACAAGAAATCGTTGAATCGCCAACTACACTCCCTGACAACCCTACATTTCCAGTTTTGATGGCCTGAAGCTTAAAAAAATTTTTGGTCGATCACTATAGTTTTTATGTAGTTTAGAAGCTGTCATACTAACCATCATTTCAGTATGCCATTGTTCCAAATTTGCATCCAGAGTACTGAAAAAATTGAGTTTAAGTGTAACAGGTTGTTTCTCATGGGGAAGACTTGTATTGGATTTTTGGAAACTAAGCCCAGACTGAAGAAGAGCCACAGCTTGCGCGGCTACTTCAGGCGCAGTATCCACAAGGTCAAATTTTAAAGTCAAATTCGGTTCAAATCTCAGGAAAAACAATTTAACGAATCTTTTAATGAAAAACAACAAGATCAAATCAAAAAATGCTCCAATTCAAAATTTTCTGGTTCCTTATTTTTTTTACAAAATAATGAACTGACTCGGCTTTTCTTCTGTGGTTCAAATTCGTGAATTTAAATTTGGAACAATAGCATACCAAAATGATTGTAAAGATGCCAGCTTGAAAACTGCATCTTTTACTTTGCCCGTAACATTATTTTTATGTTTCAAGCTTTTATACATAAAAATGCAAGGTGGCTTGATTCTGGTGTCTGAGTGTGTATAAACAGTTTCAAGGACAGACTTCACAAATGGCTTCCAGAAGAGATATGGCAAATCTTGTAACACCAGCTAGCATAAGATGTAGACATACCAACAGTAATGCTGCTCGCCTATTACAAAGTAATAATAATCAAATATCAAAACATAGATTACTGAATGACATGTCTTCGATCATTTTTACGAAATCAAGTATCCCTAAAATAAAATGCACATAATCTTACCGTGAGGGTAGTTTTGTTCGGGGCTCCTCTCCCTTTTGATCTTCCTTCGCACTTCATCGGAATGAGAACTGGAAGATGAATCGCGACGCGGTTTACCTACTTCCAGCGCAGATCGAATTACTATGCGACCTGAAAATAACAAATATATATTTTTTTACAAATAGATAGACAATTGACTCTGTTTAATCTCAATCATCTTTGACTATTGACTTTGAGAACAGACCACTCTTTATTATTATATTACTCTGTTGCTATTATCACCTCAACCAAGTTGAGAATTTTATCACAATCACAAACCATAAGGGCCCATAGGTTTTGACTAGGGCCAATTCTTTGTGCATCAGCTTGACTAGGACTGGTTAACCTCGAGGAGACTGACCCCATTGTACCGTGTGGTGTCGGCTGGCTATAGAACATCACCACCTCATCTCTTCCCGTGGGTGTTGTAAAAGGCGACTAAGGGATAACAAAGTCGCTACCACAACTACTGAGGAATTACACCACCTCTAAGAGTGGACTCGCTAACCCGCTTGGCCAACGTGGCGTTTTAAGGCCATACATCCCTCCTGCACAAGACAATGTGCATGAGGAGGTCCAGCAGTGGATGCTGGTTGCATTGCAGTTAGACAAAACTCTTTATTGCACACCAAAAATAAAATAACAAATATTGTAAACACAAATGCACAAAAGCCGGTCTCATCGCTAATACTCGTAGCCATCTCTGCTATTTGGATTTTTTATTCGAGTCAGAGATATGACATGTAGAACTGTCAGAGTGAAATTTGTACAGAGATGACACTTTATTGACAGTTCTACATGTCACATCCTTGACTCGAATAAAAAAATCCGACTTTAGACAACCTTTGGGTAGAGAGGAAATAAATATTATGATCACAGGAATCAAATACATCAGAATCAAAATACTTTAATGTATACTGAAATTACAGTTCAAGCAGATCTTAGAGCTAAGGTAAGTACAGTTCGGTGGGCATAAAATGCTAATTGATTGATGCTAATCTTATGTTATATTATTTTCTTAACAATATTAAATATATAGCCCCGTTTTTTTTTTCAGATTTGCTAAATTCTTGTGGCCCTACTGGCCTTTCAAGAGTCACCGGTCGTGTGTATACATAGCCCCGATAGGCCAAAATCGATTATCGCCAAAATCTCCGCCATTGAATTGCTTCTTTTACTTCCTGGACCCGGATTTGCTTCTGTTTGGACTTGTTGGTTTTTGTGATCCCTACGACATCGGCTACGTTATTTGGAGTTTGATTTGCTCAACGATTCCGACAAACGTGCAGTGCAGTGTAGATTAGGCGATGTCTCAGTACACACCGCGTGAATATGCTGACATGCATTTTATTCATGGCGAATGCATAGGCATCGGCAGCCCGACTTTATCGGGACAGACATCCAGATCGAAGTCATCCAGATCTTCTTTTGTTTAATTAACGGCGGGATAAACACAGAGACTAAAAGCGCCTGCGACGTACGGGATCACACTGAAGCATTTTAACTGATCAGATCATTACGAATATCTTCTTGACATAGTCTGTCTCGTTCATACTTAAGAGAATAGCAATAAAAAAAAACCTTGTGATTTTTTCACTACTCATGCGCGCTATACTGAGACGTTTCAATGAGTCTCGTGTTATCTGGCCAAGTACCCTTTTTTTTACCTGAGACACGTTTGTTTACCTGTGATATGTTTGTGCATGACTCAAATACCACTCAGCTGTTAATAGCTAAGTTAAAATTTACTTCTAAATGGGTCCAAAACATTTTGCAATACCGGTAAGTTAATTAAAATGAAAAAGTGTATTTTTTAAATTCGGCTCCTTCTCAATTGAAATGGCAATAACTTCTTTTTCATTATGGATACGGTTCTTATTAATATAATTTTAGAATCTGCATTTATTGGACAAGTTTTTAAAATAATGGGCACAGATTGTGTAGTACATTTTTTTTACACCATTCGCCCCCGAATTCACATGATTTGCTAGAGATTAGAGTTGAAATTTGAAATAAAAACATTTTTTCTTTAATATCTTTAAGTTTACATTTAAAAAAAGTATTGTATGTGATAGCACATGTATTTATCAATAATAAACAAGAAACAAAATAAAAAAAATAATGTCATTTGTTGAAATAACAGCCAAATTAGAGTAACTCAAGGTATCGATTTTTCAAAATAATAATAATAATGAATAAAACAGAGACCCGTGGAAAAAAAATGTTCAAATTCTGGTATGTGATAGCTGAATATATGGTGTATCGACCCCTTAACGTTGGACCACTATTTACGACACACCCTGTATAAGCATTTATTTTTGTAAAAATACATATCCATGTTTTGAGCTCTGTAGGCTAGCAATTTACTATGAAATTTGAATTGTTTCCAAAAAATATCCATATTTTTTTAAATCAATAAACAGAATAATAATGGAATCTGATTTCAGGTTTCAAGAAAAATCGAAAACTAGTAAACTCACCTTCAATAGCGTGTCTGTATTTCTCCTGCAATTCTCCCACTATCTCCTCATGATCTCGCAGCATATTCTCTATGATGCGCTCCCGAGCACGATCATCACTGTAGTGACGATCGTTGTGTCCATTGTGACGAAGCTCTGGACGCAACTGAAATTAAACATAACTGTTTCATTTATAACTTTTTCATGCGTAATAACAAACATACTAACATTAAAACTTGGAATCTATGGACAAGAAAAATAATATAAACATGTATCTCAGAGGACAAAAATGAAGTTGGAGCGTAGTGTCTCCACATCCAATCCCTATAAACATTTTATATGAAACCATGTAGTCAACGAGTGGAACCCAATCACCACAAAATGTTATGTTAAGACCATGCAAAACAGATGAACAAATGACAAAAACCAGATTTAGCCTATTCCAGCCATAATAATAATTTATTATTATTATTATTAGCCAGGGCACGGCCAGAGCTGGCGCTGGGGGTGATAGGGGGCGAGCCAGCGGTAACCGTAGACAAGGTGTGGACCGAGCACCAAGGTCACTTGGTCAGCTTGGTCACGGCGGCGCCTACTACAAGTCATTTCCGGCGAAGATGCAGAAGGCAATGTTCTAGTAGTCATTTTCGATTGTCAATTGTTCTGTCAGCCATATTTGGTACTTTGTTAATTGAAACATTGACATTTTTAAAACGCCACGTTACAATTTGGAAAAACGTTTACCCCATTGCAAAAATGGAGAAAATTGTACAGTAACAATTCGCAAGTTATATGATCACTTTGGTGTGCATAATCGACCGTCGCGGCCCGCTATTGAAAATTTAGTCCGGAAATTCGAGAGGACGTTTCCTTTTAAAGATGAGAGAAATCTTACCCGCCCTTAGCACTCATCGCCCTAAATGAACACCTGAAATCATGGCGGCTGTGAGTCTGTGTCGCAGAACAACCAAACACTTCCATCCGGCATCGCTGAAGCCGCACCATGTGCACACTTTTTGTACTAGGTTACCATTTTACGGTTACTATGTGTTCGGTATTGTTCGGGGGCTGCGAGGTGAGGGGTGAATTCACGTGCTGCGCGGGCGCGGGTCGCCCGTTAGTTAGTTAGCCTTTGACCCTTCGCCGTACGAGTCGGCCATTGATCCTTATGCGGTACGATCGCAATCTATTGTTGTGCAAGTAGGCTGCACATTTTTGGGAGACCTTGGCGTTCGCGAGTGTACATAGTATATAACAGACAGTAACCAGTGCAGTGTAACGACGACCTTGCAAGAGCGCTATTAAGCGCATCCCTGTTCAGCACTTCCGGGGGCCCCCAGGAATATCGAGAGTAGGTGAACAGGAGGTTACAAGGTCAGAACTTTTAATTTCATTTTCAACTTTTGACTCCGCGTATCGCGGATAAAACATTGGTAGCAGAGCGTGGTTGTGCATATGGACCTTATATTGTGAAACGTAAACATTAGTTAAAAAAGTTCTTTGTTAATAGCAACGTATCCCAAGGTCTACCCGTTGTCAAGTGTTTTTAATCTTAACATTCCTTTTTTTAGTGACTCGGTTTTGTTTCGGTTACCTGCGACGGATAGGTATTGAGCACTTACTAACTTGGAATGGAATTTTGTTTGTTTATATTAACATTTCTCGCAGTGGTTACTTTTTATAACAAGTTGTAAGTTACGTATATGGTAACAGGGATCTATTACATATTGGATTATTGTTTTGTATCATTTATTGTTGCTTTGTAGGTGTGGCCTGTTTGTTTGTTAGGCCACTATCCTTAAACTGAATACTGTATATTAATTTTATTTGTTTGTTTGTACACTTGTTGTTACATTTAGTGACAACCATGTCAGCATTGTCCATTAGTGGAAACATAAAGGCGATACTCCGATGGTTGGCTTCGGCCGCTAGTCTGATTGACAGACCCGATCGTCATGGTGCCTTAATAAAAAGGTATCAGGATTTACCGGCACGGTTGGATAAGTTGGGCCAACATTACGCGAAATTTACCGAGCTTTCGCCGGATCTTGGCTCTGAGGTTGTGGATAGGATCGAGGCCGATGTGAATCAGTGCTATGAGTTAGCTGATTCCATCACTGAAAGGGCAGTCTCCCTTTCGGAGGAGACTGGAGGTCTGCCGTCGGATTCTGGGCAGGGGAAGGCAACCCCTCCGGCGTTGTTGAGCAGGCTTCCCAATTTGGATCTCCCACATTTTGATGGAAGGCTCGAACAGTGGATCGGATTTGTAAATCTGTTCGATAGTTTGGTAGACTCCAGGGAGGATCTAACTCATAGCCAAAAGATGGCGTATCTACGTTCGATTCTTCGGGGAGAACCCAGCAGTCTTATCCAACATTTGGATGTTAACAATGAAAATTATATCACGGCACGTACGCTGTTGTTCCGACGTTATCAGAACGTGAGACGTTTGGCGGACACACATGTGGCACTAATCCTGGCACTACCTAAGGTCACCCGGGTTTCTTCATTAAGATTAGAATTGTTAAACCCGTTATTGGGGGCGGTGAATACCTTAGGTAAACTTGAGTTGCCAGTGGATAGTTGGTCATTTCTTTTAGTCCACATTGTGTTGGGTAAGCTATCTCAGGAGCTAAGGGCCCGATTTGAATATAAATACGGTGGTGATAGCGCAACATATTTGCCCAAATTCGTAGATTTGCTAAAATTCTTAGAGGACGAATGTAGGTTGGCGGATAATTCGGATGCGCCCATCCCGTCCACTTCCCAAGCGCCCCCTAGACGGGAATTGTCTAAGCGGAATGTTCGGATCCCCAGACAACGGTATGCTGTCGCCACTGGCAGCACCTCACCAAGATGCCTATATTGCAAGGCGGAGGGCCACAAGGTGGTCTCGTGTAGAAGGTTTGAGGGTCTGGCGGTCCGAGGTAGGCGGAACATAGCATTTCAGCGCCGCTGGTGCTATGGTTGTTTGGGAGAGCATTTAATTCAGCAGTGCCCTGCTAGATCGCATTCATGTCAGCATTGTTTGGGCCGACATCACCCCCTGCTATGTGCCAATCGGAATGGCATCGACCATAGGGATGGTCGTGACGGTCATGGCGGGGAGGCTAATCGCGGCAGGGTGGTTGCACTCAGAATAGGATCACGGACTCCTCCTCGGTTTGAAGGCCGTCGTTCTCCCCGTACGGGCGGGGGCTCCACTTCCCCTAGGGGCGGGGGCCGGCTAACTCCCCCTCGAAGAGTTGATGATGGCGGCCGCCACGATTATGCTGTGATCGCCGGGAGATCTTTGCCGCCTCGAAGGAGCAGTGCTCCTACCAATTATACCCCTTTAGCGGAACGACCGCGCTTGGAGCGACGTCAGCCGCATTCCCAACGCTCGCAGGGCAACACTACCCCTGAGCGGACTCAGGTGGATCGCCGTCCAGCATACCATAACTGGGACCCGTTAGCGCACGTGGAGCGCTCCGGGGTCAATTGGCCCCAGTTATAGGAATTACCTGCCCACTCGCCAACTGCAGCCATTCAGTCGATTTACGTACTCATGCCAACTATTTCGGCTATAGTACCCTATCGGACCCAAGGGACACATGAGGATTCGTGCTCTATTAGATTCGGGGGCCCAAGGCTGCATTGTGTCATCTTGTTTGGCGAGAAAGTTAGGCTTACGCGTTCACACCGGTACCTACAATGTGCGAGGTATCGGTAAGGTGCAGGTGCGTGTGATCGGTCACACAAAATTTAATTGTACACCTGTCACCTCGTCTCACCCGGAGATTGAGGCGTCGGCAATTGTGTTGGAAGAGATGATTGGTGATTTGCCACAGCAAGAATTACCGTCTGCTGTGTTGAGTGTAGTGTCAGGCTTGGACTTAGCAGACCCTGACTTCCACACCCCAGGCCCGATTGATCTCCTGATTGGAGCGGATGTCCTTGGAAGATTGTTGTGTGGACCTAAGCGGCTTTTACAGCGTGACGGATTAGTCGCTGTGCCGACTTCATTCGGGTTTGTAATAATGGGCCCAGTGTCAACAACTGCCAATTCCCAAGAGTTTGATGATGTAGCTGTAGGTTCAGTTCTCTCTGATGCGGTTCAGAGATTTTGGGAAGTGGAAGAGCCCCCTACAGCTTCTCGGGTTGACCCAGAGCAAATGGAATGCGAGCTGTTCTACCAGAATAATACTGGTCGCCTTCGCTCGGGCCGTTTGATCACCCGTTTGCCTTTTTTAGCGGTTCGACCTGCCCTTGGACGCTCTCGGGACGTTGCTGAACGACGTTTGATTTCCATGGAGCGTCGCATGCTCAAGGATAAAGTCCTTCGTCAGAAGTACGTCGACTTCATGCGAGAATACGTGGATTTGGGGCATATGTCGGTGTCGACCGTTGATTGGCAACATAGTGAGCACTATTTTCTGAGCCACCATGCGGTTTTAAAGACCCCTACCGGAAAGATTCGGGTGGTTTTTGATGGTTCAGTGTCTACGACCACCGGGGTCTCGCTGAACCAATGTCTGCATGCGGGTCCTAAATTACAAAAGGACATTTCAGACATTCTGACCAACTTCCGGAGGCATCAAGTAGTCTTTGTAGCGGATATTCGAATGATGTTCCGTCAGACGCTGATCCATCCAGAAGATAGGAGATATCAGCTGATTTTATGGCGTGAGCATCCAGAGGATCCGATGGTGATTTACGAGCTCAACACCAATACGTACGGCATAAAATCTAGCCCGTTTGTTGCGATTCGCTCATTGTTGGAGCTTGCGGAGCGCGAGCGTTTGTATTTTCCCCGCGCAGCCTCTGTTTTGGAGACGGATGCTTATGTTGATGACATTTGTACCGGAGCATCTAGTCTCGAAGAGGCTCGGGCCTTGAGAGATGAATTGATAGGGCTTCTGGGAACTAGTGGCTATGAGTTGCGAAAATGGTTATCCAACTCACCGGATCTCCTTTCCGGTTTGCCGGAGGACCACCAACAAGACCCTCATCTCTTTGAGAATGCGGATAGCTTGAATTTGATAGCCCTCCTTGGAGTGCAGTACATGCCAGTCCACGATGAGTTTACCTACAGAGTCGAATTAACCTCCTCTAAGGTATGGACTAAGAGATCAGTTCTGTCTACGGTAGCCAGGACTTTTGATCCGAACGGTTGGATCAGTCCGGTTATATTTAAGGCCAAGTGTTTTCTGCAAAGGCTTTGGACTGCGGGACTCTCGTGGGACGAGCCTCTCTCGGGAGAGTTGATACACGATTGGGAATCGTATTTCTCATCCGTCCCGGCTATCAATCAGGTTGCAATACCTAGATGCTTCCTTCCTGTTGGGAAATGCTCAGTGTCCCTCCACGGATTTTGTGATGCATCCGAGCGTGGATATGCGGCCGTGCTGTACTTACGTACTGTAAGTACCACTGGGGAGACAAAAATTCACTTAGTTATGTCGAAGAGCAAGGTTGCTCCTATACGGACTCGACATACAATTCCGAAGTTAGAATTATGTGGTGCGGCGCTTCTTGCCCGCTTATTAAATCACGTGTGCTCTACGCTCGGGCGTAGTGTAGACATTGGAACAGTTTTCGCCTGGACTGACAGTCAGATCGTTCTGTGTTGGCTGAAAACTTCGGTGCACACGTTAGAAACCTTTGTAGCTAATCGAGTATCACAGATCCAAGATTCAGAGACGGTTTTAATTTGGAGACATGTCCCAGGGGAATTGAATCCGGCTGATTGTGCTTCTCGCGGCTTAGACGCGCCGGATCTGGTTCACCACCATTTGTGGTGGGGGCCCCAGTGGTTGTTACATTCTGAAGTTGATTGGCCACGTTACCAGTGCTTGGTAACTCCTCCCCCCATTGGTTGGCTCACATCGAGTGTCCTGACTGAGCCCCTCAAGGGCATTGATTTTCTGCTCGATCGCTACAGTTCCTTGTCCAAATTACTTGGCGTGACTGCCTGGATAAAGCGTTTCGTTCATAACGCTCGGCATCCGGAGGAAAAGCGGCTGTCTCCTGTTCTCACGCCAGAAGAACGCCAAATGGCCCTTCTGCATTGGATTCGCGTTGTGCAGACTAAACATTTCGCCTTAGAACTTGAGACACTCCGGAATGGCAGACCTAAACTCAAGGGAGCCGTTGCTAGGCTCAACCCCTTTATTGACGGTGAGGGATTTCTCCGTGTTGGTGGTAGATTGTGTCACGCCAATTTGCCTTTTGGGGTTCGTCACCCATTGTTGTTGCCCAAAGGTGGGCCCTTAGTGCATTTGTTGGTGACTCACCGACATATTGCAAATTCTCACGCTGGCTGCAATGCATTGTTAGCCATCTTGCAGCGTGAATTTTGGATTTTGTCAGCCAGACGGACCATCCGTGGCATAATTTTCCGTTGTTTGCCTTGCTATCGATTGAAGGCAGCGACGATGCAGCCCATGATGGGAAATTTGCCTGCAGATCGAGTCACGGGAACCAGACCCTTTGCCGGAGTTGGCACCGATTTTGCCGGGCCGTTCATGGTCAAGACGTCGCGACTTCGAAAAGCGAAGATAGAGAAAGCGTATTTGTGCGTCTTTGTGTGTCTGTCAACCAAGGCTGTTCACCTGGAAGTAGTTTCCGCTCTTAGTACGGAGGCATTTGTTGCCACATTTAGTAGATTTGTTAGCCGGCGCGGACTTCCAGCGTTAATTCGATCTGATTGCGGAACCAACTATCGGGGTACTGACCACTACCTTAAGGATTTATATAAGTTTTTAGATGCTAACCAGGTAGATCTTGGAATGTCCCTATCTTGCCGGGGCATCACCTGGCAGTTTAGTCCTCCTAGCTGCCCCCATTGGGGAGGTATTTTTGAGGCAGCCGTGAAATCAGCCAAAACTCACCTAAGGCGCGTTATCGGAGAAACGGTATTAACGTTTGAGGAACTAGTAACGGTATTTTGTAAAATTGAGGCCGTCCTCAACTCGCGCCCTTTGTGTCCGCTCTCGTCAGATCCTAACGACTTGGAGGCTCTAACTCCAGGTCATTTCTTGATAGGACAGCCACTTAACGCCCTGCCGGAGTACCCATTTACAGGGGTAGCTTCTAATCGTTTGTCGCACTTTGAATTGTTGCAACAATTGTCCCAGAGTTTCTGGAAACGTTGGTCTCTGGAGTATTTGCACATTTTGCAACAGCGCGTTAAATGGACTGATAAGACCCACCCACCAGGCATCGGTGACCTCGTTTTAATCAAGGATGCTAATTTGCCGCCGTTGTTTTGGCGCCGGGGCCGCATTGTTAATTTGTTTCGCGGAGTGGATGGAATACCCCGGGTTGCGGAGGTCCTAGTGGGTGGCTCAATCCTGAAAAGAGCGGTCACCTCTCTCTCTCGCCTGCCAGTGGAGTAGCATGCAGACTTCTTCTGCATGGGACGGGGGTTTGTTCGGTATTGTTCGGGGGCTGCGAGGTGAGGGGTGAATTCACGTGCTGCGCGGGCGCGGGTCGCCCGTTAGTTAGTTAGCCTTTGACCCTTCGCCGTACGAGTCGGCCATTGATCCTTATGCGGTACGATCGCAATCTATTGTTGTGCAAGTAGGCTGCACATTTTTGGGAGACCTTGGCGTTCGCGAGTGTACATAGTATATAACAGACAGTAACCAGTGCAGTGTAACGACGACCTTGCAAGAGCGCTATTAAGCGCATCCCTGTTCAGCACTTCCGGGGGCCCCCAGGAATATCGAGAGTAGGTGAACAGGAGGTTACAAGGTCAGAACTTTTAATTTCATTTTCAACTTTTGACTCCGCGTATCGCGGATAAAACACTATGTTAAATCTGTGTGCTGTATGTAACTTAATTTCTTTCTTTCTTTACAAAAGTTTAGAAAGTCGATAAAACATTAATAGGCCTCTCAATTGACCGGTATCGATCAATATCAGTCTGTAACGTTTTACTGTGGGGCACTGATCTCCCTTATTACGTAATCTCAAGGATATTGGACCATAGTCCACCACGTAGGTCCAATGGTGATTGGTATGCCACAGATTTTTTTCTCTGACATGCAGGCTTCTCAACGATGTTTAATTTTCTTTGACTGCCTAACTAGCAATAATTTAGACATCTGAATAATAATCAGATTTATTAGACAGACTGTAAGTCTGAATTGTGAAATTAACTGCCAGCCGAGGTTTTTCCATTATACTACGATATGGGGCTCTTGAAGAGAGCTGTGAACAGGATTCTGCAAGATCGACAGTGCACCCATATGCTCCCTGGTGTTGGAGGTGTCCATGAGTGGCTATGACCACTTACAATCTGTAGCCCACCCACTTGTGTGCCATCTATTCTATAAAAAAAAAGAATCCAAGCCTTACCTCCATCCTTCTAAAGAGCTCGCCCATTATTCTTATAGCCTGCAGCTTCTTGCGTGCGAGCAGCATTTTCTTCCGTTCCTCAGCTACCTTGCCAGTCAGATCCACATCATCTCTCAACATGAGTTTTGCTAGCTGCCGCTGTTTTCTTCTTTCTTCTCTCTCTCTCATGCTTTCCAATTTCTCCCATTCCACTTTCTCTTTCTTTTTTCTTAAATGATGAAAAATTTTACATGAGTATGATTCTCTTCGACTGTAATAGAAGAATGCTACGGCACAGTAATAAAAAGACAAGTAGGTTATTAAATCTTCATAGAAACACATAAGTCAATGACCGGCTTGTATCTATGGCTCATATCATACATGGAATCAATGGTCTATAGAGTTTTTGTGCCATGTAAAACCCCAGGAAAATCTGTGTAGTTGTGTTAATTGTTGTGTGCCTAATAAAAGCAACCTACTTATCATGTTTTACTATGACTTAAGTGTTTAAGTAAGTACAGCAGTGTACTACATGAAATAATAGTTATAGCCGTCTTCTATAAACTATGTAAATATGCTAAAATAAAGTCCTCTTCTAAAGTATTAATTTTACAGGTGATTATATGATAATGACAATACATACTTGTATTATGAAAATTTTGTACAAGATAGAATAAAAATAGTAAAAATATTATCTCAGTGATAGATAACCTCAGACCTATTTATTAAGCTTAACAATTTAATAAAAAGTATATCAAACAAACTTTCATTTAAATATGTGGTTCATAATAAAGAAAAAAAAACGCAATTAATAATCAATCACACATTCAAAGAAACAAAAAAAATGTTAAGAATTAAATTAACATAATGAATACATAACATACATATAACATCATTATATGTATCTGCCATCATTTTTTTTTTTGGATGCGGCCAGCAATAATATTTAGACGATCCAAAGACTATGTCTACCTATTCTAATGGTATACAAATGTTTCTAATGGTATACTTAAGAAATACATCCATTTCTTTAAGCATATATACATGACTTCATTGTTTAGATAACACAAGTTATATCGATTCTTATAAACCACTAAAGGACTGTACATTGGAGTATGATTTTGGAGTAATTAAATAACCCACCAAGAGTGTGTCCAGACGCTTTAATAGGATTCCAGACGCATTAATAGGGTTCCCTAGCCTTCTATGAAATTTATTGGGAGCTAATTACGAGTTACAAGTTGGTAGGCCATATCTCTTTATTTTATTGCAAAAAGTCAATGAACATTATCATCATAAAGATAATACCTATTTTATATTTTAAACTCATAGGTCTACAATAAAAATGTAAATCTATTATATTATGTAACTATGTACTTTGAAATAATAAAAAAATAACAAAACTTTAAACTAGTTGGTTTTTAACCAGTGTAACTCTTATTTTACCTAAAAAAAAAATTGTTTGTGTACCATTTGAATAAGGTATGGAGAAATAATGATATCCTTTCATACATTTCATACAAAAATTGAAAAATTTATAATAATACACATTACATACTTTTTTCTCCTCTAATAAGAAGAGAAAAAGTATTGTAATGTATAAAAAACTTACTCCCTACTCCTTCAAAATGTAGAATAGGGGGTATAATGGAATAAGAAAACTAAAGTAGGGTTTTTATTAGAGTCGGGGATATGACATATAGAACTGTTAAACGGGTGAAATTTGTATCGAGATGTGATACTTTATTGACAGTTTTACATGTCATATCTCAGACTGAAATAAAAAATCTGACTTTAATCATCAAATCCATTTTCAAAATTCACTCCTAAATCTCCAAAGATAAGGTGATGCATCTAGACGGATGTCATGTGCATGTCCATAGGAACATACTAATGTTTGTTATTGCTGACTGATGTTGGCATGTACAGTAGATGTAAAGGGGCAACGAGCCTTTAATTTTATGTGTTCAGACACAATTTACAATATAAAATGGGCAACAAGGCCTACAAGATCCACATACCACCAAGTGGGCCGCCTGTCAATTGATGGACAATGATTGGTCAAATGTTTATTAGATGAAATATTCAATACCTACATGTAATGATCAAAATATGGAGCCATCAAAGATATATTTTATACTTTCTTTAAAAAAAAACACAATTACCTTTCTCTAGCTTCTCTTCCAGCAATTTTCTCCTTTTCTTGCCTTTCATCTTCCTTCTTGGCTCTATCCCGATCTATAATCCTCTCACGGACAATAGCCCGCCTCCGCATAGCCGCATCAGTCAAATGCTTCGTTTTATCAAAATCAACTTTAAAACCACACCATTCTGCTAAATCATCCTTTTTCCGCAACAGTTTGCAGCCTCTAAGTGCATCCAAACACCGCACAAAGCTGACATAATCGTCAAACTGGACATAACCCTCAAAATACATCCCTGCATCCTGCAAAGGTGTCTTTATACCCCTCAAGGACTCTTTCATCTGCATTCTGAATGGATCAGCAGCAGGAACATCCACTTGACGAACTGAACCAAACTTTTCAAATACTTTTTTAAATATGTTTTCCGAAGGGGGTGCATTTTCGTCTCTCTCGGAATGATGGATGAACCAACGAATAGGTAAATTGGCAATGTACACAGTGTCTGGTCGCTCACCAGGTTTCATTTCATCCATGTCGCGAGCATCACGGAAAAACGAATCCCATGAATGTCGACTGGGGAAGTCCAATTTCGCCTCAGAGGCCCTAACTTTTAAATTGATTGGGAAGGCATCAAGTTTTACTACTCGATCTTCCAGTTTTTGCAGCACTCTTTCTAGTTTATCGTGTTGTTCTAACTCGGCTTCGAATCTTATCACTTCTGAACTCAGCTTGGCCACTTTTAGTATGGAAAAACTGTCAGGTTGGATCATTTTCCGTAAGTTCTCCATTAGTTCCCAGTTGGAAATAGCCTTGCCATGAACCTTGTTGAGAGGGAGCTGGACAGAAATGTTCAGCTTTGCGAAGGATTTCAAATACAGACGCTGTGGCAAATACAATGGTTCAGCGTCTGAGGGATCCCTACAAACCTGAACATTCATATTTACAAACTACAGTAAATGAATTAAAAATACTAAATGGATAGTGAAACTTATACTCTAATACAATAAGGTATACAATGTGAAATATGAATCTAACAATATAATTTATGAAAGACAAAATAGAAATGCAAGAATTGACTCAAACATGTTTTTGTATAAGCCCCCATGGTATATCACTAAACAGTTTACGTAACTAAACAATAAGGTCTTTATTTGACACTAAATGACATGAAAGTTTTTATTGTTGCCCGTAAAATCTTAATTCTATAGTTATAAAAATGATAGCTTTTCATTTATTTATCGATTCAAGGTCAATCGACTAGGTGTAGACCTTTCAATTCCACCATTTTGCTGTATTGTTTGACAGTTGACACTAAATCAAATCAAACTGACATTTGAACTTTTTTAAACGATAAACTTGAAACCAAGGCAATATTTTTTATAAATATAAAATAGTACTGTAGAAAAAAATATTTCTTTAATATTTAAAAATCATTTATTATTACAAACGAAAAAAAATATACAGAGCACGGAATATATAATAAGGAAATCCCAATTCTGCGATATAAACAATCGCGAAACAAGATAATTTTTGTTTGACGGAATAAAATGTAAAGACGCATGACGTGAAAACATTAAATTTTATAATAAACAACATGCTTAATAGTGGTAAATTTTGGGGCCAAAGGAAATAGTTGTTTAACACTAGTTATGAAGCTATGAAATTAGCAGGTACCTATGAAAAAAGCAAATGTGGCGCCACAGAGCAAGTTTTTTATTTTTCTGGTCAGGCTTTACCAATGTGTATTATTTAGAATTAATTTTAAAGATCATTTATTAAAAACAATTTGATGGTAATTTTAGATATATGAATAATATCATTCTGTGAGCTTCATAAACGTATGTTTCTCTGTCTACGAATAAATCTGTGGTTTCGCTCTACTGCAAGTGTAGATCGCGACGAGTATACATTAAACGCACGATGAAATTAGCATTATGTAACTAAATTTACCACGAAACTTTCACGACACTAATGCTATTTATTATAAATTTCATAATGAAATCATGATGCTAATTAATCCACAACTACTGTTATATTATTAGGGGGGATTTTAAGAATTCAAGTTGTTTGTACAGTCCATCCCCCAAACGCTGGATATGTCAGGGGAGATTTGTGAAATAAACTGCCTTTTAACTTTTAAACAGCGTACAGACTAATTTTGCTTTTTTGTGACTAATTCCAAGTACCTAATCGTAATTCCTTATTAGCTAATTAAAATTTACCTGTCTACTTCGAATAATAACGAATAATAGCGTTATTATTCCAAGCCTGTCTATGAGTACGGTTATTATAGGAAAAGCTCAGACAAATGACAAATATAATCATTTTTACGACTCGATAGTTCTTTAAGAATATTTTCTCTGTATTTTATTGTGTTATGTTATTATGACCAGTGATCGGAATCGGTAGGGCTAATTTACCTAAAGTTGGCGAGTTGTTAAAATCACGAAATTTCTATCGAATCCTGTAATTTCGGAAATAGTCGTACTATAGTACTTAGTACACATGAAATTACTCACATTGTTAGATTTTCTAGTAATTCCAATTGCAAAAAAAAATTTCTTAAAGGCAAATCTAAGATGGAAGCCGAAAGTAAAGCAAAGTAAATTTATTGCGATCACTGATAATGACTTAGGAAGAAACAGCATTTACATAAAACGAATTAAATACAGAACTGTCCGCGCTGTTCCAATGAAAACCGGAGAATTCACAACCACCACTGCAGCCTAGTGAGAATAAGGGACACTTGTAATTAAGAGGGTATATAAAAAAATAAGGTTTTCTAGATAACTAGAAAAATAAAGGATTCTCAAAAATAATAATGAAATAAACCAAAAAATAATAGACAAACGTAAAAGAAATTCATTTATTTCGTTTAATACAGAATCAATTACTTCATATACAATACAACACTGTATTTATGAAGAGCTATTTGCTTCAAGTTCGACGCGCGGTACAATTAAGGTTTATTCCACACGAGATGTTTTATGTGGCACTGAAAATGCTATAAATTGTGATGTCGCAGATTCATTATTGTTTAAAGCTATAACATTTTCTATAATTCATTTATGTTTCAATAGAAACATCAGTTTACTTTTATGATTTATAAAAACATCACGTGTAAAAAGTACTAATTGTGTTCTTTGTGCGTGCTCTAACATCATTCAAAATTCATTATTTCTATTTATTTATCTTTAAAATTCCAGCGCGTCTGCCTCTAAACCGTAATTTTACATTTTCATAAAATTTATCAAATAGTATTTAAAGCTACATCATAAATAAATTAGCATACAATTTACACAGCTCTGCGTTAATATAGTACAATTATAAAAGGCGTTCAACCTACTTAATGATTTTCTGTTCCTATAAAGGCCTAATATACTTCACTTACATGACACTTTCTGATTTAGAACTTAAGTTTTAAAGTTACTGTAATTGTAAATTACATATGTCCTTACTTGCGACGTTACACAACAGTTGTGTGGCGGATTATTGACCCAATGATCATTCAGGATCGGCATTCAGCTTGTAAAAAAAATATCAACAAATAATCTATTCTTGTCAGTGTTTTACAGGTATCCAATTACTGTATTGTATTAGCCAACGTCCGCACAAACAAACACCTTTGCAGTTCATTATATACTTATCCAATAAACGGCTAGGTGGCGCCAACCGCAAATACAACTTTTTAAAACAAACCTGTTAATGTTACAGTAATTAAAATGAACGTAAAATCGGGCCTGTTCCATCTATCCCTACCGGCCAATCGCTACTTGTAGCGAAGAATGGAATTTCTTATCACGCTCCCATACCAGTATCAATTATAAAAATATGTATGACAACGTTGAAAATGTTTAGTGCTTCCTTGAGTGCGCTGATTATTTTGATAACGAAAAAAGGCTCTATAAAGTTGCAGGCTGGTATTACTATTTATCGTGTCAAATTTTTCATTAAATAAGTTTCATTTTCATAAATAATTTAAAATTTGGTTTTAAATTGACTTGTAATTGATGGAAATTTAAAGGGCGATAAAATGTGCGAAGAATTTTTATATTTAAAACGAGGTCCTTTGAAATTTGTTCCTTACCCTTCACTCAGTTAGTTAGTGTACACTGTGACATTGGAAGCACCATGGAGTACACCAATATTTTACCAGTATTATATGCCCGATATATTGCAGTACTCTATATTGTAATAAACTATTTACGAACACACAAATTGTAATGTGGTGAATTCTTGGTTTCCCAATAAGTACCTAAGTAATCTCAAAGATATTTTCAAGACGATTTTCTACTTTACAATCCTGAGGAGGCATTTCAGACTAACGCAAGTGAAAAGAAAAGTGAACAATCACCTTCTAAAGTAGTCATTTTGCGAAACGACCACTTTAGTATTATTTGTGAATTCCCTCCCACTTTAGACACTTTAGAGATAAATACAAAAAAAATTGATAATTTAAAATTATCTTAAAATCAGCTTGAAGTTTTTGATAAAACAAAAATAATAATCATAGTTTATTCTCTTTGTTCATATTTTTATTTCCGAATAATATTACTTACTCATGTTTTTATTAAAAATGTTACTATGCCTTTACTTCTTAGGTTGGCAACACTGTTAAAGCTCGTTCCAGTTCTCAATGTGCAGGTATCTTTAGATTTGTCTTCAGTAAACGTATAAATGAATTTGTGAAGTTGTGAATAAGGCGTAATTATAATCTAGTCCGACTTGTTGACAATATTTTGATTCCATTTAATTATTGATTTCAATCTTATTGCTTTTAGCAATAATACCAATATATTGTTATCATTATGTATTATTATATAATATTAAATAGGATCGATAACGCGGAGCTACATAATACCGACCTATATTTTTTAATCTTTTGTATTACATATTTGTCTTTGCATTTATTTGTCCGATTTCAATTTCTCTTTCTAAACAGTTTTTCAACTGTGCGTATTGACAACTGACTCTTTAGCTTCACAGATAAGATAACGTTATTTATTAGGTACAAAACAAAAATTGGATTTTTTTAAAAAGTCGTAGAAGATCAGTTCTTAATTTTCACGAAAGAAATTCAGTGTTAAAGAGGGCGCTGGTATTTATTAAGCCTGTATAGATATTAGTTAAAAATCTCAATGGTCAGGTTTAGGTATGAGGTCCGTATAAGGTAGCTTCGTTATACGAGAAAATACATGCAGCTCTGGCGAAAATTGTCAGCAAGCGACAGTAGCGACGCGCGCGACTGGAGTTGTAAATTAAGAAAATGTCGGTAAATAGAAGATAATTTTTGTTTCTTTCCAAATTAATTTCGCTTACCTTCATGATCAGTGTAATCCTAGCAAATTGTATTAATAGACACCGTTAATTTTCAACCGCTAAATGCAAACTTACAGAATACCATGGGTATTTATTTGTATATAATTATTTACATAATAATATTGGTCATTATCGCGTCATGTAGAATTATAATTTCAACTGTTATTGCACCTTACGACCGCATCACCTCTGCATAGGACAAAGGTTGAGTGGGAGATAATGGTTTGAAGCAATAAGTCCGCCATTTGTCACTCTGTGCAATAAAGAATAAAAAAATACCAACTGAAGCAACCAGATGGCACTATTTTTTTATTCAGTCTACATGTATGGGAACTGTCAAGAGGGGCACATATTTACTCTTAGTATCCACGGCATTTAATTAGGTTTATTAGCAAAATGTACATTTCTCAAAATGGAAAATTCTTAAAATAGCAAATTCTCCAAATGTTAACCAAAGAGTTACTTTTCGGAGTAATTTCAGGACGGATATTTAAAAAACAGATGAATTTTTGTGTATATTCATGTCTATCCGTATTGAAATCACTAAAAGTAACCGCTTTGTTGTCATTTTGAGAATTTGGCATTTTCAGAATTTGCCGTTTTGAGACTCATTTGCCATTTTGTTATTTAACCTTTAATTATAGTAGTTGGGCAAAGGGTAACGAATGAAATCCTAATATTGTCGGCAAATATATATCTCATTATAGGAACAAACATACTTTTTCTCCTAATATTGGAAAAAATATTTTTTTATTATATATAATTAGCTAAACAACCGGTTGGTTGGGTATTGGCCAATCGAGGGTTTGCATAATTACAAAAATATTTGCATTCGAAAACAACTTATTGGGGTGAATTTAAGGTTTATGTTCGTCAATGAAACGAATAAACGTGTTTGTTACAACGTTGTTTGCAGTTGATGCCACCTAGCCCTTTATTGAATACGAGTATGTTCATAATCAGCTGCAAATAAATTTGTATTTGTATGAACACTCGATTGGCTTATACTAGGTATAGTCACTGGTGCGGCCAGGAACCATAGTTCCAAAAGTTTGATCTTATCAAAAATGTAATTAAATTAGGGCTTTACCGCAACATAAAAATAAAGCCTTTACACATATCATATTAAATATTTATTTAATTATATTAAAACTTTACAACAATTAGATTTTATAAAGATTGTACCTGAACTTAGTTGAACAGTCCCTGGCCTATTTCTAATGAAACTATATACGATTATGGGAGTACCTAAGATTACAATAGAAAATTTGAAAAAATAAATATAGAAAAGAGTAATCACTCCAAATCTGTAGCTGCATTAAATTAAAACAAAGTTAATTGTAAATTGGAATATTTTAAATCTCCCTTTTATCTTACTAAAAAATCTTTACACAATAATTTACTTTCCCTATGTGACCTTATATTGTGAAAATGAGATTTTTCACACTTGTGATGTTACTTTCTAAGCGTTTTACTATGCTATTTAGACAATACTTTTGTTACGCAAATACTATAAAACAACTCTTAGTTTCAGCGATATATACTAAAATTCTAAGTATTATTTTATATGATTTTTCTATAGCTGAGAGATAAAGAATAACAAGTATATGGCTATCTAATATAAGATAGGCCAGTATAGGAATAACAAGAATAATACAATGGCCCAAACAAGGATTCCCCGTGTCGTGGGTCCAGAGACGCACGAGCCCAGCCTCCAACGTACTTTTGTTGTTTAAGAATGTCCAACCGGAAATCAAACCCGGTACCTTTTAAACGGCAGGGTCACTACCAACTGGAATTAAAAATACCAGTATGAATATAAAAATAGGTAGTATGAAAAATACATTTAGACGCTGAGTAAAAATAAATTCTCGCAGAGCAATTTCAGCACTGAAACGCGAATCAGTTTAAGGGATATTGCGTATTTTAAATTATTGCCTATAGCATTTATTTTTTTATTATCATACTAGCGACCCGCCCTCACTTCGCTTCGGTTTATTAAATTTAAAACAATCGGAATAAGATATTTTCCTGCGGTAAAATGGAGCCTATATTTTAAATTAAGACCTCTAGCAATACATCGGTGAAAACTGCATTCAATTCCATGCGGTAGTTTTTGCGTGACGCGTGTACAAACATACAGACAGACAGACAGACAAAATTTCTAAAAACTGTTGTTTTGGCTTCTGTTGCTCTAATAGAGTTTTTTTTTTCAATATCTATAATGTACAGACATCGGCCCGTTACAATTTTATTATATGTATAGATAATAAAGTTGGGCCCTTTGGGAATCCATAACTGTAAAAATCTAAACAGTTGAACTTATTGCCCTTTACCTCTCCTTTACAGTGATATATAGTCTGTCAACTTCGTCGGCGGTTGAGCGCGAATTGGGGGGGGGGGGAGCTAGGAGTATCGAAGGACAGCTATAAAAGCTAACTCTTTATGCGAGATTTACATATTCCTCTGAATTATCGAAAACATCGATAATCATAAACCGAAGAAAACCAGTTGCAATTCTAAATCTCCGAATGAAATGAAATCAAACTAAACAAGCACCGGCACCATCACACTGTAGTATGGGAAAAGCCGCTAATGTATATTTTGACGATTTCTTGCGGTTTCGCCACCCAGTGCTACTTTTTATTAGAATATCTGTTAAAGAAGAAACCTTGAAATAAATACGATGAATTGATTCCGATGCAAAAGTCCTAATTCAGGGCACCGCCCGTGAAGTTGATAGACTATATTAAAAATATTGCTAAATAAACATAAGCTGCATAAATGCAGATATATGCCCGGTCTATTTACAATTGGTTTATATTTAAACGAGCAGCAACAAATACTGAATGAGCAGCAAATCGTGATCAACAAAACAAACTATTTTAGAAGAACTGCAATGAAAAATTTGAAATTACTAAGAATGTGAACACAAAGTCTTCTTGTTCGTTTTGACGGCAGTATCAGTCGTCGACTCGAGCGCGACCACTATTTTGCCAATGTCACGTATAAATGAATTTCAAGTAAATATGGCGTCGCTCAGTAAAGCGATAGTACGTTCACCGAGGACGGCTTATGCTTTTATTTGATTATCACAAACATTACGCACAAACACGACACTTTGAACTTTAATAAACTATCACTATTAAACCACAAAGGCTGGTAGGGGGAGAGTGCATGCTGCATTCCCACAGCCTCTGGGTGCACCTCACGGGCCACGTTATACCTCTCTCACAGAAGACTACCTTGAAATGTACTGCATTTCCTACTTTATCGTGTTTCCCCAATGCACGTAAGAGTTTCGGTAGTGGATGAGATATACCAGAGCCCAATTCCCATCGCATCCTATTCCTCCCCATTTTCGCAAGTCTTTCTCCTAATCCATTCCTTAATCTGCAAAAGTGGACAGCGCATCCGGGGGCGTGCCAACGTGTGTCTTTCTGAACTGATGTTGGCGTGTACCACGGGTGTATAAGGACCGGCAGTATCTACTTACCATCCGGTAGACTGTATTGCTCATCTGCCGCCTTTTTCTATAATAAAACAAAGTGCGTAATACATAACTTTATAGTAATCAAATAAAATGTCGAGCGCACCTCTCGAGCTGCCGCCAAAGATCGTTGTCGTCAACCAGATAACATAAACCTAACGCACCATCAAATTTGCTGCCACTTTCAGTATTTCCCTTTACAAATATTGTACAACTAAAATACCTCAATGAAACAATACAATATATATATATCTAAACTTTAGAACTTTCAACATATGTCATTAAAAATAAATTTCAGTCTTTCTATAAATTAGTACATATATAGATCATTGTTTTAGACCTGCTGATTTACAGTGTATATTACAGTTTTTACAGTATTATGGAAAATTGACAGTGTCTCTAAATATTATCTACAGCATTTATTATATATGTTATAGGCTGTATCACTGGTATCCGTGCATCCTTCGTTAACTCTAAAACATGGATTCAGTTCCATCATCAAAGTAATCAATAGTCTTTTTACAAACTTTGCATTTTTACAACACGCAGTATGGGGGTACATACGGAATTCTAATTAGGCGGGCGAATCAAATTCTCCTCAATAAAATACCTAAAATTGTCAACCTAAAAAAAAACCTGATACTTGATTTTGTTACGCAAAAATCGCCAGCGAGCGAGGTATTGGTCGAAATGAAGGCAGTAAAGGATGTGTTCGTTTATATTGTCAATTTGATTTGTATGTCACATGACTAGCTTCATCTGTTCGACAGATGGAATCGCGTTGTTTGTTTCTAGTTGTATTTAAACCAGCAGCAAAAGTATACTCAATGAGCAGCAAATCAATCATCATGATCAACGAAACAAAATACATATTTTTGAATAAGTAAAGTAAATAATTTTAAATTAACTAACCACTAAGAATGTCCTCACCAAGTCGACGGAGACTCCATGTCTTTGTCACCAGAAAACCTAAACCCAAACGACCTTTAAATTAATTTGTTGGTCGTTCACTTCTTTTTTTAAACTAATTTTGAAATAATTATATTTCTGTGTTTTGAATAGAAATAAGAGTTAAATCATCGCTAATAATATGGTAATGAAACATTGAGATTAGACTTGGGCAGCGTAACATCGGCCATAATTAAGCCATACAGATGGGACAACAGGGGATGAATGGTTCATCCTTCGTATAACAGAAGTTTGTCGGGACTATGGGCCTCTTTCACCAGTTAAAATCGCGTACCATTTGTCGACTAGTTTTGTTTCCCGTAAGCATCGGTTTTGTCGGTTAGTTTCGTCTATATTTGATTTGTTCATAATACTTGATAATACTAAACACATGGGCTATTTTTATATGTAACTATAGTTACCCGTATAAATGAGCGAGACATCGGCCTCTACGATAGTTTAAGAGTTAGTTCTGTCTTTTCTCACTTATGGTGAATGTGTTATGGTTAAAATTACAGTTCAAATGCTGGTCAACTGTTCAAATGAATCAATAGACATGGACCAAATTTTTAAATGATTCATTACTTATTAATTTTTCGAAAGAATTAAACAAGTACATCTCATAGTTTTTTTTTTTTGGACAAAAGGTTATAATAGAAAATTATAGCGAAACATGTGAAATACAGGCGATGACGTCACAGTTACGGCTGTATGGATTGCTACGTTTATCACAATGTATAAAAAAGTGATGTCACCACAGATCAAATAAACTTCACTGTCACATACCATCAAGCTAAAGAAACAAATGCATAACCTCTGTTCGTGGCAATGATCTCTTTGTCGTGAGCTGATTGCGGTATGTTTCTTTCCGAGCTTGA
The DNA here is from genome assembly GCA_943735995.1 of Sesia bembeciformis. Classification (NCBI taxonomy): domain Eukaryota; kingdom Metazoa; phylum Arthropoda; class Insecta; order Lepidoptera; family Sesiidae; genus Sesia; species Sesia bembeciformis. Next base: position 14,120,517 of record OX031040.1, read on the forward strand.
ATTTCTGGTTATCTACGACAATATTGCATTTGAAACGGCACAGTGAATGTTGCTGCTCCATTTGTACGGGCAAATTCCACTAATTTGCCTTCAATTAATACATGTATGATTGTAGAATACATGAAGACCAGTCAGTGGCGGCTTTACCTATCGTGCAGGGTGTGCAGCGCACACGGGCGCAGGGTGTTAGGGGGCGCCGAGCGCCGCTCGTGACGAGAGCCGGCTCTGAGATCAGTGACAAACATATGTTGCAGACATGAGAGGTTAAAAGCACTGATGTAAGTATTTTCTAGCCGTATCAATATAGAAAAGTAAATAAAAATGGATTGAAAAAGAATCGCATATCGTAAGTTTTGTTTTAAATTTGTAAAATGTAGTTTGTTTTCTTTTCGGGGGAGAGGCGAACGAGTCTATCCGTACTGCCGTTACTGTGACGTCACGCGACTTTTAAGAAATTAAGACTAAAACGTTATAACTCTCCGATTTTATCATCTTTCTAACAGTGCCACTTTGTGGTTAAATCTATATTGGTCTACGTATACAAAAATACACAAAAACCAGGCTGTTAGAAAAATTGGCCCATGTCCATTGTAAGCGTAATGGCCGCCACATACGATCAGTTAAAATTGACAATTTTCACTGAACTGTTTAAGCTGATAGGTGAATAGTATGAAAAACTGAGTTTCATTTAGATTAATAGAAAAAACGGCCACCCGTACAAATAACGCGCCAACAACTGCTTGACCTCAAATAACGACCTGCGAATACAATACGGCCGACGCTAAAAGAGCAGATTATAACCTTTACCAAAATTCGAGAACTCTCTTTTAGCTCATGCTTCCTTTTTTTTAACTCTTGGGATAGGAATTGCGGCGACCTCAGTATATTTAAACTGAAACATGTTAAACGTAGGCCATTTGATAGTTGGCTCTGTCTCGCCTATAGTGAATGTGCTATGATTTAATTTCTCGCTCGCACGCTGTTGATCTTTGCGATTGACAAAAACAATATCCTACATGCAGTTATCTAACTCAAGTTTAGGATTTGATTTAGTAGCAAAATGTGCAATTCTCAAATGGTAAATGTCTTAAATGAGTCTCAAAATGGCAAATTCTCAAAATGGCTACAAAACAGAAATAAAGTAACTGTTTTGTTGCCATTTTGAGAATTGCACATTTTACTACTAAACCATATTAATTACAGAAGTCTAGGGGACATCATTTTACTATGAAACAATTGCAAGTGCAACATTATTCAGATTAATTGAAATAAACGGTCAGCCATCCAACAACCAGCCGCGCCAACATACCGCTCGACTACAAATATCGAACTGCGAATACGCCACGACGGACACTGAAAGAGTGGATGATATCACCTACCAGAATTCGAGTAACACTCAGTTCGCTCGAGCTCTCTTCACATGAGCCGTAGGGGGGGCGTGGGCAGGGCGGGGGGCTTGATGAGGGGGCTCTTCTGATGCCAACCCTGACCTCAACATGTATTTGAACTGAGGCATGTGCTGCATGACGTCCTTTATCTGCACTAGGGCGAGTCCATTTTCGCCTGCAGCTGCCGATTTGCATTTGCCAGAATTTCGTAGCACTTGCAGTTGGGTTCTGTGAAAAAAATTATTTACATTTTATAAAATATTACCTTTTTTATTGTTAATAACTATAGGAAGATCAGTAATGAGGTAGAAGGACAACATTGAGATAGTGGCGGGAAATAACTGGACCTTAATTATTGCCCGAAATGGGAACATGTGGGGAAAGTTGAAACTACCAATGAAAGGCCAAAGAAGAAAACAGTGAAATCAAAGTCAGAATATCTTAAAAAATATCTTGAATTGCTTTTAAGGGTTTATGGCATATGGTCCAATACTAATCCTGATAGGAGAAGGACTCCATTGTCACGTATCTTTTTAGTATACAATAAAGTATGCTTATAGGCACACTTTAAACCAAAAAGATACAAAAAATTATGGTGATATAAAAGTTTAAATAATTATGTATACAAGAGGGTAGCCTTATTGCTTTTGAGGGGGAGAGTTCACGCTGCAATCCAACAGCCGTTGGACGTGCTCAACTGGCCACGTTACCCCTCTCTCACAGAAGACTACCTTGAAATGTACTGCATTTCCCACTTTACCTTATTTCCACAATGTACGGACGTGTTTCGGTAGTGAGTGAGATGTGCCAGAGCCCATTCCCATCCTATCCCTCCCCATTTTCCCAACCCTTTCTCCAAATCAATTCCTATAGGGGGCGTGCCAACGTTTGTCATTTTGGACTAATGTTGGCATGTATCGCGGATCCATGCCACAGTATGGGCGACAGTATCCACTTACCATCAGGTGGACAGGAGGTATAAAATAAAAAAAACAATATATTGCGGGCGACCTTCGGGCAAGATGTATGTGAATACCAGAATAATAGGTAGATGGTGCACATACTTGTATTATATTACAAGTAAATGAAGTAAATATGACCGACATTAATATATTATATAATAATATATATAATTAATATATATTAATATTAATACATATAGTTATACACAAACACCTTAACCAAAGTCAGTAAATCGATAACGTTAATAAATACCATAGGATAATGCGCAGAACGTCATGATCCTGCAATAATTGAAGTCTGTAAAAATGGAAAGTAGAAACACGAAAAGAGTATTGGAAGACTTATATTTAAAAAAACAAAGGCACTCACGTGTTAGGTCTATAGAGCGTGATCTCGAGCGCGTCGAGCATGGCTCGGCAGGTAGTGAGTGAGACTCTTGGGAAGAAGTGGCTGGCTAAGTCCGGCAGAGTCATTAATAGGTCCCCATACTGGTACGGCTTCCAGTTGATGCACGGCACCATTGTGTGCTCTACCAACGCTTTTTGAACCTAGAGGAGAAAAATACAGACTACTAATTTATAATGGAAAATAATTGAATGAGCAGCAGAAATAGTGAAAGTGGCAGCAAATTTAAAGGTGCGTTGGATTTAGGTTCTCTTGTGACAATAAAGACAGGAGGACCCTTCCGTCGACTTTGTGTTTAGATTCTTACTAATTTACAATTATTTATTTCAATTATTCATGAATAGTTTGTAGCGCAATGTATCCGCGAGAAATATTCTGACTGACTAATTCTCATCAACGGCGAGCCGAAATCGTTGAAGCTATAAACCTGAAATTTGGACACACAAAGGCCAATTATATAGGTTAACCGGCGCCGGTCGCGTGTGCCAACTTCTATGAAATTGACCGACCGGCCAACAAATAGTCTACAACAAATCTATTTATAACTAGAACTTACCTTATACGGCGTATGGTTGCCACTGGTATTGAAGTCCGGTATCGGTGTGAGTCTTCGGCGCGTGTCCGCTGGGTGAGAGGTTGAGTGGCCATTCATCGAAGCCGTAGCTTGTTGGGAAACACTGGCGAAGAAACGACACGTATTACATAGTGCGACAATGTCACGAAAAGAGAGAATCTTGAAAATGTCAGATTTTTGACAGATCTACCGGTATAGTTCTTGCAACTAGACAGCACAAGTCTGCCTTGGCTGTACTGTCCTCCTAAGAAGAAGCATCAGTAACGAAATCATAAGTAACATTATGTTAAAGATAAAGAGAATAAACAATGGTCATTCTTCTAGTTTTGTCTAAAACTCCAAGTTACTGGCGTGATTTCTAAATAATGAAAACTTTTCGATTTTTTTCGAATGTCATCAAAATGAACTTGTACCGTTTTTTCTAAGGAGAAGGTGTAGTGGTGAATGTTTGCACGCGTAAAGAGACCTTAAAACCTTTACAGTATACATTTAAATACACTAACACAAAAGTTCCTTTTCATATAACTATATAAACAAGGGTGACGCGCGAGTTGCAAGAACTATATGTGTTACCACTATTCGCTATTCCTTTAAATATATATTTGCAGCACTTTTGAAACACAACAACACTGTCCATATTCGGTTTATAGAAACATTATTCTCATAAGCACATTAAATACAGTTGACTTACACGAGATTTTAAATAATTATATAAAAACATTCACTAGTAGTGAAAAAGCATGCATTTCAAGTACATTATATTGGTATACGATAAAATATAATACTTATTTATTAATATTTTCACATTACTCAAACATGTCTATGTACCAGTGTTGTCAACGTTAAAAAGAAACCATCAACAATTGCAATAGACCTTGTTAGTGTAAATAAGATATTATACGGAATTACTAGTCTCAGGACAATCAGTTATACATCTGAATTTTTCGACTATTAAAACCGCCGACTTCAGAGGCAGCCTTTCTTTTACACGCTGTTTAGAAGCAAAGAGTTTCTATTCAAACTTAGTATTTAATTAGCAACATATTGGAATTTTAAAAGACGGACCTTGTGAAAAATAAACCCTTGGACGAAAAACTAGATGTCCGGAGAAATAATATATTCCCACTGGGAATTTCCCAGACTCCCCACTGGTGGGGATATGTGGTCATATGAGAATGTACCGGAGAAATCTAGATGACATAACTAACCTAAAGCCCTTCATGTGGAATTACAGAAACTGAATTTACAGTAACCCTGTCTATTATTTTATTTCCACAGAAGGATAAAGTGGTGGGATCGATGATGTATAAGACTTTCTCGTTTGCAAATGCTACTATCGCGTTCGGGTTTTTTCTATATACAGAATGGAAGCAGCGCCTCTAGCGGAATATTGAGAAACTTTCACATTTTCATGTTAAAAAGAAATTTACTTTGAACGCAATAGTAATGTTTAAGATATTTCTCTCAAAACAAAATCTTTTTCTAATAAAAATGAAGCATTTTTTTCTTAAAATATATAGAAGGCTCTAAATGAAATTACTTAATATCAAGTAAAGGCATCACAAAAAGAATAATTCTTGATCATCAAATCAAAGAGTGTCATGGAATCAACTTATAAAACATACAAATATAATGCTTTTTACATGTGAAGAAATCTCAGGTAATTTGGTAACATAATTCAGCCAGGTATTTTGCCTTTCTTCGTATTTTTATTCGTGTGAGGATTTGATACACTGAAATTAAAATATTTAAATATATTTATTGCAATGCAAACACAAATCAATATATATTATTAATAAGAAAACTGCGGACAATCTATTACTTGCGGATACTGTATATAATGTCAGCGTAATCTGTACCTATTTGGCCATTATTAGCACTAGCAATATATTAGTTAAATAAGTTACATAAAAGGCTGTAGATTAGATAAATAAATAAATACATTTATATCTGAAATGTAGTGCCATCACAAAAAATCAAGGGTTGGCACAATATTTTCATTTTTGTTGCAATGCCCCTACCTAAAGTCACAGTGCCAAGACAATGGCGAATGGGATGTACGAAACGTACAAAACACTTGTGAGATCTAACTCATATTTTCAAATACTTTTAAATGCTATCTTTTACATGAGGATGTTGAGTGGAATTTCTGTCGGTTGTAAGGGGACTGCAGATTGACATTTGTCAACAGATTATTGTTGGGTGTGCTGCAAAAAGGTTTCGTGTTACCAAAGTGAAAAACGAAGGATGCTCACTTCATAGTCGTTGTGTTGGCCGAGCTCCTTACGAGCGGCGGCGGGGGTTGCTGGCCCATCGCCATTGTTATCGCACTGTTCGGAAACTGGAAACGGAAACAACATGGTTTACGCGGCACAAAGTATAAATACCACAAATAAAAAGTCTATGTGCCAATGATAAAAATAATGTTGCCATAATTAAAATAAATTCGTCATCGGTTTTTATTGCATGTTTTTTTATTAAAACATAGCGTGCAACTGAAACGTTGAAATAGCTCGTTTTTATTGCTCGTTCGTCAAACTTGCTTGTCGATAAAATGTCCGTGGACTTTATTTAAAGGTATTTAGATTGTGAAGGATATAAGGTCTCTTTTTGCGCGTGTTAAATAAGACTTTTTACTCGTCACTACGAGCAAAGCAGCAAAGTGTGCTCATGAGTTGCTACAACTAGTGTCTAGAGGGTTTGTACATATGAAATATCAAAAAAAGTTAATCACCACTATTCGTTGCTTATCTTGTTGTCCAAGATAATCAATAGATGATCAATTACACTGTGCAATTTTATGGATCATGCAATTATTTTGATCGTTCATAGTGTATTGAAACTCGTTTGGGAGTAACACGCGATTCAATAATATTGCGCAAGGACATTATTGTACAATTTTATTGTAGGTCTAGGGGTCATCTAATAAATAAAACTAAGAGTGACCTACGGTTTGCAATGTTTTAAAGAAAATACATAACTAATTTATCTAAACTATTGTTATATTGGCTGCACCTAAAGATCTTAACAACTTATTATAGTGAGATTTAAATATAGTTTGGTTTGTTAGTCTTCAAACAAGGTATTCAACGTGTATCTATGTATGTATATTTAATCTGTGTATATAAAGACCACTGGAGAGAAATTGCGACCTAACATTATATAAACGGTGAGTCCTCGATAGAGAAAATTATAACAGTCATTGTTCACAAACACCATATAAATGCTGAGGTATTTAGAAGACTAGAATAAGATAAAGTAAATAAGAAGACAGGTGGCCTACGTACTGGAAGCGGCTAATCGTCTTCTACATCACTTGCAGCTGCAATAGTACGCAATTCTAGAGGTATGCGACACTCAGCTATACATTTGTGAAAATCCGTTCAGTAGTTTTTACGTGATGCGGTAACAAACAGGCATACAGACAAACACAGACATAAATTCTAAAACCTTCTGTTTTAGGTTTTGTAGCTTCTAAAAAAACCCTCAATTTTATTTTTTAAAATAAACAGTGTACAGAATGTACTTTTTTACTGTTTTAGTTATTACTGCTCATAATTGATTTTTTTTTTATTTTATTTTTTATTATTTATTTCTATTTATTTATTTTTTATTTATGTATTAAAAATTACCCTTTATTAATATTATCTAATAAACATGATACGCTTTCAATTTCAATCATATGACATTTTCAATTTATATATGGCAATGGTGCAATTAGTACAATCTGCCAGTAGTTTTCTTCTCAATAAACAATTTTAAAGTCTAAAACGTATTTTGACAATGTCTAGTCCCGTCAAAGTCAAGAGTCGCTCAGTAAACCGACCGACTGACCGAACATCGGCCGAATTTCGATTTCGACTCATGTTTTAACCGAATATTCGGCCGAACTCGATATTCCACAGAATCCACATTCGGTTCATCACTATTTGTTTCAATAGATACGTATATATATCATGTCCGTATAATTTATCATTCATATAGTTTTTATTGACTTTTGTAGAGGGGAGCGCGGTATATTGCGACTTGAAAATCGTTAACTGTTTATTACTCCTGATATACGGCTTAGGTTATAGAGTCGTTTGATGTTAGCGTCAAAATAATGTTGACTCATTGTATCAAATCAACAAACTGAAGCTTGAAAAATGGTAAGTGCCACACTATTTGAACGAACGCAGGCGTGAATCACATCTACGAGCATAACTTGTCAAGTAGACAGTGTCCGATACAGAAGACTATAGAAATAACCTGCTGATTTTTGACGATATTATTCACCGCAACTGGCACACAAGTATCTGCAGATATTTATTGTTAAAAACTGCAAGCGACAACGTGGTCTAAAAGGATGCTTTTCAAACCACTTGCAGTTTAGATGAATTGATATATATAACATAAAACGATTGAATTGTTGGACCATTGGCTATCATAGACCGCTTGTGTTTCTGACCACCCATTTTATTTTTGCCACTAAATGGCATGTCAGATAACGATATTTAAACGTAAATGCAGTTAAATTGCATTGAACCATATAAAACTTGTACAGAAATTACCTTTTATACAGATAATTAAGTATTTACTAGGATATTTCCGCTTATGTAAACTTTTCATGAAATGGGTTTTTCCTTTAGGTTGGGAAGTGCATTGTGACGTCACTGCGGTTTGAGTTTGTACTAGAAATTTTATTCATAACGGAAATGTGTATTGATTTATTATTTATATTAGAATTTCGTATTGTTTTCGTTATAGAATAAATATTCTAAATAGGGTAACGTTTTATTCTAGAACGTTCCGTTATAGAAATATTAGGCCTAAGGGCTTGGCGAGCCCACTATATTAGAGGTGGTGTAGTTTCTCAGGGCTTATGGTAGCCGCTTCGTTATTATTTAGTCTTATTTTACTACAGCCGCGGAAAAAGATGGGGTGGTTGAATTCCAATTGTATTCTAAGAGTACGCGGTGAATGTTTATGTAATTCCGCAAAGATAATATGTTGTGCAAAATGATACCTGAACGTTACGCTGGTGCTGGGATCGATGTTGCGGCAGTGACGCCGCGGCAGCGATGGCAGCATTGCTGTAGCGGGCGGCGGCTTGCGCTTGAGCCGCCACTTGCGCCTGCCGGCAAAAACGATAACTCGCTTGAACAAACTACTGACTACAATAAAATAAACTAAAATACAGAATAAAATTACATACATATGTATTATGTAATACTAGCCTTTAGTCGCGACTTCGTTTGAGTGGTCTACATAAATGGTAGTAGCCTTTATATTAGTCGGCATAACAATCTAACTAAATAGGTGAATTTTAATTGTAAATTTAGCAAATGCCAAGTTTCAACGAAATCGTTTCATCCGTTTCAACATGATGAGTAACTAACGCCTTCAAGTAGAGTGACATTTATGTAATTAAAATTCTTGCATGTAAGTTTAATTTACATGATGTTGTATGCTCTGCAACAAACGCCTTTTAAGTAGAGTGACATTTATATAATTAACATTCTTGCATGTAACCCTTTCATTTACATGATGTAGGTATGCTCTGTTGGTTTAAAAAAAACATCAAACTTTCGCATTTATAATATTAATAGGATCGTAGAAGAATTTCATTGTATTTTACGGCTGCAATTCACATACAAACAATAAAATTGTTTATTGCAAAGGTAATGGACAATCGGTAAAGAAATAATTGGTCAATTATTAAATTACATATTAATTTTTACTTTTTTTTAATTATATTTTACGTGGCAAATGTTGCCGTACAATACGCAATTCTTTATAATGGGAATTATATTAAAATCTAACCTATAATATTATAATAATAAATAACTACGCACAAAATTAAAAATTATCTTCTAATTTAGAGGCTTTGGACGTCAAAACATGTTCCGAGTCCTCGACATAATATGATCTACATTATTTTATATAGATTATATAGATACTATAGATATAGATGCAAAGATAAAGTACACAAGAAAGTCTCGGTCTGATAGGAGACTACTGTGTGTTAACTGAATGTTGCTTTGAATTCTTCTCGGAATCGCATTGAAGCGGATACGTTTCTTCCAAGTAACTGTATGGCAATTTTACTGTGCTAGTTCTCGAAATTAAGAAAAAAGTGATTCAGATAAAAGCGTGTAACTTGAATAATAAATACAAATGATATAATTTACGAGAATTAAAGTTTAACATTTTTATTTAGCAACTGTTGCTCGCGTTCGCTAAGAGTTAGTGTCAGCGGCCTACGTGTATATCTCAATATCAATTGGGGTCCAATTGATATTGATTTGTTTCTCAGTTTCCAAAAAAACTGGTCGATACACACCTGAGCTAGCCTAAGCACTTGTTGCGTCTGTGCTTGCGTCAGCGTCCCGGGCAAGTTCCAGCCGTTTGCTAAGGCCTGGACAGCGGCTGCCGAGAGCCCTGGATGGGGCATCGCCTGCATTGCCGACGCGGCTGTATTGTGTCGTTGTGTGTTCGCCCTGCGACCCCGAGTTGACGCGGTGTTCACAGCGCTAAGGCTGACTGCACCACCGACTCCCACAGCGCCGACCACGCCTGGAGGTGGCGCGGGCGGAGCCCTCGTCCATTGTCCGCCACCCGCTACTGCGCCTGGCGAAGACAAGAAAAAAATAATTCAAGTTTAAGTTATGTGAGTGATGGTCCTTGGGCATTTGGGTAGATGTCTTATCCGTCCCCATCTCTTCCTGTGGATGTTGTAAAAGGCAACTAAAGGATAAGAAAGGGGCAACCATAAGCCCTGACGAACTACACCACATCTAAATGAGTGGACTCGCCAACCAGCTTCGCCAGCGTGCGTTTAAAGGCTATATACATTCCTCATGCACAAGACAATATGCATGAGAGTCGTGCAATTATTACATTTGTCGTGGTAGATCACAACAGTGAGGCGGCTGTTGAGGTGCGCGAGAGGAGATTGACAAGCGCAATCCTCAGAATTTACGCTTTACTATAAAATTAATAGTTGACCCTACAAAACATCCATGTCGTTCTGTGTATGACATTTTTTGCAGTAGCTGATTCCACGGCGCTGCGCTTATTTTTGAAAAAAAAAGCACTATATACGTAAGTATAAGTGTTCTTAGCCTAAACTGAAGGGATCCGTCTGAATCACGAACATTAATTTTGCTAGTCTCAATTCGGAAACAATAAGTGTATCAAGTATAATTTCAAATGACTTCTTAGTATGAGTTTAAAATGAATTTTGCATAAACAAGCAGTTCAGGAACTGTGGTTAATTATGTATGTATCAGCCTATAACGTCCCACTGCAGGGCACAGGCCTCCCCTAGTAAATCACTGGAGGGTTTCGGGCCGTAATCCACCACGCGGACCCAGTGCGGATTGGTGGATAATATACTCGACATTTATTTTATTTCTGGAGCATGTGGGTTTCCTCACAATGTCTTCCCTCATCGGCGAGTGTCAAAATTTTTAAAAATTCGTACGTAAGTTGAAACTCGAGGATTTGAACTCACGATCACGATGTGAGTCGAGTATAGATACCCCTAGGCCAGCACCGCTCTAAACACTATTATGTATGCGTCCCATTTACTAAAGTAATACATATGTGCAAACTCGAGTAAATTATTTAAATGCATAATTTAAATGTTATAGTAATATAACAGCAGAATGTATTAGTATTATATTAAAACTATCTATAATAACGGTAGAAGGCAAGGATTAGGGCCATCACATCCATCAGAAATTTCCGCGGAACAACCCCATAGAAGAATACACAGAAGAGTATTCAATTTTTACGTATATTGGCTCATTAACAATTGTCCTTTACCGTGAACACATCATTTACTGGTATTCAATGAAAGAGGAAAATCGAGTTCAAATGAACGAAATGTTGGAAAATTGCTTTGATAAAGTATAAAATAATAATTAAACGAAAAATATAAACATCGTTTGCTAAAAAGACAAAATAACATTGTATTTGGTCTATTCTTTAAATCATATGTCTTATATACATATAAATTTAAAGTCTAATATTTGGATATATGTTATATTTCTCGTTATATGTTATTATAGCACATTTCAATAAATTTTTGAAACAAACAATTTCGTTCAAGAATTCTTGATATTAAGCGGCCTACATAAGACTGTGTTTTAAATTCCAGAAATTCGGTAATCTGTAATAAGTAGATTTTTTCCAAATATCCCTAAAGGGGGTCACTAATTGCTCAATTACACATGGTCGTTAGTCCGAATTCGGGTATTCAAATGCCTTTACACGAATTCGGGTGCTCGGAAACATTGTTTACACTCGAGATCGCTAAACATTGGCTCGAGATCGCTAAACATTTGCTAGAGATCGCATTCTAGTACAAACAACACACCATTCACAGAACATCTAACTTTGCCAGAATACGGGTGTACCCGAATTCGTTTTTTATATAAGTACGAGGGCGTACCCAAAAGAAACCGAACTATTTTTGTACAAAGTTATTTATTTAATTTTTTTACAAAAAACATTTAATCTCCTTCAAAGTACTCTCCGTTGGAGTTAATGCACTTGTCCAATCTTTTGTTCCAATTTTCGAAGCATTTTTTAAACTCATCTTTTGTGATGCCTGCCAACGCCTCCGTCGTTTTTTTTTTTACTTCATCAATGTCCGCGAAACGCTTTCCTTTCATGTCTCTTTTCATTCTTGGGAATAAAAAGAAGTCGCAGGGAGCCAGGTCGGGTGAATAGGGTGGATGGGACACAGTGGTCATACCATTTTTGGTCAAAAACCGCCGTACAGAAAGGGCTGTGTGAGCAGGAGCATTGTCGTGATGAAAAAACCATTCCCCCGACTGCCACAAATCAGGTCTTTTCCGCCTCAAACTGTTGCGTAATCTTTTTAATACCTCTAGGTAAAATGCCTGGTTAACTGTTTGACCAGGTGGAACAAACTCTGAATGAACGACTCCTCTCACGTCAAAAAAAACAAATGAGCATTGTCTTAATGTTTGATCTCACTTGACGAGCTTTTTTAGGGCGAGGCGATGCTGGAGTCTTCCATTGGCTCGATTGTTGCTTGGTTTCAGGGTCATATCCATAGCACCATGATTCGTCACCTGTAATGACCTTGGAAAAGAAATTTGGGTCATTTTGGAATTCTTCTTTCAAAGAAGAGCATGATTCCACGCGGCCTTGTTTTTGCTGCTCAGTCAGCACTCGAGGAACAAATTTTGCAGCCACCCGTCTCATCCCCAAATCTTCACTTAAAATTCTCTGTACTGAACTCCATGTCACACCAGATCTCTCCGCTACTTCTTCGATGGTTTGCCGTCGATCTTCCAGGATAATTTTGTGAATATTTTTTACATTTTTGTCGGTTCGCGACGTCGAAGGACGTCCAGAGCGAGCTTGATCTTCTATCGACATTTCACCACTTTTGAAACGAGAAAACCACTCAAATACTTGAGTTTTCCCTAAAGCATCACCTTTGTAAGCCGTTTTCAACATCTCAAGGGTTTCTGTGCCCGTTTTCCCGAGCAGGAAGCAAAACTTGACGGCCGCGCGCTGTTCACGCAAATCAGCCATTACAAAAACGACGAGTACGCAAAATAACTTTAAAAAAAAAATTACACCAACGTAACGCAACCTTCTACGATGACGGCCGTTGGCATACTGAATGTTGAGAAGTATGTCTATACGCCCCTACCGGCAAAAACGCGGTACTACTAATACTCTGTCCCGCACAACATCAGTTCGGTTTCTCTTGGGTACGCCCTCGTATAAGTGTTTACAGATTAAATACAAATTGTTTATTTCATATGTACCTTCTTTAGTTAGAAAGATAATGTATCCTTATATACGTATACAAATTTCCAAGCATCTAATTAAAAAAATGAAAAGTTAGTCATGTGCCCGAATAGGAAAGACACCCGAATGCGGGCTATCGACAAAGTGTAATTGAGCCACAATGGTGTAGTCTACTTCGCGAATGATGAACACCACACAAATTATATCATTAAACCGTAGTTGCTCTTTTTCTCAAATATGTCGTCCACGAGCTATAAATAACAAGCCACGGTATGTGTATATTTAGAAACGATAGGGGAGGGTTCCACCGGGACCGGAAATATCCAATATAAGCAGCATTCGAAACAATAGCACAATAATTTAGCAAAAAAATCCGAAAAGATGTAAGAAGGGAGGTCCAAATGTTTCCGCACTGACAAAGCAATGAACACTCAAGTTCATGAAACTATTTTTATTTTTCAATATAGTCTGCGTCTATTTGAGCACACATTTCGGATCGTTTAATTAGCATTTCTATCCCAGTATAAAAATAGTCAGAAGTTTTGTCTTGCATAGTGGGCGAAAACCGCAGCGGCGACTTCATCATCAGTAGAAAATGTTCTACCCCTAAAGTCCGCCTTGAGTATTGAGAACAAAAATAGTAATCACTGGGAGCCAAGTCAGAGCTATAGGGTGGTGGGTGGCGAATTTCCACGAAGCCACACTTTAAAACAAGATTTCGCAACTGAGGGGGCGCACTATGGACAATATCGCGCAGTTTCTGATCAAAATTCTGAACTTTTTATTTTTTTAATTAGATGCTTGGAAATTTGTATACGTATATAAGGATACATTATCTTTCTAACTAAAGAAGGTATATATGAAATGAACAATTTGTATTTATTTAATCTGTAATGCCGGCTGTACACACTCGGCGAAAGCCTCTCGCCGAGTCTCGGGCGACAGCACTCTGGGCGAAAGCACACCATCTACACACGCGTTGTATCAGTTGAACTGTATCAGACCCTTTGCACAAAAAACCGACACGCGACCGAGAGGTGGCGAGGCGAGACGAGAGAGGGCAGACGAGACTAGAGCACCATGTACACACTCGCGCTCGGCCTGTCTCGGTGAAAATGGCACCGGGGAAACTGCGGTTCTTATTTCCAGTTACCTAATCATGCAATCAAAACGGCTACTTATCATTCACGGAAACCACAATTACTTTATAAATGAATATAATAGATAAATGGTGTTATCAAAGAATATAATTCTCACGCAAGACCGCCATATAGGACGTTTGCTTATAGAACAATTTAAATATTTTTGGCACCACCTCCCTAATGATTATCTTTGCGGCATGCGTGGATCTTTCATATCTTGCAACTAGAGTTGCACCGATCTACAGCTGATTTATACATATGTATTGTTTGATTATATGACCAATAAATTAACGTCATTTCCAGAACTTCGGCAAGCTTCAATAACACCTAAAAGCTTAGTCAAAGTTAGTTGTATGTGTAAAAATAGTAAGGTTAAAAAAATATATAATATTTGTGCATATAAGTAAGTAACATGAAAATACATTAGAATTCTGAAATAACACTGATTTCAAAAGGGTATAAACACTTGGCTGTTATAGTTTTACATATATAGCGAGGAAAATATTATTGAATATGACATTCATTTTATACGAATATTGTTCTTTGACGGAATGGCAAGTTCAGACGCTTTATTAATGTACCAAATGACCTTCAATGTACAAAATACTCCTCGATTGGAAATATTCGGTATTTATACTGTACAAAAAAAATTGTATTACGTTTCTAAATAAATATTTTTAAAATGTATTTTTTAATTGGCCTCTGTACCGGTTTATTCCATAGTGCACAGCCTGGAATCCCAGAATTTTGTTACCAATTATTATCCGGTGGTAACTATCTGACAGTACTCTGCTTTCTTTTTGTTCACATCCTATACTTTGGGCCAAAATACGGAATTGGTACTTTGAAGTTAGATTTGAGTTTCTGTTGACCCTGAACTTAGGTCTCGTAATAAAAAGTTCCCCAATCCCCTGTGGTGCTGCGTTTTATGTTTCACACATACAATGCGCTGATTTCACCCATATAGCACGAATAAAAAATCTATAATTGGTTTGCACAATCTATGTTCTAAAAAGAAATTAATTTTAATTTTAAGGTGCTGGTAGATATGTATCCATTATTGAACGTTAAATTCCATTTGAAACTTCTTCCAAGTCAAACAAAGACAGGACCGAGTGCAAGCTTTAGATAAGGAAAATTAACAATGCTATCTTTATATCGGACAATATCTATTTTGTATAGGACACATACCTACTATTTTTACAACATCCTTGGACTACATTCTACCTCTCAATGTTAACTAACAAGGTTCTTTATCGACTGCACTTTAAAGATTTTGTTGACGCAATAAATTTTAATATAGGTACCGTTAAATAATCAGTTTACGAAAACTACTCACAAGCAGTTGCAAGGGAAATAGTCTACCGTGAATTTCTCTCTTCTAGAAAATATCGACATTCTTATTAGGAACACGCGAAATTGACAGAGTTAGGCACTTGTACACTAAACATAATTATTGTTTGGAGCCCTAAATATTCTTTAATAACTAAACAAAAATATTATTTTTTAAACCGTGACGCGCTGTTACAATGTTACGTCGTGTGTCACTTTTCGTTTATTAAAGATAGTGATGTAGTTCAAGGTACTGAATACCGATACCGGATATTTGTAACGTAGTCTGAGTAAAATGTTAGAATTGTATGAATTTACCAATTGTATTCCTTTTGTGTGACCATTAAATCATTGCATTTTTTTCAATATTATCGATTGGAAATGGTATCACTAGCCAACTATCGATATCCCAACCTGCATTAGTGCGGCGCCATTTTGTGTCTACAAAACAGTCAGTCAATCAGTCCGTCGTTAGTACTCGTACTACGTACTCGGCGCCAATCTTTATTTTGGTACCTTATTTTCTATTCAAATATTTAAACTTTTATTAAAAACCTTACAATCTTCAAAAAACATATTATATTATATAAAAGACCATGTGACATACGTCTCTTAGACGTATGATTATCTTTAACGTAAGCAAACATATGATTATCTTTCTAGGGTTAAAAGAGAGTGGGGTGATAACGAAAATCGTATTGTTGTAATTGCATTACATAAAGTAGGCATGGAGCCAAATGCAATTTTTATAACTCTCCATCCGCTTGGTATTAGCCGAATGTATGTACCGGGCTATTGGTATGTACATTGAAACGTCCTCTGTTTGTGACAGAGAAGAGTCCACACAATATTCGTACTAAACAGACGATTAAAGCTGTGAAGGGGAGAATCCGAAGAAATCCAGTCCGGAAGCAAGAGTTTATCCAGAGAGATGAATATAGCAACCAGAACCATATCATGTATCTATACATATAATAAAAATGTAACTGATCGCTGTCTGTACATGGAAGATATTTGAGAAAAATATTATTGGGGGCCTTTATCAACGCAATAGAACCCAAAACAATGATTGTTAGAATTTTTGTCTGTCTGTCTGTGCGTTTGTGCGCGCTAATCTTAGAAACGGCTTAACGGATTTTGGTGCAGTTTTCACTAATGTATTGTGGTAAGCTTCACTTAAAATTTAGTGTTTGTTTTATTTCAATCAGTTCATAAATAAAAAAGTTATATCAATTTAAAGAATCACGTCGAACATTTGTTCGATAAAAAATAAGCTATAAGAAATAATGTGTGTGATCGTTTTTGAAAATGCCAAATACCCCTAAGAAGGTAAAGACGGTGTTTATAAACCAAAGTCCACGCGGACGAAGTCGCGGGCAAGAGCTAGTTTTATATAAAAGATGATTTAGGAGTGCTGCTTACAAAAGATGTTCTGGTCATTTCTTAACTAATAGTAGTGATAATTTAAAGAAAAATAGGATTGATAAATCAAAACAACTTCTTCGGCGGTACGCAAAGGGAGCTCACAGACAAATCTTATTTATGGGCGAGAAAATGTTCATTGAGGAATATTTTAACAAGCAGAATGATCACGTTTATGCTCAATATTCAATAGGGTGCAACGGGACATTATTCGGAATCAGTGGTGGTTTGATGGGGTGTTGGCTATCAAGGAGTGACTGAACCATATTTTTGTGAAAAGGGTAGTATTAAAACGTCAGCTCAAGTGTATACGATTTGATGGGGTAGACGATACGATTCTTGAGAAGGCCCTGTTCCATAAACAAGACAGCACCAGGTCGTAAGGCTCGCTCTACACAGGCGTGGCTAGTAAGGAATATTCCCGACTTCGATCTTAATCCGCTCGATTATGATTTATGATCTGTTTTAGAGAGCATGTCATGCTCTAATCGCCATGATAATATGGTATCCCTAAAACATTCCATAAATGGCAGTTGGCAATTTTCCCATAGAAAGGGTGCGTTTCAATAGAAAACTGGCCACAATGTTTTAAAGATTGTATAAAAGCAAAAAGTAACCATTTCGAATGAAAGTTATATTTTTAAAATGACACAATATAGTCTAATAAAATGATAATGTAAAAATGAAAATATCAATGTTTTCTTTGTAACAATATTTATGGCTGGACTAGGTATATACGAGATTTTTTTTAATGTAATTGTAATGTGTTTTGCATTAGAATGTGGTCAGCCACAAAGGAATGGAATGATTAAATTGACATATTAGGTATTTTTGGTAATTGCAATTATATGATTTATTTAATAATTTACTAAGAGGCGGCGACTCGGTGACATTCCTGGTTAGGTTATAAATATAGTAAATACACGTTGGGAACATAAAAATATAAGTGTGCATTTTAGCAGCCAAAATTTTTTAGCAAATTTTTTTTTCGCTTTATTTGTTATAGGCGCCGTCTGTGGGTGCAAACATGCAAAATACCAGGTATAATAGGAAAGACAGAAAGAACGTTAAAAAACAAATACATTTTGAAAGTAGCTTACATTTTGAACAACGTATGTACACCAATAAGAATTTAAAGAAAATTGCCTGGCCTACATTAAATATATTAACTACTCTTATTTACTTAATGCAAATGCAGACTATTGCTTCAAAACTTGCCATTCTGCGTCAATGTCATAGTTTCAAATCAGTGCGTATAGTGTGTACTAGCGTCCCATGTCTCGGAGAAAAGGGAGTTGTCTGAATGAGGTTACGCAAAGGGTAAATAGCATCGGAAGCACTTCTGAGCATGCGCAGTAGAACCATTTATGAGGGTTTGAACCTCTTTTCTCCGGAATTATGTGATGAATGATGATAGTTACATGCGTATTTACCATCATAGAGTATTATAATGTTGTGTTTATGTATAATATAATAATGTTGGCTTATTACATACTAGTTCCTTTATTTTACTTGTCAATGTTTATATGTTTACTTTTAGCTGTCCATTTTTACATTTGTGTATGTCTAGATTATAAGTTAGGTTTTCAAGCATAGTCTAGGATCAAATAAAAACTATGTTTAATGTGTTTTATTAGAAAGAGATAACAACACAAAGTAGCGAACGGGATAGAGAAGGACAGGGAGTGACGCCATACCGGCACTCGCGTACAGATCCTCTCCCGCACTCTTCCCGAATACCCTGGCTACTCGCTGGGAGGGGTGGGGAAATAAAAGTGATGATTCGTGTTAAGGACTATTAATTCCTGTCTTTCACTATGGAAAATGTGCAAAATAATGACTGACCATATAGGTCAATCATTATATTATCAACAAGTATATAATTAGTCAATCAACAAGTATATAATTTGTAACTTATATAACGTAAGTAAAACATGAATGAACGAAGAGTAAACAAATTCCTCAGAGAACAGGGGGGTCGCAAGGCTACTAGCTCCTATACATAGGTGAAGCCCGAGCCATGCCGCCACAGTTCGACTTGTACAATCGCCTAAGTACTATATACTAATTAGTAGGCAAATCTCTGCCAGAAAGCGAGTTCGTTGCCGACTGCCGCTTGCCCTGTACCTCTGCTGTTTGTACCTCTTTATTGTATCTGCTGTACCTCTTTTGTTTTAACCAATTAAGCCGTTTTTATTCTCACCGTCAACAGCAAGGATTTACGAAGACTAAGCAAGTGTATAATCGACTGTCGAAACAAATTCAACAACAAACAGAAGATCAACATCAGAAGAAAAGCATCCTTCCACTTCATTTGATAATTATACCTCGCAGACAAAGGCGTCTTTGACTGATTATACTCCGAGCAAAAGAAATCTTAGAAAAATGTTGCAGTATTCTATAAAAAGTTAAAGAAATATAGAGAGAAAAAAACGTAACTATGGCAGACAGCATTCGCGATTTTTTAAAATAGTTTGTTCGAATGAGGATTCACTGCGCTTATTCGTTTGCGCTTTAAGGTACGGGGATGCTCGCACGGGGATTCCCCTCGAGTTATATATTTCTGTGTCAACAACGCCGGTCGACGCCACTCCAGTTGAGTCAGTCACCGCGACAGGACTGCTCGTAATTAAGTATCGGATGTAAATAATTTTGTTGATGGAAAGTGGAGTGATTTAATTCTGTCTGATTTTAACAAAGTATATCATGTTGTTTTAATCAAGGATTTCCAGTCCACAGGTATGTATTTACCTCCTTGTTTTAACATTACGAGTCAAAAGTACGGGTTGGATTCAAAATAGCCCTTACATATTATTTTGTATTTAATTACATACTTTTCTATACTTTTACTCTTATTATTTGTAACATGTTTTTGTACATATTTTTTTTATTTCAGTTTATAATGGATAACTAGCTTAAAACGGGGCGAGGCGGCTTGCAAGTGGCAAAAGTAGTTCGAGCTCTACTACTAACCAAGCTGGCGAGACCGTATCATCTGCACCAGTAGGAGTCACATGAAAATATTTCGAAGATGCTGTTGCTGGTTGTTCGGTAAGAAAATTATACTTACCTAGCTTCGTTTAGTTAGCTATGGTTGGTTAAATAAGTATGTAATGTTCCATGAAGTAGCTATTTTTATGGACGAAATTTCATGGAACAAAGTAGTTATTTTTTATGTATTTTCACTTTATTTCGCGTTTTATAACTGTAATAATGAAACACCATGTATATTTATGAAACAAAAATCTATCAATGAATTACACATGTACCGATAGATAAATGCTCTTGTTTCTTTATTGTTTGATCATTTTATTAATTTTAGGGCTCAAATGCGGTGGATGATGGCTCTTGTGATGTGCCGCTCTTGGCAAGACAGTAATATCAACTAACAAAAGGGCCGAACTTCAGGAGAGAACATCTTCGAAAAAGAGGAAATATGATGAATCCTACCTATCTTTCGGATAGAAAGACGCAACAGAAGCATAATTCTTGTTAAGTTTGTAACATTTGTTCCAATAGCTCATCCTTTATAACCTCTGTATTTTTTATATCTGTATTCTGTATATCTGTATTTCAATATTTAATGTTTTTATATTTTTCTTTGTATTAACCGAAACGCATTACTCTTCTTTATTAATAAATAGTGCTGGCCGAAAACAACAGATACTGGCTGGAAACAGCTCTACGTGTATAAAATCTAAAATTTGATAAGAAGTCTTACAAATTCTGAGAAGACGCAAAAAGAAACCTAGGCGGCCGCCCGGTCAAGAAAAATCTAGGGGGCCGCGGAGAGACGAATTAGTTTCGGAGCGATGACTGGTGACGGTTGAAAAAAATTCACAAGTCTGTCTCGGAACCCAGCTGTCCTGGACACATCATCTCGGCCTCCAGTACTATTTAAAAATATAAAAGGAACCACAACAGCAAAACTTCGACGTTCAATTGGGCTACTACTCTCGCCGGCCGCCGCAGCACTGGTCCGTCGGTCTTTGGGCGCTGGTGCTCCTGCTAGGCGCCGCCTGTTGCGCCTGGCCTCCATTCGCCCCGTCCGACCGCCGCTGTTTCCGGCTGGCGGTAGTACCCGCTCTTCATCGGTCTGGGCGCCGCGTTTCCTGCCTACCATCCGTGATTCCAGTCTAGGGATACGAACAATTTTCCGCCACTTAAAACACGGACTCTTTTTATATACTTGTATATTTTTAAAATAGTTTTTTTTTAAATAAACAATATAAGCTATTGGAACAAATTACCTTACCTCTTTCCTTCCAAGTAGAGTAGTTTACCCCCTTTTTAGTTAGCTCTTAGCGGTAACACGACAAGTTACAAGATTGATCGAGCTGGAAACCACACACGATTGCAGAAAATTTAATTAAACTACGTATGTCAGAAATAGTTGGCTGCGTACTCGGAGAAGATGCGGCGACGAAAGTTGCAGCAGTCCAATGTTCCATCAACACCATATCTGATCGGATCCATAAGATTTCAGACCATATTGAAGATGAATTGATTGGTAGATTGAAAGATAGTGCCGCGTTTGCAATGCAACTTAATGAAAGTAAAGATATAGCCAGACTGTCAATACTGCTTGTTTTCGTGAGATATCCTTTCGGAGGATATATCGAAGATTTGTTTCTCTGCGCGCCTTTGAAGACCAATACAACTGGAAGTTTTAAAACTCATTGATAGTTACATGAATAAACACCATATTAATGGGGAAAAAATATATTCACTGAAAAAGTAAAAGGCTAAATGTAAAATGTAAAATTATAACAGGCCGATGTCTGTACATTATAGATATTGAAAAAAACTAATATGGGGGGTCTTTATTAGAGCAACAGAAGCCAAAACAACAGTTTTTAGAAATTTTGTCCGTCTGTCTGTATGTTTGTACACGCATCACGCAAAAAACTACTGTATGGAATTGAATGCAGTTTTCACCGATGTATTGCTAGAGGTCTAACTTAAAATATAGGCTCCATTTTACGGGAGGAAAATATCTTATTCTGATTGTTTTAAATTTAATAAACCGAAGCGAAGTGAGGGCGGGTCGCTAGTCAAGAATAAAAAATGTTGCACCAAAATGTAACAGCAGTTATTTAGCTTCTGGATCGCATGTGTGGAACAAAAAAATTACGAATGTTTTCCTGTCTCAAATGCATTTCTCGGAGAAAATGAGTTGCAATTAACCATAGAGATGTGGGAAAAAACATAAGTGGACATTTATTGAACCTCAAAAAAACCTTGAAAGAATATTTCCCAGAGGATTTACGGGACATCGACTGGGTACAGAATCTATTCGCAAACCGCATCAAACCATCAATGCTGTGTCGGAGTATGAGAATTTGTTCAATATTAAAAGTTCATCCTCTCTAAAACACAAGTTTGAACGATTTTTGGATTGAACTGAAGGTTGAATATCCTGCAGTCGCTGAGAAGACTATCATGACTGCTTCTCTATGTCTCGACTTAGCGATGCGAAACTTGCTTTTCAGTTTACGCCTACACAAAAAACAAGTTCAGAACTAGGTTGGATTCTGCTCCAGATCTGCGAGTTCAACTGTCGGATATGAAACCTAATTTAAGACTATTTTATAAGTAAAATGATGAAAAATATTTCATTCTTCACATTAAATATTTTCAAAATAATTATAGTCTTTCTTTTCAAGTCAAATATGATAATATGCAAACAATTAGGTTCAGGGGTCCTAATAATAAGGTTTATATATGTAAAATAAATTTGGTTTGTATGTTCACAATTGATAATTACCTAACTTTATTTATAGGAGTTGGGATTCCGCCAAAAGGGTGATCATTTAGTTCCATAGCAAAAAAAATTGGGAACCACTGGCTTGGGGTATATTCATAAGGGACATCAGCATCGAGTTTGATTGATTTATTGGATACCTGGATGCAAAGTAATAATTGAAATAAAATCTTCTAAAAATAAGGATCAATTCTACTGTTTTATAAGGTAAAGTGGTAAAGCATCAGTACTCGGTACTTTCAAAGACCAATCAATGGCACAATTGAGTATGGACCGATAGGTACATACATACCTATGCCACCATGTATGTATTAGATTATAATGTAAGTAGGTAGTACTTGTTACCTACATAATGTGGATTTCAAAAATTTCTAACATGTTACAAACATGTTTTTTTCTATCCCTGCTCTAGACCCTCGACACAGAATACTGGTGTAGAATATTGAGTGTAGTAGTATCATTTTATACAAAGATAAAAGAATTGAATAAAACTAAAATCAATTGAGAAAAATGTAATAAACTTTGTATGATAATATTGTTTTGTATAATTTTGATTAAGATGATTGATAATGATAGAGTAAAGATGATTTGTACTATGGAATGCCATAAAAAATTTAAAAATAAAATTCTGTTTATACTCCCCTATGTTATGAATTATGATATGAAGCCTTTGATATTGTGGTGTAAGGAATACAGCTTGTATACTAATGAACTCATATTACCATCAGCAATAAGTCAACCTCACAAAAACACCTTATTTTTCGAGTAATAAGGATTAAAACATTGGCTTTTCTTGCATTCCTTAAGCATGCCCTACACCTCCCAATCCTATCGGAACCGATCCTAATCCGGAAACATTCTCTCCTTTCGGATTATTAGACATTAGATTTATTAGACACTAAACTGTGGAATGGCAGTGCAGATGCTAGTGTGTTATTGTCATGTGCTCGATTTTGCTGGCTTTATTAACTTTTTTATATTAGGTTTAGATGGCAGACGAGCAGGCAGGCCACATGATTGCATGTGGTCACTACTGCGCAGGGACACCTGCAACACCAGTGGGCTTGCGGGTGCACTGCCAACCTTACATAATCCTGTTCACAGCTCTTGAAGATGATAAAAATGGTAAAATTTAAATTGTATGGTTAAAAATGGTAAAAAAATTTACACTTATGAAAATGATGATAGTTTTGAACTATGCGCACTTTGGAAAATATTTATGAATGGCCATGCATGTTTTTCAAAATTATTGAGTATGGTGTTTCTATTTATTGAAAGCATGATACTGTAATACAAAGTACCTGCAGGCTGTCGTGGAATCACTTTCTACATCTGACATTTTGAAAAGCAAGTGTTGAATGAAGCTCTCCGACTATTATATAAACCATCTGATTTAGGATGTAGTGTAGTCGGATGCTTCCGATCATCCAATTTCTCTATAATAAAAATAATTTTCGTTTTTTTTTTGGCTAAATTTTTGTGGCCTAGTGGCCTTTCAAGAGTCACAGACATGTATGGTTGGCGAGCGCAGAAGGCACTCACCCCGGAAGCTTTGTCAATAATTTTAGAAGGATTGCTTTATACATTATACAATTTTATCCAATAGTTAAGATCCAATCCAAAGGTGTAGGTAGAGCACGCTTTAGTGAATTATTGTTACTTTAGTTTGAAGGTTCTTAACCTTTTAGAGACAAGGAACCATTTCATGATTTCATCAATTTCTTTTCTCCCCATGGACCACTGATTATATTTATGGTTTGGTGAGAAAGAAAAAACTTACTATCAATAAACCAAAACCTTACATGTTTTATTTAAAGAAGCACTGTTACATGGTGAATTCAGTGTTAATAAGTCAAATACAGATATACAACAAGCTCAGAAATATTCCTCACACATTTAGATTATTGAGATTTTTGAGCTTGCATTTGTCTTACTAACTGCTGGATTCTTTGCAGACCACTCCTAGGAGTCTGTGGTCCAGGTTAAGAACCACTGCTGAATTTTGGTTCAATGGTCCACTCTAGTTAAATGGATAGGTGTGTTCTACATTTTATTTGTGGTTGGCGCTACCTAACCGATTATAAAATATGCTGATAATGAACTGCAAAGGAATTTATATTTGTGTGAATACTGAATTGGTGCATACTTTAAGATATAGTGTTGATATTTGTTGTGAACTGACAGTATACTCATATTTGAAAAACTTAGGATGTACTTAATATAAAATAATATTTCATAGTTTCATTGCAGGTTTAACCTGGACTAGAGAAGGTACAGTTTGCTCCAAATGGAGATATCATGGAGAGGCATACATACAGCAGTAAACGAAAACATGCAAGGAAGAACTTCATAAAAAATCCCAAAACTGAGTAAAGTAGTAAAGATAAAACTGAGATGAAATTATTCTTATAAGCAGTTATCTTCCCAAATAGTCATATATGCCTGTAGAACTACCTACATATAATATTTTTTCCAAGCACATGTACACATATATATACGAATGTACAGAACTATTTGGAGCAAAGGTTTTTTATCACAATTAAAAATAATAAACAATTCCAAAACTTCAAAAAGCTTACAAGACTATATTCAAAAGTATAAAACCAGTCCAATTATATACCAATTTGACTGAGATAAGAATTGAAAAAAAACAAAGAAAGGTTATCCTTTTTAGCTCACCTTTAGCAGAGATCAGGAGCTGAGAGTCAACAACTTTGTTCGGCCAATACTCTTCAAACTCCGTTCCAGGTGGGAAATAACTTTTAATGTCAGACAAACTAATAACTGAACACGTCTCACTTGCAAACAGTTCATTCCTAATACCCTGCACTTTACAACAGAACTTCAAATAAGATAGGTCCCAACCTTTCAACTGGTCCGCCTTCAGTTTCAAATTGTCCGTTTCACCTTCAAAATAGAACAGAGGAACAAACTTTTGGTTATCACGAACAGTATAGGGAACTACTGACTCCTTGTTTATTCTAATAAAACCACATTTGTCCTTATTATTATTACTTGTACCACGTAATAACTTATTGTAACAAACGTCCAAAAAGTTGTAGAACTCATACGCGTCAGATAGCCTCACGACCAAGTCCTTTTGAGTGAAAGGTTCTCTGCCAAACTGTCCATCACAGTGCCTATTATTAATCTCATTCAGTAACCGAGCCTCGATCTCCGATATGTAATAGCTCCTGATGCATGTGCACGAGTATATATCTGCATGTAGATAGTTCAGGTACTTATTAAGGAGTTTTATTTCTACCATCCTAACTGCAACGAACTTTTCGCTGGACCGGAAGATATAGGGGATGTGGCATTTGCCGAGCATGTCCCAGCCGAAATGGCTTTTCCAGCTGGCTTCGTCCGCGGCGGGGGTCTTTTTGTCTCCTTCCGTTGGTCGCTGTCCCTCTATCCCCGGCGCGGTGGTACCCGGCTTCCGCGTCAGAAAATTCAATATCCCCATTTGCCCGCCAACGCCCGGCGGCGGAGCCCCTAAGGTACCGGGCGGTCGCGCGGCTGCCACCGAAGCCGCCAGCGCTTTTGCCTTATTGGCCTCGACCATTTTCGCGGCCAACTCCCTGATTTCGGCCTCATCGGGCCGCTCAGTCTTCACCTCGACCAACGGTTCCGTCATGTTTACGCCGTGACCACGGGTACTAAACACACCGATAACCTTCACACTGTTAGTTCCTTCAACTCTTCACTACTTAGTGCACCACAGGATTACATCCTGCATCACTGCACTGAATACTTTCGGTTAACAACTACGTAAACAATGGCACCGCACGACGCGAAACATCACTTTTGACAGATGATACACATGTGCATACATCCAAGTAGTTTATAAAAATTCTTGTTCACACACTACACTTGCAAGTTCAAAAATTAGTTTGCACCCATGTGTCCAGGGTCGATAGCATATGAATTGACTGTGCTGGAAAATAAGTCTCCGCCGAGTTAACCTTTACAACTTTTGAAATTCTGGTTTTCGCGGCAAATTAAAAATTACTAATAATAACCCTAAATTCGGTGCAGAGGATAAATCGCTTAAAAAAATATTTTATCATCCACGGTTTGGTGAGGAACATGAAACCCGAATTTTGTGTTCACTAGGGAAATGGCCAATACCGTTGTATAGTCTCGTGGGGAGTGCGCCTCAATTCACATACATTTTTCACCTTTTGGTGACTCAGCACTAACAAAATGGCCGCCGACAAGGCTTTGTTGGCCAATCGGGCATTGCTAGCGGTCATACGTATACATACAAAAAGTTGTTGATGACGTAGTCGCACTCCCCACTGAGACTACTTCTCAAGGACTTTGTATCTAGTTTTGTAAAAGTTTTATTTTTAGCTATATGAGTCAGAAACCTTGTTCATTTTTACCATCTATATCTATCTAAAAATACAAATAATTTTCCATAAGTTCATTGAATAATAGAAATAATTAATAGTTTCTTAATGAAATTATTATAAATGTACTCATACAAAGTAGTCACTATGGATAGTCTCGCGACACACGTTTACCGTTGTTTAGATGATGCCAGACAACAAGTCATACAAAAGTGAATTTTATATCTTAAACAACACAGTTCAAGCTTTCAAGCAAATTCGGATAATTTGCGCCGTATGAACAGTATGTAGCGAGACTAGCCGACGCGCGCATTCCTTGAACAATAATCCCCTACATGAGTGAACGAGATGGCGTTATGTAAAAAGTAGATGTCAAATGTTTAGGTATTTTACTTGGAGAACGTAGGTAGGTATATAATGCAATTAAAAGCTTACGTAAGCACTTCTAACCTACTTTATAGTAAAGTATGTAGTACGTAGCGGTTTTCGGTTGATTGTAACTTTTTTACATAACTGGATTTGATTGTACCAAATCTACTTTAGTACCTACTTACCTATTTGTTTTTATGGATAATTTTAATTACTTATTTAATTAGTTAACTTTTTAATGATTAACTTTAATACTTTAATTTTAACTTTAATACATGATATTGGTGTATTAATTAAAAGTTGATGAATCAAATGTTAAAATTGTTGCGAATGATGATTTGGACTCCACAAAGGGTTTAATACCTACGAACAGTTTTGTGGTTCCGTATTATATCTTGGTCTATTGGTGGTCTTATTTTATAGAAGAGATTATTAGAATATTATTATTAAAGCAAGATTAATAATATTATTAATAATATTTGATTAATAATAATTATCTTTTTTTTTGTCTGTCGCAGTAAGCTCGTTGTCACAGAATTGAACTTCGGAAACAATAAGTTACACGGGAATTTTCTTATTTAAATGATCCATAAAAATGTTCCATTTACGTTGATCGTAATGTTGGACATAAGAATAAATATAGGTAGATACCTACTTATTATTTATTTTTAGGTTTGGATCGCGATATAAAATCTTGTCTGCTACGTTACGTACCTAGGTATATTGTTAAGGCCGGCGCACACGAGCAACTTTTACCTCCGCAACAGTTTTGTCTTTCACATCAAATCTATGGGTTTGTATGAAAGTGCGTGCATGTAGCGACGCGACAGCTGGGAGACATTTTTGTCCGCGGTTTTGGAGACAGGCCGGCGACGCAACTGTTGCCCCGTCTATTGCTTGCAATGCAAGTACGCGCACAGCGACAAAAAAGTTGCCGGCCAGCCAGTAGCCGCTCAACCGTCGTTGACAGCGCACGTTGCATGGAATTATTAGTATAGGCTACTACAAATTACAAAATGTCGATTTCTGAAAAAGATATTGACAATCACAGATTAATTGACGAAGTAGACTAGTAGAGAGCAGGCCGTTGTTGTACAACAAAACCCTAAAAGAATACTCGGATATACACGCTAAATCCAACGCTTAGGAAGATGTGTGCCAACAGTCATTCCATGTTTGGGGTCAGCTATCAGCGAAAGAAAAAACGGATGCCAGTAAGATTAAATAAGTTTGTTTTTTTATTCAATTCCCTACATCCTTGTATCATATGGTACATAATAATATTCAATATACTTACCTAACGTAATCTAACTTTTTACGTTCACTATATACTAATTACATATTTACAATTAATTTAAAAACCGTATTTGAATGCGTAGGTACGATATTAACTTATTATTCAGAGCATTACTATTTCCTCAGTATTCTGATGAATTTCATTATTAATAAATAGTGTATTTTAGTAGGTATGTTTTGGTTCATAATTTACCTCTATTTGCTATATCAATTCGGTAGGTGCAAAAGTAATGGAATAAATGGACTGTAACATACAGACGGATGGACAGACAGACAGACGGAATTGGTGAAACTTATTTATTATATTTTATTATATTGCCAAGAAACTGAACCTTATGGTGAAGTAAAATATGATATAAAGTAGTTACGTATAATTGGCGCTGAAATCGTTCTTTCAGCGGGATTGTAGTAACTGCTTGCAATGGACATTCATAAGCAGTGTCAGTAAATCGTATACCAACTCTACAACGTACGTAATTATTTAGAATGCAAGCATCCTTAACTATAATGTCACAAAAATCAAGATTAACGTTGAGAGGCCTGTGAAAAATTCTCCACTTGTTAGCGAATATACGAAATGTATGGAAACACGTCAAACTTCGGGAAATCTATCTGATCCTGACGACCGCGATGACGATTAAAGTGAAGAGTACGAAAGTAATGCAGAAGAAACAGCTCGCAAATCACCAAGAAAAGAAAAAAACAACTGAGAAAACAAAGTCATACGAAGAAAAGCCTTTGGAAATATTGCAAAATAAGAAAAAAGAGCTTGATGGTACACCGGCACCGAGTGATAGGGAAACACATTTTGCCCCTTTTTCTGGTGCCGCTACTTAAAGTAGTACCAGAAGACAGCCAGTTAGACGTTCAAATAGAAATTTTACATTTTTTTAAGAGAGTACAACAGCAGAATATACAATTTCAAACTTCAGCAAACTGCCAACCAAGTACATCTGGTGTCAAGTACAAAATAATCCGTCAAGATGAAATCCAGAATCAAAGAATAAGGGACGCACGATACACAATCATCCAGCGACGCTCAACTTCTTCATGTCTGCAATCTACAAACAACACTACCGTTCAGCCCCTAACATCTACTTTGTCTCTGCCTTCAACCAGCCCCCAACATCAAGACCACCTCAATTTATCATCTTTGTCATTGCCACCTCCTAGTCAACAAAATATTACGTCTCCAAACAGTGAAAGTATGCAACTGCAATCATACTATTCAATTTTTTTAAGTGATACTGATGAATCAGAAGTGTAGGACGTATGTTACAATAAGTAATAAGTAACTATTATTTTTTTTACCTTTCGTGTCAGGGTTTGATACATAATTAATAAAAAATGTGATTTTAAAGTGTTGTTTTTTACTATTAATAATAATAGTCGTAAACATACCTCAATGTGACAGCCAGTCTTTCCTCAGGTGAGATAGCCAATCGCATCATTGTATCCTCATAAGCGATACCAGGCTGTAAAATTCTGCACAGTTCATCAAAACTTTCGATACTGGTTCGAAAAAAGCGAAAAATGCTCTCAATTTTCCAAACATTATATGAAATTTTCCTAAGGTCAGTTTTTCACTCCATAATGGATGCACGCAATATTGCCTTTTTCGCCGTCTTCTTCGGTTTCTTAGAACAAGTGCACAGACCACAACCGTCGCTTCGAAATCGATGTTGATGAATTTTCGAAAAAGTTGCGTTGCTGTCGCTCCCGTGTGGGCATCGTCCAAATCTCAGCGTAGAGGGACAGAGACAAAAAAGTTGTTGTTTAAAAAAGTTGCTCGTGCGCGCCGGCCCTAATGTAGCGCCTACTTATCAGTAGTCCGGTTTATCGGACTGTTGAGACTTTTCAGTCTCAGTAGTTCGGTTGCGTGGATCAACCAAATATCTGACTCGGTCTTGTATGATACAAGACCGGGTTGTATACAAGTTTTATCAGTAGTCCGGTTATTTGTCCGCTTGAGCGGACTGCTGATACAAGAGCTGCTCAGATGTTCGGCGATACAGTACAATCGGACTATTGAACCTTTTAGTTGGGTGTTAACATTTCAGTGGCTACTTCAGTAAGTGGCTATTTTTCCAACACATTAAATATATATATACCTATATAGGTATAGCAAAGTTATTTTATAGAGTGCAAACTTAAATTTTTTCCAACGCGTCAAGCATAAAGCTATTTTTTATAAAAGAATAGAGACATTCATTTCGCCAGAAGTTAACTGCATCCTGGGGCTTCTTTAATAAAACGTCTTTTACTATGTCCGATTGGTTCGTTCAGTCAATGATTTTCCAAATTTTTTCAATCGTATATTCAATCGTGAATTACAAAGACGATCTTTGTAATTCACGAGAGTATCATCGTCATTTAGTACGTTCAATACCTATTTGCACCATTCATGGAATTTTATTAATCAGTATATTTATTGTGTTCTACGCCATGTTCTACAGCGTAAAGTCCTTTTAAAACATTGCATTACGATGAATGAAAAAAGTTGAAGTGTTCACCTTCAATTTCAACTATGTTCTGAATAATTACTGACGCGGTGTTTAACTATAATAATAACAGTAAGCACTTGTTTAATCTTATAGGACATTACCATACCATACCTCTACTGAGTATATGCCTCTCCAGTCGCTACCACACACGATCTTCGCCTCATTGTCATTCATCCATCACCGGCGAGCTTCTTCAAGTTGTCAGTCCACTTACCCAGACGGTTTATGTATTAACGTTTTGATCTCTAACCTTAACATCACCTCGCTGCCCTCAGAGTCGTGGTACTGTTACTGGGTTGCGGCCATAGAAATCTAAATAATTATCTTATCATTTAGATATATGGAAAATGAGCGCCAGTTAGAGAAATGAATTAGAATTAAAGTTATATTTTAACGCCTGAATATTTTAGGTTCGCACAACGTTTGGACTTTACGAACCTAAAATATTCAGGAGTTTTCAACGTAAAGTTCATTAACTGAAATAACATAAAAATATTTCAGATATAGGTATATTTTTTTTTCAATATGTACATACATAATAAACAACATTATTATTATTCTTAGTCCCCCTAAGCGTTATTCGTGGCAAGCCATGATTATTCAGGTCTAAAAATATTTTGGTCTTTCCTCTCCCGAGTCTAGGTAGGGTTGCCACATTTTCCCGTGACCCCGTCGGGACACTGCTGAAGGGTGATTTTTACAGGTGAAATAAACCAAAAACTGGTAGATAGTTTGGGAAATATTTATTTTATTATATAATCAGTGAATGTAGGATACAATTATTCATTTTTATATTTATCAGATGATTTCACCTGCGACAGTAATTATTGATTGCCTTTTACGAATTATAACTAGTTTGCTCAAACAGTCCAGTGATCCCGTTCTCGCCTATAACGATACGCGCTTCGTTCACGCCGTATTCTGTTAGTCGGGTTGTAAATTTTAAATGAATTTCTTGATATTTGTATTTGTCGAGACGTTTTATAGCCCGTCGGGACGTCGGGACACCACTTTTAATAGCGGTGATGTGTCCCGACATATCGGGACGAATGGCAACTCTGGTCTAGTGGTATCCGACATAAAACGAGATGCATTCCCGGACACCTGTATCGAGCCACCCTGCATTTTCAGTTTTGACGGTCTGAAACTTTGAAAAAAATGTTCGATCGATCAAAATGTTTATATGCAGTTTTGAAGCGGGCATACCTACTAACAATCATTTCAGTATGCCATTGCTCCAAATTTGAATTCAGGGTACCTACTGAAAAAAAAGAGTTTGTGTAACAAATCGTGTGTCCGCCTTTCTCACGGGGAAGACATGTAGGTATTGGATTTTTGAAGAAAACAATGGTTTACCTGAAAATCGTTTATTAAGTAACGCCTCCAAGCGCGTTTACGACGACCGTCATGCGGTTTGACACGGAATCAATCAACGTTACTATGACGTGTTGTGGAATGTTCTCCTATTCTTCCTCGACGGCAGTTTTCAGCTCCTGCTAGGTCTGCGGAGCTGGGTGATGAGCTCGATAGCTAATCCCATAAATGCTCTATGAGATTCATATCTGAACTTCTTGCTGGCCATTTCATGACTGTGATACCGACGTTATGAAGGTATTCCCTGACGATTCCTGCAATGTGCGCTCTTGCATTATCATGCATAAAAATAAAATCTTGGGCAAAGAATATGCATAGATTTTTGAATATATATACTTAAGATAGATAAGATACAAGAGGTACATAGATCTCTATTTACTAAAGTAAACCCATCACTTGTTAGTTTAACTTCACACATTACTGGTACATTTATTTGTCAGACAATTTTATTTAAATAGATACCCTAGCACAGACCTTTGGTGTATTTATGACTTGCACAGCTTCTTTCTTTTGACAAATACTTGCGTCTGGACAGATTTGTATTTGGTATAAACCTGGAGTACCTATTATCTACGCAATAAAAAATAAAAGTAAAATAAGAATCGTAAATAAATAATAAATAAGTAAATAAAATAAAAGTAAAATAAGAATCGTAAATAAATAATAAATAAGTAAATAAAATAAAAGTAAAATACATCGATTTACAAACGTCATTGTCGAGTATGCGATACAGAACGCTCATTAATGTTTATTTTCTCATTAACTGACATACGTAGTTATTTGCGTCCAATGTACATTATGTGGAAATAATGTACATTGAACCCCCAAACCTACGCCCGTGGATCGCAATCGATGATGGTGGCGCTTCGGAAAAGTACAACAGTTTTGGATGCAGAGTAAATGGTTCGCATAAGCTTTCTACCTACTCATGTTAAGTATAATCATCATCCATTTGGATTACCATATTACCATATTGATCGACTGGTGGTTAGTTACTACGAAAAACATCTAAGATGTATAATAATTATTTTGAATTCTGTTTGTAAATTTATGTATTAGGTATATTAGGGTTTACTAAATAAAACTATAAATTAAAAACATTTTTTTTTTATTTTACATACATCTTAACATTAAACTTATAAATACATAAACAGATCACTTATACACAGAAAAATAAAACATTACACGCAGGCATTCGGATTGCTGAGCTCGATACAATACACCTGATACAATTTAAGGAAGATGCGAGTGGTTTCCCACATCACTAAAATTTACTCGTGACGCGACACGCTTGTTTTCCATACAATTTCTGGAACTTGCGTTGTCTATCTATATATCGGCCTCCGTTCACATGGATCCACAATCAGGCTCCACCGGTGGATCCATGGATAATTATTCCTCTTCTTATGTCTTCTTCCTAAATGTTTAAATGCCACTTCGATGCACCAATTTCTGAATCCAAATGTAATTATCTAATTATGTATATCTAGGCCACTTCAATGCACACATTTGTGGAGGCGGCGAAAGTAATGATACAATAACTACAAATTTTATGTAAAACAAGAAAAATGTAATTCATTACTAACAAAAACTTCGATTCAGCCGCGGATCCAAGAGGAAGAAGAATTATCCATGAATCCACCCGTGGAGCCTGATTGTGGATCCATGTGAACGGAGGCATATTTCGTTCCAATCCAATTTGTCCAAAATGTAAACAGACACGGCGGATTATAGTGATAAATAATTGTTCCTTATCCGTAATTTGATTCCTCGAGAGCGCAAGTTTTAAAGCTAATTAGCTATTTAGTTCAGGTATTTCTTTAATTTAAGGCCGTGTCAATTTGTACAGATTGGACGTAGCTTTGAATAAGCAGCGGTTAAGTGTTATCCATAATAATTATAAGTAAGTACATGAATTTGAAAAATATACCTATTTATATTGCACTTTAAATTCCAAATGCACTTCATATATTACAAGATTAATAATGCTAATTAATTTCTGAAAATGTTATGAGCTCATGAATATTTGTTGACTTACTCTTTATGTCGGCTCGTTGGCTCTATGTTACCTTAGTATGAACGGTTTGTGCCGCGTTTCTTTCTAGAATCATCTTTCGTCTTTCGGGTCTACTTAGTCTGACATAAGGTGGAGGTTGTTTGAGATGTATACTGAATGTGTGCAGTTTAAGACTTGTTTTTTGGCCGTAAGCTTTACCACAATCTTTGCACACGTACGGCTTTACTCCAGTGTGAATCTGAAACAAAATGGTTTTTAATTAGATGGTTTAAGATATTAAATGGTGGTTTAAGTTTAAGATATGAGATGGTTTGATTTTTTCTTTTCATATATGACAATAGTGCAATTAGCATATTCTGTCAGTGTCAAGTTTCCTTTGTAAAATCAAAACAATTTAAAACACATTTCGTCAATGTCCAGTCCCGTCGAAAATCTCAACTCAGTAAAGTGATAGTAAAGTCGTATATTTTATTAGCTGGAGTAAATTGATGTTTACTGGGTTGCCAGTTTTTGATGAATTAAAAATAGTGTTGTGACAAAAGGTTAATCAAAGTTATTGACGGCGGGCACGAAACCCGGCGGGCTGGACGGATCGGCCGTTAGAAGACGCGCAAATATTTGTTCGGAATGTCTAAATTCTTGTGGCCCTAGTGGCCTTTCAAGAGTCACCGGTCATGTTTAATTTAGGGCGAGCGCAGAAGACGCTCAGCCAGGAACAAAATGTGTGTTGCAACGAGCCTAAGGGCTCCCCCGCCGGTAAACCGGCGGAAGGAACGGGCCTCGGCTTAGGGCGTTGCATTGAGGGGATACCGCGAGATCGCGAGTCGGTGAGAAGACGCGCAAATACTCCTTAAGGCCTTCCTTATATTTCTAAACTATGTTACACATCTAGAGACATTATAGCCGAGTGTATCGGCCCTTTCGACCAATAACACGGATTTTATGTCGGACGAGTCACGCTAAATCTCACATGTCATGCGCTACGCTACGTACTCCCCCGCGTGGGAAGCCTCTCGTTCTAACACCTGGTGATTTGTAATGTGTGCTTACGCGACCTTAGTCCCACGTGCGTTAGATCACGTACCTCAGTAGACCCTCAGTTCTATAGTGTAGCGTGTTATTTTTATTCGTTTTAGTACATGGCTTGCATAAAAGCTTGTTTTTAAAAAACGTTTTTTTTTAATATTATTTTAATCATTGACTTATGTTTCTGTTATTAAAGAACTGACTTTTGAATAATAGTAAATATTAAAGATGATTATAAAAGATTGAATTGACTACTCAAATTAAACTAACCCTTTTTTTATAAGATCTTCGATATTTCTCGATTTCCAGAAAATTCCAGGACCAGATTTGCGAGAATTTTAGTCCCGATAAATCGAAACTCTATGTGTAACTTACTGTAACTAAACTATGTATACTCACCCGGGAGTGTCTGTCCAAAGATCCTTTGCACTTGAAAGCTTTAGAGCACACGTTGCAAGGATAAGGGCGGTGGTCGGAATGCGCTTTCTGGTGCATCTGAAGGTTGGTCCTATTGAAGAACGCTTTGGGACATTTCAGGCATTTGAACTCACGTTCCGAGGTGTGAGTGCGTTTGTGGTACACTAGAAATGCCTTACCCTGTAATATTTGTTTATTTATTTATTATACTTAGCACAACACTCTTAAATAGCCTAAATAATTGATGACAGCTATAATGACTGTAATAACTCTTTGTATTTTTTGTACTTAGTATGTTCACGCGCGATCGCTCGTTTATTTCTAAAAGTTTTAATTAAATTGCGGATTCTCGTATAACACTTTATTTTCCTTTTTTACACGTTATAACAACTTAGAATGATTTTCATAGTTCTTGTTGTGTTCATCTGCTTCACGCAATGTGAAGTCCGGTGAGCTCTTGGATCTATCGATGTCCGGAAGTCGAACCGGTCAGAATTTTTGTATCTTAAGCTTTACGAACGTATAGGTCTTAGGGAGGCATTTAATTTTGAATCGAATATAGTATATAGACAGCAGAATGAATCAAGAGTTTAGAGCATATTTAAATCTAGGTTTTACTCAGCGGTTGGTTGTTATAGTTTAATAAGAAGAAGTTCGGTAAAGGGCCTCGAAAAAGTCCATCGAAAGACTCCATCACAACAGTTATCGTAAGACATTATACAGCGTTATCGTGCTACTTGGGCGTTTACGACCGCTGGCGTATCATACAAGTTTAACGTATACGCATTGAACATAGATTGAACATTGAATTTGATTCAGACCTAAAATCGTTTTCAAATAGGCCGTCTGCTTTAATGTTTAAATTAGCGACATGAAATTTGAATTTAGTAAAGTTATCTAAGGTAATTTCATCTGTACCGAATGTTCGTATTGTCGACTAAGTACTGAGAACATTACATTCATTGATTTTACAAGAACCCATTTAGTCTTTATGTATGACGGATATATCGGCTCCGCCATTACATAAAGTTACTGGTTTGCCTTCAATATGAAATGTATAATGTAAAAGATTTTCAGGAGGAACGTCGTTCAATTCATGTACGTTTTAAATGAAGTTCACTATCGAAATAAAGGTGCGATTGGCGGGAATCCGACCTAAATCAATTAATAATAATTAATAGTAACTCACGCGGAAGCTCTTCTGGCAGATGTCACAGACGTGGTTCCTCTGTATGGGGTAGTTTTTATCGGGGTGCTCGCGCCGGAAGTGCGTATAATGCTCCCGCGCGTTCGAGATCTCCTTTGAACACTGGTGGATACAAATAGATTCTATATAGCCTTAGAAAAATAGTGTGGAATATTTTAATACGATAGGTCAAACTAAAAGTTCTTAGAACTGGCTACTGTACACCACGATAGAAAAAAATAAAAGAATTTTGAGAACGGAACTCTGCTTGTCAAATGCCATTAAATGTTCAAAGCTGTCATTTGTTTTTTTTATTTATTTTTTATTCTTTTTTATTTCTTTTTTATTGTTTGTCATTTTAAAATTGTTTGCCGAAAAATTAATTCAAGAGAATATTTTCGTTAAATGATTTTGTTGTCTTGCGATACGGTCTAAACCAGAAACAAAGTTATGAAAGACTTAAGCATTTAGTGATGACACCCCATCCACTGCCACTGTTTATAACTGGTAAGAGAAGGGCGTCCAGCGACGGCGGTGACGGAGGAAAACATCAAAACTGTACGGCTCATGATTGAAGCAGACAAACGAACGACATATCAGCAGATATGGACATCATTAGGTATTGGTATGAGTCAAATTCAAACTATTTTACACGATCACCTATGGGGTAAGGAAGCTTTGTGCTAGATGGATTCCTAACAATTTGGGCGAAGCTCAAAAACACTGTCGCGTGTAAGAGTGTTTCCAAATGCTTGAAAAATTCGACAACGGTCAATCACGTGCTGTTTTGATATAGTAACAGGTGATGAAATCTGGATCTACTGCTATGAGCCTGAAATTAAGAGGCAATCTGCACAGTGGGTCTTTCCTTTGGAAGAAGAAAGGGCGGAGTGCTGAAAGAAGATGATTGCCTCCTTCTTTGGCAGATCGGGCCACTTTGTTACTATAATTTTAGGAAATAAAAGATTAGTAATTGCGGACTGGTGTATATGAACAGCTGCTTGCAGTCTATTATGGAAAAAGTCAAAGAACGACGCCCACGAAACAGAGTGATCCTCCGTCACGACTCCGCTAAACAAACGAAGCAATTTTTGAGTACCGTAAATGTAGAGTTAATGGGTCATCCGCCATACAGTCCCGACCTTGCGTCCTGTGATTTTTATTTATTCCCTATAATTAAGGATAAACTCGGAGGAATACGTTTTATGAATGCAGAACAGGCAGTAACGGCCTTCCTAACGGCTGTTGAAGAAGTGCCCAAAGAAGGGTGGGCTGAATGCTTCACACAATGGTTTCATCGAATGATAATCTATACTAATATATAATAATAAAGAGGTAAAATTGTGTTTGTAGGTATGTTGGGGGTAATCTCTGGAACTACTGAACCGATAACAAAAATTCTTTCACAAATAGGAAGCTACATTATCCGTGTCTAATATAGGCTATATTTTATTTTGAAATTTTGAATAAAAAAAAAAAAAACTGAAGCGAAGCGAGGGCGGGTCGCCAGTTGAATGATAAAGTGTATCTATTGTCGCGGAGAATACTTCGAAAACCAATAAATAACTTCCATCTTTATATCTTACCGGACACAGCTTACCGACTCCGACCGGGAAACAAGCCGTGAATACGCGAGAAGTCCGCAACAACCATCCACACTCGCGTTCACAGTTGTCCGCGGGGGTTCACGTGAAGCGTGACTCTAGAGCCGGCTTACAAAATATACTTGTAATTCATACTACTGTTTATGTATGTGTGCGTTACTCACGTGTTCGCACTTGGCCGGCCACGACTTTTTGGATGGTTTCCTCCCGTAGTTCTTGGGCCTTTTTCTCGGATGTTCGTTGCGGTGGTGCACGCGCAACGCCTCCGCGCTTTCGAACGTTTCGCCGCACACGCGACATCCGTTACTGTTTCAAATCATTAAAAATTGAATCTTTACATGGTTACATGAGAAGTTAGAAAGATAGTAAAAATATTATCTGTTGAAAAAATAGATCAACGAACGGACGGATAGACCTTTTAGAGGATCACGAAAAGGACAAAATTAAGGTTCTCATGGGATAATGAGAACGCGGTCGAAGTCTCGAGCAAAAGTGTGAAATATAAGGGAATTAATGCGTTTGGATCACGGTCGTGTAATTTATGCACGATTCCGGCTATAGTCTGTTGAGTGAAGCGAGACTCACTTGAAGTGTGTGTTCTGCGTGTGCTTGACGGAGGTGACCATGTGTCGCTTCCACACCTCCACCGACACGAACTGCACATCACACTGTGAGCAGTACGGACCAGATTCCTTACTGTCTCCTTCCATATCTGAGTCCTCCTAAAAACAACAATTTACACATTGATATTCGTATGATACCGTTAATGTCCGTAAAACAATACATATCAGGTCAGAACAATACAGAGAGATTAAAATACAAATTTCAAATCTCAATAGTATTTTCAAGAGAAGTTTTTTGAAGGTATTTCAATTGAAACAAAACGTCTACATCATTCAATAAACTAATGTTATAGGACCTAAAAACTAGTCCAATAAAGGAATTTTTAGTATAATTAGTTGTCAAATGTATACACACAGCGATGTCCTTATGCATCATGGTCTTGTGCATGGCCAGTCCCAGTTCGCTGACGAATGAATTACCGCAAACTCCGCAGATGAACTCCGAAGGATGTTTGATACGGATGTGGCTTAGGTATGACGTCCATTTTCTGAAATTCACGCTAAATTAGGGTCTCTCAGGGGAATATTCTAGGTTCCAGCGGTGCCAGCGACCTCGTTCGCATGAACTTTAAGCCCTGTTCAGATATAAGCGATACTCGCTGCCGTTTGCGGTAACTATAATGCGTAGGCGATATCCCGCCAGGGGCGAATATCGCCTAGGCACACGTTTTACCGCTTGGGCAAGCGATATTGTTAATACTGGGCCTAGATCGCTATAGGCGTTGTATCGCTACTCGAGGCGGTTAGCGAAGGAATAATCGCGTACCCACGCGAATATCGCTACCGCAGGTGGCAGTGCATATCGCTTACATCTGAACGATGTCTAACTTGTTTCGGATCTTTTCAGAAAATGAGTTTTTATGTCGAATTATGCACTATAAACGAATAATGGTGTGTGTACACCGAGAAATACGATATACAAATAATCCTATGTCTAGTTACAAATATGTCAAGTTTCATTAAAATCCGTCCAGTAGTTTATTGCGTGATGCGCGTTCAAACAGAGCAAAATTCTAAAAATTGTTGTTTTGAGCTCTATCATTATTTTTCTCAAAAAATATTAAATGCGCAGACACGGCTTTGTTACGATTTTGTTATATATTCTATAGATAGGTAAGTATTAAACTGTTAGCGCCGTTTGTATGTTGTTTCAGTGAGGGGGAGAGTGCACGCTGCAATCCAACAGCCGCTGGGCGCGCTCGACTGGCCACGTTACCCCTCTCTCACAGAAGACTACCTTGAAATGTACTGCATTTCCCACTTTATCGTAAGAGTGAGATGTGCCAGAGCCCATTCCCATCCCATCCTATCCCTCCCCATTCTCCTAACCCCTTCTCCAAATCCATTCCTATATCTCCAAAGGTAGGCAGCGCATCCGGGGGCGTGCCAACATTTGTCATTTTGGACTAATGTTGGCATGTATCGCGGATGTCTATGGGCGACTGTATCCACTTACCATCAGGTGGACTGTATGCTCGTCTGCCGCCTTCGTACATAAAAAAAAAAAAAAAATATTTTTCAGCAAAATGCCTTAAATCTCTCAAAAATCGTTCGTCGAGAGGTAGATTTTGTGCATGCGCCCGAGCACGGATCTCCCTTTCATTGGTATAGAACGATGTACCTTACAGCGCTGTAATAAAACTTAAATTTGATAGAAACCAATTACAATGCTCCAACTAAATAGGTAAGTTTGATAGTCGCTAAATAAGGAGGCTATTTTTATTTTATTTGGATCGAACTTTTAAATACTTAGGTATAGTAGTTTTTTTATCTGAAAAACAATTTTAACCAAAACATGATAAATGGGCTCTACTGGTAAAAATAGGATTGTTAATAAATGATGTTACAAATAAATGATGTTACCGATAACAGTTAGCCGATATCATTAAGTTTCGGCTCCGCTCGCGGTTTCCGATCTTTTGATTCATTGAATCCAGAGTTACCCACCGCTATTGCCAACGATTCACTCTCGACTGATGTTTGCATGTATCACGAATGTCGCAGAGAGACAGTACCCACTTATCACTGTTGACTGTCTGCTCGTCTGACGCTTTCTTTAGACATATATAATAAAAGAAGAAGGAGTAAAATCGCAGAATTGTTTTTCGGAAGTTGCATTCATGGCCATTACTAGTATTATGAAATTTATAAGCAATGCTCCAATGTGTATTGTTCCAATGTGATATGGTCGTTTTGATAGTGTGGGAATGCTGGTGTGACTCACGACCGCATTGGAAAAAAAATGGCCGAAAATCAATCTATATAATCATCACTTCATTATAAGTATGATACAGTGAATGGACTTACGTGGAAATTTCCTCACAATATTCACATTTATATGTAACACCTTCATGCCATCTCTGATGCAGTTTAGCTTGTGTTCTGCAAGTGAAAGTTAACAGTATGAGTATGCTCATATTGAGACAATGTCGATACTGTACATTTTACATTCAAACTATTCCAAAGATTTAATAAAGATATGATAGAAACAGAAATGGAACTGAGATCTAAAGACTGTGCATAGTTACAACGCATGCTGCAAGCTACTGGTTCAAATGGACTGTATATACGAGTATGTAAAATTGAGGTCAAAGGTTTTGTATTTGTGGTAATGAAAGAGGGCTTATTTGTATTTTTAATGCACCGCCCTTCGTATTTCTGTTTAATTAACCAAAAGTTGACAGGCAGAGAATGCCACTAAGAGAGAGGGATAAAAGGGACTCAAGGCGTCACGCTCTCGTTTAGATGTAGAATTATCGTATTTGATGTAGATACAAAAATACTTAAAACTTTGTAATTTATTTAGATATTTCTTATGAATTTATTAAATTTATACATATTTTTTATATTAATCAATACATATAAATACAGTTGCTCGTATGCAAATACTCACGCAGTTTTAGAGACATAAGGGCACGACTTGCAGGCGTATTTCTTGTTATGGTTGGCGGCGTGTCTCTGTAGGAGCCTCTTCGTTTTGAACCTGAACTTGCAGATGGGACACTCTATGTCGCCCGATTTCTGTTAATAGAAAAACTTAAATAGACTTATTATAACTCTACTGGGTGTTGATCGCGACTTGTCTGCGCGGCCCACGGTAAATGGATAGATGTTTTAGAAACGCTTATAATAAGAGATCATTGTGGCCTAGAAGAAGATATTGTGATAAAGAACGTAAAAGGAATGGTTTATTTCGATACGTTATTTAATTAGGAGAGACTACAAAGAGAAACAAAGCTATTAATGCACTCTGTTTTAAAACATTTTCTAAGAAAATGACCGTATCAATAACCGTGTCAATGATAGTTTTCAAATTCACACTTGACCGATTTCTCAATTGCAGATGTTGGCCGATCCCTCAAGGTATAATACCGCAAAGTTTCGACGAAATCTATTCAGAGGTTTTCATTCTACTCGGTTAAAAGACATACTAAAAGTCTAAAAAAAAAACAACTGTTTTGGACTAAGTATCGCCTCTATAGGACGTAGCAATTATTTTTTCAAAAAACATTTAATGTAGTTTTGACCTTTTTGATGTTGGAAGGAACTTAACAGAGGCGGAAATGTTTGTCGAGTGTTATACTCACATTATTTACGGGCAGGATGAATCACCAATACAACTGCTTTGCGAATGTGGCCTCTGATGTACACTGGCTTTACCTATGGCGCGGGGTGTGCGGCGCACACGGGCTCAGGGTGTTAGGGGGCGCCGAGCGCCGCTCGCGACGTCTCCAAAGAGCCTACTAGAGGGCGCCAGGGTATTGATTGCACCCGGGCGCCACATGGGCTAGAGCCGGCTCTGGATGTACATAAGATACAAGTATACGGGTGCTCACCTACTAAACAGGAGGAATACCAACTGGCTGCTAAAATCAACCATGCAGCGATATCTGCAGACCATACATAATGACAGCGAACCATAATAAAAGTGACGACAACAACAAATCAGCAACGTTCTCAGTGGTACGAGACTTTATTGACTCGCGGAGCCCCAAAGCCTCAATAATAATAATAAATACCGTTTGACAGTAACTTAAATTTAA
Source organism: Sesia bembeciformis (assembly GCA_943735995.1). NCBI lineage: Eukaryota > Metazoa > Arthropoda > Insecta > Lepidoptera > Sesiidae > Sesia > Sesia bembeciformis. Next base: position 14,164,098 of record OX031040.1, read on the forward strand.
AATATAAAGCGTATATTTAAAATATTTCTCTATTTGACTGTACACACTGTTCAGTTTGACAATTGGCCATTATCCATTGGACTTTTTAACATTTTAACGTTACGCTCCCAGATGATAAATTATCATACTCACCGGGTCATGCTTGCCGACATGGTTTGTCCACGCGTGTGTGTCAACGAACCCTTTGTAGCAGAGGTTGCATTGGTACGGTGCGTTTAGATAGTTGGAAGACGTCTGCCGATTTGTTATTTCTTCTATTTGCTCTTTTACCTGTTGAGGTATATATAGGTATATATATATTGCATGCCGGGCAATTTTTTTGCACATAATATATAGCCTATGTCCATCTGGAATAATGTACCTTTCAAATGGTGAAAGAATTTTTCAAATAGGTGCATAGGTTCCGGAGATTGCCCTCCACATACACACAAACTCACAAAATTCGCGCTCTCTCTTATATTAGTATAGATAGCAATAAAAATGAACATTAAAGTCACAGTAATAACTCGTTTACCCTTAACATTCCTCCACTGGTGGAGATGGACGTTCACTGGCTGCACACTGGCTAAGCGGCTTGGCGAGCGCACTCTTTATGAGGTGGAGTTCCTCAGGGTTTGTGGTAGCCGCTTTGCAATCCATTAGTCGTCTTTTACGACACCCGCGGAGAGATGTGGCGGTACAATTCTGAAGCCTCACGAAACCACACGGTCAATAACTCGTTTACGAACGTGTTGTATATTTGTAGGGTGCATACATAATAATATTGTGAGTTGTCAACTTTAGCAGTTAGTGACGGTTAGTTAAATGGTCTTGCAATAGTTACTTCCCGTTGAATTACTTCCAATATGAGGTGGTGGTTTGCAATCATGTTTGACGGAATGCAGTGCCAGAACATTACAGGACTGTTAATAACCAATATGGTAGACGAGTTCTCGAATGGATGCCATGTACCAGGACAAGCAGTGCGAGACGCAATGTGGACACGTGGACCGACCACTTGAAGAAGTTCGTCGGTGGTGGTTGGATGAGATGAGCCGAAGGTCGTGTGTAGTGGCGAGCCAACGAAGAGGCCTGTATAAAGCAGTAGGTGCATAGGTTGATGGTATGATATTGTTTTGGTCAAAGCAATAAATTGAAAAACTTTATATTAGGTCCTACAAAAATAGTGTGAAATATTTTAATATGTCTATGTGAACACTATAAAACTATTTATCTAACTAAAAATAACATGAATTTCATAATTTCTTTATTACACTAAAAATAAATAATTAGCGATTAATTTATCCGCATGTGCATAACACATACCTGGGGCCTTACCACCATTCCTTATAGCAGTATTATTGTAACCTTACTTCTCAATTCCGCACCGCGGCGCCCTTAATGTAAGCTTATTTTATGAATGTTTTAATAGGAAGTTTTGGTGACGTCAACACAATTCGATAGCTTACTGTAGTGCAAATCGGAACGTTGTATGAAAGAAATGGAGTTATACAGTTCATATAGCGTTGTCTCGTTTTGTTTTTAGCAGGGAATAGACAAATAATTAAAAACATTCGTTCTTCCGCAGCACTAAGCAATTAATACCTTTATGGAGGTCATGGTACGAATATGAGTAATGTTGTTTTAAGCCTGAAACAAAATGTTCCTGCAACAATATTGTTTCGCGCACTACTAAAGCGCCCCGTAAACGATCAAACACGTTTTACAAATTTTTCGCTTTGTTTGTACGGATTCGTCAAACACCAGCGGATATGTTCAAACGAGCTTGACAAACATCGGATTCAGTTTTGACCCAGTTTTCGTCGCGAACGTATCGACTATGAGCAATAACGACAAAGCATTATTTAGCATTGACGCTAGCACTGTGTATAAATAAGAAAAGAATAAATAATAAATCTGTCATTTTTTTATTTTTGTCCATATAATCTTTCGATTTTAGTCTCCATAACGTCGACATATCACAATAAATGGAGATGAAATGCAGAAGAAACTCTTCGAGATATTGCCACTCAGTGCATTCGCATTGTCCTCCATGCTGTTGTCACCTGACGTAGTGTCCTCCATGATATCAAGGCGACGACTGAGATCTTGTTTGATAAACACGCCGTCAATCAAGATTTCCATCAAATACGTACATTGTTTGACAAACGCGTCAATGAAATCTGCATACTATCAAATAATTTCGTAAAATTTGAGAATTACAAAGGTCAATGACCTGAGCGAGCGAGTGTGGATAGTGTTATGTAAAATCATAAAATACATGTAAATTTTTAGTTAGATTTAATAGTTTAAGTGACTTATTAAAATATTTCACACTATTTTTGTAGGATCCTATATCAATAATCACCGATAGTTTTACTATAGTGACGTATTTCTCCAAATCAATGTCCTCGTCTTCTACCCCTCCTGTATTCTTCGTCCTTCTGGGTTTCAGCTTTCTCCTGTCATTCTTCCTTGGTCGACCCCTTTTGCCCTTAGGCTTAACAAAGTCTGTTATTTCGTTCTAGAAATATAATTATTATAGATAGACAAGCATAGACAAGACAAGCAGATATATCTATATATGTTTTTGTGCTCTAATTTTTTTAACATTGTTTTATAACATACTAGCGATCCGTCCTCGCTCCGCTTCGGTTTACAAGTTTTTTTTTCAAAATTTCAAAATAAAATATAGCCTATATTAGACACGGATAATGTAGCTTCATATTTGTGAAATAATTTTTGAAATAGGTTCAGTAGTTCCACAGATTACCCCCAACATCTTACTCTACATACACACAATTTAACTTCAATATCATATTAGTATAGATATAGAAAGGTACTTAATTCAGACCACTGTGTTTTAACGAATATCCATTTAAATAGGTGCTTTTTCAAATTGAAAGCTGTTTTTTTTCTTAATGGCTTTTTGTATTGTGTAATAGGATCCAAAATAATTCCGTCAATATAATGAATAAAACAGTCTGTTCGAGATTATCTATATCTATACATATAATAAAATTGTAACAGGCCGATGTCTGTACATTATAGACATTGAAAAAAAAACTAATATGGGGTTTTTTTATTAGAGCAACAGAAGCCAAAACTACAGTTTTTAGAAATTTTGTCTGTCTGTATGTTTGAACACGCATCACGCAAAAACTACTGCATGGAATTGAATGCAGTTTTCACCGATGTATTGCTAGAGGTCTAACTTAAAATATAGGCTCCATTTTACCGCAGGAGAATATCTCATTCCGATTGTTTTAAATTTAATAAACCGAAGCGAAGTGAGGGCGGGTCGCTATTTAATAATAATAACAACTGCTTTAATTATTAGAGAAGATTGTAAGATGTTTTCAATTCCAAAAAGCGGTACCGAGTTTATTTAACTTTAACCACGTACGGAATCGTATTTTTACAGTAATATTTTTTTAAATATTTTTAAATAGCTATGATACATTCTTGATGCCCTTGATCTTTAGCCCTGTAAAATTTACGGCATAAAGAGAAAAAACGGAAAATTAAGCCCTCGGAAACAAAATTTACACTGTATCAGAACCTTTAAAAATGACAACTCACTTCACCGCCCCGTAACTTTTGAGTAGTTATTTCCACAAATAATTCTTCCGAGTTCTTCCTTCTTCTCTTCTCTTTCGTCTTTTTAATACTTTTAAGTAATGACAATGGTTCATCATCATCACTGGACGTAGTTAATGGAGCAGAATCCTCATAATCTTCTTGTTTAATATTGTCTGTGTCAAATGCCTCTGTATCTTCCAAATTTTCTACCTTGATATTATAATTAGTTTCATCAAAATTGTAATTATGTACACTCTCGTCAATTGCTCTATGATCTGTGAGATTTGAAGTTAAGTGGAAGTTTTGTCTGTCAACTCGCTTTATATCTTCGGATGTCATCTAAAAATAAAATAAAAAGGTGCAACTAAACTTTGCACTAAACTCCGGGCTACTTTTCTAAACGAGGTGATGACAGTTTGAGAGGGAGTGCGCACGCCGCAATCCCACAGCGGCACGCCGCAATCTCTCACGAAAGACTACTGTAAAATTTACAGAATTTCCAATTTTATCCTATTCTCTCAATGTTTCGGTAGTGAGGAAGATAATATGACAGAGCCCATTCCCATTCCATCCCATCCTATCTCTCCCCATTTGACAACCCTTTCCCCAAATCCATCCCTTAACCTCCAAAAGTTAGGCAGCGCACTCAGGGGCATGGCAATACCAGGTGCTGTTTGCTTTCTATTAAAAAAAATATCGACTAACTGGTGGTCAGAAGACAGTAAATGGAGTATCAGTTGATCTGCAAGAAAGTGAATCAACAATGTCAAAATCACAGATCTAATATTTTTGCTACCGCTAGATATACAGAGCTAGATATGTGAGAGAAAATATAAACCAAAGCATGTTCGCCATAAGCGAGAAAGAGTTTACAAGAATTTTCAAATGACACGATTTTAGTGACTTATCAACGGTCTGTCAAACGAAGTGGTCCGATTATTTTCAATATTTTGTGCTTATTTCTACGATTCTACAAAAAGTAACAATCCAAATAAATACAGTTTTCACAGGTAAATATAAAATAGGACACTGAACTATTCAATCATATTTCTCGTTAATTTAGTTACATTTTGCCAATTGCTATTTATGAATATCTATAGTTCTTTCTATGGTATATTTATTATAATTTAAAATATTCGATTATAAATAAGCATTTTATAAACATGTGAAAATTACGTTTTGTTTACACAAGAGCCTAAGCTGTTCATAATTTATGACGATAAAATTTACGAGTCTGTACACTGTGTTACGGTAGAATGGTAGCATATGATTGAAATTATCACCTGTTGTGTACTCACATTTTTGCAAATAAATTATTATTATTCAAAAAAATGGTCAAAAAATGAGGGAGAGACGGAGTAAACCCCGATGGAAGCGCAGTCGGCCGTGGTTCAGAACCCTAGGGAATCGGCGAACGATTCGCGCTGTATCGAGCAGCACCGCCTTCTGCATCTTCGCCGTAAGCGCGTCGCCACGGAAATCAAACCGCCTCAGGTTGAATTCGAACCTAGTCAGCACTAACCCATTTACGGATAAAACGACTGGGACGATTTCAGTGGACGTCACGCCCCACATGTCTTTGACTTAGTGTACCAGATCGAGATATTTCCTTTTCTTCTCGGTTTCGGCTTTCACGAGGCTTCCGTCATGCGGGATGATGATGTCCACTAGAAACACCCTAGAATGTGTCCAGTCCGTAAATGCGATATCCGGCTTATTCGCGAGAATGGTCCAGTGTGTGATGACGAGCCGATCTTGTACAGCTTTGAGCGGGCGTTTTCGAGCACCGGCTTCGATGTGAACCAAAATTTATTCTAGGACATCATATTTCAGAGCAAGTTCTTTGTGTAAAATTCTGGCCGTTTGTGAAAAACTTGCACAGACACGAGTCTGTGCAAGTACTGTGTTGGGAAGAGCCGAACAACCGGAAGTGACATGTCTGAGTGACTCTCATGGAGGCTTTTGTGACAACGTGGGGCTCATGTAGAGCCTTGAAAAACCTTCCATGCAGCTCATTCTCCTTCCATACGGCCTCTCGATCAAAAGTGCTAGGTACCATCGGGTCTTGGCCTTGTTCGGGAGCTAAGGACAAGGAGGTAAGTCCTTTGTCACTCGTCACGACTTCACCCCGAATCCCATCATCCGAAGTCGTTAAGATATAGTTTCGGAGATTGCATATCTTGCAATTGTACATGGTCTTTGCGTACAAGAGGCCTCCTCTCTAAAACTAAAAGCCCGTCATCGACTCCTCCAAAAGTGTGCTCAGAGGGTTCATGGCAAGGCAGAACCAAAGCAGGCTCAGAAAATCAGTGTAAAAGGAAAAAAATATTTAGAATTAGAATTTATATTAGAACTTAAAAATTACAACTCACTTCTACACCCCGTAACTGTTGAGGAGTTATCTCCACATATAGTTCTTTGGAGTTCTTTTCTCTCGTTTTCTCCACTTCCTTCTCTTTAATACTATTAACTAATGACAGTGGTTCATCATCATCATCACTGGACACGGTTAATGGAGGACAATCATCATAATCTTCTTGTTTAATACTGCCTGTGTCAAATTTCTCTGTATCTTCCAAAATTTCTTGCTTTATTTTAATATTAATTTCATTAAAATTATGTACACTCTCCTCTATTACTCTATGGGTTGTGAGATTTGAAGTTAAATGAAGGTTTTGTCTGTCAACTTGCTGTATGTCTTCAAATGTGATCTGAAAATAAAACGAAAAGGTGTAACTGAACTAAAGGGCATGTAAACGAAGTGACATACTTAATGCCATTTTGAAAAATTCTCGATTTTGCAGCCGTCAAACAAACCAAAATAAATTGACAGAAGACATCAAAACAAACAAAAAATTACAAAAAATACTGTATGTAGACTCATAAAATGTCTCTCAACTGAGATAACCAAGATAAACAAAAAATATCTCATCACGTGCACATAAACATATTTATTAGATTTAAAGAAGTTCGTATTTTTCGAAACATTTCTTTAAAATATTTTCTTTTGTCTAAGTTGATGTAATAAATCCATAGAAGATACCCAAAATAAAGGAAAGATGTTTGAAAATAAAAAATTCTAAAACATCTATCTATAAACAGATAATATTGAAAGTTTAAACTTTGACCTTGATTATCTCAGTTTGGAGATATTTTAGGAGATTTACCAAGAGAAATTTTTTGTTTATTTAGATGTCTTCTATCGATTTATTAAGGCTTGATAGAGATTTTTTGAAATGGCGTAAAAGGGGTGTCTGGCTCCATATAAAAATGTAATAATCCCTTTGCACTAAATAGGGCTACAGGATTACCTGGAAAAACAAGGTGATGACAGATGGAATACGATGGAATGGAAATGGATGAGGTGATGACAGTTTCAAGAAAGCTGTGAATAGGATTTTTTAAGGTTGGAGGCATTCCCATTTGTGTGCAATGTCCATGGGTGGAAGTGGCCACTTACAATTACATGGGTTGCTTGCATGACTACCTATTTTCCTATAAAAAACGTTGAGAGGCAGAAGATGCATGATGCAATCCCTCAGTGGCAGGGCAGGCAGATGAGCATACAGTCCACCTGATGGTAAGTGGATACTGTCGCCCATAGACATCCGCGATACATGCCAACATTAGTCCAAAATGATAAATGTTGGCACGCCCCCGGATGCGCTGCCTACCTTTGGAGATACAGAAATGGATTTGGAGAAAGGGTTGGGAAAATGGGCAGGGATAGGATGGGATGGGAATGGGCTCTGGCACATCTCACTCACTACCGAAACACGTACGTACATTGGGGAAATACGATAAAGTGGGAAATGGAGTACATTTCAAGGTAGTCTTCTGTGAGAGAGGGGTAACGTGGCCAGTCGAGCGCGCCCAACGGCTGTTGGATTGCAGCGTGCACTCTCCCCCTCCTAAACTGACCATATTCCCCCCTCTCACAGAAGACTATCATGAATTTCCTATATTATCCTATTCCCCCATGTAAAGCACTTTTACCTTAACAAATTTCCGTACTTGGTTAGAGGGGTCTAGCATATCCTCACTCATCAGACATCTACCCTCCAATTATTATTTATTACAATTAATGTAACATTTAATAACGAAAAAATGGATAAATGGTTAGCTAACTTTGAATGAATTTTTCTCAAAAAATTCAGGAATTTTTACTCTTCCATCTATCTTTTTCTTTTTTTATATAGATAAAAGGGCGGACGAGCAAGCGGTCCCACATGATGGTAAGTGTTACCACCGCCCATGGACACCTGCAACACCAGGGGGTATGACACTTTACCATCTATCTGATGGCAACGTGTCATAGATCATGATGAAACTTGATATTATTTAAAAAGGCACAAATATTTCTATTCCTTTTTATTTTAATACTAAGAAAAACAAAACAATTTCTACAACCCCTAAATGAAGTGCTACTCCACCGCAAAGGCCTCTTTTATTTAAAATCAAGTTGAATGAACATGTTGGAGTTTATGTCGAATGAAAGTCATGAAGTTTGTACATCTGTTGAATGCTACTCGACATGTGAGTCTATTGTTGTTGTAACTCAAATTAGGTCCTAGTCTGCAATGTATCATAATAACATAACAAAATTACAGCACTGGAATTATGTAGGCCTAGTGATAATGAAAACAATCTGTATTTAGGTAGAAACTTTTTATTATGGGTGAGGATGATCCTCACCCATAATAAAAATCCTCAGAGGATCTGAACTCAGAACCTCTCAAGGGTCGCCACGACATACAATCTTTGGTTCATCTCTTCTCAACACTACTGGAAACTAGTCAGTGCACCTGGATAAAGGGCATCCCACACTGTGCTTACCGGTACACAGTCTCTACACAAGGACTGGCAGCCCAATTCATTGTCATACCTATGGAATGTTAATAATGTTCCAATAAATTTTATTAAAAACTAATTGTTGTTCTATTTAGTGACAATAAATAATTACCTTTCCACTTGTGTGTAGGATGCTATAAAGAACTGCTTGCCCTCTCAAACATCGCTCCCTAAATAAATAGTACTTCTTGACAAGAGAGGCACATTCAACGCAGGCATATGAAGGCAAATCTATCCCGCTGAAAGGCTGTATAGTACAAGAAAATAACATTTTATTTAATGTAAGAAACATTAAAACGTATTATAACAAAATGAAACTATTTCCAATGGAACAACTGCAAGCAATAAGACGTGGATCCTGTATGTAAAAAATTAACTCTATTGTTGTACTCACATTAATGCCGATAATGGGCTCAAAATAAGTTTCCAAAGGATATCTCTGCAAGTCGTATAATTTCACGTCCGTAGCTAGACATATTCGGCACGCTTTTACGTCCCCCATGTTATAAAACTAGTAATTTAATTTATTATTTTAAAAATTGAATTCATAGATTCGAAGTTCTGCACCATCGATCAACCATTGGTGACTACAACGTCGAACACTAAAATTCTATGGGATATTTTAACAGCATATTATTGTAAAATAAAAAATAAAACGTGTTTCATATTAAAAAGTCTACGATAAATTTAAAAAAGATACACTGGATTAAAATAATAAATAAGGGAAAAATGACAAGGAAAGTGTTAAGTGTATGTAATTTTTTTTATTAGTATTTTTTTTCTTCATATCATATATGGCGATTGTGCGATTAACACATTCTGCCAGTGTCAAATCAAAAAGTCTAAAATGTACTTGTTAATGTCCAGTCACGTCGAAGTAGCTCAAAAATTATTCTTATTTTCTTAAAATGTTAAATTAAATTAATTTAATTTAGTTATTCTTAAAAAAAGAATCTACGAATTGAAACTTGGCATTAAGACTTTTTGGCGGGAACTCGAGAGGTAAAGTTTTAGTTTTATTATTGTCAAAATTGTGTACTATGTGATCGTTTAATAAACTTCACAGTGTTTTTCGTGTATTGTGTTGTGATAAATAGTGATAATCAAATAAAAGCGTGGGACTGCGTTTTTCGTTTACTTTCAAGGCGTCCTTTTCTGTCCTCAGTGAACGTAGAACGTGAACGTTCTATTATCGTTTTCCTGAGCGACTTCTGACTAGGATAGGGACGGGATACGTTTTAGACTTTTAAATTGTTTATTCTGAATAAAACATGACACTAGCAGAATATGCTAATAGCACCATTGCCATTTACGAAGAAAACAAAACGGCCTTTAGAAAAGAGTGGTAAATTTAAATAAACATGCTGTTCTCACTCATTTTAATCAGAAAAAAACGAATGTTACATAAAGTTTTTGATATAAAACTAGTATGAAACTGAAGCATAAGTGAATTGAGAAAGATATTCAGAACATAATTCAGACTGAAAGTTTTTAAATTTGCCCCCTTTTCTTTTGATATGTTTCAGCTAAGACTAATATTATAGCGATAATAATTTTAGTTTCATTACGTAGTTTGTTCAAAATAATTTATATTTCATATTTCCGATCTAGTTGTCTGTATATTATTTATTTAGATATATGAAACACAATTTATTAATGTTAGGAGTGAGTTAAAAGATGTAACAAAACGTTGCAACGTCAACAATAAAAATGGCAACCATTTGGCGTCTTTTGTAGAACTAGACATTCTTTGCGTATATATTAGTTTAATGTAATGTATCTTTTACTATTATAGACTTTTTATTATTAAACACGTGTTCTTTTTTTTTATTTGACATTAATATCCTATTGAAATATAGCACAGACTTGAATTTCTCAGTATTGGTTGTAGTCAACTATGTGCAGAACTTCTAATATTTTATAACTCTATCATGTACCGCGAATCTATGAATTGAATTTCTAACATAATTGTTTTAATTAGATTACAAATTTTATAACATGGGGGACGTAAAAGCGTGCCGAATATGTCTTGCTACGGACATAAAAATGTACGACCTGCAGAAGTCTCCCTTGGAAACTTATTTTGAGCCCATTATCGGCATTAATGTGAGTACAACCTATGGTTATTTATTGTAGATACAGGAGGCACGTCTTATTGCTTGCAGTTCTTCCATTGGAAATAGTTTCATTTTGTTGTAATTAAGATTCAATTTTTCTTACATCAAATACAATTTTATTTTCTTGTACTATACAGCCTTTCAGTGGGATGGATTTGCCTTCATATGCCTGCTTTGAATGCGCCTCTCTTGTGAAAAAGTACTATTTATTTAGGGAGCGATGTCTGAGAGGTCAAGCAGCTCTGTATGGGATCCTACACACAAGCGGAAAGGTAACTTATTATTTATTTATTTACACTTTATTGTTTAAAGTAAAGGTAGACTTAATGCTAAAATACTTTTTCTCTCAGCCAACCTTGGAGATATATTGTGATCATTAAATAGTACAATAGTTGCTCTTTATTTCCTTTGTTTAGGTTGATAAATATTGACTAGTGTTCAACTTTATGTAAGTTTACATTATTTTCAGATCACATTCGAAGACATAAAGCAAGTTGACAGACAAAATGTACACTTAACTTCAAATCTCACAATCCATAGACTAATAGACGAGAGTGTACATAATTATAGTTTTGATGAAACTAATTTTAATATTAAGGAAGAAGATTTGAAAGATACAGAGACATTTGACGCAGACAGTATTAAACAAGAAGATTATGATGATTTTCCTCATTTAACCATGTCCAGTGATGATGATGAACCACTGTCATTACATAAAAGTATTAAAGAAAAGAAAGTAAAGAATCAAGCAGACAAAAAGAGAGAAAAGAGAAAGAAGAACTCAGAAGAGTTGTATGTGGAAATAAATCCACAACAGTTACAGGATATAGAAGTGAGTTCTGTCATTTTACAAGGTTCTAATGCAGTTTTTAATGCTTTTATTTGTTTTTTCTGTCTTTGTGTCCTAAATTAGAGGGCCAGATGTTAAACAATTCTATATACATATGATAGATACCTAAGACAGGACAGATTTAGAGATAAACATGGAACTATAGTTTTTCCAAAGTTACTGACCAAATCTTGAAATTAATATGCATTACATTGCAATGCAACCAGCCCTTTCAGTATCCATTGCTGGTGCCTCCTCATGCACATTGTCTTGTCCATGAGGCATGTATGGGTTGAAATGCCACACTGGCTGAGTGGATTGGTGAATCTACTCTTTTAGAGGTGGTGCAGTTTTTCAGTGCTTGTGGTAGCCACTTTGTTGTCCCTTAGACCCCTTTTATGACACTCACGGGAAGAGATGGTGTGATGCTATTCTATAGGCGGCTGACACCACAGAGCACATAATGTATTATGTAATATATTTAACAATTTAATTTAAGCTCACCATAAGTTAGTGGAAAACTATATTTTTAGGCCACTGATGACATTTTAGCGCTACCGCCGGAAATCACTAACGTGGTCAAACTTAAGGGGAAAAGGGGCCGACCCAGGAAGACTGAATCTGCAATGAATGAGATGAAAAAGCAGAAATCCAGGAGGACGAAGAACACTGGGGGTGTAGGAGCTGAGGACATTGATTTGGAAGAATACGTTACTATAATAAAACTATCGGTAATTTATTACTATTTATATAAAACCTAGATTTTTTTCAATTTATTTCTCTTTGACTATAACAATGCATTTTTAAATTATCATACTCATGTGATTTATGTATAGATGACTAGCCCTTGATCTTTACTTATTCATAAGTTATTATTAATCTTTATTATTGAGAAGAGAGTGCACGCTGCAATCCAACAGCCACTGGGCGCGCTCAACTGGCAACGTTATTCTTCTCTCGCAGAAGATTACCTTAAAATGTACTGCATTTCCCACTTTATCTTATTTCCCTAATGTACATATATGTGTTTCGGTGGTGAGTAAGATGTGCCAGACCCCTTTCTCCAAATCCATTCCTATATCTCCAAAGGTAGGGAGCGCATTCGGGGCATGCCAAAATTTATCATTTTTTTATGGACGATGGCGGCAGATGAGCATACAGTCCACCTGATGGTAAGTGGATACTGTCGCCCATAGACATCCGCGATACATGCCAACATTAGTCTAAAATGACAAACGTTGGCACGCCCCCAGATATGCTGCCTACCTGTGGAGATATAGGAATGGATTTTATAGGTAATTTTTGTAGGAGCACCAAAAGCGCGCGCCACGAGCAGGAAGAATTCGGCCAGTACCATGAGGTCAGCCAAGACTGGTCCGTAAAGAGATTTGTATGAAATCGTCGATCACCGACCACTTTGTTAGACCCCTCATATTAAGGTTCCATAATATGACGGGTCTAGTAAAGTGGTCGATTATTGACGATTTCATACAAATCTCCTTGGCTGATCTCATGTCAATGACCGAAATTTTTCCTGCTCGTGGCGCGTGCTTTAGCAGCGTATTGAATAAGTTGATAATGAGTTGCATAGGAGTTAGTTGTATTGATAAAAGAAACAGCTACAGACGTTAACATTGTACTTAGGTAACCTTATTTTCATCTCAACAGGTAGAAGAGCAAATAGAAGAAATAACGAAACGGCAGACGTCTTCCAATTATCTAAACGCACCGTACCAATGCAACCTCTGCTATAAGGGGTTCATTGACACACACGCATGGCAACACCATGTCGGTAAACATGACCCGGTAAATATATCATGTGTCAAACATCTATAAAATTTCTTTTTTCGTATTGGCAATGGTGCAATTAACACACTGTGCCAGTGTCTAGTTTTCTTTGTAATTGAAGTCAAAACAATTTGAAAACTATTTTGTCAAACTCCAGTCACATTGAAGCAAGTCAGGAGTCACTCTGTAAAGCAATATCAGCTTTACTGATGACAGAATTGGACTCCTCGGGAGCGCAAGAACAATGCAGTCATGCTTTTATTAACATTATGCATAAACACTGAAGTTTAATACACTATCCAAGAATTGAAAGTGCTAACTTTTCCTTGCATGTAAGGGGCCGTTCAAGTATTACGTAAGCTCCAAAAGGGGGGTGGGGGTCTTTGCTTTGCTTATTTTTGATGACATGGCGGACGGGGCGGTCTGAATGGCGATTACGTCAGCAATATTTATTTATTTACTTTAGTATTATTCGGGCAAAATTTAGTAGATTCTGATTAAATAAAAAAAGTTGCTGTGTTAAGTTAGTGACGTTTCCATCTGGTATAGATTTTTAAGTCTATTTAGGTTTTCCTATCAACAGAAAACAGGCGACATAGAGTGTCCCATCTGCAAGTTCAGGTTCAAAACGAGGAGGACGCTACAAAAACACGCCGCCAACCATGAGAAGAAATATGCTTGCAAGTCGTGCCCTTACATCTCTAAAACTACGTAAGTATACACTCACAGAAGAGATCCTTAAAATGTACTGCATTTCCCACTTTGTCCCATTTCCCCAATGTACGTACGTGTTTCGGTAGTGATTGAGATATGCGAGAACCTATTCCCATCGTATCCTATCTTTGGTCATTTTCCCAACCCTGTCTTCAAGTTGATTCCTACATCTTCAAGACGTTTATCATTCTGGACTGATGTTGGCATGTATCGCGGATGTCTATGGACGACAGAATCCACTTACCACATAATCACCATATTTATCTTGTGTGTATACGAGTACCAAACGGAGGCAATTGTGAAAGATTTTTATCCATTGTTTGAACCTTTACATACATACATACACATACGAGTATATACATACACTCATCTATAGTTTTAAGTGATATAGTTCATTGTATAAGTAACCCCATCGACTATAATAATTATATATTTTGCATTGTACTCCTATATATACTAAAATCAGTTTTTGGTTACTGAAAGGTTGCCTGGAAGAGATCGCCTTAGCGATAAGGTCGCCTATTGTATTCTGTCATTTATTGTTTGTGCACATGTAATAACCAATTGTGTACAATAAATAGTATTTATTATTATTATGAAATCAGTTTTTGGCAATAAGCTTATTTGAAATCTTTCTACTTAATAAAAATCTAACACTGACTGACTGACAGACAACACACGTTCCTTATATAACGTAGGTGAGCACTAAGAAAGGATTTTTAGAAAATTCATCCCTTAAGGGTTTAAAATATGGGTCGAAACTTTGTATGGGAGAAAAGTCGAATGGTTCCTGAGGATGTTGCCGATGAGAAATCTCATTGAGCACACGCCTAGTGTATAATAAGTTCACATTCCTGTTTTGCTGCGGATATTTTTCATAAATAAATCTTTCAAATATTTCACCTGCAAAATCTATACTATCTATTAAATTTTACTTGCAGAACTCAAGCAAAACAACATCAGAGATGGCATAAAGGTGTTACATACAAATGTCAATATTGCAACGAAGTTTCCACGTAAGTCCATTGAGATTACCATATTTATTACTAACCCTTTGGCCGTGGCTTCATTTGCGTATATCTTGTATACTAAAACCTTTCGGGGTCACTAGATTATTTGTATATATTTAACCATATGTAATCAATCAAATCAAAACGATCACGGTTGACCTTGACGGTCACGAGTCAAGTAACATATGGTATTGATATAGCTGAAAATGGTAACTGATATTATCACAATATCTATCATGAATGTGGTTATTAGCTGTCGATCGTCTTCAATATATTGTGCAAGTTTACAGATTGCTCAATATTTTTTATTATTTATCTAGTTTATTGAAACTCACGTAATGATTGAACAAAAGTTTGAGCTACCACCACATGAGGTCACCACTAACCATCATGTGGCCCGTCCGTTCGTCTGTCATATCTATCTATACTAATATAATAAAGAGGTAAAATTGTGTTTGTAGGTATGTCGGGGTAATCTCTGGAACTACTGAACCGATTTCAAAAATTCCTTCGCAAGTAGGAAGCTACATTATCCGTGTCTAATATAGACTATATTTTATTTTGAAATTTGAAAAAAGAGAAACTTTTATAAACCGAAGCGAAGCGAGGGCGGGTCGCTAGTATTATATAAAATAAAAACGTCCTTCTCTAATAATATGGCGTTAAATACACGGTGTGGTGGTGATCATCGCGTGGCTTCTCGAAAGATTGGTCATTTCTACAGTTAATGCAATGGAGATTATTACTGGTCTTTCAGCAAATGGACGTCGTACTTGAGCCACGTCCGTATCAAGCATCCTTCGGAGTTCATCTGCGGCGTGTGCGGATATTCGTTCGTCAGCAAACTGGGACTAACTATGCACAAGACAATGATGCATAAAGACGTCGCTGTAAGTATGCATTTGCTATAATACTTTTTTCCAGCCTTATTTACGTCCCCCTGCAGAGCACAATCCTCCCCTAGTATATAACTAGGGGGGGGGGGGGGGGGTTTCGGTGTCCTTAAAACATATTTGAATATAAATATTGTTTTCAGGAGAAGGCAGAGTTGAAGGGAGACAGTAAAGAGTCGGCTCCGTACTGCTCACAATGCGATGTGCAGTTCGTGTCAGTGGAGGCGTGGAAGCGGCACATGGTCACCTCCGCCAAGCACACGCAGACCACACATTTCAAGTAAGAGCTGCTTTAGTCAACGGGTTAACTGTTTATACACGCTGAAATTTTAATGGTTTTAGAATCGCGACCCCCTTTAGTCATCATTAATATCAATATACATAAGGTTAATTTAAAAATATGATCATAAAAAGGTACCAAAATTAGAAAGCATAGTACGAAGGCAGCAGTGAGAACTCGTAGTAACGCGCTGGTCACTGAGCGACACACCAACGGTGCATTGACCCTCGGCTCGTGACGTAACTTTTAAATTGCAATTGTTTTTTAGATTATTTATAAATGTACCGAAAAAGACAGCTCTTACCCTCATCCTGTCTGTGTGGAAACGGACTGCCCTAAATGCAGTCAAATATTCTACAGCTTCATTTAGAAGACATACTTACGGGACATGACTTATAAAAGTTTGTTATAGGCATTAATTTGTCTTATAGGCATTTACAAGGCTATGTAATAAGAATGAATGTTTTCTAGTCAAAACGATCTCATTAGTTACTGTTATAGGTTCCACGGTCAAAATTAAAACATCCATAAAAACTTTATTGGCTTTTAGGTTTTAATAAGTGGTTCGTTATAGGATTAATTTGATAGTTGTGGGGCCTGAACTATCACTGTTCTAAGATCTGTCTGTCTTTCTTGTACTCATTATTGTGTTGCATTATGGACTATTCAAAAGTAACGCCTAATTCCATAAAATGAAATGATAACCCAAAGATTTATTTTTTATTATTTTCGTCATAAACAGTAACGGATGTCGTGTGTGCGGTGAAACGTTCAAAAACGCAGAGGAGTTGCGTGTGCACCACCGCAAGGAGCATGCGAGAAAACGACCCAAGAACTACGGGAAGAAACCCACCAACATGTCGTGGCCGGCCAAGTGCGAACACGTAAGTAACACACACAATCACACACATTCATGGTTTCATTAAACACGTGAGTTAACACATACAATCACACATTCATGGCTTTATCAAACACATGACTTAACACATACAATCATCGATTTAATGAACACGTTAGTAACACAAAATCACACACATTCGGCTTTATTAAACACGTGAGCTAACATACTCATGGATTTATTGTATACGTAAGTTAAAAATACAATCACACACATTCCTAAGTGAATTAAACACGCAAGTTAACACACACACTCACATACATTTACGAATTTATTGACAAAGTCAGGGTTGCACTTTTATCGTTGAAAATAATTCGAAGGAGATAATCAACTGAATATTTTTATCCTTTCACTAATTTTCAATATCTTGTAATGACCTTGCGGCTACTTCGCCCTAGAAACATACAAAAATGATACTTAACTACACAGGCCTATAAACTTAAGATTTACGCGTTTTTCACAACGGCTTCTATTAAACAGGTCTTAATGCATAATTTTTACCTTTACCAGTCGGCTCGTGACCACGGTTAGTGTAACTCAGCCGAAACATCCAATCAAGTAAAAAAGGTAAAAATTACGCGTTAAAACCTATTTAATAGATAAACTTAATAAAGATTGGCTTTTTATCTCGACCCAATTTCTCGATAAATGAGAAGTATTAAATATTCGATAGTATAAAATTTTTGTTTCTACCCACCAGTGTTCGGAAGAAATCCCAAACGCGCGGGAATACTGGACGCATTTCCGCCGCGAACACCCCGACAAGAACTACCCCATACAGAAGAACTACGTCTGCGACATCTGCGGGAAGAGTTTTCGGGTGAGGCATTATTTATTTATATTGCACGGTTAATTTGTACAAATGGCGGACTTAAAATGGCGTTTTCTACCCGTCAATCACCAGGTCAAACAGAAATAAGACCCCGAGTGATTGCACGTTGGTGATTATTGTTGTGTTATTTCTACCCACCAGAGTTAGGAACAGATCTCGAACAGCCTGGCCGTACTTCCATCGCTAGCACTCAGACAAGAACTATTTTTTTAATATATACTATATTAATTTAAATGCACTCAGTCGCCGAAGCTTATCTCAGGCTTTGAGCATTATACTGAGCTGGAGATGGTGTTGTTAAAACGAGCGCTGAACGCTCGAGCGGTGGCGCGCTGTGTTAGTCTTATTAAACATTAATTTTAAAGGTTGCATTCGGATCATAGCGGCCGCGACGCACTACTTTATAATGATTTGTATGCAGTACTTACCAATGTGCGCCACCGCGACGTGCGACCGGTGGGCGTGGCCAACACTCACACTCGGTCGCGTGGCCGTACCTGGCTACACGTCAAAATGGCGGCGTTTTCTGCTCAAAAAACGAAATACCAGCGCGTACGCATATACTAATACAAGCGCGAAACCTCGCGCTCGCCCGCTAAATGAGTGCATCGACGAGTGCAAATCTAGCTAAACTAGTGCATTGACCTCCGGCTCAACAGCTACTACGTGTTGCAATTCATTAAAGTTGCATAAGTAATTTATCTTGTTATGCAACTTTATGTTCGCCGTTATTTCCTCTGTATCACATTTAATGTAACATAGACTTTATTTGTACATCAATAATTAATTATTAAAATAATAAAAATAAATGATTTAGGTTAATTTTGCACAATAGGGAATTTATGTTTGTATGTATGTAATTGTCTGTATATAAAGACTATTTCTTTTTTGCACCATCTACATCTATTTTGTCTGCAGACTTTTCTTAACCACTGAAAGGTTGCCTGGAAGAAATCGCTTCATAAGACCACCGGCTGCACGTCTAATTATTTATACTTTGTATTTCTCTGTATGTTTTGGATGTACAATGAAATCTATCTATCCTTCTCTCTATCAATATTACAGGGTAACGCATTCCTTGTCTACCACAAACGCACCCACTTCTCGGAACGTGCATACAAGTGCCTACAATGCCCTAAAGCATTCTTCAATAGAACCAACCTGCAGATGCATGAGAAAACGCATTCCGACCACCGGCCTTACCCCTGCAACGTGTGCTTCAAAGCGTTCAAATGCAAAGGGGCTTTGGACAGACACTTTCGGGTGAGTGTTTTAACAGAAAATTTAAAGACTTTTGACTGTTAATACTTTCTAATTTCAATTACTTATTAGATTTGAACTGATGACCTCTGCCAGAAGATGTAATAGATGCAGGGCTATCGTTTGCACATCACGCAAAGAATATACATGAAAGAGATTCAATATCGTTTGGCAAGATGTCTCGCGTGACCTGCCACCCCTTGGAGGATCAGATACCGGTTCCTCAGATAAAGCCGTAGTCAGAATTTTAACGAAGGGCTTGG
This sequence comes from Sesia bembeciformis, assembly GCA_943735995.1. Classification (NCBI taxonomy): domain Eukaryota; kingdom Metazoa; phylum Arthropoda; class Insecta; order Lepidoptera; family Sesiidae; genus Sesia; species Sesia bembeciformis. The sequence goes on from OX031040.1 coordinate 14,183,394, forward strand.
CAAAGCAAACAATTTTACTATAATTTTAAATAAATAGAAACTAGTGGTGCCTGCAACTTTCTTTTGCGTGTACTCGTGATTTCCTTTGTAACTCCACAATAAATCTGGATAAAAAGTGCCCTTAGTGTTAATTCGCCACATACCAAGTTTCACTAAAATCAGTCCAGTAGGTTTCGAGTGATACGCGTCCAGACAGACGGACTAACGGACAGACAGACAGACAAAAATTCTGTTAATGGCTGTTTTTGATTCTGTATCGTTCGTAAAGTGCACTGCAACTGTTTCAAAGAGAATAGAAATGGTATCTACCACTTATAATTACCGCAACTGCATGTCACCGGCTCGCTGCTACTACTACATACACAGACAATAAATACGTTGCAAGCGTGCTGTGCAAGCTAAACTAATCCCTAACTGTTGCACGTTAACGTTGCAAATACGTAACATTGGCTCCCTTACCCACACATGGACATCTCATCACTAACTCGCGACGACTCCTGGAGCCGTACCACTAGAATTTCTCGCGCACGACGTTGTCGTTAACTGTGTATTGCATTGCTTTTTGGGATTCGTTACGCTCCAAATATCAACGAACATAACAGGCAATGTAATTGAAATGTGAAAACAAAGTGGATTATATTTAATTAGTTTAGCAAATTTAACAAAGTGGATTATATTTAATTAGTTTAGCAAATTTAACAAAGTGGATTATATTTAATTAGTTTAGCAAATTTAACAAAGTGGATTATATTTAATTTAAACAAATTATTATATTTAAGTGTATTTTATAATATAAAAAAAACAGTATTGTTACTAAAAGAAAATTCTTACTGATGTAAGAATATCTATACAATTCTTACATCAGTACAATAAAGGTTGTACAGTTGTACAATATCAGTACAACTGCAACTTTATCTATACAATAAAGGGATAAGAATGTGTTATCCCTTTATTGGTATAATTACAAGTTGCGGAAGAGTTTCCGCAATTAGAAATGCTTCAAAACACCATGTTTACCGCTGTACGTTTCAAGAACAACTGAATCACAATACGCGCACTGGTGGCCTACGCGTCACCAGTGTGGCGGCAAGCTCACTCGAGTTCACGACTTCTATTCTCTTATTATTTAGATTTCTAGAACCATAGAAATCTTTCTCACCATCTCCTGATAAGTAACTGTTAATAATCTGATAGATAAATTTATCTGCCAATTATATCTAACTGATACTGACTTTCTGATACCTTTGTTATAAAGGAAAAGGAGGTGGTGAAAAAGGGCCCAAATCTCCAAAGTTAGGTATTGCATCCCGGGACGTGATAACATTTGCCATTCTAAACAGATGTAGGCATGTGTCGAGGATGGTTTAGGACGACAGATTCTACTTACCACCAGATGGACTGTCTGCTTGTGTGCCGCCTTGCTTCTATAAAAAGGAAATAAAAATTTAACTCTCGACTTCACGATTGTTTGAAAAAATATCCAACGCGAATATAGAACCGTTTTCAAACTGTGGTTTTATAAATTTTCAAACTGGCATTGAAAAACTTGATTTCGACTTATTAACTTATTCTCCTATGCATGGAATTATCAATTCTTGCACTATCATGACGTCCGATTGGCGCAGTTGGTAGTGACCCTTCTTGCTGTGCGAAAGGTCCCGGGTTCGAATCCGGGTCGGACATCAATTTTTTATAAAGCTAAATATTCGTTCGAATCTAGGTATGTGTTTGTCTTTGTGTGTCTCTGGACCCACGACACGGAATCCTAATGTGGGTCATTGAGTGTGGCGTTATTTATTTATTATTATTCTTCAATGCCGTAAGGTGTCGGCTGCCTATAGAATAATATCACCTCATTGGGTGTCGTAAAAGGCGACTAAGGGATAACAAAGCCGCTACCACAAGTCCTGAGGAACTACATCACCTTTAAAAGTGTGGACGCGCCAACCTGCTTGGCCAGCGTGGCGTTGTGACCTTACAAATCCCACATGCACGAGAAGGCCAGTGTCCAACAGTGGATACTGAAAGGTCTTGCATCTCATAAAAATGTTGTTTTTTTTTTCAGAGTCACACCGGCGTAAAGCCTTACGTGTGTGAAGTATGCGGTAAAGCTTTCGGCCAATCAAACAGTCGCAAATTGCACGTGCTCACCGTACACCTGAAACAACCCATGCCTTATGTCAGTCGGAATAGAGCCGAGAGACGGAAGACACAACCGCAGAAAGAACCACTGAATCAACCGTTCATATACTAATGTAAGATAAAGTTAACGAGCCGAGTTAAATAATGTAAACAAATGTTCATGAGTTCATAACATTTTCAGAAAGAAATCAATAATTGTTATTAATTTTGTAATCTAACACCTTTAAAGTGATTTTTGGAATTTAAAGCCCAATATCCCCTTTCAAATTTGTGTACTATCTATAATAATTACCTATACATAGGTCTCAATGAAAATTTCCGGAACTGGCCACTTACATAAACAACATTTAAAAAGTAATTACATTATTTGATAATGGAACTCTTTGGCTGAAGAATAAAGTTTGTTTCATCTAACGGTCATTTTTTTAGTGTGGATCCCACACAATTTGACTGAAGCTCAAAAAATGGAATGCGTCAGTTGGTACAATGCATTGCTTACCAGATTCAACGAAGGGGCGTCAAATTTGGTGTGGAACAGTAACACTTGACGAAAAATGGACCTACGGCTACGACCCCGAAATAAAGCAGCAATCGTTGAACCGAAATAAACCATTTAAGTCTTTCAAGATGAGCCGAACTGCATCAAAGTGGCGCGTGTGCAAAGTGCCGCGAAGCAGATGATCCCTTCTTTTTTTTTTTAGAAAAACTGGACTCGTGGCTACTGTTGATTTGGAGAATCGTCGTACCGTGAATGCTGATTGATACACGACCGTTTGCTTGCCGGAAGTTATTGACGAACTCTGTAAACGCCGCATAATCTTGCACCATGACAATGCCAGCTCTCACATGACCAAACGAGACAAACGACTTTTTGAATGCGAAAAACGTAGATCTCTTGAGCCATTCTTCATTCAGTCCCGACTTGGCACCTTGTGACTTCTTCTTTTTTCCAAAAATTAAGAACCAATTACGCGGTCAACATTTTCATCGCCAGAAGAGGCTGTCGAAGAATAGGAAAAAAATGTTTCCTAGGTCACCACGGGGGAGTGGAATAAATGTTATGGAAATTGGTTTATTCGTATGAAAAAGTGTATTGACTCTCACGGAGAATATTTAGAGAAACAGTAAATTGATTTTTGACCATTTATTGTATTTTTTTCTTTTCTCACTATTTTAATGAATAGGATTTTGCAAGGTCGGCGGCGCGCCCGCATAACCCCTGGTGTTGCAGGTGTCCATGGGCGGCGGTAACATTTACCATCACGTGGGACCGCCTGCTCGTCCGCCCACTAGTATATAATAAAAAAAAAACTTTATATTTACCATATGGGTATTTCTTAAGGAAAGAACGCGACAGAGGAGCACATGGTCCATCTGGTGGATACCGTCACCCATGGACATGGCGATACATGCCAACATCAGTCCAAACCCGGTGTCAACACCTCCGGACGCACTGCCGATCTGTGGTAATTTAGGAATAAATTTGTTGAAAAAGTTTGTAAAATTGGAACAGGAAGTATCTATGAATGATTAATGTTTTATTTCAGACCAACTATGTGTAATAGAGTAGTTACTATAGATATATATGTAGCTACAATTATGCATAGGTACCTACTCTAATTAACTAATATAACAGTTACTGACATTTTAGAGAGAGCATTATGAGTAGAACATTTAAGAGTACATAGCTCATATATGACCGTTATTTTATCGATAAAATTTTGTACATATTTCAAGCACTACTTGTTGACTGTTATAAGCGCCATCACTCATTGCCTTGAGTTTAGTACCGATAATGTTTCTTTTCTCAGATAACATATAAATTATGTTCATCAACGTAATGAAAAAAAATCGTCAATTTCCTACATATTTGATAAAAGAATATAGCTCGTATCGAGCTATCATCTTCAAGATCTCCATTTTATATCTATCACAGTAATAATAATAACATATTTGTAAAATATTTGTTTAAAAATATATTTGTAGTGCAATTTGTATGGAACTGAAAATTTTGTTTAAGTATATTAGTGTACTAGGGCCTAGGCTAACCTACGTCTAAAGATATTTTTAGTTTTTAGATAGTAGATCTTTTATGTATATTGTGACTGTAAAATGCATTGTGCTTTATATTTTGTACGCTAATAAATATTCGAAAACATTAAGTATTTTTTTTTTTTTTTATATAGACGGCGGACGAGCAAGCGGTCCCACGTGTTGGTAAGTGTTACCGTCGCCCATGGACACCTGCAACACCAGGGGGCATGCGGGCGCGCCGCCGACCTTGCAAAATCCTATTCACAGCTCTCTTGCAGAACCCCATATCGTAGCTTAATGGAAAGACCTCTTGAGGCAGTTCGTTCCACAGCCTACGGGTTCGCGGTATAAAATAATTTTTGGAGCGAATAATTTTCTAATAAAACGCGAAACACAAGCCTCACCAGGCGCCTATTCTAGTAGAAACTAATAATGAACATGACATTTTAGTTGAATTAGATAATATGGAAAAGACTACATTGATACACATTATCAATTATCGGTGATAATGATAATACTCATTATCATTTATCACACATATATCTAACTAATATTTAGTTACTAACACACTAATATATCTGCTACTTCAAAAGTCTGCACGTTATTGACGAATGTTTGAACCTATCAAAGACTAACAGCATACCGTAATCTGGGCCTAATGAACAAACAATCACGCATTTTGTTAAAAAACATTGTAAACCTCTATGACGAGACGGAGCAAAAAGTTAGTTGTAGAGATAATTTTAAGAATGTTATAAACTATTATTATAGATTTAAGAATTCGAAATACATGTTCATATAAATTTTAATTTGATTAGGATGGTTGTAGGTTTATTAATTTAGGTTTCATGTACGCTTATTTTTCATTTTTTATCTAAAAGTATTTACTTGTGTTCTTTTAGGTGTGTGTTCTTATTTCGATGAAACTTTGGTGAGATGTGCGCGCGCCCGTGAAGGTTTCTGTTATAGTACTTGAAGACCACGCGAATGAAGTAGCGGGCAACAGGTAATTTTGAATAAAATTCGATAATCGTAGAATGTGCTAATTGCACCATTGCCGTAAACAAAAAAAAAATCATTCACACGTCACATCATCAGCTGACATTGACAAATGACAATGTCATAATAACCACCACACAACGATTTGCTGTTTCGTAGCCGGTTTTTACAGCGTTTTTTGCAGCAAATATGCTCAAAAGAGGTATTCAGAATCATTACAGTATTTAATAAATTACTTAACATCATGAGTGACACATTTACAGACGCGGTGCATCAACGGTTTCTTGGTAAACCTGTGCCGAATTTCAGGGGTATGATATTTTAATTGAAATTAGGTATAAACTCCTAATCTGTTTTACTTAATTTTCAAATCGATAATTTCTAAATATCGTTTAAGATTTTTACATGTCATGATTACATAATTTAAGACGTTCTATTTCCGTATATAAAATATCTAAACTTATCGCAATATCTTTAACAATTACCATTCATAAAACTTATTTAATGTTATACAAGAACACTGATAAAACTGCGATAAGTAAACTAAATATGCCCGTTATCATACTAGACATTATGGTTAACAACAGTAATTTTGTTTGACTGTACCTTTGCTGTAGAGTTGGGGAAAAACCATTTTTTTCCTGTTTAAATTGTTATTGCTTTATAACTAGCTTTTACTCGCAATTTTGTTCACATGTTCTACCTATTTGCCAATTTTGAATAAACTGGGTTCCATCCATTTCAACATGATTAAGTAACAAACATTGATATTTTCACAATTATAATATTAATAGGATAAACTTGTATATGGGGAATTCCAAGATACATTGATTATAACAATTTGGTCCATATTCTACTAGTTAAATGACTAGTTAGACACAAGATATGATGAGTGAGGCGATTCCACTTCCAGTGTTTGCAAATTGGAGACGCTTAACATTGTTTTGATTTTATTCTCAATTGTGTTACATGGTGTTACTGATACACATGTTTGATACAATCATGCTCCTTTGTAAACAAAGTAAGTAACACAGTATGTCAGTAATGACTTCATTATTAATGTATTTCATTCATTTATTCATTGTAATAAATAGTAGTATTATTACAGGGTTAATAGAATGTTTTCCTCTAAGTTATCCTTTAAGCATACAATAACATGTTATTATAGTTATAAATATATGTATGAACAAAATAATATTTACAAAATAGTTAAGCATAGGATGCAAAACAATATAAATTTATTTAATGTAAAATTTACTTTAATCTAATAATTATTACAATAAACTAAAATCTATAACTATATCTAAAGAATGTGTTGCTTCCGCCGATGTTATGCATAAAAAGAAATTCTAGTTGAAGCGGTGGCGGCGACATCGTCTCGGCGATGACGCCACATCCACAGTCCACATTGGTGGACTGTCAGCGTCTTGTGCCTTGTGTTGCAATTGTGCGACCAAATGAGGTCAGTGCATACGCAGCGATCTTCCTATGTTAGGCATGCGTAACAAAATATCAAATTTATTAGAACTATAATAATAAATATTATGACAACTAGGATCTACTAATTTGTGGATAGTAAATAAGTGTAATAATAATAATAACAAATGGGATTCGAGAATATATACCTCTAGGCCACAGATTATATAATCCTAACCTAGGTTATCACCACTCTACTTAAATATTAATTTAAAAAAGGATATCACTAGCTCGCATTTTCCAGAATTTAAATATTCTGCAGCATATGTATCCACCAATTTACACGGGGCCCTCATCCTGGGCTATGCCCAAAATCCCTTAGGGATTTACTAGGGGAGGCCTGTGTCCTACCCGAGATATTAATAATAATATAATTTAATTCAGAATTATAATATCATATCATATATAATTTCAAAGGCTGAAAAAAGTTGTGTAATTTTTTTTCCATATACTTTCTATATTTAATTCCAATCCATTATAATATTTATTTTTATGGAACTTAGCAAATTACATCTTATTTTACAGCTGTTTATTATTAATATATATATTTAATTTTTGGATATATTTAATTTTTTACATATTATTTAATTATATCTCTTCTAATATTCCAGGTCTAAAGATAGCCCTGGTCCAGATGTCGGTGGGCAGTGACAAGGCCAAGAATATCACACGTGCAGTAGAAGAGATCAATCGTGCCAAGGAGGCGGGAGCACAACTGGTTGCCTTGGGGGAATGCTTCAACTCACCATATGGAACTAGTAAACAGCAACTAGCACAGCCAACACATTAAAAGACACATAATTTTGGCCCTTATTTCTCTCAGCTCTAGCTCTAGACCAGTTATCTGTGACTGCCTGTTATTGTCACATAGCCTTCTCATGACAAGATAACATGTTTTTAGAATCATTTCCTAATTCAAAAAAGGTTCTAGAAAAGTTTAATTTCGTTTAATAACTATATAGTGAACTTTCGTTGTGAACTATGTCATAAGTATTATTTCTTTTGCTGAGCTAAAGAAAGAGGCGATTAGTGTTTCAAATCATTCAACTCATACGGGTGCAATGTACTGTTTGTAGAGTATTTCCCCGAGTATGCAGAAGAGGTGCCCTCGGGCGCCACGTGCCGCGCGCTATCGGAGGCGGCGGCGCGCGCGCAGGTGTGCGTGGTGGCCGGTAGCGTGCCGGAGCGCTGCGGCGACAAACTCTACAATACATGCACTGTCTGGGACTCCAGCGGGAAACTACTCACACAGCACAGAAAGGTTTGCGATGTCCTACATTGATTTTTCTTAAATAATTCCGATTTTGAAATATTGAACTTTTTTAGTAGCCTGTATTGTGACTTACTGTTAGGCAGTGTACATCTATAAAATGATTTCTTTCAAATACATATGTTATGTTGACATTATATAAAATTGCATCATCTAAGGTAAAAAAATTAATTCAAGAATATTTATGTCAACAAAGGTTGCAAAGACCATTGCAAAAAAACATATGTCTAATAGTAACTTACTGATTTGTTACAAAAAACAAAGTTATAATTTTTTTGGCCCTTCTATCGATAACTAGATAATTTGGTTTTTCATGACACTAGCAACACTGCAGATGTGTATAACATTGTTCCTTTTTTTAAATAATATATTTAAATTCTGAATAATTATTAGCCTGTTCAAAGTTTATTTGAATCCACACCAGACCCGATAAAAATATTGAAACAATTCAAAGTCACGTCGCTCACTCGCTGCGGTCGACCGAACGCTACTCTGCCTTATACCTTTATTTTATATTATCTGTTTTCTCCTTCCCACCTAAAGCTTGCCTGAAAGAGATATCTTAAGAAATAAGGCCGCCAGTTGTACTTTTCGTATTATTTACTTAAATTGTCTTTTTACGACATTTGTTGGTATACAATAGTTTATCTATTTATGAAAGGCCGCCCTTGGTCTCTTTCAAGCCGTTTAGACAGCATTGAGGTCGTCGTCACCTTCGCCTAGATCAGGTATGGGCAACCTTTGACATGTTGAGGGCCAAACTTTAGCGTGCAAATACGTTCGCGGGCCGCGTTTAAAAGTACTTAGTGCATTTTAAAGTAGTGATAATATTTTTTGCGATAGATATTAGACATGAAATAATACGACAATGTTATTATAGTACAATTTATTAAAATAACAAAATAAAATTTAAAAAAATAGTACATTATAATTAAATCGTTAAATTTGCAATTGTTACAATCTACGAAAGTTAAATACACCGAAATCAATGAGACACTTGAGCTTGAATTTGGGAAACTAATCCATCGATATTTGGATTAATTCCACTGATACAAAGACGTAAAGAATTTTCCAAATTATCGTCAGTCAGTCTTGTACGATGTGTTGATTTATTAACTTTCATCAATGAAAAGAACTGTTCGCATTTATAAGTACTGCCAAACGCACAAATCAATCTTCTTGCGAATTTTCTAAGCTGCGGAAAATTGTCTTTTTCTAGGTATTTTTTGTAGAAATCGCACAACTCTACGTCTTCAAATTTGGATTTTAGGAGTGAGTTTTCTTGAATCTCGATCAACTCCATTTGTAAGTGTATTGGAGCATTTTGTACATTATATTTTGTAGGAGTAGCAAATAAACTGAAACAGTCTTCCATGTTTTTGAAGTCGCTAAATCTGTTCGAAAATTGTTCCGACAGTAACTTGAGTTCTTCAGCATATTGAGCATAAGCAATATTTTCATACGCAGAGAGCGTGTTGAAATGGTAACTGTTACCAGACAGCATCTGTGACTCCCACAAGCGTAGTTTGATCTGAAACGCTTTCAAATGGCTGTACAAATCATTTACTAACTGTCCTTGTTTTTGAAGTTTCAAATTTAAATCATTCAAATAGCCTGTAAGATCGACCAGAAATGCTAAGTCACATATCCATTTTGGGTCACTTAATTCAGATAGTGGTTTATCTTTTATTTTCATAAAGTCTGCTATCTCATTTCTAAGCTCGTAAAACCGTTTCAACATTTTTCTTTTGCTCAGCCATCTGACTTCACAATAATATGTTACGTCGTTATATTCAGCTGATATTTCAACTGATCAAGCTGCCTTGAACTGACGATGGTTAAGCCCTCGGGATCGAATAAAGTTGATGGTTTTTACTACCACATTCATAACATTCTGGAGTCGAATGGACTTAGAACACAAGTTCTGTTGGTGGATAATGCAATGAAGGACTATCAAATCATCTTTTTGCACATTTAATTCTGTTGCTTTTTATTCAAAATTCCGATGAAACCTTTACGTAAGCCGACCATAGAAGGTGCACCATCAGTGCATACTCCAATTAATTTTGACCATGGCAAGCCAAAACTTGTGAATACCTTTTGAACTTCAATAAAAATATCCTCTCCTGTAGTGGTTCCTTTTAGCGGCTGTAAAGCAAGCAATTCCTCAGTAACAGTGAACTCCTTATCAACACCTCGAATAAATATAGCCAGTTGAGCTGTGTCAGACAAATCGGTGCTCTCGTCTAATGCTATGGAAAATGATTCAAAACCAGCCATACGGTCAGTCAATGTTATTTTTATATCATTAGCCATCATTTCTATACGTCGAACAACAGTTCGTCTTGACAAACTAATTTTTTCAAATTCATTTTTCTTTTCAGGACACAAAATACCGCAAACTTCTAACATACACTCCTTGATAAATTCTCCTTCGGCAAATGGTTTTAAAGCCTTTGCCAATTTTGAGCTAACTATAAAACTAGCTTTCACAACATTATCAAGTTGTGTTCTTTGTTTATGAAACATTTGTTGCTGTTTTTCCAAATTTGCGGTAAGCTTCTGGATTTTGTCTGTTCTTAATTGTCCTGTCAGTGAGTGCAGCGTAGCATGCTTAGTTGAGTAATGCCTCTTTATATTGAATTCTTTCATTACTGAAATGGATTCATTACACAGCAAACAAATAGGCTTACCATTGTGCAAGATAAAAAAGAATTCTTCAGTCCATTTTTCTTGAAACTGGCGACCCTCTGTATCTACTTTTCGTTTCTTTCCACCAGACATCATTTTTGTTTACTTTTCGTTCAATAAACTTAATAACAAACTATAGTTAGTAACCACTCAAGATGCACACAAAGTCACAAAGCAAGTTGACGGCTCGAGCAGTTCGCTAGGATATCGCTTGTCCAAGTTATCACCTCGGTAGCTCAAATAGAACTGAACTAACGTTCGGGCCATCCACCCGCTTATATAGGCAAAATGAAGGAATAATCTGGAATAAACTAGTTTAGAATAATTGAGAAGCAATAAATCTTTTGATGTGTCGCCCGTGAGGCGGCAAACCTCAAAGAATTTGATCGAGCAAGCCGAGTGGCGGCGATTATCAAAGAGTGAGGCGGCAAACATCAAAGGATTTGATGTTTGCCGCCTCACTGTCACTCCCGTGAGTATAAGTACCTAATGTAATATTTTTTTAATTGGGTTTTTTCAAAATGTCTCGCGGGCCGGATCATATCTTACAGCGGGCCGGATCCGGCCCGCGGGCTGGTTGTTGCCCATATATGGCCTAGATCATCCTCGGCGTTTGCGTTCGTCCAATGGGGTCCACTGAGAAATTATTCTTGTCCATGCTCGTCAAATCCCACTTGACTTTTGTAGTCTTAATGCCTACGTCAATTTAACTTCTGGAGTCCAGGGTAGTATCTGTCTATGTTCTCAATAAAATGAAGTGAAGTTCATTTATTCGTTAAATGTGGTTATAAATTTTCTGGTTATATCGAATTTCACATACTTTGATTGAAAATGGCATTAGACAAATATTAGATAGATAATATTACAAATATTAGACAGTAGATACAATGACATAAGTATTTTTTTATGCGTTACTTATATTAAAAGTATAATTAAATGTCGCCATGAAAATAAATTATAGTTATAACAAGGAAACAGTTCTTTTATTTAAAAAATGTTTATGATTAATTAGAGCCAATGGAAACAATATTTTAATGTGTATCTGACAGGCACTTGTCTTATTTTTAACGATGAAAATACATGAAAATACGTATATTTGGTCGGATGCAATTTTCCCCAACCGGCTTTTGCTGTGATTTTCATGGTCATTAATTAGGAAAGGTGTTATATTATTTCATTTCTTTATGAAACGTCTTTTTTGAAAACTCAAGAACTTATTAATTTAAAATTAATGATTCCTTAAGTGATACCGGTTGGTACAATGAAGATATTATTTTCAGATGCATCTATTTGATATAGACATTCCCGGTAAAATGACATTCAAAGAGTCAGACGTGCTTTCTCCCGGTGATCAAGTTACTACATTTGAATTCCACGGCATAAAGATTGGAATTGGCATTTGCTACGACCTGCGTTTCACGGAGTTGGCATATCTTATGGCACAACAAGGTAAGAAAAATAATATACAGTAGGGCCTCCATATCCGCGGGGGTTTGGCTCCGCCGTCTTCCGCGGATAGTAGCGAACACCATATTTTGGAGTATAAATGTACAGTAGGGCCTCCGTATCCGCGGTTCAGCTATCCGCGGTTCGGGTAAACGCGCGAAGTCATATACAAGTTCGAAACACGTTGCCCCAAACTGCAAAAGTTACAGCTACAGTGCGTGATAAAGTATTAGTTAAAGTAAGTATCAATGTATTTCAAAAAATTCGATATAACTATAGATGATCCGTATATAAAGCCGTCCACATCGTTTACTTCCGAGCCCAGCAAATAATTGACTTATGTAATTAATTAGTTAAATTTTATTTATGGCACACCATATAAATACTTATTTCATGTTAATGTAAAATAAATTTTAATAAAGCACATTTTTCTTTTCTTTTAGTTTAGTATTAATTTTGTTTTATATGTACATTTATACTGCAAAATATGGTGCAGTATAAATACTACTTACTATCCGCGATTTCATTCAGTTATCCGCGGAAGACGGCGGAACCAAACCCCCGCGGATACGGAGGCCCTACTGTATATAGGACTTAATTTTAGGTTTCAGAGTTCTGCACCCAAATTATAATCCATTTTTGTCAGGTTGTCTGTATGTCAAAGCTGTATTTTTCCCGCACAGTATTTTTACCAGATTTTCCTCTTACGTCTCAGGGTGTTCCCTTCTGATCTACCCGGGTGCTTTCAACATGACCACCGGTCCACGACATTGGGAACTACTCGCTAGAGCCAGAGCAAATGATTTACAGCTGTGGATGGCTCTAGTCTCCCCGGCGAGGGATACTAAGGCGGATTATGTTGCTTGGGGACATACTATGGTGGTGGACCCCTGGGGTACCGTTGTTGGGAGCTTGAAGGAGACGCCTGATATACTATATGCTGATATAGGTAAGTTTTTATATACTTTCAGAGTGAAAGAAACATATACAAGGTATAACCAGTACTTTACCGAAACCTTGGAATCTGCTCATGATTCGAGTTAAAAAAATGTTATGTATTTCTTTGTACTAATATCTATTTTCTGGGCTTTGTATTTAACGAATTTATATGAAAAGGAGATCATTACGTTGAGATCAAAAACTGAAAGTGCGGACCAAACATAAGTAATCCTATATTCGGTTAGAATTTATTAGTCCAAGCATCTATCATTATGACAACAAAACTGTAGAATAATTCTCCTTTATTTGAGTTGGAAAACTCTGCATTTTCATACATTTTCGATGAAAATAAAAACAGTTAAAGAACCTTATTGTCTATTGAAAATGTTCACATTTTTTATTTTCCCGTTTTGTTTTCAGATGTAAAAACAGTAGAGGAAGTTAGAAGTCAAATACCAATTAGGACTCAAAGAAGAACTGACATCTATGATACCATTAGCAAGAAAAAATAACATAATACTTTCTTTATTAAGACATTTATTATATAGTATGGTTGGTTATATTTATAAATAATAATCGATCACATACTCAATTTGCAAGTTATATGTTTATTTAATAGCAAATAGAACGTTCGCACGATTGTAAACTTTTTGCGTTCGTAAACGAATGATTACAATGACTTCACATACATACTTATTCCTGGCTTATGTATAAACTGTATATACAAATTTGTTCTACCATTTGTTTGCGGCTGGCGTCACATAAGCGCCTATTGAATATTGACCATGAGCTGCAAAGGAGTTTGTATTTGCTCGAAGTGGCTCGAACGCTCCATTGGCTAATACAGTTGTGTTCCAAAACGTGCGAAATTCACTATTTGACATTTAAATTACCTGAAGTGTATCTTTTTACTTTAATAATTTAGAAAGAGACAGCATGTGTCAGCCAAATGACGTATTTATCGCGCAAAAAACGACAACATTTAGTTTAGTGTTACCAGTGCAATATTACAACTGCAAGATAATTTAATAATTACCAATACTATTAAAAATAATTATTAAAGGTTATTAAAATATAACCCGGGGAACGATTCTCAAAAACTTTTTTAGAAAAAGAGTGTCTCGTGTATGTTTTTACTGAGTAGAAATAGTGAATTTGTAAACTGTATATTTTTATTTTCGCCATGTTATTATGGTTAAACATAGGTGATATTTTTGTACGAAATTATGTACTTATTAAAGTTTACACTTTTCGGTGTTATTTTATTGCCAATAAACGATAGTTTAAGTAGAATTTAATCAAAAGCGAGACAAAAGATCGACAAATTAAAAGGAAAAGCTGTTGACACTCATTTTAATCGGGAAAGACCAATTTGATTGTTTATATTTTCTGTTCCAAAGTGAAACTAAAACAAGTGAATTCCGAAAGAAATTCAGCCTATTTTTTTCATTTAATTTGTGGCTATTTCTTGTTTCATGTTTCATTTGCCAGACTACTTAGTGTTTTTATATATAAAGTCTAAATATTTTTAATAGCAAACAAATAACTGTATACAAAGAACCATCAGCTCGGCGTATTGTCGAATTATAATAAAATGTAATTCATCACTCATCAGGCAATTATAAAGTACTTAAGTATTCATGAGTTACGATTAACGTCCAGCTTAGCTAAGGTCGAGTGTATTTGCTGACAAGTGACTATCAAAGTAATCGCCTGACGGTAGGTAATGAAGTGCTTTTGATAGTGTTATTTGACGATAAACGGTATATTACCTACCATCGGGTAAGTACCTATATAATGGTAGGGATTTTTCACCTATAGTAATGGAATAGAAGTACAGAGACCACGTTCTATGGCGCTACTGTGCTTGCTATTTTTATGATCTATAACAGTAAGAGCGCGATAGAGGGTTGGCGGCATAGTTATACTCTGTTATACGGAATCGGTTTACTGTGGGTACTTCGCACGACTGCTAAAATAGAAATATATGTATTTACCAGCGGTGCCAACGTCTTCTTTCGCGTTTAATTTAGAATGATTCCCATGGGAACTCTATATACGATCAGTATAAAAAGAAACCTAAATGTGAAGCCGCACATAGTCTACAACTATGCCAAATTTCACTAGAAGCCATCCAGTTCTTTTGATGCGTGATGCTCGTTCGAACACAAAATAAAAAAAAAAATGTCTTTGGCTTTCTATCATTCGTACTTTATATTGCGATCACTTTTTTAAAAATTATATCGATGTACAGACACGGCTCTAGTACGATTTCATTATATATTTATAAATTATATAGATTCGTTACAACAATCGCACTCGAAATCAGTTTCTGTAGAGCTACAGAAAGCCTAGGCTGGCTAGATCATTGATTCGGGCCGCAGTTTGACGAGCACGGCTCTGGGCTGTTATCGCTTTCAAATAAATCCACATCTTTGATATCATCCACAATCTCCGCCAGTCGGCCACGTCTCTTATCACTCTTATCAGAAATGATAAGGCCATTGCATTAGGTATCATTTCTGCATGCTCAATACATGTATAATATTTTTTTTCAACTCATGGGCGCCCTTGCCCTTGCCTCATCTTGTGGATAAATGTCTGTATACGGGAACAGTAACTTTCGCATCAATGTATTTAAAGGTATATTGTGAAGGACATGAGGTCTCTTTTTACCCAATTATGGCAAAGCCAAAGGAGGGTTAAGATTTTAGCAGTCTATGTTAGTATGTATGTATGTTCATCTGATCTCTCATAGTTCAACCACTCATCACATTTTGAGAAATGAGGTGTCTTTGGATTCGTCTTGATGCTCCGCGTAACGTGGGATATATGACTTTTCTTTAAATCTAATATGGCGGATATAAAACACGTAAATACGTGTAGCAAAAAAATGTATCGTGTTTAGTATCAAGGTTTTAATGTGCACATTCCAAAAATATCTCTATATATATAAAATTCTCGTGTCACAATGTTCGTTCCCGTACTCCTCCGAAACGGCTTGACCGATTCTCATGAAATTTTGTGAGCATATTGAGTAGGTCTGAGAATCGGCCAACATCTATTTTTCATACCCCTTAGTGATAAGGGTTGTCCACCCTTAGCGCCATCTGTTGGGCAGCCACAGCAACGCGTGGCCGGGCACAGCTAGTATAATATAATTTACATACATCTAAATCAGCCATTCCCCGATGACAGTTATTAATATTCCCGTCCTAGTACAACATAATTAAGAAAATATTACGAGCCCAATTATTTTAGATACGATATTTCCGAAATTTAGGGATATAGTAGCAGACCCGAAAATGGTTAAAAAAAACTCTTTTAAAACTAAAACGTGACTACGCAAAAGTTTCAAAAAAGTTTTAGGTTCCCTAGAAGCCCTTTTACGTGTGGCGTAGTCCCACGTTTACAAACTAAATAGTAGGTATTTATAACTGACGTGCGACTACGTCAAATTTAAAGGCCTTTGAAGAACCTACAACTTATTTGAAACGTTAGCATATTTTAGGATTTTAATTTTCATAGCTATTACTTTTACTTGTAGTACGGACACTCACCACTACAAACAAAGTAGACGCGCGTTCATGAGTTGCAAAAACTGTATTATAACTGGTGATAAACACTAAGTAGGTATGTATTGAAACATTACTTACGTAAATTATTTCGCCTTTGATATTCGATGCCAAAAGTGAAGTATTATTTATCATTAAGTACCTATACCTACTAAAATGGGCTATACCTAAAGTGGAAGTATGTTACCGCGACATGTTACTTGCTTTTTGATTACCATTACGGCTCGTTAGTTTTCGCAGTCGGCTAGATTTTTTGCAGCAAATATGCTCAACAATAGAGGTAGTTATTCAGAATAATTATAGTGTTGATCATGCAATATTAAGCTACAATGAAGCTATAAATTAAGCTGTAAAGTGCTCAGTTAAGTCATTATGTGATCTGTGACCTATAAACCAGTTTCCACCGTTTGAGAATTATTAAAGTTATCAGTGACTCGCAAGTAAATTCAGAAACATGTTATTGTTTCTATAATTTTGTCGCAGTTAATATTAAAGATTGCTTGAAATTATTGAAGTGCTCGCATACCCATAGATATACCTACATCTAGTATAATAACGACTAAAGTATTTATACTAAAATTATTGTAAATGGTAAAACGATCCTAATTGAGACCATGTTTACGGGTTAATTTTTAAAAATTTAGGTACTACGAAGAATTACAATACTTTGGGATTACATAGATATTTGTTAAGGCTAATAAGTACATTCTTTTAAATACTTTAGTTCTGAAGATAGCTCTAATTCAGACGGCGGTGGACAGCGACAAGGCCGATAATGTCACGCGTGTAGTGGAAGAAATCATTCGTGCTAAGGAGGCAGGAGCACAACTGGTTGCCTTGGGTGAATGCTTCAACTCGCCTTATGGAACTAGTAAGCATAGTCAATATATCTAATACTCGATTTACATCACAGATTATATAATCCTGAACCATAGTGAAACAGATGCGGTTGTATTTAAAGGGCAATATCTAATAATAACAATAAGGGAGCGAGTGTGGATTGTGTTATGCACATACGGGTAAATAAATCACCAATTCTTTATTATTAATTCAATAAAATTAAAAATGAAATATATGTTAATTTTTCGTTAGATGCTTTTAGTTAATTGATATATTGGCACAGTTAGTTCACCGACCGATTGACGCGGTTAGTAGTGACCCTGTTTGCTGTGCTTTTGGTCCCGGCTTCGTTCCTGGTCGGACATAAATTTGTTTAAAAAAAATAAGACAAATGTATGTTCTGGTCTGGGTGTGTGTTTGTTTGTCCTTGTATGTGTCTCTGGACCCATGACACAGGGAATCCTACTGTGGACCATTGAATTGTGGGGTTATTTAAATTTATTTGATATTGAAATATTTTACGCTATTTTTGTCGGACCTTATATTGTATGGGCCTTAAACAAATAAATTGATAAATATTTAATCATTATGTGATCTGTAGAGTAGTATCGATAGTTATCGATAGTATTCATGGCATAATATGGGTACAATGTAACTTTTGTAGAGTATTTCCCGGAGTACGCGGAGGAGGTGCCCTCGGGCGCCACGTGCCGCGCGCTGTCGGCGACAGCGGCGCGCGCGCAAGTGTGCGTGGTGGCCGGCAGCGTGCCGGAGCGCTGCGGCGACAAACTTTACAACACATGCACCGTCTGGGACTCCAGCGGGAAACTACTCGCACAGCACAGAAAGGTTTTAATCTCATCTTACGTTTCATACTTTTACAAGGTTCACACACCGACACAAACACATAATTGCTATGCAGCTGTCAACGCCGATACCATTTTCAGTCTGATTTCATAAAGGAAGGATCTAATGCTACATTCAAGAATCCTTCCATATTTTTTGGCGCGAATTCTTAAAGCCATTGTGACTAATGACACTGCAGACCACGCCAATATATGAAACCCCATAGAATGTATGAACATGATTAAAATATATATTATAGCTCTATATACCTTTTAAATTTAATTTTAGGGACTCATTTGTGATAAAGAATACATTGTTCACCGAGGAGAGAAAGTGACCGATTACCAACGAGGGTGTAGTTTGAGGGTCGAGGTGCAGCCGAGGGCCTTAATACACACGAGTTGGGAATCACACTTTCTTCCGAGCGATACATAGTGCTTTATACTCACACCTACGAGGAAAATAAAAAAACAAAATCTTTATTAATTGAAGTTTATTGTTGTATTTATTTCTGGATTTCTCAGGCAATAGGTTCTCAATAACTGCTTGGGCAGTTTCTTTTAATTCTGGTGACGTCATCAAATCTTCACTTTCACTACTAGACGACATTTCGAGTAGAATATAGTAAACACAAATTGAAAATTCATAAAGAAGAAGACAGCAATTCGCGCGCGCGCAGGATTTTCACTTGTTTCTTTATTATTTTCTTTTTTAAATTAATTTTCAGAAAAAGCAAGTGGCCAGTATCATTTTGCGGACTTGGAGATAAAAACATTCTGTCTTTTGGCATAATAATATTAAAATAGGTTACCGACTGATATTATCCAAAATTAAAAAAAAAACAGCACGTTAACAATGGATTTTCATATACTTTTTCTGCCCGCATATTTGTACGATAGTAATGACGTACATTCTGCCTCATTTTTTAAAAAGTACTAAAGTACTTTCCGAGCAAATGTGGTATAAATATTGTTTTTCAGATGCATTTATTCGACGTTGATATTCCCGGGAAGATAACGTTCAAAGAGTCAGACGCGCTCTGTCCCGGTAACCAAATCACAACTTTTGACTTCCAAGGCATCAAGATAGGGATCGGTATTTGCTACGACCTTCAGTTTCCGGACCTAGCGCATATCATGGCACAACAAGGTAAAAATTACGCCCCACAATACATTATTTTTGATTAAAACGAATGAGTTTTGCTTTGCACCGCCCTCAACATTTCTGTTTAACCAAAAGTTGATGAGCAGAGAATGACATCAGGCATTAAGTCCGCCCTCTGTACGATTTATGTGCGGTAAATTTTTAATAAATAAATAAACGAATAAACGCGAAGCAAATTTGTATTATCTGGCACATCACTATTTAATTTAAGGCGTGCTAGTTACCTAAGGCCGCCATATTTGTTTATATTTTGAACAAATTGCGATTGGAACGGACTACAGTTGTTTTATCCTCTTACTTTTCAGGATGTTCTCTTTTCATCTACCCAGCAGCTTTCAACATGACCACCGGTCCATTACATTGGGAGCTTCTCGCTAGAGCGAGAGCGAACGATCTGCAACTATGGGTGGCTCTGGTCTCCCCGGCGAGGGATACCAAAGCTGATTATGTAGCGTGGGGTCATTCTATGGTAGTAAACCCGTGGGGATCCGTCGTTGGGAGTTTGAAGGAGACTCCTGATATTCTTTATGCTGATATAGGTAAGAACGGACAAAAAGTCGTTAGAATCCAAACGAACAGCAAAAGTCGTTGCATTGTGTTCATTTCCAGTAAGGTATGCCATAGATTCCCTAAAAACCTATCTTTTTATATAACAAAAATAATTTTAAAAAACATTGACATTAAACGCTGGTCGTAACTTACTCATACGACCATCATCGCAACTTCACAGTATTTACCTACATTTTATGATAAAATTTAAAGAAAATGTAATGCAACCAGCCCTTACAGTACCTATCCATTGCTAGAATATATTTTTTTATGGACGAAGGCGGCAGACGAGCATACAGTCCACCTGATGGTAAATTAATACTGTCGCCCATAGACATCCGCGAAACATGCCAAACGTTGTCACGCCCCCGGATGCGCTGCCTACTGTATTTATGTATTTGGAGAAAGGGTTGGAAAGATGTCGAGGAATAAGATAGGAATGGGCTCTGGCACATCTCACTCACTACCGAAACACGTACGCACATTAAGGATATAAGGTAAAGTGGGAAATGCAGTACATTCCAAGGTAGTCTTCTGTGAGAGTGGGGTAACGTGGCCAGTCGAGCGCGCCCAGCGGCTGTTGGATTTCAGCCTGCATTCTCCCCCTGCAAATGGGTCTCCTCATTTCACATTGTCTTGTGCAGGAGGGATGTATGGCCTTAAAACGCCACGCTGGTCAAGCGGGTTGGTGACTCCAGTCTTAGAGGTGTTATATTTAGTTCCCCAGGGCTTGTGGTAGCCGCTTTGTTATCCCTAAGTCGCCTTTTACACCACTCACGAGAAGAGTTGGGGTGATGCTATGAGAGCCGACACCACATACCACAAATATCTACAGATAATTCGTTCTTTTCGACGCTGATTATTTATCTATACTATACTATCTATACTAATATAATAAAGAGGTAAAATTGTGTGTTTGTAGGTATGTTGGGGGTAATCTCTGGAACTACTGAACCGATTTCAAAAATTCTTTCACAAATAGGAAGCTACATTATCCGTGTCTAATATAGGCTACAATTTATTTTGAAATTTTGAAAAAAAAAATTTATAAACCGAAGCGAAGCGAGGGCGGGTCGCTAGTTTTAAATAAATGTACAGAAAATAAATGGTTTCTATGTAATCTTTATGGTAAACGGGTAGGTATAGTCAATTTCTATGCAATTTTCTTGTTGTACTTTCAGATTTAAACATTGTGGAGGAAGTTAGAAGTCAAATACCACTAAGAGTTCAAAGAAGAACTGATATCTATGATACTGTCAGCAAAAAAAAAAATAAGTAGAAAAAATAATTTTGGAGTAGGTACTTTTACTGTAGGTAAAATTTTGAAGTACCCACTCGAAGTTATAAAACTTCTGGCAATTATGAATAGAAGTTTACAATAATAACAGTAAACAGTTAATGTGTATATTTATTACTTATATTTACACACTAAAATAATTATAAATTGTATAGTTAATATTTTTGTTCCAGGCTTGTAATTTTGTAATTATTAAATTTTACACTTTTCAAGCAACGGTTGTTTGTTGTTCTCTCTTTGCAAATAAACCAGATATTTTTCCAGTATTTCTAGGACGTCGTTAGCGCAGCCCCAAAATAATGTGAAACCGCTCCCACCTGCAAAAAACATTTATTTAGGGTACATACTTAGTACACATCCATAAGTAATGACGACACTCTACAAAACCAACGTTAGCCGATAGTCTCTTTCTAAAGTCCGATTACGACAGAGACGACGCTCTACAAAACCAACGCTAGCCGATAATCTCTTTCTAAAGGCCGATGTGTATTACTTTCGGCCGGGAAGTGTACTTTAGAATATTTACTTATACTAGAGGTATTATTTTATTTATTTATGTACAGGTCCCTGGATTTCATAAAGGAATGAAATTTTAAAAAACCCACCACCCTAATCAAATCAGTTTACAGCTCTAAATTGCCTCGTTTTAGTTCGTATTATGAGATTTTTTTTTTTTTATAGACGGCGGACGAGCAGGCGGTCCCACGTGATGGTAAGTGTTACCGCCGCCCATGGACACCTGCAACACCAGGGGGTATGCGGGCGCGCCGCCGACCTTGCAAAGTCCTATTCACAGCTCTCTTGAAGAACCCCATATCGTAGCTTAATGGAAAGACCTCTTGAGGCAGTTCGTTCCACAACCTACGGGTTCGCGGTATAAAGTAATTTTTGGACCGAACAGTGCGCGACACCTCCGTATCGAGGAAATGCGGATGGACCGCACTTCTGTGACGGGAGGTGCGGTTATAGAAACCCGAGGTGGGAATTATATTGAACAATTCTTCAGAGCATTCCCCATTGTACAGGCGGTAGAACACGCAGAGAGACGCAACGTCTCTCCGAATGCTGAGGGGTTCTAAACCGCCCGTGAGAGTGGGATCGTCGACAATACGAACAGTACGTCGTTGGATGGAGTCAAATGGGTCCAGTTGGTATTTCGGTGCACCGGCCCAGAGATGAGAGCAATACTCCATATGGGGCCTCACTTGACCTTTGTAAAGCATTAGGAGTTGCCCGGAGGTGAAGTACCGCTTCGCTCTGTTCAGCACACCGAGCTTTTTGGAGGCCATTTTGGCCTTATTTTCCAGATGACCCCTAAATTCGACTTTGCTGGAGATGTCGGCACCAAGGATCCCGATACTCTCCGAGATCTTAAGAGGTATGCTCTGAAAGCGAGGTGCTACGACACAGTGGGCTTTTTTAGCGGTGAATGCACAGACTTGCGTCTTACTGGGGTTGAAATCCACTAGGTTCAGAGAACCCCAAATCGAGACTAGATCTAAAGAGTCTTCGATTTCAGACACAAGCTTGGCGCGACTCTCTTCCACTTGGACCCGAGGGATGTTGGCGCGGCCCCTGTACAAGGCGTCACCAGTACTGTCATCCGCATAGCAACGTATGCGAATCATATGAGATTCAAATAACTAAGTATTTACTGTTTGGTTAAATTTATTATGTGTATTACGTAGTAAGGAGTTCTTAAAAATCTTGAATCTGGGTGATTGTCTATGATAATCGTTTTGTAATGCGTCCAGAATAAGAAATTATATAATTTAGTATATTTCCTGGCTTAATGTGACTGACAATAACAGCCTTCAAGAAGAAATGAGGAAGGAAGTTAAGAGGAACTTGATTGGAGGAATTGGTGTCTACATATTCAAAATAATTATGTCTTCGGAACTCGTGGTACAATTTCGGCTCAGTATTTTTACATTTTAATAATTTTATATAATTTTTTTTATTTTTACTTACCGATATTTTTCATGTTTTAAGATTTGTGTCGTGTGATTAGGACGTACCACTGGGACCAATTAAAAGATAACTTAGTGGTCGAAATATACAAACCATGTCCGTAGTTGTGTATGTACGCTGATTCGTTCTTCAGCTCCAATTCCACCCTCACTTGGTCTCTGCCTGGCCTCAGGCCCGCCCAGTGCTTTATTACTTCCGCATTCTGTAACACATTTTCACAGTGTAAATAAAAAATTATAAACGAGGACGGCAGCCTAGCATACGTCCACATGAACTGTCGTCCATAGACATCCGCGATACATGCCAACATTAGTCCAAAATGACAAACGTTGGCACGCCCCGGATGCGCTGCCTACCTTTAGAGATATGGGAATGGATTTGGAGAAAGGGTTGGGAAAATGGGGAGCGTTAGGATAGGAATGGGCTCTGGCACATCTCACTCACTACCAAAACACATACGTACATTAGGGAAATAAAATAAAGTGGGAAATGTGGCACATTTCAAGGTAGTCTTCTGTGAGAGAGAGGTAACGTGGCTAGTCGAGCGCGCCCAGCGGCTGTTGGATTGCAGCGTGCACTCTCTACCCGCAAAGTACTTTATACTGTGACATTAGCATTACACAAATGAGACATATCATGTCTTATTATATGTCTGTATGTATATGTATGACCTATGTATGTCTTATAAGACATACATAGGTAGGTATGTCTCATTTGTATAATGGCTAATGTCACAGTAAATGACTTAATCACTCTTAAGAGTTTGTTATAATAATATGTATATAAAATGTAACGTCACAACTGGACCGATTTTAAAGATTCTTTCAGTTTTATGTTGCGTCCAGAGCGCTGCGCCTACTCGGCGGGAAGTCAGAAATGACAAACGTCGACAAACTCCACCCTTGAGGGATTTAGAATTGGGATGGATGGAGAATACGGAGTTTTCTGCCACACTTCATTCCTTCATTCCTTGTGGTAAATGGGGAGACTTGTAATGTAATGTGAATATTTTCTTATTGCATTACATGTGATGTGATAACTACTCGATGTGATAAGATAGAATGGAAAATGGGCTTTGCCAAATCTCAACCCAGAAACATTTTACGGCAGTGTGATTTACCTTTAAACCCGGCAATATCTCCTGACACCCCTTTAAAATGAAGAGAGTGTCTTTTTCGTTTATGCCAGTGTTGTAGTCGTGTTCTTGGTGAGTGCCTCCTATTACGCAGTTTTCAGAGCTGGAATATAAATGTTTATTTAAAAGCGCGTTTTGGTAATACCTACTTATAAGAGTCTGTCAGATACCAGTTTCTTTTTCAATTTTGATTGAGTGGCGATATAGTCCTAAGAGTCCTAACTTACTTTGGTATGAGGTAATTCCCACTATCCTCGTCAACTATTGCTGCATTTATCCACGGAGCTATTATCTGTAAACCAAAGATAACATTTTCGATAATTTATAACATTTTTTTTCTTTTTTATAGAATAACGCGGCAGACGAGCACACAGTCCACCTGATGGTAAGTGGATACCATAGACATCCGCGATGCATGCCAACATCAGTCCAGAATAACAAACGTTGGCACGCCCTTGGATGCGCTGCCCACCTTTGCAGATTAAGTGGTGGATTGGGAGAAAGGGTTGGGAAAATTGAGAGGGAGAAGATGGGATGGGAATGGGCTCTGGCATATCTCACTCACTACCGAAACACGTACGTACCTACATTGGGGAAATAGATAAAGTAGGAAATGCAGTACATTTCAAGGTAGTATTCTGTGAGAGAGGGGTAACGTGGCCAGTCGAGTGCCCCCATGTGGGAATGCATCATGCACTCTCCCCCCACAAAGTAATTTATAAAGTAATGACTAAAGAATAATTGTCCATACCAATAAAGAGTACTACTTACAAGCAATAACCTACTTACAAAGCCCTTTAAAGGGTCTTACAAACAAACGCGATATACCGCGTCGGTAGGTATTATAGCAACCCTAATTGGCTATTGTAGCTCTCTACTTTTACCGGAATGCGATAATCGTCGCTGTGTGTAAGATCTCAAGCGGTACCATACAAAATGTAGGTACTAAGACAGATTATCATATAACCGGGTTGCGTTATTATCGGCTGGTACATCGCAGCTGTGTGGAGAGCCTCCTAAAAAAGCGACAAAATTAATGAATGATAAAATGGAACTGGATTGAGCCCCTGGCCTCTCCGTAACATTGTCGTCACATACCCTCGCGACTTGGCCCCTAATCGGGAACACTCTTCTATCCGGCACGATGTCCCTCGCTCCGATGCCAGTACAATTCACCACTATATCGTAACCCTTCAATGTCGGATCTCGTAGAGATTTCACGTCGGCCCGTAACATGGTACCGCCTGCTTTCTCATACTGTTGGTAAAGGTACGACAAGAATGAAGAGGTGTGCACTATGAACGTCGTGAAGGTATGCCCGGAGCTGAAAATAAATGTTTAACTGTCTATTTTTGTTTCTTAAAAAAACCTGATCGATATACAGGAGGAAACTATTCTGTGAGTTACACTCTCTAAGCATGAACGATATATGTACACGAGTAGGTATGTTCAATTTATGTTGTTTAGTTAATAATTTCAAAATATTTTATTCTAATTTTATTTTATTTTATACCTTATGAATATCACCTTGTAAGGAGTGCACGCTGCATTCCCACAGCCGCTGGGCGCACTTGACTGGCCACGTTACTCCTCTCTCACAGAAGACTACCTTGAAATGTACTGCATTTCCCACTTTATAGTATTTCCCCAATGTACGTACGTGTTTCGGTAGCGAGTGAGATATGCCAGAGCTTATTCTATCCTATCCCTCCCCATTTTCCCAACCCTTTCTCCCAATCCATTCCTTAATCCCCAAAGGTAGGCAGCGCATCCGGGGGCGTGCCAACGTTTGTCATTCTGGATTGAAATTGGCATGTATCGCGAATGTCCATGGGCTACAGTATCCACTTACCATCAGGTGGACTGTATGCTGGTCTTCCGCCTTTTTTCTATAAAAAAAAGAAAAAAATATGGATCTATGATTTATCGTCTACGAGTAAATAAATCTGATTCTGTACAAAAGATTAATGTAATTCCGGCTATACGCACCTATGTATATATAATAGGGAAGCGCCTCTGTATTACGCGCGGGAGCTCCGTGCAATCGGGGTATGAGATAAATCGCGAGAACGCTTCCCCTCAACCCGCGTCGCACACCCTGCGATCGATCTAGTTCTAAAGTCGGAATTATAATTCGATTCCACATTTGACATTAGCTACTGTCATTTTGTAAAATAATGATACCACATATAATAGTGTAGTGATGAACACAAAAATCGATAAACAATCGCAATTTATGTTTATGTAATCATAATATTGGTGTGCCAATTAAAGACTAAATAATTGATTTTTATTTAAATAAATACATAATTATTCATAACAATTATTTATTAATTAGTAACCGCTGCTTTATTTTATAAAAAGTTAATATTTTTGTTTTTTTTTTATATTAAAAACAAAACTTATAATAAAAGAGCCTAGATAGTTTTCTGTATTGGCAACCCGTGCGCGCTCGTGCAGCTATCGCCATTTTGTTTATCTTGTCATTCGGCTTCATTCTCCTAGCCTGACTGCACGAATATCTCGTTTCATTGCGAATCGATATTTTGTTATTTTGTTGGGTTTTTGTTACGTTGTGTTTGTTGTTACGTTTATAGTTTTTTGTGAACTTTGAGTGAATCTATTTGTTTTGGTTTTCCATCAAAATGGATCCTCCGCCAAGTACATCACAAAAAGACGTGGATGTTTTCTTGTCTCCAAGAAAAAAACGTCCACGAAAAGCTTTCACTGTTACTGAAAAAGTAATGATCCGCAACGCATATAAGTACGTGAAAAATGAAACTTCTGCGCAATTGGAGGCCTTTGAAGTTGTGGAAGAAAATGAATGTATGAACAAAGTTGCTCACATATTGGGAATAACCTCACGCTCTGTTTGTAACGTTTTGAAGGAAGTAAATAAAGGTGCGCCGCCAACTCCCCCTAAAAAAACTGGACCAAAGCGAAGTTTCAAAGATAAAATTGATGAATTTACATTCTCCGCAATACGACGATTTATAAAATAAAATATTACCATAATACATCTATTTGTTTTATTTCTCATGTTCCTTCATGATCACATTTATTTATTTATTTCACACACAATTATTAAAGAAAACTCTCAGATCCGTAATAAAATTAATCGTCATAACTAAATTATCCGTTCACAAATATTTAATTTCCTGATATACTTAGTTTACGAGAATAAAATTATAAACGAGAAGAATCGATCCGGAAATATTCCATTTCCGTATCGAATAATTTCGCAACGTTACTATTTAGTACTTGTCATAACGTTGCAACACTGAAATTGTCAAATCTGGAATCGAATTAAAATTCCCACTATAGTGCTGTTGTTGGTGCCACTGCACGTTTCTCGATAATAGTGTTTTGTTTGTATATTTAAAATAGATAATAACCATGAACTCATCAATATCAGACATTTCACAGTCTGATATTAATAATTAATAATAATATTTAATAACTAGTAGGTACTTTTTTCTCGATATCGGTAGTGATTAATTAATAATTAGGTTACAACACTGGCCGCGTTCCTTAATTTGGCACGGAGCTCGCGCGCCGATTAGGTAGGGAAGGGAAGGGGTCCACCAACTCGCTGTAAAACTATTCTATAATACCTACACTACAGCCTACGGGTCATAGCTGGAATAGGTATGAACTAGAGGCGATCACAATAGATCAGCAATGGTCGCAGTTTATTAACTCTTGGACTTGGCCCTTAATTAAGCGGACTAGATAGTCATTGATGGTATAGATAGATCAATATTAATAATAATTATTATAAAGAGGAAAGATTCGTATTTTTGTATGTTTGTAACGAATAAACTCAAAAACTACTGGACCTATTTCAAAGATTCTTTCACCATTAGAATGCTACATTATCCCTTAGTAACATAGGCTATTTTATTTTGAAATTTTGAAAAAAAAATCTTATTAACCGAAGCGAGGGCGGGTGGGTCGCTAGTCAATAATATAATTACATGTGTCTATAATCTATAGTTTTATTGTTGAAAATATACTCACGTATACTTAGCGGAATCCACCCGACTCAAAAAATTCAACTGTGGCTCCTCCAAATCTCTATAACCAAAAACATTATTAGCCCAAACTGGCCGATGAGACGTATTCCCGTTTTTATATAACACGTATATCGGCATCAGACTTATTTTCAATTCACTGATAAGCCACTTTTCGTATAGGAAATTATATGTTTCACCGCCCCACTTTCTGTGAAATTAAATGTAACGATTATGAACTTCTTACTAATAGAAATTAACAGGCGTTTTGTGATATCGGATAATATAGTTTGTCATTTTCGTTGGCGGTATATCCCAGGCGGACGGAACGTGACCCATTGCTTTATACTTACGCTAAAATTTTATGGTTGGTATACTCTTCAAAAGTTTTATAATTTATATCCCAAACCCCCCCAAACCGTAGCGTGCGAACCAATTAATACGTACGAGTACCTACTTCACTTCGAACGATGTTTACGGACTTATTTATAGGTACATATATTTATATAGCCTTAGAACATAGAAAACTCATTAATAAAAGCTTACGTGAGCAGGTGTCCCGGGGTATCCCCGCAGAGGTATGGGTACCAAAGCCCGCCTGACCCATCGCCAGTTGTATTCGGAGAAAAATCTTTTGAAATTAACACCACCTGTTTAAGTTAGTCGGTACTTTAATTTGGCGAAAATATAAATTGAATCGTTGAATTAAATAGAGAATTAATCTTACATCAAAATTGTTGTACTTCTCCTTAATTTTCAATGCGCAGGTTATACCATTTACTCCCGCGCCTACAACAGCTACTTTAACCATTTTTATAAATCACTGTGTTTAATTTTCACAAAAGTATCTGTGAGACTGCAGTGTAAAACAATGTAGGTACGAACTTTTCTTCATCGTCTTATCATGAGTCAGAGCAGAGGTCACACAATTAGCAGACACATTTATTGACAGTCTTTGAACTAATATTTGACCTATATTAAGTGTATGTATTGGTTGTGTTAATTTTATCTATTTTATAAATATCAACTGAAGTAATAACATTTCACTTTGGCGATATTTTGTCTTATTGTATTCTATATACGATTATTAATATTCCTTTTATACATTTTTCTCAAAAAAATCTGGAGTATCAAGTTAATGTGTAACAAAAAATAAATCTGGCGACGATAATACTTTCTATCATTATGATTAGATCGCAAAGTATACAGAATGTAGGAAAGGAAAGAGCATTTCAATAAGTGCGATCTAGCTTTAAATATAAATAAAACAAGTTGTTTAATCGATACCACCATTTTTTTATACTTTATTTGGAAGGTCAATCGTTTAATGATATGGGCCAATTGGGAACTGCGGCTAAGATGAGTGACGCGCATTCTGTAGGTGGCCTTTTCGATGACTTTATCGCATAAATCGGGCTGGATTTCATTAATAATGCAGGCGATGTTGGCCTTTAAGCTATCAATTGTTTGTGGTGGATTTGCATACACCTGGGTCAAACGATTGATGCAGATGTGTAGGTACTGTAAGGAGGTTCAGACGATAATGGAAAAGCTGGCAACAAAGCAACCGAGTTTGGTCTATCGCTCATCTCCACTTCTTCATGACAATGCCCGCTCTCACAATTGTCATACGACAGTTTTAAAACTTCAAGAGCTGGGCCTGGACTCTCCCTCACCCACCATACTCACCGGACTTTGCCCCGACAGTTTTCCATTTCGTTCGAAATTTGAACAACTTATTGCAAGAAAAAAAAAAAATATTCTGAAGTAGCTGTGATTAGGGCTTTTGAAGAATTCACGGATACCCGTCCACGAGACTTTTACAGGAGTGGCATCAATGAACTGCCCGTGGGGTGACGAAAGTGTATCATCTTTACATAGTATAAAACAAAGTCGCTTTCCGTCTGTAGATGATAAGGGTTAATATTTCGACTAACATAATAAATAATTTTATAACAAAATTTTTTTTACATTTTCTCATTCAAATCGGTCATTTCATAGGTAAGAAATGTTTTTTTTTTTAATTATTATACTTTAATCTTCAAAATCAAATAATATCTACACACCCTATGGGGGTTCGTCTTGAGCTTGTGAATCTTGTGATGTTAAGAGGCCACCTTCATCAATCATTGACGCCACAAGAGACTGTTTAATCCCTGCAAACGGTTTCAGTATATCTTCAAGCACATTATACGAATGGCAACATTTTCCTGATTTTCTAAGACCATATCTAACATGTAGAACTGAGTTGAGTGTATGTAATGAGAGTATTAGTTTAGTTTAGTTTTTATTATATTCATTTGACTAAACACTCTTTCAATAGAACTCTTTGGAGTGTGGCAGACAAACAATAGATGTACCTAACTAAAGAGGCCAACTCACAAAAAGGATTATTGTCAACAGTCTTAAAGTACTCATAAACCTCCGTCCAAAATTCGTCGACCACGTCATATTTTGCCAGTAAACGTGTCCGATATTTCGCCACTGTACAACGGATACGTTCAATTTCATGTACGTTAAAACCAAAATAATTTGTGGTTGCTTTTAAAACTTCTCGCACGGAAAACATGTTCATTGTTCGGAGAGTCTTCACATTTACTGGCAACCGTGATCGCATTTCTTGAACAAGTTTTAATGTGAATTGTTTACAGCAGTGCCGTAGGTTCCGAACTGTTTCTATATAAAGTCGATAGTTAGCTTCAGTTTTACACCAAGTCCATAACCCATGTACGAAGAAAGATCCGGGTAAGTTTCAATATTTACAGCTGTCAAAACATTTAATGTATAATAGCTGTTGGCATTAAAATTCGTCTGGCCACTGACTCCACCAGTTCAATTTGGTTGTTTCAAAATTCATTTTCATTGCTTTCAAAATGTTTATTTAAGTACTTTTTGCACCTCATATAGAACGAAATAAAGTACCTACACTGTGTACCGTTCTTCACACTCATTAATTTTCAAATATAAACTGAACTAATGCGCGAGCTCGCACTCGTTTTGTGTAATTAGTAGGTCACCCATAGGCGGGTTAAAAAAATTTCAACCCACCTTTCAATAAAAATATTTACCTTGCGGGGAAGTCCCCTAAAAATGTTACCATAGTCAATTCGAAAAAGTCATATTCCTAGTTAGAAAATGTCATATTAATTCATTAATTAATAAACGTTTTTGTAAAAACATGCTTTATATAAATTTTATATGCTAATGGGGGAGGAAATATGGCTAATTTAACATTAACAATGTCAAAGTACTGGAAGTACACTCCAAAGTACGAACTGTACAGTGATTTTGTTAAAGTTTAATGATTTCAACGCGTTGTTGAATCGCTTAATTTTATGATTAAATGGTGAAGGTCGATAAACATTACTGTCAAATATATTTTTAAGGATGGCCGCTTTTAAAAATCGACCGTCCATTTTGAAGAATTCTATAGATAGGTACGCAATCATTTTTCAATCTGAACTTATTCTATGGACGAAGTATTTGAATTTGGAAATTATAATAAGATATATTTTATATCTATCTTATTTGCTTTGTACTAGTTTATTTAGCGGTCTCTGTAAAACTAAGTGAATATTTTTCACTTCAAAGTGCATTCGCCACTTTTGGACGAGAATTTGAGTAGTGAAGTTGAGTTTTTGTGTAATTATCGTAAAAGCTTGACTGAGCGATAACGGACTTATTTGGACGGGATTGGACATTGACAGGATATGTTTTATATTTTATTAATTTTTACTATGAAGAAAATGTCATATTGGCAGAATAGGCTAATTGCGCCATTGCCACATATGAAGAAAAATAAAATAAAAAGGTGAAGTTGACATTATTTTTTTTATATATATAATTTATTTGGACAATAGCTATTGGTCCACACACAGCAAATAATAAAACGGACTTATTTTTATCACGTTCTTGCCTTGTCCCGTCGAAATAGGACTCGCTCAATGAAGTGAGTTTACTGGACTCCTTGTAAGAACACGAAAAATGCAGTTTCACGCTTCTATTTAATTATCACAAACATTATATTAACAGACTGATCGCTTAGCTCAGCAACGCATCTGTAAGCTC
This sequence comes from Sesia bembeciformis, assembly GCA_943735995.1. Classification (NCBI taxonomy): domain Eukaryota; kingdom Metazoa; phylum Arthropoda; class Insecta; order Lepidoptera; family Sesiidae; genus Sesia; species Sesia bembeciformis. The sequence continues at coordinate 14,215,849 of OX031040.1, forward strand.
CTCTATTGGGGGCAGATTGTGGGCTCTATTGTGTTGCTGAGTTCTTCGGTTAGTGCACTCAGGATATGCCGGGGCTGCTGTCAGATAAGACGAATACTAATAAGAGTGAGTGGCTAGCGGCTAGTGTTTAAAGATAGCAGTAAAAGTACTATTCAGGACTTATTGTCAGTCGTTTTACACGTATAGCAAATGAGTCAACTATACACAGATTTCTCTCAATCCTTTGCGTGTCCAATATAATAATGCGTTCAGGGTGGCTCCCGCGCTTCTATAGGGCATCCCAGATGTTTGCTGAGGCACACATAAATGGATTCCAGTCCATCCTACGTGGTAGGAGAGCCTCGAGGATGCGTCGCGTGCAAGACAGCGCCAATGGTATCTTAGCGACATTGGCGAAGAGGGTGGGACTGTCCTATACTGAGGCACTGGACAGGGGCACATATCAGTGCCGTTGTGTAATGTTTTATACGAATTTCTTTTTAATGTTTCTATATTTTTATTTTGTTATTGCTTTTTTGTATTTTCATGTATATGGGCATATGCCTGAAATAACTTCTTTAATATTATTATGCATTAACAATAGCCACTTTGAAGTTTAATAACCTGTCAGTGTCACTATTAAACCACAAATCCCACTCAACTTTACTTCTCGGGTTCCCGGTAAAAAGTCCATGACATTATCAACAGAAATGGTTCCAAAACGTAAAAAAATCGCTACTTGACAAACTAATTACTGTAAATCTCTTCTTCTCTCTTCATAGTATAGAAAGAGATGCAATATCAATCAATTTCGACAAATACAGACAAACATTTGTGGAACACAACCCAACTTGCTTTGCAATTCAAACATCACACAATCGTCAAACTCATCTAATTATATATTATTAAAAATAATTTAATATTTTATTTAACATGAAGTACGTGTGCTTAAATAAACATAGTTCTTGTACATATGTATTAATTTAACCATGTTATTTATGTATATTTTGTTTTTTTGCTTGAAGGTTGACCGTCGACGGCTTGTTGGTATATTTTCCCTACGATTACATATATCCGGAACAATATGCGTATATGCTTGAGCTGAAGCGGGCTTTGGATGCTAAAGTGAGTACTAACACAAATCTGTTATATTCCCGAATTGTTTTGTTTTTAGGTTATGTTTTTATTTTTTCCCTAAAGGTTAGTAGACACAGTTTCTATTTCTAACTATGTAAAGCAGGGTGACAAAATATGTCTTATATGATTTTACAATAAGTTTATAAACTGTAGCGTATCAGTTGGCGTAAATAGTTTTTGAACTATCTTGAACCCCCTTCTTGATTTCAAGAGGAGGATAACACTGTAATGAGATGTTATATAGGTAGGTAGTTAAAATGTTTAATGTTCATAAGTAAATAAAGCTATATGTTAAAATATCTTTCAGAAAAAAAATACACATTTATAGATATTTGTTAAGAACATAATGATCCTAGTAAAGTAAGAGGTCCCTGATACACCTACAGCAATACATTTGTGCTGCCTTATTACTGTCTAACGAGTTTTGAATTTATTGACTCAGTCTGCTTTAACTAGATTAGCGGTAGATTATTCCATGAGTTGATCTCTATTTAATAGGAAGTACTTATAGGGGTTGGAGGTAGTGATAGTTCACATTAGTCTACAAGCTTGTATTAGTTTAGTATTGTGTATACAGCCAGGTATGGGACATCATAGTGGTTGTTTAGAATCTTGTCTTTCGACTTTCAATTCTTTTTTTCAAAACTTTCGATCAAGTCTCAGATGGCTGTTTGTGGGTAAGTGGAAACATTTTCTTTTTCCTTCACCCAATTACCTCCTATGGAGTGGTATCTTCATCATCGTTCTCTCTGCTGTGAATCGCTGTGCTGTCAAGACATATTAACTTCAATCCACTTGTTCTTGGAATTATTGAGCATCATCTCTGCTATGTGGTGTCAAGACACGATTTTCGGTTTACGTGGGCACTAAGAAAATCAACCTGGTTTGGGAGAAATCAGAAAAGAGAATGACAAAGAGTGTGACAACAACCGACATCCTCAAATCAGCACAGGAACTATTGAAGGTACTTTACTCCACCTCCTACCATCCCAACCAATAATGTTAAAAGCACTGGTAATATTTTCTATTTACAGGGTCATGGATTGCTGGAAATGCCATCCGGCACTGGGAAAACAATATCACTCCTGTCTCTGATTGTTGCTTACATGATACAAAACCCACATCATGTCAGGTAAGAAAAAAATATGGAGCTAAAACTCCGTCCACGTCCTTAGCTCAGGGTAATGCTAAAGGAAAGTTTCAAAATCTCATAAAGGTTTCTAGAAATATCAGAATTAAATTGCTTGTCTAATGAAGAGGTCAAAGCTGCTGTGGCCACCTTTTTGAGAGCCTCGAAGAATAATTTTTCTTAAACAGTTTAAAGCCTGAAGAACTAGTGGATTAAATGCATGAGTTAGAGAGGGAATATTAGGAAAAATGAAATTTGTTTATTCTTGTTTTCATTTATGTCTGCATAACATACTTCTAAATCCACCCCTGTACATTTGAGGACAATAGTTTGAGACAATAATAGACAAACCTTCAAATAACCAATATTTTTTCTGATATTTCAGGAAACTGATCTACTGCTCCCGCACAATACCTGAGATAGAGAAGGTTGTGGAAGAACTAAAGAATCTCATAAAATACTATGAAAAGTGCCAGGGAGAGAAGCCCAGTCTTACTGGAGTTGTGCTCAGTTCTAGGAAGAATCTGTGCATACATCCTGGTGTTAGTATTTACTATTGTTTAACAGTCTTTTGGCCATGTGGAGTAAAAAGTATTAATTTAAACTAGATTACTTCAAAAAATATTGTGTTAATTAAAATGTTTTTGTATGGTAAATTATGTTCTTGTACCCAAATTTGATTCAATACACTTCTTATGTGATCAAAATTATTGAGCAATCCATAAAATCGGACACTTTATAGTTGATTGTCTAGCTAGGGCATCATTTCTCAAACTTTTAGTGTTACAAGCCCCTGAAAAGATGAAAAATGAAGTAAATGACCTCACAAACCCTTTATTAATAACTTGGTCCTAATTTTGTTTTTTATCCTGTATCATTTTTATTATAAATCATTAATTATTATTAAAAGGTTTTTCGTACATAAGTGCTTAATTTCTCCTCACCAAATCTGACCCTCGCATCACGTACCGGACCTTCAGGTTGAGAAATGATGGTCTAACTACGTTGTTAAACAAAACACAGCGAGTTAAATGGGCTCTGTGATTAACTAATTTTGGAAATGAAGTTGTCTAAAGAAGTGTAATTTAAAAATGTTTAATAATCCCTATAATGTAGGTGTCAAGGGAGAGGGAGGGCAAGCTGGTGGATGGCAAGTGTCACTCACTCACTGCCAGCTATATAAGGGACAGGCACGAACGGGATACTACTGTGCCCATATGTAAGTAATTTATTATATTTAGTGTCACAGATTTATTTTTGCAAAAAATAACTAAAAAAGAAACCAATCCATTTATAAAAATAAAATTATTTCATGCTTATCTTTCTCTACATTATATAAAGGCCTGCTGTTTGTTTGCACACATCTTCCTATTCACTGCTTTATTTCTCTTGCTTATTTCACAGTTGTGCAGTGTTTAATTTTTACACAACTTTTATTCAAATTGCTGGAGTACTCAAGTGTGTGGTTATTATTATTATCTAAAGCGCGGATCAGCCAAGATCAAGCCAGCACTGGATGGAAAAGAGATTAGTATGAAATCGTTGATCACTGACTACTTTACTGGACCTCTCATATTATTGAATCTCTTTTCAATAACCTTGTATCAATAACCGAAATTCTTTCCGCTCGTGGCGCGCGCTTTAGCTAGATACTTCATTACATATTCCTATAATATCATTCAGATATCACACTGTGATGAGTTGATGACCCTTGCCAGTTGTTTTAAAAACTAAACTGATTTTGATAAAAAGTACCTTAGATCCTCCGATAAACACACATGCCCAGCAACAAAATTCTGAGATTATAACACACAGCCAGACATCCTTTTTCTTCAGGTCAATTCTATGAGGGTTTTAACCGCGAAGGTAAGGAGTCAATGTTGCCATATGGAGTGTACACAATTGATGACCTCAAGCAGTACGGAGCAGACAGGAACTGGTGTCCCTACTTCCTTTCTAGGTTTGCTGTGAGTCATATATACTGTATGTCAACCAGTTAGTTGAATCTTTAAGCGTCGCCCACACAGTGTTGCCAAGTCCCAGGAGGTTGTTCGCTATGTCACGTGACATATCACAACCAATTGTTAAACCTATACAGGTGTCGGCTAGTGGTGGGTAATCAAGACTTCTTGGAGTGTTTTAACTCACTTAATCCTGCTCCGCTTGCGGATCCGACTCCTCTTAGTTACTCCTTAACTCTATTGATTCACCTACTTATTCACTTTCCGAGAGCGTTTCATTCCCTTTTCCTAACGGTTGTTGCATAAGCAAAAAAAAAAAGGTCATGCCATCATTGCATCTCTATTTTGAACCCCCGACAAGTGCCGATGCATGCGCGATTACACTCACGATCGGCGCCGGAATCGGAATGAATAACAATTCGATGGAACAATTAAGGGATTCTGCTCCGCTCGCGAATTCAACTCTTTTGATTTATTAACTCCAGAGTTACCCATCACTAGAGACGACTGTAGTCTGTACTATGTCAGTAAAATGTCTTCCGTGTGTATTGTGTTTAGAGGCGCCATCGACTGCGACTGACAGAATGTGCTTCTTGCACCATTGCCATAAGAAGAAAAAAAAACCATAACCAGCGCTTTTGTCGTCCTCTGCTAGACATAGACCTCGCAGGTTGGCGAGTACACTCTTTTAGACGTGGTGCAGTTCCTTAGCACTTGTGGTAGTGGCTTTGTTATCCCTTAATCGCCTTTACAACACTCACGGGAAGAGATGGGATGGTGCTACTTCAAAGCCACACTACAGTATACGTCCAATGGTCCCACCACACTTCATATATCATTGAAAAGTATATAAATATTTCCTAAATACAAAGCTAAGATTTATCTAAGATGACAGGTGTATATTAAGTGCTTTAAATTTAAAAAGTAAGATTAAAAGTACATTGGTTTTTATTTTTAAAAAACCATTGCACAGTCAACATGTACAAAAGGCGGATTTAATGCCTTACGGTATATTGTAGCATTTCTATGGCATTCTATATTCTACGTTTGAGCAAACAGAGAATCAAGGGGGGGCATTAAAAGTTGATATTCCTAAATAATAATAATAATAATACATTATTGTAATTGTTTGAATACTTGCTCAACTAGTAAACTGCAAAAGTTAGTAAACATTGGTCCTATAAAACTTATATGTATACACGTTTGTACAGACGAGGTTTGCCGCAGTTATATTGCAATTCAGTTATCCTAGCGAAATAATCGTCTTATTAAAGCCTTAAATGTGACAATCTAGTGGAATAATTTTATTATAACTGTGTCGTTGCAGCGAAGTGCAAGGTATCACAATGGATACTTTGATATCACTATTTTTGGGATATATAGTGCATTCCATAAATTTATTTTGCTAGTTGAGTTGGTTGCCCAATACATATTTCAATCTAAAAATCATCCCTTTTTTTAGATAATTCACGCAGAAATAGTAGTCTATTCATACCACTACCTCTTAGACCCCAAAATAGCAGAAGTGGTGTCAAAAGAGCTCAATAAAGAGGCTGTGGTGGTGTTTGACGAAGCGCACAACATAGACAATGTGTGCATAGACTCGCTCAGCGTGAAAATCACCAGACGAACCATAGACAAGAGTTTACAGGCTTTACAGCAGCTCGAGAAAACTGTTGCACAGTGAGTTTTTTTTTTATTTATGTGGGAAAACATACTTATATATTAATCAGTCTGTCGTTTTGTAGCCACGGGTGTGTAATTTAAAACAAAAGAAAATAATAAGTGGTCAAATGTCAATAGTGGTTAAATATGTCCATTCCCATCCTATCCTCCCCATTTTCCCAGCCCTTTCTCCAAATCCATTCCTATAGCAGCCCATCCGGGGGCGTGCCAACGTTGGTCATGTTAGACTGATGTTGGCATGTATCGTGGATGTCTATGGGCGACAGTATCCACTTATAAGCCTGACCAAGAGAATAAAAAACCTCGCCATGATGCGTAAAACTAATATCTTCTACTGACAACACTAACTAGCTATGAAAAAGCAAATGTGGCGCCCCCACTGCAAGTTTTTTATTTTTCTGGTCAGGATTTACCTTCAGGTGGACTGTATGTTCGTCTGCCGCCTTTGTACATTAAAAAAAATAAACTTACTTTCAAGTAGTTTCCACAATTTAAATTGAATGTGTTCCACTTAAGCTATTTTAAGACTATAAGTTGTGAGGGGCAATAGGCTCATATTAAATTATAATTTTAGCAAATAAACATTTGTATTTTCTATCTATAAAAACATTAAAAAAAATGTAGTATCCGTGAAGAAGATGCGGCGAGATTAACAGCGGAGTACGAACAAATGGTGGAGGGGTTGCGAGAGGCGGCCGTTGCCAGGGAAACCGACATGATACTTGGCAACCCCATACTGCCTGATGAAGTACTAAATGGTAAGAAGAATGGGGTGACTGCACCTGGTCTGACAGGATTGTCCGACTACTGGACTACGCGTAGTTTTTTCATTAATTATAACACTATTGTTAGTGGCTGTTAATTTTTTTTTTAAGAGCACGCTACAATCCCACAGCCCCTGAGCACATTCGACTGGCCACATTACCCCTCTCTCACAGAAATTAAATATACTGTATTTCCCACTGTGTTCTATTTTCCCAATGCAAGTATGTGTTTCGGTAGTTATATGCCAGAGCTCATTCCCATTCCATCCTATCCCTCCCCATTTCCTCAACCCTTTGTCCAAATCCATTCCTAAATCTGCGAAGGCAGGCAACGTATCTGGGGGCCAATGTCTGTCATTTTGCATTAAAATTGGCATATATTGTGCATGTCTATGGACGACAGTATCCACTTACCACCAGGTGGACCGTATGCTCGTCTGCCGCCTTCTTCCCATAAAAAAGGTTTAATCAAGAGAAATTAATACAAAATGATCATAAATAATCATCAGATAGATCAGTTGAACCAAGTGGAGAATAAACTACGCTGGATTCAACTAATCGGACAATTCTGTCATACCAAGAGAAATGGCCGGTTACGCGTCAATTAATCTCCCAATACCAATTCCAATTAATCTACAAACCCCAAAGAATAATTAATTAATCTTCCTATAAAAAAGAATAAGCAACTGATATAATTTATTTTATTACATAATATTTACCGCTTGTTAAAACTGTCAACTGCTTTTTAATTACATATGTTGACGGGCCGTCTCCGTATTGCGCAAATATTTTAGCATTATTGAGTAAATCATTTTGAATTTCCGGTTTTTGTTTTCCGTTTCATTTTTAACAAATTGCTTTCTAAGAAAAGTAGTTTTAAAACGATTTTACTACAATCCCTTTGGACCCCTTTTCAAAATACGCTTTTCATTCTAAAGTCGCAATTTTCTATTGTCTTGCGATAATATTTATGAATGGTTGTTATATTTATGAATGGTTGTTGTTTATGAACGTTTGTTATGTTTATGAACGTTTGTTACGTTTATGAACGTTTGTTACGTTTATGAACGTTTGTTATGTTTATGAACGTTTGTTATGTTTATGGACGTTTGTTACGTTTATGAACGTTTGTTACGTTTATGAACGTTTGTTATGTTTATGAACGTTTGTTACGTTTATGAACGTTTGTTACGTTTATGAACGTTTGTTACGTTTATGAACGTTTGTTACGTTTATGAACGTTTGTTACGTTTATGAACGTTTGTTACGTTTATGAACGTTTGTTACGTTTATGAACGTTTGTTACGTTTATGAACGTTTGTTACGTTTATGAACGTTTGTTACGTTTATGAACGTTTGTTACGTTTATGAACGTTTGTTACGTTTATGAACGTTTGTTACGTTTATGAACGTTTGTTATGTTTATGAACGTTTGTTACGTTTATGAACGTTTGTTACGTTTATGAACGTTTGTTATGTTTATGAACGTTTGTTACGTTTATGAACGTTTGATACGTTTATGAACGTTTGTTACGTTTATGAACGTTTGTTATGTTTATGAATGTTTATGAAATAGCCGTGCCTGCGACTTCGTTCGTCCATAATATATGCATTGACATGTCGTTATACAATTCTATTTGATTTATTTATTAATGTTTCATTACAGAGGTGGTCCCCGGGAACATAAGGAATGCAGAACACTTCTTGGGCTTCCTGAAACGATTCATAGAATATCTCAAAACAAGACTGCGGATTCAACATGTTGTACAGGAATCGCCTGCAGGTGTCAATAACACTTTTAAAGTTTTAATTTCTTTTGCATTTTTCACACACATTAATCTATTATTATAGACCGCTTCATCCCCTCCTCCCTTCATTCCCATGGGAACGTGGGATCTGGATGAAAAGTTAATTAATTAAAATCCTCCCAGAGGTTTTTACAGTAAGGTCAAATTAAAAATATGAGCGTAAAAAATCTCCCAAAATTAGAAAAAAAAAAACAATTATACGATGGCAATAGTGAGAACTCGTAGGAACGCGTTCGTACCACGTGACGTCGCGTCTCCGGTGCGAGTGTATCCCCCCCCCCCCGCACCCCGCGCTATACCCCACTACTATGTGTTCTAGTTCGCTAAAAAAATTATTTTTTGTTACTCATCTGTATTTTTATATTGACTGTATATTCTTGAGATAGAGACTGCTAATTATAATTTATAAATATGTCAGCGTGTATAAAGTAATTATAATTTTATATTTAATACTTGCGTCCAAATGAAATAATAGGACAATAAAATAAAATTCCTTCCAGGTTTTTTGAAAGACGTATCTTCCAGCGTATGCATAGAACGCAAACCGTTACGTTTCTGCGCGACTCGGCTCGCCTCCCTCATGAGGACTCTAGAGATCTCCGACCCCTCAAATTTAGCATCACTCACCCTTATTACTCACCTCGCCACCCTCGTCGCCACGTACACCAAGGGGTTCACCATCATTATCGAACCGTTTGACGATAAAACGCCTACTGTCTCCAACCCGATACTGCATTTCTCGTAAGTATGATTTTTTTTTAATTTTAGACCTTATCTATACTGAGAGTTGTATAATAATAAGGAAAGGAAAATAGTGTGAGTCCATCGAGACTTAGTGAAATGCACTCACATCTATCAACTTATTTTTTATAGATAACGATTTTAATTAAAAAACTACTTTTTTCATGGAAAAAAGATTTTTGACGGGCAAATTTAATATATTTTTACCGAAATGTTTTCTTAAAGAATTAATAGAACTCCATGTCTTATATTAAAATTATTTCTCAATTATTACTTTACGTGAAAGTCGAGGCAATGACCTCTATTGCCATTGTAAATGCCCCGGAGTATATCTCTTTCCCTCGTGCACGATTGTAATGGCTTTATAGAAGAATGATATCATTTTTATGGTAAAGTATTCCATTTTTTGTTTTCCAGATGTATGGATTCGTCAATAGCTATGAGACCAGTATTCGCAAGATTTCAAACTGTCATTATAACCTCAGGTGATTTTTTAATTTAAACAAAAAATAAGCTTCACATTTCTTGACGCGCATTAAAAATATAATTTTTGATCTTCATACTTTGTTTGAATTTCACTGGGTGGTTTTAATAAGTGTCACTTCCCACAGGAACCCTATCGCCACTGGACATGTACCCGAAGATCCTGGACTTCAACCCAGTGATCATGAGCTCATTCACCATGACGCTGGCGAGGCCCTGCATATTGCCCATGGTGAGATATATATATCACTATAAGGAGAACTTTTTGGTAGGAACTCGAGAAGTGAGAAGTTTTTATTTGATTAATTGTAAATAGTGATAGTTTATTAATTGTTAATAGTGATAGTTTATTAAATTTCGAAGTATTTTTTGTGCGTATAATCAAAAAAGACAATTTAAGTAAGTAACGCCAAAAGTACCGCAGGCGACCTTATCACCGAAGCCATCTCTTCCAGGAAATTTATGGGTGGGAATCCAAATCTTGAATGGTGGCTATCGATTGAGTTTTGTGGGTTAAAATGATTCGTTTATGTACTATAGATAGTGTCAAAGGGCAGCGACCAGGTGGCGATCTCGTCCAAGTACGAGACGAGGGAGGACGTCGCCGTCATACGGAACTACGGGCAACTGCTCGTCGAGGTCAGTGCACTGTTCAGTTTTTATTATTTTATTCGTAGTATAAAATTGTAGTCTATTGTCTGTCATCAGTGTAAAAATAAAAAAAAAATGTTAATTTATTGTAGGTCTGAGAAAGTAAAAGCAATCTGCCAAAAAACGTGTAATTCTCAAAATGGCAAATCACAAAATAGCAATTAAAATTTATTTTTTTAAGTACCATAATTAAATACAGATAATAAACAGTACTCATAGAAAAACATGTGTGATTTTTAAGTATCCGTACTGAAATCACTTCGAAAAATAATTATTTTTAGATTTGCTATTTTGAATCGATTCCCTGACATGCTGTATATGTGCGAAAAACGCAAATTTTAAAGTTGTAACCATAGATATATAAATAAATGACATTTCATTCCCTTTTACCCGAATGTTTTCTTAGTTAACGAATCAGCGCCATCTGTGGAATTTTACAAGTACTACCATGTAAAATACTAGAGTTGACGTGCTTTACGTAACAATGTAATCGTCGGATGGCGGTATATAATTTTTAAAATGTGTTTTTTTTTAGACGAATTTATTATTATTTTTTGTTATTTCTCTTTGCTTAACAAAAAAAAAAGCAATTTATTTTTGATCCCTTTTTTTTGTCCGTTTTCTTTTGTTTGTTTACAGCACAATTTGTAATTTTATAATCACGAAGCCACGACACTATTACAAGGACGACAATGTCGCCGCGACAAGTGTGAACAGTGCAAAAACTATATGCCAATAACTTACGACACCACAGAAAATCTTAACAAATCGCATTGTAAAAGCGTCGTGGACGACAGTTTTATCGTGTCCGAATATTTGTGAAAATTTAAATATACAAGCCACGAAACTTTCACCGGGACGAAAATGTGTCCTCACGACCAAGTGGAACCCGGGCTCTTACAGTTAATTGTATATAAAATAAAATTTCCAGATATCCACGTGTGTGCCGGACGGCGTCGTTTGTTTCTTCACGTCGTATCTCTATCTAGAGAGTGTCGTTGGCGCGTGGTACGACCAAGGTGAATTTTTAAATAGCATTCTAATCACTAACATTTGTATCATTTAAACAGCATTTTAATCACTAACATTCATGTCATTTAAACAGCATTCTAATCACTAACGTTCATGTCATTTAAACAACATTCTAATCACTAACATTCATGTCATTTTACAGAATTCTAATCACTAACATTCATGTCATTTAAACAGCATTCTAATCACTAACGTTCATGTCATTTAAACAACATTCTAATCACTAACATTCATGTCATTTTACAGAATTCTAATCACTAACATTCATGTCATTTAAACAGCATTCTAATCACTAACGTTCATGTTATTTAAACAGCATTCTAATCACTAACATTCATGTCATTTTACAGAATTCTAATCACTAACATTCATGTCATTTAAACAACATTCTAATCACTAACGTTCATGTCATTTAAACAACATTCTAATCACTAACATTCATGTCATTTTACAGAATTCTAATCACTAACATTCATGTCATTTAAACAACATTCTAATCACTAACATTCATGTCATTTTACAGAATTCTAATCACTAACATTCATGTCATTTAAACAACATTCTAATCACTAACATTCATGTCATTTTACAGAATTCTAATCACTAACATTCATGTCATTTAAACAACATTCTAATCACTAACATTCATGTCATTTTACAGAATTCTAATCACTAACATTCGTATGATTAAAATAGCATTCTAATCACTGTATATATTAAATTGGTGATTAATTTAGTCGTACGTACGTACGTACGTTACGTAGTCATTAGAAGCGCGCGTGGTCAATGTAACGAGCAAGCAACGAGCAACCTGAACTGAACTGAACGGTGTGAAGTGTGGACAGTGTTATGCACATACGAGTGAATTAATCGACCAATTATTTATTTTTAATTTAATAAATCATGAATTACATGTTAATTTTTATTTCACGCTATTTTTGTAGAATCTTATGTTTTCTTTTTATAAAACTTTGTATGCAGGTGTTGTGGCGAGCTTGCAGCGGCACAAACTGCTCTTCATAGAGACGCAGGACTCCGCTGAAACTAGTTTTGCTCTCATCAATTATATTAAGGTAAATAGCTACTAGTAACTAAATTACACATATCCCATTTCTATTGAGTCTGTCATCTAGTATGTATTTCAGTTACCTATCTGGTTTCAGAAGAAATATGCTTTAATATGTTATTTTTACAATTAGTTTACAATATTTTACAAACGTTGGCACGCCCCCGGATGCGCTGCCTACCTTTGCAGATTAACGAATGGAAAATGGGGAGGGAGAGGATGGGAATGGGCTCTGTCATATCTCACTCACTACCGAAACACGTACGTACATTGGGGAAATACGATAAAGTAGGAAATGCAATACATTTCAAGGTAGTCTTCAGTGAGAGAGGGGTAACGTGGCCAGTCGAGTGCACCCAGCGGCTGTGGGAATTCAGCATGCACTCTCCCCCTATCAACGTGTGAATGTTGTTCGAGTTTGTTATGGGGTGTGACGAAAATATCTTATTTCCTTGGGATGATTGTAATTCATTAACTTTTTTTTATTTATTTTATTAACTGTCGCTTAAATAGCGGTGTGAGCGTAGCCCAGCGGACGGCAACGATGAAGTGATTTTTTTTAAAACTAATCCCAAAATAAACACTCGCGATGTGTTTCTAACTTGCTTCAGTAAAAATTAGATGTATTTTTTATGATGCAGATGACATTTTTTTATGACCGCCACCTCTCGGGCTATAAGCCTAGCCGTATACGAAGGCGCGGGCGACGCGGCGCAGCCCGCGACAGGCTTTTGTACACGAGACAGTTTTATGTGTGAGTGAATACATGGACACAGGCGCGTGCGTCGCGGGTACGTGGCTGCGCCGCCTTGTACATACGGTTTTCTGCGCAAGCAACACGAATGATTACATTTTTTCATAACATACACTCAGATTTGCTGGTAAAAATCTCTTAAGGGGATAAACACGTCTTTTCTACAAAAAGACGGGGTGGGGTGGGGTGGGGTGGGGTGGGGTGCGGAGTCAGGTGTATAATTAATGTTTTAAACTACAATAGTATCTCAAATGATAAAACACAAAATTATCAATCAAAATGTTATAAAAACCAAAACAACACCACTTCTGTGTATTGTCGTCTTGTCTGTGTAACCTGTCATGTCCCACTTCAACTCTAATCTCCCACTCTGGAGCGACTAAACTGAAGAAATGTGAGAATTTTTACTATTTCTCCAAGGTTATATATCTGTACTCGTATAACGTCCCACCGCAGGGCACAGGCCCTAGTAAATCACTGGGGGGTTACGAGCTTCAATCCACCACGCGTGCTCAGGATTCGTGGATCACATAGTCCAGATTTTTTTAAATTTCTGGAGTATGCGGGTTTCCTAGCGATGTTTCAACGATTTTAAAATCCATAACTCAATTGTATACGCCGGGGATTTGAACCCACAACCACATGTATGTGAGTGTATAGATTATAGTGGACTCCCAGGCTATCACTACTGTCGACTAGACTATAACCGTGCTGTGTGCCGTTAGGCGTGCGAGTCGGGCCGTGGCGCGGTACTGCTATCCGTAGCTCGCGGCAAAGTATCGGAGGGCGTGGACTTCGACCACCACCTCGGGCGCGCCGTGCTCATGTTCGGGATACCGTACGTGTTCACGCAGAGCCGCATACTGAAGGCGCGCCTCGAGTACCTGCGCGAACAGTTCCAGGTGAGTGCCAACTGCTAGGAATGGTGTCAGAACAGTTCCCGTCATTGCATTCTACAATGTTGAAGGAAAATACTATAATACTAGCTGGTGCCCGTGACTTCGTTCGCGTACACTAGTGATTCCCGTGAGAAGTCTTAAAAAGCATCCTAAATACCCGCCATGTAAGTTATAACTATAGATCGGATATTCGGGTGCATATAGTTGAGGTGTTGGATAAGTATGGAGTGCACCTTTGTATCGGGCGAATGCCGCAATCCCGGCATCGACAAACTTCATGTTCCGACTATAGAATACGATGCATATACCTAAAGTTGTAAAGTTAATCCCTAAGACCCCCAGAACCGCATTCCTACAAATTGCCATTAGAACTAAGAATTTTAGTCCACATTCGAAGGTTATATCCTCAATAGTGCCTTAGATCCTATCGACTCTGTCCTGGTCACCATCAGACCTTCAAAACTGCTGAGGAGTTTCCTAAATAAGCATCCTATTAGCTGTGAAATCCCGGGATATCAGTTTTTAAATAAATCATTTTGTATATGATGGTAGATCCGTGAGAACGACTTCCTGACGTTCGACGCGATGCGTCACGCCGCCCAGTGCGTTGGACGAGCGCTTCGGTGAGACAATTCTTTACATATGGTTCTACTAATTTTATACTAATTTCCAAAAATTATTTTATACCGCGAACCCGTAGGCTGTGGAACGAACTGCCTCAAGAGGTCTTTCCATTAAGCTACGATATGGGGTTCTTCAAGAGAGCTGTGAATAGGACTTTGCAAGGTCGGCGGCGCGCCCGCATACCCCCTGGTGTTGCAGGTGTCCACGGGCGGCGGTGACACTTACCATCACGTGGGACCGCTTGCTCGTCCGCCCACTAGTATATATAAAAAGAAAAAAAAAAAGTACACGCAATGATGACATTTTTGTTTTTCATAAGTGGAGAGTTTCCAGTTTCACTGACCTCGAAAGCATTGTATCGGGAGCTGGACAGCAACAGGCAGTCTAAACATCTAACGTGTAGATTGAAACTGAAAATTCTTAACAGCATTGTTAAATGCTGAACGCGTTCGGGTGTTTCCGGATTAGCCGGTGGGCAATGTTTTCGTAACGTATCTGTACTCAAGTAGAAACTCAGTAGTAGAGCGGCGATAGACTAGAGCAGTGTTTCCCAAAGTATGGCTCGCAAATATTGGGTGGGTTCCGAAAAAAAAAAATCTAATTTTAAGTATAGTGTTCCGATTTATCTTATTTTTACTTATTAAAAATTTCGATCGTCACTGGATACTGGATTTTGTCTTATTTTCTTAATTGTACAACTGTTCACATAACTACGCTACGTAAAGGAGAACACGCTGCAGCAGCGGCACAGTGCTATTTTCATGTAGGCCGTAGCGTAGGTTGAGTCCCAAACTTTGTTATTTTTTTTAAGTGGGTCGCCGTTCATATAACTTTGGGAATCACTGGCCTAGAGTATCTACACTCTACTCACATTCGCATGATCGTGAGTTTAAATCCTCGGTCCATACCACTGTGTTTTTTCTAATTATAATACGCGATAGCTTTATACTGTCGCAAGTGTCGCGGCGTCAGTATAAAGTCACTATCATTCATGGCAGCGCCCGAGCAGCGGGCGGGCGCACGCGCCGCACGTGGTAACGTATGTGTGTGTGTGTACTTATAGCGGCAAGACCGACTACGGCATAATGATATTCGCGGACAAGCGTTTCAGCCGCGCGGACAAGCGCAGCAAGCTGCCGCGCTGGATACAGGAGCACCTCAAGGACTCGCTCTGCAACCTCAGCACCGAGGAGGCCGTTCAGGTGCGTACATACACTACACGCGCACACTTGCACTCACGTACACAAATACACAAGCACACAACCTCACACGCACGAGAATGTAAACTCCAATGTCGTCAAATGACAAATAAAGACCAGTCTATACTAATATATAATAAAGATGTAAAATTGTGTGTTTGTAGGTATGTTGGGGGTAATCTCTGGAACTACTGAACCGATTTTAAAAATTCTTTCACAAATAGGAAGCTACATTATCCGTGTCTAATATAGGCTATATTTTATATTGACTTATAAACCGATGTCGCTAGTATTTTATACTTTGTCTTTATTGTTAAATCTCCGGCGGCGACCACAATTTGTCGTTCTGGACCGATGTCGGCTTGTGTCGCGGACGTCGCAGTTAGGAATGTCACAAATGGACGAAAAATCAACCCCCCCCCCCCCCTCCCTGCTCCATGGTAATCAGTTTCTCAGATAATTATAATTGACTGTGCAGTAAAAATCTGTTTATTTAATTAAAAAAAATAGCTCTAAATTAGGAAATTTCTACTTTATTTGGTAGATAATGATTTATTGGTATTCTGATTATTGGTAATATTCTGATAAATAATCACCACTAATTGTGTTTTAAATTCAAAATGGTAGGTATTATTGCATGTTAAAACTTTAAAACACTAGAACTTGGAAAACGCCATAAAGTTGTATGAAAAATAGATTAATCTATAATTGATTATTACTTATAGTGGAATCGATGAACAAAAATCGTTAATAATCGATATAAATCGATTATTATTCTACATTCCTAGTCGCAGGGAGACTGTATACTGTCTGCTAGTTTGTTGCCTTCTTTATATATTAAAAAATGTATCAGATCTGCAAGCGGTGGCTGCGTCAAATGGCGCAACCGTTCACTCGCGAGGACCAGCTGGGAGTCTCGCTGCTTACCCTGCAACAGCTGCAATCCCGCGAACAGCAGGACAAAATTGAGAAGCGGGCGTTGCAGAAGTGATCCACATCCACTAGTGGTGTACATGGGTGTACGTACACGGTGGGGCGCTTGCCCACCCCGCCATAGGGAAGATGTCCACAAAAAAATATATTTTTTAAAGCGGTATAATGTCTTTGTACATGGAAAAATAGATTTGCGCATTTATTAACTGTTGTTATTTATTAAACTCTTAATAAATGAGTAAATCATGATGATAGCTGAAGTACATTTTTCATTTTAACTTGTGTGATATATAATAAGACTAATTTAAAATTAGTTATCTAAGATTTGTTATAAAATATAGTTTTTTTTAGAATAAATCTGTTTTTAATTTTCCCTTATTTCGATGAGTATCGAACTGATTTTTGATGAACAGAAATAAAACTAAATAATATATTGTATATTAATTTATTACAAATTTCATTAATCTCCAGTGTTCAAATATTTGTAGAAGTATTTATTGATTATAAAATTATATTAATGAGTACAGTCTTACCTAGTTCAAACAACTATCAACAGATGTAAAATACCATCGCTACATCGCGATGTTAAGATTTTCTCTCGTTGCATGTATTTAATTAATTCAATTTTTTTTTGTATAATTTAGATGTTAGTCAATTCTACATCTTAATTATTACACGGTTTAAGAATCTTTATTCTCATAAGAACATATACACTAACAATGAAAAAAAGTAACGTGTGACCAGTTCCATGTAACATGTTACTAACATTCCACTGTGACGATATTTTTTATTTCAAATTATTTATATGCGATTTAACCTTTAATTTGTTAATCAAAATTGGACCATAATAATTGGCTTGATTTTTTTTTGTTAAGCTTTCTTTATTAGTGCTAAATGGTTCGTATTATGTAATTATTAAAATTGTCAATTGCTCAAACTTTTTTGAACTGAGATTCATTCATTCATGATATTATTAAACAGAGTTGAATAATAATTATAAACAGAAAATTGTTCCATCTATAGATAGGTATTACTAACTAAATGTACCTACTAGTTAGTTCAAAACGCCGTACCTAGATGTCGTTGTGCCGTTCCTACATCGCGCTATTAAGATTTTCCTCGATTTAAAGACTTTGACGGTAGTTTTAAAAGTTGGTTATCGCTTCTCGGCCTATCGGCTAAGATCAAAGTGTAGTATCTGTTCTTTTCAGCTTAATATCTGAAAGTTCCCTCATCGAGGGACCAGTATATTAAACTGATTTTTGTAACTAGACGGGATGTTCGGGGCTCGCTCCACTCCCGTCACGGGTCAGCCCGGCATTGCAGTGCCGCCGGGATTGGCCCACAACAAATCACCTAATAAACTAAACTAATTGCATTCGGTCAGTCTTTTAATTGTAATAAAATAAAGCTGTCGATAACCACGCAGAGAATTATACCACGTTTCAAGAACGGTCTTATGGGCCTTTCCCACTACATCCTGACTCCTGATACTTTAGCGGAAAGTCAGTATCAGTTATTTATTGTGCAGATAATTTATCTATCAGATTGTTAACAGTTACTACTTTTATTAGGTGGTGAGAAAGGTCTTAAATCTTTTTCAACACACTTACTTATAAAGTGGCTCCTAATGCAGCGTTTTTAGGATCTTAGTGAAGCATAAAAACACGCGTGCTTTTTTACTTTACATTACCGCACTAGTGTTTTTTACATTAGTTTTTTTTTTTAATATCAAGTTTTGATGTCTTAAAAAATAGTAAACTGCAAATAAAGAAACTGTGTTAGTTAAAATATAATAAATAATAATTTCATTTTATCAAATTATTTATTTTTATCAACAAATTAACATTATATTTTGTTATAAATATTCAGTTTATTATATTTTTAATGTTTGGCGGGTTCCTCAGTGCCTCTATTTCCACCTGCGCGCGCATAACCTAACAACCAAAATTACGGCGCGCGAAAAAAACAAAATCGCCGCCATTTTTAACAGATAATTGTTAATTCATAGCTGTTTTGTGATTATTTTGGAAAATGTCGAGTTCAAGTAATGAAGAAAAACTAAATATAGATTCTACGCCGCCGGAAATACTTAGTGAGGCACAAAATGCGAGTGATAGGTTGCCATCTAAATCAAAAGAAAAATATTAAGTGTCTCCTACTCCTATTGAGGAAATACAACGTCCTTCCACCTCCTATGAGAATGTTTCGTTATCTCCGACGTTTACAGCAACAAGATCAAAACAATGAAATTATTAATAATACCATAATACATATTAGGCAAATGCCAACAAAAACTGTTGCGTATAATTTTAATAATTGTACTTTCAGTAATCTTTAATAATTAAACTTTTTATTAACAAAAGAAGAATGAAATTTTATTTATTTTTCCTCGCAAGTGTGTAGAAAAACGTCGTATGAAACGCGTGAGCATTGGTCATTACACTCGGCTCCATTACGCTCGGGCTGCAATCCCGCCTCCACTGTAATGATCAACTTAGCACACTTGTATCTTATTCTACTATTATCATTTTTTTAAAACTTCGTAAAAATAAAATAAAACATTTTTTCACCAATAAATTTAAAGAAAGCATTTTAAAGATAGATTAAATAATAGGTAGTTGGAGAAGTTCGCGGCCTTTTTGAAATTATGACTAGCGTGCTATATTTCTGGCAACACTGAACACTGGCAGGAAAGTGATATACCATTTGACAGCAGACTTTTCTGTAATGGCGGCAAATTGAAATTACAAATTAATAAATAGTTTTAGTTTTTCATATCTTTTAACAATTTTCAAATGGAAGAATAAGGGGAAAATTGGATATGTTTTATAATTTTTTTTGGACAACGGTGTGAATGCTTCTAGTGCTAGAACTATAACGTTATTTTTGCAGTTGGCGTCATATGACCGCCTGTTGAATAAGTTGATATCGAACTGCAAAGGGATTTGTTAATCATTCGGACGCCTGGCCAATACGAAGGAATATTACTTTAACTTCGTTGAATGACACGGATATTTTCCACTACTCTAGGGGCTTATACAGAGTGTAACCATACCTTTCCAGGAAAATTTTAGGGATCATTACTGCAATATTTTTTTTTAAATTTAAGTTTGGTTAAACCCTGTACATGTAAATAAAACCACTGAGTCAACTCGGAAACGTGCAATTTATACATCTAGCAAATCTATTTTTTTTAAATTCATCTATATTTCATTTAAAACGAACAGGACTTTAATTATTCTAATTACAATACAGGCAACGAATTTATCTTTCGCCTCAAAAATACAATATATCGCTGCTCTGTAATACTTATACATTTAAACTGTATACATTTAAACGTATTACTGATTAATTTAAATACATTATATTGTAAATATAATACTAATGTATTTTATTACAATAAGCCCTTATCATAAAAACACACATCTAAAATAGAATTCTCAACAGCGGTGCAACAGGTCTGCACCAAGCAGATTTGTCTGCTATATTCGCTACAATGAAAATTAATCAAATATTATTGAAGTCCATACATTACATGAATATTCGCCACGACTTTTAATTAATGTGCGTATTCAACATTTACAAAATTAGCTCTTTTTGTACAGTTAGCAGAAACAAGAAAAGTGAAATATATAGCATTAAAATATTTATTTTTAAAAATGTTAGTATCATTTGAGGCATCGATTGCCAAAAGTACTTTTGAGCTGAGCGATATAAATATCTGTACCGAGTTTATACATTAAAAACTCTTTTATGTGTAAATTACTATACAGATAATTCGCCACATCGATATATTTGTCACAGCCTCGGGCAAAATCAATTATCCCAAAAGATTCAGCTTTTTGAGCTCTTTACACTGATAAAATTGGCTTTCTGCCAGGGTGAACAGTTTTGGAGATATTGAGAGAAAAATGTTCAATTTATTTTTATAAAAAAAATTTTCTTCAGTTTTCAGCACGGTATACAAAAAAATAT
The DNA here is from genome assembly GCA_943735995.1 of Sesia bembeciformis. Lineage (NCBI taxonomy): Eukaryota > Metazoa > Arthropoda > Insecta > Lepidoptera > Sesiidae > Sesia > Sesia bembeciformis. The sequence goes on from OX031040.1 coordinate 14,236,673, forward strand.
TAAAAGTTCTATTGTAAATGATTCATAACGTCTAAAATAATAATACTTTACACACATCTTGTTATAGCCGTCAAAGTTTCAAATGGAGAGTTTTATTTCAAAATTATGTTATAGAAAAATCTGTTTGCCACTAAGAGGGCGATATGTACAGGCAACACGCTTAACCATTCGAATTTAGTTCTTATTACAAGCGTAATTAATGTATCGATGGGTATACGTCGACCTTGTTGCTGGTCGTATGTTCTTTTTGACGGCAAATTTTCACTGTGGCCAAGATGCAATAACGCGATTAGTCAGTCGCCTCTAAAACACTGTTTCAAAGCATGTCCAGGTTCAATCACAAGGGGGTTGTAAAATTTTTGTTCAAATCTAATTAACCTGTAATTTTTTCTTATCGGCATTTTTATGAAATCCACGGGGCACTATCACAGATTCGAACATGTCTTTCAGCAACAAAGTATTGTAGTTTCGTATTAGCTAATTTTACTGGGAAGGTTTTAATAATATTTCATGCAAGATTGACTACGAATTACAACTTGAAACATTGTCATGTTACTTGATATTGTACTTATTACATAGTTTAAAAATTTCAAACTATCTGACATTTAGTAAAAACAGTAAATTAAGTAGCTCAGTAGAGCGCTCGTGAACGTTTCGACGCGAGCGTTAGTCTAATTTTTTAATGTTTGGTGGTCGGCATCCCTTGAGGTGAGCTTTTGCTCGAGACAAGTATAATGGTATGAAAGATTTCATTTAGTTTAATTTATCACATTACATTCCCTAATGGCTTTCGATAAGTACTTTTCATAAATCTTTAGTTATAAATATACTTGTATAGAGTTAAATGAAAATACCTGCACCCTGATATGACTTTTTTACGTAATTTACTATTTTTTCTAAAAAAAAGTTATCACTCCGCTTAACTTATTATAAAATGTACTAGAATCATTAGAACACACCGCCCTGCTTGTAATTTCTCTTTTTCAACAGTTTGACAACGTTGCACATTGCACATGCACATTTGGTAACATAAAAAAATATATTTAGAATTTACTATTTTTCCTAAAAAAAAGTTATCACTCCGCTTCACTTAAAATGTACTAGAATCATTAGAACACACACCACCTACTTGTAATTTCTCTTTTTCAACAGTTTGACAACGTTGCACATTGCACATGCACATTTGGTAACCTAAAAAAATATTTTATTTAGGTTTTAAAAATATATAATAACTTGTTGAATTTTAAAAAGGAGAACCCGCACAACTTGTTAGTTTCCCGAAAGTATTTTATAGTTAAGTACTTTTAAGTAATTTCTCATACCAGTATAATAGTTATCAAGTCGTATCTACTTTACAATTGGCGCGACTTCTTCATATAAATATAGTTAAATTAGCTACAAAATATTTCCACTTCCATAAGCTGATTGGTGTTTAACTACTTGTACTATATTTGCTAACTTCTAGTAACCTTAATCTGTGACAAGTTACAACTGATACGATATAGTCGGGCGTCGGTATCTGTGCTTATAAAATTCGTGACTACCCGCTATTCTTATAAAATAGAATGCATGCGAGTTTAATAAACAAATTAATGCGTTTATTGTCTCTGAAGGCTGTTGTATACTTATTATTATGTGTTTGTGGCAACACTGGTTTGTACTGTTTTATTCAACCCTGACATGGGCAGAGCCATCGAAGTGTCGATGGAGCCATGTTAAGGAATTGAGTACATCCACTCAAATGGAATTGAGTGGATGTACGTGTCCAATGAGAAATTCGTTCTTTGATAATCTACGATGCATTATTTCAGCTATAGTGAAGAGGTAATAAATAATAAGTCTAGTAAAATTAAAATTAAAAATTATGCGTTTCCAAAAGACTACCTACTCTATTATATGATAAAAAGAAATAATAATTTATAAGCATAAGTTATAAACCCCTAAAAGTAATTTTAATGATAAAATTGCGCTCTGATGATTTATTTTTACTCTCCGTATAAAATTTCATTATTAATACTTGTTATTCGTTACCTCTCGGCTTCAAGAAAGATTCGATTACAGATTGTATGGTATTAAAAAGCTCGAACGCTCGTAGCAGTCCTGCGTTTTGTGACGTCATCAACGTCTGCTACGCATACTACGAACTCTGATCCAATTAAAAGATATTTTTAATTAGAAATTGTATTCATTGTATTTTTAAGAGTTCAGCAATTAAAAAATGCAGCTTGTGTTATATAGCAAATTTCACACAATTTTCAATATAGTTAACTAGTGAATATAACATTTGAGATTTTAGCGATTTTTTCACACATCTATCTATTATATTTAAACGTATTATCTAGACAACCAGCTCGTGACCACGGTCGGTGCGACCCAACGGAAACATCGAGTAAAATAAATAAGGTAAACATACGGGTTACGACCCGTTTAAATAGATAAAAAAAATAGATAAACAGAAGTTGAGAGTTTAGTGAGTAATCAAATGCCAATAATGTCACTGTCACCTTCTTTATGTAAAATGAATCTTTTTACTTGTCTGCGACCTTCTTTCTGTTAAAATATACTGCCCGTTTAATTACAATGTATGCTAATTATGGTTTAAGCGACAAGCACACATAATGTCGCCCGAATACATACGTATGTATACTACATTATAAATACATACGTTTAAGTTTAAGAAACGAAGAATTTCCAAGCGGTGAAATTGGTAGTAGATTGGTCGATATGTTTGTGGCAGTCGAAAAGTCGCGTGAACATTTTGGGTGAACAGATGCTTTTGGGGACATTTAGTGATTGGCGATGTGGGCCCTGTTGAAGAAAGAATATAATAAGCTATATGGGATATAATCCAGAGACAGGTCTCTGGTATAAAGTCACGTGGAAACTGGCGGTTGGTTAAATGGAATGACAAGACAAAAATCTGGTTTGGCTCCGTTGTCCCCAGTGGCATTCCCCGTTAGTGGGGACAACTGTAATTGTAGACAAAATTGTTATCGTTGTCCAAGGGCGTCGCCAAGGGAGGGCAGTTGCCCCCCCTCAAGAGATTCAAAAAAAATTGTTTTTGTACCTACAATTCATATTTCTCCCATCCTCTTTCTCATCTCCCCAGCCCGTTGTACTCCCAAATTTATACCCGTGAGCAGGTATAAATTTATACCCGTGAGCAGGTATAAATTTATACCCGTGAGCAGGTATAAATTTATACCCGTGAGCACGTATAAATTTATACCCGTGAGCAGGTATAAATTTATACCCGTGAGCAGGTATAAATTTATACCCGTGAGCAGGTATAAATTTATACCCGTGAGCAGGTATAAATTTATACCCGTGAGCAGGTATAAATTTATACCCGTGAGCAGGTATAAATTTATTATACCTCAATAATAAAAAAGAACAATCAGGAAATGAGCGTTAAAGAATGTATTTACTAAAATTACAACCAGTCCAAGTTTAATCGGCAAGTTTAGCTACAACTTCTTGTTATTCCGGCCTCACTGAGGGTACTTCGTTACAACGGCGATTTAACGCTAACAACTAATTTCCGTTGTACCCACTGATGTTGGTGGGGACAACGGAAATAGTTTTGTCTACAATGCCCGATGTCCCCACCAGTGAGGATTGTCAGTGTACGTGTACCGGTCACTGGTTGTTGTGCTGCTGTATGGCGCGCGGGGTGATGTCGGTGTGTGTACAGGGTGTGCTGATGCCGATGGTGTTGGTGTTAATTAACTTTAATTATCAGTCGAGTTTTTTTTTTGTTTATTATTACTGCTGTGAGGTCCAGACCTTTTTTAAAAATTGTGAGTGCTGTACAGGTCTACGATTTTATTTTAATGATGTTTATGTGTATGGGACCGTTCAAGTACTACGTAAGCATCAAAGGGGGGTGGGGGGGGGGGGATGTTCGCTTTGCTTATTTTTGATGACATGAGGGACGGGGGGGGGGGGTCTGAATGGCGATTACGTCAGCAATATTTATTTATTTACTTTTCGTATATTTTTTGCAAAATTTAGTAGATTCTGATTAAATAAACAACAGTAAAGAAACTTGAACAGAATTTGTAAAAAATATACCAATGCTTACGTAAGCATGGGGAGGGGGGGGCGGTAAAGAGCTTTGCTTACTTTCGCTGACACGGGGGAGGGGGGGTTAAAAATGACTAAAATTCTGCCTACGTAATACTTGAACGGCCCCTATGTACCACTGGTGCGCCTATTTTTAATAAATAATAAATTACGTGGAATTGTGATACGTACCGGTCACTGGTTGTTGTGCTTCTGTATCGCGCGCGGGTGGTGCTGGTGCGGGTGGTGCGGCTGCGGGTGGTATTGGTGCGGGTGGTGCGCGCGGCGGCGCGCGCTCATAGCCGCTTGCAGCGCTCGAGCGGAGGACAAGCATATCTCTGTGCCGTCCCGAGCGCCGATCACACGAGCACCCCCCGCCAATGTGTTCGCGATATGTCTGCGGTAACATGATTTCTTGTAAAAATAAGCGAGAAGCGCTCGACGTTCAATCGTTCAGTGAGCGGTAATTAACCTTTAAGATTATGGACTAAAGTCGTAGTTTTTATTAGCTGCAATAAACTGACAAGTGCTAATGTCACTTTGTAAAATAATGCTGCCATGTTTATTGTAATAGTGAATCAGCTCACTCATACAGAGTCAAAAAGAAATCATTATAAATGTATTGACGATTAATCAGCTAAATCATTATTAATAGAAAATAATTCATTACTGGCAGTGAAATATCTGATGGATGACGAATAGAAAAATATCAATATAGCACGGCTGTTTCATTTTATGAAATCTCCATGCACAAATCTATATACATATAATAAAATTGTAACAGACCGATGTCTGTAAATTATAGATATTGAAAAAAAAACTAATATGGGGGGTCTTTATTAGAGCAACAGAAGCCAAAACAACAGTTTTTAGAAATTTTCTCTGTCTGTCTGTCTGTATGTTTGTACACGCATCACGCAAAAACTACTGCATGGAATTGAATGCAGTTTTCACCGATGTATTGCTAGAGGTCTAACTTAATATATAGGCTCCATTTTACCGCAGCAAAATATCTTATTCCGATTGTTTTAAATTTAATAAACCGAAGCGAAGTGAGGGCGGGTCGCTAGTACATATAATAAACTTAGGAATAAAGATCGCCTTTTTATTAGGTTATTCCCTAAACCACTATCACTTTACTGTGATCTATTTTATACGAGGTCAAAATACGAAAGTTAAAATTTTATTTCCAGAAAGATTTATTAGCATAAAGTCTAGTTTAATCTCTAGAAATAGGATAGGAGGAGAGTATCGATGAGATCATCACTAATACTACCCCCATTGTCATCACTGATTATCAAAATCATTTTTATGTCGATTACTAAACATATAACTGGGAGATTTTTTATTAAAACCTTCAATTAATAAATAATAGTACTTTGATTGGGGACTTTTTGAGTGAGTGATTGGAGTCAATCCTTTTGTCACAACACTATTTTTATTTCGTCAAAAACTGGCAACTAATGTCAGTTAACTCCAGCTAATAAAAATACGTTCATGAGTTAATAATTAATAATTATTACGTTCATGAGCGTTGTAGTTCAAATTTTTCACAAGTTTCAAGTTTGATGATACCAGGCTTGAGGTGAAAAGCTCGAGTCTAAAATGATTAAAGTACTGAAGGTTCTTTAGCGCCGAGTTATTTGGGGGAGAGTGCACGCTGCAATCCAACAGCCGCTGGGCGCGCTCGACTGGGCACGTTACCCCTCTCTCACAGAATACTACCTTGAAATGTACTGCATTTCCCATTTTATCGTATTTCCCCAATGTACGTACGTGTTTCGGTAGTGAGTGAGATGTGCCAGAGCCCATTCCAATCCCATCCTATCCCTCCCCACTTTCTCCAAATCCATTCCTATATCTCCAAAGGTAGGCAGCGCTTCCGGGGGCGTGCCAACATTTATCATTTTGGACTAATGTTGGCATGTATCGCGGATGTCTATGGGCGACTGTATCCACTTACCATCAGGTGGACTGTATGCTCGTCTGCCGCCTTCGTACATAATAATAAACATAATAGTTAGTCATCTAGCAGTCAGCGGCCATTTTTACAATACTACTTGGACATCAAACGCCCACATACATAACCTCACACAGCCACACACACGCTCACAGACAAATTTGTCTCCGTACATAATCGTCTGCCCTATGGTGACCTTGGACCAAATGAAAAATCGTATAGTTATGCTTCCCGTGCAAAAAAATACAGGAAGCCGATATTATTTCATCCTACGAGTATCTATCTACCTTTACCTTTGATTTCTGTAGTTAAAGCCTGACCAAGAATGATGATGATGACCAAGAATTTACGCCATGATGCTTAAAACTAATAGAACTAATTAATATCTTCTACTGACAACACTAAATAGCTATGAAATAAGCGAATGTGGCGCCCCCACAGCAAGTTTTATATTTTTTTGGTCAGGCTTTAATATATATTTTTTTCATCAGAAAGATAGATTGATATTTTTGTGTGTCTCAAATAGACATGAATATTATGTATTTTTCGTATTTACAATAAATTATCTTTGGTTAGTTAATTTGTAATTCATTTTTCTTTGCCATATGCCATTTGATTATTTTATTTATTTATTGACTAAGATTTTTTTAAATTTATTTATTGACTATTACATTTCACAATATACACTTTATTTAACTATATATAGGTGACTAGGTAAATTTTGAGATACTCAAATTTCAGAAAGAGAACTCATTTGAGCTGTATCGTTTTTAAAACATCATTTATTTGAAATTCGAATTCCGAAAGCCATTTAGTCAAAGAATAAATGTTGTATTCACTTTTTTATTGATATTTCGTGCGCTTTTCTTTGGAACAATGGAATTCTAACGAGAACATCTTCGTGCAATGAAGTTATACCATTTTAAAATTGGTTTAAATGAAAGTAAGTGTAAAGATAGTATCAGCGTTTGGGGACATACGTCTTTAGAAGTTTAAGTCTTTAAAAAAGTTCTTTAGACGCTCAAAAAGCTGTTAATGCCCAATAGTACAGTGAAGTGTGTTTACCAATTGTATTCGATATTTTAAATCAAAAACGCCCGTTACAGCCGGTTTGAGAGAGCTTTGCTTGCATCATGACAATGCATCATCTCACAAAGCAAAACTTACGAAGTTTTTGAAGACCACAGAGATCCAAGAATTGAGCCACTCTCCTTATAGCCCTGATTTAGCTCCATGCGACTTCTTTCCCTTTCCAAAAATGAAGCTTCGACTCGGTGGAGTTCTTTTTGACAATTCTGAGGACACTCGGAATGCGTTTTTGGCAGTTATTGAGGACTTCGCTAAAGTAGAGTATCGCCAGTGCTTAATCTTGCCAGTGCCAGTGACTAATCTTGGTTTAGTCGAATGAATCGCTGTATAGAGACTAATGGAGAGTATTTTGAAAAGTTGTAGTAAAAAATTGTGTTGTAACCAAAACGTTTTTTTGTATCTCAAAATTTACCTAGTCACCCACGTATAGGCATCACAAAATTAATTATAACCACCTTTTTTCTACTCTACTCACCTGACAGTGTGAAAAGGCACATGTTGTGTGTGGACCCACTCTAAATTCCCTGTATATGGTCCGCTAGCAGTCGCGTTTTGGGTATTCCCAGTACCCACTCCACTTTGGGTACCCTGGGTACCCGAGGAACCTGCCATATTTTGGGTACTACCGCCATCCGTAAGCCACGCACAACCCACGAACTTTGAAGCGTTTGTACATGAGAAGAATACTAAAACACAACTTCCATCCTGAAAAGTGGAGGGTACTTTTAAAAACTTCCTTTTTTTTTTCTTTACTTCTAATATATCGCAAAATATTTCTATAGAAAGATTGTATAAGATCACAGTGCGTTTGATGGTAGGCGTATACTGTTGCCTATGGACATTTGCGATACACATCAACGTCAGTCAAAAATTACATACGTTGACAAATTTGTCAGTCTCAAATTTTTGACAAATATTACAATCGAAACAGAAATTTGTGGTATCAAACAAAAAGTGAAAACATACTTAGTCTAGCCATATATACCGTTACAATAAAGAAAAAAAATTACATTTGAATGTAACTCTAGAGAAGCTGCTCAATTAGTTAACAGGGTGGAACGTGGCCATTATCCGGCTTCCGTGATGGTTTGGTGAGGTGTCAGCTATCTAGGAGGGAGTCAACCATATTTTTTTCAAAAAGATATTATAACGTCAGCTCAAGTGTATTAAGATACGATTCTTGAGGAGATCGTAAGCCGCATAACAACACCCTGTTCCATGACCAAGAATGGACCTTTCAGCAAGACTCAGCAGCAGGTCATAAGGATCATAAGTCATTGAAACCCTAAAACATACTATAAGGCAGTTGGCAATTTTCTCATGGAAAGGGTGCGTGTTTCAATAGAAAACTGGCGACAACGCTTGAATGATTGTATATAAGTAAATAAACGCTATTTGTAAAATGCTTACCTATTTCTAAAATAACACAAATTCTTCTAAATTAAAAATAAAAATATCAATGTTTTCTTTGTAACAATATTTATGGCTAGTGCTAGGTACAGTAAGCAGCACGTTAATGCTCCCAAAACCATTCGATTCGAGTCCTTGCTATTGGATATTAAAGTATGATACATTGTGTATACGTTGACCTGTTTATTTTTGACTAATATCTAAATTTGTTCAGGGTTAGATTCTAAACAATCTCTTAAACTAGGGGTAGGGTTCAATGGGATGCCATTAAACCCTCACTCCTCACGTTCATTGAGATCCTTATCTTACTACGTTTATTTTCCTCTGAAAAGTCGCACTATATTCAATTCATAACTCACCTGTTTAACTTTCTGCAACTTCTTAGCGGTATTTAACGTAAAATTATAATTTAAGCTATTTTGTGCCATTTCTACCGTGTGCACTTCATCCGCTTTCACTACGAAACACCTCGCACTGTTTTCATTCTCCGCATACTTTTCTATATTAGCTAGCAACGTCTTCCCATTGGGAGACATCGGGCTTTTCGGCCCGTTGTGAGGTTGAGGAGAAAACCCTTGTGGCAGCCCATCATTCCTCCAATTTGGCCTCCCTTGGCCGTTTCTATAGTACGAGTTTTGATAGAAATTGTTCCCATAATCGTTCTGATTGTATTGAGGATAGAATTTATCATGGCGGTAATCGTCTTCTCTCAGTCGCATCCAGTTTGGCGAATCCACTGTTAAAGGTTTCGGTCTTTGTCCTATGCCGTTCGGTTGGTTCAACCCGACATTTTTTTCTTCTGCACCCAGCACGTGAACGACTGTATTTAGTATCTGTTCGTCTAGAGGAGTCATAGGTTTCGCGGGATTTGACATACGGCGTATGATCAATGCGCTCAGTTTCTGTCTAAGATAGCAAACGTTTATAGCGTCTGATGCGTCAGCCGTGTAAGCCATCCAGTCGTCTAAAGTCAATACTGATGTGTCAGGCGAGGAATTGTTCTCATCTGCTTCACTGTCTGAGTCACTTGACAACCCTGGAGGGTTAGCTCTCTGCGTTAACGCCCCGGGTGGCAACCTTAGCGGACCACCAAATAACGCTACAGTCAAGGGAGTTACTAAGGTATTGCACCGTATGAAGCAAAATCTCCCAGCCCGTGATATCTCTTCAAAAACAACCCAATCTGTGGGTAAATTTTGCACGGATTTCTGTGACCCCATTACCCCTCCGCCTTTATGTAGCGTTGAGCTCGGGTGAAAAGCAACTTTGACCTCTTTGGACGTTCGTAAAGTGCACGAATCACGATCGACTCGGGCTATGGACGGATACAGACCGCTAAGTAGTACGGCTTTCACTACGTGCCACTTCTCAGAGTTCAAATTCACATCTTTTATATCTCCAGAGCCTCGAGCTTTAACTAATCCCAAGGCTCGAAGTTGAGCTAGCAACTGAGACCGGTATCCGACTATCATTTCCATGGTAGCACCACAAATTAAATTTTTGGAGCAAAACGCTCTTTCTGCCCCGTTGGCTCTCGCCGATTGCCAAGCCTGAAACGCCCTCAGTAACGCCATATGATCGGAATAACTGTCTGCTGCAAAATCTTTTCTGGCCATGCTCCCTTGTTTTCTATTTTCTGGGTTCATAGATATTTGGAACGGTTCCTTATTCGCCAAGCTGCATACGATAGTCAATATCGGATCGAGGCATTTCATCACACATGCATATAACAACATTTTTCCCAACTTTGGTTCTACAGTTAAATCTAGCAGGTGTTGTCCAATTTCCGTCAAATCTTCCATGGGGGTTAAGGCTCCTATAGTTTTTAACAACGTCACGGCATTTCTTATGGCTAAAAACGATGGTGGCTCTAAGGCTTTTGACAGGAAATCTGCTATGGGGGTATTGCCAGGGGTCAGTAATTTTGTATGGAGACATAACTCCTGCAGGGGTACCCTTAAGATTTCTGGGACGGAATTAAGGGGTAGGGTGTTGAATCTTCGTTTGGAACACATGTGGAAGCAGTGTCCAGGTTTAGTTCGACCCGCTCTTCCTGCCCTTTGTTGACAACAAGCTCGGGACGTCCACACACATTGCAACGAACACACACCTACATTCGACTCGTAATACTTCTCCTTGACTTTACACGAATCAATCACATACACCACATCATCAATTGTAATTGAAGTCTCCGCTATATTGGTCGAGATAATAATTTTCCTAGCGTTTGGTAGAGGATTGAACACTTTCTTCTGATCTAGAGTCTGCATATTACTGTGTAAGGTAAATATTTGGTATTTAAGCGCGTTCATTTCTGTCGTCGCTTGTATCATGTCTCTTAAAGTCACTATATCGTCGTATCCCGGCAGAAAAATTAGGATGCTTCCTTTAGGTAAGTTGACGTGTATATGTTTCACTAAAGCCAGTAATAAATCATGATCAATTAGTTCCTCCGAGACCGTGTGATGGTAAACATCTAAAAGAAAGTTGTCACTGGAACTGTCAGCGTCAGTGTTGTCTTTGGTCTCTGGGGGGTTGAAAGAGGCCAATAACTTGGCACATTCTGTGTGACCGTTCTCTACGGCATAATCGTAAGCTGTTTTTCCGTTTTTATCTTTTGTACAGGGATTCGCACCTGGAAAAAAACAAATACCAAAAATACACACAAAGAAACTAAGACAAACTGTTCAGACGTGGGAAGTTCCTGCGGAATATATGTAAAAAAAAAAACTAATTTGATATATTTTTTTTTCTGTTATAAAACTGAACGCAACTGAAACACTGTATTCAGAAACGAATCAGTTACTTACATCTTAATTATGTAGCATTTTAAACTTCAGTGCTTATTATTTATTTACTAATACTAACTCATATAATTTTTAGTTTGCATTCAACTTAAAGGGAATATTATTGAGGCACAAATTAGGTATTTGTACTGAAATTAAATTATTAAGCCATATCATTTACATGGCTGACACAATCTTGGCTGTTTTTGTCCATGATGAAGATAACAACGCAGCACTAAACTCTTAGTTCTGCTACTCAACAATAGATGTCTCCGTTTATAATTTACTCTATCCAAAATATTAGACATTAATTTTGGGGGTCAACCGCGCAGTAATAAATTTTTAGGACTGTTTGGCAGTATGAAGTGAGGCGGGGCACACTGCAACGCTCGCCGTACAGTCGAGTGCAAATTTATTATTCATATTTTTAATGATATTAAATTAATATAAAAAATATTTTAAGAACTGTTTTAATTAAAATCAATAATGATGCGACAAAATGTGACTTCACGAATGATTGATGAATGATGAATTCACGCGGGGAAATTTATGACGTCTATAAGTACATATATGCAAAAAGAAGCTGATGAAGGAGTGAATAACTGACATCGGGTATTTATGTTTTTATGTAGATAAATTACAGATTTTCTAAAATAATCTTATTGAAATTTATAATAGCCATTGTTACAGATATATATATTTTAAATATAATGTAGATTTTTTTTAAAATAATATTTTTTTATCTTTTAGGTACAAAAACGGACCGTAGAGGGCGCTGGAACGTCTATTGATCACTGTACAGCGAATTATAGAGGACGCCAATGAATCTGACTTCTTGTCGGTTTTTCGGAAACTAGCAAAAAAAAGAACGAGAAAAAATCCGGTTACTTGTATTGACAACTTTGATCATGGCGTAATTAAAAGATGTGTACACAATGTAATGATAATGTAAAAATGAAATATCAATGTTTTCTTTGTAACAATATTTATAGCTCGACTAGGTATAATAACATTATGCAGAGACAATAGGCGGCCTTATTGCTAAAAGTTTCAGGCAGGCGCTCTCAGGCAACTAACGGTCAGTGAAATGACTTGGAAGAATGACGTTGTCAAGTAAAGAATGTCGATTCTATTGTGTCATTTTATCTGTCAAACTAACTGAAGAATAGAACGTGAGCATGTCCGCTTTCATGTGGGGGCAACTGATTTTTTTTCTATGGTCGTGTGTAATATAAAAATACTGTTTTTTAATTTTTCGTAAAATCCGTGAGTAATCTTTGTATGTATATGTGTGTGAGGGGACACTAGTAACCGGTTTTCACGTGGTCTGTCGTGTGTGTAATATAAATATGTAGTTTTATAATGTTCCTCAAGTAGTGTGTGTTTGTGTAAGTGTGTATATGTGTGCGTGTGCGTGTGTCACGTACCGATGTGCAGTATCTGATGCGCGGTCTCTATGAGGCCGTGCGCGGCGGCCGCCATGAGGCCGGTGCGACCGCTCGCCGCCTGACTACACTCCACGCCCACGCCCTCCGACAGGTACATGTACAGAATCTGGCAGAACGAGTCCTGCGAACAACGGACACACGCTCAAACAACTACTATACACAAACAAGATAGGAGACTCTTCACCTACGCGGTGGTACGGTCAGGGGTACATGTGGGGCTTGCGCGGAGAGCGGGCGACGGGTGGCTTATTTTATTTTTATTTATAGTAAGAAGGCGGCAGACTGGAAAGATATGCGATATGCGCCGACATCAGTCTAATACGAGGGATACAGAGCCCAAAACAACAATTTTCGGAATTTTTGTCTGTCTTTCTGAACGAGCATCACGCGATAACTACTAGAGCGATTTTAACGAAACTAGGCATAGTTATATCTTATGTGGCGGTTTAACATTTAGTGTACTTTTTATCCAGATTCATTATAGAGTTCCCGCGGGAATCACAAGTTCACGCGAATGAAGTCGCTGGCACCGCTAGTAAGTAAAAAGATAATTAGGATAAGAGATAAAGAGAGACAAGCAATGATAAGATTGAAGAAAAATATAAATAAAGGAAGTATAGGAGATAACTAGAACTAAATAATAAAAGAAGTATGAGAGTAGAACATACGTCAGTAACATAATGGAAGATTATTTGGATACTGTTTGTCTGCCAAATAAAAATTATTCTTTTCTATAAAGAAATCACCAATAACTTACCAAACTGCCGTCCTTGAAGCAATCTTCGAGAAACTCATCCATGTCTGCCTGCAGAGCGGGGTCCGTCGTGTTCTCGCTCTCTTCTTTACTGTCTTTACTGCTGCCCGCCTCCTCGGGACTCTGTCTCTGGCCTAAAACCAATACTAGAGTTGCTGCATTATGCACTTTAGATACGAAAATATGCTTATTGACGAGTGATGACATTAAGAAAAAAATATAAGCATAACAAGGATACAATCAGTGGCGTAATTCTGGGGTGGCAGTTGCCACCCCAGAATTGTCCAACCCAGAATTTTGCCCAGTATAGCCCCAGACCCCCGGTACGCCTTGCCACCCCAGTTAAAAAGCTGAAATTACGCCCATGGATACAATTAACTAGAAGTAGAGGATAACGCAAAAGAGGCCTATGTGAAAGATACAAGCTGTTAGAACAGCTTTAGTTCAAGATCCTTTATTTTAACTCTCTTAAAAAAAGCTCTCTCTTACCTCAGTACCTCAGCTCTTTTTCAATAAAATATTCATGCATAGAGAATAAAAGTCCCTTATAAAAAACCTTCCCTTACAAAACATACAGTTTTACCTAACCGCACAATCTTACCTTACAAAGCATACAATCTGGACTTACCGTACAATCTTGCCTTACAAAACACAATCTTATTTATTTAAACATTATAGAAGGTACATTGCAGTTATAAAAACCAATACGTACATTCTTTATAACGATTTCTTTAAGAATTCCACAGCATACTTCCTCAGAGCCAGCTCATTTGAGAAGACAACATCTATGTCACCACGCATCGCTAACATTTTATTAATATAATGTATAGCACGTGACACTGGTGCATTACGTTGAAGGTTAGCACGAGGTGGAATATCTTACTTACAATCTTACTCTACAATACAATTGTAGGAGGAGAGTGCATGCTGCATTCCCAGTCGCTGGTAGCACTCGACTGGCCACGTTACCCCTCTCACAGAAGGGTACCTTTAAATGTACTGCATTTTTACTTTATCGTATTTCCCCAATGTACGTACGTGTTTCCGTAGTGAGTGAGATATGCCAAAGCACATCCCCATCCCTCCCCATTTTCCCAATCCATTCCTTAATCTGCAAATGTAGGCAGCGCATCCGGATGCGCTAATTTACCGTGCCGACGTGCCGACGTTTGTCATTCTGGACTGATGTTGGAATGTATCGCGCATGTCTATGGACGACAGTATCCACTTACCATCAAGTGGACTGTATGCTCGTCTGCCGCTATTTTCTAAATAAAAACTCACTTTACAAAACATGCAGTCTTTACCATACCATCTTACCTTACCATACAAAACATACAATCGCAACTAACAAAACATACAATCTTACCTTACAAAACACAGTCTTACCTTCAAGGTGCGACCAGTAGCTCCGCCCAGTGTTGAGCTTGCTCTTGAGCTCGTTTTCGAGCTGAGCCATCTTCTTGGTCCTATACTGGGTGATCTTGAGGACGTCCTCCAGGTAGTACCGCTGTACTTCATGTAGTCGTCCCGGGATCGTTATCACTGGACAGTTGTTGAAGTACCTGCGGACAATTACGAACAGTTTTAAAAAAAATATTTATTAATACGCACTGGGGGCCTTTCTCACAACCTCTTGATACTTTATCAGAAAATCAGTAATACTTTATCAGAAAATCAGTAATACTTTATCAGAAAATCAGTAACACTTTATCAGAAAGGCAGTATCAGTTGGATTTAATTGGGAGATAATTTATCTGTCAGATTGTTAACAATTACTTTATCAGGAGGTAGTCTGAAAGGCCGTTAGGGCCTTTTTTAAAACCTCAGAAGGTGGTGAGAATGGCTTTAATCTTTTTTACACTGAAAAATTATTCGCCAAACTGCGACGCAGTTTGTTGGCGGACTGTGGGTTCGGTTACTAAGGTACATTTTTGTGTAGGTATTTTAAAACTTAATTTGTCTTTTTATATATTACACTAGCAAAACCCCGCAGACGTTGTCCTGCCATAGAAGTCAGCGCCACCTAGTGGCGAGTTACAACAAAGTCGATGGCATAGAAACCGTCTCGATGAAAAGATACATATATGTTATGTGCCAACTTTCATGGTGATCGGTCAAACGGTGTCGAAGTCTATTAACATCATATATACCAACATCCTCTTTTATATATATAGATGAATCTATATTATATTTTGTATACCAGTTATGAGTATATTAATGCTGTTCGTTGGTAAGCGCATCACTTGAGAACGGCTGGACCCAGACAAATAAACAAGCGATATTAATTACAAAACAACGAATTAACTAGATATTTCTTTGTACTTTTCATAGAAATTCAAATAACCTACAAACCTTGTTGTATGATTAAAATTAATCGTTTGGTTATATGAAGTAGCCAAGGAAATATTTACCTTTAATTTTAATAAATATAGAAATAATAAAAAAAAAGTATTTTATACACTTAGACGTTACTGATCTCAGCTGAGCAAAAGTCAGGAATGCAAGCAAAAAAATTTGCAATAAAAAAATTATCTATAATACTATCAGTAAATTTGCACTGTCAGCTTTAATAAAACCAAGGTGGTTTTTTGTGTAGACCAAGAACAATCAATAAAATCAACCATCATATCTAACTTTCAGAGTAGAGATAATGCGCAACGTAGAAAAAAATTTGGTTAGGTAAATATTTATTGTGTTGTAACGTCACGTGGTAATCAATCATGGCTTCCAGCGTTTCGTATCTCGTAAAACACAGATAAAAATCTTTACTTAATAAAAAGAAGTAATTCGTTTTAATGCAAAAAACGCATTTTATAATTATTGTTGGCCTATAAGCTATGACGTTATCCAATATTTTTTATAATTCATTATTATATCTGTTAAATAGCCAATTTGAATGATGGAACTGACATGTGACATGATAAAAGTTCCTGAAAAAGAAGAATAAAAAAGACCTAATTATAAATTACCTGCTAAATATCTGCGTGTCCATGGTGGCAGACATGAGGATCAGCTTGAGGTCCTTGTACTTGGGCAGCGCGTCCCTCAGTGCCACTAGCAGGAAGTCGCTGAATTTGTCCCTCTCATGTACCTCGTCCACGAATATGTGCGACACGCCTGGTCGATAATCACTTATTTAATTTGTATAAAGAGGGAGAGGAAGGGTAACGCTGCAACCCAACAGTTCCTAGTTTACTCAATGTACGTCTCAACCGGCAAGTAACCCCCTACAGAACACTAGCATGTATTGCACTTCCTAGTTTTTTCTATTCCCCAATATACGTACGTGTTTCGGTAACAAGTGAGATATGCCAAAACCCATTCCCATCCCATCCTATCTTACCCCTTCCCATTTTCCAAACCCATTCCAAAATCTCCAATTAAACGCATACGCGGGCGTGCTAACATTCGTCATTCTGGAATGATGTGGCATATATAACGGATGTCTATGGGCGACAGTATCTACATACCACCAGGTGGACTATATGCTCGTCTACCGCCTTCTGTGCCCATAAAAAATGATTATAGGAAGGTGAACTGGATGACCATGGACATCCGCGATAGATGCCAGCATCAATAACAAATGACAAACGTTTGAATGTTCACCTTTGGATTGGATTCGGACAACGGAAAATGGTGAATAGGGAATAGTTGAGGATTACAAGGAGATATATTTATCTATTTAAAAGGGCCTTAACGCTAATGTTTAACTTATTTATTTTACTCAATGTTTCGGTTGGGTTGCACCAACCACGGTCACGAGCTAACTGAAGAGGCGGGTAGTTGCGAACAGTTTCATCAACTACCCGCATTTGGTCTTCGTAGTGCGGAAAGTTGCGGCACACAACACTCACAATATCAGTAGCTACAGACGAAAAATCGCGAGGTTTTAGTTTATTAAATTTATTAATCACTTGATTCCATTTCGAGGACAGATACATGTTCTCGATTGAAATTTCTGTTTGTTTATTTCACTTGCTTCACGCACAATCCTGAAGAAATAGTGGCGATCAGTGGAGAGAATTTTAGGACTATGGAGTTCTATCCAGTGATTGATCCCGGGGTTGAACATGGGTCGCCACGACTTATTCGTCTGGCGATTCCTTACAGCTGCGAAGGGTCAACCCTTTCTGCTACGGTGCGGTTTGTTTAGCCTATGTACGAAACTACCATCGCTCTGCCAATTGTCCTTTGGTACAAATAATTTGAAAGTGGTATGTCACTTACCAGTAAGTGAATTGTCTCCACCCATCAAAGTCCTCAGTAAGACCCCATTGGTACAGTAAGTCAGTACTGTACGAGGACTTACTCGGGACTCCAGGCGAATCTGATAACCTATGGAAAGACCTATCTTCTCCATACGTTCATAAGCTACCTGTGAACGAGCATTATTTTATATTAATTTCAAAATATATGGCATGTTTCATGGATCAGGCCACAAAAAGTTACAATTTCATGACTTTTTTGAAATAACGAAGTTATGCTAATTTGTTTTTATGTATTCTTTAAGGACTTCATAGCATTAAATAAAAACGATATTTGTAAAATTTGTTTTTTAACACGCGAAGTGGCGGCGGCAGACGAGCATACAGTCCAGATGATGGTAAGTGGATACTGTAGCCCATGAACATCCACGATACATGCCAATATCAAGTCCAGAATGACAAACGTTGACACGCCCCCGGATGCGCTGCCAACCTTTGTTGATGTAGCAATAGATATGGAGAAAGGGTGAGAAAATGGAAAGGGATAGATAGAATGGAATGAGAGTGGGTTCTGGCATATCTCACTCACCACCGAACACATTAGGGAATATGATGAAGTGGGAAATGCAGTACACGTCAAGGTAGTCTTGTGTCTTTCAAGGTATTGCGGCTGTTGGCAGTTGGATTGCAGTGTGCACGTCGAAGTAAGTCAGGAGTCGCTCAGTAAAATGATAGTATGTTTACTGAGGACAGATCTCTGTCCTCAGTAAACATACTATCATTTTATCCATCAGGAGTCCATCTGGACTCCTTGAAAGCATACGAAAAACGCAGTGGTATGCTGTTATAAAAACATTTTGAAGTTCAATGATCGATCACTATTAAACCACAATACGCATAATATATATCGTTTACATTAATTATTACTCAATCATCACTTGGTCAAGTTCCCGCCAAAAAGTTGTACATATCGTGTATTACCCTCTCAGCGACGGAGACGGCGGAGATGCGCCTGGGCTGCGTGCAGTACACGCGCGCCGGCTGCTTGTGCTCCTGGCAGTAGTCCATCACCAGCTGCGGCAGCTGAGTGGTCTTGCCGCAACCGGTCGCGCCCGCCACTATTATCACCTACACCCATAATACATATGTACTAGGCATGTTTCCAACAGCAAAAATCACTATTCGTGAATACGAATAATGTGCCTCACTATTCGCGAATACGATTACGAATAGTACCTAACCTACTACGTAAAATGAGTAAGTAGATACCTTTCAGACCAATTCAAAGTTAGTGCTATAAGCACAGATTTAAATGACATAATGTCTACAGCTAGTATATAAGTGATTTTTTTTTAGTTCAATTAATAAGTAGCTGTTTAGTTTAATCAAAACTTTAGGTATCTAAGTTTAAATTACACTAAAAAATCACTTACTAATTAAAGTAAAAAATCAACTACGTATCTGATTTTCAATTTCAACTGATTTTTTTGTAGGAAACCTCTTTACTTTTCGATTAGTTTCACTTTGAAAATGTCAAATACTGCGAATATAAAACTGCATGTACATAGCACGCGGGGCTGGATAAAAGTGTGAACAAGCTGGGGAATCCCTCAGGACGCCCGAGTCCACGTCACAAGCGGAAAATATGACTTTTGATCTGATTTTATATGATTCATCTGATTTTTCATTTGAGCTTGCTTCCAAAATATACATAACTAGCGACCCGCCCTTGCTTCGCTTCGGTCTTTTTTTTTTTTCAATTTAAAATACAGCCTATATTAGACACGGATAATGTAGCTTCGTATTTGTAAAAGAATTTTTGAAATCGGTTCAGTAGTTTCAGAGATTACCCCCAACATACCTACAAACACACAATTTTACCTCTTTATTATGTTAGTATAGAACGGTCAATCATTAAAAAAAATGTTCGATCTTCTTTTTATGCGTGAAAAACGATACACTTAAAGGGGCGTTGTAGATTTTCCGCGAACGGCGCTGGACACGCTTGCTCTGGCCCTGATAGCATGGGGAAGAGCGCATGATGCTTCTGCTAGCCGCAGCCGACGCGACGCGTCCGACTGAGCGGGTCGCCCTAAGTTTTTAATGCAAATTCATAATTATTGTTGGCCTATAACCTATTTTTTTTAAATTGATCGTTATATCTGTCAAATAGCCAATTTTATTTAATCATTGAATTCTATGTGTTTCTATTCTATTTAGTCCCAAAGAAATCAAGTCAATCAAGAAGTCAATGATATGTTTACCTGGTTGTGTATGATTCCATTAAGTAGATCTTGCCTCTGTTCGTACACGGGTAACTTCTCTCTGAATTTATACAACTCTGGATTGTATGTTGTGTTGGGTATCTGAAAATTAAAACACATATCGCAGTCAATATATTGGTTAAGTTCATGAATAAGCCAAATTAGTTCAGTAGTACTATAATATTATTATTATTTGCTAGACAAACAGATTACGCTGATGGGTCTCTCTATATGTTTTTGTGCTCTAAGATACTGATCCGAGTCTACTTTTGAATTGGTTAATGTTCTCAGATGATTTAACCTCCTTATGTCATGTTCTTAAATAAATATTTTTAGAATTTTTTTATTTAATTTCGACCGGAATACTCCTACATATAAGTTTTTTGTGGTGGTACTTGTAGTCTTCCTACTTGTAGTGCACGCTTTAGTTCAAATTTATGTGTGTACCTGTGCAACCCCATTATTCAATTGTCCAAGGGTCTTATGCACCAGTTGTGGGCTCCTTTCCTTCTCGGGACAACAGCTAAGATCATCCTTCTCCTTGCTTGTAATGGGGAACATACTGAACAATTCAGTAATGCTGCATCTCATGTTTGAATCAAGGATCAACTTGGCATCATTCTGAATTATAGTTGAGCCTTTCCGCTTGTATATTGTTATGTAGCGGTTTACTCCTAAAATAAAATGTTGGCTTAACACTTTTGTTATAAGTTAAATACTTTTAGAATTCCATATCATACTCAGGGGTGTGCATCTCGTATAAGCAAATAAGCAGAGGTTACCATTTAGCTAATACATGCAAAACCCATGGTAATGAGATTGTGATTTATATTGCTAATGTGGACAAAAAAAGATAATTCAATATTGTCCTTTGTTCTCAGGACAAATTAATTATACTTACTTTTAATCATGATAAAGCATTTAAAGGATTTAAAATCATTTCTTAATTAATGCAACATTATGCATAAATAATGACTCATAAATTGTTACACAATATTTGTACATAATTTTAATAAATATAAGTGTTATTAAATAAATATTTATGTGAATGAAGAAAATTTCGAAATAAGGTCAGTGTGGGGAAGTCGGGCATAGTTTATTAAAGTTAAAACAAACTAATCGATTTATACATTGTGGAGTAACTGTATGGTAATTTCTATGGCTCTATATGATGTGAAATATTGTCATTGACAAATGAGATACTTCCGAAATTACATCGTATCAAAGATCTATAAAACAGAGGTCCTATTTTAAAACTCTGCATGTAGACGGACTTCCCATGCTGTTTGAGGTAAGTTCGTCTAGTAATAATTTAACACGTAATTTGATAGATAATACGTATGGAGACATTTTCTGTGCGTAGAGTAATAAACGGCAATCACATGTGAGCTTTACATTAATACCTGTGATGTTGCAATCCATAGATATTGCAAATTTTCTCATTTATAGGGTAAGACCGGCATATCTTAGCTAAAGGGAACTGTAAACATTTTCAAAAAAATTAAACGAATATTTGGGATTTTTTTGTGTTTTTTTTAAAATCTAAGCCAAATATCACAAAATATTATATTGAGAATATAGAGGATTTACAAAATCAATGTATATTTTTTTCAATACAATATGTACAGTCCCGGAATGAGCTAAATGCGCGCGCGGTGTGAGGTGTGGGGACACGAGCACACCCCCCTCCCAGCCGCCTCGCCGCACTTGTGCCGGCTAGTTAAGGGATGCGCTTGCTCACTTTCTATTGTTTTTCTTTTGCTTCATCGATATAACACGTGTTCGGTAGATTTTTACTATACATACTTACTTGTTAAAATGAGTGACCAAGCTTATTTAAAAAAACGATCGGTGATTCGATTTTTTATATTTCTCTCGATTAGTAATTTTTGTATTTTTGTCTTTGTTTTTTTTTTCAGTAACTTTATTTCTCAAAACTAAACATTAAATATCTGTTTAAAACTAAAAATTATGTATACCTACTTACTATATTATCTAATGTGTGCTAAATAATAAATAATGAAAGTAAATAAAAATGGTAAAAAATAAGTCATGTTTTTTATAATTATTTGTGTGTTTTACTTTTGACCGTGACATTTAAATTAAAAATATCGACTAAAACCTATATCGATCTTTCAGTAAGATCATTGTAGTACAACACTAAAAACAAATGACAAAAAATGGTCACATTCCTTCCGCACGCATTCAACTCGTTCCGGGACAGTAGTTACTCTAGCATTCTTGAGATACACTTTTATAAAGGACATGTATTAATTGTACTCATAGAGATCAGTATTTTGTCAGTCTAATAGGTTTTTAGCAAAATCTTGCAAAATAATCACCCGCATAACCCTATAACCTAATATTCCTATATATCTACTATTCAATATTCCTCTTAGAAAAGTCATGCATTTATAAATGCACAATGGCCACTTAAAACCTATAAAAAAATAATAAAAAAATGAAAACAACTACAAAATCAACAATGAACTTGGTATTTTCGTAGATGGTGTACTTTTTTTGGCTTGTAGGTTTCGTGCAAAATTATTTTAAGAACAATATTCATCATCATCATTCATCATCAGGGAAATGGTTGTAAATTGTCATATGCGAACAGCCTTGACACCAGAAGAAATTAAAATGTGTTAATAATTGTATATTCAATTTATGAATCTCGAAGTGGCATGGTAATCTTGAATCTGCGTAATAACCACAATAAAAACATCTTCTAGACAGTATGAAATGTGTTGTTAATCATGGCCACTCTTGCTGATTTGAAAGTTCGAAATTATTTCTAGTTAAAAAACGATCAATATCCATAAAAAAAAATCTAAACTATAAAACACCTCCTTTTCTCGTGCAATCACGGTACTCTAAATTGCATTTATTATTTATTTATTTATCTATAAAAGTATATAAAAAAGAAACTGACTGACTGACATATCAATATGTACAGCCCCAACCGCTGGACCTAACATTTAGAATATGGATTTAGGATAAAGTATATGTTGTTGAAAAGGTTGGCGATATCTGCTTCGAGGCAAGACGGACTTTCCTCGTGCGTCTCAGACGGTCTTCCCATCTATTGCATTTTGAACTTAGAAATGTATCACGTCGAATAATCACGAAATTAAAGTGTTTTAGAATAATTCAATACAAGAAATACCTTTAAGGGTTATTGAGTTACTTACATAACCACATTCTGTGCTGAAATTTGTTCGATTTACCAATTTTTTTCTTTTTTTCGGCAACATGTGACACTTGATGTTCGAGTTCAAAACACGAAATGAAATTAACAGATAATTTTCTCCCACAAAACTGCTTATAGCGACATCTCTGATACTCAATTTCGACTAAAACTATAATACTATTTTATAGATCGATGTGTAAGCTGCACAGCTATTCAAAAACGCATTTTATAGCATGTATACGGAGTTGCCTTGCAGACAGACATACCCACATTGAGCTTAAATAATTTTTGTAACAGCTTCAAAATACATGGCTTAATCTCGTGTATATTTACATTTGTGAAAAATATTTGATTCTGAATAGAATTTTCATTACAAATAAAATCGCAACGAAAGTTAGGTTAGCAAAATAAACTACAAAAAATTAGCCACAACAACCTTTAAATTTAAAAAGGGTTACCTTTCCCGCGCGATTTAGACTTCAGACCCAGTTTCGCAACAGCCTCGTGGATAAATCCACGTTCTTGTGCCGAGAGGAATGTTGGAAATTTTAACTCCGTCTCATTTTCATCGCTGAGGAATTTATCCAATTGAATCTTCAGTGCTATGCTTACAGACTCTGCTATAGGAAAGTGTTTGTTGCCAAAATTTTTCTTTCCCTTTTTAGCACTCATTGTTACTTACGCCTAAATTACTTAGAAACTAATGGATACAATATTGAGAAATTGTTTACATCGACAAATGACTTTATGTCATTAGATTACTCTTGGGCTTTGTTCTACAAGCCAATTGCAAAAGAAAATCGCTCAAAAAGTTAAATATGTCAACTTTACTTTGACGTGTTGGGCTGTGTTTCGAAATATGTGAAATTCGCTGTTCAACAAACTGTTCCATGTTTTTCTTTATTTTCATATATGACAGTGATGTAATTAGCACATTCTGCCAGTGTCATAAAATAGAACGAAGTTATCGAAAGTGATCAGATTAAAGCATTAAAGCATCGAAAGCATATAAATAATAACAAATAGAATAAAACATATATGTATATAATGTCAACAGTGTCATATTCCCTAAACCATTAAATTAATACACTTTATTAAATAATTGATTAATTATAGCCGGTTTAAAATCATATTTCTATTTTATACGAGATTTACCGCAAGTTTTCAGAAAAACACGTAGATTTTGTTTCTGAAACAGTGTTTATAAACAATTGTTTCTCAATTAATATATGGCTTCAGGAGTCAATCGGAAAAGTTGCAAAATTTACGGAGGACAGAGATGGATTGACTCCTTAAAAACATGCGAAAAACAGTCTAATGCTTTTTCATACCTACAATTTAATTCTAAAGAATAAAAATTATTCGCCATAATTTATTAGACTAGTCTATGCTTTAAATTTCCATTTACCCTATAGGAACCTTTTATTTTCCCGGAAAGAAACAGCCTATATCCGTTTCGTTGTACCTAGGGTGGAAAATTTCAGCACGATTCGTTTACCCGTTGATGTTTGAAAGCGTTTCAAAGAAACATACTGACATCTTTTCATTTTTATATTTTAAAGGTTAATTTATACAAGCGAGTTTCTCGAACGGTTTGGCCAAGAATATTATATGATTGTCATATGCGACCAAATTTTATACGATTCTTGCCTGCAATTGCAATTGCCTGTTCACATGATAATAAAAACTGAATAAATAACGGTCGTATATACTATGCAAGTATATTCTTGGCAGATTTTTTCTTGTACGTGTTCAAGTAACTCCTTGTCAGACGTAACCAGAGCGCTTGAACTTCCACCTAACATCTGTGAAAGGTGGGTATTCCTGGGATAGGGAAGATTAGGTAACAGAACTTATGCATTACATTAAAAACGGCAAATAAAAACAGCGTTAATGATTATATTTTTATGATAAAGTGCACCAATGGTACATCAATGTTTTTTACATATATTTTTGTATAAAGGCAGAAATATCATAAAAAATATTTATTAAGGATAATAATTATTTATTGTTTGTTGACTAGCTATTAATAATATTTTTTGTTAGAAGGCGTAGGTAATGTTCGCGGTATTTGTACACTATAAATAGGCCATATAATTAAACAATTCTCGATCTTAAAATTAGACAGTGGTGCAGGGCCGTAGCCAGACTGTGTAATCAATACAGGCTCAAAAAAATTCAGGGTAGGCGATTTTTTTTTTACATACTTTTTTCACAGTTTTTTTATATCTACATATTTCGCAATACTTTCGTTAATTTTGTTTGTAGTAGATATTACATAAAAGTGAGCACATTAAAACAGTAACTTTTTATTTATTCACACGAAGTACATAGAGTACCTTCCTACTAAAGTACAATAAGATGAAATAATTTATTTTTCTTTATTTGATAGGTTATTAAAGATGATTAATTAAAATGTTAATCAGAAATCGAAATGGGGACTGTCCCAGCAGAATCGGGACTAGTGACAACTCTGCCTACACCTATCCGGATCTCCCTCTTGGTCCCCAAACATTGGTTAGCGGCTAGGGCAGGCTCAGCCTGCCCTGGCGTACCCCTGGCTACGGCCCTGCAGTGGTGTTTTATATTAGCTTGTTTCCAACGGCACGGTCAAGTTTAACCAAACGGACTTGGAAAAAATTCCGTGGGTTTTATAAAAAGAAGATGCAGAATCAGATTCAGTTTGTTAGTAAAAAAAAAAAACGTAAAGCTACGTTAGTAGGAGTATACATATTAATATGATATACTTATAATTTTAATTAAAATTTAAGAAAAATAGCAAATGCAGTTTCATTAAAGTCACCTCAGATTAGAAGAAAAAGGCGGATATAACCGCCTGTTCAATCTAGCCGTACCGGCCAATTTTTATAGGAATGAGGCCCCCACCATAGCGAAAGTACGTGGTTAATATAATAATTTTATTTATGTTTGGGGTGTTATTTCTTAAACCTATTTTTTGTCTTATAATAACTTCATGTTTATGAATTTTATACAGATGTAAAAGTCGTATACAAATCAGTTTAATACCTGGCATGCATCTTGCATTGAATGTAGATATTACTGTATTTTAAAAGTACAATAATAATAGTTTATTTTGCTAGAAAAAATAATAATTTATACATACATATTTCAATATTGTGGAATAATATAAGACAGATTCATTCTGATTAGAATTATCTAGTAATTGAAAATAAAAACAGGTAACATTTAAAAAATGTTCCCATTAGAAAATTGTTCATTGTATCTGTCAATTTGACAAGGACGTTTCTTTGTTTACATAAATATTCGCGAATTAAAAATGTTAGACTACGTGTTATAGAAGCTAGCTTCGAGGTAAACAAAGGTTAAATTATAGCGTTAGTAGAATATATTTGAGTAGTCATCTGCAGCAAGAAAGAACTGTATTTCCTTACTATTAGTATTTTTCAAAATGTTAAGCACATCATTCGCAAAAGAACTATTGTAGTGACGTATGTCCTTTTGGTAAAAATATTCCGCCAAAAGTTGAGAATTTTTATTGCAATTATCTTCAAGGAACCCCTTTATGATTGAAGTTACAAATTTCTCACGATTATTTCCATAGTAAAATTCATGTTGTAAATAAGCTAACACGCCTTTTTGATACAAATCCATTATAGAAATAAAATATCTGTTCAATAATTCGTCAACTTCTTGCGACAAATATTTTCCGAAAACTGTTCCCACAATTTCCACACCTTCATTACATTTTCTTGTTTCTTCTGCGAATACTTCTGGTTTTTGTTTAATGCTTTGCTTTACTGATTTGTAATAAATTAAGGTCATGTGTATATGTGCATATCTTCCAATATTCTGCTCCAGTGGCAACGCCTTATGCATCCATGCTGTGATCCATTCGAAAACATTGAGACATGATACATATTCGGAACTGAAGAACACGGCGTTGTATTTTAGACCGTTAAAAAAATCATTCAGTATATGATGGCAAGCAATTTTACTAGAATCAATTTTTAGTAGTGTTTCAATTCGCTCAAAAAACGGCTTGCACAAGCTATTCAATCGTTCCCTCTGTACGATTTCGTTTCTACACAACAGTAAAAACTTGGCTAGGAGCCTCACGGTAGTACGAGTGTTCTGGGAGAAATATGAAATACCTGAAACTAGTTCCTTGGTTATAAAATTATCCATAATGTTAGCCAAGAACTCGTCATCCACCTCAGGTAATTGAGTTTCTATGGTGTTTAGAAGACTAATATCTATAGTATAGGAAGTTTTCATCAAAACTTTGTAAACTACGACACAATAATCTGTTTTTATACTAGGCGGTAATGAGTAAGTTTTAGCGAGTGCTTCACGTAACTGCTTCTGAGACTTTGTGTCGAAATGAAGACGAAACATTAAGGGTTTAACTGTGGTCCATACACGAATGTCGGATGTTTCCTTACGGAGGCGAAAATAACGCAAGGCAGCCCGCACCGCCGCGGTCGGTCGCAACGTGCCCACCTCCTGTAGCACTGCCCAGACGGGCATCGACAATCCCTGTCGCAATGCCATCGCCGCCGCCAGCCGCGCTCCACGGCGCAATGATAACAAATCCCGTAGATGCCGGTCCACGTTGGCCAGGCTACATATTGTTATTCGATTCGCGACCGCTTTTACACCAGCCGCGCGCCATCCTATAGCATTTAGATCAAGTGGTGGTCGCGCTAGATGTCCACATCCTCTCAATGCAGCGGCCAGCCGCCTGTGTGCACTACCTGCAGGATATGTATCAAGTTTCTGCAGCATCGGCAATAGTGTGGAGCCAGCTAGACGGGCCGTCGGTCGGGCGAGTCGTATGTCCAGTGTCGTTTCAAAAATAGCGCGTTGCAACACCGCCAAACATTTCGACGCAAGGCCGGACTCCTCGGAAAAATATATAGCTAGCGTTCGCAGATAACGCTCATGATTAAGCTGATGACGCGCAACGAGCTCTTCAAAGTGGTCGGTGGCGGTAAGTACCTTGGGATCGTGACGCAGAGCGTTTAAATAGGAAGCGTCGGTCTGTATAAAAGCAAAGTTCTCTCGGAGAAACTCCCGACGTGCTACACGAGCGTCAAAAAGACGACGCAGCAGGGGACGAGCCGCGTTGGGATTGAGGCGTGCGGTGGTAGTGATAGCGGCCACAAGCCCTGGGCATCGGTCCGCGCGAAGGCGGTGCGCTTCAAGTGTATCGAGTAGCTGTGCAAGCCGCTCGGGTGCAGTGGAGGGCTCTTCAGCGGCCACCGTCAATAGTAGTGCCGTTAATGAGTCGCGGACATGAGATCGTTCACTAGCATCGAGCGGATAGTCAGTAAGGGGTGAAAAATTGCGCAGGAAAGCGTTGCGCACGGGTACAACAAGGTCATCGTCGAATAACAGATGGCGTAACATGACGGCGTGCAGTCCTTCACAACAGAAAGCATCGGCAGGTGCGCCGTCTAGTCCTAGTCCTCGTGCGAGTTGCAGAAGTAAACACCATAAGTTGGACGGCAGACGCCAGACGGCCGCGCGCCGCACCAGACTGCGCACGACGGCGGCTCGTAGTGTGGCGGGCTCGTTACTGTGGTGCGCTACGAGCAGTCGCAGCAGTGCGCCCACGCTCTCCGGTCGACCACCGGTTTTGCTCACCAATACCAGTATCATATATTGGCGGTTCTGTGAACTGCTCTCACTCAAAATGCGCTTTTTTAACTCCAACAGGGTATGTTCGAAGCTAGCAAAGCGATACTGGTCGAAAAGATTGTCTAGTAATGTTTTCTGTTTAACAATACATGATCTTTTGACGCATCGCATTGCAACAGATTGACTGCAGCAGCAGTAACCGCATGATTTTCGCATGTTCTCTGTACAGTCTGGCGAAATATTATCTGAAAATATGTTTATTTCAAATATCTTTTTCCGTGGAGCAGATGGAGGTGTATATGGCCATTCTTTTACATTGTCTCCAATTATTTTATCAACAAATATTTGTCTTTTAAAACTTGGCCTCTCTTCGGGACTTAAACATTTAATGAGTGGTTCCACTTTTTTATATGAGAATTTGGTACCAAGATATTCCGCCTTCGCCAATCTCAGTATAACATCTTTGATTTCAGAGCTACTTAAACACTTTCCTACAGTCTTCATATCAAGCAACCAAGCCGAATATAGTTCTTGTTTGTTAGTGAATCTATTTTTCTGGTGTTTCATGATGTATTTTGTCGCCTCTGAGCTAAATGGCTTAAACTTATAATTATTGAAATATTTCTCAGTAATATCCAAAAATACATCTGGATTAATCTTTAACAAAAATTTCAATTTATAGTAATATTCTGTTTCCTTCCTCAGATATTGCGACAAAGCTAATTTATTACTCTTCAAAATTTCAAAATAAACTACAGCAATTTTCGGGCACTTTTCACATAGAATCTTTAAATATTTTGGGCTCAGTTTTTCAAGAATATTTTGCGTCTTAACTGTATTCAATACAAATTCTTCAGAACAATGTAATAGAAATTTAACTGCTATATCTGTATCACCCCTGCCAATGTAATATTTATAAAATTCTTCGTTTCTATGTGCATCTTTCAAATGAAGTTGAATCCAATGTTGTACTTTCTTTACAGCTGTAACAGTCATTTCAGGGAATAATTCATTTTCTAAGTAAGAAGGGTTTATAATATTTGAGTATTCTGAATCCAAAAGCCAGGAGCATTTTAAAGCTCTACTGACATACAGCATATCTTCATCTTTTAAATTAGAAATTATATAATTTATATTTTTGAATTTAGAAGCCAGATCAATCTTGAACAGTCTGTCAATTGCAGATTTTTCAGGCAAATTTTGTAATGATTCAAACGACACATCTTGTTTGTAGGCTTCGTTGACCAAGGAGTTGAGGTAACGGTGTCTTTGACCCAAGTTGCTCCCCACCAGTGTCACTGGAATATATGAGGTCATCTGAAATTATAAGAAACAATTTAACTTTTTAAACTTCCACATTTTGTACACATTTGATATTGTAATTTGGTAAACAAATGCCTTTGTTATACGGGTTCAGACCCGATTTACAATATAAAATATAATAATCAATGTTACCAATATAAATATAACATTTTGAATATAATCAATGTGTATGTATAAAATAATAAAAAAGGGACAAAATTAAATTTCCACCTAAAAATTCGTACAAATGAGATAATAATATGGTACAAGTTCTTTCAGCTCACGAAGGTTACGCTTGGTAGTCTCGTGTTCGTACATGTAGTTTTAGTGTGCGTAACCTTGTCAAGGTTCGGTTAACATTCGGATTTAGGCTAACTAAATTCGTTTTTAGTCATCTATACGTGCATTTCCGACCTGTTTCGCAGTATTTTAGGGAAAAATGAAAATATACGTTCTGTTACACTATATGTACTTCTACTTTTCAAATCCGTTTAAAAAATTAAAATCTGATCTATTACGCATCCAGACCTACTGCAAAACAGTGCATTGAAAAATTAAAATTACCATTGTGCCAAAACTAATAGTCGGACAGCGTCGTAGTTTTGGACACATAAAGCACCTATAAATTACTACTTTTCCGCGAAGTTTCAGCCCTGTAAGTGTAAAACGGTCGATTTGTGATTTTTTTAAAAAACGCTGAATTTTTCGATTTTTCCGGATTTTCTCCGTTACTAATTGTCCAATCGAGTCGTTCGACCTTTCATTTTGTTCATATTTTTATTCTCTTTAGATTGTCTATTTAAATTTAAATCATTAAGATTGCTTCATTAGTTTCCATTTTATAAGCAAAAAACTAAAAAAAAAACGATTTTTGTTTAAAAATGCTTATAATAAATTAATAGACAACCTTTCCGAGTGGAAAACATAACGGAATTCATCTACGGACTGTCCTTCATATGATGGCACAGTCGGTTTCCTACTAGGATTTATGTCACACAATCGCTAATACTTTGCTCTATTGCTTGGCCTAAAAAGAAAACATAAAGGAAAGCATCTTCAAATGATTTGACATCTGACGTAATGAGTGACGACGATTTAAACATCACGTTATGTGATCTTGAAAATGACAATGAAGATGATGAACAAGCGAGCTTGTGCTATCTCTCACATCTATAATATCAGAAATTGACACTTCATTTCCTGGTTCATCTATTTCTAAAGGGAAGAGAAGTATGTATTATAGAAAATATTGTTATAACAAAGACACAAAATGTTGACTATTACAACAAAGAAAAAGGAAAAGGCATTAAGAAAAGAGTTGTCAGTGAAAATGAAAACCTAATACAAATCCTAGAGAAGAGAATTAATTCTCAAATAAAGAAACGGGCTAAAATAATATCCGCAAATTCAACAAGTGTTTCAGATTGCATGACTATTCAGTGATTCCAATATTGTTAGTTGGGATGAAATCTTTGATATAGACATGGTGACTCCAGAAATGATGGTAGAACCGGAAAATGCAGGCAGCAGATCAGAGACAGAAAAGGAAAAGGCCGAGGAAGTTTGCTACACACTAGATAGATGAAGCAACGAGGTTAAGGAAATTTGTGAGTTAGAGACAAAACTGTGAGGATGGAGAATATTTTAAGGACGCTACTGTTGAGAAAAATAAACTAGCAGAGAATTATAATATTCATGACCAATATGACCATGTTATAATGAAGAAGTAAAAGCTGGTAATGAAACATATTACACAATAAGATTTTATAAGACTGTTAAAAAACCATTGTAGTCTGTTCTGACTAAAAAAGTTGACTGTAATGATGTTCCCAAGCTATTCATAGTAAAAAAATACAATGGAGTCAAGCCCCCAAAGAATCCCAAAGGGTTATTTATGTCTAATGATGATGATGTTATTTTTTTCTCATAAAAGTCATTTTTATTACTTATCTAAGATTATTGTGATCACTGATCACCAAACACATGCCATAATGATAGAATTACTTGTTAAGGTGGAGGATTAAGTGATTTTTTTGAAGATTAAGGGGCAATTTTTTCAACCTTATGTATTAATTCTTAGGTAACACGCTATCTGAGATTGGAAAAGTCACCCCTAAAGAACTGTTAGACTGACATAAAATGCTGATCTCTGTAAGTACAAACAAATGTCTTTTAAAAAATATGTATATTAAAAGGATAAAATTCTTATGTAAAGTCGAAAGAAACATATATAAATCCTAAGATTTTTAAGTTTGAATTCCTGAAATTATTATTGATTTTGTAGTTGTTTTCAATGTTTTTTATTTTTAGAGGTTTTGAGTGGCCATTATGTTATGTACAAATGCATGACTTTTCTAAGAGGAATAATGAATAGTATATAGGAATATTATGTTATAGGGTCATGGGGAGAATATACGGGTGATTATTTTGTAAGTTTGCTAAAAACCTAATATACTGACAAAATACTGATCTGTATAAGTACAAGTAATACATGTCTTTCATAAAAGTGTATTACAAGAATGCATAGAGTAACTACATGTTGTATTGAAAGAAATATATGTTGATTTTGTAAATCCTCTATATTCTCAATATATTTTGCGACATCTGGCTTTGATTTTAAAAACCCAAAAAGAAATCAATCAATACCTTTAATTTTTTTGAAAATGTTTAAAGTCCCTTTTCGGTAAGATATGCCAGTCTTCTTATCCTATAAATGAGAAAATTAGCAATATCTATGAATTGCAACATCACAGGTATGTTTAATGTAAAGCTCACATGTGATTGTTATTTATTACTTTATGCACAGATAATGTCTTCATACATATTATCTATCAAATTATGTCTTAAATTATTACTAGACAGACTTACCTCAAACAGCATGAGAAGTTTGTCTACCCGCCGAGTTTTAAAATAGGACCTATGTTTTAAAGATACAAATGTTTTTTATGTATGCAATTTCAGAAGTATCTAAATTGTCAATGACAATATTTTACATCATATACAATCTACAGCCTTAAAAGTTACCATACAGTTAGTCTAAAAAGTATAAATCGATTAGTTTGATTTAACTTTATTAAATTATGCCAGACTTCTCCACACTGACCTCTATTATAAATTTAAAAAAATGTATCTAAAATTCAACATTTCTACAAGATTATTCAAGTCTCCGTCTTTTCTTAATATATGAAGGCCAGTGACCGATAAGTGGAAAAGCCAGCACTACGGGGCTCCATTCAAACCTTTTGGATATGTAGTAAATAAATACAATA
Source organism: Sesia bembeciformis (assembly GCA_943735995.1). Classification (NCBI taxonomy): domain Eukaryota; kingdom Metazoa; phylum Arthropoda; class Insecta; order Lepidoptera; family Sesiidae; genus Sesia; species Sesia bembeciformis. The sequence continues at coordinate 14,270,040 of OX031040.1, forward strand.
AAACCTATTTATATGTACCTATTATTCTTATATTTGAAAATACATACTATGGTCCGATTATCATAGGAAGAATGCTGAGTTCTGTATTTAATTCATTTTATGTGAATACAGTGAGTTTTTAAAGAAGCCTTCCTCAGAAATAGAAGTAGGCAAAGCGGTTTGTTTGATGATTTGATGACAAACGTATGTCATCTAGTCTATTGCCCTAACAATGGTAGGTATTATTCCATATTATGAAGTGATATGAACATCGCTAGAAAGGATGAAGTGATATAGGATTTAGCGTAAAGGAGTTTATGGGGAAAACAGGTGTTCTATTTGTAAGCTTTGTGTGATTGTCTAAATAAAAGAGTGTGTAATATATTTTACCTACCTTGATCTTAATTAGTAAAAAATAATGATAGTATACATTTCACGACTCAACACAGATAGTAGGTTAAATCACGAACCAGAATTTTATTGATTTAATTATTTTACAGGTTCCAGAAAAGAAGTGGATAACAGATAGATAGATAGTATGTAGGGCGGGCCCCTATAGTCGGAATTATAATTCGATTCCACATTTGACATTAGCTACTGTCATTTTGTAAAATAATGATACCACATATAATAGTGTAGTGATGAACACAAAAATCGATAAACAATCGCGATTTATGTTTATGTAATCATAATATTGGTGTGCCAATTAAAGACTAAATTATTGATTTTTATTTAAATAAATACATAATTATTCATAACAATTATTTATTAATTAGTAACCGCTGCTTTATTTTATAAAAAGTTAATATTTTTGTTTTTTTTTATATTAAAAACAAAACTTATAATAAAAGAGCCTAGATAGTTTTCTGTATTGGCAACCCGTGCGCGCTCGTGCAGCTATCGCCATTTTGTTTATCTTGTCATTCGGCTTCATTCTCCTAGTCTGACTGCACGAATATCTCGTTTCATTGCGATTTGAATTAATATACATTTACATTAAATTTAATAGTAATATTGAATGTTCATGTACTATATGTGATTTAAGGTCATACTGTAAAAAAAAACTTGGGTGGACAAGCAAGTCACATCATCTCGGCAAGCGTTTTTGGAGGGACTGACCACTGGATTAAAAAACCCTTCTATTATTAATAGGTAGTGAAGAAGGCTTCCTGGAAGAGGGGCTCATGATTTTTGAAGCAAAGAAAAATTGTGAAGATTACCATGATGAGATGAATGCAGTTTGTTTTGAGGAGTGGTTCGCTGGAGTCTTACCAAAATTAAGACCAAACTCAATTGTGGTGATGGATAATGCACCTTACCACTCCCGAAAATTGGAAACGGCACCAAAAATGAGCTGGAAAAAAGCTGCCATTCAAGACTGGCTTTTAAATAAAAATATTCATTACGAACCAGATATGGTTAAAGCTACGCTTTTAGAACTGATTCCACATAACGAGTCTTTTAATAAGTACGCTGTAGACGAAATGGCAGCACAACATGGGATCACGGTTTTAAGACTGCCCCCTTACCATTGCGAGCTGAACCCTATCGAATTGATATGGGCTCAGGTAAAGGGGCATGTAGCTCAAAATAATAAAACCTTCAAATTGACAGACGTGAGAAATTTATTTGAGGAAGGCATTCAAAAAATTACGGCCACCGAATGGTCTAAATGCGTATCCCATGTTGTCAAAGAAGAGGAAAAAATGAGTAGGCTAGATATGTTAATTGACAATATCACAGACACATTTATAATAAATGTTACAGAAAGTGACAGCGATAGCGATAGCGATGACGGCGACGATTTATAAAATAAAATATTACCATAATACATCTATTTGTTTTATTTCTCATGTTCCTTCATGATCACATTTATTTATTTATTTCACACACAATTATTAAAGAAAACTCTCAGATCCGTAATAAAATTAATCGTCATAACTAAATTATCCGTTCACAAATATTTAATTTCCTGATATACTTAGTTTACGAGAATAAAATTATAAACGAGAAGAATCGATCCGGAAATATTCCATTTCCGTATCGAATAATTTCGCAACGTTACTATTTAGTACTTGTCATAACGTTGCAACACTGAAATTGTCAAATCTGGAATCGAATTAAAATTCCGACTATAGTCTACAGTTTTGCGTTGTCTATCTGAACACATTAATCGTCACTGCACTAGCTATTGTACGAAAACTGAGAGTGCTAGCTAACATCTAAGATCGTGACCGCTGCGCAAGCAAGTATGCGCCGTACTGACGTCACGTCCCTGCCCGCGACCGCTGCCCGGGTGAACACAGTGGTACGCCCTTGATCACTTTCCGCGACGCCCCAGGGCGCCGCAACGCACACTTTGGGAACCCCAGAGCGGTCTCTTCAGAGGACAGAGAGATGATTGAAGAAATAAAGGTAGTGCAAGCAGTTATATAATGAATGAATGAATGAATGAAAATATACTTATAGGAATAAAATAAATAAATAAAAATATAAACATTAATATACTACTATAACTATAATACACTCGTAATACAATAACAAACATATACTACATAAACATAATAAAAAAAAAAATAATGTACTTACCTGTAGCGAGGTGATCCTTGTGTAGTGCAATAGAGCCATGTCCCTGTCCGTCATGGGATCTCCAGTTTCGTCGTTGATCTCGAAGCGAGCGTAGAATTTTAACATCTCAAGAAGCTGAAATAAAATTCACATGTCAGAAGAGGTACTCTATCTATGTATATTATGCATATATTAGTAAGGTTAGTTGCTATCTAAAGCGGCCGGTATTGAGAGGATGAAAAGAATAGAGAGTATTAGCTCACAAGATAGTGAGTCCGCAGAAGACTACCTTCAAATGTACTGCATTTCCTACTTTATCTTATTTCCCCAATGTACGTACGTGTTTCGGTAGTGAGTGATATATGCCAGAGCCCATTCCCATCCCATCCTATCCTATTCCTCCCCATTTTCCCAAACCGTTCTCCCAACCCATTCCTTAATCTGCAAAGGTGGGCAGCTCATCCGCGGGCGTGCAAACGTTTGTCATTCTAGACTGATGTTGGCACGGATGTCCATGAGTTACAGTTTCCACTTACCATCAAATGGACTGTATGCACGTCTGCCACCTTTTTTCTAAAAAAAAAAGCTTATAACTAGTCAAGACATAGGTTATGGCACAGTCTAATAAATGATACTTTTAATGCAGTCCTCATCCATGGAATTATATTTTCTATTGTGATGTCTGTCTGTCCTTGTGTTCGTTTGTATTTTCACACTAACTCGGCAAGTGTATTAATCTGATTTTGCTCTATTGGTGCGGAGGGTTTTATTGCAGTAGATTTTAGTGTTAAAGGGGTCAGTAAATTTTACTATAGTTCTAAACGAGCTAGGTCGTTATAGATGTTTTGAATGCAAGTTGACAAATTGTCGATTGATATAGCAGCATATAATTGCAGATAATCTGAGTAAAGGTGGTAGGAGGAAAGCGAAGAAGTAGAAATAGGTGAAAGCACTCTTCGCTGTGGTGCACCTGCCGTCAGTCGTCACACTACACCATTCAGAACGTGTCTGTTCCAATTTCACCTGCTGCTGTTTGCCAAAAATATATGATTTAGACCACACTTGTAGGTACTAAAGAGATTGTATTTATTAAGATACACTGTTAGTTGTTGATGAACGTAATGTTCAAGGAGTTTCGAAAGAATAGGTAGTATAGAAATAGGGCGATATTCAGAAAAGGAAGTAGGATTAGTGTTTTTAGGAATAGGCATAATATGGGTAAGTTTCCATCGTGTAGGAAACATACCTGTAGAGAAGGAACAAATAAGGATATTTACTAGAAAGGCGACAATGGATTTCCCTATGGGTACAATCATGTTAAGACTCGAGCCGTCATTACCAGTTGCTTTCGTCCTGATAGTTCCCAAGATTTTCATGACCTCGGCAATCGTTATATTCTGGAACTGAAAAAGGGACAGTATCGGGACAAGCAGAATTGGCCAATAACAATTGCGTGCGGTTCTCAGAAAGTAGATTTAACAACGACGGGTGGAGTGCAGAATAGTTTATTTAGTGCATTAATGTCCAGTTGCCCTAGATTCTTCACACCCTTATTAATTTATTTCTTTTTTTTTGGGAAAAAGGCGGCAGACGAGCATACAGTCCACCTGATAGTAAGTGGATACCTACTGTTGTCCATAGTCGCGATACATGCCAACATCGGTCCAGAATGACAAACGTCGGCACGTCCCCGGATGCAATGCCCACCATTGCAGATTTAAGAATGGATTGGGAAAATGGGGAGGGATAGGATGGGATGGGAATGGACTCTGGCATATCTCACTCACTACCGAAACACGTACGTACATTGGGGGAATACGATAAAGTAGTAAATGCAGTACATTTATACCTACCAGCAATCCTACACAATTACAATCAACATGGCAGGGTGGACGCCTTCATGCGCGGTAATAATTTTATAGAAATATTTCTAACGAAATATTTGCAGTTGCAGTGGGTCAAAGACATAAATGACTCCCATTTATAGAAATATTTCTAACTGCAACTGCAAATATTTCGTTAGAAATATTTCTATAAAATTATTACGCCCACATTTCATAGGTAAGGCCGTAATACTTCCTATACGCCATTCCATCCTATCTGTTGGCTGCGATATATATAATATATATATATATATACGAGGGCGTACCCAAAAGAAACCGAACTGATGTTGTGCGGGACAGAGTATTAGTATAGTCGTCGCCACCACTGAAGTCCGATAGACGCGGCGCTAAAATCGCGTAATGAAATGTTGCCAGCAAGACAGGCAATAATTTACCCCTTCTCCTAAAAAGTAACCTATTCTAATGAATTAATAAATCAATGCATATAAAAAAATTAAAGCAAACAATGAATTGCCAATTCATTCACATTGTTAATTTAGGATAACAAGCAAAGATAGATAATAGGGCTTTTAATAGGCATAAAATTAAAATAACGTATTGCACTAATTTATTTTTTATTAGATACATTTGGATTAAATTGAAAAATTAGGTAATTGGTAATTATGGTCATCATGATTTAATTCTTTTATACCAGACATATCACAATCGCTATCACTTGTATCCAGAAATTCACTATCATGATCAGATTCAGTGTCGCTATCACTCGCTGTTGATATTATGAATCTTTCCATTTCCACATCTATGAGTCCATCATTTTTGAAGTATTCTTCTTCAATATTTTCCACATGCTTGCATTGAATACGCCAGTCTTCTGCTGTGATGCTTGCAAAAGCTGCTTGTGTTAACTCTATTATTTGTTTTGGGTCTTGAGCAACATTTTTTTCGGCAACCCGTCTTTTGGCAAGACTCCAAATTTTTTCAATTGGATTCAAATCGCAATGATATGGAGGTAATCTTACCGCTTCGTGATTATGTTGCCTTAACAATTCATCAATTGCATAAACTGGCGGTTCTTTGTTTTTTTTTATTATTATGTCGTATAAAACTGGTTTTGTCCAGCTCTCTTCAAAGAAAATATTTTTTTCTCTCAACCATTCTTGCATTTCCGATTTAAGGTTAGACATCGTTGGAGGTTTATTAATCTGCGTGGAGTGATAAGGTGCATTATCCAGCACCATCAAAGATTTTTCAGGCATATTTGGTACTACCTTTTCCGTCATCCATTTCAAAAAGTTTGTGGCATTAATATCATCGTGATAATCTGCAGATTGAGATTGTGATCTGAAAATCAACAATGCATTCTGCACAAATCCATTTTCTGATCCAGCATGTGCAATAATGAACCGTTTTCCAGCTGATTCCGAGACCAATAATCCATTTTCATCTGTGTTTTGCCAACAACTCTTCCCATGATAAGTAGGATGAATGTAGGTTTCATCTAAATACACCACAGGTCTCCTGTCAATTAATCTATTTCTCTTTATTCTTTCAATATATCTGGCACGCCAAGAGGTAATATCATAGCGTTCGATCAAAACTTTGCGTTTAGACTGACAGCGTTTGAATCGGAAGCCTAACTTTTTTAATATTCTTCGTAGCGTTGTATTACTTGTTACTTGTAGCCTTGAAAATTTATACCTTGTTTTAGTTCCAAACGCAGTTTGTTTACCGTTGGTATTTCTTTCTTCACAATATAGAAGAAGTGGACTTTTTGACGTATAGCACATAAATCGAAATCATCCAAATCAATCCTTTTTGGTTGCGGACGGCGTTTTCCAGGGGTGACAATTTTCTTTGACGTGCTTGCCGCTACTTTTCCTTCTTTAGTAATCCGTGAAACCGTTTTCACGGAAATACCTGAAATAAACAAATATATTTTTTTCTGTTAATCCATTATGATATTTCTATGTTCAATCATAATTTTACATAAAATACAATGAACTATATCGTTCATTAGACAAAGTTAGGCCTTATTTTTTTTTTAGTAATAGTTTTTATCCGACCAATTTTACCCATTTATTAGGCAAACACTTAAACTCTGGCATCCCTAAAATTTACCTGTCATGGCAGCGACTCTCATTTGTACATTATTTAACGGGATTAATACTCCTTTATTCTTCTGCTCCAATTCACAAAATTCCTTCACTTTAAGGATCATATCCCGGGCTGCACTTTTTAGTACTTTACGCGACATGATCAATGTAATTTCAAGAAAATACACGAACAAGACTCCACGGACACTCCTGACAAACTACAAGATGGCGGAGCTGTCAAATTTAGTTCCAATTGTTGTTGCGAGACTTCAGTGGTGGCGAGGACTATAGTACCGCGTTTTTGCCGGTAGGGGCGTATAGACATACTTCCAGTGTGACCGTTTTTAGTATATTCAGTACCAAATTGGTATAATTTGGGCTCCGTAAAACTATTTAGTTTTTTTTTTGGTATCCTTTCATATTCTGGTATTTTTTGGTACATTTTTAAACTTTCAACATTTTTAAACACATTATTGATATATTTTTGGATTGGACGAGCAACACTAATTTTCATTCGTTCGTATTTCGTTCATATAATTTTGTCTTTGTCTGATGTTTACCGCAACTGTATCATTTTGTCTCTTTCGAACGGTTAATGCTAACAAAACCGTGAATCGTGCTTTAGCTACATATCTACGTTACATGCTCTACGTCGCGGGGAATTACTGAAACTTAAAAAATGATTCCTAGCAATAAGTATAAAAGGGACCACGGATTTTTTTGTTCTTTATTTATGTCTCTCTGTGTTATCGTGCGTGTGTAGTGAAGATAATGAAGCGCAAATACGATCAGAAATATAGATCTGACAATGAGTGGGAACAAAATCCTGAATTTTCGTCATGGTTGACAAAAGATAAAAATAGTGAGAACGCCTTGTGTAAAACTTGTGGAGCAACATTTTTGAGCAGAATCGCAACAATTAAAAGATATGCAGATTCTGAAGAACATCGGCAGAAACTTATACATTATAGTGGACAATCCAAGGTAAGAAAGCTATGCCCCCATTAACATATTTATAAGATTATTGGGTCCCTTATTTTTTTTTGGCACATAAATTAATTGTCCTACTTGTACAGGATGTCCGATGGATCTTGGCCAGTGTACATGTACAGTTGTACACACATGTATAATCGATTCTCAAGCGATTTCAGAAAGCTGAATTTTGAAATTTTCATAAATGAAAGTGTAGGTATACATACATGCAGAACTGGTTCTGTGGGATGGAAAGATAGTTTTGCAGGGTTCAAACATATGTAATATTTTTATCAAGAATATTAATTTTCAACTGAATGAGACACTAGTTTCCCAAGATAAGAAATAGGTAGTTATTTTACTTATTTTTTACGACAGGAAAATTAATCAAATACTGTTTATTTTCAGATCGATAAATTATTTCAAAGGAAAGGACCCATATCTGAAGAAGTAAGAAAAGCAGAGCTTATATTTTGTGCAGCGTTGGTAGAACATAACATACCATTTCGGGCCATGGATCATCTCAGCGATTTATTCAGCAAAATGTTTTATGATTCGGAAATTGCAAAGGGTTTTTCCTGCAAACGCACTAAATCTGCTCAGTTGGTTTACGACGTAGTGGCGCCATCATTTGAAAAGCAGTTATTAACCGATATAAAAAATACGTCAAGTTTATCAGGTAATGCTGCTACTTTTTCATTAATTATAGATGAAAGCACAGACATTACAACATAAAAATTACTTGCCATTGCAATAAAGTTTTATAGCGTTCAGGATAATACAGTAAAAACCAAATTTTTATGTTCTGTGAATCTATCAAGTGAAACTGCTGAAAATATTTTTAACTCACTGTGTAAAAGTTTGCGAGAATTAAATTTAAACATTGAAAATATTTTAGGATTTGCAGCTGATACAACAAATGTAATGTTTGGCAGAAATAATAGTGTGGTTGCAAAGATTAAGTCGGTCAATTCTAATTGTATTTTTGTAAAATGTGCATGTCATTCATCAGCATTAGCTGTAAGTTATGCCTGTAAAAAGTTGCCTAAAGCATTGGATCAAATTGTGAAAGAAGTCTATAATTATTTTGGCCATAGTAGCAAACGCAAAAGAGAATTTGCAGAATTTCAGACCTTTGTAGAATCAGAGCATCACAATATTTTACGTCACTACGACATACGTTGGCTCTCCCTACACGGCTGTGTAAATCGCATAGTAGAACAGTGGAATGCACTTCGGCTGTATTTTCAGCAAGAACATCTCGTAGAACATAACCCTAGCCATTCGGCGATTTTTTTACATGAAAGTTTCGAAAATAAACAAATAAAGCTCTACTTTTTGTTTTTAGATTATATTTTGCATATAGTCAACAAGTTTAACATAATTTTTCAAGGTAATGCATGTGTTGTTCATACTTTTTATCGGGATTTGACTGACATGTTTAAAACAATATTAAGTTGCTACATGAAAAGCAGCTACATTCGTGCCACTGCTATTGAGGACATAGATCCTAATAGTAATATAAATTTTGTAGAATTACATGAGATATACTTAGGTATAAAAGTATCTAATGAAATAGCGCTGTTAAGAAATCAACCAAGTAACAGTAGTATCGTAATTAGAGACTTTTTAAAAAGGTGTCAAAGCTTTTTGATAGAGTTATGTACTCAACTTAAATGTCGATTTCCCATTAATGAAAAAATATTTTCCGAGTTACGTTTCATAGACCCACAAGTAGCGGCTTATGAAAATTTTACATCTCTTATCAGCGTTATGAACAGGTTTCCGAACATTACTACAAATGATACATTAATTGACGAGGAATATCGTCAAATTAAGTATGATTCAGAGGTACAAAACCTGATGTGTGGTTCTAGTAGTAGTGCTAGTGCTGTAAATGTTGAACAGTTTTGGAGCAAATTAAGTTGTATTGTTAACAGTAAAAATGTTCCTAAGTACAAAAATTTGACTAATTTTGTAAAATGTCTAATGTGCATACCCATTTCAAACGCTGAATGCGAAAGAATTTTTTCAAAAGTTAATCATATAAAAACTAAATACAGAAACAGGTTTCTAGCTAAACATATTGCGTGCCTGTTGCATGTTAAGCAAGGTCTAAGTGAAGGGAGTGTAGGTTGTGTCTCATTTGACCCATCGAAAGATATGGTAAACAATAATCCGTCGAATACTGACTATTTGTAATAAAACTTATTGTAAATATTTATTATTATTTTAATATGTCTGTATAATGAAGGTGTTTAATTGGTAAAATTAAAAAAAGTAACTGATAATAAGTGTTTTAATTCAATTTTTCCTCTTCTACTTTTTATTTTTATTTTAGTATATTTTTAGTATAATTCAGCATGTGTTTTGGTATTATTTAGTACTGGCACCTTGTAGTTTTAGTAGATCACCATTTTTTAAAACGGTCACACTGCTCCTGTAGCACTGCCCAGACCGGCATCGACAATCCCTGTCGCAATGCCATCGCCGCCGCCAGCCGCACTCCACGGCGCAATGATAACAAATCCCGTAGATGTCGGTTCGCATTTCTTGCGCTGCATACAGTTATTCGGTTGGCAACCGCTTTTATACCAGCCGCGCGCCATCCTATCGATTTTAGATCGAGTGGTGGTCGCGCTAGATGTCCACATCCTCTCAATGCAGCAGCCAGTCGCCTGTGCATACTCCCTGAGGGATAGGTATCAAGTTCCTGCAGCATCAGCAATAGTGTAGTGCCAGCCAGACGGTCAGTCGGTCGGGCGAGACGTGTATCCAGTGACTTTTCAAACATAGCGCGCCGCAACACCGCCAGGCATTTCGACGCTAGTCCGGATTCCTCGGAGAAATATATAGCTAATGTTCGTAGGTAACGCTCATGACGCAGCTTTTGACGTGCAACGAGCTCGTCAAAGCGATCAGTGGCGAAAAGTAGCTCGGCATCGTGCCGCAGAGCGTTTATATAGGAGGCATCTGTTTGTATGAAAGCAAAGTTTTCTCGGAGTAATTCCCGGCGTGCTACACGCGCGTCAAAAAGACGACGCAGGAGAGGACGAGCTGCGTTATTACTTATCTTGATTTTAATGGTTTTATAAGAATTATGATACAAACATTTCACCGTTAAATCAGAATAGTGAGTAAATCACAAATTATTATATTACGTCCAATTATTTCAAACAACAGGTTACTGAGATATGTACTTAGAATCTGAATATAAATATGTGGTGATGACGTCATACCGATTCTGCCGGCCGCTTGCTGTCTCCAATTCCAATTTCTTAATATGGCCCCATCGAGACTTCGATGATTCTGCCAATGTCAAGGTTGAATGAAACGGTAAAAAATATTTAGCAAAGGATAAAACGCGCAGAGATTATGCTGGTTCCAGTTGAGCTCACTAAAACAAGGAATACTTAACTTTATATATAAATATATAGTATAATACATAAGAATATAAGATCAAATTAGATGTTAGTTTTATGGAAGTATGAAGACAGAGAGAAAGTATTTTTGGTTAATAACAGTATACCTAACATAGAATAGTGATGATGAATATGATGTAATAGTTAAAAAATGATTAAAGAACAATGTTATTAACTCTAATGAATTTGTGAAGGATATTAATATGAGGGGAGAAGACAAGGGTTAGTATATAATTCACATTTACAGGGCGAGGAAGAGAAGAAGGAAGTATATCGTAAAGAGGTATTGCAAGGCGGGGACAATTAAAGAAAATGTGCTCCAGAGTGCCTTCTTCAAGTCCACACTCGCACAAGGAATGATCCCGAATCCTTAGCTTAGCCAGGAAGGCCGGCGAGCATACGTGTCCCAATCTTAACCGAATGATAACCGACGTATCCACTTTATTGATGTTCTGATGCTTAAAAAACCAAGGTTTTGGGGGTATAGTCGGCTGGATGGAACCATAGTGTCTAGCTTTAGTTAGTCTAGACGACTGCCACAGATCATTCCAGGATTTATCCAAGTAAGGTTTAGCCAGAGCCCGTAGATCGCGAGAAAAATAATTTGGATATGAATCACATCCCACACGCATGGCGTCCTTTGCCAATAGATCCACTGTCTCATTACCAGAGATGCCAGAATGACTAGGGATCCACGCAAGTACGACCTCTATGCCTGATAGGCGGCATTTATAAAGCACCTCTTTAATCTTTAGGGTTAGATAGGAGTTGTCTCTAGCATGAAAAGGAGACTTGCTAATGTCCTGCAGACAACTCAATGAGTCGGAGAAGACGATGGACCTATTTAACTTATGCGATTTTATAAACAATACTGCCTCCAAGAGAGCTAAAGACTCCCCAGTAAATATAGAAGTTTGAGGGGGACATTTATAATTAAGAATAATATTATATTTGGGAATCCATACTGCAGAACCTACATTATCACCTCCAGTTAGCTTAGATGAATCTGTATAAACTGTTAACCAGCCGGGCCATTTCTCATCTAATATGTTATTGAATGCAGTATTTGCCTCAGGATTTTTTTTTACAATGCCAAAATTAAGAATCACTCTTGGGTTATAGAGCAGAGATTCAAAACTAAAGTGGAACAGCAGATTCTTATCAAGTTGGAAAGTAGGGGAAGGGAGCTCAGAAAATTTTGAGAGACTATTGAGTAAAAGAGGGGTCTCCTTATGAGACCAGTAACTAGATGAGGTCAGTAATGTACGTACGTGTTTCGGTAGTGAGTGAGATGTGCCAGAGCCCTTTCCAATCCCATCCTATCCCTCCCCATTTTCTCAACCCTTTCTCCAAATACATTCCTATATCTCCAAAGGTAGGCAGCGCATCCGGGGGCGTGCCAACGTTTCTCATTTTGAACTAATATTGGCATGTATCGCGGATGTCTATGGGCGACAGTATCCACTTACCATCAGGTGGACTGTATGCTCGTCTGCCGCCTTCGTACATAAAAAAATAATAAAAAAAACTTATTTATAATTACACGAAACGAGCAAATAACGCCCTGCGAGTACAGAACAACACCTTTAGGATGCTTTTGAGGCTAGCGCGACACTGCTGCGCATCAGCTATGTTCGCGGAAGAGCACACTGACGGTGTACCTTCGCGGCAGTGGCAAGTAGTGAGAACAGCATTCGGAATATGATTGCGTTGCGGATCGGTTAGACTGTTCCATTCCTATGATCTTGGGACACTGGGTGGGGATAGTCACTGGCAATATTGATTAGAATAAGTTTTATTTTATTTTATTTAGTTACATGTTACTAAGATAATTTTAATTTATCTACTAACAATTTTATGGATGAAAATAAATAAATGTCTTAAAATTTATTTATAAATTCTTAAAATAAATGGATTTATTATTATTATTTTGACGGTACTACTGATTTGTTTTCAATTATTTGACTTATTAATTGTATCTCTTTAGAAGTTTGAAGAACACATGAAACTGCTATTTGCACTATTGCCATATATAAAAAGAAAAAAACCTCTGAATAATAATAAAAAATAGTTAAAAAAAATGAATAAATCGTGTTTTTAAATTGGTATATCTTCCTGTCAAAGTTAGTATTTTCCGAGATGACTTTGGTATTTTCGTAAAATTCAATCTGGTCACACTGATTGCGCGCGACCATTGCGAGTGCGACATTGACAACTGAGTAACCAGAACTATCTAATATACAAATATACTATTGTGTTCTTTCAACTTGTAGTAGTTTAACACGTGCATTGATTCTGGAATTTACATTAAATGTGCATTTCAATGTTCAAATAATTACAAACAAAACTTAATAATGTCGAATATAATCAAACATTTAATTGTGGACACGACAGCTTTCATCAAAGCCGCTAATTTACAGGATTTCGCCGAAAATATTTACACTATTCAAGAAGTAATCGACGAAATAACCAACGATAGACAACGCAGGAAGCTCGTTGTGCTTCCATACGACTTGAAAGTAAAGGATGTGTTTACCGAAAATATAAAAATCGTCACTGATTTCACCAAAAAAACGGGCGATTATTCTAGCCTCTCTGCCACTGATATCAAAGTCATGGCACTGACTTATCAGATGGAAAAGGAGAAAGTTGGCACAGAACATCTAAAGACAGAACCTACTATGCAGAGAACTATAAAAGTCAGCGGCTTGTCTAATTTTAATCATACAAATGACAAGACTCCTCAAGCTCAGTCTGCACATGCAGAAACAACTGACCAATTGGAAGATTCTGTAGAACTTACAGATAAAGAAGTAGAATCTTCGGAAACAAGCAATGGCAAACTTGAAAATGTCCAGGTAGACATACAGAATAACAGGGAATATAAAGAATTAGATGAACAGATTGTTGAACAAATTAATAACATGGAATTAAAAGATTGTGAAGCCGGTGATCTCATAGTGAAGGTGTCAGAATGTGAAGAAAGTGCGAGTGAAGAAGAGCCAGACAGTGATGGTGGAGAGTGGATCACACCAGGCAACCTGGCCGAGAAGAAAAAGGAAATGGATATGGGAAAATTTGAATATATGGAAGTAGAGGTTGCCTGTATCACTTCAGACTTTGCAATGCAGAATGTATTGAAGCAAATAGGGTTGAAAGTAACTGCAATTGATGGCAGAGTGATCAAGCAGCTCCGTACATTCATTTTTCGTTGCACAACCTGTTTCAAAACTACCAGTGTGATGACAAAATTGTTCTGTCCAAAATGTGGGCACGCAACATTAAAAAAAGTTGGAGTGAGCATAGATGAGGAAGGGAATCAGCACATTCATATAAATGGCCGTAAACCCCTTACAGCTAGAGGCAAGAGGTTCAGTTTACCGACACCCAAGGGTGGCCAACATTTCCAATATCCTATTCTCACCGAGGATCAGCATATCCACAAACGTTTTGCAACAAAAATGGCGAGGAACAAAACAAATGCATTAGACCCAGACTACACAGCAGGATTCTCACCTTTTGTCATGAAAGATGTGAATTCCAAGTCTGCAGTTTTAGGTGTAAGAGCTAACAAACAGGACATTAAATATTGGATGAAGAATTATTCTAAGGGAAAGAAAAAATAGTCATTACAAAATAGAATTTATATTTATTTTACCTTTGTAATAAATGCTATACATGTAACAAACTTGGCAGTGTATTACACTCCTACCTCCCATAGTTTAATTTTTATTCTTCAACAACCTCTCTTCAATGAATGTGAACACAGAATCAATACATTTGTATGAAGTCATGTCATGCCTTGGGTGACCTGTAAATAAAAACAAATTACACATTAACATTAATTAGAGTATAGACTATGGACTTTCTAAAGCTTGAGGATCGTAAATTGTAATAAGTTATGATAGGTCAAACTAAAAGTTCTTGGAACTGACTACTATACAATAGGATAGAAAAAAATAAGTTCGAATTTTGAAAATAGAACTATTTGCTTGTCAAACGCCATTAAATTTTCAAAGCTATCATTTATTTTTATTTCTGGAGGCAATTTGAAAATTAAATGTTTGCAGAAAAATGAATTTAAGAAGAGAATTTTCCTTCAATGATTTTTTATAACTTTTGTTGCAGTCTAAACCAGAAACAAAGTTATGAAAGATTTAAGTTAGCATTTAGTGATAAAACCCCATCCAGTGTCACGGTTTATAACTGGTTCAGTGAATTTATACCTACCTCAGTGACGCTGTTAGAAAAGGGCGTCCTGCGACGACGGTAATGGACCAAAATTTCAAAACTGCGGCTCTTGTTTGAAGCAGCAGACAAACGAGTGACATATCAGCAGATACGGGCGTAATTAGGTATTGGCATGAGTCAAGTTCAAACTATTTTACACAATCACCTATGGGTAAGGAAGTTTTGTGGTAGATGGATCCCTCACAATTTGAGCAAATCTCAAAAACACTATCACGAGGAATGGTGTCTCTAAATGCTGGACAAATTCGAGAATAGTCAATAAAAATGCTGTTTTTGAAATAGTAACCGGTGATGAAAGCTGGATCTACGGCTATCTGAAACTAAGAGGCAATCTGCACAGTGGGTGTTTCCGACTTGGGTTGGGTGTTTAAGACTTACCGACGAAAGTGATGGAGTGCTGAAATGGTTTGTTACTATAACTTTAGAAAATAAAAGAGCAGTAACCACAGACCGTGTGTGAACAGCTGCTTGCCTTTTGTTTGGGAAAAAGTCAAAGAACGAAGCAGAAAGTTCCTCCATCACTACAATGCCCCAGCTCACTCCACCAGACAAAGGAAGCCAATTCTGAGTAGGTACTGTAAAGGGTCATCCGCCATACAGTACTGACCTTGTGTCCTGTGATTTTTATTTATTCCCTAAAATTAATGATAAACTCGGAGAAATACGTTTTATGAATGCAGAAGAGGCAGTAACGGCTGTTGAAGCAGTGCCTAAAGAAGGGTGGGCTGAATGGTTCACACAGTGGTTTCATTGCATGAAAGAGTGTATCGACTGTCACAGAGAATACATCAAAAAGCAATGAAACAACATCCACCTTTATATCTGATTTCATTTTTGACATTCTAATTCTAATAACTTTTAGTGTCGCCTACGTAGTGTACTCGTTAACGTTCAGAAAAAAAATGACGTGGGTACATTACTGCATCCAAAATGATTGATGAAAATATAGGCCATTTTTTAAAACTTTATTATTTTGAAGTTATGGGCGGTATGAATATTTTTTTCTACTCAATAGATCTATTTTTGGATTTTTATCAGTATCTAACGAAAAAAGATCTCTTCGGTGATGATCTTGTTTTAAAGCCGAGACCCTAGTCTGTTCACATTAAAAGTAAGTTTAATCTATTTTCATCGATAATTTTAGATTTCCTACGCAATTTCCTTCTAACAAGTTAGCGAGTACACACTATAAAAAAACTAGGCTCAGATTTAAAAAAAAAAGATATCAACATCTCAACAATGTGGCTTCAAATGGAAGATGGCTTTTCCATATCACAAGATCTTTTTCAATAATGTCGGCGGTTATTTTGCTCCACATTATTTTATCCGTAGCTTCAAAGTAGAAACCGATTTTCTCCGGTTTTCGGTTTTTCTTCGGTAATTCAAGGACCGATGCAAGTTAAAATCTGAAGAAAGTTATCTAGTGAAGAACACTAACAAATACAACACAAAATCATATTTCGTTTTGTAATTAATGCTGTTATAGAAAATTTTCTTCACCTGCTGAAACTCTGGTAATGTCAAAATCAGGAGTGATCATTGGGGTGTCTAGAGGTTCCGCACTTGATATCCAGTTCCTTGATACCTGCGACATTGAATAATGTATACATATTAAGGTCAAAATCAAAATGTTTCTTAAAAAAAGGACCAAAGACGGCGGAATAAAGAAAGAATAAAGGCGAAATCTTTATTCCAAATGTATGAAAAGTCAAACATCTACATTTAATCATAGTAAAACAATCCAGCCCAAGGTAGCAAACACTTCGTAATGTGTAACATGTTTACTTTATTTCGAAATCTGTTTCTAAGTGCAAGAGAGTAGAATTTCATTAGATTTAGAAAAGATGCATCCACACTAGCTTTGTCTGTTTAAGCGTAACGACACATGAAGCCGAACATATGGCGACAGAAGATCTGCGGCCGATCATACGCCCAGCGCACCTTCGGCCGTAGCGACAAACCAGACCGACGATACGCGTGAGCGGATTACACGCTTTGACGGAATTTAAATTATTGAGCTTAGATACGGAATTGAAGTACTTAGATATGTTGTTTCTACACAAAGTATAATAATTAATGTCAGGATCGATTGCCTCAATATTCTCAATAGTACCTCGCTATTTGCCCAGTAAACATACAAATGTTGTTTTCGATGTACCTCCATCTAAAACGAATATCGCATACCACTAGACCAGTGGTCGTCAAACTGCGGTGCGTGACCAGTGGTGCGGACGATATTTGTGCTGCCCGCGACAAAGCAAACAATTTTAGTAGATAATATCAAAATATGATTTTGCACATGAAGTTAACTAAATAGAAGTACGCGGATAGGTATAAACTTCCTCTTGTTCTTTGTGTCCGTTAATTGTATGCTAGTTAGTTCATTAAGTTGGCAAATAAAGACTTCACATTGGTCACAGGTAGCAATTGCCATACAAAATCTATGGGGCAATCGCGTTTTGACAGCTCATAAAAAATATGTGTCAACTAAACAATCCAAGAATGTGCGGCCTGCAGTGATACCTCACATTGTTCTATGTGGACCTTGACCAGAAAAGTGTGACGACCACTGCACTAGACCCTTAATTGAATTTATAGAACTTACAATAATATTATATATACAAAGTCTGGTGTAATCGATTTAACAAATAATTAAAAGGAAAATTTTAAATTACTGATCCAGGGCGCTGGTTGATTAATTAATTATATAATAAGTTAATTAGAATTATAATGATGCTACTAATATAATTTCTTATATCAAAACTTTGTGTTTAAGCGTTTAGTGTTTGTGTGTATTTATAATAATGTTGTTCTCCTGTAAGTGTACCAACATTATAAATTAAATTTAAGTATATTACCAAATATAAGCTTGATGTATCCTATGTTGAAGATCCTTTTGTAAATAAATAATAATTGTGTGTGACAAATAACTTTCCATAGAAAGTATATTTTTCAATTTTTATTTATATTTACATGCAGATTGGAAAAATGTTAAATTAAAAATCATTTGTATATGTTCTATTATTTACTTCCTAGATTTATTTAAAAATGAAATTGCTTCTTAGAAGTAGTCAATATCCTTAGCATACGCCACACCGCTTCTCGCGGTGGCGCGCGTCGGTGACTTCTAGTGGAACCAAAGTAGTCCAACCCGGTGAATGCATGCATGCCTGGCCCGTGCGAACTGGAGGTAAGTCGCCTGGGGCTGGACCTGGTTGATGTGTTGTTACACTAAAACTTAATGACTTTTGTAACCTGTTTATAGCTAGACCCTATAATTGCATAATTCCTAAGACCTGCACAGATGTGCTTGACTTTTCAGTATGCTTGCATCAGACCTAAAGGCAACAACAGTTAAAACAAACTAATTTCGTGAGTTCAGTTCATAACTGAAAAGTGTAATTTAAAGACTAACCTGTTTCAAAAACTTCGAAATTTTGATATTTGAATATCCATGGACTGAATCAGTGAATGCTATTGCTTTAACTCTGTCCTCAAAACTTTTTTTCAATTGATCAGCCAATGTCACAGTGACTACACCTCCATAACTATGTGCTACAATTATTATAAAACGGGCTTTTGTCTTGGAGACATAAGTATTCCAAACATAACTGGCATGCTCCTCTGCACTACTACTCTTAGTTATTTTTTTTCCGTCTTTTTGACAATTGTCATTTGTGTTCAGGACCATTACCCCGTAGTTCTGCTCTAGAGCTTTCTTTATGTATGGTATTTGTGTACCTGCATCTAAATTCTCATTAATAATAAGCCTGAAAGAGACAATTTTCCATTTAGTGATATAAATTGTAAGTAAAAATAATTCTATTTTAAAAAAACAAGTATGTAAGATTCATTGTTTTATTTAAAATGTTCATAGCGCTCATTACGCAGTAGAGGGTAGTGACCGGGACGTGAGCGACGCGCGTATAATGTGTCTGTTCATACGAGTACAATCAGTTGTAAAAAAAACCTATTGTAAAAACTGATAGAATCAATTACTCTCAATACTAAACAACCCAATTTAAGCTTTTGCATTATTTCAAGGACATGTTTATTTCTTTTTATAGATGAAGGCGGCAAACAAGCATAGTCCACCTGATGGTAAGTAGAAACTGTCACCCATAGACATCATCAATACTTGGCAACATTAGTACAAAATGACAAATGTTGGCACAACCCCGTTTGCTTTGGAGATATAGGAATGGATTTGGAAAAAGGTTTGGGAAAATGGGGAGGGAGGGATAGGATGGGAATGGGCTCTGGTAGTGAGTGCTCTGGCACTCACTACTGAAACATGTACATACATTAGGGAAATAAGATAAAGTGGGAAATGCAGTATATTTCAAGGTAGTCTTCTGTGAAAGAGGGGTAACGTGGCCAGTCAGTGCACCCAGCGGCTGTTGGGTTGCAGTTTCACTCTCCCCCTCCCTAAACAAATATATTAAGGATGTTATTTAAGTAATATTAATTTTATTTATTATGACATGAAAAATATTATATTTATTTAAAAAATCTTTGCTTCCCTAATACCTACTTTTGTTTTCAGACATAAAAGTATACAATCTTACTTTCTGGCCCATTGTCCAGCACGAACTGGTCCGTTCCCATGTATCAATATCAACAATGTGTCCTTCTTATCATAGTCATTGGAAACATAAATAAAAGTCCCATTCCCAGGGCTAGACTCCTCAGGTACTGGCAACCTGGATAGTTTCACCTCGGTTTCAAGAAGGTGATATACATAGTCCGTCATAGTTTCACAAAGCTCTTCGTAGTGTGCCTGGCATTCTTTATGACAGTCACTCACATTAAATTGAAATGGTTCATCACTCGACTGCCCATCTTCACCTATTTTGCGAAGTTGGCCCTCTGAAATAAATATTAACATTTTATTTTTCTAAAATGTGGATAAGATGTAAATAGCTGTTTAAGATTGGTAAAGACAATATGTATGGGAATGGATTGGCTGGTTGTTTCGAAAGAAATGTTTTTCCAATAATGGGTTATAGTTATTTTATAATTATTATTTTTAAATGTGAGTCACTACAGAAAATAATAATGCTTAGGATTTTATTATTTCACTAAATAAGACAAACCTTCGAATACAAGGTTTTAACAAAATTATACATTGTTATTTTAAGACATTAGGTACAGATGTCATTCATATAGGTTTCTAAACTGTTCAAATAAGAAATAGGTTTTCTCAGTTTGGATACATAGGTATCAGATATATATGAAAACTTGTAAGAAAATAAAAAGTTATTAATGCAAGATTTTAGTTTTATCAATAAAGCTATTGAAAAATTATCATTTTCCGGTTATGTCTTTATTCCACTGAGGGTGCGAAATTCAGGTAAAATTATAATTACTTACGTGCGTTAAATGCGTAACCAAAATCTTTCAAAGTCTTAGCCGTTGTCATTGTTTTCAAATTAGAATATTGTTTACTAGTTGATTCCTCTTGGGTACAAACACAGGCGGTGTCCTTTGACAACCAAGGAACCCGGAAACGAAATTTATTAAAATATCGATGCGTCATTAACACAACTTATTGTAACAATAAATTATTGTGATTAAATAAGTGTACCAAATGAAGGTCTTGTTTCAAAATTATAATGCAGCGGCTAAAGAACTAAAGGATCAATCCACGGTCCGCCCGGGAAAGTGACTTATTGACATTTGTTTGAAAATATGTTTTTTTTTTTTCATTAAATATTTGGTCTAGAAATAAGTTTTTTAAGAAATTATCTTCATCATTTTAATTAAATAATTTAGACTAATTCAGAGCTTTTGTAGTTATACGAGAGATCTCTTCGCAGCGTAAAACTAACAAGTAATGATTTTGTCTTACTCCTTAGATTTAGTGTGCCCATCATCCTCGAGTTCAACGCGAGAAACAAAGTTAAATAGTAAATAACAAAGTTAATTGTGAACGGGGCCTATCGGTGCCGGAACGGCAACAGCAGAACAGTTGTCGTCTTCGGCACGTCTTAGACGACCCAATTACTGCTGTAAATGCGATTTTTTACACTACACATATACACCGTCCCCGCCGCCGTGGGGACGGTGTATATGTACATGCGCCGGCGTAGACGAGGACGTCACCGTGAGCAAACACCGGCCTTCAGCCTATGTTACCGGGTAACGACACGTGCCTGGACGCTTCTCACCGACTCGCGATCTCGCGGTACCCTCCCAAAGCAACGCCCTAAGCCGAGGTCCTTTCCTTCCGCTGGCCTACCGACGGGGGAGCCCTTAGGCTTGTTGCTGCACACACTGCTCCTGGCTGAGCGTCTTCTGCGCTTGTCCTAAAATACACATGTCCGGTGACTGTTGAAAGGCCATTAGTGTCAAGAATTGTCATTACGGAAAAAAAGAAAAAAACAGTCCTTTCAAACAGTATCATTATACCCAGACAGAGAAACCTATTCGTTTGTGATGATTAGACTATTGATTAATACCTACACTTATTATTATTTTATAACATGAACCAACACCGCTTTCTTTAATGTTTATTATAAAACATAAACCAGGTTTTGTAAACTTAACTCTTTAAATAAGTAGCTAGATAATAGTTGACTTTTTGGCGACGACTCGAGGAGTGAAGTTCAGTTTTTGTTTGATTATTATAAAAAATATGTATAATGCATTTTGTGGTTTAATAGTGTGTGGTGGAGTAACATAAAATAATACACCTTACAAGGTAGAATCGCTCGGCGCTTATAGTTAAGCCGCGTGCGCCGGCCGGCTCGGTGCGCAGGAGTTCTGGCATGCGCCGCGCCGCCGCAGTAGTCAAGAGCTCTCCTAGCTAACGGTGCCATACAGCGCCGGCTCTAGCTCATGTAGCGCCCGGGTGCAGGGCGCCCTCTAGTAGGCGTTTTGAACTCTTTGGAGGTGTCGCGAGCGGCGCTCGGCGCCCCCTAAGACCCTGCGCCCGTGTGCACCGCACCCCCTGCACCATAGGTAAAGCCGGCACTGAATTCAGCGCTCGACAGGCGCCCCCGGGCGCGGTGCGCCCGGGGTGCACCGCACCCCTTGCACCCCCTGTTAAAGACGGCCCTGGTGCCATATACTCATATACATACGCTTTGTACAATTATTTCAATAGATTCGTCAGTACATACTAAATATAATCCGAAGGACTATACTGTGCTATGTAATAATATGTTATAATTCAATACATTGCTTTAAAACAACTGTGAAGTGATTTCCGTCAAAACACCTCACCATACATATGTGATAATTTATTAAAGATTAAACTGTGTTTTGTGCGTAATGTAATAAAAGCGACTGCATTTTTCGTATGGTCCCAAGGAGTCCTCTTCTGTCCTCATTAAAGCTACCATTACTTTATTTTGCGACTCCTGATTTACTTCCACGGGCAATGGACATTGACATGATGAATATTAGACATTGAAATTGTTTATTATTATTATTATGAAGAAAACTTGACACTGGCTAATTAATTGCACTATTGTCATATGAAAAGAAAAAAATCTAGGATTTTGAGTTATCCACATTGGTTGATTGTGTAGGTTGTTGAATGAGGCCTTAAGAGTAATAGCAAGCCACATAGGTACTTTGAGTATGATTTTTTAAATTAAGTATGATTTCTTTATGTAGAATAAAGTTCAATCTCTCAAGTCACAATGAAAATAAAAATACCATACAATATTATAATAGTTATTATTCATTATACCAGTCCAAGAAAAGCAAAGTGAATGACATTACAAGCAAGAAGAATAAGATGTACACCCGAAGCCCCGCATTCCGCTGGATAGCCTGTTTGATTTGCTCATTTGCATCTTTGACGTTTTCTGTAGCACCAACTACTGTATTTGATATTCTGTCTATGTCTTGTTCTTGTTGGAGTACCTTAAAAAATAATGTTGGATCTTGAGTGCCATATGTTGACGGCCAGCTTTAGAATAATATCATCCCAATGGCTAAGGGATGACAAAGCCACTACAACAAGCCCTGAGGAACGACACCCACTTGGCGCCAGTGTGCCATTTTAAGGTCATTAATTCTTCATGCACAAGACATTCTGTACGATGGTCTTGTCGAGCTATGAATACTAAAGACTAGTTACAGTATTTAAATATATATTCCAGTATTACACATTTTAATTCATTACTCTGTGTGAATGCTTTGTATTTTACTGAATGTTTGCGAATATTAGCTATTGAGCAACATTTATTAAAATGTCTTAAAATTAACTTGGGTGAACTAAGAGTATATAAGTAACTTTGCATGGGAAGGTTCTAGGATTGTTGAATATCCTGATTAGGGAATGCAAATCCGGGGTAATCTGAAAAAGCAGATATTTTTTTTCGGATTTTCATGTTGTATCTGTAATATTTACTTATACGTTATTGCACACAGTGTGACAAAAGGCAGACTTAATGCTTAGAAGCATTATCTCCCAGTCAACCTTTGGACTATGCAGGATGGCACGGTAGGTGCAATGATAGTAAAATGATAGTTAATAGTGACACATATTAATTAAATACCACAATATAAATAAATATATTATTATAATATATATAATTAAATATATATATCTTGAAACAATGAATATATTAATTATTATAATATATTAATATTCCACTTGTTAAAGCTTATTTAATTTGTGGTAGCTAAATTGGAATATGAATTAGTTATATTTTTTATAATCATATGTACAATTATACTGTTCTGTTCTACAATTATAATTATACAATTATAATGCTGAGTTAGAGACCATTTCCAGCATCTCAACACACACATGTATCAAATAGCAATGTGTCATTTTTTCTTTTTTATTTATTAATTTATTTTTGTTATTTCTTACTACCTAGTGTTTTTTTTCTTTTGGTTATTGTTATATTTATATTGTGTGTGTTAGTGTATGTCGGAATAAACTGTTGTTTATTGTCTAATAAGAAATTTAAAGGTGTGTTTAACGATTTAAACAATACATCCAATTAAAAGTTGGAGGTTGATACACTGTGATCTTCATCGCTTCAATACAAAGTGAATTGAGGCAATGATAGAGAGCAATAAAGGTCTTTGCTCAGCCTTTTCACATGTTCAATTCCCTGGTCCTGATACACTGCACCACTTTGCCCTATAAGTATTTGCTTCTTATTACAACAGGTCAACTTAAGTCCATGGATACCATGATATATTAATTAAGGGCTTGAGTTGAAGAATGGGATGCCAACTGTACCAACCTTCTCTGTAAATATCTCTTGTAGCTCTGCAATATGAAGGACTTTGCTCTCAATCTGCCTCACTTCCTCTGTCATGCTGTTCAACTCATTTAGGAGCTGAATATTCTCCGATTCAAACATTTGAAGTTCCTCTTCACTCAACTGGGCTTCGTCTGACATAACCGCTACATCATTTTCTGACAAATCTAAGTTTTGTTTGACACCATCTACTTCTTTCTCCTCAGTATTTTTTTCTAAAACTTTCTCACATATAAATGGGTTCGGAATGTTAGATTTCGTATGTGGCAGCTCTAAACGGGATATTTTTCGTATGTCTAGCGCACGTTTCACTCTCAAAGCTTTTAATTCACTGTGTATCTTGCAAACAGCTTTTAAATATGAGTCTATCAAGTCAATAACACCGTCCATGTATTGCCGTGTCTGTTGGGACACGGACACTTTGCGATTGTCGTTTCTAAACTCCTTGAGTAAATGGGAACATGTGTTGATGATTCTCTGAGCGCCGGTGTCTATTTGATCTCTTTCTGCTTCTGTCATTTCATCTCCAGATGCATTGTTAATGAAACTCAAATACCTTTCCCTGTGCTCAAACAGAAAGTCACGTAATCTAGTTATTTGGCAAGTTATATCCTTAGCGCTGCACATGAAGCCATTCTTCGGTTTCACCCTAAGCAAGCGTTGTTTGTCTTCGTTTAAGGGACTTTGTATACCGAACGCTTTGTTGCGCGTTTTTAAAGTTTTTATACAAGCTTTGAATACTGGAGTAATATCCATTTTTTTTGGGGTGAAACAATTAAACGAAAATTCGACGGGTTTATGTAAAATATGTAAATCATAAAAAAGAAATTGGAGACGTCATGTCACCTTGACATTTGACAGTTATTTCACATTTATGAAGTTTGTTTATTCGCTCTAACAATCACACACACTTATCGCAATTAATCACTATTAACCAGCTGTCGGGTCGAGTTGGATTTTCTTCCCAACTAATCAAGAAATGTTGGCGATAAAGTCTGGCACATAAAAGTTGAGCCTCGGGTAAATTGAAACATTTCAAATAGCGACATTTAACAAATGCCAGTGATTACTGAATATTATGTTGCTCAACCGAATTACTGACGCTACCATCTAATGGCTTTGTTGTCCTGATAAATTGTCTCGTGTGTTGTAACAGATATTATGTAGCGTCTCTTAGTGAAATGAAAAGGAACACCGTACCTTAGGTCAAATCAAAAGGAGGAAGATAGCTTATTCACTTACCGTGCGTGGTCCTACAAAACCGAGTCCAATGAACCTGCTTCGTTTAGTCACCGATAGAACAGCGACTATCGTGATGGGCTCACATGGTGAACATAGTATTGTAGTGGAAAATACATCTAAAAATGCTTTCCTGTGCATTTATTCAGTGCTCAAATCACTCAAACAGCAAAACAAGATATGTGGAATCATTTAAGTACACCAAAATGTAATTATTTGTAGATTTTTTTTAAAAATTACTATTACTTTACATTCGGCCATTAATGAGTGAGCGAGATAAAATTATACGAAACATGTGAGAGCGACACCTTTAGCTTGTCTCGCTCTTTCTACTGTCCAAGCTCATCGCTCTATCTCTGACTTTCGCTGCTTACGATGTGACTTCAATTAAAGCTAAACGCGTTTGTGTGCATGTAGGTGTGCATTCGAGCCAATTTTCAGTTGACGCAATGTACGAATTTCTTACAAGCGATTTTCATACGGAACATTTTAGAACACAGTTCCAAAATTTTAAGAATATCGCACTTGAACCACAGATATTATACCTTAACTGCGTCTTGAACAATGTAAAAGTATTGCTTTTCTTTTTGTTTTGAACAAAAAGGATTAATTTAGAATTTAGATTGTTCAAGAGCTAGTTTTGTACCTTTTGGAATGAAGCCTGATTTTTTTTTATAATTTGAAAATTTCCAATAATCTCTACACCAAGTAAATCTACAGAAAAATAATCTGAGAAGATGCTGCTTATTTATTGGAACATATTTTGGAACACAAACTTGTCTTGCCAGTAAAGAAAAAAAAAAAAATCAAATCGAATGGACCAGTTGTGATTACGCAATTATTAAAAACAAACTAAATTACAACAGCCTAACCTTCTCATGTTGTCAAGTATTATTTAGAAATAAGTTACTTAAACCTACTGAAAGAAAATGGCTTCGACATCCAGCATTCAAACTAAACATTCCATACCTATTGACATATTAGACGATCTCAGCAGGTATTCTGAAGTTTTCCAATAGATTCATACTTTTCTATTTCCTAATTCATGATTCCTGTTATGTGTTTGAGGTGTTGTGGTGAAATGCCGTCTAATCCTGCAGATTATCCTGCTTTAAAAGATGAAATGGCTGATTTTACTTCCTTCCTAAGGACTATGTTGTGTCTGAAATAAATAAATAAAATAATTTTTTGTGTTGTTTCAGTCGGTTCATAATAAACCTCCCTCCGGAAGACAGGGGCAATCTGGTCAGGATTTGCTTTCAAATCGAACTAGCACACTGGTTCTACTTGGATTATTACTGTACTGATGAATCAAATATACTTAATCCATGTGGTATAAGGGAATTTGCTAAACATATTTTTCAGGTAAGAAATAAAGATGACAATTAGTTTCTTTATTTATCATTTCAAGTACTTCAGCAGTCCTGGGTTTAATCCTCAGCACTATTGATTATGTTAACCAGTGTAATGTGATCACAGAACATAATAAACACCACAGAAATGGTATCATACCATATGCTAAGAGAACCGACGTCGCCAAACACACACTTGTGAATATAACAGGTATGTTAGATAGTGGCCCCATGAACCTGGTACAGATGTCGCTAAAAGCTATTTGAAAACAAAACTTTGTATACTACAGTGTGCTTCGTTTGAAACGATAATAATTTTATTCAGGGTTGCTAACTCCTTACCAGGGTGTTATATGACTGACATATTAAAAAGTGTCTTAAATACTCATAATCATGATTGGCACCGCCGGATAACTCTAGTTTTACAGGACACAGGAAAACATTGTTTGCGTGTAAACCATTGCGGCCAATAGAACAAATTGAAATTTCTTACAGCGAAGTATTGGTGATTTGGCACTAAAATTTAAATTAGTCAAGGTGCAGTTTAGTAAATAGGACAAGTATAGGACAATTTGACGGAGTAAACTAAAAATGCTGAAATCAGATAGGACATTACCAGTTCACCCTCAATACCACCATAACATTACTACTGACATTACTATAATAATCACAAAAAAAAAATTAACAGTACTCGAGGTAGTGATGCAAATGACTAACTCATTTGATGTCAGCTTAAAATTTACATAATTACAAATTTGCTTACATAAACAACTCAAAGGAAAAAAACAAAAATAATGAACAACATACTTTTGCATTTAGTATCCTACTCTCAAGTAAGAAAACAATTTAAAAAATTATTGACCTTGAAATTCGCCAGAGTTATTAATATCCTCATTGCAGAAATGAAATGTTTCATTTAAAGACTTTAAAACATCTCCTAAATTGTTTATTTTTATCTTTTATTTTTCCATTTCTATTAGTCTTATTAGTTTTATTTCTGTGAATGTGATGTTAATAAGAATGTTAATATTTACATTTTTATACTTGAAATCTATAATAAAATTAGCCTAGCATTGAATTCAAGTATCAAAATTATTTTTCCTACTAATTTTAGTGACAACTTTTTTTTGTAATTTGTCTGCTCAACTTTAATTTGCTAGACGGACAATATTCAATAAACAATTTTTATTTTTGATCAGCATGTTCCTGAACTCCAAGAGCATGTCGGTAACTTGGATACAGTCCTGGACAATTGGCGGGTGTACAAACAGACTGTGCCAACATATGGTGCCATTCTACTGGACACAGACTTGACTCATGTATTGCTGGTGCAATCTTACTTTGCTAAATCATCCTGGGGTTTCCCGAAAGGCAAGGTCAATGAAGACGAGGAGCCCTGGAGCTGTGCTGTTAGAGAGGTAACAATAATAATAAATTATTTATTTCAGTACATGACAAGTTAATTTTAAAAAGAGTATCAAAATAGTAATTAAATTGGTATATAATTCAATTTAATTAAAATAAAAAACATAATTAACTAACTCAATTGAAAATTGAGCAACAGAGCGGTAAACACTTGGAATAAATAGCCACAAGAACTGGTGGATTCCTTAACGAGAATTTGTAGAGATTTTCAAATTGAGACTAGACAAATGGATGTCGGAGGTAGATTAATGCATACACCAGCATAAGATATAGGCCCATCAGCTACAAGCTGCTCTCCTATTATATAATAATAATATAGACGTGAGCCGTACGACGCACCACTTGCAGATGTTCAGGATACAATACAGGATCAGGTGATGAAGACGCGAAACTACCGAAAATACATACTGAAGGACGGCACCGTGGACGTATGTCGAGCGTGTGGCCATCCCGGAGAGTCACACCGGGTTTATACCGTCTCTCCCTCATTTTGGCTTACCGAGGGAGACTCGAGAAGATTTAAGACCATTTTTGAATAATAATAAAATCATAATCAAAATGAAATTAAAACTAATTTTTATAGATATATATTTTATAACATATGTTAGACTTATTCTTATTACACTATACATTGTTCAGAGATCATAACTCCGCCTGTCGTGTGCGCCGATCGGGCGTGATAACTTCAATGATATTGTTGAGATGTGACTTCAATGCGCGCTATCGGGCGGTCATTTTCATAGAAATGGGCACGCGCCACCGGCGCTAGTTAAGCTATGTAATTGGCTTTAGTGACGAAATTCAGGATGGCGTAATAGCATGTGTTGCAGGTGTCCATGGGCGGTGGTAACACTTACCATCACGTGGGACCACTTGCTCGTCCGCCCACTTTTCTATAAAAAAATAAATAAGAAAAACTTTTACGACATCCTGAGTTTAGTCCCTAAGTCAGTTAGGGTTCCCGAATGAACGAACGTGAAGTGAATAAGTGAATGCCCATTACTTGTCTCGTTCACCAAATGTGGCCCTTTTATGAACAAAAATACATGTATATCTGCGTTCACCTATTAAAATTGGAAGAGGTCAAACAATTTGCTGCTAAAACTATCCTGAAATATCTGCAGTCCATAGACATTAGCAGCGAACTATAAGAAGGGTGGCGATCACAATAGATCAGCGATAGTCTCAGTGATACGAGACTATTGACTCTCAGGGTTCCTAATTCCCCATAATAATTGTCCCTTAAAATAATCTGGGGGCATGCCCCATGTGTACAACATCCAAAATCTAACAAAGAAGTTTTTAGGACATTTATGTAAAAATTGGAGCAGCTAGCGAAAATCCACACTTATATTAATTGCTTTTAACTAAATCCTGTAAATTGCAAATCTAAAAAAAGCACCTTTATTTCAGGTGCTAGAAGAAACTGGCTTCGACATTAGTAGGTTAATTGATAAGAATGACTACATAGAAGCTAGGATATTAGAGCAGGTAGTAAGACTGTACATCATTGGGTACATTCCACGAGACACCAAATTCCAACCTCGAACTAGGAATGAAATAAAAGCTTGTGAATGGTTCCCATTGGCCGACCTACCATCCAAACGGAAAGATATAACGCCTAAAGTCAAGATGGGAGTTAGTCCAAACGCGTTTTTCATGGTGTTGCCATTCGTCAAGCGCATGAGACGATGGGTCACTGAACGAACCAATCAAAAAACATTTGTGAACAGTACAAAGAGGACTAGGCACAAGTCTATGGGAGATATTGAGTCATCAACAACCAAGACTAAGAGCAAAGACATTTCCCAGGGATTGCAGGATGAGATACAGGAGTATCAGCAGCAGCATTCTGAGCAAAAGAGCCATGAAAACCATAGCTTGAATCATAGCCATGGCAGTAACCAAGGGAATAGTAGTGGAAGTCATGGAGGTACTATGAAGAATGTTCACAATAGAAAGGACAAGAGAATAAAACGGCAACTGTTCACACCTCAGAATACTCGCGTTAATAATTTATCTCCTATTCAGAAGGAGAAAAGCCCAGTGGATAATTCACTGGAAGAGGATCCGTTCTTGAACTTCATCCCCCAAGCTTGGATAAACTTCAAATTCGACATGCAAGCGATCATCGACAGCCTCACTTGATGTGTCGATGATGATGGATGAGACAAAACCAATATTGGTTGAGATCAATATAACATATCTTATCGACAGTCTGGCTAGCCGCTTTAGTGGTTCCTATGGAATTTGTAATAATAACTTACAGGACAGCATAACATTGTGGTTTTATTTTGGACCAATTGAACTACCTACCAATGTTTTTTTTATAAGGAAGGAAGCCGAGGAACAAGTGGTCCCATCTGATGGTAAGTGTTACCGCCGCCCATGGACATCTGCAACGTCACGCGACCTTGCAAAATCCTATCCACAGCTTTCTTGAAGAACTGTATATCGTAGCGTTATAGAAAGACTTCTTGAGGCAGTTCGTTCCACAACCTACGGCTTCGCGGTTTAAAATGGTTTTTGGGCCAAACAGTACGCGACATCTCCGTATCGAGAAAATGCACGGCACTTCTGTGACGGGAGGTGCAGTTGCAGAAACTAGAGGTGGGAATTATGTTGAACAATTCGTCAGAGCATTTCCCATTGTAGAATACGCAACGTCTCCCCCGAACGCTGTAATAATAACTTTCTGGCTCTAGATAATTTTTTATCTGGTCGTTGTCTGGTAGAGAATGCCTCAGGGGATTAAGTCCGCTTTATGCACCGGAATTTATGATTACAACTGGGCCTGTCAAATTTTTGTGCAATGAAGTTTTAAATAAATAAACCTGCGTGAAACATTAGAAATATTAGTACTTACCTATATTTCTCAGATTATACAATTATTGACCGCCCGATTGGCGCAGTTGGTAGTAACCCTGTTTGCTGTGCAAGAGGTCCCAGGTTCCATTCCCGGTCGGACATACATTTGTTTAATAAAAAAAAGACGTATGTTCGGGTCTGGATGTGTGTTTGTCTTTGTATGTCTCTGGAGCCACGACACAGAATCCTAGTGTGGACCATTGTGGCCTTATTTATTATTATTATTTATGCGTTTCGAAGATTGTGTAGTCCAATATGTTCAAAATGTAGTAAAGCGTAGTAACTCATGCGCAAGTTATCGGAGGTCAATTGACTGCGCAGTTAAAACGATGAAGTAATAGCCGCTTGCGATAAAATGAGTACCTACCTAGTTAATTTATATTATTTGTGTGAAGTTTCGCGAACTCTTTATGTAATAAGGAAAAGAAGCCAGTGAACAACGACCGATATAATAATATGGTTGATGCCCTACAGTGAGATGTTATTGTCCACCTGTAGTGATCAAGTGGATATTGTCGCTCGCGGCAATATGTGCCAACATCAGTCTATAATGACCAACGTTGACACGGACGCGTAGGCGCTACGGCGAATGCCCTTTCTAAAACAGTGCTTCAAATCTTTTCATTAATTAATTTTGGCGACAACTGAGTATAGTACAGAATTTGCAATTGTGATTTTGTTTAAGATCATCTTAATTAATTTTCGTCAAAAAATACTGAATCAACAGCAGGAAATACTGAATCGGCGGCAAATCGATGGTTGCAAATTTAAAGGCGGGTTAGTTAAGTTCTCTGGTGACAAAGAAATAGGGACTTCGTTGATTTTGCGATGACATTTTTGGTGACAGAAAAATATTGTTGTTTTTGTTGCTCATTTAGCATTTTGTGCTGTTCGTTTAAATACAAGCTTCAAAAAAAATCCATAAACGAGGATTATTTATTTTACAATAGATCCATCAATAGTGTTCCAGGTGTTCGTGAGCGGCGGTGACCACTTTACCATCATTTGGCACGGTCGCTTGTCCGCCATCTATTCTATATATATATATAAAAAAAACTATAACACTGGACCGCGTAATGGATTGTGGCCCGAAACCCCGTTGAAAGAATTTTTAAAACTCAATCATTGGCGGATAATCTAGGAAATAGTATGGGTTTTATGTAAAAAAGAAAACAAAATATATACAATTAGTATACATTTATTTAACATATCTAACACGATTGGAGTCAAATTAATATCACACATCAAAAATACTATGACGACTATAACGTATAGAGCCTATAAAATAATTTACATAATATACAAACACGTCCAAAAATAAAATTGATTTAAAAAGTTTTATTTAATTAATAACATATATGAATATTCAGTTTGTATGAAACAAGGATTTGTTTACACGAAAAGCGGTGCAGCATTTCATGTGTGCAAATGAAACTAGTTTTTATAAACATGTAGGTACGAACGCTAGATGGAACTCATCGGCTTGTTTTACATTTAAAAAAAAATTGGGAAATTATCTCATTAACTTTATAATTAATCACAAATAAAAAAAATACCATAATCATAAGAAAATTACATTAAGTTCAGGTCTTTACTAACTTTTGGATCACGTTTTTGGATAACGTTCACGGAGTCGTATTTCAAGATAAATTTTGGAAAATTAGATTTTAGTTTCGTGTAATTTTTTTTCCACAAATAATAATTAGCAAATAATAAAACTTAACAAATACACAAATTACACAAATAATAAAACTAATTAGCAGAGGTCGGAATTGGGTAGTGTGATTTATGTACTTGCAACGAAATGTTGATAATAACATGGACATTTCTAGGATTTTCTGAATAATAATCCCGGGAACCGTGATTTATTGCCAATAGTATATATATTTACTATCGTAAGGTACCGTGGCGGTTTTTAGGGTTGTATCGATATCTCAGAAATAAGATAAATAAAACAAAATTATTTAATAGTAGATACTTAATATATTATTATAATGATTTACAAACGTTAACATTTCAGTTTTTATATTTACAAACATTAACCTACAATTCTATCTAATCTGATCATCGAATTTATAATACGCTTTAAACTGAAATCCCGGGATTTAAGGAATATCCATATTCTTCTTTTGCTCTATGATATCATTGCAAGTACATAAATCACACTACCTACCTAATTCCGACCTCTGATAATTAGTGAACACTAGCATCAGAGTAGGCTTTTGAATATTAAAGGCAGGTAGGTAGGTATTTAGAATGAGAGATGCGACTACCCACATATAGTGCTTTTCAATGTATAAGTCAGCGGATAAAGAGAATGGACCTTTAAACTAATAGTAAAAATATTTTTGGATGGCCATTTTAATACTGATTATATTTTTGGTTTATACTATATAGATTTGATTCTGTTTTCAAATTACTTATATCTTGGATGTTTCATATTCCTGCCCATAGTAAATTTTGGATAACGTAGAATAATTGAATTGTACGTGTTATGTTAAAATATAATCCCAAATAAAATAGTATTTTGAAAACATTGTAATAGGCAGAGACAGACTGTAAATCAGCGCTGTGCGACCACACAAGATATATACTGAATTTGCTACATTTTGCGAATTAAGCTGTATTTTATATACCGCTATGTAATTGCTTGTTTTTATGTATCAGCGTGAGAAATAACGATTCGTTTTAAATTAATTTTTAAGGCAAAAATCAATATCATTGTCGTGTGATCCTTTACGAATCTAAATCTAGTTTTCAATGTTAACCTATTTTGAAATACAATTCTCGAAAGTTATTAGTAGATTTATATTTGTCATACAACAAAGCTTTATAATTAGATACTATATTAACATTTACTACTTCTATCATTAATATAGATTATACTATGCCTATACAAGAATAATCGCTGGCGCGTCTGCGAATATAAATATGTTTTTTCGCGTTTATTTATGTACCTAGTTATAATTAAAATATAATAATTGCCCTACTTAATAGTTTTTTTCCAAACTGTTGAAGTATTCTAAATGTTGAAAAAAAAATGAACTAAAGCTCCAAGTTCAACTGGTGGAACAAAAAGTTGAAATTGGACTACACCATTGATCGTATATATAGAGGCGAGGGTGCAATCGTGCGTAATGTTTGAAATTTTTGAGATCTTGTAACTTTCAGGGTCAAGTTGATACTATTTTAACAATATAATATATATAGTGACGAGTTCTTCAATAGATTAAATTATTTACAGGCACTTGGCACTTTAAGACCATGTATTTTAACCAACTACGGAATTGAAGATATTATCCAGTCTATAAATAACTTCAACAATTTACAATGTGAATGTATATAAAAATGTTAAGATATTGTATTAATATCTATACATGTGAATTGCGTGATAGGTCGCCCCCACCTCCGACAAGTGGGGTCAAGGACATTTTCAACCTATCTGTCAGTTTTGTGGCGAACGCCGTCCGAGACGGTCGTCTCGATACTACAACATTACCGTATAGGAAACCTGCTTCGATATTTCAGAGAATTAAGGAATGATGGTTTCATTTACTGGTCGTCATTTGTCTATAACATAATTGTCTGTTGATGTATGGTATGGCATACATACATGGTTCTGTGGTGTATGGTGTATGGTTCTGTCTGTATGGCGTACACTGCCGCATCATTCGCCCGTTACATAACTACATAACTTTGGCGCTTGCTCGATTTATCATTTCCCTATTTGTAATTATATCATTTAATAATAATTGCAATTTGTTTTATTATTTAAAATTGGTCTAAAAGGAACTTTAATTATGACCCAGTTTTAGGTAGAAGGAAGAAGAAATATTCGATCAGATTACCGAACAATTTTTTTGCTTTTTAATTTGTTCTCTAACATTCCACCAAGAAACCGGGGTTAATAAAATAAACTAATTGCAATATCTTATTTGTTATATACACTCCCGCACACCTGAATCGAGCCATCCTGCATTTTCAGTTTTGATGGGCTTTGAAAAAATGTTTGGTCGCCGAAGTCACAAGTCATAATGCAACATATATACCACTTACAACATGCTGTCAATTACTTATTGCGTGCGTACTGTCAACTAGAGAGCCAATCTCCCATTCGGAAGTACTACGGCTTAAAGCAAGACAAAAGAGAGTTCAAAAAAGTAAATTTTAAACTCTACAGCAGATATAGTCGAAGTGTCTTTCATTATCGTATGGCTCAATATATGTAACGCCAATAAATTATATTTGAAGTAAGTGTATAGCACCTTGTAAATGATCAAATAATATAGTTAATTTTTTTTAAAACCTAGCTTCAGTTTTTTAAATAATTCTCAACTACACAATAGGCTGTGGTGTATTTGATCGATTACAAAACGCTTTAGGAAAAAATAAGTTGACTTACATAATACTGGACTGTGAAAAAAAATTGAGTCATTTGATAAAATGCAATAAAAAAATAAGTACACAACAAGGCAGTGAAATTTTGGATATAGGTATTTGATAGCCTTAATCGGGTTACTATACATTTAACAATATATATCATCATTTTGATACATTTAAACATTATTTAGAATAAGTGTAAAAAAAAGAAATAGTAGTGTAAGGACATTTTGGCTCAGTAAATTTATTGATGCAACCAAAATCTTTTGACCTTTAGGTCAAAGAAATCAACTTGATTCAATTTAATTTAATTGATTGCTGTAGTCAGAAACCATTTTGGCCCATTACAGTGAATTGATTTGATTTCTGGGCCAAAAACTCTTTTTGGTAAAGCGAATTTGATCTCTTGGTCTTAAAATTATTTTTGGCATAATGAATTAATTTGACCGCTGGGCCAAAAACCTTTTCGTGCCAGTGAATTGATTTTATCACTGGATCAAAAACCTTTTTGACTCAGTGATTTTGATTTCTTGAGTAAAATTCATTTTACCTCAGAGCATTGTTAAGGCGTATTCTAAATAAAACTATCCAACATTACATTGTTAACCTGGATTATGATTTGAAACAATCTCAAGAACTCAAACCGAAATGGATAGTTTTTTGAACCCTCGCATACAATTCGAATAATTCTGGTCTTAGTATGAGTTTTTCAAATCTGCAAAAGCTATAACTGCATACTATAAACATGTGAATATAAAATCTTCACACGGAAAAAGAAAATGGGAAACTTACGCTAAGTCTAAAATAGGTGTCAAGAGATCATTAACGAATATATACAGCGTGTTACCGAAATAACGCAAAACTGAAACACGCTAATTAATTTACATTTATATATATAAAACCGCTCTAGGGAAAAATAAAATTATTTTAGGGAATATATTAAAAGTCGCAAACATGTAACGCTCGTTATTTAGTACAGGGTAATAATGACCAATGAGATAGTTGCAACGAGTGTACGTGTTTTGTGTAACTGTGCGTAGAATTAAACATGTACTAGAAAAGAACAATATGTTATGCAAATAAACTTATGTAGTTTAGGGAATATAAAGTCGCAAACATGTAACGCTCGTTATTTAGTACAAGGTAATAATGACCGATGAGATAGTTGGAATGAGTGTACGTGTTTTGTGCGTAGAATAAAAGATGTACTAGACAAGAACAATAAGTCATGAAAATAAACTTATGGTAAAAATTGGTAGGATCGATTTTTTTCTTTATACTGATCAAGTATACTTGTATAATATTATCTTTATACTTGTCAGTTCTTGCGTTATTTGGGTGACACGTTGTATATTTTCCGAGGTTATTCTCGTCACTTTAATAGCCAACGAGGTTTAATACTCCAATTTCAACTATCACTTTCCATCGGTAGAGCACTGAAACTATATCCCAGTCATTCGTCATCTAGAAACCGGGTGGGTGCATTTCTCTGCCTGTAGCGGCGTACCACAACGTAAATAATACCAGATAGGGCTAACACTACTGGTACGCCAAGACCAATAGAGATAATGAGAATTACGAATAGAGAGAAACTTTCTACTGGCGGCGAGCCATATCCGATTGTGTATGACCTGAAAAGTGGTAATTTAATGCTATGAAATTGGCAATTTGGTAATCATTTTATTAAACACTAGCGACCTGCCCTCGCTTCGCTTCGGTTTATAAGTTTTTTTTCCACCTCTTCCCATGGGTGTGGTAAACGGCGGCTAAGGGATGACAAAGCCACTACAACAAGCCATGAGGAACGACACCCACTTGGCCAGTGTTTTAATTCATTACTCTTTGAATGCATTGTATTTTACTGAATGTTTGAGAATATTAGCCACTAGCGACCCGCCCCGCCCTCGCTTCGCTTCGGTTTATAAGTTTTCTTTTCAAAATAAAATATAACCTATATTAGACACGGATAATGTAGCTACCTATTTATGAAAGAATTTTAGAATTTTTGAAGTCTGTTCAGTAGTTCCAGAGATTACCCCCAACATACCTACAAACACAATTTTACCTCTTTATTATATTAGTATAGATAACAGTCAGTGAAACGACTAATGACTGCAGATTGCTTCAACAGAGAAGTTCACTTTTTTTATTGTGACGTCATCGCGAGTAGGAATTGTCGATTCAGCGTAAGAATCGACAATTGCAGCGAAACTGAATAGCTATATATGTCACTTATTTTACAACGGATTTCAAATATTAGTAATATTTTAGAGTACATTTTATTTAAATATGAAAAATTCGATAATTCTACATCGGGTGAACTTCTCCATTCATAAAATGAGTCGTATAGAATCAAAGACGGCAAAATAGGTTAGTAAGCAAAAATGAGGTAAATATATGGCAACGTAGAAAATTTAAAACTAAACTGATTTGATTAACTCTTCACCATCAAGGATGTTAATACATATATGTATTAACATCCTTGATGGTGAAGAGTTAATAAACTCTTCGTTAATAAAATTAATTAATAGAGTTAATAAAGAGTTTATGGTGAAGTTACTAACCTATTTTGCCGTCTTTGATTCTATACGACTCAAATACAACAATAGTAGTCAGTGAGACAAGATTGGTTCAATTACAGAAGTCTTAATTTAAGAAAATTGAATTATGTCGCTTAACTGTGACATTGACACCATTGAGGTTTTTTTGGAGGGGAGTAGGTTATGGACCCATTTTTATATAGAAAGAAATGGTGGTAAATGGGAAGGGATAGGATGGGAACAAACTTTGACATATCTTACTCACTACCGAAACACTTCCATTGGGGAACCATACATTGGAGAATACAATAAAGTGGGAAATGCAGTCAGTTTCAAGGTAAGTCTTCTATGATATATATCTATGAATATAATGAAATTGCAACAGAGCCGTGTCTGTATATGAAATATTAAAAAAAAAATGCAGTGTACTCTATGAACGATACAGAACCAAAAACAACCATTTTTAGAATTTTTGTCTATATGTCTGTACGCGCATCACGCAAAAACTGCCGGACGGATTTTAATGAAACTTGTCATAGTTTTAGCTTATGTGCCGGGTAATTTTTATCGAGGTCGGATATAGAGTTCCCGCGGGAGTCACGAGCTCACGCTAACGAATTGGCAGGCACTGTTAGTCTAAAGTCAAAAATTTTATTATCTAAATTAATAAGTAAAATTATCTGTAATAATGCGACATACCACGCGGTGTAGTTGTGTTGCTTATAGAACCCGTCTCCGGCCTCCCCGAACGAGATCACCACGTCCTGCACCAAGAGGTCTTCGTGTTCGTAGCTATTGAAATACGCTGACAACGTGCTTGAAGGGGGCACCGTTGTTCTGGAAATTAATATTGTATTATTTTATTTATTTATCAGATAACATGGATTCCTTTTTAGACTTCATACGCACTTGCGACTGACCTCCTTTGCGAAAAAATCGCGCGTCTAGTAGCATGCACACAATTGGTATATATACTACATGCGGTTGACTGCCTTGTGCCCTGCGACCTGTCGCTCACTTTTGCGGCTGGCCGCAAAGACGTTTAGTTGCAAGTGCGTACGTAGCGTTAGGTAGATTTTTAACGAATCTATCAATTGAAGAAATCACGACTTTTAAAGGAGAATGCCCGACGAAAGTACGCAGCTCAGACCCTTTTAGGAAAATTTCGTATAATGGTAAAATATTCGTTGTAGCACTATTTGCGTAATTTCAATTGTATAAACATTTTTTTAATCCAACATGGGATTACGCTGAAAATTATATAGGAATTAACGATATTTACGTTATTTCTTGTTATTTTGACAACGCCTAAACATTTATGAAGTATATTAATTAGTTTGTTTTTGTGTAATAAGACTAATAAGAAAAATCGTACCTAAATATTATCATTAATGAAAAAATCGGTTATTAGAGAAACGATTTTAAACGATCACATATATTTTATCATAGCATGAATTCATCATGACATATTGTAATCATAGCATGAATTCATCATGACATATTGTAATCATAGCATGAATTCATCATGACATATTGTAATCATAGCATGAATTCATCATGACATATTGTAATCAGTATGAATTCATCATAACCGCTTGACTGTTAGGGAGAGTTTCCTGAGAAGAGCTCCAATGTTTGACACTTGACCTTGAAATGCACGTCAACGAGGAAGGCAATAAAACATCTATTTTACGACACACAGACCCTTTAAAGTGCAGTTCAGTTGTGTTTATTGTATAGTGTTTGAAAAGGGCTTTACGATTGTCTATCAAGACAAGTTTGTGGTGTTACTTTTTTATTCTACTAGACTGTAAACATTACACATGGGAACTTTGCTTGCAACATAACATAATGTAGTTTTAAACGAAAATTCTCTTTTTACTTGTGTTTGTATAGTATCAGTTAGGATCATCATCATCGCTTGCACTTACTTTTGTGTTGCTGAAGATAGTAAATATCACCATAATCACTAAAAACACACAAACACTTAACGCCATTATGTGACGTCACAACCACAGACCGACTTTGTTTTCGTCTTGCTCAAAGGACGGACACGAAACAACTAGCGCTTCAACGGCAAACTTGTGTAATGTTTATGTTAGAATGCAATAGACACCGTTTCATATGGGTTCGAGCGTTTAATGAAGAGAGACAGACTTGTTTATCAACTCCGTACTCGCCTGGGGAAATTTCTCCCCCCTGGCATGGGACGGATAATCCGACAGAGAAGAAATTTCCCTTGCAACCAGTCCAGCGGATAACATATTGTAATCTTGCTATAATATTCAGTTCATGGTTTTCATCTGAAGTTGACATGATTATTAGTAGTTATCTAGAAACTTAATATACTGTACTTTATATAATTTTACTTTACACAGAACTAAATAACACGACAAGACGTGCACTTGTGCGGTAGCCACAAACGACCGGCCAAAAAATGGCGGCCGCGCTGGTGTATGACATTCCCTGTTTTTTACCTGTACAATATTGACCATCCTCCTTTTTTTTATGGTAGGTAATATTCTATTTCTTTGATATTTTAATGACTAAGCCTGTTCTTATGCTGTTTAAAGGTTGGTTTAATAGTATCTGCGATAACCTTTTAAATGACATTATGACACCAATATTGACTGAAAAAGTGACATTCCTCCTTTTTTTCCTGTGGTCTTCAATTGTAATTAATATCTGTGGACCTATTGGACAATATATTTGACTTTACATCTCGTTTTAACTCTGTTCTAGGCCGGTTAATAAACCGGCTTAAGGTCGACCGGTTTAATCAGAATCATTCATCAATTTAATAGTTTATTTATCTATTAGGGTGTGTCCGGACTATTCCTAAAACCTGAAACCATCTTCATTTATATATAACATTATATAACATGTCACTGAAATAACATAAAATATGAAAATAGATTGTTTAATATCGACAGTAAAACCAATTTTATCAGTTTTTACCATGGGTTTATTTTTCCATTATTTATTGTCCGCGTCTTGTACGTATTTTATTCTACGCGCAGTTGCACTCTACGCACATTGCCTGAGGCGCACGCGGTCATTACCCCGTACTGAGTAATGAGCGCTACGAACGTTTTAGATAGACCAACAAAACTTTACACGTTTGTAACTTTTGATTTATTCGATAGAACGGTTTTATATATTTAAGTTAGCTGAGGCGTTTCGGGCTTTGCGTTATTTCTGTGACAAGTGTATGTCTATCTATCTACAGAGCTGTGTCCAGAGTAGTGTTGTAAAAACGAGCATTAAGCGCTCTGATTGAGCGCTAATGAATTCTTAAGACTAGGGAAGGGTAGTAAGCGTTATACATAGTTCATTTTTAATGTTTGAAGGTCTTAAACCCTTTCAGATAAAACAGGGGGCCGTCTTTAAGGATTTAGAGGTGCTTGGTAGGCAGGAGATAAGTGATAGTGATTGAGTCTAAAACGGTTAAGGTTTAATAGCAGTCAGCACTACTGTAATGCGCCAGCGCTCGTTTTAACAACACTAGCTGTGTTGACCTGTTGAAAGGCGAAACATGCACGTTGGTGGATGTAGTGACGCTGCGCTCGGGCTGCGTGTACCCCACCGGCCGGAACTGTAGGAAGCCGCCCTCGCCGCGAGACAACGACGAAGGGCTTTTTATCTCGATTATCTATATATTAACAAGTAGGTGTTGTTACGTTAGCTTAGGTGGTAGGAGTTCTCCAAAGAATAGCAGAGGATCTTCTCCAGGAATTTATTTCATTTTAAGCAATACAAAAGAGAAGGGACAACAAAACAATACACAATAAATTATTTGACAAAAATACTAGTTTGACCCTTAAACATGTACTGACATCAAGCCCAGATGACCAGTGACACTTAACAGTATATAATCTAAGAAATCCTGCATAATTATATAAATGCAAGTATCTAAGTAATTGTAAATAAGAAAACAACAACACATAAAAAGGTACTTTTTAAATATTCATAGCAACTTAATAGCAAAACGTGCATTTCTCAGATAGCAAACGAAAACTCGTTGAAACCGAAATGGCATCAATTTTCGAAGTGACTTCAGTACGCGTAGTTTTTGAGTTTACCTCGTATATTAAACAAACAAAAGATTGTTAAAAAAATGAACAAAATATAAAGAGTATCTTTTTATAATATCAAAGATAGATATATAGATAGAGATTTTGCAATTAATTTACATAATGTAAAAAAATGGATAAGTGTGTGGAGAAGTGTGCAAGCCTTAGGAGAGGCCTATATTCATCATTGGAAAGAGGTTGATGGTAAAAAAGTATGGAATAGGAAAAAGCAATGGTAATAGTAAAGTAACCAGCGCTGTGGTTTGTCCGCAGCTAATGCCGAGTTGGAGATCATTTCCAGCATTACAATGTACAAGTTCGCCTGGAAGAGATCGCCTTAGCGCCTATTGCATTCCGTCATTTAAAGTGCACGTGTAATAACTATTTGTATGCAATTTCTCTTTTATTTCTTCTATTATATGCATTCATTTAAGTATAATTTGTTTGTTCCTATCTTTACTGTGTTGTTCTGTCGTAAGAAAGTGGTCTATGTATAAAAAAGTATAGCAAAAACTTACTTCAAAAACTCCCGGCGTATGCTCATCATCCAAGCTTTTCCTCATAATATTACGCATAGTATCTTCACTATTGTCCGTGCTGACGAGAACGTAGTGAAGTGCAAACCGGTACTGGTTGAAATTCTGGGAAGAAGTCAGATTGACCAGGCTTATGTCCACGAGGGTCGAGTTGGCTGTATGTATGAGGTGGGGTAGGTCCACTGAATAGTCTTTGAATGGCAGTAAGTCCAGCTAGAAATAAAATGTTCTTATATGAGTTTTGCTGCAAATGTGTAGCAAGCAGTTTTATTATTATTATTATTGTGTAATAGGTGAGCATATAGTAGGTCTATATCATGTGTCAGCTGGTATCACCAGTTTTGCCATATCTCATCTCTAAGAAGCCAT
Source organism: Sesia bembeciformis (assembly GCA_943735995.1). Lineage (NCBI taxonomy): Eukaryota > Metazoa > Arthropoda > Insecta > Lepidoptera > Sesiidae > Sesia > Sesia bembeciformis. Next base: position 14,313,184 of record OX031040.1, read on the forward strand.
TCCTCAAGTCTGTTCTTGAAACTGTTTATAGTTGATGATTCAATGTGAATTTAGGAAGAAAGGACAGTTACTTTATCACGATACAGTATTTGTTTCACTGTCGGGTGCAAAAGAAGCCAACAAAACTTTTGTTGCAATACTATTCTGTGATGCAATAATAACCATAAGCAGCCCTTTCCTTGGCACCACCTGTGGATAAGGGCCCCCTCATGAATGTTCATGAGTCAATTGTCTCATGAATGTCTCATGAACAACTGTCTTGTTCATGAGGGATGTATGGCTTTAAAACGTCACACTGGCCAAGCGGGTTGCAGGTTGCAGAGGCGGTGTAGTTCCTCAGGGCTTGTAGTAGCGGCTTGTTATCGCTTAGTCGCCCTTCACGACACCCTCGGAAGAGACGGGATGGTGCTATTCTAAAAGCAGATCAGATCGCCAACGCCGAATTAATACTAAACATTAATATACATGTAGTATTAATTTTAGCAATTACGATAAGTACTGCATAATTCTTGGGAATATTAGACTTTCTATATTTAATCTGTATATGTATTTGTAAATTCTAGTCAAAAATAAACAATATTAGTTCGCTAAAATCACCAAGTACAAGACGGCACACTTACATTGAAAACGAATTATATAATTGCATTGCATTTATCAGTGTGTCAAGGCAAGCTATTAACTTAAACAAGATAAATTACATACTTAATTGTCTTTATATGTCAAAACAATTACATAAAAAGGTATACAATATGAAGGATGGGATGATGATAACATCCTAATTAGTCATCACCTTTGCACGTAAATAATTATGAGATAATATGTTCAGAAAATTATTTCATAATATTAAAAATTGCAAAAGAAAGAGAACTCTACCTAAATCTACCCAAAAATTGTGGATCACATTATGCCCAATAGAAAGGAATTACAAAAGGAAATTGTAGGCAAGCAATTAGTCAATTACATGGCAATTCTATGCCACGCGTCAATATCAGTCAAACGTGGCAGACGTTGGCACATCCACAACTGGCCTATTTTTAGGGATTTAGAAAACAGGATTTGTGAAAATTACTGGGAAGGATAGAAAAAAAAAAGAAGTTCAAATGAAGAGAATTGGTCTCCATCAATGTTTAACTGTTATAGAACTCACTCCACCGATGGGCAGCAAATTTAAAGGTGGGTTAGGTTTATGTTCTCTGATGATATTAAAGACAGAGGAGTCTCGCCGAAGTGACACTCCACGACTATGATGAGATTCTTAGTTATTTAAACTTATCAATTTCAGTTTTTCAAAAATGGGTTTGGTTTGTTCATTACGATTTACTTTTTTCATTTAGTATTTTTTTTGTTGTTCCTTTAAACACTAGTTACAAGCCAAAAAAAATTATGGCATTCCCCTTCGCTTAAGAGGAGGCTTACATGGGGACTTTTACTTTATCTTACTCTTACCCTAATACCAATAGTTCCAGATCTCTGTTCATCCTGTCTATAGTATCTGGTGTGTAGTTGAACCATTGCCTCCTTCTCAGTGAGGACAATGTCGTCGCGTCGCCACGATACATGATTAAGCGGATACGCCTGTTGTGGAAATTTGAAGTCGAAGCGACCAATGTCATCTGTATCCTTGTATTCTATTAACTGAAATAATAAAAAATCATAATTTAGTGTATGCAAATGAAATTGGGGGTATTGCTAAACAAAGACCAAAATATAAAACAATGAAGTCAGTCTTTCATAGTGCCATTACAATCACACTTGAGTGACGGGCCGTCGTTATCAGCATTCCCAAACCGGGTAAACCCGGGTGATAGGAGACATTTTGAGGAAACCTGTATGCTTGAGAATTTTTAAAAAATCTGGACCATCAATCAGCCCCGGGCCCATGTGTTGGATTATGACCCAAAACCTCCTAGTGATTTACTAAGGGAGGTCTGTGCCCTTCAATGGGACATTATAGGGTGATATTGATAAATAACATCTTTTTTAGACTTCATATTCCCTTCCTCAAATATTCCTATTGTTTACACATAAACCACACTAAGATGTTCTATTGTGTTCAGAGACATACAAAGATGAACCTAAATTGTTCCAGATCTCAAATAATCATAAAATAAACATAATATGATGTATTTATCCGAACCAAAATCAAGATTGCTGAGCAATTTCTCGGTTTACATTATCTCAAATAATTATACAACTCGAAAATGTTAAAACTGACATTACTACATTTTAAGCTGAGTTATAGACCATGTTCACAGTGAGAACTAATCCATTTCCATGACATTTAAAAAATGTACTAACTTTGTCAATAGCTGCTGCAAAACTGTATTTTGGTTTTTCAGATATTTCAAATTTTACAGGCTTTGTATGGTCCCAGACAACATTGAGGCGGGAGTCTAGGCTTGCTGTGACAAAAATCATGGTAGGTATGCCCCATGAAAAGTCCCATATCTGATGGATGGTGTCATTGCTTCCATCAGCTTTTATGTACACTACAGTTGTGTCATCTGTGCAGTTGTCACAGTTTGGATTTAGTTTTGATGTAATCTGGAATAAAAACAGTTATTTTATTATGCATTCAACCTTAGCCCTTTTACTGTAATATTTGTATAATATTAGTGAATTGTATAATTGTATAATATTAGTGAAGTGAAGAAAAGTAAATCTGTTAATTGTCCCAGAAGAAAAGTAAATTATTTTTTGTGTTTGCTCAAACAGTATAATGTTTTTTTCACTATAGCTATAGAGGATGGATTTAGAATTTGATAGTAATAATTATATAAAAACTACATTAAAATACAAGTTTACTTAAATAATTAGACACAGAAATAAGTAGATAAGCTTATAAAATTTATTAGATAAGGAAATTATCATGAATTTATTTAGTTCAAGTAAGTATTATAAGCATGCATACCTATAAGTTATACGCAAAATATGTACAAATATTCCTCTAAATAATTTTGAAGTACATACTCTAATTCCTGTATGTACTCTATTATAGTTGATAAGCCTATACAAAATAAATAAGATTATTAAGCATCATTGACTTGAATTTTGATAGTCGACAAAAAAGAAGTAAATTAGAATAGTCAAGATGAGGTTAATGGAAAAAATCTCATTGAGTGCTGCTGTCCACTTGTGGGTAATAAACTAATACAAAGGAGAATGATATAAGATAAAAGGTCATGCCACTTGATTGAAACATATTAAGGTCTATGCCTTATATGTCACCTAAATAGTGATTTTATTTTATTTTCAAACAAAAAATATTATTTATTTTAGGATTACTATAACAATTAAAATAAGTGAATAATTTTAAACCTTAATAATGATAACAATTGTAATAATAATGCAATAAACACATACAAAATTTTGTGAAGAACAAAAGAATAATTAGTTAATTACTAATTAGAGCATGGAAACATCTTTGCACATTTCTGTAACATATAATAAAGGAAAAAAAACTGTAGATGGCATTGTGTAAAACTTTCAAGGCTTCCCATTTCTTGTGTAATCTAAACAGCTGTTGTAATAAAAGACAATGTTTTATTTATGTAGCATATCCTATCTTGAATAATTGTTGGGAATTTGATAACGTAAAAGCCCTTGAAATAAGTACGTTTGTAATTTCCTTGTACAATGTAGGTAATAATGCATTTAGAAAGGGGGTGGTCCTCAAAATCTAAACAAAAAATCTTACCTTTCTATCTTGTCCGTAAGCTAAGCATTTTATTAAAATAATGTATAATATTGGAATACGCATGTTTATCGCTGTGGGGATATTATTCTTGAAATGACAATTAATCTTTTTAATTCGTCATGCAGTTTTCAGTTCACTAATTATAACAATAAAAATAACAAAAGATAAACCAGCACGTGCGGACCGACTCGGTTGCTTATAAACGTATAATTTTCTCTGCTAAGTGATATCTCGAGCTATTATAGTTCTTTGATTTATTTGTTCACTTTCAAAGAAAGACTATATAATATTTAGATTTCAAGTCAAATTTCGAGTTTGACTTGCTTCATAAATACGTCATTACCAACAGCTAGACGAAATAAGGTTGCGTTCTAAAATTTGTTCTTTGTCAATATAGATAGGTCTGGTCTTTTCGTAGGAACTCTAGAAATGAATTTGAGTTTTTGTTTGATTATTTTAAAAATTGTATTATATTGTTTTGTGATAGTGATAATTTACTATACTTCAGAGCGTTTTTCGTGCGTGGTGTTTGTGTTAATCAAAAGGGACTGGGTTTTCGTGTGCTCCCATTTCTAAGGAGTCCTCTTCTGTCCTCGGTAAACATATTATCGCTCACCGAGTAGCTACTGACTTACTACGACGGGATTGCACATAGACATGTTTTAGACTGAAGAAAACTTGATACTGGCAGAATGTGCTAATTGCACCATTGCCATATACGAAAAAAAACGCCGAAATTCAAATGTAACTCCATTTTTTAATAGCAGAGTCAAAATATCGTCTCTACCCTCCACATCCCTATGAGGAAGGTCTCTCTCTCTCTCTTAATATCAACACCGCTGGATCCAGGCTATTTGTGCCGCCAGTCCCGCCCCGAACAGATGTATCGTAGTCATGACTACGTTGAATTCTCTAGCAGGCTGAAGTGGTTGACGTCTAAAGAAAATTCAGTGCACTGATCCCAACGCAGTCATTTTAAATGTTCAAACCTGAAGATTATTTTAATAGACTTCAAATAGTGTTTGCAGACAAGTGTCATATGGCAACTAATGTATCGTTGGTATAGTTCTTTCATATCACGAAGGCGGTTTACGCTTAGTGGTGGTTGTGCTCGTACATGTATTGTTTTTAGTGCGCGTAAACTTCCCCTCCGAGTTACAAGTGTATTTGGCTTTGTAAGAGAATGTTATATCAAGTAGCGTCAAGCATGACATACTCATTGACTTTAAGTACATATGTACAAGAAGGTAGTTGATAGGTAATATCGGCTCCCTAGCTCACGTAATACATTTTCCCTCTGCGGGGGTCGTGCACGTCTGTCACAAATCTGTTAAATACTTATGTTTAGATATGCTTAGATATTCTACACAACACTGATTGCAAGCTTGCAGTGCCTGCATTATACTTATCAAAAACAATTAAATCAGCATAGGAAATATTTAAAAAATATGAGAACTAGTTCCCACTTGTGTCACCAGTGCCAGGAGTTACTAGAGGTTACAATGACACTTGGAATAATGCAGCTATTGTTTTACAAAGATAGAAGAACTCTCTGAGCTAGGTGAAAAAAACTGCTAACTGAATAAGACATTCAGACAATGAAAAAGACAAGCACGAAATTTTGTGTACTTCCTGTAAGGTATGCGCAGATAAATATGTACCCCCTTATAATGTATCATGTCATGTTGTCTCGATAGAACACTGTACTGAATAGACTGTTTCATTTTAATCCCGATATACATAATACACTTCCAAATCTTCCAATGTCATAAATAATTTAGAACTTGTTTTCCAAATTAAAATTTATTATTATAAGATGAACTTGTGTCATTTGATTTCAGCACCTACTAAAGTTCATCAATCCTTCTCAATAGTGCAATTTTATTGTTATTATTTATAGAAATAATTCATTTATTTCAGATCAGCATGGCACATTTCAAAAGTAGCACATCTGCTACTATAGTTCACATGCTCTGCTAAAAATAATTGCAATGAAATCATAGATTGTTTGGATTGCATGGCAAGACATTGGCGTATAGAGCCGATATTAGAAATCGAGTAATGCGTGCCAGAAGCCCAGAACATATTTTACCGAGGTGGCGTCAACAGTCCCCACTTGTCTCTCGACTCGAGCTTAATGTTGATTACACTTTTCGAGTATATTAAACAGAATCTTATGATAAAGAACACAAAGCCGTTATTTCCTTGTAATTATTTGTAGCAGGTCATGAAATCACTCACTACATTTGTTTACCTTCAGATAGAATGAAATAATTTCACTAGTCAACTCCCAGTTCATTCAACTAATTTGTATGTACTTTATAGTGTTTTAATCAGATTTCTTTAATTTAATTAAGTAAAATAATTTTACATTATTAGTCCCAAACCTGCTGAAGTATGAGGGAAAGTTCATTGAAAAATACTGAGAATATTTAAATTACCCTAAATCCAATCCCTTTGCCATTCCATGACGCAGCCAGCACAGTCGCAGTGTGCGCGGGAGCCACTCTACTGATTAAATGGTGCTTGCTTACTTTATTTGTATTAATTGAACAGTACATATTACATACAAATAATATCAAATAGATGCAATAAATTTGTTTTTTGTGTAAATATAGTGTTTTTTTACATGACCGTGATTTCTTGCAATTTAAATTATCCATTGAGATGTGGCATGATAGCAGGCGTTTATTGTAGACGAAAATCATTGCCTGCTACTTTTCACAGGTGAAAAATAAATAAAGTCTATGCATATCCAATAATTTCATCAAATGAAAATGAATTAAAAGTAGCAATAATTTCCATCGCTAATTTCAGATTACAAGATCCATCCGTATTAGTGTATATTTAAAATCATACAACTCATTTTTCGGAGACTTTTGAATGCTCGACATCAAAGCTGCGTGGCGACCGCCCCGAGATTTACGATGTTAACCTGTAACCCGGACTAACAGGGCAAACATTCATCAAACCGGGAGGTTCAGGCTCAGACCCGGAGGGGTGGCAGCCCTAGTTAAAACACAATGAAACAATTGTAAAAATAGAAATCAAAAATTTATTTACATATTTGTTTGATCAATATCTACACTATCTACATTATGTTTCTTGCGTGATTCATCGTCGCTCTGCGGTGAGTGGCCCCTTTTGGCACTCTTGTCTTTCTTTGTATACTTGTTTTGATTTCTTATCGCTTTCGACATCTTCTCTTCGCCAACACTAAATGAAAAAGACAAAAACAATTTAAATTAAACAAAGGTCAAATATTTACGGGTGCGACGTATAGTATTAGCTAATCGAGTGTTCGAATAAATCGACGCAAGCAACGTATACATACACTGAAAAGTTTATTTTTGTCATTTTTTTACTTTTATTCATAAATATACCAATCCTATGAATAACTACGTAGTAGCAAAACATTTAAAAATGAGTAGATTTCGAGATATTCAGATCACCAGATTCCATTCAGATATCCGGGAAGTATATACCACTTTAAAATTTTAACAATAAAAATGCCCCTAAAGGCTCGCACATATTACGGCGGATCGCATCTCAATCATTTACATAAATTTTGTACAAACCATCGCACATTTCAGGCGGGCCGTATCGCGTCGCAGCGCAGCGCGCTGCCGGCTCGCTTGCCAGCCGTATTTATGAGCTGCGATACGGTTCACCTCAATTTGCGTTGAACAGACGCAGTTATCAGACGTAATTCGATAGTTATTCGCTGTGCGACAACGTGAAAAATTGATTGACAACAGCGGATTTGAATTATTGCGTTGAATTGCGATCCGCCGCGTTTGTAATTTGCGTTGTCGCGGTTTTGCAGTGCGACTCGCTTGCGGCGCAACGTGGCTGAAATGTGCGCGAGCCTTAACTCTACGATTGCGGGATGTACGACGGGGAGAATCATCGAGCGCGAACGTCAAGTGTGAGTTTGAGCAGTGTTCACGGGGCAACGCCGTACAAACGAAGTAAACGTAGCAAGTTGCCTGGGCTGTTTCATAAAAAGCCACACAAAAAAGAAGTATAAGAGTTTAACTCTTGAAAGCTTTCGTGAACCAGTAAAAAAATTCAGTGTTAATCAAGTCTTAAGGAACTACATTAAAAGTCTAAAAAAGAGTGGACACTCCAAACCTGCTTGGGTAGCGTGGCTTTTTGATGCCATATATCCCTCACGTACAAGACGACGTGCATGAGGAAGCCCATGTCTAACAGTGGATTCTGAAAGGGCTGGTTGCATTGTATAAGTCATATGGACCTATGGCGAGAACTATGCTAGATGTTTCTTTGCGAGATAAGATTAAGAGTGTGATAAACTAGACTTAGAGGACAATTTTAGGGTATTCCCCATTTGCTCCATATTGGAGGATTCCTATGTAGATTGTTCACTCAGCCCTTAAAACAAAGGACTTGCGTTGGTTAAACAAACGACTTAAAACCCATGGTTAAAGTTTTGGACCATCCTCCTTACAGTCCCGACTTGGGACCTTGTGACTTTCCTTATTTATCAATATTAAATCCCAACTAGAAGGGAAGCAGTTCTCGTTGCTGGAAGACACACTGGCTACGTTGGAAGTGGCTGTGAAAGGGTTACCCGAGGAAGAGTGAAGTGGAAGAGAAGAATGTTTTCAATATTTGTATAGATTCAAGTGGAAGAGTACTTTAAAAAAATGTAATAAAAAAATTGAAACACATTTTCTTTTTTGCAAAGCTTTCTGAGTTCCCCATGTACTCGTGCATGTTATTTGATTTCCTCTCATCCCCCTTTTAACAACACTTACTTGACAGCAGCCTTAGATCCAGGTCCCCAGTAAGGCGCTGGGTTCAACTGGAACCGCAGACACCCAGTACGCCGGCTGTTTGGATTAGCGTCGGGTCTCTCACTTAAGTCTACTGCTGTTCGGATATCTTGCGAGAGTAAATGATTTGCTACTGGGTCTGCTTCTAATCTGTCAATAAAACGTGGTTTTCAAAAATTTAAAGCTATTATTAGTTTTTGATTGTCTGTCCATCTCAACTCTTTGTTTACATATCATTTCAGTAATAGCTTTCCATGTAAAAGTTTTTTTTTGGATAAGTTTATAATTCAAAAAACTAAAAAAAAAATTTTGAAATCTATACATACAAACGATAAGTCGTTGGATTGTCGCAAGGCGACTCCACTGATTGGCAGGTGGACTGTCTGCTCGTCTATCACTTTCTTTATAATAAAAAAATGCCATCTATTCTGGGCTTCATATTCCAATGCTCCATATTCCCAATATTTTTATTTATGAGCTTTATTAGTCCTTAACAATATATATTTTTTTTTTGTAAATTTACTTGAAAATTTGTTTGGACTTTATACTTTCTATAGACTTTAGATATAAGCGTACTCCTTCTTTCTTCCAAATCTTCCCATCTTTCGCTGCATTTTCCCAGTTTGTGCCTGTCACAGCCACCATCTGCTTTCTCTTTCCCAGTGAACCTTTCTATTTTGTCAGTATTTTAGACTATTTCCTGTTCTTTATGCGTGCCACATGGCCTGCTCATTTCCATGCAGAGAAAAGTAGTAACAAAGGGCGTATACAACATACATACATGTATACATTCTCTTACCCCAAATGCATATACCATTTCCATTCCGTCGTTGGTAAAAATTGGTAGAGTAGAGTACCCTCTCTATATTTACAACTTATTTTTAACTTTTGTGTTATTTCAATGACACGTATAAATTGAACGTACTTGCTGGGCTTTGCGGGGTGACTTTTAGCCCATGTCCGGATGATATCCCATATCACTTGCGCGGGCGCAGCGGTCTTTATTGAGGTCCTGGATGCGTGGGAATATGACACTTTGTAGCCAGCATTCAGGATCGCTGACCTACACAAATAGGGAATTTATTTTAAAAGGGAACGACAGCAGCGTGTTGTCGATACAAACGTATTCCCCTGATTTCTCCTTGAGTAATGGCAAATTTGAGTATTGGACGCGTTACCCCTCTTACAGAAGACTACCTTGAAATGTACTGCATTTCCCACTTTATGCCATTTTCCCAATTTACGTACGTGTTTCGGTATTCTCATTCCCATCCCATCCTATCCTTCCCCGTTTTTCCAACCCTTTCTCCCAATCCATTCCTTAATCTACGAAGGTGGGCAGCGCATCCGGGGCGTGCCAACATTTGTCATTCTGGATTGATGTTGGCATGTATCGCGGAAGTCTATGGACGACAGTATCCACTTACCATCAGGTGGCGTATGCTCGTCTGCGCCTTTTTCTATAAAAAAAAAACCGTTTTGATGGGATAATATGGAAATTAGGACTTCTCGGGTTCCCGCCAAAAAGTCCTGACATCGGACTTTCAAGACAAAGCAATAAAAAACTGTTATTTTTAAAGATTAAGTTCGGAGAAATTAAGACCGATAAGGTCTAATGGAACCTTATTGAGAAAAATGTCACATGTCAAAAATAAAAGAACATACCTCATAATCATTATAGACATAGTTTCCAAATGCACTCGTCCGACCAGTCTATCCAACGTATAGTACAATGGCACGTCGTGCAACTCCTCTCTGACCATAGACAAGGTGCCCTCAATCCGTCTGGCTGTACCAAAAAGTTGCGGATTATCCTGCACGTGCATCAGGACTCGACTGACGAATGATTCGTCGTGAATTGGAGCAGACCATATTGGGCCGCCGAGCTGTAAACAATTTATTTTGCCTTTTATAGTTTACCATCGATTATACCATGAGTTTTATAGGACTACCATCTGGCCGACTCGACTTTCGGATATCAAGAGATGCTAAAGCTCGTCGGACTTCACGCTGTGTGAAAGAGTTTTCCGTAATGGAGCTTGTGCACCACGTGATAGACGGCGGTGAGGCACCTCTATCGTCTAGAGTAGTTTGAGGCAAAGAGATAGTCCAGGAGGTTGGCGTTCTCCCTCGTCCCACGGACCAGTGAACTATCGGGTTTCTGTAGTGGTGGGAGAGACGACTGATCGAAGTTACCCTCAGCAGCGTAGGTGAGCGACTAGAAAGTTCAGCTTCCAGAAGGATAGCTTGCTAGTCCATCGCCAATTCTACGGATGTGCTCATTCCTTGTCCTGACTGGCAGTGCTTGCATAGCAATGCTTCGTTAGTAAATATTTCATCTTAGGATTGGATCAAGTATAGATCAAAAAATGTCAATACTTACATGATGCCTTTGGTTGCAATGCACACAGTGCTCGCCGACTGGCGGCGCGCTGGGTAGATAGCTTTTCGTTTGCAGCGGCCTCTTTTCAGTTGGGTTCGGTTTGAAACCGCCCATTGGTTGGAGGGTTATTGTGTCGCAGCCCACACATTGATATACCATCGAGAGTTTGCTGGAAACAATGGAAAAACTGTTTTAAAAAGATTTACATACAAACTGCTTTTCAAGCCCTGACACTGAGTCGCGAATATAATTTAAATAAATAAATACCGCCACTCAATAACGGTCCACACTAAGAATTCGTGTCGTGGGTTCAGAGACACATACACAGACAAACACACCACCAAGATACGAGCAAATATTTGTCTTAAAACAAATTAGTATCTGACCGGGGATCGAACCCGGACATTTTACACAGCAGACAGTAGTACTAACAACTGAGCTTATCTGTCGTCGAATTTGTCTTTATTACGCCATTGTCAATCGTATAACAGAGACCTAAAGGTTTAAATTGCTATCGAATTAAACACTTCTTTGATGCTTTTTAGGTAAAACTTTTCCAATACTTTTACCGATTAGTGAATACTGTACACTTATACAGTATTGACTAATGAAATACTATGCAATTCATTGTCAACATATTCAATGTGCGGTTAGGTAGCACCAATGTAGCGGTTAGGCAGCACCAAGGTAGCGGTTAGGCAGCACCAAGGTAGCGGTCAGGCAGTACCAAGGTAGCGGTCAGGCAGCACCAAGGTAACGGTTAGGTAGCACCAAGGTAGTGGTTAGGTAGCACCGAGGTAGCGGTCTGGCAGCACCAAGGTAACGGTTAGGCAGCACCAAGGTAGCGGTTAGGCAGCACCAAGGTAACGGTTAGGTAGCACCAAGGTAGTGGTTAGGTAGCACCAAGGTAGCGGTCTGGCAGCACCAAGGTAGCGGTCAGGCAGCACCAAGGTAACGGTTAGGTAGCACCAAGGTAGTGGTTAGGTAGCACCAAGGTAGCGGTCTGGCAGCACCAAGGTAACGGTTAGGTAGCGGTTAGGCAGCACCAATGTAGCGGTTAGGTAGCATCAAGGTAGCGGTTAGGCAGCACCAAGGTAGTGGTTAGGCAGCACCAAGGTAGCGGTTAGGCAGCACCAAGGTAGCGGTCAGGCAGCACCAAGGTAACGGTTAGGTAGCACCAAGGTAGTGGTTAGGTAGCACCAAGGTAGCGGTCTGGCAGCACCAAGGTAACGGTTAGGTAGCACCAAGGTAGCGGTTAGGCAGCACCAATGTAGCGGTTAGGTAGCATCAAGGTAGCGGTTAGGTAGCACCAAGGTAGCGGTCTGGCAGCACCAAGGTAACGGTTAGGCAGCACCAAGGTAACAGGTAGCGGTTAGGCAAAACCAAGGTAGCGGTTAGGCAGCACCAAGGTAGCGGTTAGGCAGCACCAAGGTAGCGGTTAGGCAGCACCAAGGTAGCGGTTAGGCAGCACCAAGGTAACAGGTAGCGGTTAGGCAGCACCAAGGTAGCGGTTAGGCAGCACCAAGGTAGCGGTTAGGCAGCACCAAGGTAACGGTTAGGTAGCACCAAGGTAGCGGTTAGGTAGCACCAAGGTAGCGGTCTGGCAGCACCAAGGTAGCGGTCAGGCAGCACCAAGGTAACGGTTAGGTAGCACCAAGGTAGTGGTTAGGTAGCACCAAGGTAGCGGTCTGGCAGCACCAAGGTAACGGTTAGGTAGCGGTTAGGCAGCACCAATGTAGCGGTTAGGTAGCATCAAGGTAGCGGTTAGGCAGCACCAAGGTAGTGGTTAGGCAGCACCAAGGTAGCGGTTAGGCAGCACCAAGGTAGCGGTCAGGCAGCACCAAGGTAACGGTTAGGTAGCACCAAGGTAGTGGTTAGGTAGCACCAAGGTAGCGGTCTGGCAGCACCAAGGTAACGGTTAGGTAGCACCAAGGTAGCGGTTAGGCAGCACCAATGTAGCGGTTAGGTAGCATCAAGGTAGCGGTTAGGTAGCACCAAGGTAGCGGTCTGGCAGCACCAAGGTAACGGTTAGGCAGCACCAAGGTAACAGGTAGCGGTTAGGCAGCACCAAGGTAGCGGTTAGGCAGCACCAAGGTAGCGGTTAGGCAGCACCAAGGTAGCGGTTAGGCAGCACCAAGGTAACAGGTAGCGGTTAGGCAGCACCAAGGTAGCGGTTAGGCAGCACCAAGGTAGCGGTTAGGCAGCACCAAGGTAACGGTTAGGTAGCACCAAGGTAGCGGTTAGGTAGCACCAAGGTAGCGGTTAGGTAGCACCAAGGTAGCGGTTAGGTAGCACCAAGGTAGCGGTTAGGTTATTGTAGAATTATTGTAGAATCATTGTAGAATAAATCTATTCATTCTTTTAGTGCAATTAATATTAACATTTAAGTCACTGCAATAAGTAGTTCACGAACGCAAGAAAGATTGTAATTGATCAAATGTTTAGTTGATATTGATTAATTAATTAATTGATAATAAAACTGAAAAAACTAGTTGATAGTGGGAATGCTTTTTAAATAAAAGTGGTTGATTTTATATTGTCAATCGGGTCTAAACACGTATAATTGAAGGCTTTTCTTTTTTTATCCTTTATTTCTACTGGACCTTTTGATACGTGTGTTACCTAACGCGGTCACGAGTTAACTGAAGAGGGGGGAAGGGGTCATACAGGACGGGAGCTGCAAGCAGTGTTATCAACTATCTTCACATTCAGAAAGACCTGTCACACACTACACTATTAACGTCCACAGACATATTAACCACCGGATTTCACGTCCACAATAGTTTAAATTAATCATTAATTGTACGCATTTGGATTTCATATAGGTATGATACAAAATGTGTACAAAACGCAAAGTCCACAAATTACAAGAGTGGTCATTAATCACCTAGTTGTCTTTTGACAATGAATAGCACCCGAGTAGATCTTGACAAACACTCGTATGTAGAAGTCGGCCGATACACTGAGGAGAGGCACTATGTATCGGCTGTACCGATTTGCGTGCGCCTCTATACATTGTAGGAGGATTCTTAGTGCCTGTAATGAATGTAAAAAATATTATGTAACAAAATCTGTCATTTTGAATTTCCAAAAAATCAAATACGCTAGAAACTCGCGATATCAAGACAAATAAAAAATCGGTCACTTCGTTTAAGACCTGCGAGGGAATAAAGAGACGGACATACATATGTATGGTAGTGGGATAAATTCGCGGCCTTTTTGTAGTAAAAATAAAGTAAAGTAAAGGATGCATCACCTGAGGTCTTCGGTACAGAGATTGTAAACGGTAAGTAAAGGATGCATGCATCACCTGAGGTCTTTGGTAAAGAGATTGTACACAGTAAGTAAAGGATGCATCACCCGAGGTCTTCGGTACAGAAATTGTACATCCCACGGAAATGCGGCATGACAGTAGAAGCCGTATATAAAACTATTTCTTGGGGTGTGGGTTGTAAATACATTGATACATTTGCCAAGGTGGCTTTTCTATAAAACTATCGATAAAAAACGATTTCTTGTTTTTTATAATGAATTGATTGTTTTAATAACAATACAATTTAAATAACCTAATTTATTACAAGGATATAATAAATTACATGAGTGAGAGCCCTCACGGCATTCTCGTGGGCGACAGAGGGACGTTAAGGGCATAGGGGGTCTTTTATTTCGGGGCTTTTGAGACATGGACAAAGGAGATTCCCTTCTATACTTGTATTATTTATTATTCTCATGGTCCTTACACAACTATTTCCACTTACCATTTCATGACAGCATTTAGTCTTCAAACTAACAGCACCATATTTACAATAGCACGTCTCCGGCGAGTTTCCTGCCAAAACCGCCATGTCAGTTGCCGTGACAAGCAGGAGCCCTCCATCTTGTACGCTCTGAACCGCTGAGTCGAGAAAAATAGACGGACAACCGTAAGGGTCTAAGTCTATGGCAAAAAAGCGTTTCGATGGATGCTTGTGTTTGTACATTAGCATGCTGGAATAAAAATTATTATTTAAAAAATAATTCCAAACCTTCTCCTCTCCCTCCGTGAGCCAAAATGACAGAGGTGGTATAATCCACAGCAGAAGGGCAGGCTGTTATCAAATTATAACTAATTTGATAACAGCATGCTCAAACTCCTTAGTGATAATCAAAAATTTACTTTACACTGAAAACCCCCTGTGATTACTAGGGTTGCTTGTCCTGCATTGGGACATTATGAAACATTTGAAAATTCTAATCTTTGTAATGCTGTAATGCTCGTAATTAATTTTATTTATGCTACTATTAATGGATAATCATAACAAGCAGTTCTTACCATGCATCATCATGACTTGTCTCAATCAACCTATCCACTTGATTGTGAATGATATTATTCTTTATAGTCTGCACGGCTCCTATGGAGCAGTCATTGGCAACTATCTTTGTGATATTAGGCACCTCTTTAGCATATCGAATGCTCCTCAGGCCAGTAGCAGAGAGGGCTTCAAGGATTGACAAGTCAATCTGAAAAAAATAAGTATGTAAATGAAATATTACAGTGTGTAAAAGTAACATCATTTTCTAGTTAGGTGTTACATTAATTGTATTAATATATTTTTAAACTGAAATTTTCATCAATATCCTGTAAATACATATAAAAAAATGATTTAATTAACATTTAAGCCATTGATATTGTAAAGGTAAACACTATAAATACTCTACAAGTATAATAAAATAAATATAAAATAATATAAAATTATTCTAATATTGTTTTTATAATGTTGTTTCACTTACACTTATCATACCACACTATATAACCCCAAGGTCGGTTGGGAAAAAATGTTTAAGAACAAAAACAACAAAATAATTAAATTTTTGACACCTCCAGCTACATATTTCTAGATGATGTTCATTATTATGCCAGCTGTGTACATTATAACATAGTTTTCAGTTTTATAATAATTAAATGCTGATGAGCAATATTACAATAATAGAATAGTTTGTAATAGTGCAGGCAGCAAAAATAAAATATAAAATATACATTTTTTTTATATACTATTGGGCGGACGAGCAAGCGGTCCCACGTGAAGGTAAGTGTTACCGCCACCCATGGACACCTGCAACACCAGGGGGTATGCGGGCGCGGTGCCGACCTTGCAAAATCCTATTCACAGCTCTGGGCATATATCATACAAAAGGGTAACTTAATAGTTAGCCTTTTGTATGATATGTGCAGTAAAGATTAATAGATATACCTATTTCTGAAATATCCTTGTCTCCACTTACCACAGTCCCATCTGCAGCCTCATTTTTGTTCTTTTGCTTTTCAGCCTTTGCAAGCTTTTCAGCCTTATAGTCATTTGTAAATATACTTAGTACAGCTATACTAAGGTCCCGGTTAAACTCTTGCACCGGATTGTAGAATACTTTATCTGTTGTTAAAAGGATTTCTGCTTGCCCTTCCTTTATAGACTTTTGCACTGTTAATGTTGAAGATTCCATTCTCATAATTTTCTGAAAATTGTTAGGAGTTGCTGCTTGAACATAATAGATATTTCACTGAGAAAATATAGAATGTTTATTTAAATAACACAGGTCTATCAATATTGTGAAAATATTATTATAACTATAGAGGTTATAATTTTATAGAATACATTTTGAGCATAACATTCTTACATTTGTAAAAAAATTATAAACCCTTGCACATTTTGTTACAAACATAAATTCCGTAAATGTTGTGTACTTTGACAATCGCACTGCACAGTTGACACTCAAGTTGACAGTGCAAATCAGATTGATAATTTGTTTCAAAAGTAAAAAGTGGATTTTTAAAGCTTAGCCATTGGCATAGCTATTGGTGCACAAATATAGTGTCATATAGCATAGCAAATAAAGGCTATTTTTTTTAGAGGTATAGAACTTTAAGTTGGCAACACTGTTTTAACTGGCGGCCATTTTGTCAGCTGTCAAGTGATTTGTGTTTAGTTTGGTTTGGCATTTCAACATGAATAGACTGACTCCTGAACAACGCTTCCAAATTGTGCAAATTTATTTTGAAAATAATGGTTCTGTTCGAAATACGTATCGCTCACTACGTCCATTTTACGGTCAACATAATCGTCCATCAGAGCAATTAATTCGACTAACTATGGACCGTTTTCGCACCACGTTTACTCTAAATGATAATACGCATCTACAGAGACGTCGTACAGTGCGTACAGAAGAAGCCATTGCTGCTGTAGAGCGTAGCGTAGAGGAAGACCGGAATCAGTCTATCCGCCATGGTGCGCAGGAATTGGATATGTGTCCATCCACTTTATGGAAGATTTTGCGGAAAGATCTTGGTTTGCGTGCTTACAAAATCCAACTCGTGCAAGAATTGAAGCCACGCGATCACCTAGCAAGGCGTAGATTCGGTGAATGGGCCCAAAACAAGATTGCCGTCGATCCCGATTTTCATAAGAGAATTTTGTTTAGCGATGAAGCTCACTTTTGGTTGAATGGCTACGTCAATAAACAAAACTGCCGTATTTGGAGTGAAGATCAAGTGTATGTTGAGACACCGTTACATCCAGAAAAACTGACTGTTTGGTGTGCTTTATGGGCTGGTGGAATCATTGGTCCGTACTTCTTTAAAAACGATGCTGGCCAGAACGTTACAGTCAATGGTGACCGCTATAGAGCCATGATTACTGACTTTTTCGTTCCTCAATTGAACAACCATGATGTGCAGAAGCTGTGGTTTCAACAAGACGGCGCAACATGTCACACAGCTCGTGCCACAATTGATTTACTGAAGGGAACGTTTGGTAACCGCATAATTTCACGTTCCGGACCCGTGAATTGGCCTCCAAGATCGTGCGATTTAACGCCGCTAGACTATTTTCTGTGGGGATATGTGAAGTCGCTAGTCTACGCCGATAAGCCCGAAACGATCGACCACATCGTTGCCGGAGTGGAAATAGACAACATTTGCCGCGTTATTGCCGATATACGGCCACAAACGTTGGAAAAAGTTATTGAAAATTGGACCTCCAGGTTGGATTACGTCCGAGCCAGCCGTGGCGGTCATATGCCAGAAATCATATTTAAATTATAATGCCAAAAGATTATCTTTTGAATAAAGTCAATTTCATGTCAATTTTAAAAATTCATCCTTGTTTTATTCCATTTCAAAGTTCTATACCTCTAAAAAAAACATCCTTTAGATACTTAGTTAGACAACATAACAATCATAACATTTTAAAATCATTTAGGTAGGTATTAATAGAATAAATTGCACTTCAACTTTGTATTTGTTTTTAAGGATCGTGTCCGAAATTTCATCTTAGACTTCAATCACTAAAAAATACTACACTAATTATAGAGCTACAAATCACACGAACTTTAATATTTGAAGTTTCAACAATGTTGCTTGTAAGTTGAATTAACTGACTGAGATAGGGAATGAATAGAATAATTCAGTGTTGCCAACTCCAAAAGTTCAGATTACCGAATTTCTGAGGAAAGAAAATAAGGATTTTGGCACAATCTCTTTTTTACACATTGTTTATCTAAGATATTATATTGAATATTTTGTTAATTCCGTTATTTGTAAAATACATTGTAAATGAAATAATAACGATATTACGACCGCACCTCCCGTCACAGAAGTGCGGTCCATCCGCATTTCCTCGATACGGAGGTGTCGCGCACTGTTCGGTCCAAAAATTGTTTTATACCGCGAATCCGTAGGCTATAGAACGAAATGCCTCAAGAGGTCTTTCCATTAAGCTATGATGTGGGGTTCTTCAAGAGAGCTGTGAATAGGATTTTGCAAGGTCGGCGGCGCGCTCACCTACCCCCTGGTGTAGCAGGTGTCCATGGGCGGCGGTAACACTTACCATCAAGTGGGACCGCTTGCTCGTCCACCCACTAGTATATAAAAGAAAATCTTGTTAAAAATTTCGATATTTAAAAGTTTTCACTATCGATATTTAAATATCGATATTTTGCACATCAATATCGATATTTCACCAATATCGATATATATCGCCCATCCCTACAAACGTCAGTGAACTCTTGTCGTTGTCATAATCTTACTGTGACCTGAAGAATCTTCAAATATAACCTTTTTTTGAACAAAAAAATAATAATTTTGAATGAACCGCCCCTTATAAATAATTTAAGTCTAATTAGATTCTAAAACTATGCACACTGCTAGCGCATTAAGGAACGCGGTCCTTTTCCACTCTAACTTTAAATCGACGACTAGTCGAATTGCTCGGAATGTAACCAAAATTGCATCACAAAATAATAAACCGGCGGGAAGTAAGCATATTTTCTCGAATGCTCGAATTTGCAATTTTAGTGGGGGTTATATGCCGTTTAGAGGTCAACTGCAGAGTGTAAGACTGTTTTCGAGTGGTACCAAGAATGATCCACCGGAAGAAGATTCTGAAGGGAAGGAAGATTCGCCGCTGTTCTCCAGCCAGTTACCAGCGACAGTAGCTGTGCCGGAAGTGTGGCCACAAGTGCCCGTTATCGCGATTAACAGAAACCCTGTCTTTCCCAAGTTTATAAAACTTATTGAGGTAAAGAATCTCTTATTTAATTAATTAAGCCTCTTTATTGTACACACCGCAAAATAAATAAGTTTGCATGTGCTAGATTGTCATCAGATTAGAGACTCAACTAACTAAACTATGGGAGCAGTCAGGAGCAGTCAGTCAGTGTAACAAACACATTAAGTTGATCAGTTAACATTGTATCTGTTTATGTGTGCGAGTGATGTTGAACATAGTGAGCGAGCTTGCAAACTTATCAATTTCGCTGACTGTAATAAAGAATTGTTTTCTTATTTAGACTCAATGGACAACTGCATATTTTAAATATGGCACTATTTTTCTAACAAAAAAAATCCTTTATAATTATATAAGAGCTTAAAAGTTAGAAGTGAAAGTCATGTATAAATCTAGAAGATTTCGATTTGGATCTAGATTTGGAAATAGGTAATTTAATTACAGTAATAAAAAAATATTTCAATTTCAGATATCAAACCCAGTTTTAATAGATTTAATCAGACGCAAGGTTAAACTAAACCAGCCATATGTGGGCATATTCCTTCGTAAAAAGGAAGATGAGACGTCTGACATTGTGTCAAATTTGGATGACTTGCATGATGTTGGTGTGTTTGCACAAATCCATGAGATGCAAGACATGGATTTCAAGTTGAGGCTGGTTGTGATGGCACATAGAAGGATAAAGATTACTGGACAGTTTATTGAGGAGGAAGTGGAAATTGGACCTGCAGGTAAACTGCTTTCTTTTTTTCAAAAAAAAGGATTTAAAGTTCAAATTAAGTTAAATGTATTTGTTTAAAACAGGTAACTGCAGATGATATTGCACAGCTGTTTTGCCCTTGCGGCCATACAAATTTTAAGTAAAAAGAAGGAAACTTAAATCATGCATTACTTATCGTTAACTTAATTATGTATTGTTAACTATTTATATATTTCTATAATATCTCTTAATTAAACTATTTTCTCTAACTTAATTAACTAGAGTGTGGACACTCTCATATTTGTTTTTTGAATGACAGTATCTAGAAGACAGATCAGTTAGTTTAATTAGTGTTAATAACCCCATCATAACCAACAGACAAAATCCAAAAGAATACATTTAATATTATTTATAACTAAATCTAAACTTAGTTAACTGATGTTAACTTGTAGGGGAAGAGTGCACGTGTATTACCACAGTCGCTGGGCGCATTCGACTGGCCTCATTACCCTTCTCTCACAGAAGACTACTGCATTCCTACTGAAATGTACTGCATTTCCTACTTTATCATAGTTCCTCAATGTACATAGATGTTTCGTTAGTGAGTGAGATATGCCAGAGCCCAATCTCATCTTATCCCTTTCTTCAAATCCATTCTGTCATCAACAGAGGTAGGCAGCACATCTGGGAGCATGCCAAAGTTTGTCATTTTGGACTAATGTTGGCATGCATCGTGGATGTCTATGGACGACAGTATCCACTTACCATCAGGTGAACTGTATGTTCGCCTGCCACCTTTTTTTCTATAAAAATATATATTTAATAGGTTAGAAATATTTTAGCATGCTTTGTCTATAATTGAGAATATGGAGTTATATTCAGGTATGGTACAAGGGGTAGATTTCATTATAAGTATTATATGACATTATATGAGAAAAAGCATCTTAATGTCAGTTCTATTTTCCAAAAAATATTGAGACGTGAAATTTAAAAAAGCAATTTTTTTTTTAATTCTCTATCTAAGAATAATATTGACGATTGAAAGACGAATTGCCTTAATCAATATACCACTTCAAAATGTATGTTGACTGTATAGTTTAGTTTTGGAAGTAAAGTGTGTGTTGGTTAAGCCATTTTGCCTTTCAACTATCAATATATTTAAGCCGCCATCAAGCGGTGGGGCATGGGCGTGACGTGCACATCACACTGCGAGCGCGCAGATCCGTCGCACCCGCCGCCGACGCGCCGGGTTTGATTTCCTGCCGTAGACGTGGAGTAGCTGTTACTTTTGATTGCATTTAACCAAAGGCACTAACTGAAATAATAAATATGTACCTATTTTATAACAGTAATGAAATAATAAAAAGATAAATTGAAATAAGTTGCATTATTTTAACTATCAATACAGATAAATTTAAAAAATATGTCTTTGAAGGACAGGGCGAGGGAGTAGCAATTTTCTTATTTTATCTTACAAAGGGGGTCTAAAAATCAATGAAACTGTTCTTATGTAATACTTGAATGCTCCCAAGTTTGTAATAAAATACAACTGCCGCAACAAGCCCTGAGCGCCACGTGTGCACGCTCTCTGTGTGTCTGGTAACAAGTATATAAATATAACACAACGCTGGTGTTCTGTCGCCGCTCTCTGTTTGTCGAGCGGCCCGTCTCGCCGGGCGCGACGGCGCGGCAGCGGGACGTGTATGTTTGACTTCTCCCATATAATTCAATACATTACAACGCGCTTTAACGCGCCCTCGTCCTGTCGCCGCCCCGGCCCGCTCGTTGAGATTAATAAGGTACCTTTGCTGAGATAATATCACATATTATAATTCTCCATTAAAAAATTGGTAGATTGTCATAAATTCATTCATTTTAAATATCTTCTAATATAATTTATGGTACAGTAGTAAATACAATAGATCAAATTGCTTCATTATCAAATGAATCGCCATAACAACTTCACTTCTGAAATTCACTGTTCTGAATTTCAGAAATGAAGTTGAAGTTTCCACTATTTAACGTTGAGCTTAACGTTACGCGTGAAGAGTCAGATGCTGAGCGACGTCGGCGCAAACATCGCAACTCAAGAAGACAACAAAATGCAACAACTGATGAAGACCCAAAGAAAGAAGCAAAGAAACCAGCGCCAGACCAGTTGTTGATGGTGAAAGTGGAGAATTTGATGCATGAGAAGTTCCAGCAGACTGAAGAAGTAAAGGCACTGACGCAAGAAGTCATTAAGACAATACGGGATATCATTAATTTGAATCCTTTGTATAGGTAATTCGAATTTCACAATTTATATTCTATTAATCCATTTTATCCTACTATCTTGAAATGTACTGCATTTCCCACTTTATCATATTCCCCAATGTATGTACGTGTTTCGGTAGTGAGCGAGATATGCCAGATCCCAATCTCATTTTATCCCTTTCTTTAAATCCGTTCTGTCATCAACAAAGGTAGGCAGCGCATCTGGGGGCATGCTAAAGTTTGTCATTTTGGACTAATGTTGGCATGCATCGCGGATGTCTATGGGCGACAGTATCCACTTACCACCAGGTGGACTGTATACTCGTTTGCCACCTTCCTTCTACAAAAAAAAAATGTATATAATTTATGTAACAGATAAATGATCGGGCTGCGACTGAGAAAGCTCATACTTAGCCTGATAATTTTTGGACATATTCTTATCCGGCAAATTATGAAACATGAAAACATATAATTTGTTACATTTTAGGATTTTGTATGTATTTCATAATGTATATGGGGTTTTAAACATGGACAATGAAAGCGTTTTATTTACCTTTTGGGAGATTTTAATAAAATTTCACTAAATCTCTAGACTAAGGATCATAGCTGAATCCTAAACATCACTGCCGATTGAGGAAGCATCTCCAGGATGGGATTTTCAGGAACGTCAATCTACAGATTCAGTAATAACATTTATTTCGAGCATACAAATACAATACATTACAATACAAATAAATTAGTTGTAAAGTATAAACTATACGTGTTACTGGTTTATAAACTGGTAACAACTATCTAATTCTGCCCAATATAACAGCCACCCAATGCTTTTCTGTATTCGGCAGTCATATTTGGCAGTTGCTGCCATCAGAGTTTCTCTTATAGAGCGAGTAGACCAATGGAGCAACAAGTTACTCCAAACTGCCAACTCTTTCAAAGCTTCCAAAGCGCTTTCAATTCAATTCTTTCAATTTCTTTCAATATTGTCATTGTCTCTAAGGTCTTCAGAGATAATGCACCGCAAGATATTTAAATGATTTTACAACCTTAAGAGCAATTTCAGCATTGTAGGGGGAATTTCCCAGCCTTAAACACTAATATCTCACTCTTTTTAGTGTTGAACATAAGTCCATACAAATTTGCACAACTTTTACACCTATGTAACAGTTTTCTAAGGGCACTGACCGACACTAACAATACAGACACCAATGGACAGCTGGAAACTACAATCCACATACCTTTGGTGGCTGGACTTGATTAATTGCAGAACCCTGCCAGATGAAGACGATACCTGTGAATCTGGTATATTCATTTGGCGCACAAATGAAGTTCTTTTTGGGAGACCTCAGACTTGATAAAAATACCCACATCTAGTATCTTGTTACAGTTCATAGAACATGTGGGTCCTAGGAGAGAGCCTTAATTTCTAGGTTGTAGTGATGCTCTTTTGAGCCTTTTGGGCTCAAGTAACCCTCTACCTCTAGGCCTCTACCAGGGGGAATGTTTAAAATCATTCCTTTCTGGTAGAGGCCCTGCTAAGCCAGATCGAGCTGTCGCCACCTGGTTTTCACCGTTGTATGTTACATTCACTGTTCAATTCAATGTTACAGAGAGTCTCTCCACCACATGTTAGCACAAGGTCAGCGGGTAGTTGATAACCCGGTATACCTGAGTGACTTAGGAGCGGCGCTCACCGGCGCAGAGCCGGCCGAATTGCAGGCGGTACTTGAGGAAATGGATGTGAGTATAATTAATGTCTATCTGTATGTAGAATGCTAGCATATCTGTAATTTAAATGCATATAAAAATGATGTCAATGTTTTAACAATGTCCTGTATGTATTTAATAGATTAGCCTTACCCCATGTACTGGGCGGCGCAAGGGGACTCGAAAATATTAAACATTCGCCGCGCACGCGTGTGTCCTTCGTTAGCTGTGCGTCTAGCGTTGCGGTGCGTGAAGCGCGTCCATTGACGGTTTATGTTGCTCCTTGCTTTTCTAAATAATTAAATTTCTAAACTTTAAGTAAATGATTTCACTCAGTAAATAAGTAGGACTGTCTGCAATCTCGCGTTCACGACTCCCACGTCGGATAGCGCGTCGCCGACGCGACGCATCGTCACGCGCTGCCTAGCAGGACAAAGACTTGAATAAATAAATAAACTTTTAAGATTTTCATATTTTGCACAGATTATAATTGCACACACTGTAAAGTCTACTCAGGATATAAATAAAGAAAGATGGTGGATAGATTTTTTTCTCTCTTTATTTTATTTAGGGGTTTTTACACTGTTGTGTATGTCAGCCCCATCATACCCTAAAAGATACAATTTCACTATCTACAGTCTGTCTATCTTACTTAACTTATTATCTATTTTAATTTATCCATGACTCTGATAGCGACTTGCAAATTCGCACGGAATGTTTGCAGCTCTCGATGTTGGCCCGGACAGAATTCTATGGAGGTAGATAGATAAACTCTTTGTTGTACACTAACACATTCTGATATAATTTTATAATAAGTGCTGTTATTATGGGGCCATTGGGTGTGTTACAGAGGAGCATACCTCTGCACTTGTAACATCTCTTCACTTGTAATTATCACAA
This sequence comes from Sesia bembeciformis, assembly GCA_943735995.1. Taxonomy (NCBI): domain Eukaryota; kingdom Metazoa; phylum Arthropoda; class Insecta; order Lepidoptera; family Sesiidae; genus Sesia; species Sesia bembeciformis. The sequence goes on from OX031040.1 coordinate 14,338,160, forward strand.
TTAATAATTTCAGGGGGAGAGTGCACGCTGAAATCCAACAGCCGCTGGGCGCGCTCGACTGGCCACGTTACCCCTCTCTCACAGAAGACTACCTTGAAATGTATACTGCATTTCCCACTTTATCTTATTTCCCTAATGCACGTACGTGTTTGGGTAGTGAGTGAGATGTGCCAGAGCCCATTCCCATCCTATCCCTCCCCATTTTACCAACCTTTTCTCCAAGTCCATTTCTATATCTCCAAAGGTAGACAGCGCATCCGGGGTCGTGCCAACATTTGCCATTTTAGACTAATGTTGCCATGTATCGCGGATATCTATGGGCGACAGCATTCACTTACCATCAGGTGGACTGTATGCTCGTCTGCCGCCTTCAACCATAAAAAAAAATAAAGACTTAATAAATAAAGATAATTTAAGTAAGTAGGTACACGGAAAATACAACAGGCGGCCTTATCGATAAAGTGATTTTTTCTAGGTAACTTTTGGGTGGTAAGGAAAAAACAGAACAAAATAAATAAAAATAATAAATATCTCCACATTAAACTGGTCTCATATGTATCTTCTCATAGCTCTGATGTATATTACTGCACGCGTCAAAAAATATATCCAATGAATCTTCATCAACTTCGATATTTATGTACCGAAAAAAACATCCGTTTTTCCGGTATATAGATGTCGAAGTTGTTGACCATTAAGTCTATCTTGGGCACACCATTCACCTTGGCATATCCAAATTCAGCAAGGTGGTCGACAGAAGCATTCAGCTCGGCTTTACAACAAACAAAATCTGTTATCCTATTGTTGCAGATACCAAAAAGGCTGATGATGTCACTCTCTCTATTGAAGAAAGAGTATGAATTGTCTAAATTGCAGCAGAAAATCGGCAAGGAAGTGGAAGAGAAGGTAAAACAGCAGCACAGAAAGTACATCTTACACGAACAACTTAAGGTCAGTTTAAATTTGATGTCTTATTTTTTTAAACTTATTTATAATGTGTTATATGGTTTTATTATCATGTGATGGTTCAATACACCTAAACGCTTTTTGTGCAATTTTATAATATTTACATCATTTTAGTCGACTTTGGTTACTTTTAATGGCTGTGTTCCAAAATGTGCAAGTTTTTATCAAGCAAGCGAAATGCATTCCTGCACCTTCAAAGTTATTCAGCGCATCCGGGGGCGTGCTAACGTTTGTAATTGCGGACTGATGTTGGCATGTATCGCGAATTTCCATGGGCAATAATTCCACTTACCACCAGGTCGACTGTATTCTCGTCTGCCGCTTTACTTGTTTGCCGGCGAGCCCCTCTCATCTCTCTTCTCGTGGGTGTCGTAAGAGGCGACTAAGGGGTAACAAAGCTGCTACCACAAGCCCTGAGTAACTACACCACCTTTAAAAGAGAGAACTCGTCAACCGGCTTTGCCAGCGTGGAGTTTTAAGGCCATATATCCCTCATGCACAGGACAATGTGCATGAGGAGGCCCATGTCCTGTAGTGGATACTAAAAGCGCTGATTGCAATAGGCGAGCAGCTTGCAGCTGATGTGCCCTATATCTTTTGCTGGGTATGCAATCAATCTTGCTCCCACATTCATTTGTCTAATCTCGATTTGAAAATCCCCACCGTATACATTAGGAATGTATTTGGGGAAAGTGTTGCGAGAATGGGGAAGGATAGGGCGGGTTTGGAATGGGCTTTGGCTTACCAGAGCGGTAACACGTACCGATACTCGACCAATATCTTAGAGCACAAAAACAGATATAGATGCATCAGCGCAAACTGCTTGTCTAACAAATAATGATACATTCGGAAAATAGGATACAGTGGGAAATGCAGTACATCTCATGTCTTCTCTGAGAGGTGGTGACCAGTCAAGTGCGCCCAGCGGCTGTCGGATTGCAGTGTGCACCGCTTCTCACTTAAATGTTTAGTATTTAACATAAACTGTTTACAGGTCATAAAGAAAGAGTTAGGTCTTGAGAAGGATGACAAAGATGCTATAGGGGAGAAGTTTCGAGAACGTTTGTCCGATAAAATAGTGCCTCAAGCTGTGCAGACTGTCATAGACGAAGAGCTGAATAAATTGAACTTCTTGGAGAGCCACAGCTCCGAGTTCAAGTGAGTTATTAATAATAAAAATATGTAGCTTATGTCGTACAGTGGGAATGAAAGAGACTCAACTCAAAATTTAAGCAAATCGAGTTTAATACATTAAACGACGTAAAAAGGGGAAGGTCTATCATCTACTCATTCAAAAACTGTCCGACTTTCGCTAGAAAAGGACAAACGCAATTATTCCGTCTCTTTCACTAACTTAATTAAGCGGAAACTCCCTCACACACAAACACATTTCTTTCATTTCCCATAAAACACAGATTTCGTATCGAGTCTCTTTCATTCTCACCGTGCGATGTGTTGGATTAACATATAAGATACTTTTTATCCATATCAATTATAGAGTTCCCATGGGAATCAAACTAACCAAGCATATTCTTACTAACGTACACGGGCACTGTTAGTAAAAAATATAACTTCATCTTCCATAATTAACTATCCAAGCTACAACCATTCAAATAAAAACATCCGGTAAGTTAATTATTATCAATCAATTGATTATAAAAGGGAAATGTTCTTTCTTTATGGAAAAAAGGTGGTAGACGCGCGCACACAGTCCACTTGATGGTAAGCGGACACTGTCGTCCATGGACATTCGCAAATAATCAAATGAGCAGCAAAAGCTACTGGATGAGCAGCAAAAATATTGATTGAAGCAAATTTAAAGGTGGGATAAGTTCTCTGGTGACAATAATTTTGGTAGTGATATAGGAGTCCCGTCGACTTAGTGATGACATTCTTAGTATTTTCGTAAGAAATACTAAGAATTTGCTGGAAGAAATCCCGCAGGAGATAATAATCCTGCCCTTTGTACATCTTTTCCTTTTCTTCCTTTTTTTATTTATTTCATGTTGTGTGTAAAACAAATAAATAAAATCTTTCGTAAATGTCTAGCGTCACCCGCTGTTACTTAGACTGGCTAACTTTCCTTCCTTGGGGAGTTACCTCCAAAGAAAATCTCAAACTGGAAGATGCTCAAGTCATCCTGGATGAAGACCATTACGGCATGGAAGACATTAAAAAGAGGATCCTGGAGTTTATAGCAGTCTCACAGCTGAAGGGTACTACCCAGGGGAAGATACTGTGCTTCCATGGACCACCCGGTGTGGGGAAGACCAGCATAGGTATGTTTATGGTAGAAAAGGAAGAAAGCGATGGGAATCATAGTGGAATTTTAATGGTAATTAATTATAGTGGATGCAACATTTGAATATTGGTTGAGACGGCCAGTTGGACTCTTTGCTCTATAAGCGGAATGATATTTTTTTTTAATGTCATTATTAACTAATAATTGTATTTCGTGAGTATATTGTTGGTATTGACTTATTTGTATTGACTTATATATTCAATTAGTATTGACATTAATACTAAATAATATATGTAAAGAAAATCTATTTCTTCGATTTTAATTTGCCGCTCGTTCCGGGCGCCATCGATATACAAGGTTATCGATCTTGTATATCGATGTAGGGTAATATATGGTTTATAATCTATGATGGTCTGTAATGTGTGGGTAGATGAAGATGGCGTTGTTGATTTGGATAGTTTAATATTGTGAATTTGTCTGTTGTCTGAAACGAAAGGGATTGACATTTGAAGAATAGACTTTAATGTTGTTTCTTTTGTTACAGAGAGACTCAATATTGTTTATTTTATAGTGTCAATTCCCTGAAACACTATTGTGAAGTGACATATTGGTATTGACTTATTTGTATTGACTTATATATTCAATTAGTATTGACATCAATACTAAACGATATATAATTTAATAATAGTTTGTATATTTTGCACGCCTGTTGAAGGCAGGACATAATGGAAATTATTTGTATTTGTAACTTTTGTTATCGTGGTTTAACATAATAATTGTTATATAATGGCCTGGGAAATGCAGTAGCTGTGAGGGTAGTTTGTGTGCCGGGTCCACATAATGCCATATAAAGCAAGGAAGTTTATAAACTGTAACTTGACTTGTTTGTACCATAAATGTTTTAAAAAAAATTACAATAGGCTCCCATGGCGGAATTATATTTAGATTTACGGGTAAAATGACGTCATATCTGAAGTTAATGATTTAAAACAAAATTTCTAAAAAGGGTAATATGTTAATAGTAATAATAGTTTTTAAATTAAACAAATTGTAAACAGATAATATTAATAACATAAATAAAAAATAATACTTAATAATTATGTATTAATAAAATTTTAAATTTATTAATGTGAATCAGTTAACAGTTGGGAGGGGGAGAGTGCACGCTGCAATCCAACAGCCGCTGGGCGCTCTCGACTGGCCACGTTACCCCTCTCTCACAGAAGACTACCTTGAAATGTATTGTATGTCCCACTTTACCATATTTCCCTAAAGTGCGTACGTGTTTCGGTAGTGAGCGAGATGTGCCCGAGCCCATTCCCACCCTATCCCTTCCCATTTTCCCAATCCTGTCTCCAAATCCATTCCTATATCTCCAAGGGTAGGCAGCTCATCCGGGGGCATGCCAACGTTTGTTATTCTGGACTAACGTTGGCATGTATCGCGGATGTCTATGGGCGACAGTATCCGCTTACTATCAGGTGGGCTGTATGCTCGTCTGCCGCCTTCGTCCATAAAAAAAAAACAATAATATTTTATAATTAAGTATCATACTTACCTACCTACATCTTTGAACATCGGCCAGTGTCCATTCCATTGCCCCGCCTTAAGGGTCTCATACGTGATACATTTATTATTGTAAATTATCTTTGTCATCATAACCATATAAGAGTAATAAATGTATTGATTAATGAAAAAACTAATTTCAATCCCGTTTCCAGCTCGTTCGATCGCTCGTGCACTCAACCGGCAGTACTTTAGATTCTCCGTGGGTGGTATGACTGACGTGGCCGAGATCAAAGGCCACCGAAGGACTTATGTTGGAGCGATGCCGGGGAAATTAGTGCAGTGTCTTAAGAAAACTGCCACTGAGAATCCACTTGTATTGATTGACGAAGTGGACAAAATTGGCAAGTACGTATAAAATTATTTCTCAAAATTTTTATGGTGGAGTGATGCCAGGTGTAGACGATGCGTGAGCAAATTTTACTTTTTAATTTTTTAAATTGTTACATGGCGGTAACGCGATACGCCCAAAATTTAATCCTTTCTTGCATTCTGAAAAATTACAATAAATACTACGCAGATCTCGATATATTTTTAATAAGTAAGAAAGAATTAGAAACGGAAATTATAATCTATATAATATCTCCTAAAACCCATTTACCCATAAATATTTTAAAGCTCACTTTAAATAAATACACACACACATACAGCACACACTCCCGCACACAGCAATACAAACACGAATCAACATGTATTATTAATTAAATTACTGTATTTAAATATCAGAGTAATCTGTATTTGGCCATTAACACAGCAATATGCTAAATAAATAAGCTAAATTGCTAAATAAGTTACATAAAAGGCTGTAGATTACATAAATAAATAAATACATTTAATATAATTATAATATTTTTATTTATTGTCAAAATATTTATATTTTTCGGTAAAAGTTTATACTGACCGATCACTAGATGGCGTTAGTTGTCGTACAATAAGTTACATAAAAACTAAATAAGTTACATAAAAGGCTGTAGATTACATAAATAAATAAATCCATTTAATATAATTATAATATTTATATTTTTCGGTAAAAGTTTATACTGACCGATCACTAGATGGCGTTAGTTGTCGTACAATAAATTAGCAGAAGTGCATGTTGACTGATGAGGGTGGCGAATAGTATTTCATTCGTTGACAGTCGTTAACCAACGGCAGGGACGGGGCGGCACGAACGGAAATGAAATATATGTTACAAAACCGATTTGCTTATAAAACCGATAATTCCCATCTCTTGTAGAAATGAAAGAACAAAACTATAATTATATGCGTTTAAACCCGATTTACAATATAAAATCAATATCAGTCTGTCATATTGTTTACTAGCGGGGCCAGCGACTTGTTCGCGTGAACGTTAAAGTGATTCCCGTGGGAACTCTATAACCAGCCGGGATAAAATGTACCCCAAATGTCAACACAAGTCATAAGCTATAACTATGCCAAAATCATTAAATTCCGTTCATTCTGCGTCCATTCTCCTTAAATTCTGCGCGTTCAGATAGACAGACAGAAATTCCAAAAAATGTTGTTTTTGGGTACTATGTCAATCGTACTTTATATTGCAATCCCAAATAAAAATATTTCATGTACAAACATGGCACTGTTCCGATTTTATTATATGTATAGGCATTGTTTGAAAGTTTAATTGATGCAAAGTATAATTCTTTAAGTAGACAGTCTGCGTATCTGTCATCTTTGTGTAAAAAAATATTGCAATCTTTTTAGAGGTGTCCACGGCGACCCTTCCTCCGCCCTATTAGAGTTACTCGATCCGGAGCAAAACGCCAACTTCCTGGACCACTACCTTGACGTCCCGGTGGACTTGTCCAAAGTACTGTTCATATGTACCGCTAACGTAGTGGAACATATCCCGGAACCGCTCAGGGATCGGATGGAGCTCATCGATATGTCGGGTGAGGACTGTTTTTGTAATTTAGGGTAGTTTTCAATTCTATTGAGTATTTTCTATTGTAAATCAGGTCTGAACGCTTAAAATGAAAGGTTGTTGTTTAGGCATTAAACACACTCGACGTTTCGGCACTGGTCACACCCGCCATGGTCACGAGTTGACAATTCAATTCGTGACCACGGCTGGTGTAACCCGCGCCGAAATGTCGAGTAGAAATAATAGGTAAACAAAATCCTTTAATTTTATGCGTTCAGACCCAAATTTACAATATCCTTATTTTTGGAGGTTCTTTAAATTGATATCTTTGATTCTTTACAGAACATTTAAACTATGCACTACGTAGCTGAAGATTTGGTAAATTGTCCTTAGCAAAAGTATATGCATAAATTGAATTATTTTCCAAAAGTATGTTAGTATTTAGCGCCACTTCTTCTACTAACCACTAACCGGTCACTTTCTTCTTCCAGGTTATGTCGCAGAAGAAAAATTAGCTATCGCACAACAATATTTACTACCAACAGCTCGGAACAGCTGTGGCCTTAGCGGTGAACAATTAGATCTTACATCAGAGGCATTGATCACACTTATCAAGTCGTATTGTCGAGAGAGTGGTGTCCGAAACTTGCAGAAACATATTGAAAAGGTAAGGAATGTCCTCATGCATGAGTTGTTCCTGCTTTATACTGAAGCCAACCAGTGACGACTGCTATGCTATGACGATTGAATGCTCATGAAGTTTCGTAATTACTGTCGACATGTTTTTTAGTGCATAAAAATACAGCACTTTAAAGTCCACTTGGGATGGGCATTTTTTGTCTTCATGTCCCGACAAGTCGTAAATTGTTTTGATTGGAATAGTCTCGAGATGTGCAGTCTTTTATCGACTTGTTACCAAGTGAAATGAACTGTGCGTTTTAAAAACAACATGAATTTTAAATTCGTAAATCTATCTATATAAATAAAAATTAAATGCTGTTCGTTGGTAAGCGCATCGCTTGAGATCGGCTGGACCGATTTGGCTATTTTTTTTTAAATATTCGTAATAGTCCGAATAAGGTTTTTAGGAATAGAAAAATTGGAAAAGTTGCCCGGAAATTTGGAAAATTCGGGAAAAACTGAAAGTGCTTTTTTTCTATGGAATTTTTGTATGAACTTATTGAAATTATTGTATTATTGAAATTTGGACAGGACATCGTCTGTCGGATCAGCTAGTTTTAAATAAATTGGATTTGAACCAGGTATAAGTAATCACACTTTATGCACCCAGATCGCTCGCAAAGTTGCCTACAAGATAGTAAAGCAGGAAGCCGATAAGTTGACCGTGTCGGACGACAATCTGTCGGAATTGGTCGGGAAGCCGACATTCAAACACGATCGCATGTACCACATCACGCCACCTGGTGTTGTTATGGGGTTAGCGTGGACAGCTATGGGTTAGTCGTTTTCTTTTAAAGTTTTATGTTGATATCTAACTATTCTGCCCTCCTAAGAAGAAAGGACATTACTAACATTTTTAGGGAAAACATAAATAACAATATATTCGGATAATAGATCTCCATATAATAAATAATAACATATTATAATAGAATAGTAACAGAGCCGTGTCTGTACATGAATTATTTTTCGAAAAATATCTATCTGAGATTAATAGACTTCCACACCGTTTGACCGATCACCATGAAAGTTGCACATATATGTATTTTTTATGCAGAAGGTTTTTATGCTGTCCACTGTTGTAACTCGCCACTAGATGGCGCTGTAGCACATAAACTTCTATACCGTTCAACCGATCGCCATGAAAATTGGTATACATAGGTATTTGAGCACGGAGAATATTTTCGAGCTATCGACTTTGTTGTAACTCGCCACTAGATGGCGCTGCAGCACATCAACTTCTATGGCAGGACGTCTGCCGGGTTTTGCTAGTATTATATAGAGAGCTCAACACAACAATTTTAGAATCTGTTCGTCTGAATGCGTATAACGCAAAATCTACTGGGCGGATTTTAATGAAACTCGATATATTTACAGCTTATCTGCGGGACTAACATTGAGGGTACATTTTTATCCAGATCGATTACAGAGTTGTCACGGGAATCACAACCTGCCGCGAACCAAGTCGCAGGCACGGCTAGATAAAAATAAACAATTGTATTTTTTTTGTTTTACTCCAAGTTTTTAGCTTGATTTTAAATTTAACGTTTGCAACTTATTATTTGTTCCCTAAAATACTTTTATTTGTCTCTGGGACGGTTGTATTTATATTTTTTAAACTAGTCGACTTGTATCGGGTTTTGCGTTATTTCTGTGGCAATGTTGTGTATGTGACAAGGGAATTAAAAAAGTAACTTTATTATTATTTTTTTAGGTGGTAGTACATTATATATCGAGACAGCTCTTCGTAACACACAATTTGATGAAAAACACCAAAGCGGCTCCATGGAGTTGACCGGCCATCTTGGTGACGTTATGAAGGAATCGGCAAGGATAGCACTCACTGTAGCCAGAAATTATTTAGCCAAATGTCAGCCGGAGAACAACTTCTTGAATACTAGGTCAGTGAATTAATGTTAGAAATGCTCTATGGCTTTGCTTCTATTGATGCGCTAATCGTAGCCAGAAATTATTTAGCCAAACAGCCACAAAACAACGTCTTGAACTCGAGGTAGGTGAATTTAATTTTTGAAATGGCACAGCTTTGTTTTCATCAATGTATTTAGGTGTAGGACTGAGCGATCATTTGGTGACGTCATAAAAGCTCTTGGTGAATGAGCACTAGTCGTAGCCAGAAATTGTTCAGCCAAATATCAGCCACAGAACAAATTCAATAATAGGAGAGTGAATTAATGTTCGTAATAATTTATCTATTCATTGTGATAATAAATAACAAGTACTATGGTATGCTTCTCTGTAATATACACCATGGGCATGTAATGATTTTTCATTAATAATAAAATTACAATCATAAAATGTATAATATACCTAGTAAAATATATATATATTATTTATATATATATAAATAATATATATATAAAAATAATATATATATAAAAATTGATGTTGGTATATCTGATGTCAATAGACTTCGACACGATCACCATGAAAGTTGGAACATGTGTATTTTCTATACACGTATGTTTCTATGCTAGCGACTTTGTTGTAACTCGCCGTTAGATAGCGCTGCAGCACTTCAACTTCTATACCGTTCAACCGATCGCCATGAAAATTGGTGTATGTATATACATAGGTATTTGAGCACGGAGAATATTTTCGAGTTATCGACTTTGTTGTAACTCGCCGCTAGATGGCGCTGCAGCACATTAACTTTTATGGCAGGACAACGTCTGCGGGGTTTTGCTAGTGAATTATAAAATTACAATTTTATGTGACATAATTTAACTTCAAAATATTATATACAGTGTGAACTCTATATAGCGAAGTTCTATTTAACTACAAACTCCCTAAAATGTAGAAATTACCAAGATTTCTTTGGTTTCATTGTTAGCCATACATTGAAACAATCTATATAGCGTAACAACCACTCTCAGTAACGAAACACTACGTTATTATTTAGACCCCAATAAACATCGATTTCGCTTAACATCAAACACAGAAATGGACACAGGCTCGTAAATATTTCGTACGTACAATGGAATTCTAAGAAATGTGTTCTTATGTTTGTTGTAATTGCCTAGCGCGTGTTTACTGACTGCACTCACCTACTGTCGTCTGATTGCTATGCGTTGTCTTTACGTTATTAATTCTTAGCATTACAATTTTGTTATGTATAATTTAGAAGGCATAATTTGTAAGTTGTTTATAAAAATGTTGACATGTAGATATGTAATTTAGTCAAAATTAAAATCGCTCCGTATAGTTATTTATGACATTATGCTGAATCAAGGTCCCATTGTACTGCTGCAGAGCAGTTTGCTTATTATTCAGTTAATTCCAATTTTCTTTTGTGATTTTTTTAATTTATTTATTCTTAAATACTGTTGGATTGGTAAAATAAAGTGTTTGGCTATTCTTCATGTATTGCAGATGTCCGTGGTCGATATAGTCACACCCAGTGGACTGTTTTTCTTCCATCTTGTAATGCTTTTCCAGCCTTTTGCGCTATCAAGTGCCACCAAACAGCCAGTCAGGGACACCTTGGCTATGACCGAGGAGACATTTCTCTCAGGACAAATGCTGCCTGTTGGTATTGCAAATGTCCATACGCGACAGTATTCACTCACCAGGTGTATTCCCTGTTCGTCAATCCCTGCTGGACACCGGCCTCCTCGTTCACATCGTCTCGAGAACTCGCAGTTGGCGAGTCCATTTTTATAGAGTTGGTGTATTTCCTCAGGGCTTGTGGTAGCGGCTTTGTTATCCATTAGTCGTCTTTTACGACACCCACGGGAAGAGATCGGGGTGGTGATAAAACCGCGTGGGGTGATAACCCCACGGCCATCATCATCTATCTATTGGCCACCGATTGGCGCAGTTGGTAGTGACCCTGTCTGCTGTGCAAAAGGCCCCGGGTTCCATTCCTGGTCGGACATTAATTTGTTTAAAGACATGCTTGTTCAGGTCGGGGTGTGTATTTGTTATTGTGTTTGTATGTGTCTTTAGACATGGAATCCTAGTGTGGGCCTTTATTTGTTTTTAATACAGTATATTTGTATATGTCATATATGGTAATGTGGGTAGTTTAGTACACTTTTCTGCTATGTTAACAAACAATGTGGATTAAGGGGTAAATTCATAAAACGATGACAGGTGTGTCATATTGCAATGGCTACCGAGCTGAATACAAGATCTCGACTTACAATGTGTTTTAATTATCTACCGGACATAATAGTATATATATATAAATAAAATGTTTTTTCCAGCCACATTCACCTACACGTCCCTGAAGGTGCTACTCCCAAAGACGGACCCTCAGCTGGCTGTACTATAACCACAGCTCTGCTATCGCTAGCCACCAAACAGCCAGTCAGAGATAACCTGGCTATGACCGGAGAGATATCTCTAACGGGACGAGTGCTGCCTGTAGGAGGGATCAAGGAGAAGATCATTGCGGTGAGTAGATTACTTTGTTATAAGTTTTTAGATATAGTTTGAACTATGTATTGCAGGAGATACTAGGCCTAAGTATGTATATAATTAATTTGGAAAAAACTCCCTAAGTATATAGACGAAGTCGGCAGACGAGCATAAAGTCCACCCGATGGTAAGTGGATACTGTCACCCATAGACATTCGTGATACATGCCAACATTAGTCCAAAATGAGAAACGTTGGCACTCCCCCGGATGCGCTGCCTACCTTTGGAAGGAGTGAATTTGGAAAAAGGGTTGGGAATATGGGGAGGGATAGGATGGGAATGGGGTCTGGCACATCTCACTCACTACCGAAACACGTACGTACATTGTGGAAATAAGATAAAGTGGGAAATACAGTACATTTCAAGGTAGTCTTCTGTGAGAGAGGGGTAACGTGGCCAGTGGAGTGCGCCCAGCGGCTATGGGAATACAGCATGCACTCTCCCCCTACCAAAATAATTAATTGCTTATATATGCATAATTTGATTCATGGAGAGTGCAATTGTGTTATAGATTTAAAGTTAAATGTTGAGATATATCATTCATTTTGTTTTGCTGTCGGCAAATTGAATTGGACTGTGGTATAATGAGAGTCCATTAACCCTCACCACCTAGAGTATATATTTTTAATTTCAGGCCAAAAGAGTAGGCGTTACATGCGTGATAATGCCAGAGGAAAATCGGCGCGATTTTGACGACCTACCCTCATTTATCAAGGACGATATCGACATACATTTCGTGAACGAGTACAGCGACGTCTATAAAGTCGCCTTCGAACAGGAACAGGTTTAAACATGTCCATTAATTTATATGTAGTTGTAGATTATTGTAGTTTTTGTAAAGTGCAATCCAAATAATTTGTAATGTTGTTTTCTTTAAATTTCTTGTATCGTAGCTCAAAAACGCACAATTCCACATATTTTTAAATATTCTGTTCACAGTTTGTTGATTTTTAGTTCTCCCATACTGTGTTGACTGACATACATTGTTTAATATTAATTGAAAAAAAAGGAAATGATCCGAAAACTAAATCAATCGGATTAGAAAATTATACATTACCACAATTATGTTTGAACAATTGTTAGTCATTGGTGGATTTACTTTAAAATTATTTCGTTTTGATAACAACTTTTTGAATCTGCCATTAATGTCGACACTTCTTAGAAAGTTGTTTTATGTAGTACGAGATCATCTATTCCAATATGTTAGGATAAGGCCTGGATTTAGGGATTAGAAGGCCACTTTCAAAAGTAGCTATGACTGATGACTATACACAAATGACGTTTCCAGTTGCGCTTGTTCTACGTATTCTTTTCATTTACGGCGTTGGTGTATTTATTAAATTTATCTCACGAACGCTAGTTTCGACCGAGCCGAAGTTTCGGCCAATTTTTGGCCGAAATCGCAACTTCGGTCAGTCTTCAGTATTTAGCACATTCTGCCAGCGATAATTTTTTTTCGTAATAAACAAATTCAAAGTCTAAAATGTATCATGTTAATGTTCAGTCCGGTCGAAGTAAGTCTGGAGTCGCTCAGTAGTGATAATAGATTTACTGAGGACAGAAGAGTAAAGGACTCATTGGGAGCACACGAAAAACGCAGTCCCACGCTTTAATTTGATTACGAGGGCCACACTGAAAGTTTCCCGGAACGAATAAGAAAAAATTATAATGATTGGCCAAAAATCAATTTATTGTTTCTAAAAATATTTTTCGTGAGCGTCAATACACTTTTGCAAACGAATAAACCAATTTTTAAATAATGTTTATGTGACTGGCCAGTTTCGGAAATTTTCAGTGTGTAACATTACGCACAAAAACACCGAAGTTTAACTATTGAACCACGTCGGGAGGTTTATGTGGTTGGCTGAATGAGAAGAGCTGAAGGCCGTGTGTGGTGTGGTCTTTGGCAGAAGTCTATATCCAACAGTGAAGAGATTCATAGTTCAATGAATGCTCCAAAATAGATTCGTGCCTAAGGCCGTGGCTGCCCCATGGTACCCTCGCAATGTCGACCTCCACAAGTACTTTGAACTTTCCTCCATTGTCAAATACGTGAAAGACTCCGCCCAACGCTACTACGACAGAGTTCCTCACCATCCCAACCCCCTAGTATTTGAGAGCCTATGTCCTCGATAGGAATGACCCTCCCCGTTGCCGTCGTCGTCCTCGGCGCGTCTTAGACGACCCAATTACTGCTGCCAATGCGGTTCTTACACCACACTCACAGACTACACATATACACTGTTCGTTTCTAAATAACTTATTCACCTTGTTAGTAAAAATAAACCTAACATATAAATTTATTAACATTATCTCAGTTCTAACCTTAGCCGCTAGAGGGCCTTACTGTTGCCTTTGATTTATTATTGATGTGGTTGTAATAACGCGTTATGCCCTTTAACTTCTTATTACGATTAAACTTACAAAGTGAATTCGTCTTAAGTTTTTTTTACTTGTTAATAAGAGTCAAATAATTTAAGATATATTGCAATATTTCTTCGACTAATGAAGAAGTTATCTGGATAAAATCACTGTTTTATAATAGTTTTTGAGAATTGACACCTATTAGTTATCAGAATTCAGTTCACTCGCAGTTGTTATTTGTAGATTGTAGTTTGACTGCTGTCTTCAAAATATATATGTCAAAAGCTAACCATATTTACTCGTAAAATTTTTAGTATAGATACAGTAGTGTTGGTAGTTATACAGAGTGTGTCGTAAATAGTGGTCCAACGTTAAGGGGTCGATACACCATATATTCAGCTATCACATACCAGAATTTGAAATTTTTTTTTTCACGGGTCTCTTTTATTCATTATTATTATTATTTTGAAAAATGGATACCTTGAGTTACTAATTTGGTTGTTATTTCAACAAATAAAATTATTTTTTTATTTTGTTTCTTGTTTATTATTGATAAATACATGTGCTATCACATACAATACTTTTTTTAAATGGAAACTTAAAGATTAAAGAAAAAATGTCTTTATTTCAAAATTCAACTCTAATCTCTAGCAAATCATGTGAATTCGGGGGCGAATGGTGTAAAAAAAATGTACTACACAATCTGTGCCCATTATTTTAAAAACTTGTCCAATAAATGCAGATTCTAAAATGATATTAATAATAACCGATTCCATAATGAAAAAGAAGTTATTGCCATTTCAATTGAGAAGGAGCCGAATTTAAAAAATACACTTTTTCATTTTAATTAACTTATCGGTATTGCAAAATGTTTTGGACCCATTTAGAAGTAAATTTTAACTTAGCTATTAACAGCTGAGTGGTATTTGAGTCATGCACAAACATATCACAGGTAAACAAACGTGTCTCATGTAAAAAAAAAGGTACTTGACCAGATAACACAAGACTCATTGAAACGTCTCAGTATAGCGCGCATGAGTAGTGAAAAGAATCACAAGGTTTTTTTTTATTGCTATTCTCTTAAGTATGAACGAGACAGACTATGTCAAGAAGATATTCGTAATAATGTAATCAGTTAAAATGCTTCAGTGTGATCCCGTACGTCGCATGCGCTTCTAGTCTCTGTGTTTATCTCCGCCATTGAATTGCTTCTTTTACTTCCTGGACTCGGATTTGCTTCTGTTTGGACTTGTTGGTTTTTGTGATCCCTACAACATCGGCTACGTTATTTGGACTTTGATTTTGAAATAAAGACATTTTTTCTTTAATATCTTTAAGTTTCCATTTAAAAAAAGTATTGTATGTGATAGCACATGTATTTATCAATAATAAACAAGAAACAAAATAAAAAAATAATTTTATTTGTTGAAATAACAACCAAATTAGTAACTCAAGGTATCCATTTTTCAAAATAATAATAATAATGAATAAAAGAGAGACCCGTAAAAAAAAAAAATTCAAATTCTGGTATGTGATAGCTGAATATATGGTGTATCGACCCCTTAACGTTGGACCACTATTTACGACACACCCTGTATGTATACAGCTTATTGGTTTTAAAATGTATGTGTCCGTTTCAATTGAGGGCCATACGTGGGAATGATGTCAGCATCTAGTGATAAATTTGTAAAAGCAATTCTGAAATTAAACTTATTACAACTTCTACTAACCCCTTTTGTCCCAGATATCAGTGCGCGTTCTCATCACTTACTGGAGGAAGTTCAATCCTGTACCAACCTCCAATACGTTATATTAATAAAATGTTAACAAGCTGTTGTGTCATACATGTTTTCTTCTCAAATGAGCGGGTTCCGAGGAGATAGGCTGTGGAATTCTTTGAGAAATCGTTAAAGAATGTACATATCGGTTGTTGTAAAATGTAATGTATTTTCTGTCATGTTTAAATAAATAAATATATACATCATTCGTTTATGGATTCCCAGGTAATGAATGGCTCTTAATCGAAAAGAACATCAATGTAATTATGTATATTATGCTCGCTCGTAAGTAATACAAATAAATATTTAAGTTTTTATTTTGTAGTTTAGCTATTTCCTCTTTGAAATCCTCATAATATTTAAAAAAAATAATGTTACACAAAAATACTAGCAGTTTTGTGTAAGTTTCCCACATGTGATCACTGATATCATCGAGATATCATCATGTTAACAGTTGCAGGCGAGAATCATACACAATACTGTTCGAGAAAGTCTGCTTGTGTTAATGAGCCTTTAGTTTGTACACTTCAACCCATTTCTTCTGAACACTTATCTGTACTAGATTCGTAAGCAAGAACTTACAGTCTAGTACCGTGTTTGTTGATATCCAGTTTTCTGGGCCTTTTATAGAGAAAATGGGCAAAACGTCACTAAATGTCGGTTTTCCCTGCGTCAGATCGGCGAGACCGACGACGTGCCGGCCGCCGCATTTATTTAGAAGCGAACAAAGCTGTTAAGAAGACGCAAGTTTTTGGTGAGAGTTTAATTTTGTTAATAAAAGTTAGTTATTATTATTATTCAAATTGTTTTATTTAAACCAAACAATGACCTATTGTGACAAAACGATAGTCTGTGAGTATGTGCAGCTCTTGATTGTTTGCATACTTAATGCACCAAAAAGTTCCATTTCAAACAGCTAAATAAGACTTAACTGTGAGGGATAATGAATTATATTTGATAGGTTTAATTTTTGGAGAAGAAACAAAAATAATAGTTTGTAATGTTTTTTTATTTACAAATCAAGCAATTTACTTTTAATAATTTAATAACTGCTTAACATAAATAGTTTCGTTCCACTTATAATAGAAATATACTCTATCTAACATAATTCTAGAAATAATTTACTTTACCAATCCTTTCCTACCATCTTCAAGTAATTGCAACAATATCGGATACACTTCATCATAGGTTGCAATTTGATTCTGTCTCACATGGTTCTGGTATCGCTGCAAAGCACCAGCAACAAATTCCAGTCTCTCCCTCTCATTTCTGTGGGAATCCAACCACTGCATCAGCTTCTGAATATTCCAACCAGCACAAGTGTGTGGGGCCATCAACTGAGGCCCGGCATATGAAAATAAGAACATCATCACTAAAGAATATGGTAAAGAAGCCCCTTCAGATTGGCTCTTCGCAATCTCTTGGGCCGACTTTTCCAAAACTAATTGCAAAGCTTTCAGCTGCCTGCTATGATCGCCCAGTTCGGTCATGTCGTTTACCATAGGAGATAACGCAGTTTCCAAATGTTTGCAATCTATTTGAAGCTTAACTCTACCGAATTTGGTCAAAGGTCTAACATTGCATACATGTTGTATGAACCTTTCAATGCAAGCCTTGGCAATGTTTCCACAACACTCATTAAGTGCTGATTTCTCATTGAACATTGATAAATAAATGTCTTTACATCTCGACACAAATTGTTGAAGCTCTTTCATATAAGGTGAACAAGACAGAGGTTTTCCTGTTGGGTCATCTGTTCTGGTTAAATCTGGTTCTTCATGCATCGTCATAAGGATGATGTAGAGTGAGTTTTTAATAGAGTCTGCAAATAACTGAAGAACTGGCAGGCTGGTGATGTTCTTAAGACTGTTTTGGACAATTTGAACACTCTCTTGGGGTAACATAGCACTCATATTGTTGAGTACTCTTTTAATTTGTGAAGAGAAGTAGTATAGTGAGTTGCACAGATCAGCATTCTTCTGCTGAGAGCTAGTAGGTGATTCTATAATTTGGGCGATGTCACTGTCCATTGAAAGTCTCTGCTCAGCTTCCACATTCATTTGTTTAATGCATTTGGCCACACTGTTGGCCAAACTTATGCTCAATTGTTTGTCACCGAGAGAAATACTCAATGCCTCTGTAATAACTCTTATTGCTGTATCTATTTGGTCCATGGTGGGCACTTGACTAAGATGCCACATGCTCCTTACCGGTTCAAGCAACTTCCCTAAGGATTTGGATAAGAAAGAATTCTCCCATTTAGTCAGGCATGATCTGTTCATTTCCAAGTCTTTACATTTCAGTTTTGAGAGTAAATCATTGAAACATTTGAGTAGCCTCGGGAAATCAATCTCCACGGACTGACTCACATTAAAGGGGCTCCTCTCAAGTTCAGTGCTGAAGGTTATCAGTAAATTGGACCAGAAATTCCTGACAATATTCCTAAAATTCCCAATGGCATGTAATTCATTGATAACATTCTGCAACATGATCACTTTAGTACAGCTGTTGTATATCTCAACTTTGAACAGCTTATCAATATTATCCCAAAGCTTAATTTTGAAGTCTTGTGCATTCATGATGTTAGCTTTTCCTGGTGCGACACGACCTGAGCTTGACTTTTTGACTTCAATGGACACCATTTGTACATTTAATGCATTCGTGATTTCTTTTTTCAAATCATTCAGTATACTGTCTACTGTGTTCTTGATCTGTTCATTTGTGCACTGTAAGTTGTGGAATACTTTGAAACATTGCAGCAACATTGCTTTGTCTCCCTTTAACAAACTAGACTGTAGCAGTGTTGTTGAATTATTCAACAACTCTTTCTTTCTGTGCTCTACCTCTTTTAAAACTTCGTCTAGCAACACTATACCTTCAAAATCGTAGTCACTTATAAGTTCATTCAGTTCGAAAAGAATCATAGCCTCTTTTGCAGGGTTATCTTTTACATTAGACAGTTTATTCCACAAAGCTAAGATTTTAGATGTGTGTCTAAGCAAATTGCAGGTAGTTTGGACCCTTTCGAGCATGAGCGTTTGAGTTTCAAGCGCGAAGTAAGGTGTGTGAACGCGGTCTTTAAGTTTTACGGCACCTCTGAGTAAACTTTGTACCTGCACTTGTACCGACTGTAAAGTGGTTTCCAAGTCAGTGATGTGACTTGCCTGTGTCAGTAAATCGTTGTGTTTATCTAAGACTTGTTTCTCCAAGCTTTTACTGAGTTTCTCGATGCCCCGAGTGAGTTTAGTAACTTGCTCGGTGACGGATAAGTTCTCACCAACCAAAGGCTTGATGGACTCAACGAGGAATTTGCTGTAGAACTCATCATTTTCTATTTCAATACAGACGTCTTTTGCGTCCATTATTTAATTGGTTTTTATTTTATCACAAATCTATAACATGAATTATTGTTTTGAGATTTTGACAATAATGACTAAGTGACATTTGACACGTCAATTACCGACACCTTAGTGCTGTTCAAAAACGTGCGAAGTTTATTGACATTTTGTAGTTTTAGAACACAGCTTAATGTTAGTCAATACCTACTTTAAAAAATAAATAATAAATTAATGTGATAACTTTTTTCTTGTCAATGATCGTCTTGTCATGCATTATTTTAAACACACCGTTAAATGCTTACCTACTCAATAGCAAGAAGCGTAATAATGATAACAGAAAAATTGTCTGGATCGAAGAGGGTTCGGAAGCATTCGCGTCATACAAGGTAGCATCTAAAACGCAGCTTTGCTCGCTCACCCGTCACTATAAGCACCAATTGCGTTAATGTGCGATACATCAAACAAATGTGCAGGCGTCGTACTACAACATAGAATACACAACAAGTGCTGTTTTTGATATAGTAACAGGTGATGAAAGCTGAATGTACTGCTATAAGCCTGAAACTAAGAGGCAATCTGCGCAATGGGTCTTTCCTTTCGAAGAGTTGCCGACAAAGTGAAGAAAAAAAGAGGATTGCCCCCTTCCTTGACAGATCGGGGCACTTTGTCACAGAAAACTTTATCTAATAAAAAAAATGACAAATTATACAATCTGAATTTATAATTAAAGCCTGACCAGAAAAATAAAAAACGCACTGGGGGGCACATTTGCTTTTTTCATAGCATTCAGTGTTGTCAGTAGAAGATATTAGTTCTATTATTTTACGCATCATGGCGAGGTTTATTATTTTCTTGGCCAGGCTCTAAGTACAAAACATTTTTAACAGAAATAGAAATGTTATGAAGCCGTCTCAGCCGCGGAGCTAAAAGTAAAGTCCTGTAACACGTCACCACATGATCACAATTTATAGGAATCAACCGGTGTGAAGTGAACCGACGCCAGCGACATCAGCTTTTACAGGTCGTTCCTCTAACACAAACGCTAGCGACACCTACATCGCTTCGTTATTTTTTTAAAAATATAGAAAATAAAACGTCTGACTTCCATTTTGGGAAATTCAAAGAACGAAGCAGAATGACCTCCATTAGGACAATGCCCCAGTTTACTCCGCCAGACAAACGAAGCAATTTTTGAGAGTTAATGGTCATCCGCCATACAGATCGGACCTTGCACTCGTATAATTTTTATTTATTCCCTAAAATTAAATAAATTCAGAAAAATACGTTTAATGGATGCAAAAGAGTCAGTTTCGGCCTTTCAAACGGCTGTTGAAGAGGTGCCTAAAAGAAGGGTGGGCTGAATGCTTCTCACAATGCTTTCGTCGCATGAAAAGTGTATGGATTGAGGCGGGGAATACTTAAAACAACTTCCATCTTTATATCTGATTTCTTTTTTGAGATTCTAAACACTTTTCACCCACGTATAATAAAACTCGCTTATTGTCTTGTCGATTTATTTACTATTAATAGCACACAATCTTGTGCTACATTTTTACAGAATTAAATTTTATAAATACTATATTACCAACAAAATTGTGCACTAACGTTAAAGTAGAATTTTAATACGATATAGAAATGTATCAGACTTTGTTAAAATACCTTATAGAAATTGTATTACTGTAAAGGATTGCAAAGTTTTAAAATATATATTTATACATTTATGAAGTTCCATTATTTTAAAATATAATTATGGCTAAATGGAAAAGTATTCTCATGGCAACATTTATTTCACTTCATATGTAAATAAAATTAATGTATAATATACATAATTAAATTAAAAAACTAATCGTACATTAAACATTACAAAAATGTCGACATATTAAATTTTATTTTAATAAAGTTACCTATATGTTAAAATTCGTTTAATTACTTCATTGTAAAGGAAATAACATAAATATTTCTGTAGGTATTTGAATATTTTCAGCATCTTCGAGAAAAATAGGTACTAGGAATTCTATAACTATGAAAATAAAAAAGCAAGAAACATCAGAAATTTCCCATTTCCGTCACTATATAAAAAGCATTAAAATGTAATTTAAATTGTTTTTTGATATAGGTACAAACTTTACCCTAAATAATATAATTCTAAGGAAGCGCGCATACTGTTTCACATATTTTGATATTTATCCCCAATAAGAATAAGTTCGAAAAAGATAAAGAGTTCATCTTTTCTTTGACTTGAAAACGGTATTACTAAAAAATTATGACGTCAATTTCGGAATGTTCAATCACTTCCGTATACCTTATCTGTATTTTTCACACTTTATTATACTTTTTTGACACCACTAAAACTACGATTTTTGAAAGTGACGCATTTTTTAAATTTTTTTGGGGTATTTATCTTACAAGTTTGAAAGTCACGCGCGCGCCCCCTGTAACTACACCGCGAATTCATAGAAATATTTACCATGATTTTTTTTCTACAGGTAAAATTAGCTACAGTAGAAAACATTTAACAATGATCTTAATTACGCTAGATTATTATAACAAATTGATATCATTCAAATGTATGCGAAGCTATTTCATAGAGACATTCATATTTTTGTGTATATTTGAAAGTTACTTGTTTAGTTTTTTATTTACACAAAGTTTTAAAATGACCATATTCGAAGCTATATATAGGCATTGTGAAACAATTGAAAGACCAAATCTCTAATATAAATATAATACAATTATTATAAATAATTGTGTTTTGAAAAATTTCAACTTTAAGAGTTGTCAGACGAAGAAAATTCTAAAGGGCCTTAGGTATTTTTAGAATTGGGACCTTCATTATACGTAGAATGTTATTGGACTTTTATAGACCGCAGTATCTAGGTCTAACTTAATTTAAAACTTCAAATATAACCATATTGTATAGGCTATATAAGCCGATAAATTCCTGAAGCCTGAAACCATACTTTCTGCTCATATAACTGAGGTAACTGACATAATGCTACATACTTTTTGGTAGAAATATCTTCTTTTTTTTACAAAATTACGTCAAATTTTTATGTTAATAAACTGAGTAGAATGGAATCCATGATTGCAGACTGCCGGAATTGATGCTTTATATAACAAAATGGTTATGTCACATGTAAACAATGTGATATTGAGAAACACTAACAACATCGCTTTATCCAAATAATCACAAATTGCCTAAGTCAATACTTTTTTAGAATTTTACAAATTTCAACTTACAAGATGAAGATTGTTCATAAGTGTAATTATTTTTCATAGGGATCATGTTTTAAAACAGTGATTTGGATACAAGGCATTCTATTTTTTATTGATGCGCAAATTCAGGTTAAACTAAATTAAACAAGGTATATACGGGATAAATTGGTATATTATCCCGTATAAAACACTAAAACTTTTCCATTCTGTTATTCCTTTTTGGGAACACAAATCCCAAGGACCAGATAAGTATCATTTAGATCATTCTTGGTTTACACTTAGCCCGAATTATTGGAAACTAGCCTCTATGAAGACTGCATAAGGTTTAAATTACGGCTCAGAATAATTATATAAAACCGAGGAACGTCTATTTATACGGTATTAGACCACAAGCACACCGCGAGAACGGGCGCTAAATATTTGTAATTACTCGCCAAAACCCGGCTGTGTGAACGGTAAGAGCATTTCAGTATATTTAGAAAGTGCCGGTCGCCTCTAGCAGTGTATTTGTGGCCTTAGAACCAGTGGCGTGGATTGGTTTTTATTGGACTGTAAACTAATTAGGGGGCAACAGTAATATAAGAGTGGGACGCCCTCCCTTTCGGTGAACCGAAGAGTGTCGTAGTGAGGAATTACACCACTTTTAAGAGTGTACTCGCCAACCCGTTTGGCCAGTGTGCCGTTTTAAGGACATCATCCCCCGTGCACAAGATAATGTGCACGGGGAGGCCCGCGTCCAGCAGTGGACGATAAAAAGTCTGGTTACGGTAACAGCTAAATGGGAAGCTCTGCTTGTTTGTTTGTATGAAATGTACGCCACTGCTTAGAACTTGTACGGTGCTAAGTAATTGTGCACAAAGTCTAAGCGAAGCCCCGACAATCAACTCATTGTATAATGCTATACGAACATTCACTGTATTTTGTGCACGACCTTAACTATTTCTATTTATTATGAAGTTATTGTGAGGTATTACAAAATAGGTGCTTGGTGCCAGCATACAGGTGAAGCGGATGGACAAACTTGTCATATACAATTCTGTCAATTTTGACAAGGTTATACAGGGAGTAACCGAAAACTTCCCGCAACCCGAAACTATGGGTTCTATGATTCTGAAATAATTGACATTTAATGTTACGTATTTTTCTCTAAAAATATCAATTTTATGGCTTAGGACCATAGGTCAAAATATCCCAAAAGATCCACGTGTACCAACACACTTCAGATATTGTTACCTTCAATGAAAGCTTTTATTTCATAGATCTTTTAATGTTAAAGCAGTTAATGTGGAAACCGTCGTCGAACCGTGGTCACTGTTATGTAAACGGGTTACTCACGATTTATTATAGCCGATATTTGGGTCCAGTTACATGGACCGCGGTCGCGGCGAGACTGCGGATGCGGGTGAAGGTGTCGTTGCTATTGACAGACAAATCTGTCTACCCACCATCGTGTTCGTTTTTGATTCACCTACCCACATTGAACTTGTTTTTTGTTGATTAAGTTCCTTGCACACTATACTAACAATATCGCCACACACACGCGAGTTTGAAACATAACAATTATTATGATTATTATACAATAGTAATATAAAATATTATATTACGATTATTATTATTTGAGTTTTATATAACAATTAGTATGTTAAAGCATGATAACAAAAGTTTAAAATCTTAAAAAGCCACTTGTTTGTTACAATCTTTTTCATATATATTTAGCAGAAAAAAATCCCATCGTTTTAGCAGATACAATAATTGCTTATAAGGATAGATATAGATCGTAACAAATACATTCAAGGGTGTAGTCAAGATTTTGTCCAGGGCGGGGCAAAAGCAAGCAATTTTATCCAGGATGGAGCAAAATAAACAATTTTCTTATAATTTAAATAGAGGTAGTGTAATGCAGAAAGGGCAAGTGTCCCAATCTGCCCCACCGTGGCTACGCCCATGAATACATTGTCACTAATTCTATGTTTGTTGGTGGGTTGGCACGACATCCATTCAACTTTTTACAATCCTCCTTTGTTTGACAAATTGCAAAATAAAAAATATATACATAGAAATTTCGTAAAATTTGCATGTGTAAGAATCACGAAAGAATACACGGTTTCGGTTACATCCTGTATAGGCGTCTATTGCTGAATTAGGACAATTTTTATATAGTCATAAAGCAAATTCTCACTTTTTTATTTCTTGGATGTGCAACTTTATGTCCATTATAAAACAACACTGAGACATTTGTTTATGGCACTCTATCGCGCACAATTGTCTATGGTGTCAGCTTCACTATTTCAGATTTCACAAATTATTTATTAGTGCAGCAGAGAATTCAGTTTAAATAGTCACCGGACTTCTCAAACTTCACAGGAATTTTAAAAAAAAAGAGTAGCGCTTCAGTATTAGATTTCAGGCAAATGGAAGTTAAGACTATAAAAAAATAATAGATTATCATAAAAATAGTTGGAAAAATAATTTTGATACTTAAATTCAATAATAAAACTAGTCTAGCATGAGCTATTAAATTTTTCAATCTATTATTTTTGATTTCGCCGTGTTTTTTTAAGTCTCAACATTCATTTGCCGGACTACAATTTTTGGCATTTGACAAAGTTGTTTTGAAACCTATCTACATATTTATAGTCTTGAGTGTTGCAAGCTTAACACTATGTAATCCGAAGAATATATGTGACATTATGTAAGAAAATGGACCTCATTGACAACTCTTGTTTCCCAGATACACTAGGATTCTGTGTAGTAGATCGAGACTCATACAAAAACGAACACACCACCCAGACTGGAACATACATTTTTTATCTTTAACAAATTGAATGTCCATCCAGGAATAGAAACCAGGACCTTTTACATAGCAGCCGGGACCAACTGGGTGAATCGGGATAATACTGAGATTAGTCTAATCTTGATAAAGAAAAACATACAATAATTATTTTATTGAATTATCTTAAAAGTCAGATGTTAGAGCCTGTTTTTATATAAACATAATATTGAAACAACGAAATTTTAAGTTCGACAATAGGGTCCAATTGTTCATATAACTGTCACATATTTCTCAAACATGTTTCATCAAATATAGTGTGTTCATGGCAAGGGCCTCATTTACTGCAAGCATACTATGGTTTATAATAGCACCTTGAGAATTTAATGACTGTGGTCCAAGAATGAGTCTTTTTAAGTCCCTTTTTTATAATACATACAAATATCAAGTGATAATACCAGTCTGTAATGTTTCATTGTACGGCATAGGCCTCCCCTAGTAATTGCGAAGGAGTTTGGGTCATAATGTACCATTGCAGGCCCAGTGGGGATTGGTGGTTATGCATGCCTCAGATGGTTTAATCCACAAAACCCCTCTAAATCTTTTAGGGTAACTTTAGGGGGGTATCTTTTAGGGGGGGGGGGGGGTAACAATTTTGTTAAAAAATCCCTACCATTCATACTGCCTTTATTTTTGAGCTATCCCTGCTATCAACGCGAATAGCGATAAAATCGATCTTATCAACATCCATTTATATTTTATTGGATTCTTAAGGTCGCAATCACTAACTTAGATATTTAAAATAATTGTGCATGCGGGTTTTCTCAAGATGTTTTCCTTCTCAATTGAGCCAGTGAAAATTGATAAATCCGTAGTTAAATGGAAACTCATAGGTACAGGCTGGACTTCCAACTCGAGATCTCTCGAGAGTCGACAATGCATACATAAAATATACCTATAGTGTATACAACACTTTCCAAAGCTTATGACTACATTAGGTAAGCTTTGCTTGTAAAAATGCATTGAATAAATAATTATAAATAATACAATGACATAATTGTATGAATATAGATATTTCTACCACCCACTGCTTTGAACATTTACATAAAAAACATGAATCACATATTAACCTACGAATAACTTGTTTTAATTTGATAATATTAGCTTCCGGGAATAGAATTGTATTTATCAAAATGGCGTTTTATTTTTAAACTATTGTGTGGATATAATAATATTGAATTAAGTACCTACCCTGAAATAATGTATTTAAAAACTAGCCTTTTGCCCTTGGCTTCGCTTGTATGGTATGGTATATATACTTAAAATTATAGTGTAAACTAAAAAGTTTGCAAAGAAATAATCTATATGATGGTGAAAACTGCATGGAAATTTGTCCAGTAAAACAAAACTTATAAGCGAACACACAGACAGATGTTACATTTTATAATTATAGAGAAGGAACGTAAAAAAATCTCAAATTCTCAGTTATGCCACTCTGTTAAAGCCCGCAACAGTCCCATCTAATAAAGCACATTTCACATAGACGGGTTATGTTTACTATGAGTATGTACTATTAACTGCCTTGCTTAAAATAACTAATGTATATGGATATTTATACTGCAAAAAATGGGTACACTGACACTATAGTAGTGTAAAGAATTGTTTTTTTACATTTTTATTGAAGCAAATAGCTATACAAGACAAGAAAGATTTTTATGAACTAATATAAGAATTTGTGCTAATAGTTCCATTTTTTATCTATTCAATGATGAACACTATTGTCAAATCCCGTCTTTTCATTCAGAATCGGCATCTCCATTTGGGGGCTATTACGAGTTCTTAAAGCCAGTCACTTTACGCTATGCAGTACCTTGCAATTTCATTTTATAAACGGATTATAAAAACAAAAGATGTATGTATAGCGTTGTCCTATTTGAAAACTTAACTATTACCCATAGACAATCGATGAAACTAATCAGAAATCGCTGTTATTTGAATCTCAAGTCACAATACAAAATAAGGTTGTGTTCCAAAATGTACAAAATTCGATCTTTGACAATATAAAGCAAGTTTCTTTCTTTATTATGAGGATAGAAAGAGATGCATGATTACATTGTTAAA
Source organism: Sesia bembeciformis (assembly GCA_943735995.1). Classification (NCBI taxonomy): domain Eukaryota; kingdom Metazoa; phylum Arthropoda; class Insecta; order Lepidoptera; family Sesiidae; genus Sesia; species Sesia bembeciformis. The sequence goes on from OX031040.1 coordinate 14,365,518, forward strand.
GAGATTTTTGTTAGTTTTGATACACGGTCCTAAAATAAGTAAGTTCAGGGCCTTGTTCCAAAATGGTGCATTCTCTTATAGGTTCATGATACGAAAAGAGATGCAGCATGATTAAGATTATTGCACAATTTGGAATTTAGCCTAGAGCTGAAAATTGTTTGAAAGTGCATAATATGCCCCCAGAAATGTTGAGAAAGTCAATATATTCTTGCTTAAGCAATATCCATACACATTAGTTGCAAATTACCATAGCTTTAAAATAGTGTGCACTTGATCTTACGGCCTGGGAGTTTGTTCCCTCGCTTGTATTTTTTCCCGCGGCTTTCTTTGTCCTTGCGGATCTCTCGGACTAGCGTGTAGAAAGCGTCGTCGACACCCATACGGGTCTTCGCTGACGTCTCAACGAAGGGGACGCCGTAACTTCGCGCAACCTGAAAATATTTTTTTTTTATGAATACTTTGATTCTGTGGAATGTAAAGCTATCTAATTCCGAACTGTCCTACCTTAATTTAAATTACTGTTTTTTTTAAAAAAAGTATTGAAATGGGTCCCTTATGGAATTAAAAGCAAATAGCAATTGCAATGCACCATCTTTCAATTGGAAAAAGGACCCATTTAAATATAATTAGCTAGAAAACTCAAGTGATAGGATTAAGGTAGGATGGAGGTCGGAATTAGGTGGCTTTGTTTTATTAGTGAAATTTATTTTGTTATTATCGTGCCTTGTGGTGTCGGCCAACAATAGAATAGCACCACCCCATCTCTTCCCGTGGGTGTCGTAAGAGGCGACTAAGGGATAACAAAGCTGCTACCACAAGCGCTGAGGAACTATACCACCTCTGAAAGAGTGGACTCATGGCCAGTGTGTCGTTATTAGGCCAGACATGCCTTATGCACAAGACAATGTATATGAGGAGGCCCACATCTGCACTGGATCTGATACCCGTTACAGAAGTGCGGTCCATCCGCATTTCCTCGATACAGAGGTGTTGCATAGTGTTTGGTCCAAAAATTATTTTATACTGCGAACCCGTAGGCTGTGGAACGAACTGCCTCAAGAGGTCTCAATGTATGTTCGCAGGTTGGCCAGTACAGTATTTTAGAGATTGAGTTCCTCAGGGTTTATGGTAGCCGCTTTGTTATCCCGCATGTAATAACAAATCCTAATCATAATCACTAATTTTACTGTACATTTGAGAATTATAGTATTAAAATAAAATATAAATAAAGCTTGATCACAAGTGTGACTCATGTCAGCTAATAACACTATCTAGAAATGTTTAAACCTTATTGTAGTGTGTTAATTTTATTGTATGATTGTAAAATAAATTAGCACAGTCACAGCTATTAACTAATGTACAACAGAGTACTATTGTATTTTGGGGTATTATGTATAAAAACTTAGTATTATTTTATTTAGATTGATATAATTGTCGATTATTGTTAGAAATTGTGAGAACTATGTCAAAATTAAATTAGTAATAAATTTTTGCACATCTATTGAGGTGCAACATAAATGATTTGATAAACTTTATTTTAATATTTAACACTCCCTGCCATACAAACCGCGCACTGGGGGCCCAGAAAATATTTGATACAGCAGGCTAATGTTACTTTCAAGAAACTTGACCAGGACGCCAAGGGTGTCGCCGGCCAAATCTATTGTTTACGCCACCACTATTTCGTACCTATGGTAGGTACGCCACGCCAACCATAGTTATAGACAGTGTGTGGCCGGCGGGTCCGCGAGTCCCGTGGGGTGGTTTTTTATTTTATAAAATGGAAAGATAAATGAGACATGTTAGCCTTGTCAACTATGTAAACTAAACATAGATGGATGTCACAGTCACAAACAGACGAAACTGGAGAAAAACGACTTTGAAACCTACAGTAATTGCAGATTACAATAAACACAACTGTTTGATTGACCTTTCTGATCAAATGGGCAGTTACTGTAATCCATGAAGGTGCAGCATCGTTGGTTTCAAAAACTTGCAATTAAATTGTTACTGATCATGTGTCTTAAATGGTTACTTGATCTACAAGTCAAAGAAAAGAATAATTAGCAAATGCTAAACTATTATAAAATTTAGAGGGTTTAAAGTGTAATGAATGCAGCGCTGATGCTGCCAATCCTGGACAAAGTGAACATGAGTTTGGAAAATTTTCTTTATATGATATTCACAACCGACTTGTACGTCGTAAGTGCACACACGGCAAAACAAGTGTTGATGCAAAGAAACTTACAAGAAAAACAAACACTGTCCGTCTTACCTGTCTCAGGAAAGCTAGTTTGCAATTCTCCTTTTGCTAGTGTCCAGGTAAAAATGATTTGTATGACACATGGATGAATATTTTTTTTATTGATATTATAATTAAATAAATAATGTGTTTGGTAAATAATAAATGGGTTTTGGGTCATAATAAATAATGCAACAGTAACTGGATCGCATAGCTTCAATTGGTTGATATACTGAATACAATTGTTACGCTACTTGCTAATTGTCAACTTAACATTTTGTAAATAGACAGATCATTTTGTAAATAGACAGATCATTTTGTAAATAAATTATTCCTTCTCTACACTGTTCTGTTTCATTCAGAACATAAGTTACAGTACAAACCTATCCCAACATTTTATTTGTTTAAATATAACAAGTGTAAATTTAAAAATTTAAAACTACTCATAAATAGTGCTCAATCAAATTTTATATAAGTATTCAAAATGAATATCTGGGTAAACCAGACAGGTAGAGGTGGTCCCATGGGTATAAAGGATTAGATGAAACCTAATAAGTATTATTAGTTGTATTGTATAGTAGACTAGTTTCTGTACAACTGAATATTTTTATTGTGTTTGACTGTTATCACACGCTTATAGTGTTTAGCTAAATATATTGAAATGTAATTCAATTCATATTTACACATGGAATCTATTTTATCTCTTTTTATTTGAAAAACTTTATTGTATATTATGATACAAAAAGAGAGCATACACCTCAAGGCATTCTCTACCAGCAAACCTTTGGGTTAAACCGAGATATACATTGGGATGTGCAACAAGAGGTATAAATATAATTTAACTTAAACAAATAACAATATTTAAAAGAAAATTCTTCAAATAATGGATGATAGCTCCAGATAGTTTATATTAATTGTTGCTTCTACATTGCAGTGTAAATTTTATTAGTTAATACATTATATGGATAAACAATTATAGAAAAATTGTTCAACTGAAATCATTATCATATTCTTAGAGCTAATGCAATTTTAAACAGATGCATTCTGATTGGTTTAATTACGACTATTGATCAACCAATCACATTACATCCTATGATACACTTTGTTGATGCAACAGCAGTGGAAAAAATGTACACAAATACGTAAACAATACTTACTTCTCGCGCTTGCGCCATGTCCACGGCCCACGCTTGCAAATCACACTTGTTTCCTACCAACACCATCGGTACTTCTTCCGCGTCCTTTACTCGCTTGATCTGCTCTCTGTACGAGCCAATGTCCTCGAAACTTTTTGCACTGTTCACTGCGAACACGAGCAGGAACCCCTCGCCCGTCCTCATGTACTGATCCCTCATCGCGGAGTACTCCTCTTGACCCGCCGTATCCAATATATCCAACAAGCACGTCTCACCGTCAATCACCACTTGTTTTCTATAAGAATCCTCTATAGTCGGATCATATTCGTCCACAAAATGATTCTGTATCAGTTGTATAGTCAATGCGGATTTACCGACGCCTCCAGCGCCTACAACCACCAACTTATACTCCGTCATCTTGCGAGATAGGCAGAATATTTTTCACACCACTTATGGGACTTTTGCACTATAAAAACGACGGCCCTCGTCGACGTGCCACACCTTTGATATTACTCACATCGGCATGGCTGTCACGAATTATGTTATTGCACTCAGGGTATCCGTAAGACGACTAATTAATGTATTATTAGAGGCAAATGCAATAAATGACAATGAGGCGGTTCACTCACCCTTTTCTACGAGAGTGCAAGTGCGTTCAGATAGTTCTGTCACGATGAGTCATCTTTTATATACATTTTATGTAAACATGATTTAAAAAAAATAATCTATTTTGTTTTATATCCTTATTTTATTTATTTTGGAGCTAAGATGTTAATTTATTAATAATTTAATTTGTTTATCTTTCTGTGACATAATAATGCTGATTAGAACGAATGTTCAAGATCTATGTTCAAAACGCACTTTTGATCGTGAACGATGACACGATAAAGTTCCATGATAATATCATAGATGGCGCCATAATAGGTTTGTTTTAATGGCTCATTTACACTTTTGGGCGAAACGTTCGGCGAGAAACCTGCTTATACGAGGGCCTATTCGCCGCACCTCCACAAGGACTTGGAATTACCCTCCATTGTCGAATACGTGAAAGACTCCGCCTAACGCTGCTACGACAGTTCCTCACTATCCCAACCTCATATTATTTGGGAGCCTAACCTATGTCCCCGATAGGAATGATCCTCCCCGTTGCCATCGTCGTCGTCGTCCTTGGCACGTCTTAGTCAATCCTGACGACCCAATTACTGCTGCCAATGCGGTTCTTACACTATACTCACAGACTACACATATACACCGTCCCCGCCGGCGGAGACGTGGACGTGATCCTCGCTACACCGGCCTTCAGCCAACACTTTTACAAGGTATCGGCACGTGCCTGGGCGCTTTTCACGTGCTTCGGCGAACGTATAAACTAGCCATAAAAACAGTGGTACCTATATATTATATTCACAGATGATTATATTCGTGCATGCCATTTAGGCGGGAATAAGATTCGAATAAGGCGATAAAGTCAAAATTAACTGTTTTTCAAGGGCACGCTTTAAATACTTTAAATTATTGCTTTGAATGTCGAGATATCACTTTAATACTGATTTTTTTTTATAAAGCTATCGAATATTGATGGATTAAAATTTATTGATGGTAAATTCAATGTGATATAATTCGTTACATCGTATTTCAAATTTTATATATTTTGAGTTATCAACATAATGCTGCGTGCAAGGATACCTAAAAATATAAATACATACCAGTTACTCTAAAATTTGAATAATGCGATTTTGGTACGGTGTTGAAAAAGTGTTACCATGGGTTTTAGAATATAAGTCAGCTATGTTTAGAACCAACCAATTTGCAAACTTCAAATTTATTAACAGGTTACATTATACATAGCTTACTTAAAATATTAAGCTGTCTTTTAGACGGGTGGGGCCGCAATTGGCGACATCGGCACATTGCGCGACGCGAGCGACATGTCTAGCGGGTAGCAGCATCAGCGGACGGGCCTTGGAAGAAATAATATTCACCAAGGAAGCATCAGGTCAATGTTTGATTCGAATTCTAAACCGGTTTAACTATACCGATGTAACGAAAAGAATTGCAGGTTGATAATTTAGGATAGCTAATAAAACCGATTAAGACGTCAGTTTTAAACATGTTTAAGTTAAGAGATATAGTACCTTAGTCTAGAATTAGGCATGAAGTCCTTTTTTATTTATTTATTTAAATACTAGCGACCCGCTCTCACTTCGCTTCGGTTTATTAAATTTAAAACAATCGGAATAAGATATTTTCCTGCTGTAAAACGGAGCCTATATTTTAAGTTAGACCTGTAGCAATACATCGGTGAAAACTGCATTCAATTCCATGCAGTAGTTTTTGCGTGATGCATATACAAACACTAGACAGACAGACAGACAAAATTTCTAAAAACTGTTGTTTTGGCTTCTGTTGCTCTAATAAAGACTCCCCATAATAGTTTTTTTTATCAATATCTATAATGTACAGACATCGGCCTGTTACAATTTTATTATATGTAAAATAATAGATACCAAAAGAATAAATACATTTATGTGAACTACTTTGAGCCCGTAAACATAGAACATAGAAGGTAAACATAGAAGGTCGTAAACATAGAACATACATAGCAGGCCCTGGACATTCGTATATAAACTTAATTACTAAAATATGAATATAAATTGCTGGTTTGTTATTTTAAATCATGAATACAATTTACGCAACACATCAGTCACAACGATGAACCTACCAGTCGTACAGAGGAGCCGGTTCTCACGGTTGTCGACTCAGGCTGCTCCAACGTTACATCATAATTTATTATTTACTAGCTGACCCGACAGATGTCGTCCTGTCCAAATTTCAATAATACACTAAATTCAATAAGTTCATACAAAAATCCAATAGAAAAAAGCACTTTCAGTTTCTCCGGAATTTCCCAACTTTCCGGGCAACTTTTCCAATTTTTCTCCCCCTAAAAACCTTATTCGGACTATTACGAACATTAAAAAAAAATAGCCAAATCGGTGCAGCCGTTCTCAAGTGATGCGCTTATCAAAGAACAGCATTTAATTTTTATTTATACCGATTAAGAGTGTGAAGAAAGAGTAAGAAGTACCTGTACAACTTTAGTGCAGTAAAGCTTAAATAAATAAGTATGAGTGAAAAAGAAATAAAATGATAACACGTATAGAAACTGATTTGGAAAACACAGCCGTCAATAAAACCAGCTATAAAGTATTGTCTATTAAAAATAATAATAAGTCAATCGCGAATTTTTCTCACAAGGTGTAGAGGTTATATTTTTTAAAACATTTCAAAATAAATTAGAAGGCGAGATAATACTTAGAAAATGTCTGCTGATGATGAGGAAAATACCGGTCCAGAGAAATTGGAGGAAGCTGGAGCCTTGGAGGCAGATGTCGGGGCACGATTGTTAGTATAATGCTAACTATTACCACATTTAACCGTGTTTGGCGGGAATTACTTTCCGGGCGGGCGGCGCGCGGCGGTCCTCTATCGGCAACCGCGAGGATTAGACCGCGCGGTCAAGTGTGAACGAATATTACGCCTACTTGTACAACATGCAATAAGACACAAACTAACAGTTTTTTGGAACATCACGACTACACAGCTGGTAGCAATACAGAGTGACCTTCAAACCGAAGTAATCTCCACATCAGCTTGCCCGCCTGTCTAAATGTGAGCTCGTTCCTAATATCCTTTATTATTTGTAACCTAGCTACATCACCTCGATTAGTGAAAGCGTGGAGATCAGTTCCTTAAATAACTAGAAATTATTTACTAAAATAACTATTCTATTCTTTAAATGTTATTTTTTTATGTAGAATCATTGTAGAATACCTTGTTTAAGAGGCTGACAGCAACGCCACCACGACGATTTTGCATTGCACAATGCACAGTACAATTGCACAATACTTGCTTAACCACTTGTACGTATTTACAATAACATTTCTTTTAAAATTTACCGTAAATTCATCTATCACTCCCTATATACATATATACTACGCATCTTTAGGTATTTAGCTGTGATTATTCTCAGTTCCAGTGCATTGTATTGTTTACAATTACGAGTACCTACGTCGGGCGACGCCGGCGCATCATAGCTATATTGATCATTCATGGAACAATAAGCGACGCTACGCGTACATCCAACACCCCGTCGCGTCGCCTGCAGTACTGGAAGTGCACCGACAAACAGTGTTGCCAACATCGTTTTTTTCCCCCTAAAGGTTACAGCTAAAGGTTACCGAAGATGGCTACAGCGATAGGCGACACCTACAAGCGACAGTAATATCAGTCGCCGACACGACGACACTATTGATTTTGTTAATTTGTACGAGCCAATTTCCGAGTACGGCGACAGGACGTCGCGTGACACTTGTCGCCGCATTCGTACACTAGCTCATACAATTCTATAGGAGCAGTAGTGTCGTCGTGTATCGGCGACAAGAATCACTGTCGCTGCCTTCGGCGACAAGAATCACTGTCGCTGCCTTCGGCATCATACCTTAAGAGTGATTCAAAAACCCCCTAAACTTAATAATATTATGACATTTTGTAGAATAGTAGGTGTATATAGGAAATGTATAGATAATTTCATTCCTTCAAATTATAGAATTAATAATATTAAATTCATGTAATTTGATTAAAATGTCGCCTGAAAAATTATTTTTTCTGATAAATTTTTATTTTCTAACTTTATTGAGAATATTTTTGTCAAGGACATATTTTTGTGTACAGTTTGTTAAAAAAGACCTTTTTATTTATTATGAACATAGGTTTAGAATCAAATAAAAATTATTAAGTAGGTAGAAAAAGTATAAAATTAATTTAATAATACTTATTATTTTATTTTTTAATATTTTAACTTATTATTTCAAATGGTATTTCAATAGGTATCTATTATTTGAATAAATGTAACCGATTATGATTTTACAGTAAAATTATAATACATATACATTATTTGTATAATCAACCGATCATGTTGGTAAACCCCAGAAAAGACCTTAAATTTGTTTACCCCCCAAAAATATCCCCTTGTGATTTCTTTACCCCTAAACTTAGGGTGAAACCCCTAAGTTGGCTACAGTGCCGATAAACAAACGACTCATCTCGTCGCGGACTGAGCTGCGAAGTCAGGAGCGTATCCTAAGCTCTTATAATCTTTTAGTTTATTTTAGTCCGATAAATTCACCCCAAACTTCTAATGTCGTCAAGTGAAAACATTAAATTGCTTATTATTAAACGTAGTTCCATAAAGGTCGCGTTACTAAATTTAAAAATGATTTAGATCATTTAATTACATTAGCAACGATGTTTGCTTTAGAAATAAGCAAAATTGGGATGAAGTTGTCGAGAGTCGAAGAGTTAGTTATTCACGGAGTTCAACGAGTTGCAAAGACGTTTCTAGTGAAACTGATCAAGAAGTTGAGTTAGTTACGATTTGATAGAACAAGCATTTAACAATTAAGTGTATCTCAATTGCTCAACACTTGATTAGTATAAATTCAAATCCTCATACCAATGCTCCGATTAGTTCTTATAATCCCCTTTGCCGTCATAACGATGATTGCGATCCTGTGGGACTTAAATTGCCTGTCATAAAAATACCTAATTTTGATGGCACCTAATTTTAGTGGTTGGAGTATAAAGAAACATTGAAATAAATAACGCGACACTCAATGGCCCACACTAGGATTCCCTGTCCTGGGTCCAGAGAAACACAAAGACAAACACAGACGCACACGCAGACCCGAACATACATTTGTCTTTTTTTTTATTAAACAAATGTATGTCCGACCGGGGATCGAACAAACCCGGTCACTAGTTCACTAGTTAGCTCACTAGTTTACGAAAATTCTAAAATTGAAAATATTTTATTATTTAAATTCATATTTAGAACGTGAGGCTGTGCGAGTTACTTGCAACTTAGAGAAGTCTCAAATAAAAAATATTTAGAAGCTTGGCAACTCTTGTGTGAACGCTTCGATAATAAAAGACAATTAATAGAGAACAATAAATCCCTTAGATTTGTAATTGATCATGTAATGAAAAACCTGCGGGCTTTTAGCACTCTAGGCCTACCGGTGTAAATGGGATGTCTCAATTATTTATTTGATCACGGCAAAAGTTAAATAACGGTACTTACTATAAGTGGGAGGAGCATAGGAACTCTTTACCAGAAACACTTTCTTTAAACGATATGTTTAGTTTTCTTAAAAATCGTGCAGATAATCTTGACACGGTTCATCGTAATAGGCGAGACAAAGTCGATAAGACCACACAATCATCATTTACACCCCATCCTAAGTCCCAAGCGAGGTCATTTGTTGGAACGTTTGGAGACTACACTCTCTTCAATGCAGCGTGCACTCTCCCCCCTACAATCGTGTTTATATTGAAAGATTTTTGGGATATTTTATGGAGATAATTATTTCCTTATGTGTCATAGCTTTCGAATTAATTGATAGACCTCAAACAGAATCTTCACGCAATTTCTGACAATTTCAAATGAAATTCGACAGTTCGACAGTGTATACATAGGGCCTCCTTATGGGTCTGGACAGGGGTGTAGGCCAGCTTTAGAAAAGCACCATCCCATTTTTCACGCTGGTGTCGTAAAAGTAGAAGGCGACTAATGGGTAACAAAGTGGCTACCACAAGTCCTGAGGAACTACACCACCTCTTAAAGAGTGGACTCGCCAACCCGATTGACCAGCGTGGCGGGCTCGCTCATGCACAGGACAATGTGTATGACGAGAATGCGTGTTTTTTTTTAAGTCGGGGCAGGAACACGTTTTGTCTTCGTTTGATGAATTAAATTAACGTTATTTCATACCGTAATGTTGACCAGAGCTTCCCTTTAAATCCATCACTGTCAAAAGGTTCATCTATTGATTGTCAGATTTATAATTTTATTAGTTGGCTACTAAAGTATCGAGACGGAAACCCAAATTATCATTTAATCCATTTCATAAAAGGGCAGTCACGTAGTCAGTAAATTGCTTATAGCAACTTCGATCAATTTGACTTAAGCTTGTGTAATATTACTAATCGAAAGTCAAGCTTTGGTTAAATTATTGTGTCTCTTTCATACACGTATGATAGCTAGCTAGCTACCTACGCAAGCTAGACAGCTAGGTAAGCTAGACACAATCAGTCTAGATCTCTTCACTGCTGGATGTAGGACTAATAATAGGTTTCAAGCCTCTCCTATAGGTGTATAGGGCTATAGGTCTTACATAGGTCTTACGTAGACTGCAGGTAGTCCTGACCCGTAAGTTTAAGGAAAGTCAGCGAGCTACGGAGAGGTGTCTGGAGTTTCTTTGTGAGATGAGATTTTAAACAAAGAGATTAGCCAAAGAACGACATTCAGCAACACTGCTCATAGAAACACCATGCTTCTTTTATAAAGTATTCAGTATCTGAGTATATATAGTATATAAAGGTGCTAATAATATAAAAAGGTAGGTTATCCTTTCACAGGTAATCGACGCAGATTAGCATCATAAATATTTGTTTATACCCTCATTAAAATGTATAGGATCTTATTTGAAGTAAATCGGTGCTTTTAGGACTTTTAGACCCTAACATAGGTCAGAGCCTAAAAATCCCGATTCTGCTAATAAGTGCGCTGGGACTATTCGGGTGAAAACATAAGGAAAGCAGGTTTTTGCTTCCTTTCATCCGGTGCCAAGGGAAGCTGTTTTTTATGTTCGTGCCTGTCAGAGGTTAGAGCCCGCACCGATAAGCATGTCGCGCTGGGACAATATTTCGGCTGAAATACATAAAAAAACAGGTTTTTGAATCCTATTATTCGTCGCCCATTCTGAAAGAGAACTTGTGTACATCATGTCAGCACCCTTATTTCGGTATGTTGTTTTGAGGCACTCGTCGCCTTTGATAGAGATCAAAGGCCTACACTACTAAACGACATAATTCTGGATTCGTTTATTCCAGTGACCAGCAGCTCGCAGGCATTGATCCCAGGCTTAAGATCAACATGGACCCATTTGCCCACCGCGATCTCCGGCCTGAGATGATGTTCATACGCGAGGAGCTGCGGCAGGCCAAGTGGCAAACGTTAGCTGTAAGTAGCTGGTGTTACTAATCAGATCATATATTGAACAATTTTTTGTTAGTATCGATTCAGATCTGAAATGCGACAGAAACAAATACGTCTACCGAGTCTTCGGCCCTAGGTGATGTTTATTCGGGTAGAACGAACATCTTTATAGAGCAGGCTTTGGTAAGTCGGTAAACCGTACCCAGCCCTTTTTATGAGCCTCCTTATGTACACTGTATTGTATATGGGGGATGTATGGCCTCAAAACGTCACGCTGGCCAAGCGGGTTGGCAACTCTACTCTTTTAGAGGTGGTAAAGTTTTTAAGGGCTTGTTATCCCTTAGCCAACAGGAAAAGATAGGGTGGTGTTGTTCTAAAATTGGCCGACAGTACCTGGTCCCACGGTAAGTAGGTACTGTTAGCCGTCAGAAGGTCAGTAGCCGTAGATATTATATTAATGCGTCACTAATAATAAGGGCTAGATAGAGTCGAACGGTGTTGGAATATATTGACGTGTTGCTACCTGTACATTAATATTCATAGAGTTATTTCTTTTTCGCTTGGATGAGCTAGGCTGAAGATTGATACGGACGCGTTTGGCCATCGCGATTGTGATCACTAGAGGGTGCTTCGGCAGATATGCGTATAGTTCGATTTTGAGCGATAAAAATTGTTTTCTCTTTCACTTTCTCGTTTTGTACACATTTTATATTCTAAATCGGGTCTGAACGCGTATAATAAAGGTATTTGTATACCTTTTATTCCTACTCGACGTTTCGGCACGGGTTACACCAGCCGTGGTCACAAGTCAACTCGTATAAAATATAATTATTGTAATTTTTATTTATTTTTACTGTTATTGTACCTACCGGACCATCTCTGCATAGTCCAATGGTTGACTGGGAGATAATGCTTTAAAGCATTAAGTCCGCCTATTGTCACTCTGTGCAATAAAGAATAAATAAATAAATAATTAGATTTAGAATATAAAATGTAAAAATTGTTTTTGTAGTTTTTGATTCATAATTTTGTTAACCTGTTGTAATATTTTGAAATTTTCCCCTACATTTTAAGCTGGAATTTTGGCGGTAAAACTTGATAAAGATTAACACGATGTTAATCGTATTAGCTGCTCTGCTACTAAATTTCGATTTCGGTTCAGCACGAAATATGATAGACCTGTTAGGGTTGGTGGCATACCACTATTAGCTAAGAATTTCATTTGGATTGACCTATGTCTAACAATTCTCACAATTGATTGGAATTTACTAAGGAAATAAGGACTCGTTAATGACGAATATTTGCGCCTTATATGAGAGCATCAAGGCCTAGTTGTTGAATAGTAAGCCCATCACCCTCTTTTATTGTCGAAATAAGTTTTTAGGTTTTTTTTGTTCCGTTTATTTAATTTGAGCACATCGGTCCTATATCTTGGGGTATAATGAAGTCCACATATTAGGAAACTAAATGGCCGGATATTGATATTATATGTACTTGTCTATTCAAGGGGTCTAAATGCTTATGTTTAGAGCTCCTTGTAGCGTTATCTGAGTAAAAAGATCTTTTTTTTTTAATAAAAAAAAAGGCGGCAGACGAGCATACAGTCCACCTGATGGTATATGGATACTGTAACCCATAGAACTCCGCGATACATGCCAACTTCAGTCCAGAATGACTAACGTTGGCACGCCCCGGATGCGCTGCCTACCTTTGCGGATTAAGGAATGGATTGGGAGAAAGGGTTGGGAAAATAGGGAGGAATATAATAAGATGGGGTGGGAATGGGATCTGGCATATGTCACTCACTACCGAAAAACGTACGTACATTGGGGAAATACGATAATGTAGGAAATGCAGTACATTTCAAGGTAGTCTTCTGTGAGAGAGGGGTAACGTGGCCAGTTGAGTGCACCCAGGGGCTGTGGGAATGCAGCATGCACTCTCCCCCTACTTGCAGCATGCACTCTCCCCTTACTAAAAAAGATAAATATACGCGTTTAAGAGCCTTACTCGCCACCTCCTCATATTTTAGCAGAAGTTGGTGAGAAAGGCCCTAAGACTCTTTTAATCAACCAGTAGATATGTATTTTGAGGGTATTGGTAGTTTAATATATCCCTTTGCTGACTCGAAAAATAATAAGTGAAGAGGAAACGAACTAGAAATGCCGGGAATTAACACGTTCAATCTCCCGGGATAGATATTGCCCGGATATTTGATTGTTTACTGCGGAAGCATTTATTTTGATGACGTTTTCTCGCAAAAGAAAAAGTAGACAACATTCGTGCGAAGTCACAGCGAATTCTGAGTAGATTTTACCATTTTAGGTTGATATCGTTTAATATTTCGGGTAATAAAGCAACTTTCGCCCGGGAAAAACATTTCCGACCCCTAAAGTTTGTTTTTATTTCTTTTTTTAAATTTCGTTCTACTTTAAGGACTAAAATTATTTTTTTATTATTTATAGCATACTTGATATTTATCTGTGGTTGAAACGTAGTGAAATTATACCTAAATCCGAAAGTCGTGATCGGAACAATAAGTTTGATTTTCTCGAAATTTCCCTAAAAGGCAAACAAAACCGTTTTAATATGTATAACGTACTCTTCAATATGTCAAAAGCTGTCTTCATAGACAAATTAAAAAGATATTTATTAGAAATATTTGAAACACATTTTAAAAAATAATAATCATGTTTTATATAATACTAGCGACCCGCCCTCGCTTCGTTTCGGTTAATCAGATTTTTTTTTCAAAATTTCAAAATAAAATATAGCCATTTTATTTTGAGGGATCCTAGTAATAAATATGGCCTATGTTACTCAGGGATAATGTAGCATTCTAATGGTGAAAGAATCTTTGAAATCGGTCCAGTAGTTTTTGAGTTTATTCGTTACAAACATACAAAAATACAAATCTTTCCTCTTTATAATATTAGTATAGATTATTAAACAAAAGTATTAACACAATTTTTAACATAATAAAGTATTTGTCATATACATAAATACCTACATATAATTGTACATATATTGTACATATTTCAAGCGATTAACTGCTGTGCAGTTTGGCAGATGTTATTATATGATATACTAGCAAAACCCCGCAGACGTTGTACTGCCATAGAAGTTGATGTATTGCAGCGCCATCTAGTGACGACTTATAACAAAGTCGATAGCTCGAAAATATTCTCCGTGCTAAAATACCCATGTATACCAATTTTCATGGCGATCGGTTGAATGGTATAGATGTTGATTTGCTGCAACGCCATCTAGTGGCGGGTTGTAACAAAGTCGATAGCATAAAATCCTTTTCCACGAAAAAAATAATACTTATATGTGCCAACTTTCATGGTGATCGGTCAAACGGTGTCGAAGTCTATTAATCTCCAATATACCAACACCCTCCTTTATATGTATACATATAAAGTATAATTGTATAATTATTTTTGTTATGTGGTTTAAAGTAAATAAATAATAATTTGTATAGGTACGCTTAAACCCGAATCAAAATATAAAATAACGCTTGCTGCTTCCAGGTCCGCCGCACTGCCTTGAAGAAACTTCTGTTGAAAGACTTCACGCAAGAAGACTGTGAATTGAGGAACATTGGCCTCGCTTACGCTCCTCGTGATCCGTGAACTGTGAAAATATATTAAACGCTCTTTTGCTTTGATTAATAATTGTTACTTAACGTTTAACTATCTACGTGAACTTTAAAATCATCGTAATAATTCGTTTACGAGCGCAAAAAAGTTTGTAATTGTGCGAATGTTCGGTTGGCCAATATGCTTTAATTAATATGTTTTTAATTTATGACTATATGTTTTGTGTAATATCTTAGACTCTCTTTCTATCCTCTTTCCGACTATATTGCAGAGACTTCCAAATATCTAAAAAATTGAGTAGGTATCCATTCTGTTATCTTTAGAAAAAAAAACATAACTGCTTACGAGATTGGAGAAAATGCAAAAAAACTCGGTATTTTTTTTTAGAAAACTTCGGTGACTAACGTACAGCTAAAAATGGAGTGGCCGTTTGGTGTCGTCCAGCTTTAGGATATCACCACTCTATCTCTTACCGTGGGTGTCGTAAGAGCCGACTAAGGGATAACCGAGGCGCTTCCACAAGCCCCGAGGAAGAACGCCACCTCTAAAAGACTGAACGCGCCAAACCGTTTGGCCAGCATAAGACAAAGTGCAATGTGTTAAATGATCAAGGAGGCCAATGTCTCGCATTGGACGATAATTGAGCTGGTTACGGTTACTGCAAATATTGCGGAATAAATCTATTAGAGTGAGTAGTTCTCGCGGCAAAACGTTTGAAGTCTGTTTCGAATAATTCGGCAAATGTGAAACCGAATAAAACTCATTATCCGGACCAACCTATCTCTAAGTAGCTTTAATAACATTAGCAGGGTTGATTGAACCCTCCCAAACAGCAAGTTTGTTGGGTCACAGGCTAACGAGTCTCGCGGCGAGTGTGTACGTTTAATGTATGCCAACTCTTTGTACTTTGAATGTCTTGTGTTGTTAAAGTAAATCCTTACGTTAAACCCAATTTGCCCAGTTCGACCTTCCCTTGTAGAAATTTCCAGTAACTTATTTTGTTAGTTAATCTCCGACCAATCATACGTTTAATATCTAAGTTTTTAATTCAAAATATTTGAACCGATTTTTATGAGTGTATAATTTGGCAACACATTTTTATTTTTAAACACCACACGGCTTTTTTCAATGCCTAGCAAGTGATAATGAATAAAACTGTATTTAATTAATTTGGAACTAAGTGGTGATAGCCGGGGTTCGAATTCACGATGCCACGAATTTGAGCCAAGAATTAATACCCCTAGGGTACCCGCAGTACAACCGCTATATCCAACTAGTTATACTATGGGTTATTTTTTTCCGGTGGAACATACATAGTTATTGTACTACGGGTGCCCCCAGACCACATACCCCCAAAATATTTGTAAACGATTGTAACGATAGAGTGATTTCGTTAATTTAATACGCTTTACGATGATTTCCTCTAATACAATTCACGGATCAACGTTCAACACGGAAGCCGTGTTGAATGGCTCAATAGGTTTTAAATTTATAGCGAATCCCTTTTAACCCTTGTCCCTTTTAAATATAAAATGAATTCATATTAAAAGATTTCTACCAGATGGGTTATACTGATTCTTGATCGAGTCGGCGAAGTTTCCGATCGGCATGAATATTCTGATTTTACTTTCCGAATTGGGAACGAATTTCGTGACTTTCTATTTCAAATTAGTCTTTTATTTATTTTATGATTGATAAAACCAATGTTCGTTGAGGCTTCGGCATCGTATGTGGCCACAGCCCCATGCGGTTAATCGGGAAAATATATTATTTTCAGTGCATTTTTCAGTATTTTAAATGAAAATAAATTCTTCAAAGTGCAGTCACACACCACACGACGACCGCCTGTTATTCCTTCGTCCGAGTTACGAGTCTGTTGTGGCCATGTATTTAAACATCTAGCTTTAGTGATTACTAAGGTCAAATAATTATATGAATTCAATGAAGCCATTATTACTAATCTCCTCCGTCAACTCAGGACGCGATTCGGACAATTCTCATTTTCAGAATTGGACTTCACAGAAAAGACGAAAAGCTTATGAATTATTTTTCTGAGATGGAGGCAAATTAACTCCACTACACAAGGAATTTCAGTTAGAATTTAGAATGTCTAGTTAGGTCTATTTCTAAGCTCTATTATGGGGATTCTTGATAAGTCAGCTTAGTGCTCAGAGTGATGGAGTTGTGACAACAGTTTGCCGAGTTCACAAGGAACTTTGAGTTAGTTAGTTACTTCAATTAGTTACTCATCCATCATAAGGGCGACAACAATCTGAATGATAAATTTAATAGACGAATCTTCGTGAAATAAAAATCATTTCAAAGATTTTGTTATTTATGACTTTACTTTATGGAGGTGTACATTTCCACAGGCGGTGGGCGTACTTGACTGGCCACATTACCCCTCTCTCACAGAAGATCACCTTGAAATGTACTGCATTTCCTACTTTACCATATTTCCCCAATGTACGTACGTGTTTCGGTAGTGAGTGACATATGCCAGAGCTTATTCCCATCCCATCCTATCCTATCCCTCCCCATTTTTCCAAAACTTTCTCCAAATACATTCCTAGATTTCCAAAGGTAGGCAGCGCATCCGGTTCGTGCGAACGTTTGTCATTCTGGGCTGATGTTGTCATGTATCGCGGATGTCTATGGACGACAGTATCCACTTACCATCAGGTGGACCGTATGTCCGCCTGCCGCCTTATTTTCTATAAAAAAAATAAACCTCCTCCTCCTCACTATTATTTCATCCCAGCCGGTTAGCTCACTAAGTATGCTCAAACATTCCAACTGATGGTACACACGTCTTGCTTAGTTGGAAAGTTTACTTAAATTTATTTAGTTTACTTGGAAAGTTTATCTTAGTAATTAGTTCGTCTTTGTTATTCAGATTTTCGTATAGAAAAATGAGACATAGGAACTTATAGGCAAATCACTTTTTAGCGGATTTCTCAGTGTGAAAAAAAAACCGATCAAATTCATTCAAATTCATTTTTAAAGGTTATAAACGGTTTGTGCGGTTCCGGCCCTATCCTATTCATAATTTTAAAATATATATTTTTTCAATTACTGTTAATTTATAATTAAGTTATTATAAATGACTAAGAATGTCATCAAGTATGTATTAAGTTGACAGATTGTAGTTACCAAGGAACCTGAACGTAACCCATCTTTGCAATTTGCTGTCCATTTTCTGCTACACATTTAATTCTTTCTCTTCATAAACATCAACGACGCTACACATTTTTTTTAAAAAGAACTACGTGTACATAGTCACCTACAAAAAAATCACGCAGGTAAAGTCCTCTATATGTTTATGGTTGCTATTTATGTTTTGTATTAATTTTTGTCTATGGGTGAAGGGCAATGTTGAGAAAGTTAAACGAGTATGTCAAACTTGAGCACTCCCGGTACAAATATAATATTAATCAATCCTGTTTGTTTGTGGCATGTTTGTATAAATAAACTTATTGAAAGACGTTGTACGTTCTTGATTTTATGAAAACGTTTCCAGAATTCCAATCAATGTGCGTTTTGCATAATGAATAACATTTATTTATTTACCTAACATTTATTTCTTAACATTCTACATCACTCAAATTACTTGTACCTACAGAGATGTGAGTAATATAGAAGTAAAATGTGATATTTTATATTTAATATCCTTAAACTAGAACGCTTTGTAAATTTAATTTATTTAGGACATTACCTTTTGCTTTAGACACTAGGATTTTGTTATAAAATTATATGTATCTCCTGGAAAATTGAATTATTTTTTCTTAATAAATCACATACATTTATTTTGCAAGAACATAGGTAACAACATAAGATGTTCTTTGAAATTCTGACTACTTCTCTGCCAAATTTCTTTGAAGTCGGTTAAGTAGTTTCATCGTGAAGACAATCTAATAAACGAAGAGAGATACAAATTTACGATTTATATCACGTGGAAGTGAAATGTGGATGTGAATATCCGTTAGTCGCTAATAATTTTCATCAGGTCAAACAGCTTGTGCGTCACAACATAATTAAAATAATGTTGTTACTGGATTTATATATACATATATATATTTTAAATATATTGCCCAAATTCGGTTTATACTGTTTTCTACCCACTGTCAATCCTCACCGGTGGTCACAAAGGGAATTGTAGACAAAATTATTCCCATTACGGAAATTAATTTTATGTTTGAATTTCCATTGTATCCACTATATATGTTACCCTATATATGTTACCCTATATATACACTATATATGTTACCCGCCCTTACTTCGCTTCGGTTTACTATAATTGAATGTGTTACGATATCAAAGCCCTCGTTTCAGATTCAGCTCATGGTTTGTTCAAACAATAGACACATGTTAATAACATTAGACACGGTAATAAGGGACTGTGCAGTACAGTGATATTAAGGGCCTTTTTACGTGCACGGGAGACGTTAAAAAATTATCAGGGCTTTTAAATTATTTTAAACAGTTGTCAGCTTTTGTCAGCGTAGGGAGCGACGAGCGACAGCGACGCGGCGACAATGTCCGGTGACCCTTGAAAGGCTATTAGGGCCACAAGAATTTGGCCACCCCGAAAAAAAAGCGGCGCGGCAAGCGGTGACATCATTCATATTCATTGTTAGTTTTAGTAAACTTGTAGGGAAGATAAATACGATTACTAGATCCAATAAATGAATAAGATTGTTTACCACAATAAAAAAAAATTACATAAATTGTTCAGAATTATTAAATTATAAGCAGAGGTCAGAATTAGGTGGTGTGATTTATGTACTTGCAATGATATCATAGAGCAAAAGAATAATATGGATTTCCTCAAATCCCGGGATTTCAGTTTAAAGAGTATTAAAAAATCCGATATTTAGATTAGATAGAATTGTAGGTTAATGTTAAAGTCGCTTCCCGCCGTCTGTCCCTCTGTATGTACGCTTAGATCTTTTAAACTACACAACGGATTTTAATGCGGTTTTAATCAATAGATAGAATGATTCAAGAGGAAGGTTTATACGTATAGTTTAATATTGTTTTGTGTTATTATATTATATATATATATGACGATAATAGTTATTGACGGGCATGCAACGCACGCCGGGCACAGCTAGTCATTAATATATTAAGTACTATTGAATAATTTTGTTTTATTTATTTTATCTCTGAGATATCGATACAACCCTAAAAACCATCACGGTACCTTACGATAGTAAATAAATATAATATTGGCAATAAATTACGGTTCCCGGGATTATTATTCATAAAATCCCAGAAATGTCCATGTTAATATCAACATTTCGTTGCAAGTACATAAATCACACTACCTAATTCCGACCTCTAATTATAAGTTAACTACTGCATATTTCGAAAAACTAGCATTATGTACGCGGCCTAGCACGTGCGTGGAGTAATGGAATACGTGCATATCCCGAGTTGTGGAATGAACAGCCAGCCGAGGTATTTCCGTTACGCTAGAGATATGGAGGTCTTCAAGAGAGCTGTGAACAGGATTCTGCAAGATCGGCAGCGCACCCGCAAGCCCCCTGGTGTTGTAGGTGTCCATGGGCGGCGGTGACCGCTTACCATTATATACCCCGCCCGCTCGTCTGCCATCTATACCTACTTTAAAAATATAGATTTAATCCTAACACTAAGGTGGGTCAAAAAAATTCTCCTTTGTAGATAAATTGTTGGGCGTATTCCTTAACGGGTGAAATGAAATTGAGTAGAAAAATACTTTGGGTCTATATGTCGATTAATGAAGATGGGCCAAATCGCTTCAATAGTTCCAAAATTGTGAAAGGATTTTTTTTTTCAATAATCTAAAAAATAAATCTCGACGCCTATGTTGTAAAAGAAACTGTAATTATATCGTTGGAACTTGGATAGGGCTCAGTTCTATAAGTTTTGTCTAACATTTTTTTTAAAACATAGACAATAGCGAAATCTCCCTTCCGAAGGCATACACGGGCATCAGACCCAGACATCATATTATTAGGACACAACAACATACAGCTAAGGTACGAAGAAACAATATAAGAGACCCATTGAGAGCTCGGATGTGTATTGTGACGCCGAAAATAGTCTCTAACTCAGCATTGGGACACCCACGGACAATAACAAGAATATAATGAGAACATATTAGACAATAGATAACATTTTATTCCGACATACACTAACACACATACAATATAAATATCACAATAACCATAAGAAAAAAAAAATGTAGGCAATAAGAAAAACAAAAGAAAATCACAAACATTACAGAAAAAAAATGACACGTTGGTAAATCATGCATGTGTGTGTGTTGCGATGCCGCAAACGGTTTCCAACTCAGCATATACTGTGACCGAGTGTCAGTCACCGAGCTGATTTTCAGACGTACACGTATTATAATTAATTATACATACACGAAAAGAAGTAACTACCGATTATCTCAGTCAGCAAGTACTCTGTACATGATACGACGTACAAAGGTCAACGATGCTATATAGTAATCAAGGTATGAGTCAGATTACATGTTGCGATACGCGAAGTGCTGATAGAAACGAAAAGTCTTAAGTGCAGCCGGCTGGCGAAGTGCGAACTGACAGTCAGTAATTCAGTTGTTCTTCTGGTGTTTGGTGCCTCGTTGGCTTGTGGTATTTTTAGAATTATTTACCAGCGAAACAACACAAGCGCACACGGATGATTTACGATTTATCAATTCAATAACTTGTAATTTCTGATACGATGTTTTAATAAGTGTTTAAAAAGTTATTTGATAATTTGCATGACAGTTTTATATGTACCAAGATGCCCTTCGCAGGAATCAGATAACCGGTTAGTACGTAAGTACTCCTAGTTATTTTTGAACCTGTTGATGTAGTTTAGTTACTGTTAAAAAAAACGTGTTTACTATATGTCTTTATGAACATATCTATATGTCTACACATATCAATAGACTTTTTTAGTTCTCGGCGCTGCAACATTTATAGACGATGATTGTAAGTTGCTTAAAATATTTATTAATTGTTAATCGCTTCGGAATCTTGAGTAATACATAATAAACATACATAAACACAGCAACATCGTACCCGGCACCTTTCGCACAGCAAGCAGGGTCTCTACGAACTGCACCAACCGGTAGGATAATATGAATAACTAAACAATTTTAAAATTTTATTAATGTTTATTATGCCGTTTACAATGGCGATGGCCTTGCGTTAGCAAATGCTGTGTTAAAAAAATAAAATTGTTTACAAGACTTGAAGGTTGAATTATAACTATGGTTGCATTATTACTTTAAACTATACAGAAATACTATATTATAGATAGAAATAATATAGAAATAATATATTATATTTTTGCAAAGTATACAATAAATAGGTACACTTGTTTAAAGTGCATTGATAATGATTTTGTAAACTATTGTTTTTACATGTATTCATGTAGATAAAATGATAATAATAATCTTTAGAAGACTAGCTTGAAACATACTGCATTTTCTACTTTATCGTATTTCCTCAATGTAGGTAGGTACGTACGTGTTTCGATAGTGAGTGAGATATGCCAGAGCCCATTCCCATACCATCCTATCCTAACCCTCCCCCTTTTCCCAATCCTTTCTCTCAATCCATTTCGCCCCATCAATCTTTCTCCCATTAATCCGCCAAGTTAGACAGCGTATCCGGGGGCGTGCCAACGTTTGTCATTCTGGACTGAAGCTGCTATGTATCGCGGATGTCAATGGGCTACAGTATCCACTTACCATCAGGTGGACTCTATGCTCGTCTGCCGCCTCTTTTCTAAAGAAAAAAGTCTTGGAGGACTTCAATAGCCTTGTGTTCAATAGCGTTATGGGTTTTAACATAGACAGAGTTTTACGAAGGATATTTATTTACTATAAGAGTTCAATAACCCTATCCTTTATTTTTATTTACTCTCAAAAACACTACATATTTAAAAAAAAATATAGGTATCACTTTATCGTACAAAAGGCGAGCTTAATGCCCGGTGGAGTTTCCTACCAGCCAATCTCTGGATTGAACAGTGAGCCAAATGTTAAATATATATTGTTTATATACGGAAGGGTGAGCGAAACACATTATTACATACGTACCTACATACATTCTTACTTACGCCTCTTATTTCACACATTTATACATTTGTATGTTCTTAACCATGAAATTTACCTCTTTAAGCAAACGCAAACAACTTCCAACATTATCAATCCACACCATCACATAAAATAATAATTAAATTCGATTTTAATTACGCTGTATGAAGGCCGCGTATTACGCTGTATGAAGGCCGCGTATTACGCTGTATTAGCCTTTTTGTTTTTCTCAAGCAGACAAAGGCACTAATCGATCGTCATAATTTATTGCTTTTTTAAAAATCCTGATGCTCCAATCTTAACAAAGGGCTCAAGCCCCTTCACGAGATGGCGCTAAATGTCAATAAACACTGATATTATATTGCTGTTTCTGTCTTTCTTAAAGGATTTTGTATATTTTCTTTCACATCTATATAAAGTTCTTTGCAAATTATAAATCGCGTTAATAAAGTTTTCGGTACATGTACCATATATAGGAAACAATTTTATCTTTATGTAGGGAGTCCGTTTCTACACAGTGAGGCAGTGGTCGGGGTAGAGCTGCTCTAAATCTGCCCCCCAGTGAATGCAAAGCTGTTTAGTGGGGGTCCTCACAGCTGTTGCTGAAACTCGTTGAAGCCCGATGCGCGCAATGTCGCGTTGAAGTCTCGGTCCCTCGCAGGCCGCAATCCGATACTCTAAGGCACACCCACCCTCCCGTGTGGGACCAGTGCCTTAGTGTCAAGCAATGAAGTCCGATGAGTACAAGGCATAGGAGGGGGGAATAATCTCCTCCACACCACTGTTGTAGAAAATTTGACTCCCTTTTGGCATTACAAATGGTAGTGTATAATAAATAAATACCTTTATATTTTATTTTTATTTATTACTAGCGACCCGCCCTCACTTCGCTTCGGTTTATTAAATTTAAAACAATCGGAATAAGATATTTTCCTGCGGTAAAATGGAGCCTATATTTTAAGTTAGACCTCTAGCAATACATCGGTGAAAACTGCATTCAATTCCATGCAGTAGTTTTTGCGTGATGCGTGTACAAACATTCAGACAGACAAAATTTCTAAAAACTGTTGTTTTGGCTTCTGTTGCTCTAATAGAGACCATATTAGGTTTTTTTCAATATCTATAATGTACAGTCATCGGCCTGTTACAATTTTATTATATGTAGGTATAGATTATTTTTATTAATTGTATTTCCGTTGTTTTTAGAGTGTGTGGTTAGTTCATTGT
This sequence comes from Sesia bembeciformis, assembly GCA_943735995.1. NCBI lineage: Eukaryota > Metazoa > Arthropoda > Insecta > Lepidoptera > Sesiidae > Sesia > Sesia bembeciformis. The sequence goes on from OX031040.1 coordinate 14,389,885, forward strand.
ACCTGATCGTAAAAGAAAATAAGGAGACAATATATCCTTATATCCTTATGTAGAAGTAGACTTCTAAAGTTTGTGTAGTTATTTATTTCTAATTTCTAATTTACTTTCAGTGAAAGTGTATTCTTTGGTGTGCAATAAAAAGTTCACTTTCAAGAGAGATCCCTTTGGCGATAAGGCCGCCTATTGTGTAGTGTGTACCTACTTTTCGTGTACGGTGTTACATAAATTGTATTTTTGCAACATGTATTCAAATGTATTGGTGTACAATAAACAGTTTATTCTTAAAAAAAAAAAATTTTGAAAAAGGATAGTTGAGAATAATTTTAGTATAAAAAGGTTACATTTGTATTCTTTATTACGTTCGCCTATTGTATAGAGTATGCGCATGGCCGTCTTAGGCCATGCAGGGGCCCTTGGGCACACAGAGTTTGGGGCCCTTTTAGAAAGTAAAAAAAAACGACAATGAATGAAAACATCAGAATTTACTTTTGTTTAGTGACTTCATTGTTTATTACGGTTAGCTTTATACAAATCAAATGAATTGGACTTACGTTGATGTTAATGTTTTTTTTCGAGTTGGGTATTAAATTAAAGGATTCGATGAGTAGAATACGATAAAAACTTGTTTTTTGTTAAAAAATAATTTTACTTATTTATTGATTAATTGGATAAAAAATACATAGACACTGGATTTCGGTATTTCGGGACCCCCGTCGGGCCGGGGATCCTGGGCTCGTGCCCCACGTGCCCTCAGGGTAAAGACGGAACTGAGTATGCGTGGTTAATGCAAACTGTATAATGCTTTCCATGGGAATTTGTAACGGTTCGGATTAAAAAGTACCTATCCTATTTACTCGTATAGTTGGTTTCTAGAACTATCACTGCTAGAATTCTAGAATCGGCTGCCACAAGCTGGACATGTGGCTCCACACGCAAATTGTCTCGTGCTTGAGGGTTGTTTGGCGTTAAAACGACACCCTCATCAAGCTGGTTGGCAGTCTTTATATCTTTCTCTTTTTTCTTGGTCCGCTTTCTTATTTATTTACATGTTAGAGAAACAATAGGTACATTATATTTTATTGTGGTATATAACAATAGGTTTGTGGCAAACTAACTATTTTTTTTTAAATTTACTAATTTAGAGCTGATGTAGTTCCTTAATGCAGCTTTGTTATCCCTTAGTCGTCTTTCACGACATCCACGTGAAGGGTCATGCAATTAAAAAGCCGGTCGACATCACACAGCAACTGATAAACTAAAAAAATATATTTTTACAGGTTCCTATGGCAAAACTTCCAAATGATGTATACCGGGACAACCACACACACAAAACACACAAATACACACAAGATAAAGGACTAAATCCTCTTTATTTTGAAGTGATTGAATGGAAAAATCTTTCGTACCACCTCTAATAAGAGTCAAGAAGCATAGAAACGTAAAACTACAAAGCAAGTATAAAAACAAAAAGGAAAAGGCAAAAGCTCGAAAGCTATAAAATGAAACTATAAAAGAATTTAACAGCATTAGTTGCGTAACATGATAGGTACTTTATGGGCGAAGTTCCGTACCTACCTGAACTATATAGTAATCCTCAAATAGACGAAAAGGAAGCTTATAGGAGAAAATAATTAAGACAAGATTTTTACTATTTACCGACATGTGGTTGATATTAATGCTATTGCCCATTGTGTACATACTATGGAGATTCTTTATGAATGATGAAGATGCCATCTTCGACAAGCTCTCAGGACCCCCAAGGTTACCATTTATAGGAAGTGTTTTGGATATCGTCGGTAAATCACAATGTGAGTGTATTAATTAAAATAAAATATATTTAGGACCTTATAACCGTTCTATTTTCCCAAATATTAACTATTCGGCTGCCCTGTAACAAAACCCAGTAGGAAACAAATTTTGAAAAAAATATTACGATTCTAGCCTGGAAAATATGCAAAGACACCCGGGGCAGTCACGAGACACGTGGACAGCAGACTACGCTATCTCTTTTTCCTATTTACTCTTTGAAAATTTCTCTGCTGTTGTATATTTAAATATGTATGTGTTTGTATTTTCCTTTGTCACCACAGTGTACTGTTACTGTGATCTGAATAAACGTGTTATCTATATATCTATAGGTATTCATTTTTTTTCGTATTTATGAAGATATACCTTAAAACTTAGTAATTGCTATATGAGATAACGATAACATTAATCTAAGTATAATATATCTAATATCTTGTATTGTGTGTCATAAATTCAATCAGTCAAGCTATGAGAGGGAGAGTGCACGCTGCAATCCAACAGCCGCTGAGCGCACTCGACTGGCCACGTTACCACTCTCTCACAGAAGACTACCTTGAAATGTACTGCATTTCTCACTTTATCTTATTTCCCTAATGTTCTTAGTTTATTATGTATTTTTATTATTATTAAACTAATTGCGATCAAATTTGTCAACTTCCTATATGTTAACTTGACTGATTGAATGTTTACGGATTGTGTAAAATTTGTTGAAAAATGCTTTACTAGATTTTGACATTGGACAGCAGTGTTGTTTCTGGACTTTTGGGAATTTGTAAAAGAAACGTACAATAACTTATTGATTCTTGAGGAACATTTTTTAAAAACTTTCATCGTTGCCAATGTCTGACGAAGTTTTCTGACAAAGGTTGTTTGTCTTGAAAACTATAGTGGTTTCAAGACTTCTTCATTGTCCTGATTTTGAACATAACGAGTATATATACAAGTTGTGAAGAGGCCCGGCGGCAGAACAATATTTCTGTTGTTATTCTGAGTTATTAGTAATTAGGATTCTTTGAGGGGGAGAGTGCACGGTGCAATCCAACAGCCGCTGGGCGCGCTCGACTGGCCACGTTACCCCTCTCTCACAGAAGACTATCTTGAAATGTACTGCATTTCCCATTTTATCGTATTTCCCCAAAGTACGTACGTGTTTCGGTAGTGAGTGAGATGTGCCAGAGCCCATTCCAATCCCATCCTATCCCTCCCCATTTTCTCAACCCTTTCTCCAAATCCATTCCTATATCTCCAAAGGTAGGCAGCGCATCCGGGGGCTTGCCAACGTTTCTCATTTTGGACTAATGTTGGCATGTATCGCGGATGTCTATGGGCGACAGTATCCGCTTATCATCAGGTGGACTCTATGCTCGTCTGCCGCCTTCGTACATAAAAAAAAAATTAGGATGTCCGGAAACTTGCTAGCATAAATAGCAAGTTTATACGTACAACCAAGAGGTCGACGACCGGTAGGACGTCCCAAGTTCCGCTGAAGAGACGAAGCGGAGAGAGACCCGCGGGAACTCCAAATAATCTGTTGATACGACGCTGCGTAGGACCTAAATAGATGGCTTATCTTGGTCTCGGAGGCCTAAATACACTTCGGGTCGGTGAGCCAACGGAGCAAGTAAGTAATTATGTACGTAGTCTTATAACAAATGTGATTTTTATGAATTGATTATGCAGGTATTACATATATCATGGGACCCCTCAAGTCAAGGTTCCGATACAGCTGTATTTGTAGTATATTATCGCGCAGCCTGGTCGTGTTCATTCCATTTTAGTCTTTATTGCTATGAAGACTAAAATGGAGTGATTTTATTAAATTCCATGTGCTGCGTATTGTATTTTTACAGGTGAAATGTTTTTGCTGATGCGTGAGTACCACAAAAAGTACGGAGACCGTTTTATAGTGAAGGCATTTAGGCGAAAAATTCTGGTGCTGAGCCATCCAAATGACATTAAGGTTTGCTTTACTGATTGTGTTATAAGGTCCACGCCAGGAAACCGAAGTCGCTTACACCGCAGTGAGTTTTAATTTGGTCACAGGAAATAGGCGATAGTATGTAATAAGGCTATAGGCTGTAATAGGGCTATAGGATGTAAGTTTAACATAGCCACTTTTAGAGGTAATGGGTAGATTATGGAATTTTCAGATAAAAATTATTACGTCTTGACTAATCGTGGCCAAGACCTCAGTTGTATACTTTTGTATACTAAAGTTTACATTAGTATACAACGTGTCACTGAAATAACGCAAAATGTGAACGAAACACGTCATCAAATTTGAAACATATGAACCAACGTAATTCGCGTGTTACAACGTGTAAACTTCAACGTGTTACAACATTCCAATTGGCGCGAGCCGTCGGCCTTCGGGGTCGTGTAAAGGTGATATTGAGTCAGGTCATGACATTGATAATTAACTTTGCTATAGAAAATTTCATTGAAGCATTTCTTGGAATGGATTCTTATTTGAATTGGCATCAACTATGGGTAGCCCGTTCAGTACTAAATTAGAATTCGCTGCGGTGTATTATCATTATCTTCGGTTTTGAATTAGAAAGCATTTCGACATCGGACTTCTCAGTCTGCAATCTATACAGTCAGGTACATAAATACTGATATTTTATTTGAAAATAACGTTTTTTGGAATATTTTTCGGAATGTTTATTTATTTCTAACTAGCTGACCGGACAGACGTTGTCGTGTCTCTTCATGTTACATTGAAATAGAACGCCTTATAAACACTTTGTATTATTTTGACGCAAGTATACACCGAATCCGTCCAAAGCGGAATCTGTCCAGTCTGGAATCCGTCCAATGCGGAATCTGTCCAATCCGGAATCCCTCCAATGCGGAAACTGTCCAGTCCGGAATCTGTCCAATTCTGATTAAAAGATTAAAACACTTTTCCACGACCAACCGGCGCATTTATTTACAAGCAGCTTCTTTATATTGGGTAAATAAAGGTTATTTCATATTATTTTTAGTACAAAAAAAAAAATTGGTTCACAGGTAGTTCTATCCCACGCTCGAAACATCACCAAGAGCAGGCATTACGCCTACCTGGAGCCTTGGCTCGGAACTGGTCTCTTAATAAGTACAGGTCAGTACCTACTACCTATTTTTAAAGTTAAAGGAATATTTTTTTCTTTCTCCCCTTCTCTCCCTGAACCGACAATGTTATTTGGTTTGTATGGTCGGCAGTAGTTCAAAATAGTTCTTTAGCATGCATATTTGGTAATCATCAATGCAACCTTTTTAGTGGCGCGACCCCCGAAAAGGCCAAAAATAAAGTAAATAACTTTACGACCACACTAAAAATTAGTTTCTACTTATGTTTTTACCGTTTAGTATTTGATCGTAAATTATTAATTAATTAAAGGTTTTTTAATAAAATATATTTGTTTTCTTTTGCTTAATTTTTCCTGACCAACTACGACGCCTCCGGGTTGAGAAACTATAGGAATCCATAGGCATCTTAGTTAGGTAGCAATAAAGACTAAAATAGAATCATTTTGCGGGAGTAACGATTGTTTTGATTGTAGGGTGTAGGTAGAAAGAGAGCCAGTTTTCGAGAAGGATGAAGTTCGTTTAGTTGAACTGTTGTCAAGCGCGATTTGAAATGATGGGTACAGAATATATACGAGTAGATCATATGCTACATATAATTTTAACCCTAACTGTGAAGACTGGCTGAACACCAATTTTACGTAGAGGTCTAATCTTATCGTGTTAATAAGATTAGTAGTGATAAAATAACAATTAAATATTAAAAGTTAAGTTGTAGTTGACACAGATGCAGAGCCGTCTTTACCAGGGGGTGCAAGGGGTGCGGTGCACCTGTCGAGGGCGCCTGTCGAGCGCGGAATTTTTGGATATTTCATTGAACTTAACGCCAATGCACAGTTTTATATACTTGTTACTTACGACAAATATGTATGCGCAAGCAAAAAAAAAATAGTCATTAACAATAATATTTTTTTTACTTTTATTACGCTTTCGGCGCTTGTCATACCGCATTACTACACTACACAAATAACAATTTTATTTAATACAACACGCGCGCGGCAAAATCTCTAATCCAAAGACAGTGTATGTATGTACGTTTGACACGTTGCCGCCCGGTAGCAAAATGATCTCTAAGTCAATAGAGTGTAAGTTCATTTGAAATGGGCGCGCGGGCACTTATGGTATTTACTTATGGTGCAGGGTGTGCGGCGCACAGGGGCGCAGGGTGTTAGGGGGCGCCGAGCGCCGCTCGCGACGCCTCCAAAGAGTCTACTAGAGGGCGCCAGGGTATTGATTGCACCCGGGCGCTATATGGGCTAGAGCCGGCGCTGCACAGATGATCGTGGGTTCACCAAGTGGGCCCTTTGTTACTAAAGTCTACGAATTTATGCATCTCTATGTATTTACCAAAACAAAATTACACTTATCGGAAAGGTAAAAACAGTTTGAAATATGTATAATCGATACTGAAAGAGCTGATAGCATTCCATTGCGAGTATTATATATTACAGATCGCTAACATTCTCTACTCAGATATATTGCTAACAATTTACCTGTGGTTGTATCAGTAACAGTCTCCCACCAACCTGTAACAGTAACGGGTGTCCTGAGACTTCTTATCTCAGTTAAATTTTTATTGTCAACTTGTTTGAACTTCTGAAAATTTAATAGGAAGAAGTCGCTACGAGGAACGTAAACGTTTGTCGACTCCCCTACAATGTTAGCCGCCGCGCTTTGCATACAACAAAATTGTTATTTTCATATAAATTAAACATTTTAATTAATTAAACATTAAACATTACGCTGCAGTTAAAGTCATATTATAGGAGGGGGAGAGTGCACGCTGCATTCCAACAGCCGCTGGGCGCGCTCGACTGGCCACGTTACCCCTCTCTCACAGAAGACTACCTTGAAATGTACTGCATTTCCCACTTTATCGTATTTCCCCAATGTACGTACGTGTTTCGGTAGTGAATGAGATGTGCCAGAGCCCATTCCCATCCCATCCTATCCCTGCCCATTTTCACAACCCTTTCTCCAAATCCATTCCTATATCTCCAAAGGTAGGCAGCGCATCCGGGGGCGTGCCAACATTTGTCATTTTGGACTAATGTTGGCATGTATCGCGGATGTCTATGGGCGACAGTATCCACTTACCATCAGGTGGACTGTATGCTCGACTGCCGCCTTAGTAAATAAAATAAAAAAAAATAAAATAAACGCTGTAGTTGTGTGGTCGATTAAATGCAGTGTATATTTTAAATATATTCTGTTTAGTTTATACGTTATATTTTAGTTGTTACTTAGACATTTAATGTCATTAGACATTTAATGTGTTTAATTAAGATGATGTTTTTGTTTTAAAGTACATAAACACGTGGAAGGTATTATCATAGCATTAACTACGATATTCATATTAGGTAAAAATAAACTTTTAATATTGTTAAACAAACTAACTAGATATTAGTCTCAATTATCCCTCTGCAAGGCTCAGACCTCCCCTTGTTAACATAAGGTGTTTCGGATCATAATTTACTAGGCAATAGGAATTGATGAATGAACACATGCTTCATACTGGTTTTGCTGGTTTCTTTATAATATCCTGATGATTTCTTTCACCGTCAAGCTTCCTTATGTGGAAATTCGAAAATGCCTCACTGAGTGTGGTCTCCGAAAGAATGCTGACTGCGCGTTATAAATACTTATTGGTTTTCCATTTTCACCAGGAAGCAAATGGCACAAACGTCGCAAGGTCCTTACACCGTCTTTCCATTTTAACATCCTGAAGAACTTCTCTAAGGTCATGGAGGAAAAGAGTCGGAACCTGGTGTATAGGCTGCGGGCGATGCAAGGGTCAGAGGTGGACCTCGCGCCGGCTGTCAGCGACTTCACCCTATTTACAATTTGTGGTACGTTATTTATATTTAAATGAGTCTAAAATATGTATTTTTTATTGTTATTAATAATTACAGTTAATTAGTTTGTTTATTGAACCCCCGAGCAGACCTCCCTGTCGACCATTTTGAAGGGGTGCAGGATGCAACCCCACAGCCACTGGGCGCACTAAACTGCCACGTTAGCTCTCTCTTACACACATTTACCGTGAAATGTACTGCATATCCCACTGTATTCATTTACCCTAATGAACGTATGTGTTTCGGTAATGAGTGAGATATGCCAGATGCAATTCTGATCCCATTCTATGTAACAAATATCTCCTCATTTTCCCAATACTTTCTCCAAATCCATTTCAATTTTACAAAGGTAGCACATTCGAGGGCGTGCCAACGTTTTTCATGTTTTTCATGCCAACCGATGTTGTCATGTATCGTGGAGGTCGCAGGGCGACATTCACTTACCGCTTACCCTTGGTGGACCATGTGTTCGTCTGCCAGCTTCTTTCTATGAAAATATCCATTGTGTGGCGTTATTTACTATTTACTTAATGGGTGGCGTTATTTAGAATCTGGTAAAGAAAATATGAGATTGGAAAAGCACGGCAAAAGAAAAATAAATCGGGTTATCACTAAAAATAGTTGGAAAAATAATTTTAATACTTGAATTCAATGTTAGGCTAATTTTATTATTTAATACACGAATCAAAATTACATTTACATCTTTTTTAATATTTTAATTTTAATAGTGATAATATATTTTGTAAATTAACTCGTATTTCCAGTCCCAACTTTCATTGGAAAGACTACCAACTAAAAAAATGCTTCTTGTTCCATTAAACATATTTGCTAAAAATAGTCGAGACGACCTCCTTTTCCGGAATGCTATTACTACCTCGAAACAAAGACCAGAACTTTTGGAAACTTTGAAATTTTCAGGTACCCGCACAAAATTGAAGCTAACTACTGACTCTTGAAAGGAACACACATTAATATTCTTTGTTGGCAAGTTACTTTAGTTGTTTTCGTGTTGATACAAAGATTCAAGTAACTTTCTATCTTTCAACTTTCAAGTATCTTTCTCTAACTTTCTATACTATTCTTTTCTTAAAAACAGATATTATCAGTAATTTATCTATTTAAACTGGTCTCAACGCGTATGTTTACCTTATTTATTTTACTCTTCGTTTCTGTTGGGTTACATCAAACGCCAAACAACGCCGGAATCAATCACTGGATAGAACTCCATAGTCCAAAATCTGTTCCACTGATCGCCACTATTTCTCCAGGATTGTGCGTGAAGCAATTGAATTCAAGAATCAAAAATTTTAGTCGAGAATATGGATATAAATTGTCATCGACATGGAAGCCAGTGATTAATACATGTAATGAAATTAAACCTCGCGATTTTTCGTCTGACGCTACTTCTGATATTGTGAGTGTTGTGTGCTGCAACTTTCCGGACTATGAAGACCAAATGCAACTGCTCGCAATTCTCGACGTGGACTTCCCGCTTCTTCAGTCAACTCATGTCCATGGTTGGTGCAACCCAACCGAAAAGTCGAGTCAAATAAAAAGGGCAAACATATGCATTGAGAGCCGTTTCAATAGATATGTGGGAAAAACGCGTAGATCTTATCAGGTCAATAGCGATAGGTAGGATCTAGTAACTAATCTTCTCAGTAGCTAATTGATAACAATTGAACTGCTTTAGTTTATATATAAAATTATTGTCACTTACATCATTTAAATCTATTGTCATTATATGCTACTACTTTTCAAATATTTGTACGCCATTTCGTAAACCATAGAGAACTGACTGCAAGTTTTTCCATATCACCATTGTACCTATTTTTACAAATAAATAAATCTTATCTTATCTAATCTCCTTTGAAATCCTTTTTTAAATATCGTAGAATTTGTAATACATTTAACAGCTACGTCCCGCTCTAAGTGCATACAATATTGAAGTAAAAACTATAATATTAAGTTACAACTGTTTTATATGTTATATGGGGGTTGTCCAGAACATTTCCTGAAACCATGGCGCCTTTCATGATTCTGAATTAGTTGATATGAAAGGATTATGAATATATTTGCAAAAAAAAAAAAACAATTATTTTAATGATTGTACTCAATTTGTCATTCAATTTGGTAAATACATAACCTAAAAGACTGTTATTTATACAAAAATATACGTAACTTCACATCTATGTCAATTAATTAATTCAGAATCATGATTGAATCCATTAGGCTTCGGGAAATGTTTGGTAACAGCCTGTAGGTATATTTTTACATTACACCTACAAATTATATATGCCGCAGAAGGAAAACAAAGGGGTAGGTTATTTTAACTGTTACTAGTGAGATTGTTCGATCGGTATTTAGCAAACACATTACTAGTAAAGAATTTAGTTGGAGACCTTGAGTTTTCCTGGTCAACCTTGTCGACCGTTTCCAGTTGTCGACCATTGGAGGGCCGTTTCTCCTCAAGTCAAAGGATGTTAATAGTTAATCCAATAAAGAAGCTCACTTGTATGTTATGTATAATCTTTATCAAAGTAACATTACATGGGGCACTATAGATCAGTTATTTCAATGCCGGGATATAATAACTCATGGTAATTCGTAACACTTCTTTCACTGCTAATGTTGGTATAATGTTAACTTGATGGCGATCCGTTCGTAAAAGAGATTGTCTTACCTTCGGCTTTTATAGAACAGCTAAAGATCGGGAATAATATGGGGTTGCTAGAAGATTTCGCGCCACTCGGTATCACCCCAGCGCCCTCTATTTCCTATGAAACTCAGGCCATCTGTACTATAGTTCGTATGAACAAACGCGTGTTTATTAATTTTAACTTTAATTATAGCCATATCAAGTTAACCAAATAATTCACAACGTATTCATCACTGACCATTCAATAAGGATTTTACAAAATGATGTAATAATGACCCAAAAATGACAACTAGCGACATCTTCAGTTTCCCTTCGATATATAAATATGAACTTATTTATTTTCATCGTTCAAATTATCATTCATATATCTGTAAATAGGAGACTTCGTAATAAAATGATCGAGACGTGGATTACGCAGATAATTAAAAAAGCAAATTTAAGATGTCTACGAATCTCATTATTCTGCGGGTTTCTAAGCACGTGAAATATCTCAGTGGTGCGGGATTCGGGAACCTAGAAGTTTACGTATAAAGTATTTTTAGAAGTTTTTATGTTATCTGCAAGATTTTGTTTATTTTGGACCTTCTTTGATTTTGGTTAATATTCTCTAAATTAAAATCTCGTTGTTGATTATGTAATTTGAATTTGTTTCAAGATTCTGTTTAAATAGAAACATGTACCTACCTATTAAACATGTTGAACATCTTATCTATACATACATATAATAAAAATGTAACAGGCCGATGTCTGTACATTATAGATATTGAAAAAAAAACTAATATGGGGGGGTCTTTATTAGAGTAACAGAAGCAAATGAATGCAGTTTTCACCGATGTATTGCTAGAGGTCTAACTTAAAATATAGGCTCCATTTTACCGCAGGAAAATATCTTATTCCGATTGTTTTAAATTTAATAAACCGAAGCGAAGCGAGGGCGGGTCGCTAGTGGTTAATAAAATTCTATCTACGGCTCTTTTGACGAGTCGATATGTCATAATTATGATAATTTATACAAGGGGAGTTTCTCGAACATCGGTCAAAAGCTAGTATAAACATCTGTTAATATCATCTGTTGATCATCTGTTAATATCATCTGTTGATCATCTGTTAATATCATCTGTTGATCATCTGTTAATATAATCTGTTAATATCATCTGTTAATAATTATCTGTTAGTATCATCTGATAATATCATCTGTTAATATCATCTGTTCACTCCGTATCAAAAGGACAATCTAATATAATCTGCTAATATCATCTGTTAATCTCATCTGTTAATATCATCCCTGTTATCATCAAGTTTTTATCATCATGTGAAGAATTGTAGGCGAGAATTTATGTAGTTTGGTCGTATATGAGAATCTTATACATTCGCCTGAACCGTCCGAGAAACTCTCGTTGTGTAATTGAGCCTTTAGTGAAAAAGACTCATCTTCATTCCACAACTTTAAATATAATTTGCTTCTTCTTCCAGTGTCAACCTAAGCAATTATAACCAAATTATTTTGAATCTTAACGACAGTAGAAAGGAGAAATGGGTTAAGCGATATGCCACTTTCTTTAAAATATAGACCACAATCCATAAAACTTAAGGTTTAGCTTTGAAAGTAAAGTGCGTGTCGCGTCGCGTATTTCTCCTTTACACCGTCTATATTATTATGAGATCCTAAAACTTTGAAGTGTACTTTATGAAAATAATTCTATCGAAATGTTTTGGTCTGTTTTGTAGTGGTATTATTAAATTATTATTTATTTTTATGAAAAGAAGGCGGCAGACGAGCATACAGCCCAGCTGGTGGTAAGTGCATACTGTCGTCCATGGACATCCGCGATATATGCCAATATCAGTCCAGAATGACAAACGTTGCACGCTCCCTGATGCACTGCCTACCTTTGGAAATCCAGGAATGTATTTGGAGAGTGTTGGAAAAATGGAGAGGGATAGGATAGGATGGGATGGAAATGGGCGCAGGCATATCACACTCACCACCGAAACACGTACGTTCGTTGGCTAAAGTATTAAGTATTATTTATTCATTTATCCTGTTGCGACCGCGTGTTTCTTAACTAAAAAAATAAAAATAAATAAAAAATACTCTGGTAAACACTAACATCTATGTTAAAAATAAGACATGTGCTACGAGTGAGTATCCAGTAATGTTCTAAAACGACCATACTGTCTAAAAGTCGGCCTCCCCCCCAACCCCTCCAGCCGATCACCACTAACCACAAAATGAAACGTAATCTACTTGGATAGTCACCCGTAACAACGAAACTATACTGGACATTATTATTTAAACACCTAAACTATACTGGAAGACGTCAAGAAGGAACTGCCCGACATTGGTGATATCTTCCCTTTTATTTTCCCCATCTTCTTCTCACTACTATTTTAACGAGAGTCATAGCAGACAAATACCCTTCGATATTTTCACCGATAAAACAGTTTAAAATTTACATTAGAACAAGTTGTCTATCTCAAGCATCACTTGAGAACGGCTGGACGGATTTGGCAATTTTTTTTAAATGTTCGCAATAGTCCGAATAAAGTTTTTAGGGAAAGAAAAATTGGAAAAGTTGCCCGTAAAATTGGAAAATTCTGGAAAAACTGAAAGTGCTTTCTCGTATAGGATTATTGTATGAACTTATTGAAATTATTGAATTTATTGTATTATTGAAATTTGGACAGGACAACACCTGTCGCGTCAGCTAGTCCTATTAATATTATAAACGTAATATAAACGCGAAAGTTTGTGAGGATGTATGTATGTATGTATGTTTGTTACTCTCTCACGCAAAAATTACTCAATGGATTTTAATGAAACTTTACAATAATATAGCTCATACATCAGAACAACACATAGGCTATAATTTATGAAGATATTGTGTAAATTGGCCAAAATATAAATATAAGTGTTAAGTAAGTCGGAAAAAAACTCTGCCATCTGCGAGCTATTTTGGCGTGCGCTGCAAAAACCGTAAGAGTTACACGAATATAATGTATGGTGGAAATACTCCTAAAATTTCGAAAAAATTGTAAAAAAAAAAACTTATAAACCGAAGCGAAGCGAGGGCGGGTCGCTAGTATAAAATAAATTTAACAATACATTTATTTGAATACAGAGACAGCAATGGGAACAAAATTAGATTCAGACAAGTCAGCAACAACTATTGAATACAAAAAAGCAATCATGGACATTGGGAAGCTCATACTTAGTCGATTGACCAGTATCTGGCTTCGAAATGACTTCATATTCAAGCGATCACTCAACGGACAACAATTTGAGAGGTCATTGAGTAAAGTAATGTCTTTTGCTGATGATGTTATTGCGGAAAGGAAACAGAAGAGAAAATACGAAAGGGATTATTCAGTGGAAGACGATGCAGGGAGTAAGAAAAAGTTGGCGTTTCTTGACATGTTGCTGGACGCAGAAAGTAGAGGGGAGATAGATTTGGAAGGGATTCGGGAGGAAGTCAACACTTTCATGTTTGAGGTAATACTATAACCAATTCTCAAATAGAACTCAAAATTAAACTTTTTAATTAGACTCATATAAACTTTTTCTCCTATCTAATTAAAATTCTATTATATAAAACGGTTTACTTTGATCTCAAAATGTCCCAATAAAGGTGCTATAGGTCAATTGTAATATCTATTAGCAGCTATTGGCACCTATTTGGAAATCAAGAAGTGGAGAAGTTTTCGTTTTTGTTAAATTTTGTATTGTGGGATTTTTGGTTTAATAATGATAGTTTACTAAACTCCAAACTGCGTAGTGTTTATGCATAATGTTTGTGATAATCAAATAAAAACAAGAATACATTTTTTTATGCTTTCAAAGAGTCCTTCCCTTTATTTGCTGTGTCAACTGTGTGTGTTGACCAAAATGTACGACTAACAACTGTCTAAAATTAATTTTTGGCGGGAATTCGAGCAGTGAAGTTGAGTGACTCCTGACTTTGACATTGACTGGACATTGACATGATTCGTTTTATGGATCACATAATTTGTGATTTCATGAAATCCTTAGGGACTCGCGGAAACTCGGGATAATACGTAAAGGCGATCTTATGGAACGAGTCTAGTGATTGCGCGAAAACACATTTTTTTTTGTATTTTGTTAAAGTTATTATACATATAACGAAATAAAACCTCATTCGATTCTTATATGATTATTTGATTCCATTTTTGACTTTGAAATTATTTAATAAGAAGAAAACTTGACACTGGTAGAATGTGCTAATTGAACTATTGCCCTATATGAAAGAAAAAGAAAAGAAAGAATTATTAATGTACTTATTCTCTTTCTAGTTGTTTAAGGATTTTGGTTAATAACATTTCATTTGTTTTAGGGTCACGACACCACTGCAATGGCTTTAACATTCGCTCTCATGCTTCTGGCTGATCATGACGATGTTCAAGTAAGTATCGGATTTAATGCCTATCACTCACATACGTAAAAGGTTTTTGCCAATTGTTTGCATTTGTATGTCTATACAACGTGTTACGTACGAGTAACACGTGAACGTGTTACGTACAACGTGAAATAACGTACGAGTAAAAGCTGAAAATAGGTTGGTCCGTATCCAGAGTAGAATCCATTCTGCCCGTTTTAAAAAGTTTTATTTTCATAATTTATAGTACATTTCTATATATCTTTTTTTCACGTGCATCGGCCGCGCCGTTCCCTGTCGTTACCCTGTACCGAGTAATGAGCGCTACAAACATTTTAGATAGAACAACTTTAAACGTTTTTAATACTTTTGATTTAAATTTTCTCTAGAACAATCTATACTAATATAATAAAGAGGTAAAATTGTGTGTTTGTAGGTATGTTGGGGGTAATCTCTGGAACTACTGGACCGATTATAAAAAATATTTCACAAATAGGAAGCTACATTATCCGTGTCTAATATAGGCTATATTTTATTTTGAAATATTGAAAAAAAAAAATAGAAAAAAAAATACTCTTAACGAAACGAGGGCGGGTCGCTAGTTTTATATATTTTAAATTAGTTGATGTTTTCCATGCTTTGCGATATTTTAGTGACACTTATAATATGCTCGTAATACGTATTTATCTAAATCGTCTAAATCTAAATCTAATCTAAAACGTATTATGAAATCGCCTGGTCGCTTTTAATTTTTAATTTGAATCTCTTTGACGTCTCTTTGTGTTGACTGGGGGACGGAAACGGAATAAATCTGCAACTTAATACGAGTCGGGTAAATATTCTGTTCCACTGAGAATATGGTTAGACGAGTTGCACTCTGCAGTTTAATTAACATGTTTATTTAAGTGTAGCTAACTCAATTCGATCAATATGTTTCACGTCTTCTATCTATAATAAAATAAATAAATAACGCCACATTCAGTGGCTCACACTAGGTTTCTCTGTGTCGTGGGTCCAGCGACACATACATAGACAAACACACGCCCAGACTCGAACATACCTTTGTCTTTTATTAAACAAATGTGCAACCGGGGATCGAACCCGGAACCTTTTGCACAACACACTGGGTCACTACCAACTGCGCCAATCGGTCGGTCAAATAACATATAATAACAATATTCGTCCAACAACATATCTTTATATATAAAAGAGGATGTTGGTATATCTGATGTTAATAGACTTCGACACCGTTTGACCGATCACCATGAAAGTTGGCACATATGTGTATTTTTTCATAGAGAAGGTTTTTATGGTTGAACTTTGTTGTAACTCGCCACTAGATGGCGCTGCAGCACATCAATTTCTATGGCAGGACAACGTCTGCGGAGTTTTGCTAGTAACTTATATAGGTATGTCGCAGTTGGATCACGTAATTTGTGATTTCATGAAATACTTAGGGACTTGGCGGTAACTCGGGATAAGACCTAAAGACGATCTTATGGAACGAGTCTAGTGATTGCGCAAAAACACATTGTTTTTGTATTTTGTTCAAGTTATTATACATATAACGAAATTAAACCTCATTCGATTCTTATATGATTATTTGATTCCATTTTTAACCAATAAGCAGAGGTCGGTGTTAGGTAGTGTGATTTTAGTACTTGTGACAAAATGTATATATTAATATACCTCGGGATTCCCGGGATTCTGAATCTGGTTGTTAATGATGTTGCAACAGTGTTATGTCTATACTAGTGTGTGTGTATCGGATTATCGAAATTAGACACATTTTATATAGCTACATTACAACGAGGCTTATAGTTCGTAGTTAGGATATCAAGAAAATTGAAATAGGTAGGTTTAAAAAATATGTTTGTTAGATTAAACTTAGTTACATAGCGAAATCAATTTGGGCACTTAGAGTAAGCTGAGAATATGATTCCCGAAAAAAGGGAATGCCCGTATTAGTTTCTGTTACTGCAAATCCCAAAATCACACCGCCTAACCCCGACCTAAGCCATTAAAGCGGCGTTGGGATTTTCGCATACTGCAAACAATAAAAGTTCAAAGGTCATTGCTTGATTGGTTAAGTAAATAATCAATATACAAGTCATCTATTGATTTCACAAAGACACGACACTCAGTTTGTGTTATTGCGAAATAACTAGATTCATACCGTAATATCGTGTAAAGAGACGTCGTCGTATTTCGAGTTTTCGCGAAATCCTTAGGGATCACGAATTACGAGATTCAACGCCGATATATACGTAATTTCTTTTTGGGATTTTTTGAAAAGATTTAAGACATTATATATTTGGAAGTAGTGGACAGATTTGGGACAGATATGACTAACGAACCGTTCGCACGATTAGACCTTTGTTAGCACTATTAGTCGCGTGATTTTACCTGTTGACCAATTACGAGAGTAAGAGTTCCTCGATGACCAATCAACGCTGTGTTATGCTGATTGGTTTTTTGTACGGACGAAGGCGGTAGACGAGCATACAGTCCACCTGATGGCAAGTATATACTGTCACCCATAGACATCCGCAATACATGCCAACATTAGTCCAAAATGATAAACGTTGGCACGGCCCCGGATGCGGTGCCTACCTTTGGAGATATAGGAGTGGATTTGGAAAAAAGGTTGCGAAAATGGGGAGAGATAGGATGGAAATGGGCTCTGGCATATCTCACTCACCACCGAAACACGTACGTACATTAGGGAAATAAGATAAATTGGGAAATGCGGTACATTTCAAGGTAGTCTTCTGTAACGTGTGTAACGTTCTGTAACGTGTAACTCTGTGAGAGGTAACGTGGCCAGTTGAGCGCGTTAAGTAGATAAAAATGTGTTATATTACAATAATTTGTTCGTAAAAACAATGAACCTAAATCCTTCGAAGAATTTGAACAAAAATAATTTTGTAGGAGCGTGTTTACGAGGAATGTCAGAGAATTTTCGGTGATTCTGACCGCACGCCAAGTACTTCCGATCTGACGGTGATGAAGTACATTGAAGCGGTAATCAAGGAGACCCTCAGACTGTACCCGAGCGTGCCATTCATTGGAAGAATCGTTACTGAAGAGTTCATGTTAGGTACGTATGAAAAATCCATAGAGTTTGCATTTCGTCCATTTCGTTTATTTGGGAAGCTTAAAAATTATTGTGATTACATATTTCCTTTACATTAGGTTTTCTCATAATTTATTGTTCATTTGTAATATATCTTTCATTCTACACGCAGTTGTATACTACGCGCAAAGCCCACGCCGCGCCCGGTCATCATAATCTGTACCTATCGAGTAAAAAGCTCTACATTTTAGATAGAACAATAAAACTTTAAATGCTTGTAATTTTTGATTTATTCCTTTAAATAATTCCATTTTTCGCTGGGACGTTTTTATATATTTTAAATAAGTCGACGTGTTTTGCGTTCTTTCAGTGACAAGTTCAATAATTACATTCATGTCTGGAATATTTTTTTTTCAAGGGCACAGTTTAAAAGTTTAATTTTTGTGTTTTCGCTTTAAATATCCAGATATAGCTTTAATGCTGAAATCAATGTGACTGAAGTTAATCGATACTGAAAGATTTAATTACTTTTTTTTAAATACAAAGTGATACAACGTGTTAGAACTTCTTATTTAAAATTTTACATATCTCGTATTATCAATTTATCACTGCCGTACACGGAATTCTCAACGTTACTTCCTTTTTATTCAACAAATATATATACTTACATACACCCATTTAACGTATTTCCGGTTGATTGTAACTTGATCGTATTTCCGGTTCAAAGGTTATGCAAACGTAATAAATAACAGGAAGTAATAAAAAAGGGTCAATGAAGTAAAGAGACGATTTTGAGAAAAGTGGACAGCCTGATTTTTTTATTTGAACAAATATGCTTTTAAGTACGTACCTTTATTTTTTGCTCGCCATCCTTTTGTGCCCTCGCAATTTACTTTAAAAGGGATCATACTACGTTATGTTATGAACAAACCATAAATAATTTTTATAGGGTTGGAAGTAGACAGGGTATTATTATTTTTTATAGTAAAAAGGCGGCAGGCGAACATACCCGCATTCACGCCCTGGATGCGCTGCTTACCTTTGCAGATTGAGGAATGGATTGAAAGAAAGGGTTGGGAAAATGGGGAGGGATAGGATGGGATGGGAATGAGCTCTGGCATATCTCACTCACTACAGAAACACGTACGTACAATGGGGTAATACGATAAAGTAGGAAATTTAGTACATTTCAAGGTACATTTTTTTTTTTTTTTTTATGTACGAAGGCGGCAGACGAGCATACAGTCCACCTGATGGTAAGTGGATACAGTCGCCCATAGACATCCGCGATACATGCCAACATTAGTCCAAAATGAGAAACGTTGGCATGCCCCCGGATGCGCTGCCTACCTTTGGAGATATAGGAATGGATTTGGAGAAAGGGTTGAGAAAATGGGGAGGGATAGGATGGGATTGGAATGGGCTCTGGCACATCTCACTCACTACCGAAACACGTACGTACATTGGGGAAATACGATAAAATGGGAAATGCAGTACATTTCAAGGTAGTATTCTGTGAGAGATTCAGCAGCTGTTTGATATTTGTTTCCCGCGTCAATCCCTTGGTCTCATTCATTTGGGTCTTGGATCATGAGGAGTACAGAGGTGTTTTACTGCGTTGTGCCTCTTTGTATAATTTCGTTATTAGTGTAAACATTTTGCATCTAAATTCAATTAGTATTTATTTGCTCTTACGTTATTTAGTAGTTTTAAAAAATTTGTAAAACGTAATAATAAAAGGTGTAGGTTATTTTATTTACATTTGATTTCTAAAAATAGTTAAAAATGGTTTTGAATTCTGAAACAAAATACAAAATTTAATTTTATTATAATGTACTCGTTAGAATCTGGCGTTAATTTGAGAAACTCCAAATAAAAAATTAGTGTTAACATGTTGATAAACAACATCTTATTATAGCTTAAGTGGCCCATTGCAATAGTAAATGGTTACCGCCGCCCATCGACACCATGGAGGATGCAGGAGCGCTGCCGATTTTACAATCCTATTCATAGTTTTCTTGTAGAATCCCATGTTGTAGCGTAATGACTTCGGACTTCGTTGCACAACTTGAAAATGTGAATCCAAAGAATGCAATTCAATAACGGTGATTTAAATTTACCTTATGAACACTTGTATGTTTGTATGCATTTGTCGCATTTGTGTACGACACACGACGTACGTAAAATCGTAATAGCAAATGCTTAATTTATGCTCTGTAAAAAATAACAAACCTTTTTCTTATAGTATTAAGATAGACTCGAAACGCGTACATTCGCACTATCTTCTTAGGGGATAGTTGCGAACTGTTCTGACTACCAGACTTTTCATACTGCGATCGCGAGGATTATGGGTTGACCTACCTCCTGATGTCTTTCTGCTGTTACGGCATATGATGCTTTAAGTGTGCTGTGAATAGGTATTTGTAGAGTATGTAAACAGTGCGTCTGTAGTCCTGGTATTGCAGGCGTCCATAGGTAACGATACCCATGTAACGTCACGTCCACTTAACATCTATGTAAAAAAGAAAGAATAAATGATTTTTTTTTATAACGCCACATTCATTGGCCCACACTAGGATTCCCTGTGTAGTGCGTCCAGAGACACATACAGAGACAAACACAAACACTCACCCAGACCCGAACATACACTTGCCTTTTTTACATACATAATAATAACTCGTACTTTAAGATATGTATTGCCACCATGCTGTAATACTTTAAAAATCTGTCGTTCGCAGATGACATCCTGGTAAAGAAGAACACGGAAATTGCAGTTCAAATCTACGATCTTCATCGTAGAGAAGACTTTTATCCTGAACCTGAACTATTCAAGCCTGAACGGTTTCTGGGCGCTGGGCCGACACATCCGTATGCTTTTGTGCCCTTTAGTGCTGGACCTAGAAACTGTATAGGTGAGGTTTTTTGATCAATTACTGTAGTAAGAAACTAACTATTGTTTTAAGTGCGGAGTTTAAAAATGGAAATTTAAAACTGTAATAAGGAAAATAAATTTCCATGGCTCTCCTTTTCTAATTACTAATTATTATTATTTTTTTCTAATTTCTGGTTTACGGTCAGATTAATGTAAAATGTTTTATAAATGGCACAATAAAATCAGTGTTGTATGAGTAATATCTAACTCGCTTATAGTTGTGTCTTAACTCCCTCGTAGTTGCATCTTAACTCCCTCATAATTGTGCCTAAACATTATTACATGTATTACATGTAACATGTATTACAGTATTAAAATTGGCATGCCCTCGTTGCATTACGATTACGGAACGTTTCATTCCCATGTACAAAGGAGGCTAGCTCGCTCAACATCAAGCGGCTAGAGTTGTATTTTCCTATATATTGGTAGTTGTGTAGATAAGTGCGTCGCGAAAGACCTTGTTGGTCATGCGACTCTTGTGTTAATCGCTGGCAGACGCGGCCGATAGTTG
Source organism: Sesia bembeciformis (assembly GCA_943735995.1). Lineage (NCBI taxonomy): Eukaryota > Metazoa > Arthropoda > Insecta > Lepidoptera > Sesiidae > Sesia > Sesia bembeciformis. The sequence goes on from OX031040.1 coordinate 14,411,187, forward strand.
CCGACGGCGAAATGTGCACACACTCATAGCTCACACTAGAATTCAATTGCCGTGGTGGCCAGTGGCCAAATTCACGGAGGCTCATTATCATGGTACATAGGAAACAGATTAACGCTCAATAACTAATCTGCCTACCTGCCTGAAAAAAATATCATATTGATTAAATAAAAACCACGTGGGCAAAATCTATTTTGCCCAATTCACTATAATTATAATAGCATTTCAAGAGTGAACTTGTGGTCAATCTCAATTTTGAGGTTGATTTATCAATATGTGCTTCAGTTTGACTTATAGTAGCTTACTGTTTCCAGGCCAACGCTTCGCAATGCAAGAAATGAAATGTGTTCTAAGTGAGATCTGTCGCAAATTCAAGCTTATTCCTAAGGAGAGACGTTTAAAACCAGCTCTTTTAACGGATATGGTGTTGCGGCCTTTTGATCCTATCTATGTTAAGTTTATATCGCGATAGTAATAAACCATAATTCTTATTTATTTTTATCGTTATATTATTGACTTACCCTAAATCCAATAGTTGTATATTATAAAGTCTGTGCTCCATGCACCAAATAAGTTCTATATGAGAACACGCACGGAGAGAGAGAGAGCACTCTGCAATCCAACAGCTGCTGGGCGCTATCGACTGGCCACGTTACCCCTCTCTTACAGAAGACTACCGTGAAATGTACTGCATTTCCCACTTTATCTTATTTTCCTAATGTACGTACGTGTTTCGGTAGTGAGTGAGATGTGCCAGAGCCCATTCCCATCCTATCACTCCCCATTTTCCCAACCCTTTCTCCAAATCCATTCTTTATCTCCAAAGGTAGGCAGCGCATCCGGGGGCATGCCAACGTTTGTCATTTTGGAATAATGTTGGCATGTATCGCGGATGCCTTTGGGCGACAGTATCCACTTACCATCAGGACTGTATGCTCGTTTCCGTCCATAAAAAAAACATCCATACAAAGACATCCTTTGGGCGACAGTATCCACTTACCATCAGGTGGACTGTATGCTCGTCTGCCGCCTTTGTCCATAAAAAAAAGATTCTATTTTTATATCTGTGCTAATGCCCCATGTAATTAGTATTTAATTATGGTAACATTGCTTCTTGTCTGTCAGTAGTCATGCCCTCAGTCACGAAGTCAATGCCATAATATAAAAATAAATAAATCTATTAGAAGTTTCATTACCAATTATATTTACAACATATTATTATGTTCGTAGAGTTATTAAAACTATGCTCTGTTTAATATTTCCATTTTTCTCCTACCCTATTTCATCAAATGGAAATCGATTTTCTTTCTATATACCTACTTAACTATGTTTATTGCGTGTATAAAAATCAGCTTCTAATTCTCTACTCATGTTAGCATATAATTCGCACGGTGAGAATGAAAGACTCAATACGAAATCTGTATTTTATGGGAAATGAAAGAAATGTGTTTGTGTGTGAGGGAGTTTCCGTTTGAGTTAATGAAAGAGACGGAATAATTGCGTTTGTCCTTTTCTAGCGAATGTCGGGCAGTTTTGAATGAGTAGATGATAGGCCTTGCCTTTTTAAGTCGTTTAGTGTATTAAACTCGAGTTGAGTCTTTCATTCCCACTGTGCGATATCACAGATGTCCACGTGGGATAGTTAAAGAACAAAAATCTGTTTGGTTTAAAATAAGATATGAAAATGGTGCAGTCTTCGGCATACACAACGGACGCCACAAGTGTTCGAAGGGACACTGCGGCGACGGCATCGGTAGCTATACTTAGAGAGTTAAGAAAAAGACTTAACACTTATAAGCCTTTTTTAACATTTAATAAAACACTTTTAAGCCCTCTAAGCCCCACCTACATCTCAATCTTTTTTAAGATATGATTTACGGATTGATTTTTATTTTGAATATTTATTTTAAACTATGTAATTATTTATTTCTTTGAGCGCCTTTGGACTTTAATCGTAACATGTATATGTTAGGATAAAATATATATGCAAAATATACATTAAACATACATTAGAAATAAAATGAACTATTGAGGCACCTTACTTATGGTAGAAGTAAGTCTCAGATTTCTTCTACATTCGTGTGAAATACACAAACGTTTAGCGAATATTCGGTACATGTAGGCCTATTACGAGCGGAGGAAAAGGATTTAGAATCTCGTGATGAACACTTTGCAACAGATGGATCTTGGATCTTACATACTGGCATAAAGAAGAAATAAGATGTCCGTCTGTTTATATGCTCCCATATCAGTGTCTAAACGATTTTCTTGCTTTTGTCATTGTTGTCTAGTTTTCAAAATGTATAATAAGTAATTGAGTAGGAATGTAAATTAATTTAATTCCGGAAGGTTTCAGCATTAGAATAAATAATAACTACAGTAGAAGGTAGAAAGGACACTCCCGCGCGATTTAGCTATCTAAATAGACAGGTAAGAAAGACGCCGCGCGGTTGTGGGCGTTATATCTTGATATAACGTTATATCGTTATATCAAGGTCGTTTATATCGTTATCGTTTATATCGTTTTAATCATACTTTTACTTTACTTATTAATACGACACTCATTTTACATTTATTTAAACATAGTTGTTTCCAGTAGTCGCGAGAAACAGGTGTTCGACTAAAAACCGTTCCGACCGAGAGACAGTCAAAAAATCGTAAAAAATATTGTTTTGGACTCTGTATCAAAATATGCAACGACTTTTTCCAAAAATATTTCTGTGATAGTAGACACGGCTTTGTTACAATTTTATTGTACTCGTACATATAGATGAAGCACTAAACGTAAAATTCGCGCGTCCTTTGTCTTGATTGCAGTGGTCCGATCGATTGTCCGATCAATCTGACCAGTGGGAAGTTAAAGTTTTAATCCTGTCTAACGAATGCTCCCATTCATCCGTCCAATATTACAAAATGTACAGTCACCGTTAAAATTAGTATTATGAAAAATATTTTTTTGACAGATTATTAACTTTTTGACTGAATTAACATTGATATAAAACGAAACAAAATTCTAAATCGGATTCATACAAACGTGTAGCTAATTATATCTTATTTTTTCCCTTATTTCATCTGTCATTTTAGTCACTGCATTATAATAAACTTGCACGGGTGTCTTTAAGAAACTATACAATATGAACTGAGGGTCAGTCGGACAAACGAGATTAAAACTTCCCGCTGGTCAGGTTGATAGAACATCCGATGGGAACACCGAGAAAAACCTACAAAAAGTAAGCAAAAAAACACCTACATCTGTGTAAAAGAATCTATGGTCCTTGTGAAAGTATCTTGTTAATCGAATTTCTGTCAATGAAATAAACTTAATCGTAGTCAAGAGAGTTATTTTTCGGCACCTGGTCGACCTACACTCACAGGCACTTTATCTAGCTGAATATAAGGCTTGAAATGGAATGGTTTAGATTTTAGATAGATTAACGACTAAAAGTATACCCGTTTATACCCTTATCAAAGGCGACTGACTGTCACGGAATTCTAGAGGTATCCTTTTCATGATTATCCACACAAGATGCCAGCTAAAAGCGAGGCGAAATTCTGTTTTTTATAGGGTTGTGAATAAAATAATCGATTTTTAATTTTAAATAAATAATTTATTTTTCACAATCGATTTTTATTAATCGATTCTACTAGTAGTAGTAAGCGATTATAAACTAATAGATTTTGCATTTCATACGTCTCAATCGATTTTTTTTAAACAGCGCAGCGCCATTTCGACGGCCCCTACGTAAATCATCGAAACTTAAAATTGTTGATTTTTTTTAATCGTTAAATCGGCTTCTTTAAATCTATATTTGACATCCCGCTAAAGAAATAAAATCAAAACCTTGTTTATGACAGAAATTTAATTCGTAAAACATCGAAAACAACAAACATTTGCGGAGTAGTAGTACCACAAGCAAACTTTGACTTTGACTTGAAAAAAACATTCTGGTTTCTGGTGAAAAGTGTCAAAAATCACTTTCGATGATTTACGTAGGAGCCGTCGATTTAAGGTGTTTTTGAAGTGATAAACTTATAGTTTTAAAGTGTTAGTATGCTGTAACACTACCAAATTGAATTTATAATTACTAATTTGTGGTGATTACTTTCATAATAAAGTATAAATTATCTAATTTAAAGCTGTGAATGCGAAACCGTTCAGTGATGAACAGCTGCCTGTTTCGGTCTCTCGCAAGCACAGAAAAAATGAAAACAGTTTTACTATTCCCTTAAAAATCGATTTTTACTAAACAATCGATTATTTCTATTCGAAAGATGGTCTTGTAAAAAAATCAATTGTCACGGAGCGAGAAAAAATCGACTGTCTAAAAATCGGTTGTCACATCCCTAGTTTATTATTAATGATCGGGATTTGAACATTCATTTTATTTACACGGTTGCCTACCTAAATCTGAGTGGTTGTTGGGGCAAATGCGGATTTTCTTGTCAACGTTTTTCATATTAAAACTTCGAGTTTTTACTTCTCTTCAAAGAATCTGGGGATTGTTAAATGGCAAATGGATTTGAGAGTTTTTCACATACTAGTAGATATGAGTAGATACGGGTAGATACACTTGTAGGTGGACTGTTTTCGAAACAAACCTGAGAGGAATGCTCTGATAGGGACTCTAAATTTAAATAGGTGTGATGTACGGATAGGGTTGCCAGGCCCTAAAATACAAAAGCCGGACTCTGCGCTATATTAGGCCGGACATTTTTCCCAAAAAGCCGGACATATCTTTTTCAAAGCTTTTATAGTATAAAAAACTCGGTTACGTATTTTAATACGTTACTCGGTTACTGTTACGGCCGGACACGTAAATATTTGGCCGGACACGACTGTAAAAAGCTAAACATGTCCGGCTAAAGCCGGACGCCTGGCAACCCTATATATGGATGATCCATAAAATTCTGTTCGAGCCAACATCGAAAGCTACAAACATTTTGTGCGAATTTGCGAGTCGCTATCAGAGTAATATATAAGTTATATCAGAGATAAGTAGGGACTCCAGAAAGAAAAAAAAAAGGATAAACTGAAAAAGTGTAGAATGAAATGAAAAAGGAACGAAGGCGGGTTACGCTTAGTAATGCTTGTGCTTATACATGTACATTGTTTGAGTGTGCGTAAACTTGAGAACGCTCAGTTGGGTCACGTGAGTAAATATCCATACGGAGCGCTAGCTTCATACATACCCGACGCCAGCGAAATAATATACATAGAAGTACTACTTCATACAAATCTATTTTGAATATTAAGAATCGAACCCAAAAACAAATGCACAAATGAAATGCTAGTATGAAATGTTTGAAGTAACAAAACGTTTAGATGATTATAGACCAAATTAATTAAGCAACAAAGTATACATTTGCTTGCATTGAATTCTACATAAGACATTTCGATGTCTACTATTCGTATAACAAACATTTTATATATTTGCGAACATTTACATTTACATATCTTTAAACATTTGTTAAACGGTTTTATTTAGCTCGACCCGTACGGAATTTATTTATTTGGGTCAAAATTAGAAATTGAAATTTAAGCACCTTCCCGTTGTCAGATTGATCTGAAATTTGGTACACACATTTAATTTAGATGACAATACAATATAATAAAATCAATAACATTATAAATCTAAGATGGCCGCCGATACAAAATGGCGGATTACATATTTTTCCTTAACCCCCTCAATATGGGTATCAAATGAAAGGGCTACACGTAGTTTTCAGTGCACATAAAATATAAAACCGTTTAACTTAAAAGTTTTTTAAGATTGTTATTCATTAAATAAATACTCAAATATTTTATTCTTTATGCTAGAAAGTAAATCCGTTGCCAAGCTGTTCTCGGAGAGTATAGTTTTTAAGTTAGTATTAATATGACTATTTTTCTTTAAACAATGACAACATTTTTTAATTTAAGATTTGTTTTCATTAATCTCTGATTTCTAGATTTCAAGCTTCTTAGTTTCGACAACCTTTGTTCTGCATGTACTGTTTTACTTTTAGGGATTTTTTTAATATTCAGATTTTTGGATCATCAAAAACAAATTCAATTTCTGAAGGTGTTAATTCTACTGATGTGTCAGAAGATGGACCTAAATTGGAAAACGATTCATTCCCTGGTTCATTACACGTTTCACTAACCATTTCTGAATCTTCGACAAGACTATCAGGATCAGGGGCCTTACCACCATTCCTTATAGCAGTATTATTTTAAGCTTACTTCTCAATTTCGTACCACGGCGTCCTTAATGTAAGCTTATTTTAATAATGTTTTATTAAGAAGTTTTGGTGACGTCAACACAATTCGATAGCTTATACTGTAGTGCAAATCGGAACGTTGTATGAAAGAAATGGCGTTATACAGTTCATATAGCGTTATCTCGTTTTGTTTTTAGCAGGGAATAGCCAAATAATTAAAATCATTCGTCCTTTCGCAGCACTAAGCATTAATACTTTGGTGGAGGTCATGGTACGAATATGAGTAATGTTGTTTTAAGCCTGAAACAAAACGTTCCTGCAACAATATTGTTTTGTAAAAGATGGTGGTAGGGCCCCAGGCCTAACGCCAAAATCCCATCCACAATTTGGACAAGTCACCTGAAAATTAACAGTAATTGATTTAGGCTATATTGAATAATCCTCTTATTAATGGTCAATTGCACTGCACTCGAGATAAAACTTATTAATCGTCGCTTCCTTACACAAGAGCTTCTACTTAATGTATCTGGATTCATATCGTTCATTATGGGTTCAAAGGGCGTGATTTCTTTATTGCTTAACGTATTTTCGCTGTAGGGACATTCAATAGCTGTATCTATAAACACCATCTGAAAATGTCATGCTATCACTTATTTTTATTAATTAAACTAGAATACGTACATATCGGTATCAATAACAAAACAATAATCGTACTGTACAAACGGGAATTCCAGTTTTCGTAATCATCTGCCTTCCCGTGTTAGAGATATAAATGTCACGTATTTTAAAATGCAATGAACATATTTGAGTCCTCTCAGTTGGACACCAATCATATTCCTGTCGTTCTAAGCGAACAGCTTTTATCTATATTTCCCTACTAGTTAATTCTCGTGGAAATCTGAAACAATATATTCTGATTTTTTTAACTTTTTACATATTTTTTTAACTTTATGTCGTATTATTTTATTATTATTAACAAAATGTATCGAAAAACACAAACGTAGTAAATATGAGTTATATGTACTTGAAAATATCTCAACAAGCAATAAATATGAGTTTATAAAAATTCTTTATTTTAACTTATGACATAATTATAATGAAAACAATGTACGGTCTGGATAACTCATAAATTCCCGCAGAATGTACGGTCCAATATTATAAATGTAACTCTTTTCTAACAAACAATCGTTAATATTTTGATATTTTTGAGCTTAATACACAAGCTGTTAAAATTGGTGACGATTTTTAAAAAAGAAAACACTTTTGTACTTTTGGGATACATGCGAGTGTTTCCCGATAACACATTTAAAGAAACTTTATATTGGACTAAGAATTTATCACACTATTAAAGGAATAATAAACAAACTTGATGGGAAAGGGATATTTTTGAGGGGGAGAGTGCACACTGCAATCTAACAGCCGCTGGGCACGCTCGATCGGCCACGTTACCCCTCTCTCACTTTGAAATGTACTGCATTTCCCACTTTATCTTATTTCCCTTATGTACGTACATGTTTCGGACTACCGAAGTGTGACCGGACTCACTCACTAGAGTGAGATGTGCCAGAGCCCATTCCCATCCCATCCTATTCTATCCCTTCCGATTTTCCTAACGCTTTCTCCATATCCATTCCTATGTCTCCAAAGGTAGGCAGCGCATCCGGGGGCGTGCCAACGTTTGTCATTTTGGACTGATGTTGGCATGTATAGCGGATGTCTATGGGCGACAGTATCCACTTACCATCAGGTGAACAAAAATATATCGTGAACAGTCGGGTGGGAAAATATAAAAAAAACGTTATATTGGAGCCCGTTACAACATTGTTACCACCAATACCCGACGAATTTATAGGACGCAATGATTTGTAATTGTACAAAAGATTGTGGTGGAAACTGTAGATGCAGAAAAATCGACTTAAAATGCTCTGCAGCTTGTGAGTATTGCCGTGGCTACCCACGGTTAAATTAAGTTATATAACGGAAAATACCGATGACTTTGACATTGATATACCTAGACATACGTCCACTTTATAAATATGTTATCTGCTAATGTATTAGAAACAGAAAATATACATGATGACGAAGATATTAAACAATTCACTTCAAGTGATTAATAACAAAATAGATGTCAATTATCAAAATAGATGTCAATTATCAAAATAGATGTCAATTATCAAAATAGATGTCAATTATCAAAATAGATGTCAATTATCAAAATAGATGTCAATTATCAAAATAGATGTCAATTATCAAAATAGATGTCAATTATCAACACACACCGCTTTTTATTAAATCAATTTCAACATATTAAAAGTAACATAATATATTATTCCGAACATCATGGATTGGGCCCACTGGCGAAACCAAATAAAAAAAACGCGTCTGCATTCTACCTCATGGACGGTGTGGAAATGAATGTATAGTCCTTGTATGCCTGCTTTCTCTGAGTTCTAAGACAAAAACGGTTGGTTGTACAAAGAAAAATGTACAATATATAATCTTTATTGTGGAACATCGGATCTATATTTTTTATAATAACCTCCATTGACCCTCGTGTCATGAAAAGCGAGATTTTCCAAAAAAAAACGTGCGCGATCTGAGGACCCCCGTCAGGAACGAAGATCCTCGCGCATTTTTCTAAACTCCTAATGTAATTCACGCATCCTTTCATTTTCAGGCATGTTATAACCATAATCTTAGTAAACTCTAAAAACAATCGATGTATTGCAAATATCGATGTATTTTTCAATATATCATTCTAACATCGATGTCACTATGCGATATATTACATCGAAAAACAACGATATGATTGTTGATGGGAGGGGAAGAGAATGGGAATGGGCTCTAGAAGGAATAGAGTCGCAGAATTCTTTTTCGAGGTTTTGTATGGAAAACAATTAAATGAGCATCAGAAATAGGCACTGAAAGTGGCAGCATATCGATGGCAGCAATTTTTGAAGGTGATTTAGGTTTTCTGATGATTATAAACACAGAAGTAACGCGAAGCGGAACATATTTCGACAACATATAGAGTGGGATTTGGTCGACTTCGTATTGACATTCTTAGAAATACAAAGTTATTTATTTCATTTATTCGAAAATAGTTTGTTTTGCTGATCTTGATTTCCTGGCCATTTTGTATTTTTTTAAATAATATACAAGTCGTTTTGTATTAGCGGTCAGATCTTACGAATTTAGGAGCAAGAAGTCCGGTAAAGATAATGTGTGAAGGAGGCTTTGTTAGAATAGCTAAAATGCATTTTATATCGTGAATTTTGCCTAACGCGTACAAAGGCGTCTATTTTTACACGGTTACACCAGCTGTGATGGCCACAGTACGGACTCAGAATCATGAAAGGAATCCAAAGTTTCAGACTTTAAAAAAGTTCGGACCCAGCCTGTGTACATGAATATGAAACCCAATTTTTTCAAATACATCTGTCTTATGGCTACCTATTCTTTAGCTTTCGCATATTTACTTGTACATGTTAGTACATATTTGTATACATTTACATACATGTGTATACATTTTTTGTTATGGACGAAGGCGGCAGACGAGCATACAGTCCACCTGATGGTAAGTGTATACTGTCGGCCATACATACGCGATACATGCTAGGTAACGTTAGTCCAAAACGACAAACGTTGGCACGCCCCCGGATGCGCTGCCTACCTTTGGAGATATAGGAATGGATTTCGAGAAAGGGTTGGTAAAATGGGTAGGGACAGGATGGGAATAGGCTCTGGTACATCTCATTCACTACCGAAACACGTACGTACATTAGGGAAATAAGATAGTGGGTAATGCAGTACATTTCAAGGTAGTCTTTTGTAAGAGAGGGGTAACGTGGCCAGTCGAGCGCGCCCAGCAACTGTTGGATTGCAGCGTGCACTCTTATGTCATTTAAGACGCCTTATGTCATCAGGCGTCTTCAGAGTCGAACAAGGGATCCACCGTTGAATGAGTAACTGCGGCAGCTGGACTAAAGTTGCACATTTTTCTAAAACGTAAGGAAAATATTGAAATATCCCTTCGGACAGGCGCTGCAATCGGTCTTTACGTACTTATTATTTCCTCTTTAGTTCGTGTTTTTTCCATACTTATCTTTACTTTTTCCAGAATTAATTATCTTGATATAAATATTAATTCATTAATTCGTTATATTCATTTACTCTGTTAATTTTACGAATAATAATAGTCTAAGTTTGTTTTCTAAATATTGAAATAGAGTTATGAGGATTCTTTGATTTCGTTTTCGATTTCAGCGGTTGTTACATCCCTAGTCACAAAATACTATTCGTGTGGAAAGGTGTTCACTGTCAAAGTGAATCACCTCACCTGTCTATTTGCTTCCCTCATAAAAAGTATCATGTTACCATGTGAGTAAGTACGACGATCTATAAATAATACTGTAAAGAGAATGTGTCTGTACGTTGAATATTATATATAACAATAAATGTTCGTATTTTATCATTTTTAAAACTGATATAAATAAAATTTACCACCCAACCCTAGATCTAGTATAATTGTAATTCTATATAGATCATTCGTTACTTGGATACCCGCTACACAGGTATACCTACGTAAGCCTCCCACGCATTAGGCGGCCAGGTCGCAGCGGCAGTTAGTTCTTCCACGATATATACAAGTGCGCGCATTATTTATGCGGCCAGCGGCCAGCAAGAAACATTGCGACTTACACGCGGCCACTCACTGACGTATCTTGCCGCCAGACGAGCCGCCCGCATGCAACTGGCCTGGCCACCGTAATGCGTGGGAGGCCTTATGCTAATTTTGGATGTCGGCATGTGTTACAAATGTTCGTGGAACCCGGAATCCACTTACAGGGTAGACAGTTTGCTCGTCTGCCAATTATCGCTAGGTTTGCGATTCAAAGGGGGTGAAGTCGTTAGCAAAGGTTAGTATACTAAATAAAGGTTTATTTTCACTGCGGATTTTTTATGAGCGACCTCGCGCCAACCTCTCCGCAATCCGCGCAATCCGTGACAGACACCCACGCATACTGCCAAGATTTATGGGAAACCGATCACGAAACCGATAAATGTTACTATAGGATTCTTAACTCGGACACTATACAAGCTGTAATGACTTTTGCTATGTTGTCTATGAAATACAAACGGTGATTTATAGGTCAGTAGTGCTTCAAATGTAATGTTAGATTTTACAAATTTACACGTTATTGTGTATATTTGTCAGATTGTATTGCACTGAAACTGGACAACATCATCTTGTTCTTGTCATATAAATATAAATGATATGGATGTAGTGATATCAACAACACAAGAAAGTGAAATTAGAAAAGGAAATGGGTAAGAATATGGAAGAATAGAAAAGCTCCAATAGGTATTACAGATCTTACTACCTTACCATCTGAATATGAAGAAGGAAATCATGAAAGCCGAGAGAACCCAGAGGCGTAAATCATACCTTCGATATACTTTCTTTGAAGGATGGTTGAAGGTTGAAGAAAATGGAAGAGGCCTTCGCCCAGCAGTGGGCAATATTTTTTTATATATGTATTATAGGCAATGTTATAGGCTATTTTTAAAAAAAAAGAAAACATCAATTACATTAAAATTGTTACTGCTCGTATAATGTCATTACACAATATCGCGCCTTCCATCCAAACGATTTTCAACACACTCCCTAAACAATCATAAACATTGCGCTAACCATATAATTGTACAATATTATTGACCGTCTAGGGAGGGGCCTCTCAGGTAGATTTCGAAAAATCTACTTAAGGCGGAGATCACGGAGAATCGGTTTAGTAGTTTCAAATGACGAAAGAGTGGCATTAGAGAGAGAGAGAGAGTGGTAGGTAAAGAGTGCTATTAGACACAAATAATAAGTCGAATGTATCGATCTGTAAACAAATATCGTATCGACATATTGACATAAACGTTATCGATCTATTTCAATGAACTCAGAAAAAAAAAAGGTTCGTGTATAATTGAGCATGTTGAATAAATTTGATCTCAGAGGCGAGGTATCCTGCCTCCTGGCGACATCACCTCCCTGGATGGCAAGGCTGATGCACGAGAAAATGGCCCAGCCCTAGGATAGTCGGTGGTGTCGAGTCTGTCGACCAGTTGTTTTGAAAGGTCTTTCATTTTTATTATAACTTACAAGTGTAGTTTCGTTATAAATTTATGAAATTTTGATATACGGAAGAATTTTCACAAGACCAGGAAGGACAAGACCTTTGTGATACAGTCTTTAAATAACTGAACAAAAGGGTATAACATTAATAAAGGGGGAGTCATCTCACAGAGGTTTATGTTTCGTCGTAAAATGTCGAAGGAAAATATAAGAGGTAATTTGATGGTATCCCGTAAATGGTAATAAAAATGTGAGGCGTAGAGATACCTAGTTAATGTACCTGAAATCATTCAAATATAACTCTTGTTACTAGATCTTTAATGTGCTTATGTGTAGCAACGAAACACAGTTCTGTTCCTAATGTAGTAACGAAACGCAATTCCGGGGCTCTCTTTCTCCTCTCGCGCTCTCACCACACACACGACCGACGGAGCTACATTGGTTTAATAAAGAAATAACTTACGTTAGAATGAAGACAGTGTAGTTAATCAATTTACATGTCATATGTTGCATGTGAGTCTATTTAATCAATACATGTCACATGTCACGTGTTATACATGTCACATGTTACAACATTATGTAAGTTTTTTTTTTATTATAAAGGAAGGTGGCAAATGACCATACAGTCATGTGGTAAGTGGATACTGTCGCCAATAGACATCCGCGATACATGCCAACATTAGTCCAAAATGACAACTTTGACACGCCCCCGGATGCGCTGTCTACCTTTGTTGATGAAAAAATGGATTTGAAAATGGGGACGGATACGATAGGATGGGAATGGGCTCGGGCATATCTCACTCATTACCGAAACACGTACATACATTGGGGAATATGATAAAGTGGGAAATGCAGTACATTTCAAGGTAGTATTCTCTGAGAGAGAGGTAACGAGGCCAGTCGAGTGCGACCAGCGGCTGTTGGTTTGTTGGATTGCAGCGTACACTCCCCCTCCAAAGTTAGTATGTTTCTGATCTTAAATATTCGATAATAACATTTCATATTATTGTGAATAATGTTGTAACATGATTAAGTGAATAAAATTAAGTTCCATAATGGATTTGACTGTTATGAAACACTTGCTGTGCTCGACGCGTGTACTCTAGTATCTCCAGATTGATCCTTTTCAATGACTAGCCAAAAAGATTTACATGTAACAGTCGATTTAAAAAGTAGTGAAAGGCGTTGGACAACAGATCTAGAACTCGATGAAGCATAATTTAGTTACAAATAAACAAGCAGATTACAGCTTATGTGGTGGACAGTAAAGGGGTGCAGGCATTTTGTATTTAATCCTGTATAATTGCAACGTGCATAATGTACTGTTGGCCATCAATCAGTGTAATTATAGACTAATCACGTATAGGCTGCATAATGACAATGGCTTTTAAGTAATAATTTATTTTAATTATAATTTATTGTTGTATGTATTTATATGCGTATATATGTGTATCAATAGTTTATTTATTAGTGTATATACACATTAGATGTCTATTATATGTATTGTTTGTAATCATTTTTTAATGATTGCACGATTTTTTTTTGTGTCTGAAGGCGTCAGACGAGCATACGGTCCACCTGATGGTAAGTGGATACTGTCGCCCATAGACATCCTCGATACATGCCAACATTAGTCCAAAATGACAAACGTTAGCACGCCCCCGGATGCGCTGTCTACCTTTGGAGATATAGGAATGGATTTGGAGAAAGGGTTTTGAAAATGGAAAGGGATAGAATGGAAATGGACTCTGGCACATCTCACTCACTACCAGGGGTAATGTGGCCAGTCGAGCCCAGTGGCTGTTGGATTGCACCGTGCACTCTCCCCCTGACAAAGACAAAGAATGCCTCTAGGCTAATGCCTAGTTGCATTCTTTGTCTTTTGTGCAATGTTTCTTTGTGCACTAAAGTTTATAAAAATAAATAATGATATTAAGAATTTAGGAAAACTAGCAACAGATTATCTCTAATTCCTTTTCAAATTAAATGTAATCTACTTTTCGTTATTTTTTTAAAGGTAAGATGTATACGTAAAACTTTATTTGCTTGTTTTTCCTGACCTCCACAAAAGGTTCTGGGTATGCAATTAATCATTAAAATTCTGGTAGATTAATGATCTCTTGTCCAAAAACAAATGAATATTAGTGCTTATTTCTTTCACATATTTAAAACTAGCTGTTACCCGCGACTTCGTCCGCGTGGACTTTAGTTTATAAACACCGTCTTTACCTTCTTAGGGGTATTTGGTATTTTTAAAAACGATCACACACATTATTTCTTATAGCTTATTTTTTAACGAACAAATATTCGACGTGATTCTATAAATTGATAGAACTTTTTTATTTATGAACTGATTGAAATAAAACAAACACTAAATTTTAAGTGAAGCTTACCACAATACATTAGTGAAAACCGCACCCAAATTGGTTAAGCCGTTTCTAAGATTAGCGCTCACAAATGCACAGACAAACAGATAAACAGACAAATAGACAAAAATTCTAACAATCATTGTTTTGGGTTCTATTGCGTTGATAAAGGCCCCCAATAATATTTTTCTCATATATCTTCCATGTACAGACAGCGATCAGTTACATTTTTATTATATGTATATAGATGACATTTCTCACATTGTCAAATTTGATATGGCAGTTGGCACATTTTTTTTGTAATGTATTACCAAATACTTTAGATATACGTGTTTAAATAAGTGTAACCGTCGTCAGGTTCGTTCTCGTACACTGCTGTACACCTCATGTATAGGTATTGTCTCGTGCAAGAGCGATATATGGCTTTGACATCTCTTTTATAAGTGAAGTAGTTCCTTAGGGCTTGTGGCAGTGACTTTCTTATCCCTTAGTCGCCTTTTACGACATCCACAGAAAAGATGAGCTTTGTAGTATATAGACCATGTATAATCTATATATAGTATACCGGATATATTGTATTTGGTATTGAGAAGAACGAAACAATACTGTTTTCGTATCAATATATCCTATTGGTATTGAATTAGGATCCTACTGACATCAATATAATTCTTTTACAAAGTAAGGCAATTAGTAAAATAAACCACTTGCGCTAGTACAACAAATGTTTAGCGGTTTACTTACGACTTCGATCATACCATTCTATTGGGTTGAACGAGCTTTAGCCAGTCCCAAATCAATATTTACAATAAAACCGCACAAGGAACTATATTGTTGAAGGTAGAGTAGTAGGGGTAGAGTATTATAATTAATTGCGAATTACAATTCACTTCCTTATATTTATTTTACTATTAGGGTTGCCCTAATGCCCCAGGGATGAATGGCCTTGAAACAGCACCGTTTTTGAGCCTTTTTTGAGGGGGAGAGTGCACACTACAATCCAACAGCTGCTGGACGCGCTCGACTCGCCACGTTACCCCTCTCTCACAGAAGACTACCTTGAAATGTACTGCATTTCCCACTTTATCTTATTTACATAATGTACGTACGTGTTTCGATAGTGAGTGAGATGTGCCAGAGCCCATTCCCATCCTATCCCTCCTCATTTTCCCAACCCTTTCTCCAAATCCATTCCTATATCTCCAAAGGTAGGCAGCGCATCCGGGGGCGTGCCAACGTTTGTCATTTTGGACTAATGTTGGCATTTATCGCGGATGTCTATGGGCGACAGTATCCACTTACCATCAGGACTGTATGCCCGTCTACGTCCATAAAAAAAAACCACGCTGGCTAAGCGGGTTGGCGAGTTCATTCTTTGAGAGGTGGTGTAGTTCTTCAGAGCCATCTCTAGACGGTGCTATTCTAACATCACACGTCCTCATATACTGGGTTAGCATTGAGGGTGCTGTTTATGCAGATCCTCTATAGAGTTCCCACGGGAATCACGATCAAACCACGCGAACGATGTCACTGCTCATGGACTGCGAAGACACTGCTAGTAAATAATACATTTATTCCGTCACATTGTGTGGTACATATTAGTATTATTTTTATACCAAGCAATTTAGCAAAGAAACTGGTACAGTATCGCAACCATCCCCCGGTATGAAGTGTTTAGAAAATCACTTCACGAAGGGGCAAAAAATTTTATGCACTCTGCGTAGAAATCAATTGTTAGCAGGCGTGCTATCTGACTGTTCTTCAATAGAGTCTAGACTCTGTCAACAATAATGTGACAATACCAAAATGTGTTTGTTTGAACACAAACAGTGTTATGGAAGTACAAAACAATATAAAGAAACGTATTCGAAATTGCTATTTGTGTAGACGAAGGTTTTTTAAGAGTCAAATTCTGCTACATATGGTGGCTTGAGATATCAAGCCTAAAACATGACTGAAATCATCATCTATGTCATACATCAACGAAAGTTCCACAAATTGTATGGAAACCGAGTGTTATTTATTATATAGAGTAAATTTTAGAGTTGGCAAACCATGCACCGATGAAACAAAACATCTCCATTTGTAATTATTTTTTCTTAATAGAAAAAGGCGGTATATGAGAAGAATACGGTCCACCAGATGGTAAGTGGATACTGTCGTCCATAGACATCCGCAATATATGTCAACATTAGTCTAGAATGACAAACTTTGGCTCGCTCCCTTATGGCTACCTTTGCAGATTAAGGAATCGATTGGGAAAATAGCGAGGGATAGGATGGGATGGGAATTGGCTCTGGCATATCTCACTTTGCAATGCCCTACCAGGGCCCTACTTAGTCTAAGTTCCTGCCTATGTACACGATAGCAATGAATAAATAGTCTTCTGTGACAGAGCGGCCACGTGGCCAGTCGTTTACGTCCAGCGTCTGTGGGAATGTAGCGTGCACTCTCCCCTACAATAATTGCGCTGATTTTAGAACAATTAGGCAATTTTTGTGTAACGATGACTTGCTGTCAATATGGATCGGAACAGACTGAAGGAGCAGCGCGAGAAGTAGGCGCATAGCGCCAACTTCGGACAGCTTGCGGTATCTATCCCTCTATATTTGTATAATAGCTAAAAGTATGTCCAAACGATTCAGGAAAACTGTCAGCACTCTGTAAAATGCCAAACTCAATGAAATTCCACTAGTCTTGTTACGTTAAGATATTCTATGTTAAGAGATAGAAATAACGAGGGCCAGCCGAGAATAGGAACGAAATTGAGTGTCATCTGTCCGAAACGCTTGCGAGGCGGCTGGCTTTTGTGGGAAGGTTGTCGAAAGCTTTTACAAAAATAACCTTGTAGAATGGACGTTGATAAACAAAGGAAGGAAATTGCTTTTAATAAGCGCCAATAAAAACATGTATTTATTTACTCTTTGTAGTTTTGACAAAAAGCTTACTTAATGCTATTTATAGCATTTTCTCCCAGCCAACTTTGGTGCTAAACGGTAATGGTATGTAATAGTGATCAAATCAAAGCAAATCAAATCTATTTACTTGTGAACTGTAGGTGCAAGTATACAAGCTATATATATATAATATAATATATAAACAAAATTATATTACAGTATTGTTTAATTCGAATTTTGATCAGCTGTCACTACAGATTGATTGATTAGCGAAGTGTGATCAGCGGACAAAGCGAAAACTATCAGTTATAATGTTAGGAATTAACTAAGAGAGTACTGCACCCTGCAGAGGGATGTTATTGGCTGATATCATCATCATTCCAAGACAATTTTGCTTACTTATTCATTCAACTTACATGCCTAGCCAGTTTCATTTTATTTTGACAATTTTTCCTTAAAAAAGATGTTAAAATAAATTTTTTTCTAACACTTTCTTTTTACGGCCGTTTAAAAATAAAAAAAAACATTTTTCTTTTCAGGCGCGTAAACACAGTGAAATCCCTTTTTAATTTTTATCAAAGGTCAGTGGGACTCACCCACTTTATGTTTGTTACAAACAATTAAAAAGTCAGTTTAAAAATGTTTTTGTATTTTGGCACAAAATACGAAATTTTCCATCAAGCGTTAGTTTGCAAAATTCTTTACTACAATTCCACTAACAATGTAATTGGTTATTTTACTTTATTCAGTAAAGGGGAGACAAATTATATAATCCGCCGTGTACACGTAACTGTACACGAGATATATAATTTAATTTATTACGTATTGTAATATCATACATAGATACATACACACACACACATGTACACATACCCACAAACATAACCATATTTAAAGTAAAGTTTGTAAATAAAGGCAAACTAGTTGCAGTACGCCAACAAGATATTAAGATGTTGTTAAATTATATTCAATGTTCTGAACTAAATTGCTATTACTTAGCCATTAGCTTATAATATAAAGTTTATAATAAACTGCAAAAGGCAAAGGGGTAAAATGAAACATCTAAATTTCTCAATTCGAATCTAATTTCTAAACATCTAAACATTACGAGAAATTAATGACTGCATTGACATGACGACAGCCAATACTGGACGTTAATGAGATTTGTATGAAATCGTCGATCACCGACCACTTTACTAGACCCTCCATATTCAGGTTTAGCTAGCGACCCGCCCTCGCTTCGCTTCGGTTTATATGAGTTTTTTTTCTAACACACGAAAGTATGGTAGAAATAAAGTACATATAGGTTATGGTTGTTCATGCGGTCTGTAACACATTTATCAAATCTAGTTTTAAGGTGGGGGCCATGTTTGAACTCAGTGATAGTTGATCTGCATCGGAGTTGAAGTAAATTTGCAAAAATTGTGGGTTTTGGCCGGATGGCGGTAGAAGGCTGCCAATGAGATGGTAAATCTGTCCCTCTACCTTAAAAGAGGGCATAAAGTTACCTTCCCGAATTTCTTTCGCGCCAAACGAAGTCATCTGAAAAAGGTTGTTGTATCTACGTATATTTTTTAAAAAGTGTGCTGTTAATGGATGATTGCCTGTCAAGAGATTTTTTATTGGTTGTGGTGGCTCCTGCATATCGGGGAGAATTACTTCTCCAGCAGCACAGCACATACCGTTCGCTTCATCGCTAAATTTTTTTGCGTAACACTTAGAGCAAATCTTATTCATCCCTCCAATTTAGACAGTGCTCTGCTGAGCATAATCAATATTTGGATTATAATTGAATGCCGATCGATCTATTGTTGAAAGCTGAAATACGATTAAGCACTCCAGGTTGTTGTCTTAGCCACTGTGCCGAAAACCGTCGTAAACGCTCAGCGCTAGATTCTCGAGCGCGAAGCTGCGTCATTCTATAATTATTATCGGAAAGGCGCTGCGAGCGCTTGGCGCCTGTTTCTCAATCACGAATCTGCGAGGTTCTAATATTTTTCTCGGGAAGTCGCTGCGAGCGCTCGGGGCTAGGTTCTCTAGCACGCGCTTGCGATGCGTACTCTCTCAGATTTGAAAGACGGTTTACATTCTCAGTGGAAGATTCATCGATACGACGTCTTTTAGCCTTCCTCGCCTCGGATGTCTGTTGAGAAAATTGTGACTTATTTCTAGGCCTATTTTAGATAAATATTATGAATTAAAATTAAAAGGTATGAATTTAAAATACTATTTAGTTATTAGATACCGCGCGAGTGAACCGCGCGGATAGAATATAAGGTAGGTAGAAAGCTTTAAATGTTATGAATTAAAAATGGTATTTAGATACCGCGCGAGTAAGCCGAGCTCATACAATTTCGTTGACATGCGTTGCGTAGGGAGTGGACCGCGCGATTGAGCCCCTTCTTATAGACCAATAGCGACCCGCCCTCGCTTCGCTTCGGTTTATAAGTTGTTCTTTTTTTCAAAATTTCAAAATAAAATGTAGCCTATATTAGACACGGATAATGTAGCTTACTATTTGTGAAAGGATTTTTGAAATCGGTTCAGTAGTTCCAGAAATTACCCCCAACATACAAACAAACACACAATTTCACCTCTTTATTATATTGGTATAGATAGCGACCCGCCTGCGCTTCGCTTCGGTTTATAAGTTTCTAGTTTTTCAATTTTTTTTTCAAAATTTCAAAATAAAATATAGCCTATATTAGACAGGGATAATGTAGCTTACTATTTGTGACAGAAATTTTGAAATCGGTTCAGTAGTTACAGAGATTACCTTCAACATACAAACAAACACACAGTTTCACCTCTTTATTATATTATATTAGTATAGATAATATGAGGGGTCTAGTAAAGTGGTCAGTGATCGATGATGTTTTCCTCATTGATTGTGGCAGTCGTTTTATTATCTTTTAGTCGCTTTTACGACACCCTCTGGAAGAGATGCGACCGACACCACACGGCACTTATGTATGTATATGTATGATTATATATATAATGTGCTCTAACAATCACCAGAGATAAGGTGTAGGAATCACGAAATCAAAACTAAATTGCGTTGCTCTGAAAAGAGGTTGTTTTTATTAAACACAATGTGGCAATACATCGGATATTAATTTAAAAGGTACGAATCATACCTGAAAAGAGAAACAACATTTAAAGTTATTGATTCTCAAATTCTTTATAGATCAAGTATTCTTATTTATATTCACTTCCACCTGCCTGACATGAGTGACAACACAGCCCTTCTGTCAAACCTCCATTGCCTCAACCATAGAGTAACCACAGACTGGCACAAACTCCATAGAGCCACAATCATAGTGAATTTGGTGAATGACCATTTACATAATCTCTATATATATATAAAATTCTCGTGTCACAATGTTCGTTCCCGTACTCCTCCGAAACGGCTTGACCGATTCTCATGAAATTTTGTGAGCATATTGAGTAGGTCTGAGAATCGGCCAACATCTATTTTTCATACCCCTTAGTGATAAGGGTTGTCCACCCTTAGCGCCATCTGTTGGGCAGCCACAGCAACGCGTGGCCGGGCACAGCTAGTAATATATATTATGGTATTGAATTAATATGCCATTCACTATAATTTCACTTAATCATAAATGTTATTGTACTTACTGCGCCATCTCTGCATAGCCCAAAGGTTGATTAAGACATTATGCTTCTAAGTATTAAGTCTGTATTTTGTGACTTTTTGCAATAAAGAATAAATAAGAGCTGTTTCATTTGATGCCAACTTCAGGTTTTTACTATCGCACCGCTAGTCATCGTCGTGCGGTTTATCCGCACTTCCTTGAGATAGAGTCGCTGCGTACAGTGCGGTCATAAAGACACTTTATACCCCAAACCCGAAAGCTGTGGAATGAACTGCCAGTTGAAGTATTTCCGTTACGCTAGTATATGGATATGGATTATATGGAGGATATAAAAATAAAAAAAGTCCGATAAATACTTAAGTGTTAAGAAATAAAACATCACGTAATATGTTTCAACAGTTTCACGAGTAAACAAACAACAAACACCCGAAAATTTATTCAATCCGCTTTAATCCGAGTTATTTTAATACATGTTAATGATGACGTCAAAGAGATTATCGCTGTTATTATTATAATAAATGTGTAATTATAATGTATAATTATCATAGGCGATGAACTCGAGTTGAACTTCGTTGCTATCGGGAGCAATTATGTTTAATTCCTTCGTATCACTTTGCTCTTCACAAATTTTCCAATCTAATAAAATTAATTCCAACGAAGCCGTAGAATAAAATGCTCCATAGGAGACTAATTTATCATAATCCTAGGCATTAAACCCGCCATTTGTACAATATTTCGTTATGTATCAAAGAGCAAATAATTAAATATTAACTACTATATTTTTTATAGAAAGAAGGCGACAGCCGGGCACACAGTCCACCTCTGCGACACATGCCAACATCAGTCCTGAATGACAAATGTTGACACGCCCCTGGATACGCTTACTAAAGGGTTGGGAAAATGGGGAGGGTTAAGATAGGATGGGATGGGAATGGACTCTGGTATATCTCACTCACTACCGAAATAAATACGTCCATTGAGGGAATAGGATAAAGGAAGAAATGAAGTACATTTTGCGATAGTCTTCTGTGAGGGAGAGATATCGTGGCCAGTCGAGTGTGACCAGTGGCACTGGGATTTCGGCGTGCAATTATTTTGCTTAATAAAGTGAACACTAAATAACAATACTGTTTTTCACTTTTAATCCCTTTTTATTTATAATACACAATTTATTTTTTACACGACATGGTCTCAGTATCCAAGTTGCAATCAATATGACGATGTAGATCGCCTCCATCTTTCCCCACCACTCTCCTCTGCTCAACTTCCTTAGTATCACAAGTACCGTATTCGTACCGTACAAGAGCTATATTATGCACCTGTTGGAAGGGCAATTGCGTTTTTATAAATTTGAAAGTCGTAATCTACGCAATAGATAGATTTTTTCGAAACTTTCTCTAAACTAATTAAAAATGACAAACATGTTAAAACTGTGCTCTAGCCGTTCTAACCGTTTCAACAGTCGTCATAAAGAAAAGATAACTATTGATAACTAAAGATAACTATTGAACTTATAAAAAAAAAACTCATTAATAAATAAAATAATAATAATAGTAATTAAAACAAGATTAAATATTGCTTATAATAATTGAAATAATGCGGTTGAAAAACTTGAAGATCATTATCAAAAGCGTATACGGAGTAGCGAGGCGGAGCGTAGCGATGTCGTAGCTCGTAGCTTCTCATAGCCAGTTGCCGCTACGAGCCCGCGTAGACTTCACGTGCTACGATCTTACGTAGACGAACTCATTAGCATTCTGTACGACTTTTCGGAGGAATTTTAAATCATTTTTTATGTAAAGCTTTTTTCTATGGAAAGTTGAAATATATATTTTTATACGCATATAAAATTTAAAAGTAGGAATGGAAAATGTGGTAAATTATCTCATAGTTAAAAAAGTTTATCAAAGTGTTGTCAAACTTTTAAGTATAAAGTTTTAGACGACTTTTGTGGTGCATTGTATCCACGGTCTTTTTTGTGCTTTCGTAAAGTGTGCTTTTTGTGTAAGTGTAACATAGTAATGAAAATAAATACAAGCAAGTTCAGCAACGAATTATTTTAATATGCCTACGACAATAATATTTTCAGAATGGTATTAAGTACATATGATTATGACGAACAGCAACAGACTGCAAGTGGCGAACCCTTTTGGGAGAATTTTGACAACTTCCAAGTGTCCACGACTTCCGTTTACAATGCCAGTTTTAATGTGTATACCGAGTCTCGTGACCAAGTGCCAGTGCTGGCGACATATGGGGTGTTGCTGGCAGTTGGCGCGCTTGGCAACTTGGCAGTGTTGGCCGCGTTGACCAAGTCGAGGCGGAGGAAGTCAAGAGTCGACCTGCTGATGACACATCTTGCGCTTGCCGATGTCTGCGTCACTTGTTGCGTTATCCCTTTGGAGGTAAGTTGGTTACGAGTACGTTTAAAATAATAATATATTGCACGATAACGCATACTTTGTGCTCGCTGTTTTATTGAGGTGTGATCCAGGGCGTTTACTGCACGAATAATGCGCCAACGTTATGAGACAATACTGCCCAGTCATTGTTATGTAAACGGGTTACTCGCGATTTAATCGGAGGCGGACTTCGGACTTCGGAGGCGGGTCAAGCTGTTGATGCTATTGACAGCCAAATCTGTCTACCCTCCGCCGTGTTCGTTTTTGATGCACCTACCCGCACGGAACTTGTTTTTGATTATTAAGTTCCTTGCACACTATACTAACAATATCATCATACGCACGCAAGTTTGAAAAGGCTTCTACTTTTCTGGGTTAGCAAAGTTCAATCACTGGGTCCGATGAACGTCCTCGTAATTGAATTAAATCCATCCTCGTAATTGAAATTTCGGCATTTTAAAATTTCTGTTGTCTTTCGGACCAAACGCTCAGTTCAGTTCAGTTGAAATTACTTTTGGTTTGTGTAATTCAATCCAATGATTGGTTCCTACCTCTAATAGGTGCTCTGCTATTGCCGACTTGTGTAACTTATTACTTTTCACAACGGTTATGTGTTCCTTTACACGGCTTGCTGTCGTTCACTTGTTTTGTCCAATGTATGAGCTTCAACAGCTACAGTTCAATATGTAGACTCCAGGGCACTGATTGGGCAAGTTATCCTTAGGACAACGCAGACAGCATGCTACATTTTGACAAGGAGAAAATACAGTTTTTTATATCGTACTTCCTCCTTAAAAGCTTGTCAATCTTATCGGTTACGCCTTCTATATAAGGAAGATATGCCGACTGTCTATCAACTGTGTCAGTTCGTTTCCCTTGCATAGGTTTTTGGTATTTTGAACGCCTTTGTATGACCATTCTGCCGTAGCACTTCATCTACATGTAACTCACCGACAGATGTTTCTCATCGCATAGATCGTAGGCGCGATTGGTAAGTGGCGTGACAACAGACGCTAATTGTCTTTATGGAGTTATGGAAAATTATGGAGCTAATTATGGAGGGTGAAATTATATTTTTTATTTAAATTTTATAAGAAATGACATTAGAATGTTAGTTATTGGGGTTATATTAATTTTTGATGCTATAACTAAAAGTGCTCAAATTCCTTATAGTTCGTGATTACCGGCGGCTATGCTTGGGTGGTGGTGGGAAGTGCCGTATAGGCATCAATTAGTGTGCAATGGCTTTCGATATACTGAGTAAACAAATATTTCGTTTCGACGAACATAGAGACCTTCACATCCAGGAACGCATTCAACTAAACTTCGCATGTTACTTATTTTTTCTGTGTACAGAATGTGAGTAACCCGTTTACATAACAATTATTATGTTCAACCACGATAACAAAAGTTTAAAATTCTTATAATACTGGATTAGGTCAATAAATAAGCATTACTAGTTTTACTCATCGCTATAGCAACAGTTATATAACGAAAAAATATTTTCCTCTCAGCATAGTTTCCATTGCTAGCTTAGAGTCCAAGCTCGCTTCCTGAGTTGAACTTACATTGTTATTGCTCTTTATTGTACTTAAAATGAGTTGTTACAATAGAACATTACAGTATTACTATAAGTACAAAGGCAGATTTATATAGTACAAAGGTGTTATGTAATTGTGTGTTCATAGCGTAGGGGAGTTTTAGTATATTTTGTTGTTGCGATTATTCTGATTGCCCGTGATTGCAGTAGAAGGAAACTTAGTACGATTAAGAATTCGCGCTGGAGGTACCATTTACATGTCTCTCCAGAAGTTTTTATAATTGGTAATTAACGTCTACCTCCCACAAATTATCATTAATCTGATGACATTAACACAGCCCAAATTATTTTGAATTCTAATAGTTTTTTGTTTTTTTAACAGAAAGAAGATGGCAAACGAGCATACAGTCCACCTGGTGGTAAGTGGATACTGTCGCCCATAGACATCTGCGATACATGCCAACATTAGTCCAAAATGACAAACTTTGGCACGCCCCCGGATGCGCTGCCCACCTTTGTAGTTGTTTTAAGCTGAATAAAAAATTCGTTATATTATCGTTATCGTTCCGAGACGAAATCATTATATTTTTCGATACATTTCTTCAAAACTTTCATAATTTTAATAAGTTCGGAACTAACAACTGCAAATTAAATTTCTGAAATTTTGATGTCGACTGAAAATTTGTTTAAGTTTGTTTGAAGAGCCGTTATTGAACGTGTTTACGTTGTAATTATTTACTAAGAGGGTAAGGATTAAGGTAAAGGATTTACTAAGACCTCTCCGATTCTATTAATATACGGTGTATGAATCCTAAAAACAGCACGTGTATTTTGTTCTATAAAATTTATTTATTATTTCTATAAAAAAAAGTTCTTTCCAGCACCTGGTAATTATTATTTTAGGGGGTTTAATTTCAAAAATTTAAATAGTTTTCGTGCGAATAGAGTCGAACGATCGCTTCGATGTGAACGATGTGTATCGATGAGACGAAGTGAGTCGATTTTTTTATATAGAATATATGGCATACGAGTATGCGGTCACATGTAAGTGGTAAATGGTCACCGCCGCCCATGGCCACCTGCGACATCACCTTGCCGACCTTGCAGAATCATATTACAGAACGCAGCTCTTTTGAAGCGTAAAGGAAAATCCTAAATAGAAATGAATGAAATAATGTAATTTCACTCAGCATAAATTAATTACTTGGTTTTATTATGGTATCCCCGAGAATCGTATTATGATATGATCTATTTTCGTAAATTATTTTTGAGAGTAGATTACATTCCAAATTGCCTACAATAAATAGCTTGTTTGAGTTGTAGGCATTCTGTATCGATATACAGTGTCCCGGAGGAAATTTAAAAAGACTTGTGTTGTTACATGGAAAAACGCCCTATCTTTAGAAGCATATTTCGTTCTGAAGATGTTATTTTGTTTTAATCTAATTGTATTTTCTTGTGCTGTGCTTCGCTTAGTCAGCTGCAGAAAAATATGATCCCCTAGGTATTAATGTTCAATACAAGATAAATATCAATTTTATCATTGTCCGTGCATCTTCAATGGCTCCACTGAAAACTATGGTTTGTCCGCGGCATATGCTGTGTTGGAGACCGTTTCCGACGTCGCAATGCACATCGTTATCTTATAGAATGAGTCTTCATACGAGTACTTGTGCGTTTTTATTCTATATTTATTTATTTTTTCTTGTTTAGTTTAGTTTAGATTAGTTTAGTTGAGTAGGGCCGTCCGAGTGGGCCGAAAACTGTGTGTGGTGGCGAGCTTCGGGAGAGGCCTATATCTAGCAGTGGAAAGATATAGGCTGATGGTATGGTACCTATATTTCTCGATGACATGAACTTAGGATCAGGTGGAAGCAGATAGGAAAGTTGGCAGATTCGTGCGGCGAATTAGAAAATCTTCCCTAAAAACAAATAATAAATATCTCTAGCACTTAAAACTCTTTTCTGCAAGTAAATAAGTTAAATCCCTATGCCGACTTGAAGCACGTTCAGCTTAACTCTTAATTAATCTACATTTAAAATCAATAAATCATGTAATGCAATCAGCTCTTTCAGTGTATACTGCTGGACGTGGGCCTCCTCAAGTGCCGTGGCTATCGAATAGCACCAGCCCATCTCTTTCCGTGGGTATCGTAAAAGGCAGTTAAGGGATAACAACGGAGGTGCCACAGGCGCTGAGGAACTAAATCACCTCTAAAACAGTGCCCAGCAGTGGACAAAATAAGGGCTGATAACCGTGTTAAATTTAATATATTCGGTCGTTTAGCTTTATAATTTTAAAATTGTTTAACGGTTATTGCACCTACCAAACCATCGCATAGCCTAAAGTTGTCTGGAAGTATTAAGTCCGCCTATAAAAAAGTGTATCTAAAAAGTGGGTTCGCCAACTGGCGTTTTCAGGTCATGCAACCCTCATAATAAATCATGGCTGGCAAATATTCAAATTTGATTATCATTGTTTAGGGTAAAAACGCATGAAATCAATGGAAACAATTTGAGTAAGCCAAATTTTCATATTCTTACTTTGAAATGAAATAATCCTGCCTTCTATTTTATACACATTCTCTTTAATTCTTGCGTGCTCAGACAGATTTTCATTATTCAGAACAAACGTGTTACACTTTTGAATTCCAAATATCTCACGTATCTCTGTATTACTAAAGTAAATGTTTAAGTTCTTGTTAAGGGTGTTGTTTGTTCTTGTTCTTGTTCTTGTAAATTTCGCTGTTTTTAAATCCTATAAAGTATATTTGAACATGGTTACTATCCTTTGGATTACTATGGAACACAAAAAGAAAGAAATTGACTATCCTTTATTTACTTTGGTTGATGTCACAAAAACAACGGAAGTCTAGTTGGGTTAAAAAGCTATTACTAAAACGTGTAAATTATTGTGACGCCACCATGTTAAACGACATTGAAGAAGATGATTACAAAAACTATCTAAGAATGAATGATTTAACATTTACCCTCTTCTTAAACAAAGTACCTCCATTAATATCCAAACAGAATACGCTAATGCGTGACAGTATACCAGCAGAGCATCGTTTAATTGCTACTTTGCGTTTTTTATTAACCGACAGATTATTAAGATTTAAAATTCAGTTGCAAAATGTCCCCATAACTTCTTGGACGTGTTATACCAGAAACATGCGAAGCTATTTATGATTTTCTTCATGAAGAATACTTAAAAGTATAAATAAGAACACTATTATTAAAGAAACAGTCGTACTTATTTATTTTTGTAAATTATTAATTCTTTCATACATTTGAGAATCAACATTATGGTCACACAAATAACATTATAATCTTTTTATTTATTTCTTAAAAACCAAGAAATTTTCTAAAGAAAATTGAGAGATCAATATCATCATTGTCATTTTATTAAGACAGTGATTGTGATGGCTCAGTCAAATTTGACATTAGACTTGTCAAAGTTGAAAGAACTTGTCAAAAATGACAAAGCTACCAATATGGCCGTGTGTCTTTTTTAAATTATTGGCGGCAAAGGAATACGCCATTCAATCCTCATAACGACAAAAATGTCAATGAGAAATTTAAAAATGTCATATATTAAAACTAAACGAGCTAAAAATTAATTTGGTGGTTCGTTGATCCTTGGAAACTGGACTATCAAAAAATATATAAAAAGCACATGTCTAAAAAATTTGGCCTTGCCCATTGCTTATACTGTAATACACCGTGATATGACTTTTGAAGTACATAGAGCGAAGTTTTTACTTTGAATTTAGTATAAGGGGTTTGAATTTTGTATTATATATTCCTTGGGAAAGTTGTCAAGTTTCACGGTATAAATACCCATACTTTTCGCTTACGCTTTAAAAGTGCATGGTGTATAATCTTTACTATCTACTTATTCCTCTTTTACTTATTGATATTTGGAATTGATTATTAGTTCATCAATAAAAAAAATAGAAACCCCATTCTAATATATTATGACCATCGAATAAAGTATGTGGGCTCTTGAACTATAAAATTTATACTTTCATGAAGTACGACGGGTATCCGTAAGATGTCGTTATAGATGGCGCATATATTATACGTAATAATGTAGAGGTGAGGAAGGTAGGTGGGGGGTGTCAGAATGACGGAATGCTCAAGGCCATTGGCATATGGTAGCCCCTTAAAAGATTTGCATTATTTAAAAGCACTGATAATATATTTTTTTATCTATTTAAACGGGTCTCATCGCTCAATGAAACTGGATGAAATGGATGAAACTGCTCGCGATTTTCGAAGTGGATTACCCGCTTCTTCAGCCGTGGCCATGGTTGGTGCAACCCGACCGAAACGTCGAGTAAAAGAAATATTGTAAACATACGGGTTAAGACCCGTTTAAGTACATTAATATGCACGGGAGAACGCAAAAATCTCAAATGAAATATTTTTTTATAGAAGAGATAGATGGCAGACGAGCGGACCGGCCACATAATGGTGTGTGGTCTCCACCGCCCATGGACCCCTGCAACACCAGGGGGCATGCGTATGAGCTACCGACAATGCAGAATCCTCTTCACAGTCTTCCCGAAGAGTACTACTTACCGTCAGGTGGACTGTATGCTCGTCTGCCGCCTTCATCGCAATCTTTGAGATTTTTCTTAAAACTTGCACGGGACTGAGTCTTTCTAATGGCTCGTTTACACAAGGAGAGTTTCTCGAACGGTTCGGTTGAGAATTGTATACGATTCTCGTATGCGACCAAACTACAAACAATTCCCGCCTACAACTATTTACATGACGATAAAAACTCCATGATAACAAGATTAACAGTGATCAGACAATGATAACAGTTGTTTATACTATAATAGCATTTGACGATGTTCGAGAAACTTGACTTGTTTAAGGCATAATACTGACGGGCAGAATATATTAATTTATATTATATATTCTCGAGTTGGAGTATAAATGAAAACATCTAATGTTTAAAATGTCTTAGTTTCTCCTATTCCGAGTAGGACAATGTTAGGACCATTTGTTAGCATAATATGCTCCTCCGAAGAACAGTAGCGCGAATCATTGCTAGAGTGTCGAGATAATTGGCACACTTTGTCAGACAATATGACCTCTTTATGTACCCTTTTGAAGGTAAGGGATTTCACCGACAAAATATAAACGTTTTAAGTGTAGTGGAGATATTCAGCGATAATGTGTGGGATTTCGTCTCTCAGTTTTTGAAACGAAGGTAATTGAGGGTTATACGCCTTTTGTAACAATAATGTTTTACAGTCTTGTAATAGGGCCGGGCCAAATTTAATGGTTTATGGTAATTATTAAACATTTGTAATTTTGTAGGAGTACATCTCTCATTTCTCAAATTTAATTTCAAGAAATTAGGCGAGAAATGAGAATTAATTAAGCTGTCTTTTGTTAAAGGAGGCTTTGATAGGGCGTGTCTATCAAGTATCAAGGCTGTTCAGAGAGTTGACGTTACGGTTACTGTTCAAAGGTTACGCGTCTGCGGTAGGTGGGGTTCGCCAAATTGACGTTTTGGCTTGCGTAATGTTTATTGTAATTAGTGGATTTGTTGACTTCTAGTTTTTGTAGCTGCTATTTAAGGATGTTATACATAGTCGAGTCCGTAGTAATCAACACGATCCAGCCGACAGGAATGGAAAGGGTATTCATCAATCGAGAATTAGTTCTTCGACCAATCCGCATTGGTCATAAAACCAATACGTCATAGAATCGCAGGGCATAAAACCCTTTCAATCGCGAGGGTATTTCGGGTTATAATTCATCACATATATCTTAAATCCGCGATTTCTTATCATACTGCTTTTTATCATTCTTATCATATTTACATCTTATCATACTGCATTTCCTACTTTATCTTATTTCCCTAATGTATGTACGTGTTTCGGTAGTGAGTGAGTGTGCCAGAGCCCATTCCCATCTTATCCCTCCCTATTCTCCCAAGCCTTTCTCCAAATCCATTCCTATATCTTCAAAGGTAGGCAGCGCATCGGGGGTCGTGCCAACGTTTGTCATTTTGGACTAATGTTGGCATGTATTGTGGATGTCTATGGGCGACAGTATCTACTTACTACCAGGTGGACTGTATGCTCGTTTGCCTTTATTTTTCGCTAGAATGATTTTATATATTTTAAATTAGTTGACAATCGTAGCTCTTCACGCGCTTGATTTGTTTTATGGATTCCAATGAGGTAACAAAGTTTTTTGCGTTATTAATAAAAAGAAAATATCGACCACTTCCTGAAAGTATTTATTTATTAATAGTTTATTATAAATAAATATATTATAAATATTACTTATAATAAGTAAAATTTATATTTATACTAAATAAATATTTATAATACAATATTTTAAACAAATACTTAATTCGGCCGTTATATATGAGTAGTGTTGCCAGGTGTCCCGATTTCCCGATTTTTCAGGGGTCCGGTGACACGTCCCGATTCACCCTTGATCGGGACGCCGAATGTCCCGATTTTTCACTAACCTCCTTAGTCTGTATTTTGATCGAGAATTTTGACTGGAAAAACTAATATATCTATAAGCTGTTACTCCATAAAAATATTTTTGCTTTCACATTTTCTCACCAAACTCGGACTAAATAGTCATCATAAAAGTTTTAAACTTGGCGCGTATTGTGTTGGCCAGATAAAGATGATAATGATTCGATTTAATTAGTCAAAACGGTCAATTTTGTTATATTTTAAAGAAGTTTATCTAGGTTGTTTAAGTTTTATTTGTGTTGTTTGCTGTATTAACCAATGGTAACATACCATTATAAAAAAAAAATTGACGTACCGATAAAAATAAATGATGATTCACAAAAACCAGATTGTTTTGTATCTGTCCCGATTTGACAACCAAATTCCCGATTATTTTAACCTTCCGTCCCGATATTTGACACACTGGACCTGGCAACACTATATATGAGGGTTATGGAGTCGACTATTGGCTATGAGTTGTCAATTAGGAAGTAGTTGTTTCAGAATCAGATTTATTTAGAAGTATGCTAAAATCTGGGAAACTAGAAGTCGAGATATAGACCTTTTGCTTGAATGCCCACAACAAGAATAATTATTGGAAATGTATTCACATATATATATATAGTAGGTATTTGTGTGGGAGGCGGTAGCACATCCCACTCCAGATGAGTATTCCACATAGCTTTTATTACTATCATAATGGGATGCCTCATTGCTTGTTTTGTGAAGTGGCCCAATTATATTTCTTTTATTATTATGATATCTAATTGTTATTGCATTAAAGTGTAAATGTTTGTTTTTGGTCTAATACCGTGGTCCCCACTGACACGAGTTAGGACCACGGTAGTAAGTTTTGCGTTTGTCACCATTGTAATTGCTACGAAATACTTAGTTTAGTAAAAAAAACTGTCAAATGTCATTAATTAAAATTACAACTAGTCCAAAAATAGTTTTTATACCACACCTGCTCGAAAAGTAACTTAGTACTTTTTCAAAAATGAGGCAGAAAGTACGTCATTACTATCATACAAATATGCGGACAGTAAAAGTGTATGAAAATCCATTGTTAACGTGCTGTTTTTTTTAATTTTGGATAATATCAGTCGGTGACCTATTTTAATATTATTATGCTAAAAGACAAAAAGTTTTTTTCTCCAAGTCCGCAAAATGATACTGGCCACTTGCTTTTTCTGAACATTAATTTAAAAAAAGAAAATAATAAAGAAACAAGTGAAAATCGCGCGCGCGCGATTTGCTTTCTTTTTCTTGCTAACTTCTTTATGAATTTTCAATTTGTGTTTACTATATTCTACTCGAAATGTCGTCTAGTAGTGAAAGTGAAGATTTGATGACGTCACCAGAATTAAAAGGAGCTGCCCAAGCAGTTATTGAGAACCTATTGCCTGAGAAATACAGAAATAAATACAACAATAAACTTCAATTAATAAAGATTTTGTTTTTTATTTTCCTCGTAGGTGTGGCTGTAAAGCACTATGTATCACTCGGATGAAAGTGTGATTCCCAACTCGCGTGTATTAAGGCCCTCGGCTGCGCATCGACCCTCAAACTACATCCTCGTTGGTAATCGGTCACTTTCTCCCCTCGGAGAACAATGTACTATTTTTTTATTGGCCTATATTTTTATTCTGCTCTATTTCTTAACAAGTATAGCGGGGACAATGACAATTCAAACACAATACTAATTTTAGTTGTCCACACCGACGACTTCTTTTTTTCTACAATTCCCGTTGTACCAGCCAGTGAAGATTGTTAGTGTGGACTGTGCCTAACCGATTGTTATTTAAGAACTTTTAAACCTCCTGGTCGACAGCACTGGCGACACCAGAGCTGGCCATCATCTCGCGCAATGTATCAGTTAACAATCCACCAAGGTAATACCGCCCGCCTGGGTATATTATGTAGTTTGACCTAGTGTTGTAGGTATGTATATAAATAATTTCGTAGGAACAATAGACACTTAACACATTAAAAACGTCCTAGGAGTTATCGTCTCTCCTTCAGTAGGCTAAAATGAGAATCTGTAAAACTTTTACGGCTCGTTCCCATAGCAACATCCTGTTTTTTGCAGGCACGGTTTTTTACAGGATCCCATTTAGTGGTGGACGTGTTTCAATTAGTGGACGTGTTTAGGCTAAGCACAAGCGGCCGGAATCAGGTGGATCACACACGGCGTTGCGTGCCACGGTGAACAGAGGCGGTGAAATGGATTTCGTAGCGGTACGCCCTACGAAGAAGCGGACACATGGCACATTCGCTCAAAGTAGCGTTGCACGGAGGAGACTACGCGTTTTTATATAGGCAATTGCTACACCGAAATGTCAAGAAAAATCGACGAAGATGTTGGGTTCATCCATTTTTACGTAGCGGAAGATGTAATATACGTTCATCCCTGGCGTAGTGTCAGATGAGGCAGAATAAACATGGATATCCATATAAGCCTTCACCGTTGTAACAATGGCAAACAGCAAGGACGCTTGCGTCGCTGTTCCGCGCGCATAGGCGGTTGCCATATATTAAGTCTCGACGGATTACATACAAGGTGGTACGGCATGTGATCCATTTGACTGCGCACGCGGCGGCACGCGGCGCCGTGTGTGATAGATACGCTTACGATCCCAGAAACAAATTTATATAAACCTATTTATTAAATAATTCGAGATATTATTTAATTATATAATATTTAAAAATGAAACACTTCGCTTACCATTAACTTATTAAGATCTTTTTCAATCTTCAATCTTCTTTTTTTAATGGTGTCTCTATTAGGTCAATTCGAGCTTGACCGGTCAATAAATAAGGTTACGAAGATTTTTCCGCTCCGCGGTAAGGGATATATTACAACTTAACTCATTCCTAAGCGTATAATCATAAAATTTTTGCTATAACTTGGAAAGGATAGTAACATAGATAACATAGATATTTATAAGCTATGTTACCCCAGAGAGGTATACTTTCTCCAATTTGTCACATTTAACCCCGAAAGTGATGGAACGTGTTCCGTTACTAATTTAACTCGTTTATTCGTTTTCTGCGAAATTGCGTGCAAGAAAATTGTTAGCTTTTGTTCATACATTACTACAAACGTTGAGTGGCAGAGAATGTCACTATTAAGTCCGCCTTTTGCACAATATTTTTGTACATTAACCTATCAAGCTACATAATTGTTGGCCTTCAAACGTTCTCTTTTGTATTAGTGTCCTTGTTGAAAGAAATCACCATTGCTCGGACAAAGTTCGAATAAATAAAAAAAAATGAAAGAAAAGCATCAAATCATACATCATTCTATTGATAAAATAAGGAAATTATGACATGACTCTCCACTGCTGGAGACACATGGAGATACCTAAGGCTGGCGAGTCTCTCGAGGCTTGTCATCACACACAGTCTTTAGCTCGTCTCATCCAGTCACCATTGACGAACTTCTGCACCCTCCAGCTACTGCGGAATATCACACTGCGCTCCCGGGTGCGTCCTTCATTCGAGGACTTGTCTGCCCAATGTCAATCAGGACAAAATCAAAGCACCATATAATATAAAATAAGCTACATAGTTGCGATAGACTCAACTCAGAGAGTTCAACTAATTGCTGCCTTTAATCGTTACAGGCAATTTAGTATTTTTGAAAGCAACGACGAGGAACAACGTTTGACCGATTCCCCAAGGGGTGATTAATAAAAGGAATTAGTTAAATGAGCAGGAGAAACATTGAAAATAGCAGCATATCAACAGCAGTATTTTTTTATGGAAAAATTTTACAGACGAGCATATACAGTCCACTTGATGGTAAGTGGATGCTCTCGTCCGTGGACATCCGCAATACATGCCAACATCAGTCCAGAATGACAAATGTTGGCATCATTTCACTGCCTAGCTTTGGAGACATAGGAATGGACTTGGAGAATGGGTTGGGAAAATGGGGAGAGATAAGATAGCATGGGATGGGAATGGGCTCTGGCATATCTCACTCACTATCGAAACATGTATTCTGTACTGATGTTGGCATGTATGGCGGATGTCTATGGACGACAGTATCCACTTACCATCAGGAGGACCATTAAAAACCATAAAAAAAAGAATGAGTATTTATTCCGAAAACTTCCAGTACATACTTTACTAAAATCGATTAAATACTTTTGAAGTCACGATTTGAAGTCAAGTTTGAAATCGAGTGTCACGTAGACGAAAATTTTTCAATATATCGCTGACTTTTATAAGGGTTCTTAAATTGTTTCCTTGTCTCAAAAATTTATTAATAATTAAAGTTGTGTTTGACCTTTAATAGACGATTTATTATAAGTAAGTAAACGGTAATTATGATTACCGTCTGCCCACTAATAATCATACCAATTTACCGTGAGGCCGAAATCACAATCTGCCTCACGAGGGAATTACGTGCGAGCGAAGTGATCGCTATTAGGCATTAGGCGAAGTTAGTTAGGTAACTATAATTAAGGTCAAAGTATTGTTAGGATGGGATTTCAGTAGGCAGGGGTTCAGGGGCATGGTGGAGCTGAGTGAATCGACAACAATAGCGGCCTATAATGTCTTAGGCCGCTTGTTAACCGCACGGTTTGCCGCCGCGAAAACTTACGGCGAACTAATCATTTATACACCTATTTATCTCTTTGAATATTTACCTTATTTATTTTACTGGACGTTTCGGTTAAAATATATTAAAATATTTAAAGTTATTTAAACATTAGTTTAAATAACTTTATTTTTCGTTCGAATTTTTTTATATAATTTAAAATGGTTGACATGTTTCAGGCTTTGCTTTATTTTGATGACATGTTGCACGAGTATATACACTTATGATGGATATGGTATATAACATATATATATATATATATATATATATTTATAGTTACGTATATTATACATTTGGGATAAGAGAATGCGTGTTTGCGTTAGTTTTTGTCACCGGACAGGAAAACATGCGGATATTGCAGAACACTAATCTGTCGTTGGTATACATTTGCAGACTATTCCTATGTTGGTTTACTGTTGATATTTTTATTGTGTATGTTACATTAATCTATTGTTGTCGAAGCGTATCGTGAAGGATAATTGATGACGGTTCGGGTACAGGTCCCCGATGGCGGAAAGACGAAACAATATCAGGAAGTAACTTAACAGTTTCCACGCGAAAATTAAAGAAAATTGTTACTTAGGAAAGAAAATAAATATGTCATTTAATAAACAAGAAAAAAAGGGAACATTTAATAAAAAGGGAAAAACTTTGTGTGCTTTTCATGAACTTTTGTGAAAAGCATCATTATTATTGTACATGCGGTAGAAAACGCAAAGGGATGCAAAATTGCTCTGAATGCTAAGCAATTTTAAATCGCCCGTGAGAGACTGAGAAAGAGCATAACAGATAGTCCACCTGATAGTAAGTGGATACTGTTACCCTGCGACATTCGTGACACATGCCAACATCAGTCAAGAAGGACAAACACCTAGAGTAGCACATCCGCAGAAGCGCCGCCACTTTTAAAGAGTTAGGATTGGATTTGGATTTGGGAAGGATGGAGAATAGGGAGTATAGTATAGAACGAGTTTTTCTTAAGCTATTATACTTCCCAATCTTCATCATAAGTTTGGGAGTAGAAGATATAAAGAACAAAGAGTTTCCTCTAATTCCTTTTTCACACATATATGCACACACGCTCACGCGCCAACACCTACACACACACCTCGGTTTTAATTCTAAATTTGACTTTTTCGACTAAAAATATATATTTATGATTAAGCTAATGCACTAATGGATACTGTTACAAAATTATAGAATTTGAATTTGAATTATACTCTCCTCTTCTGGATTTAACTGTGTTTCATAGTGTTCCTCTGTGTTTCGACAGCCGTGTCGCGTCCGATCCGTCAATTAGGTACATATGAAAAGGACACGCACACAAACAAACAGTGACTAATGCGTTTTTATGAAGATAACTTACTTACTTGTATTTTATACTATGACCGGACGATGGTATAAAATGAACGGAGAAATTTGAGCCGAGCTTATCCAGAGATTTAAGTATGTATCGATTGCCAACGCTCCATTACGTAACATGAAGTGTAGGTAATGAAGTGGGTGTACGTACACTGGCGGACAATATACTACGTGTTACTGTTATAATTGTTATAACGCAAAAGCTGAAAATAGATTGTTTATTATCGAGAGTAGAATCGATTCTATCAGTTCCTACACTCGGTTTATTTCATAACTTTTTGTTCATTTCTAGTATATGTTTTATTCAACATGCAGTTGCACTGCGCGCGCCGGCCGCGCTACGCCCAGTCATTATCCTGTGAGCAATGGACACTACAAATGTACCTCAAACCAAATAAATGTTTAATAATTGTGTGTCATTTACATTCATTGATTCATTTCATGTCGAGGTAAAAGTAGTGGAAAAAAATGAATTTGGAGATGGAACTCTCGTAAAAGTAAACTAGGAGAAATTCCTTTGGGACTCATATATTCAAGGTGAGGTTTTTTGAAAAAAATATTCTCTCATATGTACACTCACATGTACACATATTGATTGTACTTCGCTTCGGTTTATTAAATTTAAAACAATCGGAATAAGATATTTTCCTGCGGTAAAATGGAGCCTATATTTTAAGTTAGATCTCTAGCAATACATCGGTGAAAACTGCATTCAATTCCATGCAGTAGTTTTTGCGTGATGCGTGTACAAACATACAGACAGACAGACAGACAAAATTTCTAAACTGTTGTTTTGGCTTCTGTTGCTCTAATAAAGACCCCCCCCCATATTAGTTTTTTTTCAATATCTATAATGTACAGACATCGGCCTTTTATTATATGTAATAGATGTGTTATAGGCAAGCAGCATTACTGCTGGTGTGCCATCTTGTGTAAGCTGTGCCACATCTCTTATGGTGAAATATTTTGTTACGATTCCACTTATGATTTTCTTTAGGATCTAGAAAATAAAGGGTGCATTAGTTCATCAATTAATTATATAATTATCAGCTCACTGAATATAGTCAGTAGTGAACTCGGAAAAATCTTTCTACGACTTTTAAAATAACGATTCTTATTAAGAGCCAACGTCATGCAATTTACTCGTAGGTATATGTATATTTCACATTCTGGATTCCGTGTAAATGTTTCAATGCTGTACTTGTGTGTATGTCAATTAAAGTTTTATTCATTCATTCAGTCAATGATTTCGTAGGAAACAATATATTCAATTAGTACAATAACTTCTGACAATTCGGGCTATTCGCCTGCCATCTGTTCGTCCGCCCCGGGGCCGCCGTTCCATTACTCACTTCGACCGTTTACCGTTCTACCGTCTCTGATATTGCGGGAACAGGATAGGATGGGAAATGCAGTACGTTTTTCTATTTCACAGCAGTCACCGTTATTACCAACTGCGCTAATCGGTATAAGTAAAATAAGTATGTCGTTTTATGCATCGAGTGAATTTGTTTGATTTAAATAACCGCGGAAAACTTTTGATGTGAGCTCTCATTCAACCACTTTCATATTTTATGCATTCAGTTACTCGATTGAAAGCCGATTTAACCCGTGTATTAATTAATGTATTTCTATTAAACCTGCCGTCCGTACTCAAATCTACAAATTCAAATTCATGTAGGTGTTTGTAAAAATCATGTTTCGATTTTACATTATGACATTTATAGTGTTTTATTCCTTCGCCATTTGATCTTACAGTCAACCCTTTTCGGGTGTTTTAGATGTTTGCCGGGATACAAACCCTGTATTATTGTTAAAAGTACCCTTTACCCGATTTCCTAAAAACGAATTTCATGTCGTTTCGTTCGTAATGCACACGCGGGTAGGTACTTGAACAAATTCTCTTCTCGGCACGTGTATGGGAAACTCCACGAACGTGCCACTCAATGTCTCTGCACTGCGGTTTGATGTAAAGTTGTCACCGCATTAATTTGGGATATTTAATGAGTACCCACCCATTTATACTTGGCATATTTATCTGTAATGTAGTCACTCATTTATTTCTTGATGTGTTTGTTAATTAATGTAATGTAATTTGATGCTTACTTCGGGTTTTTACCACGGCACCGCTCGTCATCATCGTGCGGTTTATCCGCACTCCCTTGACATAGAGTCGCTGCGTACAGTGCGGTCAAAAAGACACTTTATACAAACACAAAAGTTGTGGAACGAATTGTCAGCTGAGGTATTTCCGTCACGCTACGACGTGGGGCTCTTCAAGAGAACGGTGAACGGGATTCTGCAAAGTTGGCAGCGCACCCGGAAGCCCCCTGGTGCTGCCCCATGGGTTTCTACTCTATATAAAAAAAACTCAAAATGAGAATCAATCGGTGTCAGCCCATAGTGTCCTCCTGCAGAATACACAGACTTGCTAATGGTACACATACAGAATACACAGACAGAATAATGGTTTGATGTATTGTGAATTAGCGATGGGTAACTCCGGATTCAATGAATCAAAAGATCCGAAATTCTTAATGATTCCCGCTAACTGTTATCGACTTCGAGGAGTTATTTATTCCTTTCATTTTTGGATTGCTGAGTTACATGAACGAACATGATACAAGTCGCTCTCAGGCTCTTATATATATAAGTAGGTGGAGTCAAGGAATTGTTAAAAGTCGGATCCGCGAGCGGAGCAGGTTTAAGTGAGCCGAAACACTCTGAGGAGTCGTGAATATCCACGACTATCATGAATACTATTTTTTGTGACATTCGGTATTTGACTTTTAGTGGGAAATCTAACAGTATAGTTCTGGTCTGCTAATACAAACAGTTGTATTAAGGGTGTTCGTCCAGGGGCGACTATGCTCTCCGTTGGCCCCGTTATAATTTTGGAACTTCTGTACTGTACTGACTCTTAATCGAGATTTTTTTCCTGATTTCCAAACCGTTGGTCTCCGTAATAGGTAGATTTCTTTGGAATCTTCCGAACTATAACGCTGTAGAACTGATATTCTAACTACAGTCAATAATCCCGTTCCTTGATTTAACTATATTCGACTGTTTTGTGCTGCGTTATAGTTCACATTTGGTTAATTCCAATGAATCCATTCCTATTGTACTGTTTAACTATTGTATTTCACACAATGGTTCCATTGTGTAAAATACAATAGTTAAGCAGCTATTTTATACCTATTAAATGGTATATTATACCTATCTATTTAATTTTCCTTCATTTTATTTAATAGTATTACATTGGCTTTCCCAAAAATTAATACTACGTCACTGAATATTAATTGAATTAGCTGTACGGTATATTTGCCGTAGGACCGACAACCGGAAAGCGAAGTGGGGGACGCCCTCCTGCCAGGTGGGCCGACGACTTGAAGAAGTTCGTCGGTGATGAGACGAGCCGAAAATCGTGTGTGGTGGCGACCTTTGGAAGAGAAACATAGGCTAATGGTGGCAGTGTAGAAACATAGGCTAATGGTGTTTCGTCGAAATAAATACCCTTTTTGGAATACTATTCTTTTGAGTTGCGTCAAACTCTGCGTAGCTTGATATAAGACTGAGATTTGAACAAAGCCTTTTGACACGGGGAAATCGTATGATGAAATATGAATCCACATCACAAAGCCTTACAAACGTAAGGGTCCGCAATATATTATGTATAATTCATATGGATTTTCCAACATCTGCGTTACTTCCGGGGTTGTTTTGAAGATTGGTTGTTTATTTCTACGAAAACGTCCATCTGTATAGAAGGGGGGGGGGGGGTACTCAGTTTATTAATTTAAAAACCTTTATTACAAAAGGCGAGCTTGGGGCCCGGAGGCGTACTCTACCGACCAACCTTTGGGTTGAACAGAGAGACACGTCAGTACGAGCTATGAAATGTATAAATATAACTTAAACTTTATCTGTTTATTGCGAAAACACCCACTATTTAACTAATATTTAACTATTAACTAATATTTCATATTTAACTATTTAACGAAAACATTAACTACATTTTCTCCTACTTGCTCGGAAATGGCTTCATTATTTTAAAAAAAGAATACGTCAATCGGCTCTTTTCCGTAGCCAGTAGCGAGGTTATTTTTAGTGCACACTAACATAAATTAGGTTTTTTTAGGTACACGATATTTATTATTATAAAGGCTGAATGTACATTTCTTTTCAA
Source organism: Sesia bembeciformis (assembly GCA_943735995.1). NCBI lineage: Eukaryota > Metazoa > Arthropoda > Insecta > Lepidoptera > Sesiidae > Sesia > Sesia bembeciformis. The sequence continues at coordinate 14,452,979 of OX031040.1, forward strand.
AAGTTTAAAAAAAGAACAAAGACCGCGCGCAGTCGAATTGGCAGGAATGAAACTTCTGTTTCTTGAATTAATTTGTTTATTGTTTCCTCGCAAATTAGAGAAAAGTACTATACAAGTCTCGGCCGAAATAGCAATTAACGGCCTCGTTTATTTAAAAAGGACTCGGCTCCGCCTCGTCCTTCCAATATTACTCGGCCGTCAATTGATTTATTTCGGGCCTAGACAGTAATGTACTATTACTAAAAAAAAACCTTTATTTCCGTCCGGTACGGCATCGGTACCACGAACGCCGCCGATAATTTGCCTACTATACCCCACCACCATCTATTTTTTTTTACTATTTCACCAAACATGCAATTTTAAACCTACTTATAGAGTAATGACAGTTCATAATACGATGGGACTATTTGTATAACTCGTATTTGTAATAATGCCCTTTAATAAATGCTTTTTTCCTGCGTAGTCTACTCGATCGCTTGTCGCCTAAATTTTTGGCAGTAGATCGCTAATGTATAAAGATCATCCCCGTTTGAGATGCATTGACCGACCGAGCTTTCGCACGATTACAAACTTTTTTGGGTTCCTAAACGAATTACTCCGGTGAATTTAAAGTTCATATTTGTTGCTCTAACTGAATTAATAGGTTTGTTCTATAACGTTATATTTGGGGTTGGTGCTACGTAATCGTTTATTGAATAAATTGATAATCAGTCCGTAGGTCTTCTCAAACCCCCTCACGAAGGTGGAAGTTACTGTTCGGGACCGAGTCTTTTTTAGTGGCGTCTCCTCTTTCTGCCAACACAGTCCGGCACAGTCCGCCAACTGTGCTGGCTTTCTGGGCAGTAAAGCTGCCTCAGGGTATCTTCATGCCGCTCTCGCGGTGAGCGACCAGCGTTGGCGTCAATAGTGAAGCCTCCCGTAGTGTCGCACCTCACGGAGCGATCAATTTAGTAATGAGCTGCAAAGGAGTTTGTATTTGTGCGAACGCTCGATTGGCCGATACTGTAATTACGCGAACTTTCGATAAGCCAATACTCTTGTAACGGTACTCTGCTTTAGTCAAGGATCACTTTTTAATAAACAAAGTGAAATTTATTCCGGTTCACCGGTCAAAAGTATATTTCCGACTGAATTCATTTCGTTCTCTGGTTTTTGTGAAACGACGGATGGTATTTATGTGCGAAGTTATGATAATAACTAGTCAGCTGCCGAACCCGCAGCGGTCAGAATAAACCGTTAGCGTCAGAATAGATTATTGGAAAATATGTATATAATCTCATACATATGTATGAATTTAGTTTTGGAAAGGGTACAAGCGAACATTTCTGCTGAACGTAATAGTTGTAGAGTCAGTAACAGACTTGGATCTAAACCATAAGTATTCTGTTTATTCTTATGCCTAAACGCATAATAATTATATCTAGATTTATTCTAGTTGAAAGAGAACTCCCAAAGTTCATTAGTTGCTTCAACATTTATATTACAATTTAATTTTTTATTGTTAAGAAGGCGGCAGACGAGCATACAGTCCACCTGATGGTAAGTGGATATTGTCGCATGTAGATATCCGCGATACATGACAACATACGAGTAAGTTCAGAATGACAAACGTTGGCGTGGCCCCGGATACGCTGCCTATCTTTCTAGATTTAGAAATGTATTCAGAGTAAGGGTTGGGAAAATGGGGATAAGTATAGGATAGTCTTCTGCGAGCTGTAAGAAAGGGGTAACGTGGCCAGTCGAGTGCGCCCAGCGGCTGCAGGATAACAGAGCGCACTCTCCCCCATAATCATATCCGCTAATAAGTTTTTATAAATTTTTTTTTACAGCGATCCGAGAAACATGAAAAAGATGTGGTCTAGCCCGTGGTCTAGTCTAACATGGAATAATCGAGACAAATGCATTTAGTAATCGTCGTGATTGAAAGAGATAATACTATTTTTTTCCTCAATACAGTCCTAGATCCTCAAAACGATTTTTTTTTTACTGAAATCGGTCTCCATTCGAAATCGGAAAAATTATCAAAGTGGATTCTTGGGATTAAACACGGGGATTGTACAGTACAGTTTCCCATCACGTAATCGTCCAGTCTTTTATAAGGCTGATCGGTCAGTTTTGTAAAATCAGAACATTTTTATAATTTTGTTACACTAAGAATTTCTTATCAAGTGCCATCAAGTATCGTGTGGTGTCTGTCGGCTAGCTATAGAATAGCATCAACCCATCTCTTCTCGCGGGTGTCGTAAAACGCGACTAAGGGATAACAAAGCTGCTACCACTGGCCCTGAAGAACTACACCACCTTAAAAAACTGGACCTTAAAAACCTTAAAGGTTGGCCAGCGTGACGTTTTAAGGCCATCCTTCATGCACAAGACAATGTGCATGGGGAACCCATGTCCAGCAGCGGATATTGAAAGGTTGCATTGCATTGTTAGAATTTGATATAAAAAAACGTTACCTTTTTGGTGTCCTTTAACCAAAAAACGTTATATAGGCTAAAGTTGTTATGTTTACAAATTGTCTCCAAAGACACATATGACGTAAATCTTTTTTCTTTTTCTTTAGCCTTCTTTGACCAATTGGCCTCCTTCCTTGAACTTTCTTCACTTGCACCTATTTTGGGCAGTAAGGGTACAGTTGTTGCGCGCCACCCTCTTAATGTCGTATTTTCACTTAACTTGCGGGCTCTCTATTTAGTCTTTTCTTGTCCCACGCCCCCCTCTGCTGCATCACTGTCTGACTCATGGTTGTTACTAAAGCCGGTGAATACCACACGGCGACAGTCCAAACCTGTAGCAATGTACGGCCGTCGGCTGGCTTGCAGTCGTGTCCAGCGGCGCAGTATCAGACTGTCTCATTTTAATTGCAATCATGGTTGTCAGTCTAATGCTACCAATATAAGACAATATAATAATGTTATAAGACATATCTATTTGTATTTGCTGTATTTGCTGGTTAGAGATTCGTCGTAGGGATAAATTCGTAATCCGTAAACAATCAAACCTACTTCATAATCCGTGGATTTGTCCACGGATTACGAAGTAGGTTTCATTGTGGAACAAGGCACAAGAGGATTCAATTATTCTAATAGAGACCTGTCTTTGATAGGCTTAAGCAATTGAATGGTCAGTATTCTCTATACATGCGACTATATTAAGGGCAATGTCTGTTTGTTCGCACTAATTATGAAAGTTTTGAAAATGAACCAACTATTTCAGAATCGCTGCTAATTTTACGATGCAGTCTCAATATCAGGAAAACTAGTCTAAGAACTAGTGTACTCTGTGCAACTGGCTGAATACGCCTAGAATGCGCTACTGTCAATTGTCGAGTTTCCCTCTTCTACCTTGTGTCATGTCCGAACGCGTAAAGACTCAATTCGTGTTTCAACTTTTTATATATTTTTACTGTATTATTGTGTGCAAATGTAAACCCGTATCCACGAAATTAAAACGCTTTCTCGGGACATAAAGTCGTTACAATAAAAAACTAGAAACAATAAGGTTTATTTTGTTAGACAATTTTATAAACGTACGAACAAGAGAATGTAAAAACTATAAACGCTTTTTTTATAACTTGCACCACATCTCACGCGGTTGACACGATGTAGTAATAAAGATTCATGAGACGACAATATTAGTGAACATAAAATACAGGTTTATATCCAGAGGTTTAATTAATGAGAGTTATGTATTTAATAAAGACTACTATTAGCTTTTATAGGCTATTTCAATTATTTAAATGAAAGCGTTTGAAAAGGGCTCTAACAAATCTCGTAATTCCGATATACATACATAAGTGCTTACAAAATTTTACGGCCGTTTTTTTAGAAAGGTTTTTTTTTATAGAAATAATGTTCAAACTTTAATAGTACACAGCAAAAAATATTAACTACTTGAGCAAACAATGCATACGGAAAGCGGACCAGCTCTTATCTAGTTCCCAGATTTTTAAATGAGTTGGATCGTCAGTTTAAAAACGATCTTAACGAAAAGAACGTATGGAATAAAGTAAAACGTCACTTTTTAAGTAAATTATAACTTGTATTTTTTATGGACGAAGGCAGCAGACGAGCATACAGTCCACCTGATGGTAAGTGGATACTGTCGCCCATAGACATCCGCGATACATGCCAACATCAGTCTAGAATGATAAACGTTGTCATGTCATGTCATGTCATACCTAACTTGGAGTTTTAGGAATGGATGTGGAGAAAGGTTTGGGACAATGGGGAAGGATAGTGTGAGATGGGAAATGGACTCTTGCAGAAGTGGGATTAAGGGAGAAATACAGTGCACAGACCACACTGTTGAGACAGTCGATAAAGGGGCGACTTTTCATTGAAATAAAATTGTCATTTAATTTCATAAAAAAATTAATATTCTTGAACTATGTCAAAGGACCGTTTAGACTACTTCCAAGATTCACCATCATACACGATCTTCTGCTCTTCACATTCGTCCATAACACCCATGGGAAAAGCAGCTTCTATTCTGTTTTTCAATTGTACTGTGATGTGACTGTCGAAGTAAATTGATTGCATAATTAAAACTCGTAATGATCAAGTCAATAAACAAATTGTTTTCCTTTGGCTACCCACGTTCTAGTTTATTAGCATCTCGAATTTAATTTAATTAATCAAGCGCCCTTATGTTCCGTAATCCCGTTAAATTATCAAGGAATGAAATGGATATTTTTGGGATTAGATGAAAAAATAATCTTAGGCGAACGACCAAGCGGTCCTATGTGACGGTAAGTGTTACCCATGGACATCTGCAACACCACGAGGTATGCGGGACCTTGCAAAATTGTATTCACATCTTTCTTGAAGAACCTCATAACTGGAAAGACATCTTAAGGCAGTTCGTTTCACAGCCTGCGGGTGCGCGGGTTTTGGACCGAACACCGCACCGCACTTCTACAGCAGGACCGATAACCGATGGGGTAGAGGAGTCCTCGAGTGAAGGCCATATATCAGGAAGCGCAGTGCGTGACGTCCTCAGGCCAGGTGGACCAATGACTTGAAGAAGTTCGCTGGTGAAGCCGAAGATCGTGTTTGATGACGAGCCTTGGGACAGGCCTCCCAGCAGTGGAAAGACATAGGCTGATTGTATGGTATAAATACAACTTACTTGTAGTTGCATAGGGCTCGTAAAGCTTTACAAATTTTGTTTAGACACCTTTTTCGTACGGAAAATAGCAAAATATCCGTTCCGACTTGCGCTGACAAAGATCTTTTTAGTATTGTATGTCTTTTATGGTGTTGATGTGGTGCAGGAATGTTTGCGTAGCATCTATGGTAGGTGTGCGTGTAATCTCGACTATGTGAAATAAAAGATGATATGGACTCCGAATAATTACTAATATTAATTAGAGTTGTTTACTGTTCCGCGGTACTGACGCTACTGACGAGACCGCGTAATCTAGTTATTAATTTACTCTATTTGTAAATTGTAACAAAAGGCGGACTTAATGCCTTACAGCATTATCTTCCAGTCTAACTTTGGGCTATGCAGGACATGAAGTGGTACAGGAGTAAATAAACAAATCTACCACCTCGAATTTTGGATTGCTGACTGGATTTTGGCCTTGGCCTGATCCAGCAAGTTTTATCAGATCGTTCTGTTCATGGCCTCCGGTCCTCCAATCTGTAATTCTAACCGCTTTAAAATCTTTAAATAAATCTTTATCATCTATATAATCACTGTGTCGTTACAGTATTCTTCATTTGTTTTATCTAGTGTATGTGTTGGCTACGATATATATATTATATATAAGGCGGTGCTCGCGATCGATGTTATACCGCAGGGCCAATGTTGCAGGCCGCACGTTGCCTTCCAACGGGGGGGTGTAGGGGTGAAATACGGAAATAAAACGCTGCTCTAATTCACATTGAACCACAGGAGCGCAGGGAGGAAGCGGCAGTCGGCAGCGAACTCGCTTGTATGAACTTGTTAGGTATCTTCACTATGAGGAGTCTGTTATATCAAGTCACTACTTAGAGTGTTAAGTATAAAACTAGCAGTTCAAGTTACTACTTGAAGTGCTGAGGACGAACTGGCCAAGAGAGGTCGGAACCTATGCCTTTTATAGCAAGTTCGCTGCCCGTGCGATCCCCCTGCTCCCTGGGGAAGTTTATTGTGCTATTCGCTCTCCAACGTCATACATAACTTCTGAGCTACAAGTCACTTATCCTAGGGTTTGTCCTCCTCTTATGCGGAGGACAAGGCTATTTTCGATGACGAAGTATGAAGATCTACATTTTTCTGGGCAATTTAGCCCTTTTTTCCCTCCCGCCTTCCTTGAGTAGCAAGGGGAATGGGAGGACTGAAGGTAAGGGGAAGACAGTGGCGCCGATACCGGATTTTCGTCATCTAGCCCGCAACTTTATATGTTTAATTCAATGCTTAATAAAACACACTGCGGGCGGTAGCCTTTATTTTTCCTATACCCTGACCTGTAACCCAGTTTCCTAATACATTTATGGAGAGCGAATACAAAACACATACAGTTTATAAACAAGGACACAACAATAAAAAACATAATATAAATGTACGTACTAACATCCCATAGTCTCGTAGGAAAGGTGTATGGATTTGTCTCGTACGCTTCTATTAGTGTAATGTGAGAATTCATTCGTCCTCACCTCGCTAGTTGCGTAACCCTTGTGAGACAACCCCCTTTCTTCCCCGAGCCGTGCGATGCCAGTACGTACATATCACGTACATTTGATTCTATTTACATATTAATACACTGCACTTGTGCTACGCTTTCATTCTGTCGTGCACATTCTCCCGCCGTCGCAACACTGCGAACCGACTGGTAGCACGACGATCTTCTTCGTAGGTCTGCGTAGCACGGTGCCGTTGCCCATGGTGATGTCGACGACTCGTACCTCGTTGTCTTTACCCGGGTAGACGTTGGTGATACGGCCTCGTGGCCAGGTGTTCCGGGGTAAGTTGGAGTCGCACACGATGACGATGTCGTCGATCTTCGGTGGTTCACCGGTGCTGTGGGGCTCCCGCCGGTACTGGAGTAAGGGCATGTACTCCCGTACCCAGCGGTGCCAGAATACGTCTGCGAGCCTCTGGGCGCGCCGCCAGTGATGGCGCGCGTTCAGGTCGCCTTCGGTGAAGTCTCCGGGAACCGGCATGTGACAGTTCGGGCCGAGTAGTATAAGGTTCGGCGTTAGTGCTGCCGGTTCGTCGGGTGTCACCGCCACATGAGTGAGGGGGCGGGAATTTATGGTCATCTCCGCCTCAGTCAGCAGTGTGCTGAGCGTCTCGTCACTTGGATGTTGTTCGTGCAGGGTGACTCGTAGGGCTTCTTTAACGGAGCGCACCATGCGCTCCCATGCACCGCCCATAAACGGCGCTGCTGGTGGGATGAACCGCCACTTGATCATGCGGTTTGTGGCCTCGTGCTGGGTGGCTTCAGCTATGGACTGGGCGAGCTCTTTATCAGCCGCCTTGAAGCAAGTTGCGTTGTCACTCCACAGCTCCGTTGGACAGCCTCTTCTGGCTATAAACCTCCTCAGCGCTGAAATGGCTGAGTCAGCGCTTAGGGAGGTCACGACTTCTAGATGTATGGCGCGTGACGTCATACATGTGAAGAGCGCTACGTATCTTTTCTCGCGGTGGCGCGCGACGGTGACTTCTATTGGACCAAAGTAGTCCAATCCGGTGAACGTGAAAGGTCGTGCGTGATGGGCCAGGCGAGCTGGAGGTAAGTCGCCTGTGGCCGGACTTGTTGGTTTAGTCTTTTTTATTCTGCACGCCATACAGCTCTTGATCACGTTTCGCACGGCTGGTCGGATTTTCATTATCCATAGCCGTTGGCGTAGTTCATTTACGACTGTTTCTACGCCTCCGTGATGAAGTTTCTCGTGGACGTGTTGTATATACAACTTTGTGTATATGTGTTTTCCACTCAGTACGGCTGGGCTCACAGATTCTGCGTGTATTCCCTCGGCCGCAGTTATACGACCCTTTATTCTTATTATGTCGTCACTGTCGATGATAAGACTAAGTGACGACAATAAATCTCCGGTAGGTGGCGCCCTGTTCTCTTTTATGCGCAGCTTTTCTAGGTAATAGCTGTCTTGTTGTGCCGCTCGGATCCATAATTTTTGAGCCTTTTCAATATGACGCACTTCTAGGTCAATGGCGCGGCGGGTCGATGAACTCGTGGGAACCACCGTATCGGTTGATTGGGGTCGAGTTTGTTTATCTTTTTTCTTCCAGTCGGGGTCACGTGACTTGTTTGTCCGCGTTCTTTTGTAACGCGTAGCGGTGATTTGGAATTTATTTCCCCGACATAATTCGACAAATTGCAGCACTCTAGCTGTCGCTCTTATCAGTCTGATCCACTTCGAGAATCGTTGGACATCTGGCAGATGGTCATGAGTTGGCTTGTCAGTTATTGCGAGACATTTTTCTCTCTCTTCCCCAGAGTTGTTGACCTTGACCTCGACTTCTCTAGGCCACTCATTGTTAGATAGTAGTAGATAGGAGGGGCCATTGAACCATCGATGTTTCACGTTGAAGTCGTGAGGTGTCGCTCTTGTCGCGTCGTCTGCTACGTTATCTGCCGTAGGCACCCATCGCCACTCATTTTTCTTAGTGAGTGTCTCTAATTCTGCGAGTCGGTGTGCTACGAAGGTTTTGTAGGTGCGTGGTTCGGATCTTATCCACGCCAGGGCTGTACGCGAGTCGCTCCAATATGTTTTATGCGCGACTTCAAACTCGTGCTCTCGTAGCACTGTATCGGCTAGGCGGGCCCCTAGTAGGGCGGCCTGTAGTTCTAACCTGGGGATTGAGACGGGCTTCAGTGGTGTCACGCGACTCTTTGCGGCTGCCAGCGTGACGTGTATACTTCCGTCGTTACGCACGATTCGCCAGTAAACGCTTGCGGCGTAGGCCTCCTCGCTGGCGTCGACAAACGTATGTAGTTCGTAAGTGGTTGCCGATTCATAGTCGTAACATCGAGGGATGCGTAGGTCTTCTACCTTTCTTAGCAATGACAGCCATGCGTCCCATCTTTGCCTTAACTGTTCTGGAATGGGCTCGTCCCATTTGGTACCGTAGCGCCAGGTGTCCTGCATGATTCTTTTCGCGGGCGTTGTCATCGGCGATAGTAAGCCCAATGGATCGAACAAGGACATTATGACACTTAAGGCCTCCCTCTTGGTTGGTGGGCGCGTGTTTTCAAGCATTTCAGGTGCTATTCTTGTTTTGTTCAAGCGGAAACTTATGCAATCATCCCTTGTGCTCCATAGGAGACCGAGCGTTCTTTCTGTCTCGCTCGCACCTATTGGTATTGCGTTTGTTTCCGTTCTTTCCTTGAAATCTTTTATAACACTCATGTTGTTAGATGTCCACGCCGTCAACTCGAACCCTGCTTGTCGGTGTATAAAGTCGACTTCTTTGATCATTCTGATCGCTTTCTCAGGTGTGGGGAAGCTTTGTAAGTAGTCGTCCATGTAGTGGTTTCTTTCTATTGCGCACGCCGCCTCTGGATAGATGTCGACGAACTCGTTTGCGTTTTTGTTCTTTATGTGTATGGCGGTGCATGGTGATGAGCACGCACCGAATATCACCGAGGTCATTCTGTATTCTTCTGGCGGACCCTCCCGCCGGTGATCTCTCCATAAAAAACGCAGGGCATCTCTGTCCTCTTCTCTTATGCTGATTTGCATAAACATTTCTTTTATATCTGCGGATACGGCGTATGGGTGTTGTCGAAATCGCATAATAACGCCTGGGAGGGACTGTAATAGGTCAGGTCCTGCCAACAACATGTCGTTGAGGCACAGTCCATGCGATTGAGCCGCCGCATCGTGTACCATTCTTATCTTTGGCTTTGCGGGATTGATGACCGCGAAGTGTGGGAGGTACCACATTCTGCCGCTAGTTGGCGCTGCGGGGGCTCGCTCGGCGTATCCGCATTTGAAGAGGTTGTCGACCCGTTCTTGGTATTGAACTTTCAGCTGTTCGTCGCGATCTAGTTTTCTTTCTAAGTTGTAGAGGCGCTTTAGTGCGTTTTGGTAGTTGTTGGGTATTTTTAAGTCGTCTTTTCGCCACAATAACCCGGTTTCGAATCTGCCATTGGGAAGTCGTCGTGTCGTGTTTTCGAGTATTTCCAACGCCCGTTGTTCGGGATCGTTCTTGGGTTTTCTGGGTTCGATTCCCAATGACTCCAGTTCGAAATACTTCCTCATTGTTTCTTCCATTGCGTCACCCCGTGCTGTGGATAGGTGACCGCAAAAGGTTACGGGCTTACTTTTCGACGTGTGGCATCCGTGGAGTACCCACCCCAGTTTCGTTAGTGATGCCACTGGTTGGTCGCGCCGACCCTCCAGAAGATCACGTGACACTATTAGGTCCCAGTTGTCCTGACCGATCAGTATCTTTGGGGACGCGTAGTCGTACGTGAGCTCTTTTCTTATGTTTTGTAGATGAGTGCAGCCCTTCATGTTTTCCTCTGTTATGGATTGCGACGTGAAATTCAGCCTTTCTACTGTTCTGGCATTTTGAATTTGGAATTCTTTGCCGCTGAATTTCCCTTTAATGCCCAGGTTGACACTCCGACTTTGTTCGTGTTTTATCTCTGTCCCACTCACCCCTTGCACCCACATTGGTTGTTTGGGCCCATCTATCCCTAATATATCGGCCAGAGATGCGTCGATAATGGTTACTGTACTCCCCTCGTCCAACAACGCGTACGTCTCTATTTTATTCTGGGGACCGGATAGCACGACAGGTGCTATTTTTAGGTACGCCCGACGTCGCGTATTCGAGTTGGTAGCTACTGTTGAAGTCAGTACCTCTTCTGTTCTTTCTGGGATGTCTGATGGTTGATCGGTTTTCTGGTGGTGGAGTAGGACATGGTGTCTCATGGTACATCCGTCGCGGCCGCATGGTTTGACGCGACACGTGTTTCTTTGGTGCGTACCTTTTAGGCACCGGAAACAAGTATGGCTCTTTTTTGCCATCTCCCAACGCTCGTGTATGTTAGCGTTGAGAAACTGTGGGCAATGCACTAACTGATGTGATTGTTTGCACTGCCAACATTTTTCTTGCCACTTTTCTTGTGGCTTGCGCTTTTCTTTTATTGTGTAAGCGCGTTCGACCTTTTTTCGCATAGGTCGCTCTCTCCCTGCTGACTCGTCGGCGATGTATTCTGGAAGGGCGTAAGCGCCAAACTTATCCGCTTCTTCGTTCAAGTATATTGACATCTTTTTGAAGTCGGACACTTCTGAAAGCTCTCTCGCCGCGTAGTCTACCCATTTACTTCTCAGGGTTGGAGTGAGCTTCTCCACCACGTTGTACAACATCTCAGGGTGGTGGAGGTAGTGTGGTTTCTTTAATGCTTCTATAGCAGCCACGATGTTCGCTAATTTACTTGCGAATATGCAAAGGTCACGTGGGTTTTCGCTGACCTTAGGTAAACGCTTCACTTTTTCCAATTCTAAGCGGATGAGTGCCTCTGGCCGCCCGAATCTTCTCTCCAGCGTTTGTAATATGACTGGCGGGTCAGGCTCACTTATTAGTAGGCAACTCACGGCTTCCATGGCGGGTCCCTTTAGACATTTTCGTAGTCGGGCCACATTTTCAGTTTTAGTGAAGCGTTCCTTTGTTTCGTTGTACGCTGCTCGGAAGGCGAGCCAGCTATGGGCGTGTCCACTGTACACGGGTAACTCTTGTACGTACCGAGGTGAGTCCCTATTCTGGCGCATAGCTTGTGAGAAGGCCGTGGCTAATGTGGTCACGTCAATCGCCGGTGGAGAATGGTCTGAAGACGGGACCTCTTTCGTGGGGGTTCCCGCAACACCCGGGTCTCTTTCATTCCCGGCCGATTGTCTAATACTGCCTTTTTCCGACACAGCTGCTTCCTTGGGTTTGGGACTTTTCTCTCTCTCGGCGTCTTTGATGGCTAATATCTGCTTTTGATTGTGTAGCCATCGGTGGACACGCTGAGGATCTGAATCCTGTTCGTCCAGTTCGTCCTCCTCACTCGACGACGAGTCTAGTTTCAGCCGTTCGAGTTTCGCCTTTTCAAGTTCAGCTGCGGCCTGGATTTCTTTCGTTTTCCACTCGGCCTCTTTTAGGTACAGCTCGGCGAGCCGTTCTTTCGCCTCTAACTCCGCGAGGAGTCTCTTGCGTGAGGGTACGGAGCGGCGTGACCGAGCGTGGCTCGAGTGTGGGCGCATTGTGTGGTCGGAGCACTCAGGTACAGGCGATGGTGGCCTGGAGCAGACGGCGACAGCGACACTGTCCTTGGCTTGTTTTTTATTATTTGAGGACTTACTTGTGGTAGTGTCGGTCGTGGTTGCGGTCTGGGCAGTCGTTGCGTACGAGTCTGTGCTCGTTGTTGCGCCCGTGGTGGCCGTAGCTTCGGTTTGCGAGCTCGAGGATGCTTCTGTTGTCTCCTTGTCGCTTTTGCTTCTTGTGGTCGGCATTTTCTAATTTTCTCCGTATCTCGATAGGCGATCTTCTGGATGACGATGGTTCAGGAGATCCGGCTCGAAGGACCAGATGTTGGCTACGATATATATATTATATATAAGGCGGTGCTCGCGATCGATGTTATACCGCAGGGCCAATGTTGCAGGCCGCACGTTGCCTTCCAACGGGGGGGTGTAGGGGTGAAATACGGAAATAAAACGCTGCTCTAATTCACATTGAACCACAGGAGCGCAGGGAGGAAGCGGCAGTCGGCAGCGAACTCGCTTGTATGAACTTGTTAGGTATCTTCACTATGAGGAGTCTGTTATATCAAGTCACTACTTAGAGTGTTAAGTATAAAACTAGCAGTTCAAGTTACTACTTGAAGTGCTGAGGACGAACTGGCCAAGAGAGGTCGGAACCTATGCCTTTTATAGCAAGTTCGCTGCCCGTGCGATCCCCCTGCTCCCTGGGGAAGTTTATTGTGCTATTCGCTCTCCAACGTCATACATAACTTCTGAGCTACAAGTCACTTATCCTAGGGTTTGTCCTCCTCTTATGCGGAGGACAAGGCTATTTTCGATGACGAAGTATGAAGATCTACATTTTTCTGGGCAATTTAGCCCTTTTTTCCCTCCCGCCTTCCTTGAGTAGCAAGGGGAATGGGAGGACTGAAGGTAAGGGGAAGACAGTGGCGCCGATACCGGATTTTCGTCATCTAGCCCGCAACTTTATATGTTTAATTCAATGCTTAATAAAACACACTGCGGGCGGTAGCCTTTATTTTTCCTATACCCTGACCTGTAACCCAGTTTCCTAATACATTTATGGAGAGCGAATACAAAACACATACAGTTTATAAACAAGGACACAACAATAAAAAACATAATATAAATGTACGTACTAACATCCCATAGTCTCGTAGGAAAGGTGTATGGATTTGTCTCGTACGCTTCTATTAGTGTAATGTGAGAATTCATTCGTCCTCACCTCGCTAGTTGCGTAACCCTTGTGAGACAACCCCCTTTCTTCCCCGAGCCGTGCGATGCCAGTACGTACATATCACGTACATTTGATTCTATTTACATATTAATACACTGCACTTGTGCTACGCTTTCATTCTGTCGTGCACAGTATGTACCTAAGTCTTTTTTGTCTGTAATTGTTAAATAAGTCATAAAATACGTTCAAAAAACGGTTATAAAGTACCTAATAAAAATATAAAACAGTTAAGTACCCAATTGCTTAATTATTATGTTACTTTATGAGCGTAGTTAATTAATCAAGGTAGCGTTTACACTTCTACTGTCTGCTCATTCTTACTGTGGCAGTGGGATCCAATCATGTGATCCCGAAGGCGAAATAATAAAATCATTTTTTAACTTGTTAGGAACGAATTGCGAATAGCAATTATTCGTTTCGGATCCTTTGATCCTTGCGCACAAAGATAATGTATGGTTTTATAGAAAAAAAATCAGCTTTAATGCGAATAAAAAGGGCTAGGAATTCGTCAGAAGTATTTTTAACACATTAATACTGGAGTTCTACTCTGATTTTATGCCTCCGAAGTTTCGAACCCGACCGAAGTTCGAACGAACGAACTGCTATAAGTTAACCCTATTCTGACTCCTCTATTTGGGGGTTCTGTATATCTGGTTTCTCCGATTATTTAAAAGGTGAGATAGGCCGCTCGTTAACGACTCGGTTTTGTGCCGTGAAAACCTACGGTCGCCAGCAGCGCCGGCTCTAGCTCATGTAGCGCCCGGGTGCAGGGCGCCCTCTAGTAGGCGTTTTGAACTCTTTGGAGGTGTCGCGAGCGGCGCTCGGCGCCCCCTAAGACCCTGCGCCCGTGTGCACCGCACCCCCTGCACCATAGGTAAAGCCGGCACTGAATTCAGCGCTCGACAGGCGCCCCCGGGCGCGGGGCGCCCGGGGTGCACCGCACCCCTTGCACCCCCTGGTAAAGACGGCCCTGGTCGCCAGTGTTGTACGGGTCGTGGGAGCTTGTTGATGTGACGGCGCGGTGCGCTTGCCGTATACATCGTTAAAATTTTATTTGCCATTTTATAAATAGATACTCGAATAGCAAAGCCCAACATGTGTAAAATGTAAGAGGATGTTTATAGGAGAAAATACTTTAAGAATGTAAAGCATGTGACAGATTGTTAGGTTAACTTAAACTAAAATTACCTAATTTTACAAGTGTGTGCGTCGTAGATTTGGTACCATTGGTATTCGAATTCGTATTCGCGAATAGTGACGCAAATTATTTGTACGCTAATAGTGCTCTTTTGCTATTCAGCACAACTAAACTGATTAACTTCCGATGCCCGACTCAAATAGAATTTCGGTCAATCCGGGCGAAGCCGCGGGCAAGAGCCAGTATGTTCAGTCAGAAATGTATCTTTAATTTACATTAATTATTTAGGTACTGCAAATTAAGGTACTGGTGGGTATCGAATGGTACTAATCGAATGGGTTTGGGTACTCTGGCGTGTTGGTGACCGTTTATTATTTTACTAACTGTACCCGGCCACGCGTTGCTGTGGCTGCCCAACAGATGGCGCTAACTGTTTTTACCCGTTTTTGTGTAAAAAGCATGTTTTTACTCCGTGATAGGTATTTAAAAACACGCGCGTATTCGAATACAACGTTGTGTCAAAATTTCAAAGCAATCTGTGAAGAACTTTCGGAGATTTAAGATTTTGAACAAACGAACGTTTACATTTTTTATTTATATAGATAGATAACACACCGTAATATCCTTTAATACTTAAATTCAACAACAACGGAACATTGTTTCTGTAAATAAAACAAGTCTTAGAATTTTAATTACTTTGTTAAGTCCCCTCTTTATTATTTCGTTTACTTGTTTCCTTTGTTCGTAATGTTTATTGATTTAGCTACCGAGTATTTAGGACTACGGTTTCTGCGTTCAGATTTAATATCAGTCGTTGGAACATAAAAATGTAATTGTGTTGGCAACATAGTTTCCGCTCTCTCGGCTTCCGGTAATGGCATTAATACCATAACAAGGTACGGCCCCTTTGTAATGCAATCAACAATTGTATGCATTCAAATAAAGTGCAATCTATTTACATATATTAAGTAACAAGTGTTTTTCTCCATAAAAATAAAACAACGCAGGGTTCTACAATCAGGAATTCGGAAATTGTTTTATTTTATGGAAAGGATTGGGTAATTCAGAATAAGAATCCCATTAAATATAATAAAGAGACTGTAACCAGCTCTTTTATCGTTCACTGCTGGACACGGGCCTCAATGTATGGCCTTAAAGCGCTGCGCTGGCCAGGTGGGTTGGCGAGTCCACTCTTCTACAACGAGTGTAGCTCCTCAGGGCTTGTGGTAGCGGCTTCGTTATCCATTACTCGTCTTTTACGACACGACACCCATGGGAAAGGATGGGGTGGGTGTTATTCTAAAGTCCGTCGACACCACAAGGCTCGGATGGAGACTAGGAGCCAAGAAACGTGTGTCATGTCCCCGGTATATAACCTTCGGGGTCCGTGTTAATTAATTATTTAATATTCACTTGTTATTATAAGTCGTTCAGTGGGCGATGGAATGGTTCCTGTTATTCTTTGCTGATGAAAATCCGTGAGGAAGAAATTCGACGAAGAAGTAGCTGTCATCGTTCAAAAAAGTAGCAACCTGAGGTGTGCAGTGGGCAGGCCATATCTGCCGCAGGACCGACAAGCGTTGTGGAGGAAGAGTCCTCGATAGGAGACCATGTATCGGAAAGCGTCGATAGGATACTGTATGGGGACGCGCTTCGGCCAGGTGGACTGGCGACTTGAAAATGTTCGCATGTGGTAGGTCGATGAGAAGAGAAGAGAAAAGAAAAGAAGAAGACAAAAGGTCGAGTGTGTCGGCGAGTTGCGTAAGAGAACTACGTATATTTAGCAGTGAAGAGACTAGGGTAAATGTTTAAAAAAATCTCCAAAAATGAATTACCAATATATATGAGTACAAACGATGTTGATTGCTCAAGAAACTACGACTTTGATCTGAACATTTATAAACAACAAAATAAAATGTGGTGTTTTGAAAATAAAATCTTAATTCGGCAACCCAATTGTTTACGTTACGTTTCTATTAAATACTGGTGTGCATAAACAAATCACAAACCACTTACCCTTTTCTTGTGTTGTTTCCCACCTCGACAGGGCCCTGTATCTTCTTAAATTACACTACACTTATCACGATTAGTTTTCTTTGTTATCGAGATTGCTAGCTAGCGCGGTGTTAACTCCTCGAGTTTCAAATCTGTAGTGTGTTACGAGAGAGGGGGTGACTAGTGACTGCCCATGCACAACAAACCCTCAGGTACATCTCTAATAATGAGCGTTTGCACTAACAAATACGTCTAGCCTTTAATGTTTTTTTGCATTCATCTCTGGGTTTACAACGCTTATCATAGATATAATAGATAAGTTTAATTAATACAGAAATACAATTAATTTAACTTGAACGGTTGTTGTACTCTCCTGTTCTAATACTTTGTTGTTTTCTTCGGAATCCTTTGAGATATCAGCAGATTTCGCGCTGACAGTTGGCTGCGTTTCGCTGCAGCGTTCGCTTTGAAGTCATTTTGTCAGATTCCTTTTAATTAATTCTCTTTAATCGAAATAGAAATGTGCATGTTCCAAATGCTGTAAATTCCAAATGTTCACTCCGAAATATGAGTATGTCGGGAACATTTTGTTGAGATATCTCGAGACACAGTGCCATTACAACTGCAGGTAGGAACGGCATTATGTGGTTCAAACATCCACATTCGCTTTCCGCATTTTGCAGTTGGACCATTTTGTGGCTCATGTACTCGTATAGTGTACGTATCGTACACTATCGTACACTATAGTGTACTATCGTATCGTATAGCCTTACATATTGCTGAGTACGTCAAAAGCGTACAATCATACCCATATCCTCGTGACGGGCTGCGATATTTACCATACCATAGCATATCACCAGCCTATGTCTCTTCACTGCTGGATATAGGCCTCTCAAGCCACCACACACGATCCTCGGCTCTTTTCATCCAACCACCACCGGCGAATTTCTTTAAGTCGTCGGTCCACCTGGCCGGAGGATGTTCCACACTGCGCTTCCCGGTGCGTGGCTCTAACTCACACAACCGATATCGCCGCGACAATTGTAACTGTAACCCGCCCCTTTATCGTCCACTAACATCCACATCATTGTGTTGATGAGGGATGCATGGCAAAATACTACACTGGTCAAACGGGTTGGCGAGTGTACTCTTTTACAGGTGGTTTAGTTTCTCAGGGTTTGTAGTAGCCGCTTATTCCTATTTACCCACACCCAAATGTCGTAGCAAATTGAACAAGCCTTTTTTTCGTACTTCAAAGGCGATACGTAGAAATTGTCCCTGAATGTTTTAGGTTATTGGCCCTATGGAGCACGAGTGTATCTTCAATAATGTTCGTTTATTCGCAAGCCTCAGTCTTTAAATAAACAAACGTTACAGAAAAATAGGCACATGATTCACTTTCACTGGAATGTTTTGTATTATACGTTAATTCATATTATGTAGGTACGTTAATTCATAGAAATCCTACCTACTTATTACTCGTGCCGAAAAACGATATGCGTGTTACAAGTCCCGGATACACGTCAACTTATATAAAATCCTACTTTTTTATGGACGAAGGCGGAAAACGAGCATACAGTCCACCTGACGGTGAGTGGATACTGTTGGCCATAGACATCCGAAGTACAGGCCAACAAAATGATAAACATTGACACGCCCTCGGATGCGCGCCTACCTAATGGATTGAGAGAAAGGGTTGAAAACGGGGAGAGATAGGATAGAATGGGATGGGAATGGGCTCTGGCATATCTTACTCACTACTGAAACTCGTACGTACCTTGGGGAAATACGATAAAGTGGGAAATTCAGTGGGACATTTCAAGGTAGTCTTCTGTGAGAGAGGGGTAACGTGGCCAGTTGAGTGCTCCCAGTGGCTGTGGGAATGCAACGTGCACTCTCCCCCTAAGGCCTAAATGAACTAACGAGTGGTTAAAAGTAGGTAAATTAGAAACTATAGATAATATTTTGTTTTTGCAACTAATTACTTCTGTCTATTGCTTGATCATAATCTATACCTATCTATATACCTAAAGCAAAGCCGAACAGAAATACAGAAAGCCGTGCCTGTACATTTAATAGAAAAAATCTTTGCAGTGTGAAGTGCGAATGCTACAAAACATATTATTTTAGAATTTTAGTCTAGGTATCTGTTTGTCCGTGTTGTATGAGAGCATATCACGCAAAAACCACTAGACCGGTTTTAGTTTTAATGAAACTTGATATACCTAAGTTCTCGTACTAATAACTTGATATACCTAAGTTCTCGTACTAATAACTTGATATACCTAAGTTCTCGTACTAATAACGAGTTCTTGTTTTGATTGTTGTGAAAAAGATGTGTATTAAGCGTGTTTTTCGTGTGTGGCGTTTGTGATAATCAAATAGCATTGGATTGCATTTTTCGTGTGCTTCCAAAGAGTTCCCTTCTGGCCTCAGTAAACCTACTATCGCTTTACTGAGCGACTCCCGACTTACTCCGACAAGACTGAACATTGACAGAATACGTTGTAGACTTTGAAATTGTTTATTACGAAGAAAACATGACACTGGCAGAATGTGTTAATTGCACCATTGCCATATATTCAGAAAAAACTAGTGCTGGGTGAATATTTAGGATACATTTTATCCAGATCAATTACAATTTCCTAGCGAAATCAAGCTAACCATACATCCTGCAACGCCTACACGCACGAAGTCCGGGCACTGCTCATAGATAAATAAATCTAATTAGACATATTAAAGGTTTAATAGAATAATACACAAGCGTGGGCTTCAAAATAAGTTCGTATATTTTCAAAGAGCTTGTCGAAACGTCAAATGTTAAAAAAACTTTTAGTGAGCACTTAGCTTTTAGTGAGTTAAATAAGCACTCCATGTCATATTTCATATTTTTCACAGGTATTTTTAGGACTATCATGCGATCTTCGATAAAAGTTAGTTACTTCTCTAATATTAATCACAAATAAAAATCTGTTGAAAAAATTAAGTAAACATCTCGGAGTGAAATGATTCTTGTATTTACTTGAGTTGTTTACTCGTGGTGGAAAAATATTTTTATCCCGTGCGTCACACTCGCACGGCCCACTATTGGAGCCATTGAGCTGTGCCTTAATAGAATGTACTCCTCTTGAGGAGCATATGTACAGCTTTTATTTTCAATGTACGTCTTTGCTATAGAAATTTAAGACATCTAAAGGGGGCCAGCCTGACGTTTTCCGACCATGTGTAAAAAAATCATCATCGTGTCGTAGAATGTAATACTTATATTAAGTATTTAAAAAAATGTAAGCGACTAAAAGCGACGAAAACATTTAGATGCCTTAAACTTCTATATCAAAGAGGTGCCTACACTGAAAATGAAAGCGGTACATATGCTTGTCAAGAGGAGTACGTTTGATTAATGCACAGCTCAATAGCTCTAGGTCAGGGACGAGGCCAGCCTGAGGCACGTATGTTTTTTTTATAGACGGACCCACTATCGACGTCAATATCTCACAAAATATTAAGTTTCAGTATTATAAAAAGCTGTTCAGTATCATATTTATGGAGTAAATTCGTTCTCTACTAGCATGGCCTCAGTACATAGCATGTAGCATGGCCTGAAGACGTCAGGCTGGTCCGGCCACCTTTAGATGCCTTCAATTTCTATAACAAAGAGGAGATCTCAAGAGGAGTACATTCGATTGAGGCTCAGCTCCATAGCACTAGTCGTGGCGCCGTGCCACCTTGACGCACGTAATTTTTCCTAGGGCGTCGTTTTGATCGAAAGTGGATGCTTCGATGGAGAATATCGTTACAGAAATTATCTGCTGCAGAAATCTCATAGCGTAGGTGCTTGTATCGAAACTGAGATATTTACTATTGTGTTTGTTAATTGTAACAACACTCTTTTATGGTCGAACATTCATCTGTTAAAGAAATGTTTCTTCGAGTCTGGATGTGTTTTTGTCCGATGGACATAAGTTTCCTTCTGCACGTTATATTGAGGGATGTATTTAGCCATAAAATGGCACTTTGGCTATGCGGGTTGGCAAGTCAACTGTTTTAGAGGTGGTGAAGTTTCTCAGGGCTTGGAGTAGTCGCTTTGTTATTCCTTTAAATTAAGCACTAATACTAGATTTGAATGCTGCACGAACAACGGATCTCATAAATCAACAGAGGATGATCGTAATCCGTGTGTACATTAAATTCAATTTTCATGTACGTGAGTGAATACTGATTTTAATAATAAACAAGCTCTCGATTTGGAAGCTCTTGTTGTTTGTCGAGTTCAAATTGTGTGTACTTAGCGAAACGAGAGACTGTTTCGTGATTATAGAAGAATACCATTCGTACAGGCGAGGAATATTGAAACAAAGATAGATGAATGAATTAAGTGACTCAGTGAGTAGGCGATTAAATTTTGTATTGTTATAGATATTTCGGCACAATTATAGAAATTGTGTGTACACACTCATGTGAATTTTGAGTAGACAATTAATTTGTTGAAACTACATAGGATTTTCTTGTATTTTCTTTGTATATAAGTTCACACCTAATGTCTGTTTTTGTTAGTTTCCCAATTAAAATGGAAAATAAAAATAAAGTAATAGGTAGGTACTTTTGTGTCACCTGTTGGCATCCACCGGTGGACACGGGCTTCCTCATGCATATTGTCTTGTACGGTTTGGCCAATCAGATTGGCGAGTTCACTTTTTTAGAGGCGGTACCTCAGGGCTCTGGTGGTAGCAGTTCTGTTATCCCTTTGTCACCTTTTCTGACACTCACGGGAAGAGATCCGGTTGTACTATTCTAAAGGCCGCACCGCACACACAAGGCCAAAATAATTTATCAAAATAAAAATAAGACTAAACAGAGATTGTAAACATACATTTGGATAGTGAGCAAATAAATATTTTAATAGAAGGTGTACAATTTACTCAATTACATAATATATAATACGTACATGTATCTATCTATATAAAAAAAAATGTAAACATTCGTTTGTTCACAATCTTAAATCTCCGAAAGTTCTTCACCGATTGCTTTGAAATTTTGACACAACGTTGCATTCGAATACGCGCGTGTTTTTATATACATATCACAGGGTAAAAACATGCTGTTTACCAAAAACAGCGTAAGGGGCCGTTCAAGTATTACGTAAGCAGAATTTTAGTCATTTTTAAACCTCCCCCCCCCCCCCTCGTCAGCGAAAGTAAGCAAAGCTCTTACCCCCCGCCCCATGCTAACGTAAGCATTGGTATATTTTTTACTAAATCTGTTCAAGTTTCTCATTTAATCAGAATCTACTAAATTTTGCCAAAAAAATACGAAAGTAAATAAATAAATATTGCTGACGTAATCGCCAATAAGATCCCCCCGTCCCCCATGTCATCAAAAATAAGCAAAGCAAAGACCCCCCCCCCTTTGGTGCTTACGTAATACTTGAACGGCCCCTAAGCGCCATCTGTTGGGCAGCCACAGCAAGGCGTGGCCGGGTACAGCTAGTAATTAATATACCTATGTCTACATAAAAAAAAATCAAGAACGGCATTCTTATTATTGTTATTCTTATTATTTTTGTGCCCTTCCATAACTGTTATTACCCATTAGGTAAACCTACAAAGTCTATACAATAGACTGAATAGGTATAAATAAGTTTCTAAAATTATCTATCCATTTCTCAGTAATCTGCTTTCATTATTTTTTTTTATAAAGGTAATAGAATTTTTTTTTGTTCATTTTTCACTTTACACGTGTAAGTTTCTTGGAAACAAAGTTAATATTGATAAGTTCTACTACTGTTTTTAGAAATAGCGAATAACACAATTAAAATTGGAAAAAACCAACATTCGTTGGTTCTACAAAAATCTCCCACAATTTATATTTAAAAGAAACGTATAATTTATAAAGAGTCACATCCATTTTCATAATATCGCTTCTTTGAAAAAGTTTCCTTGCAAAAGCAGAAATTTAATTAAACAGTACCAAGATTTTTACTTGCGTAAAATTGCGAATGTAACAAACGTAAATAGAAGGGGTATCGTGATACTTTTTAGTTACTCCTGTACTTCCCGTAGGCAATCGCAGATATAGGTACAAATGCGTACTTATGTTACAAAATTATTATTTTATTTAAGATGAATATAACACTAATGTAATGTTGAGGATATGTAATTTGTAACGATTAAACATTGTAATTTGTAAGAACACCTTTTGAGTAAATCATAGTAGAATTCTATAATATTAACATTAACTATAATATTAACTAACAACATTAACTATAATATTAACTAACAACATTAACTATAATATTAACTAACAACATTAACTATCAACATTAACTATAATATTAACTACTAACATTAACTATAATATTAACTAACAACATTAACTATAATATTAACTAATAACATTAACTATAATATTAACTAATAACATTAACTATAATATTAACTAACAACATTAACTATAATATTAACTAATAACATTAACTATAATATTAATTATAATCTTAGTCGGCTGTCAGGTTAACATAAAGACTACTTTTTATCCCAGTCCGTTATAGAATTCACACAGGAATCACAGTTCACGTGAATGATAAATGAATACATACAAAGCTCAAAATATCATACTTTAGAAACATATTTTTATTAAGTTTAAATTTAGTCGTATTATATTCGTAAAGGTACCACGGATAAAAAATTAACCGTGGTACCTCTAAGGGACATTGGCAAAATGCGCTAATTGCGATTTTGCCTTATAAGAAAAAAAAAAAGCTTGAACACTGGCACAATGTGCGAATTGCGTTATTGTCATAATATATGACAAGAAAATAAAAACCATAACATCCTTAAGTCAAAATCCTTGCATACCTAACCCAAAGTGCTCAGCGTTTAGGACCATTGTTCCAAGTTCTGAGATTATAGACATGGAAATTTATTTAAAATTAATAAAGGGATTGGGGATCAAACAATACATTATGCCGGAGGGAATTTTTTCCATTTAACTCTTTACTGTATTGGATTTTCTATTTCACTTGGGTAATCGGAAACAGTTTTCACCATCGATATAAGCCTATAACGACCCACTGTTATCACGAGGTTTTCAGGAATACGCAAGTCCAGTGCAGATTGGTGGATTGCTAGCATAGCGTGGAAGTTTTAGAGCCAATGTTAATGAAAGGATTTGTTTTGGCAAAATTTGCTACTTTTAATTGAGTAGGCGCTTAATCAAATTCAATAAATAGTAATTATTAATTTATTTGATAATCTTTAAAAGTATATTGTATCTACAATAAAGTACAATTAAGGTACATTTTATTTATTTACATTTCAATTATTTGCAGCCACTAGATCGTAAGAATTTTCTGTACACAGTGCAGTCAACAATTAATTTGATTATAGATACTAAGTGTATATTTAAAGTACATTTCTTTCATAAAATTTTCGACTGTGGCCGAGCCAGGGCGCAACACGGATAGCCCCCATTTGTTATTCGTTAGTCGCCCTTTACGACACCGACGAGAAGAGATGGCATGGCGTTGTTCTAATGCCGGTCGACACAGGCCACACATAAACCGAGGCTTCTGATTTATTTTTAACTATTCTATACTATATTCTAATATATAGTATAGAAAAAAAAAATATTCTATACTGAGCTTGCGGCAATCAAAAGGGACTTTAGGAGCACTATGAAGGAATTAATCTCTCATCAAATTTCATCATCTCTTCAACTTAATAAGAAACATTTTTTATCAACATTTTTTGCATGTAAACGCAAAAATATTACCGTAAAAATTCCGAGCGTCCAAGCTTCCGAGCTTTAATTAATTAATTATAATAATTTAATAATAATAATAATATTATAATAATAATTAATTAATTACTCGATGTCATCAGCTCTTGACCATAACGGATGCAACCCCGCCGAAACATCGAGTAAAATAAAAAAAGTGTTTTTTTTTCTTTCTTTACAAACAAAAATCATAAAATTATCATGACTGTATAAACCATAAAGGGTGCATAAGATACGAATTCTGCAGAATCAGTAAACATACATACACATGTGAATTTATAATTTAGAGAAAAAATATATTTTAAATTATTTTCGCACAAAATTATACATATATTAATCTATACAGATATTAATATATATTACAGATATTAATCTGTTTTTATTTTATAGTGTAATTAATTTATTAACCTAGGAACTAGTAAGCGCTGGTTCGCTATCCGTACATATACTCGTATATTGTTCGCGGCGTCACTTTCACCGTTCTCCCTTCATTTGGTATCAGGTTCATCTCCACTTTAGAGTTACAATCCGTTCTTCAATGTTCTCCTTCAATTAAAAGGAGTATAAAACCTTTGCTCCTTTTACCGATAGTGTCCTGGCAACCTTATCGCTAAGTGAGATACGAAGTATCGAGCTCTTAATTGCTGAATGAGTCGCAGCCTATGAAATCAGTTAATGGATATTAATAAACCATAATTATGTTTACTAGCTTTTGTACGCGACTTCGTTCTCATGGTTCGTTTTCACAACTTTCAATGAAATCAGTTAAGCCACTTCAATGTGATTGGGTAATAAATATTCAAACTTCCGCATTTATAATGAGACATGTCTTTTAAACATTAACATAAAATTAATTCTGTTCCTTTGTATAGTATAGTACCCGCGGGAATGGTTATAAAGTGATTTTATTAAAATAAAATAAACAAGACCTGAGGTAGTATGCAATGAAAGAAAAATATTTCTAGTGTATCAGTGACAGAATTTTGAGTAATTCCAGTAATGAACCGCTCCAAACTGTCTTATTTTGTTTTGTTTTATGGATATGTAAATTAAAATTTATTTTTATTTAAAATAAATAATCCATATCGTGGTACAAGAGGCGAGCCTAATGCCTAAAGGCACCGTTTTTGCTAACCTTTGGGTTAAATTGATTTTATTTATTTTTATTTTATATGAAACAAGTATAAAAATTACATTATAAAAATCTCTAAAAATTAAAATAATAATATAACATTGTAAATAATATGTTTGAATAACATTTTGCTGCGGTATGCTGTTAAACATATATTATCCACAATTTTCAAATCGGTTTCGTTACCTATTTTTCAATCCGCCACCAAAACTACGCCCGTCACTCGCTGGTACTCTCAATTTCACCGAGTCGCAGATAATTTAATTTATACCAACCTGCTCAGAAAGTACCTTAGTACTTTATCAAAAATGAGGCAGAAAGTACGTCATTACTATCGTACAAATATGCGGGCAGTAAAAGTGTATGAAAATCCATTGTAACCGTGCTTTTTTTTTAATTTTGGGTAATATCAGTCGGTAACCTATTTTAATATTATTATGCTAAAAGACAAAAAGTTTTTATCTCCAAGTCCGCAAAATGATACTGGCCACTTGCTTTTTCTGAACATTAATTTAAAAAAAGAAAATAATGAAGAAACAAGTGAAAATAGTGCGCGCGCGATTTGCTTTATTTTTCTTGCTTACTTCTTTATGAATTTTCAATTTGTGTTTACTATATTCTACTCGAAATGTCGTCTAGTAGTGAAAGTGAAGATTTGATGACGTCACCAGAATTAAAAGAAACTGCCCAAGCAGTTATTGAGAACCTATTGCCTGAGAAATACAGAAATAAATACCACAATAAACTTCAATTAATAAAGATTTTGTTTTTTATTTTCCTCGTAGGTGTGAGTATAAAGCACTATGTATCACTCGGAAGAAAGTGTGATTCCCAACTCGTGTGTATTAAGGCCCTCGGCTGCGCTTCGAGCCTCAAACTACACCCTCGTTGGTAATCGGTCACTTTCTCCCCTCGGTGAACAATGTACTATTGCTGTGATCAAAATCTCAGACGGAGGTAATTGAAGACGATCACTGTTATGGAGCAAGATTGATTTGAATTTTAATCTCATCAGCGACATCATCCTACTTGAACTGAATGGTGCCTCGAGCTTACTTCAAAAGAATCCAACAGTATATCACACAGTTCTCGGTACAGTTTATAAAAGAGATTTTCCTTTAAAAAAAGCCCGAACATTTTTTCCTTTGATTTAGGATGCGTTTATCAATGCCAAAAACATGCAAATTGGGTATAGGAAATGTTCGAATTGGAGGAAATTATGGTTTGCACCCGCTACCAAAATAATTCTGCCATACAGTACCTACGTTACTATATATGTGGCTGAAAATGTTACGCACCTATTGAGTCCGCTTTGGATTTCCTTTTAAATACTTTAGAAACTGGCTGAAAAACAGATTGAAACTGTATAGTTTATTTTTATGTGAACCGGGATTATAACCTAGAAGTAGCTAGGTATATATTTATTTAGATAATTATTTCCAAATTTTACCAACTTTTTAATATAATTTTAATATAACTTTTTTCGCTAATCTTTCGAAGAAATGTATGAGCGGAGATCCCCTTAAGGCGATCAATTTTATAAATTTGAGATCCTAAGAGTTTTTTAATGCTCGGCTTTGGGGCCCCCGGGGAGCGGCGCCCGGGGCTATGCCCCCTCTAGTCCCCCACATTAATGCGGTACTGGTGTCCGTGGGCGGCGGTAGCCACTTGCTAACATGTAGGCCGCATGCCTGTCTGTCACCTTCACCGAAAAAATAAATGTATTAGTTGGTAGATAAAGTCAAGAGTGAGCGACATGTCTTCTGATATCCTTTTCAAACAGTTTTCAAACCACAATTTTACATAAACAGGAAACAATACATAATCCAAAATCCATATTTTTTTTTATTTCTGGTTCATGTGGGTTTCCTTACGATGTTTTCTTCACCGGCGAGCTAGTGAGTGACTATTTTTAAATACTATAAACTCAGTGGTACAGGCCAAGGATTTGAACTCACGATCACGTGAGTGTGAGTCGAGTATACATAGCCCTAGGCTAGGCTATCGCTGCAAGCGGTCCCACGTGATGGTAAGTGTTACCGCCGCCCATGGATACCTGCATAACACGATGGATAACACGAGGGGGTATGCATCCGCACCCGACCTTGCAAAATTCTATTCACGCTTTTTTGAAGAACGCCATATCGTAGCCATCAAATAGAATCCCATTTAAATAGAAACATTGGATTTATAATATAAAGGAATGAAAAAAATGTGGATGTTGGCTCATTTTCTTAGAAAATTTTACACATTATGTCAAGATTAACAAACAGAACTCTCCTTCAGTTGACATTCGCTTTCCTTATGCGAGGTCAGCTCACGTAAATCCGACGGTATTTTTGACGTCCAATATTTCGAAGTAATCTCGAAAAATCTCACAAAAAACACTTGTGAGAATACAGGCGTAGTTCCGTAGACAGATTCTAAGATTATTCCTACAAAGAATTCTTTGAACAAGATTCGTTATGGGCTTTTAAAATACTTTTGTTTCTACATGTTTATGTAAAGATATTAAGTAGCATTAACGTAATTTTTTCGACTTCAAAGTTAACTTATTAACTTACTTCAAAGTTACCGACAGTGTAGTAGTTCGCGCGATCAAGCGGTAATAATAACAACAGATCTAATGACTGGGCAAAAGCATCGAATGACGCAATAAATCTTCCTTCATTATTCATTATTGAGGGCGTAATAATCCTCATTCGGTGCCGATTCTCTTTGCGTGGAATCACTTTCCGTAACATCTAAAAAAATCACCAGTGTCATCGATGTTAACGTACGGAATTTGACTTGAATTTCTTTCGTCAATAAAAGATGCGGAGGCTATTGATTGTTCTTCATCGGTTGTTAACGTATTCATTGGCAATTGCCATCGATTTTCTTCTGATATTTCTCCCGCACAATTACCATTTTCTTCATCGATCTTATTTTTACACTTCCTATAAAAGGTAGTAGAATATCTACACAGTTTTTTGTCTTTGCCCATAATAGCACAATGCCACGTTAACTCAATTCGACTAAAATAATAGATAAATAAATTGACTTATAAACCGAGACGTTGACGTTCACCAAAATACTACTAAATTGTGACCTGAATGAGCTTCCCTCAATGTTATTGCAACTAATTTATCGTATTTCTGAGTAAATCTGACTATAAAGTTACTAGCAGCGAAAGCGCCAAAAAGGACTTGTTACTGAGAAGTCGCGTGCTGGTATCTGATGGAGACAAAATAAACTTCGCAAATCGTTACAAAATCGAGCGCAAAATCGAAGACCTAGAGGTTTACGATTTAGAAATTATTATGTCGCTGGTACCTACTTAGTATTCACGTAACATTATTTGCGACGTATTTGTGAACAAAATTACGTTTATCCAACATAATTAATAAATTTCTTTTCGACCATTTAGTCGCTCGACCCAACGGTGGTGTAATTAAGTAAAATTTACGTAAGCTTTACCCCCAATGGTCAAAGTTAGCTGAAAGTGGTAAAAATAGGTGCGACGTGTATTCTTGACTTAAATAGGTAATTACGTCAGAAGCTTAGAAATGTTTGCTGGGATACATCTATACATATATTATGTATAATAATCGTAACGGAGCCGTATCGGCAGGTACATGATATAAAAAAAAATGTATTTGTAATATAAAGTACGAATGATATAGAGTCCAAAACAACATTTTTTGGAATTTTTGTCTGTCTGAACGGGCAACACACAAAAACCATTGGACAGAATTTAATGAAACTTAAGGCAGTTATACCTTATGACTTAGGTTAACATTTAGAATACCTTATATCCCGATCCGTTGTAGAGTTCCCACGGGATTCACTATAAAGATCACGCAAACGAAGTCGCTGGCATAGTTGTTTCATTAAAACTCGAATTCGAAACTCGTACATCTGAACGAGCTATTACCCTTCACTTTCCTGGAAAAGTAAATGCAATTACAGATTAATTGATTTAATAAATTTTACGGACAAAAGGTGGCCCGATGAAAGCGACGACGAGCCGACGAACCAATCGAGTTAACACTTCAAGAGAGTTATTTAATTTGTCAAAATTTTGAGAAATCAGTGATTGTTATACATTTTTATGTACACTAGCGGTACCAGCGACTCCATTAGCGTGAATTTGTGATTACCGTGGGAACTACACAATTAATCTGGATTAACAGTATCCTAAATTTTAACCCAGCACGTAAGTTATAACCGTGCCAAGTTTCATTTAAATCCGTCCAGCTAATTTTGCGTGACGCACGTTCAGATAGACAGAGAGAAAAATGTTTGTTATGGGCTGTGCATCGTATGCACTTTACACTGCAATGACTTTATTTAATACTTCACGTGCAGACACGGCGGTGTTACAATTTTATTATACTCGTATGTGTAGGAATTGGCCGTGTGATATCGACCGGCTTTGAACAGCCCCCTCTTCTCCCGTGGGTGTTTTAAAAGGCGACTAAGGTGTAACAAAGCTACCATAAACCCTGAGGAACTACACCATTTTTATAAGAGTTAACTCGTTAACCCACTTGATCAGCGTCACGCTTTATGGCCATACATCCCACGTGCATAAGACAATGTTCATGAGACAATGCCCGTGTCGAGCAAATAAACTTTAATTTATCTCATTTTAACCAACAGTCGACTGGTATAGAGAATACCTTATTAAGGCATTATATCTGCCTATGTTCAATACAATGCAAAACGAGTTTTCCTAGTTTTCTTTACCTAGTTACCATTATTACACATTGTTTATTCGTAATTGTACTTGAAATAATTGTAATAACATTTGTTTTCGTAAATAGATCGGTTGGAAATACACCAACGCTTGGCTGGCGGGGAACCTGCTGTGCAAGCTACTTGTGGTGCTGCGGGCCTTTGGACTTTACCTCTCTTCCAACGTGCTCGTCTGTATTTCTGTTGATAGGTGAGTTTGAACTCCTTTCTATCTAGGTCGGAGACAACCACATATTTAATGTACAACGTGCACTTGAAATAACGGAAAAGCTGAAAACAGATCGTCATTAGTAGTTTTTACAATACGATTTTTTTTTTAATTTATTGTTCATTTCTAGCATATCTTTTATTCTACGCGCAGTTACCTTGCAATAGGTATCTAATATCTAATTATTACTGTTTTATGTTTACCGACAGGTGGCCGTATCCAACAGGTCGTCAATTTTCTCCACACGCTGGTCTTCTTTCACTTGAATACCCGCTCAAACAGGGTCTAACTACGATCAATCACGTCCATAAGGCATTTTCGGGCAGGGCTCGCCGGAAAAAGTTGAAACTTTACCTTGAATAAGTTATGTTGCATAAAAAACGTAGGCTTGATTTAGGTGGTCACTGCTTGTCACTTAAGCCTGCCTGTTAATTGTTACAAATGTTTGTATTAGAATGTATAGAATTCATAATAAAAGCGGTTTGAAAAGGTTAGCAACCGCACCGAAAACCGTTTGGAGTCCATTAAAAGAAAGTAAAAAACTGCTAAGTAAGTTACAATTCTCGTATAAGAGAAATATTGGAACGAAGTTCCTTTACGCGGCTTGCGGTAGGTGCATTCGAGAGAAAATGTAACGTCACATAAGATTTTTACCCCCTCCATACGGCTTTCTTTTTCTCTTTCTCGCCTTCCTCTCGTTCGGACACGGTATGGTCGCGATTCTCGCGATCGTGTCAGTTCGTCGGTATTCGGTAAATTTCGGTATACACATACAGATTTTATTTCGAATTACAATCGGTGTTTAAAAAAATGCGTGAGGATCTTCGTTCCTGACGGGGGGTCCCCTGACCGCACACGCTTTTTTTAATAAGTTTGCGTGTAGTAAAAGCTTTCCTTTCGAGGATATCGGGGATATAGGTCACTTTCTTTGAACATCACATTCTGACTAGATCGCTTTCTGAGGAAGTTTACACAGAATGTTTATGAACCATCGAACTGAATTAGAATAATCAGTGGTCAGTACAGCTTCTTATCACGACCTGTCTCATCAGGTCTCTTCGGCAGGGAAAAAAACATTATTGATTATGTGCCACAAGGAAAATGTTGTGACCTAGGCCCAACGGAATAGATAGATTTATGCTAGAAGGCTGAAACAGATCATTTTTCAGAATTCAGAATTGATTACATACAAAATTTATAAAGTATCCAATGTAATAATTTTTTAAACTAGGTACTCTAAGCACATCATTTTGTGCAGAATTTTGGCCGCGTGGTGTCGATCGGCTTTAAAATAGCACTACTCTACTCAGTGGCGGCTTTACCTATGGTGCAGGGTGTGCGGCGCACACGGGCGCAGGGTCTTAGGGGGCGCCGAGCGTCGCTCGCGACGCCTCCAAAGAGTCCAAAGCGCCTACTAGAGGGCGCCAGGGTATTGCACCCGGGCGCTACATGGGCTAGAGCCGGCGCTGACTCTACTCTCTTGCAGTGGGTGTCGTGTCTAAGGGATAACAAAGCCCCTATCACAAGCCGTGTGGAACTTCACCACCTCTAAATAAAATGGTAGACTCGCCAACTCGCTTCACCAGTGTGACATGAATCGTAAGAGTTACTTACGATTGTTTTTATGAAGTTTTAAGCCAACTAAAAACTTCATCGGTGAGCACAAAATTGATATAACTTCTGTTTAAAGCTCAGTTATGAAACAGTAGCGTCTAGACTCTAGCTACAAAATGCTTTATAAGAAGTCTAGAAGAATCCGCGTTCTGAGTTCTATTTTATAACCTAGTAACGTATGTCGAAAGATTCCCTCGAAAAATTCGCGCTAAATTGAATTTTCGGTTACACATAAAAAGGCATTGTTAACGATAGCGAAAGAGGATTCTTTCCAAAATATTTCCCGTAAATTGGATTTTTTCTAACACATTTATTCATTGTAAATAATACATGAAAGTTCTCATAGATAACTTGTTCGTATCGAAGGTTATTCAAGGTCAGAATTCGCAGGTTTTTGTATCTTGCTTCCTGTTGATTCTGGAGAGATTTGTTCAATCTCTTCAAAAAAAAGGTCATATTTATTTTCGCGGTCAAACAGCTTTTTTACTCTAATGTAAATATCTATTTTTCTGGAGGGGGAGAGTGCACGCTGCAATCCAACAGTCGCTGGGCGCGCTCGACTGGCCACGGTAGCACTCTCTCACAGAAGACTACCTTGAAATTCCCACTTTATCATATTTCCCTAATGTACGCACGTGTTTCGGTAGTGAGTGAGATGTGCCAGAGCCCATTCCCATCCTATCCCTTCTCATTTTCCCAACCATTTCTCCAAATCCATTCCTATATCTCCAAAGGTAGGCAGCGCATCCGGGGTCGTGCCAACGTTTGTTATTCTGGACTAAAGTTGGCATGTATCGCGGATGTCTATGGGCGACAGTATCCACTTACCACCAGGTGGACTGTATGCTCGTCTGCCGCCTTTGTCCATAAAAAAAAATGTCACGTCGTCTAGAAAACTATATTATTTATTTTATATTGTAAATTACCCGATTTATACAACCATTATGGTAGCTTTTTTTTTATTTTTATATACTAGTGGGCGGACGAGCAAGCGGTCCCGCTTGATGGTAAGTGTTACCGCCGCCCATGGACACCTGCAACACCAGGGGGTATGCGGGCGCGCCGCTGACCTTGCAATATCCTATTCACAGCTCTCTTGAAGTGGTATGTATAATAGATATAAACGGACAATGCAAGTTCGTGAAATTGTATAGAAACCAAGAGTGTCACTCATTTTGTACTTACGTTTAATAGCCATGTTCATTGGTGAATTTTAATAATGGGAACACACTCACTTATGAAACGAAGCATTTTTTGACGAGTTTAAACTTAACTTTTTAAACTTTCGCGTTTTGTACACATTTCATATTGTAAATCGGGTCTGTACAGGTAAAATTAAAGGATTTTGTTTACCTTTTATTTTACTCGACGTTTCGGCGCGGGTGGTCACCAGCCGTGGTCACGAGTTGAGCTGAGTCAAAAGTAAAAAAGTTATATAACTAGATTACTCGTCTTCGTTATATCTTCTCTTTAATTCTGCATTGTGAACACCCCAAATTCTCATTGCTGAATTTTCGACATGCGAACATCTTCTAGTCGGCTGTCTACTTGACCGAAGAGCGTCCTTCTCTGCACTTCCGGATACGTTTTTCCGTTCGAGGATTCGTTTGCCCGATAGACCGTCAGTCCTGAAGCAGATATGGCTTGCCATTACCACTACCATTACATTACCATTACCATTACACATTGCCATTAGCTTGTCAATTCTAAAAGCTGTATGGGTAAATTCAGTTCTTTTTCGAATGCCTTCGTTTCTGATTTTATACCTCAAAGAATTTATATATATATTTATATTATCTCTCATATAGTTCAGTAAATAGAGATTTATACTTCGGAAAAAATCGGTGAACTCTGTGGAAATCTTATTGCCTTTTTATCAGTATTAAGGGAAAACCGTGTTAATTATTTATTTATCAAAAATAGGTTTTTTTTGTGAATAATCATTTGGGTTGATTTTTTAAAAATCTGACTACGCCTATCGAAAAAACGAAAATTTTTATGTATGATTAGTGATTTTAGAAACGAGAATATTATTCGCTATCCGATCACCACATTTACGTATGTGTGCTGTAATATATTAAATAAAGATATACATTATCTAAGTATAATATTATACTATAAGTATATTATCTAATTATAATATTAATATTATACGCTTTTAGCTTTTTAAAGCAAAATTAATATGTTGCTTGGAGAGCGATTTACTAAGCACATCATTTTGTGCAGAATTTTGGCCGCGTGGTGTCGATCGGCTTTAAAATAGCACTACTCTACTCAGTGGCGGCTTTACCTATGGTGCAGGGTGTGCGGCGCACACGGGCGCCGGGTCTTTAGGGGGCGCCGAGCGCCGCCATGTTTTACCTCAGCTAACATACACATTATCTGATATCCTACCAATATGAGGTTGCCCCAAATCAGTAAACAACAGTATTACGGCTGTCTAATTATAATTACTGAGTGTATTGCGGCCTGCGGCGAAACTTACGGTTACCGTATGTAGATAGATATCTACAGGATTCAGGAACATGTACCGCGCATGGTATCTCATGTCGAACATGTTTGCTGGCAGTAATACACGGTCTCTAAGATGTCTGGTTAAAAGCTCCGTTGATTATCTTTACATATCATAAAATCGTGACAATGCCCATGTCTTTACATGAAATATTTACAAAAAAAAACTCGTTGCAGTGTAAAGTGAAAATAATACAGAGCGCCAAACAACATTTTTTAGAATTTTTTATCGGTATCTCCAGTATATTATATTTTTTGTTGCAGGTTCTTTGCCGTGCTGTACCCCCTGAGGTTGCCGGTGGCGAGGCGGCGCAGCAAGCAGATGTTGTACTGTGCCTGGGCAATAGCATTAGCCTGCAGTTTACCGCAGGTGGGTAAATTAATTTAATTTAAAAAATAAATATACACGATGAATACATTCAATATCAATATCATACATTATGCTAACATATACATAAATACATTTCATACAAACATATATCATAATGAACATATACACACATATATATACTTTATACAAAAGCGCTAAGTCTGTAATGACGAAAGGTAAAGTTCCGGGATTAAAAATATTTTGGATTTCATTCGTATGGCCTAGATGATTCCGGTGAAAATTCTATAATGGTTTTGGATAATAAGTTAATTATTTAAAAAAGCACCTCGCGTCTATCTCTTGTATCAACTAGGGTTCTTAAGGATATGATATTTCGAATCCGAATACGGATATCTATACTTAATATATCTATACTAATATGATAAAGAGGTAAAATTGTGTGTTTGTAGGTATGTTGGGGGTAATCTCTGGAACTACTGGACCGATTTCAAAAATTCTGTCACAAATAGGACGCTACGTTATCCGTGTCTAATATAGGCTATATTTTATTTTGAAATTTTGAAAAAAAAACAACATAAACCGAACCGAAGCGAGGGCGGGTCGCTAGTATACTCTTTTACCGGTTTCGGCTACAGATGCGAATATGAAATTACTTCGGATATGGTTTCGGAGACTTTTTCGGTTACGGATATATTTTTAATGAATTCATTAAGAGATTTGTTATTATAATAACTAAAATAAAAGTAAATAATTGAAATTTTATTCTCATAATAAAGAACGAACGATAATCTATCAAATCAAATGCAAGCAGCAAGAACTTGTCCAAACTCGTCTCGTTTAAATTGCGTCCCTAATTAAATAAAAAATTAAATTATTTGCAATAATAATAATATCCAAATCTTTTATTTCGAACCCGGTTTCGCTATCGAATATTTTTTTTTAATTCGGATATCCGATAGTTTCGGTTACGGTTATGAAGCTCCATAACATCCCTTGTATATAGAGGCGCAGATATCGAAAAAACTCAAGCGGGAGGGGGTTAGGGGGGGATGTTGCGCTAAACGACATCTTGAGCTATGGGTGTAATAACGAATCATCAAGTCACATGCAAAGCGAAAACTTTATTCAAACTGTTTCCAAGACGAGAACTACAATCAACCAAATAAAAACACACAGACAAGACAAAAGTAACAAACTACCTATGCAAGTATAAACTACTCAACTGACGAATAAATTGCGTGTAGATGGATACGTCGCTCGCGTCAAGGGTGGGGAGCGCTCCCCCCACATGTATCCGCCGCTGGTATATACACGTATACCGACTTTTTATCGGGGACTCGAGAAGTGTAGTTTTTTTTTTTTTAATTGTTAAAATTTTGTGCTGTGTTTGGGATTTAATAGTGATAGTTTATTATTATTAAACTTCAAAGTGTTTTTCGTGCGTGGTGTAATAATAAAAAAAAACCACGCGTTTTTCGTGTGCTTCCAAGGAGTCCTCTTCTGTCCTTAGTCCTTAGCAACTTCGACGGGACTGGACATTGACTGGACGTTTTAGTCTTTGAAATCCTTTTTTACGAAGAAATCTTCACACTGGCAGAATGTGCTCATAGCACCATTGCCATATAGAAAGAAAAAAAAGCACGTATTCTGAAATAAACTGTATAAAATTCAATAAACATGGGAATCAAACTAATCACGTCTACGCGCTTGATTCACATAAGTACGCGCACGCAACCGTATATAGCCTCGTCGGCGCGAATTATAAAAAGAACCATGTTGGTTTTATTGATTGATAACCAGCCTTGTCTCGCTTTTATAAATAACGACTTTCTACGTTTTAAGTGGAGATGAAACGAATATTCGCTTTCATAACTTGCGAAAGATTCGCAAACTCAGTTTCGAAATTAGGTTTATCTTTTCCGAATTTAATTTCGATACTTTTAGGGAATATCTTTATTCGACATGAACACTATAATTCCTGTTACTCACTGACTCGTATGATGAAATTCCATACCTTTATTGGTCTGTGATTTTCGTATGAAATATTGACAGAGAGATAGATACACTATCTTGTACACCGAAAATATACTGAGAAATACAAAGTACAAGTAATTAGAAGTCGAACCGGCGACCTTATTGCTAATACGGATTTCTTCCATGCAACCTTTGCGTGGTAAGGAGAAGTCTGTAGACGAAACAGAGATAGGTAGTGCAATAAATATATGGTTAAATAGATGACACATTCTGCATCTCGCCAGATGCCCACATTCGCACAGAAGATGCGTCATTGACTCTTCCTTCTCTTTACAGGCTCTACAGTTGTGAAAAGTCGATTACGCAAAAGTTGCCTGGAAGAAATCGCTTAAACGATAAGGCCACCGGTTGTACTTCTAATTCCTTGAACTTTGTACCTTTCTTTATCTTTTTACTATTTAATAAAGTATATCTGTCTATTTTTCTGTCTATAATAGTTTAGTCCTTCAGAATAAACGCAAGACAACTCAACGAACAAAAGGGCCATCAGGTATGTGTATCATATATATATTAGGTAACTAGGTAAGCAAAAGTATATATCAGGTAACCAAAAAAGTTCGTACGGTTTTTCTTATACAGATTGACTTCGGTCTTCCAGAGCGTGCTTCATCGATCAAGCCGAAATCTCCCCAGGAACATTTCTTAAACCACTTCTGTGCTGTCCAATCACTCACAGCGTCATCTCCGAATGCGGTACATATTTTTCTTGGCGCCTCGGCCGCTTTGGTGCCAAGTTTGTACTTATAGAGTAAACAACTTTGAATTAACGTTTTGTTCGTGGCCATTTTAAATTATTTCACAATAGAAATTAAACAATTGTCCCAAAATTTGTATGCATCAAATGAAAGAGGAATTCATACGAAATTAAATAACACTATATAAACAAGTGCTATAAATAAATAACTAAAAAAATATCGATTGCAAATCTGTATAAGAAAAACCGCATGAACTTTTTTGGTTACCAGATACATAATCGTATGTATAAAGGACTGATTTTGTGCTGTCACATGGAGTGCGGTTTGATGTATACCATTAAAGTTATGTGCCCTCCGGTGGCGTCTATCGATATCTACCACATCGGAGCCTTATGACGATAGCTTTATACGTTATGACGATTCACAAGATTGATTTTCGTCGTTCAATTTATTACAATCAGTTTGAACCTTTGAATACTGTGACAAAGTTATTGAACTAGGGGAACAGTTCTAAATTAGGGGGCATCAGCTTTGCCACATCTATTTGTGAATGTGGCAAAGCTGACTGAAAATTGGAAACATATCCGTACATGGAAGAAGTAAATTGATAATTGAAAATTCAATTCCCTTTCAAGGCACAGTTTAAAAGTTGAATGCTTATTTGTATGTTTGCATTTTGAATATCGAGAAAACTTTTTTATTTATTTACCCTTTATCGCACAGAGTGACAGAATGCCTTGAAGCATAATCTTCCAGTCAACTTTAGGCTATAGCGATAGTGCGATAGGTGCGATAACAGTTAAAATTATATAAAATTATAATCCTAAATGACGGAGCATATTCAATTGAATACCGTTACCAGCCCTTTTATTGTCCACCGCTGGACACGGGCCTGCTCATCCACATTGTGTCGTGCACGAGGGATATATGGCCTTGAAACGGTACGCTGGCGAAGCGGATTGGCGAGTCCATTCTTTTAGTGGTGATGTAGTTCCTCAGGGCTTATGGTAGCGGCTTTGTTATGCCTTAGTTGCCTTTAACGACCCCCACGGGAAGAGATGGGGTGATTCTTTTCTAAAGCCACCCGACACCACACATCTAAATGTACATACTTGGTGTGTAAAATTCACTAATCCGAATAGGGTCCGAATGGTGGACTATGACGTGGGACGTGGATTTATGAAGTGGAAAGTAATACATTGATATATTAAAAGATACATACTTCCATAAAAAAAATAAACTTTGAACCTCTCTGATTAATCCAAAAATTGGCTGGTGGAGAATGCCTCAATTGAGGCATTAAACTCGCCTATTGTATATATCATTGTGCAATGAACTTTAAATAAATAAAATAATAATAAATGATGCGTGATATAGCAATAGATACTCACTTTGGTTTGGATACGTGTTTGGATTTGTTTTCACTAAACTCGCGTTTATCTCATAAATTATACCTGATTGCCTCAGCCATTTGCCAAACAATAGATATAATGAAGGTTTAAGGTTCAACTATGAAGTTATCTGTACCCTTTACTAATGGCCCGTGAATAGGGTCAGTATCGAATTATTTGACCTTAATTCCTAACCCATGTCGCATTTGGGCAACGACGCGTTATTTTAATTTTGCCCGTTAAATGAAATTAATTACAAAATGTTAATTTCATAAGCGATGACACGCGCTGGCCAAAAAGATAGTTTTCGCTAATTTTCATAAGTTTTAGAAAAAAATATTTACGCAAAATTTATCGTTTCACGAATTCTATCCAAAACCATGGCTATGAATTCCTCGTGGTACCTACACCTATTGGACATAGGGATGGATCACGAGAAACGAAATTCCTCATAATAGGTATTCAGTTCCGTTTAATTTATGGACACACTTCCAAAAAAACATTTGATACCGCGATCACAAAAGTTGTGAAATGAGCTGCCAGCTGAGAGCGTTTTCCGTGCTATACTACTTCAAGAGAGCTGTGAACAGGAGTCTATGGCAGCGCAAGCGCATGCGCTTATGAGGAGGAGAGTGCACGCTGCAATCCAACAGCCGCTGGGCCACTCGACTGGCCACGTTACCCCTCTCTCACAGAAGACTACCTTGAAATGTACTGCATTTCCCACTTTATCATATTCCCCAATGTGCATACGTGTTTCGGTAGTGAGTGAGATGTGCCAGAGCCCATTCCCATCCTATTCCTCCCCATTTTCCCAACCCTTTCTATAAAAATCCATTCCTATATCTCCAAAGGTAGGCAGCGCATCTAGGGGCGTGCCAACGTTTGTCATTTTGAACTAATTAATGTTGGCATGTATCACGGATGTCTATGAGCTACAGTATCCACTTACCATCAGGTGGACTGTATGCTCGTCTGCCACCTTCGTCCATAAAAAAATGCTCCCTGGTGTTGCAGATGTCCAAGGACGACGGTCACCACTTACCGTCATGTAGCCCGCTCGCTCGTCTGTCATCTAATGTATATAAAAAAATGCAATATACCTAATTGAAATTCACCCAATAGAACTTCTGGTCCCGAAAATGTGAAATGGTAGAAGTTTCTAATAGAAATGTGGACAAGAGTCGACAAATAAATCGTTCCTCGTGATGGATGATCTGAAATTGACCACAACAAATTGATAGTTCAACGGTAGCGACACCCGATACTGATGATGTATCCGTATTTATACAGTTAGGTATCCGTATCTAACGGCGTGGAAGTCGGCCAAATGGTTCTATCATAAATAAATGGCTAGATAAAACTCTTTACCAAAACAAAACGGGCTCTGGTATATCTCACTCACTTCTCACTAACGTGGGAAATGCATATCTCACTAAAGTGGGAAATGCATATCTCACTAAAGTGGGAAATGCATATCTCACTAAAGTGGGAAATGCATATCTCACTAAAGTGGGAAATGCATATCTCATTAAAGTGGGAATGCAGTACATTTCAAGGTAGTCTTCTGTGAGACTGCCTTACATTCCACATATTTCACACATACAAAGCAACATACATACTATATAAAAATACTGTAGGTATACATATACCTACGTATATACATCTTCTTCTGTTGACATTCGACCGTATACAAAATCACAACTAATTATTTGCCACTCGCGAACATAATTATAGATAAATAACACCACACACAATTACCTACATTACACTTTCCTGTGACATGGGTTTATAGACACACAAAGACGAACAATAATCAGACCTAAGCAAACATTTGTTTATAAACAAATGTTTTCGTGATGAAAGGGTTCTTGACTATTTCTGGAATTGATTTATAACTTATTCGATATATAAGTAGAGAATAAACTTTGTGACATTATCTCGACGGCAGCAAAGTAAAATGGATATCTACAAAAATGTAATATTATAGGAAAGCAGTTTGAACGAAATAATTGTCTATACTATAATATTATAAGATATTTAATATATTTCTCTTTTTCGCATTTGTTTCCTATTTTCGTTTGATATTGGCTGTAGTTTGTTTCGCTGCAGATTCTTTTCAATAACTTATTCACATTAAAGGTACAGTTCGTATGTTTCATTCTTCAGACCAGTC
Source organism: Sesia bembeciformis (assembly GCA_943735995.1). Lineage (NCBI taxonomy): Eukaryota > Metazoa > Arthropoda > Insecta > Lepidoptera > Sesiidae > Sesia > Sesia bembeciformis. Next base: position 14,494,169 of record OX031040.1, read on the forward strand.
AACCGTATATACGTTGTTTAGATATATTACGCTATTTACGCTTTAACTATTTACGCGAAGCTATATTTTAACAACAAAAAGTATTTATCTACTAAAATCTGACCTAGTTGGAATGTGACCCGGTTGTAAATTGATATGCATTGATTATCTCTTCCTTAGAATCTGACTTAAATGGCCGAAGACGTCAAGGAGAGTCCCACTAAAATTACTATTAAATTATTATTATGACCTTAGATATTTTTTATAGAATAAATGACAGACTAGCGGCCGTGCCACATGATGGTAAATGATCTCTGCCGCCCCTAAAAACCTGCCACACCAGGGGCTTGCGCGAGCGCTGCCGACTTGCAGAATCCTCTTTACAGCTCTCTTGAAGAACCCTATGTCGTAGCGTAACGAGAAAACCTCAGCTGGCAGTTCAGTCCACAACTTTCGGCTCGGGAATCTGACTTACATGCCCAAAAGCGCCGAGTTCACTATGAAATATGCCGTAATTTTTTATATCTTTTCTAGAGTATAGTCTTCCGAGTACTTCGTCACCCGAACGTGGCTGGTTTCGAGCAGTGCGTCTCCTTCGGCGCCTTCAGCAGCAAGCGGCAGGAGGTCGCGTACAACGTGTTCTGTCTGTGCGCTATGTACTTCGTTCCGCTCGTCATCATCACCGTCTGCTACGTCTGCATCTTCTGCGAGATACATAGGAATAGCAAGGAGCTGGATGGTAAGTAATTTGAAAAATTTACTTTAAGAATAATAATAACTCATTTCATTCAGACTACAAGAACCATAAGTTTTTCATTCTAGCATTAGTGTTAGTTACAATTTTAATCTATAGACTATGTTAGTACTCATTACTAAGATTTTATTACTAAATATATATACACACATACACACAAATATACATACACATACACACGTAGATACACTTTCACCATGATAACGCCGGACCACACATCTTTAGCCACTCGGCAAAAATTGAGACAGCTTGGCTGGGAAGTATTGATGTATCCCACCATATAGCCCTGAATCTTGTTCTCGGATTTCCATCTGTTTCAGTCACATCAGAACCCTTTAAGTAGCGTAAGGTTGACATCAAGAGAGGACTGTCAAAACTACTTGTCGCAATTTTTTGGCCAAAAATCCCAGTTATTCTTCAGTAATGGAATCATGACACTATCTACAAGATGGCAACGATCAAAACGGCACATATTTATTATAAGTAAGTGTAATTAAATTTAAAAAAAAAATTGCCTTGAATTTCTATAGAAAATACAAAAAAACTTTCTCCTCGACCTTATTCATTAAACGGGTCGTAAGTCTTCGTCAACTCTCGGCCATGGTTCGAACAAAATAAAATAAAATGATAAATCGAGTCGAAACGTCGAGTAAAATAAAATAAGGTATATACTCGTATATATGAGTTTAATGAACCTTTAATAAATAACGTGATCCACCCAGGTGGACTAAGCAGGTACACAACGACCACTATCCAAAATAAATATGTGTAAAAAATTTCCATTTAGTTCTCTGTATCCATTTCCTTGTGGCCCATTGAACCACTATATCAATTACTTCCAATTCTTGACATCACGATACAATCCATTACAAAATAAGGCCGATTTCAGTTGGGAATTGTCGGAATTCTCACGCAAATAGGGTATCGTTCAATATAACACGTCGTTTTGTTGTCAACTTAACGAGTAACGAAATATTTATTTATTTATTTACGTAGTCTACAACCTTTTATGTAACTTATTTAACTAATATATTGCTAGTGCTAATGGCCAAATACAGATTACGCTGACATTATATACAATTCAGTACTAGCTGCAGCCAGCTGACGTTGTCCTGCCTGTGTATATTTATTTACCTCTGTATATAAAATCACAAATTATTTTGTTTTGCTGTCGATATGATTTTTGCGATCGGTTGAACGGTATAGAAATTGATGTGCTGCAGCGCCATCTAGTGACGATTACAACAAAGTGGATAGCATAAAAACCTACTCCATGAAAAAATACATATATGTGCCAACTTTCATGGTGATCGGTCAAACGGTGTCGAAGTCTATTCATTTCAGATATATCAACATTAATAAGATTTAATATTGTCCGCAAGCAATAGGTGATTTTTATTATTTATAACTTATTTATAACTAGCGACCCGCCCTCACTTCGCTTCGGTTTATTAAATTTAAAACAATCGGAATGAGATATTTTCCTGCGGTAAAATGGAGCCTATATTTTAAGTTAGACCTCTAGCAATACATCGGTGAAAACTAAATTCAATTCCATGCAGTAATTTTTGCGTGATGCGTGTACAAACATACAGACAGATAGACAGACAAAATTTTTAAACACTGTTGTTTTGGCTTCTGTTGCTCTAATAAAGACCCCCCCCCATATTAGTTTTCTTTCCCTAATGTACAGACATCGGCCTGTTACAATTTTATTATATGTATAGATACATGTTGATTTGTGTTTGCATTGATGTGTCCGTTTGTGTGTGTGCGCCCCTGTGTGAGGGTGTGTATGGAATATGAATCCTGACGCCCGAGTAATTCGAAAATGGCGTAATTAATAGTAACAGATTAAACAATATTTAATTTCGCATATTGACGCATGAAAACCGATTAATTTTATGAAGAACCTCCCATATTTAAAACTTTGTTATTGAAGAAAAATGTATGCAATAACTGACATTTATTGTGACAGTTCATGGAATATTCTGTGTGAGAATACTACTATAAGTCCTTTTCAATCCAATTTTTCGAAAGCAATACGAAATCAATGGATATATCTCAACATTTATCTTTCAATCTAGCGTATTTAGGGCGAAGCTGCAGTCACAATGAATCAAATTACGGATATGTAAACAACTATCACTTCACTATTTAATATAAAGCCGTGTCAGTTACTTATATTGATTTGCAGAAAACAATTTAATTCATTGTCCATAAAAAATATTTTTGGTTGTTTTATTTTATTTAAGAGACAATCTCAAAAACTGCGGCACCGAGTTAGTTATTTATTGTTAGGAAAATTCTTTCCGGGTTTTTTTGTATGGACGAAGGCGGCAGACTAGCACACAGTCCACCTGATGGTAAGTGGATACTGTCGCCCATAGTTATCCGCGATACATGCCAACATTAGTCCAAAATGACAAACGTTGGCACGCCCCCGAATGCGCTGCCTACCTTTGGAAATATAGGATTGGATTTGGAGAAAGGGTTAGGAAAATGGGGAGGGAGAGGATGAGAATGGGCTCTGGCACATCTCAATCACTACCGAAACACGTACGTACATTAGGATGTCCCAGTCATTGTGTCAATGTATTCAGGTCGCGTCTTGGCGCGTGACACACATCCGTCATCGCCATCAGTTATTAACTTATAAATCAAGAATGTCACATCTCAGTGCGTCGCGGCATCATGATATCGTACGTGACTACAATACCTCGGTCCATACCTTATACGAGTATGTCGCGATACATATCTGAGCCTCCAGTGTAGAGGGATACAACTTAAAGGTAATTAAAATCTGTTATCATCAACTGATGTACCTTTTTTTTCTGATCATTTTTGTATTTTATAGCTCAATTTCGCTAAAATCACACTTATACCCCTTTTCACTAGAGGCACAGATATATCTGCTTAGATACCAAACGCGAGATAGTAGCTCATTTCCAACCACTTCACGTGGAATGACTTTTATTCCAATAGGAAATTCCCGGGGAACGGTTTCTTACACGAAAAATTTCAATTATCTACAAGGGTCGGTAGCCGCTTTCAAATACGATTTTTCCTTTAATCACTGTCCGTGTAGTTTATCTTATCATCTTATCTTAGGTATAAGCATTTCTTTTTGTAGAAAACTTCTTTCACCTACTATTCACATTGGGCTTTTACTATTCGAATATTATTCGAATATTCGTTTAGAAAATTACGAATAGGAGTACTTGAATATTGGAGAGTATTCTCCAAAACGAATACGAATATTCGGAATATCTCTAGTCGCAACAGACGTGACCCACAGACGTCGGTTCACCTGACAGGTGGACGCGACACACGTATCCCGGCACATAGTCTCCAATTGAGGACTTGCCTGTTCCATCCATTATCGTTTCTCCCATGGATATGGGCGATCTGGCCTGCCCACTGATTCTTGTACGTACTGGTTACATACTGGTTCTTAGGTACTCTACGTACTTACGTACTCTCTTTGTACTATTACGAATTAGTTCTTTAAGCTACATTGAAGTCTACGATGACGTTATTATCTCTTTAAGAAACTTCTTCACAAAGCGAGTAATTTAATCTCGCAGAAAACTATTTACAGCGTTCTTGAAGAGCTCTACGAGTATTTATGTCCTAACTGCTCCCAGTGGGCAATTCTCGGGAGGGCTATTTGTTTAAGTGATTCGGGTCTATTTCTTTGCTGATCGTCTGGATGTTTGATGACGTTGCAAGGACCAGCATTTGGTGGGTTCAACTTGTCTCGAATACGGGTGAATATTTCGTTGAAGCTTTCGCGAACATACCCGTAGGTAAATATCAGGCGAATTAGTTCAATATATTAGATTGGATTGAACTTAATAAAGCCTGCAGTATTTACCGTTGGCTCCGCGCTAGAGTTGTTAAATAAAATACTTGTTAGTCTTTAGAATCGTTTTCAATTCAATAAAAACTAAATTTGAATGGTTTCTCAGTGTACATAATATGTATATTTTGAAATATGTTTACCTACTCTTATCTAGATATATAAAACAGGATATATGATGTTGATAGACTTCGACACCGTTTGACCGATCACCATGAAAGTTGGCACATATATGTATCTTTTCATGGAGAAGGTTTCTATGCTATCGACTTTGTTATAACTCGCCACTAGATGGCGCTGCAGCACATCAACTTCTATGGCAGGACAACGTCTGCTGTATTAAATTCTCTGTACTCTGTAATATTTTATTTAGAACCGTTTAATAAATAAATACGTGTAGTATAAAAAACGCTAAAAATCCCAAAAATGAATCAAGTATACCTCTAAGCTATCACCGCTCTTCCCACCATTTAATTAAAACTAATTATAGACTTCAAATACCTATCCGTTGTTATCTCTCGGGTAAGGTGGGTACGTACTTACATTGCAAAGTTCTCTAAAGCAGTGTAAACTTTAATTGAGTTAATATAATCAACGAATTCCCCCGAAAGGATACAAACGTACTTGAACAAATTTCAAGTCTGGAAGCCACTATCACGAGCAAAGATGGTTAATCAATTCGCAAATTAAGGCCATATATACACACATACACATCAAACAGACACACTCTTTATTACACACACAATACTTACTTTATACCAATTACATTTTTTTCACACACTCACGCACAGACACATTCACACGCATTTTTTTTATAGAATTGATGGCAGACGAGCGGACGGGCTATAGGATGGTAAGTGGTCACCGTCGCCCATGGACACCTGCAACAATTCCGTTACGTCTCGAGGGAAAAAATCGTTATGATGCCTATAACGAAATTTGTCGACAAATTGCAGGGTGCATTTCTTGATGGATTCAAATGACGGAAAAATAACCTGGATCTATACCTCATTAGGTTTGAATATAAACCACTAAGGCGGCTCCAAAATTTTTTATCCCAAAAAAAAACCTGTATAAAAAAAATAAGAATATGCACATATTTTTATTTTTTTTATAGATAATGCTATGACTTAAATTTAATGTCGATATTGTATTGTGAAATTAATTTGTACATGTTTGGGTTAGATAACTTGTACGTTTTGGTTAGATAATTTGTACATGTTTGGGTTAGATAATTTGTACATGTTTGGGTTAGATAACTTGTACGTCTTGGTTAGATAATTTGTACATGTTTTGGTTAGATAATTTGTACATGTTTGGGTTAGATAACTTGTACGTTTTGGTTAGATAATTTGTACATGTTTTGGTTAGATAATTTGTACATGTTTGGGTTAGATAATTTGTACATGTTTGGGTTAGATAATTTGTACATGTTTGGGTTAGATAATTTGTACATGTTTGGGTTAGATAACTTGTACGTTTTGGTTAGATAATTTGTACATGTTTTGGTTAGATAATTTGTACATGTTTGGGTTAGATAACTTGTACGTTTTGGTTAGATAATTTGTACATGTTTTGGTTAGATAATTTGTACATGTTTGGGTTAGATAATTTGTACATGTTTGGGTTAGATAATTTGTACATGTTTTGGTTAGATAACTTGTACATGTTTGGGTTAGATAACTTGTACATGTTTGGGTTAGATAATTTGTACATGTTTTGGTTAGATAACTTGTACGTTTTGGTTAGATAATTTGTACATGTTTTGGTTAGATAATTTGTACATGTTTGGGTTAGATAATTTGTACATGTTTGGGTTAGATAATTTGTACATGTTTGGGTTAGATAATTTGTACATGTTTGGGTTAGATAATTTGTACATGTTTTGGTTAGATAATTTGTACATGTTTTGGTTAGATAATTTGTACATGTATGGGTTAGATAATTTGTACATGTTTGGGTTAGATAATTTGTACATGTTTGGGTTAGATAATTTGTACTTGTTTTGGTTAGATAATTTTGATAGTTGATAGTAGCTTATCACATCTGGGGGCGTGCTGACGTTTGTCATTCTGGACTGATGTTGGCATGTATCGCGGTTGTCTATGGACGATATGTCTATGGATACACTTACCATCACGTGGACTGTACGCTAGTCTGCCGCCTAATTTGTATTAAAAAACTCCTGTAATTTCACCTGTATTTTTCTTTTTGGTGAAAAAGATTGTATTTTCACCAGTTTTGCTGGTAATGTTTTGAATTAATAATTACTTCCTGGCAAAATTAACTCACAAAAATGGAAATGAGGTTATGTTCCGATCTCATTAATTATTTCCACGGTTTCACGTGTAATTACCTAGTCGCAATAACTCGTGTATACGAAAAAAATGTCTTTTCATAAATATTCTCATCTTTTTTTAAATCATTTTTTTGTTGTTAATAATGCAGTTATCAAATAATAAGGTCCATTGTTGTATTTATGGCAGTACTGTAATGTCATATTGTAACAACTCGTTTTAAGTACAATACTATAAAGAGAAACAACAACAATTTCACGGACTTTTAAACATGATTCCTTTTTTCAATTTAAGTAAGGCACAGTTAATGTACAGAGAGTAGACAAAGGATTCGCCAAAAAACTGCGGACAACCTTACAGGATCAGCTGAAGTGGAAGTGAGCAGGTCTTATTTACCGCAGGACCGATAACCGGTGGGGAAGGAGAGTTCTCCAATGGAGGTCACGTATTGGAAAGTGCAGCCTGGGACGCGCTCCGGCTGGATGAGAAGAGCTAAAGAACGTGTGTAACTGTGAGAATGTGACGAAGTCTATATTCAGATGTAAAGAAACGGAAGCTGATGGTGTGGTATGGTATAGTTAACGTATAGAAGGATAGCTTCAAAAATAAGTATATAAGTATATAAACGCGAGCAACATTATATTTAAATGCTAGTGGAGAGCGTTTATTAAAAAAAAATGGGTTTTTTTTAATAAAAACCACCTGATTTCCTGATTGCCAACAGAAAAATGCGTGCATCGTAACGGGCTGAACCATGTGCGGCTGCGGCGGTCTGACCGACGCATTTTGGAACGCGCCCGCCGTCGCACGCTGCGTATGACTGTCACCATCGTTGCCGTCTTCGCGTTGTGCTGGTTACCGTACGCCACTATGGCTATGTGGTAAGTATTCTTCTTTACCTAGGAGGAGGGTGCACACTGTAATCCTACAGTCGCAATGCGCACGCGACTGGCCTTGTTACCCCTCTCTCACAGAAAACTACCTTGAAATATACTGTATTTCCCATTTTATTCCATTCCCCAATGTATGTACGTGTTTCGGTAGTGAGTAAGATGTGCCAGAGCCCATTCCCATTCTATTCCTTCCCACGTCCCCAACCCTTTCTCCAAATCCTTCTTCTTTCATCAACAAAGGTAGGTAGCGCATCCTACCTTCTCCAATTTTCCCAACCATTTCTCCAAATCCATTCCTACATTATAAAGGTAGGCAAGCCCATCCGTGGGTGTGCCAACGTTTGTTATTTTGGACTGATGATGGCATATACCGTGGATGTCTATGGGCGACAGTAGACATTTACCATCAGGTGAACTGTATGCTCGTCTGTCGCCATCTTTTTATAAAAAAACCTAGGTATATATTGTCTCTATGCCGTTTTGGCAGTCTATATTAATTGTAGTATTAAATATTGCTTGCCATGGAAGTGTCAATATGAGCGAAGGAAATAAATCTAATATATTAATTATCAAAATGCTGTTGATGTAGGTATTAAATTCACAACAAAGTTTTAGCTGTCAAGTGGTGTCCCGTCAAAATGTTCTCATTAAAACTTCTATTTTGTAACTAGAGTCGACTTGTTTTGTAATTGAATCTGAGACCGCTATTTTAGTAAAGCTCATTTACACAAGGAGAGTTTCTCGAACGCATACAGGCGAGAAAATTATGAAAGCTAGTAAAGGCTGTAGTCAACAAGAACTTGAAATTCGTATCGCGTGCCATTTTCGATTTTTCAGTAACAATTCGCAAGTTACGTGATCATTTTGGTGTGCATAATCGACCATCACGGCCCGCTATTGAAAATTTAGTCCGGAAATTCGAGTGGACGTTTTCATTGAAAGATGAGAGAACTTACCCGTCATCGCTCTAAATGAACACCTGAAAACATTGCGGCTGTGAGTGTCAGTCAGTCAGTCAGTCAGCGGAATCATGTCGATTTGTTAAGAATGTACATTTGGAATAAAAAATGTACATAACCGTAACTCACGAAGTTACGACCGACGCGACAGCCAGTGCCTTGTACAGTAGTAATTAAGCATTACGAAATTTCACGTAATAAATACGATAAATTCAGAAAATTGCCGAAATAAAATTTTTGGAAATTGGTTACATTAAGGGCCTATCTCACGACCTCCGAATACGTTACCAGACGATATCAGAAAGTCAATTATACTTTATCAGAAAGTCAGTATCCGGGAGACTTAATTGGCAGATAATTTATCTATCAGATTGTTAACAGTTACTTTATCAGTAGGTGGTAAGAAAGGCCCTTAATGTTAGGACAGGAGAGAGAGCATTTGTTCTTATCACGTGTGGTTAATATGATTTACTTGTGAGATTATTATCTAAGAAAAGTTGTAGCTTGATAACTTATGTAACCTGTAGCCCTCCAATATTTCCCAGGTACATGGTAGACCGCGACTCAGCATACCAGGTTTCGCACCGGGTACAGGACCTGCTCTTCGCGATGGCTGTCTCAAACTCCTGCATGAATCCACTGGTGTATGGCTCTTACACTCTCAACCTTCGCGGTGCTATACGAAGATTCTTCAAAAACTCGTGTTGCGTGTCTACATCAGCTTCCGATACTATAGGTATATCTTTTTACCTCAGATATTTACTTTAGCTAAGAACGGGAGACGACTTCTTGAATGGAGGCCGCGTTCCGGGAAACGTATCGTGGGACGCCCTTCATCCAGGTGGACTAACAACTAGATTAAATTCGATTTTAAGCGTATAGTTGTGGGTAAAAGTTAGTTCTAAACTAAAATGTATATTTCTCTAGATATCACAACAAGTGGTGATGAAAGTAAATTCAAACAGCTTTCATTCCAAAGTTTTAGGAGAAAGGCAAATTCTAATAATACTTTGGAAAGTATTTTAAATGAAAGTGTGCCTTGATGGCAAATAAGCATTGAGAGAACAGAGATTTATTTTATTTTGTTTACATGTAATACCAAGCATCAACAAAACTATGCAAACAAAGAGTTGAGATGGACAGACAATTTAAGTCAATAAATTTCCAGAGATGGTTATCCAATGTTGCAGATAAGAGTAAGGGAAATATAAGCAGAGAAAAAAATATGCGTGATTTTTGAAAAAAATGCTAGCCAGGTGGAGTACCGAAAAAACGAGTTGAAAGTAAATTTCTCACTTAGGCTTAGTATGAAACAAATCAAGGTCTGGAGATTGTCTAGAGATTGAGAAATTTAATGGCTTTTCTTCCATTTATTGATAGTGAGTGCTAAAATTTCTATGAAAGCCTATCGACAAGTGAAACACAAACAGCTGAAGAAGATTCTAAATTTGCATTTTTGATTATGAAAACGACCATTAATCAATAATATCAAATAAAACATCATGTCTATGTTTGCATTTTTTTTATTTTGTTATAAATAGTTGATTCCAATAAAAGTTTATAAACTGCTCTATCAATACCTTTAAATGTCTCTAAAATCAGACCACAAGTCCCTTGGATAATGATTTATAATTAGGTAACATCTTTTTATTTCTTTGTTTGATAGGTAACTGACTCGTACAAATCATGTTATAGCTTCGAGCACTCCTTAACAGGGGAATAACACGGAAAAAATGGTAAAGAAATATGCATTAACGTGGAGTTTCCCCATCAATATGCATTAACGTGGAGTGTTTCCCCATCAATATGCATTAACGTGGAGTGTTTCCCTATCAATATGCATTAACATGGAGTGTTTCCCCATCAATATGCATTAACGTGGAGTGTTTCCCCATCAATATGCATTAACATGGAGTGTTTTATCAAAAAGAGTTCGTAAAATATACTTTCAATAATGTTCAGATTGTTCCATATTACTAGCGGAAACTGCAAAATATCACCAAGAACTTTCGTTTTTGCTTCTCCTGAGAATTAATAAGCGATTTGAGTTATTCCCTTTATGACTGGGATGCACGGATATTTTAGCGTATATTTTTATTTAAATACGAAATATCCTCTAGTTCTAAATCTAGTGAAATTCTTCATTCAGGTATGTTTAATTTCTTTAATAATACATTTTTCTTCTTCCGCAGGGAATTCTTCAAGTTCGATGAAGAATAAAAATAACAATTTGGAAGCACCACTGGTCATAAAGGTAGTTAATTGGTAATTCTTTCTTATAATGGGGTTTGTCGAACTTCTTATCGTTATTCTTTTTGTCTTATACAAAACTAGCTCGATTTTAAAAATAATTATTTGTATTCTTCTCGAATGCCTTATTTTTTCTAAGGGCAGTACAGTTCCGCGGACGTTATAAATATCCACTTTGTTTTTCAGAATGGACGAGTGAGGCCTCGCCTCGGCGTGCGCTTTGCCGAGACATCTTTAACAGCTGTTCCGGATAAAGTAGAGTTACCCCGCGCACCCCGTGCTCCTCCCTGACATCCCCCCGCGCGGCTCCTGTGCGCGCGCCACGAGCGGTGCCGAGTACTACACCAGTACTACAGAGAAAAAACCGCGTCTTCACCAGTTGAAATATAGTCTAATTGTGTCTACAGTGACTATTGGACAGTTCTAAGGGTCAAATTAAGTTAGTTATTATTTATTTATAATAAAAATGGTGTCTCAAATGCGGTTGTTTTACTGTCTATCTCTTTATTATCTATCTTTAATGTCTCACTGTGTGCGCGCCACGATCGCTACCGATTACTACACCAGTAGGTAATTGTACTTATAATAAGAACTAAAACCTGCGCCAACGGTACTTAAAATATAGTCTAATTCTTTGCACGGTGATTGCGGATAAGTTGTTTAAAATAATAAAATGGTGACTAAAATGCAGTTATTTAACTGTTTGTTTTTTTTTCTTTTATTTATTTATACTTACGCTCACGCAGCACCTGCGCGCGCGCTACGAACCGTGCCGAGTACTATGGTACACCGGTACCTACTACAGGGAGAAAACCGCGCCATCACCAGTTGAAATATAGTCTAATTGTTTGTACAGTGATTATTGGACAGTTCTAAGAGGCTGGGGACAAGCTGTTTATAACAAAAATGATGTATCAAATGCAGTTGTTTTAATTTATATCCCTATCTTTGTTTTGCTATTATTTATTTGTACTCAGAGATCAGATGCTCGAGCGGTTCCTGTGCGCGCACCACGAGCTGTTCCGAGTACTACAGGGAGAAAATCGCGCCTTCGCTAGTTGCAATGTATTGACTAATTGTTAATTGACTAGTTAATTAGTTATTTATACAATTATCGCTATTGTTTAATTACCCAATAAAAAACTAATTAATTAATCATATTTTAGGGAATTGTTTTTAAACATATTTTACGGTACTTTGACATTGTTTTTTTAAATTGTGTCAAGTTAAATTTTATTACTACCACTACTACTTTTCCTATCGGGCTGTATCTCTCCACTGCTGGATATAGGCTTCTCAAAAGGACCGCCACCACACACAGTCTTCTGCTTTTATCGTCCTGCCACTACCGGCGACTTTCTTCAAATTGTCAGTACACGGCTGGAGGGCGTTCCACACTATCCCATGGGTCCTGCGGCTTATATGGCCTGCCCAGTGCCACTGCAGCTAGCCGATTCTTTGAGCTAAGTATTATTTTCCTAAAATTTACTACAATCATTTAAGAAACTTAATAATGAAATCCTCTGCGTGTAACACAAACAGAACTGCGTTTTCAACATCCACATATTCCATACTCAATTACATATAATTATGTTTTCTTAAAATCGTTATGTCGCTCCTTTTTACAGTATGAAACGGAATTTTATTTTAATTGGGTTGACATTATAGTGTATGACTGACAGTTTTGAATCTTTGCTGATATATATACTAATTAATGGCCCTCGAAACGAAAATTGTAGCCAATTTTTAGAAATTAAATTGATCGTCACTTCATACTAATAATGCTTTAAAGGATTTAGATACCTTGGTTGTGAAGCACGCCTGATCGCAACGTGTCCAACAGTCAGGGCCACAAAGTCCAGTTCTTGTAGTTACAAATTACTATGAACACAAACAAACATTGAGTTATTACGTAACACTTCGACTGTTGGATTAAATAGTGTTTGCTCCATTGTTGGATTGTTTGATAACAATATGATTTTATAACATGGATTTGAAAATGAACACTTTGATGTCATTCACTTTCTTGTTTTCACGTAGTGACAGTTGAGCATACTAATCATAATCAGTATACTTATCGACTGATAAAAAGAACCTATCTGTCGTTTATCAGTGAACTCCAAAAACCCATACCGTAATGTCGTTGGTTCTATTATTTTGTCGCAAAAGATTAATGAATCCATTTTTAAAAAAAATAATGTGTGTACTGGCTGTTGAGCTACTGGTATATATATACATGATTCAAGTTACTACAAGATTCTCACAAAAACTTAAAATTAGCAGAAGAGACGAGGTAGGTGAAAATATCAAGTACATACTCCAATGGACGTCGATAGCCACATCGCCTTTCGACGAAATGCGCACAGGAAGATTTGTATTTAATGAACATAACTGTGAATATAGCAACTGTTATGTAACAGACGACAGAAACTATTTTACAAATATAACAGACTTTGATGCCGTTGCCTTTAATGCGAAGGATATCTCGCACATGTGGTCGTGGGAATTTCCGACACGTTATTCCTCAAAACAGAAGTACCTCTTCGTTTCCACGGAGTCTTCTCAAAATTATCCTGCCTGCAGTCCTGTAGTGGACAACTACTTCAATTGGACCTGGACGTATAAACTCGATTCAGATTTTCGATGGGGATATTTCACTGTATACGACATGAAAGGCCATGTGATTGGCCCGAAAGTTGATATGAAGTGGCGGACGGAGATGGAGCCAATCGACGTGGAGTTGGTGAAGAAATTGGCGCTGAAAACCAAAGCAGTTGCGTGGTTCGTGTCCAACTGTTGGACAAAGAACGATAGAAGCAAGTTTGCTAAAGAAGTTGAGACTGAATTAAAGAAATATAACTGGACTGTCGACACGTATGGTAGCTGTGGCAGATACCGATGTTCTAAGTTTGCCGGACAGTGTGATAAAATGTTGGAAAGGGATTACTATTTTTATTTTTCCTTTGAGAACTCTTTTGCCGAAGACTACATCACAGAAAAGGTTTTGACGGCGCTGCACAACTTTGTAGTACCCGTCGTCTATGGTAGTGCAAATTACTCCAGGTAAATAATAAATATATTATCTTTTCTGAATATCAGTTTACAACATCTAACTGCAGGTACAAAGGACTCCCTTGTACCTGCAGTTAGATGTTGTTGTAGACTCTCTTCAAGGGAGTTTTGAGTCTTATTCATCACGGATTGGTGGATATTCTTTTTCTCTACAGAATCCTCTTGACACATTTCGCAGACGCAGACGGCGGAGCTATAATTAAATGTTCAAAAGTATAAAGAGAAGTTTAGGACAAAAACATGACCATTTTTTTCTGCGTTCGTACTCCAATGCTTATCGAAGCATTGGGTAAGCCTTATGGCTTATATCGATAAGCCATATTTTTTATCTACTAAAATGACAAACTCAATGTATTATTTGACAACTTAACTCTTATTAACTTAAAAGGTAACATTCACATTTTCAAAATTACGAAAGTTTGTCTAGAACGCCGACTCTGCATACAATCGTATACATTAGCATGTACTTATACAATTCTTATACTTATACTTAGGTATTTATACTTATTGAAACTAATGAAGTACTTGAACAGTCTATCCTCACTAGCCTCATAAAGTCAAATGTAATGGAACCTTGAAATGTACTGCATTTCCCACTTTATCTTATTTCCCCAATGTAAATACGTACGTGTTTCGGTAGTGAGTGAGAGGTGCTTTTTCCAAATCCATTCCCATATCTCTAAAGGTAGGCAGCGCATCCGGGGCGTGTCAACGTTTGTCATTTGGACTAATGTTGGCATGTATCGCGGATGTCTATGGACGACAGTATCCACTTACCATCAGGTGGACTGTATGCTCGTCTGCCGCCTTTGTTCATAAAAAATACAAGTTATAATTTACTTAAAAAGTGACGTTTTAATTTATTCCATACGTTCTTTTCATTAAGATCGTTTTTAAACCAACGATCCAACTCGTTTAAAAATCTGGGAACTAGATAAGAGCTTGTCTGCTTTCCGTATGCATTGTTTGCTCAAGTAGTTAATATTTTTTGCTGTGTAATATTAAAGTTTGAACAATTTTTGCTAAAGAATTGTTCTTTGGGAAGATCGTACGTCATTTTTATGTGGATAGGGAGTGTATTGCAATATTTGAATAGCTTTAATTCGTCGTTAGCATATTTTTGGTTGATATCGCGAGGGACAATTGCTTTAAGAATTTTTAGTTGAAGACCCGAGATATTTAAGTAGATCCTGTACGTACGTCCGTTACTACTGACCCCACACGAGACAATCGAGTCTGCCAGCGCGTTGTATAACATTACACGAATTTTGTATGGTACTCAATTATTTTATAAAGTATTTACTAGCTTCGCGTCGGTTTATAAGTTTTTATAAATTTTTTTCAAGATTTCAAAATAAATTATAGCTTATATTAGACACGGATAATGTAGCTTCCTATTTGTGAAAGAATTTTTGAAATCGGTTCAGTAGTTCCAGAGATTACTCCCAACATACCTACACACAATTTTACCTCTTTATTATATTAGTATAGAAGTATAGATATAGATTTATTAGCTAGAAACGCTCTTAGTATATCGCAAACTTTGTTTACGTGTCAGCTACAATTGCATCTGCTGTCAATTATTAGACCAAGGTATGTGAGTTAACAACCTCAAAGGACAAGAACAATCAGGTTTTGTATTGTGTAAGCAGGCGTGTTCGTACGCAGTTAGATTGTTTCATACGGTAGGATCGAAGATGAATAACTTTGGTTTTTTGAGCATTGAGAACAAGTTTAATAGCATGCCACCATTTATTGATGTTATTAAAGTTATTATTATACATTATTTGCATCAAAAGGTTGTCAAACTCTATTCATATCATCGATTTGAAAATACATACCAGATATGTCATAAAATCATTCTACGGCAGGCACGTTACAGTTTGTGTTCGATGTCAGCTCTCGAATTCTTTAATTCAAATGGGTTTTGAAAATGGAATATTCTTATTACGTACAGTACTTACTCGTAAGTTTCAAATTTGACTTTTTAATGAACCCTTCCTCATCTGCTTCACCCCTGCTTCACCCACTCCCCCCTGCCAAACAGGTTTCTCTGATAAGATCGTATGTGTTATCTAGTCTATTTCCTATATCGATGATTCATATTAAGAAGAAAGTGACGTAATTCGTCCAATAAAGCGTTAATTGGTCATCGAGGAACGCTCCTCCTTGTAATTGGTCGATAGGTGAAATCAGGAAATCACGTGACGTATAGTGATGATATCACTTTTTCCTTAACTTTCTTAAGTATAATTATGTACAAAAAGAGTCATTAATATCACGATTTTGTGTTAAAAGGTGTGTGTTATAATAGATAGCGATATTTTTTCATTCTCTGTAAATGTAAATGTTATCTTTTGATCCTAAGCTTCTCTAATATTATTAAATTCCATATCATTCCATCCCGTTTCCTTCAGTCCATTAGATGAGAGAAACGCTGATAAACAATATCGCACTGTACATATTTTATACCATTTCATCCCGCTTCCACTGCGCAGAGGAAAACCTGATGTGATGGAATTGAAACGGGTGTGATGAGGCGGTAAAAACTGAACAGCACAGATTCATCGTCTATCTTTTTATACTTCAGGTTCCTCCCACCAGGGTCCTATTTGGATGGAAGAGAATTGGGGGCGAAGAAGCTAGCTGAAACCATAGACAAGATAATCCAGAACCCGAAACTCTTCCACGACTTCTACAGGTGGAGAAACTATTATCAATTCGCGTCCACAAATGAGAACAACAGCTTTTGCAAGATCTGTGCGATGTTGAACAATAAGACGGCAATGGAAGAGATCACCATCAAAGAGAATCTAAGGGATTGGTGGAATGGAAAATTTGCAACGTGTTGAATATCACATATCCGTACTTCAAATTTATAACCATTATTATGAGTCTATTCGCTTCATTTCTAAGGAAAGAACGACTCACCCTATGCTCACTGCTTTTCAGAGTACTATATCACGTCTATGTGAGAGTTGTCTTGTCTTGTCTATAGTAGACTTGTCTATGTGAGAGGTTCGGAGGAAAAGAGACACGTGTTGCGCGTAAAGAGGTTTATTTGTGATTCAGTATAATAGATAATCGTGACGTATCAGGTAGTACTGCAATCAACCCCCAAAAAGCCGTCGAAAGACGACTAGACGACAGCGACTAGGTGGCAACTTGTTTTTTGTGGAAATGATAGCTTTTGCATCATAGATGAAGAGGAACGATGTGAGATTTTTGATTCAAATGGTAACTCAAAACTACCCGCTTTTTTCTCTCTTTTCTTATGTGCGTTAAATCGACTTGAAAACGAGTTCCATGTTTTTGGATTGCTGAAGTCGAATCTGATGTAAAATTGAGTTGCGCCTTCTTCATTCTCCGTAAATTGCACTCACTTGAATCGACAAACTCATATTGTTCGTTTATCTATGAAGAAAAAGCTATTATTTTTACTAGATAATAAGTTGCTGCCTCATCGCAATTATCTAGTAGTCTTTTGACGGCTTTTTGGGGGTTGATTGCAGTATTAAGGGAGTCTACTCTGATTTTACGCGTCCAAAATTTCGGGCCCGATCGAAGTTAGAATGAACGAATTACTGTAACCCAACTCTGTACCTGATTATTTAAAAGATCTCTTAGCACAACTCTGATTATTTAAAAGTTAAGATATTGTTATCGTGAAATTTGACGTGTGATCACCAAGTATCTCTTGTGAAAATCTTTATTTCGATCGTTATCTCGTGCGATCGAAGTAATTTCTCAAATGTTAAATCAACTTCGTTCGGGCCGATATGAGACAATGTTTTCGTGGTAGAAATCTACCGAAATATCGGCCGGAACTTCGTTTTTCGTGTTTTCGAAGACCCCAACGTATCTAAGCAGTTGTACTTATATCTACATCTGTTTGGTGGTGAACTGTAGAAGAAATAAATAGAAATACAGGTCTATTCTGATTTTGGAGTTCCGAAGTTTCGGGCCCGATCGAAGTTCGACTTTCCTTCGTTCGGAGCTCTATATCAGGTAGGTACCTCGGATTATTTAAATGGAGAGACGTTGTTATTGTGAAATATAACGTTTGATCCTTGAGTATCTCTTATCGAAATCTATATTTCGATTGTTATCTCTTGCGATCGGAGTAGTTTTAAATGTCTAATGAACTTCGTTCGGACCAATAGATAGATATTTCGTAGTAAACGTTTTCGTGGTAGGAAGCTGAAACTTCGTTTTTTGTATTTTCGGAGTACTGAGACGTGGATATCTGCAGTAATAATAATAATAAATAATGCCACACTCAATGGCCCACACTGGGATTCCCTGTGTCGTGAATTCAGAGACACATACAAAGACAAACACACACCCAGAGACCCGAACATACATTTGTCCTTTTTTTAACAAATGTATGTATGTCCGACCGCGATTCGAACCCGGGACCTTTTGCACAGCAAGCAGGTTCACTTATATATATTATAGTTTATTTATATATATTTATATATATATGTTTTATATATATGTTTATTTATTTATTTATTATATTAGGTCGGGGAAAAAGTTTCTTCGTATTTTATATACAAATTCAAGACATTTTTTTTAAAAGTTTAATTACATTTAGTTACAATATATATGTGCCGTTTTGTTCTATAACTTGTTGCCATCTTGTAGGTAGTGATGTGATCCCGTTGCTGTAGAAATTTTGGGATTTTTGGTCAAAAAATTGCGACAAGTAGTTTTGACAGTCCTCTCTTGATGTTAACCTTACACTACCTAAATAATTCTGAAGAGACCGAAACAAGTGGAAATCTGAGGGCGCAAGGTCAGGGCTATATGGTGGGTGCATCTACACTTCCCACCAAGCTCTCTCAATTTTTGCTGAGTGGCCAAAGATGTGTGTGGTTTGGCGTTATCATGATGAAAGACTACACCCTTTCTGTTGATCAATCCCGGGCGTTTTTTCTCAATTTATTGCTTTAGTCTCATCAACTGTTGTCAGTAGAGATCCGAATCCATGGTTTTGGCCGGCGGTAAAAGCTCATAATGAACGATGCTCTTTCAATCCCACCATACGCACAACATCACCATATTGCGCGTTAATCCGGGTTTCGCCACAGTCTGTGGAGCTTGGCCGCACTTAGACCAGGATCTTTTTTCCGCATGTTCTGTGTCGTAAGTGATCCACTTCTTATCGCCAGTGATCAATCTTTTCAAAGAATCGCAAACGAGTACACGGTTCATTAGGTTTCTTTCAGTGAGCTCGTGTGGTACCCAAATATCGAGCTTTTTTGTGAATCCAGACTTTTTCAAATGAGTCAAAACTGTTTTGTGGTCAATGCCCAGTTCATCAGCAATGTTGTAACTACTTATATGCCGATCTTGCTGCACTTTTTCACAAATGGCATCAATTTTATCGGTAACAGGGTGACTGGAGCGAACTGCATCTTTAACATTAAGATTTCCTGACTGAAAACGCTTAAATCAACTTTGTGCTACTCTTACTGACACTGCATTATGTTAGGTCCATAAACGGCACAAATTTTATTCGTGGCTTGTGTCGCATTTTTCCTTTTTTTGTAATAAAACTTTAAAATGTATTGAATTTCTTCGTTAGATTCACTCATTTTCTTGGACAGAAAAACAATTGAAAAATGGCGGGAAACAGTTTTTTTTATTTATTTTCTTAAAATGTTACCTTTTTAATGGTATCATAACCAACCATGTATGTACAAACAGTTCAATCAAAGATATTGGATCACAACTTCATACATACAAAATACGAAAAGACTTTCTCCCCGACCTATATTATGTTTATATAGGAGTTAAACACAATCGAAATTTTTGTTTCTTAATTGAATAGGAATATGATATTTTGGGAACGATGGATTAATTTAATCTTGTAGTAGATGAACTAGTGAACTCTTAGAAAGGTCAAAAATTGAGTGATATCATTTTCTAATAACCTTGAAGGTTATACAAAGGTACAAAGGGTTGGTAAGTAACAGAATTGTTAGAAATTCAATGACATGAATGAAAGATGAAACGATAGTATTTGACCTTTTTGTTTCCCGGAAGTAAAAAATAACGTATGTTCAAACACAATACGTCTGTTTCTCCGGAAGTACAATAAATAATACAAAAAGGAGAAAAATCGAGTATACTTATTCTTATCACAAAGATAACAGTGTAGAAAGCAAACACTTGAAAATCATTTGCGACACCATTTTTCCGAGTTCAAAACCGGCTCGTACAACCTGATCTCTAATTGTTATAGCTAACTCCACGGTAAAGGAAAATCTGAGAAAATTTGTGTGCTTGAATATTGCAAAAAATCTGGTATCGACTACTCTGGATTATGACCCGACAGCACATGGTGAATTACTAGGGGAGGCCTCTGCCCTGGATTGGGACATTGTAGTCTGACATCAAGGTTGAGAATATTTAAGGTGGTAAGCTATTGGTAGCTTTGTCGATCAATGTCTTGAAACAACAAAAAATAATAAAACTAGATTCAATGTCTATGGATATCGGTCTATGGAGTCGCACTGCACGACACAGACATCTCCTTGTAAATCAATATAGGGTTTCGTGCTATAAGCTATAATCCATATTGCATCGGTAACTTTTAATCTTTTAAATTTTAAATTTAAATTAATAAAGTAAATTTTCAGTATAAATTGTTTTTGATTTCACGAATTAATTTATAATAGATCAAATTGTACAATACCCTACCATCAGCCTGTGTCTCTCCACTGCTGGATATAGGCCCCTTCCAAGGACCGCCACCACAAACGGTCTTTCGCTCTTCTACCGGAAAACTTCTTCAAGTCGACGGTCAACTGACCAGAGGGTATCCCACGATTTTTTTTATGGACGAAGGCGGCAGATGAGTATACAATCCACCTGATGGTAAGTGGATACTGTAGTCCATAGACATCCGTGATACATGCCAACATTAGTTCAAAATGACAAACGTTGGCACGCCCCCGGATACGCGGCCTACCTTTGGAGATATAGGAATGGATTTAGAGAATCTTAGAGGATTTAGAGAAATGGATTTAAAAACCTTATTCGGACTATTACGAACATTTAAAAAAAATAGCCAATCGGTCCAGCCGTTCTCAAGCGATGCGCTTACCAACGAACAGCATTTAATTTTTATTTAGATAAAGTGAACTATGATATCACTCGCCCAGCGGGAGTACTGTACCCATATACCACTCACACTGGTACTCGTACTATCACAAGTTTACTCATCGACTGATAAATCGCTGAAACTCTGAATGTATCAATTGACTTATCAGTATGCTCTTACGCCCCGTATCATAATGACGTTTAATCTATTGTCTTGTCGTAAAACATTAATAAATCCAACTTTTAAAAAAACAATATTCTTAATTGCATTTGGACTATTCGTGTACATATACGTAATTCATATTACAGTTACAAAAACTTTGCAAAATGTTACAATTAGTGCAAGAGACGAGGTTGGAGAAAATATCAAGTACATACTCCAATGGACGCCAGCAAATACAGCACCATTCAACGAAATGCGCACAGGAAGATTTGTATTCATTGAAAATAACTGTGAATATAGCAATTGTTATGTGACAGACGACAGAAACTATTTCACAAATATGTCAGATTTTAATGTCGTTGTCTTTAATGCGAAGGACATCTCGCGCACGTGGTCGCTGGAATTTCCGACGCGTCAGTCACAGGAACAGAAGTACATTTTCGTTGCCACGGAGTCTTCTCAAAATTATCCCGTTTGCAGTCCTGTAGTGGATAACTTCTTCAATTGGACCTGGACGTACAAACTCGATTCAGATTTTCAATGGGGATATTTCACCGTATACGACATGAATGGCTCTGTGGTTGGACCCGCAGTCGATATGAAGTGGCGGACGGAGATGGAGCCAATACACGTCGAGTTGATGAAAAAATTGGCGCTAAAAAGCAAAGCAGCTGCATGGTTCGCATCCAACTGTCAGACAAAGAACCACAGAAGCAGGTTCGCTAATGAAGTTGATATTGAATTAAAGAAATACAATTGGACGGTAGACAGTTATGGCAGGTGTGGCAAATACAGTTGTCGAAGGTTTATCGCAAAATGTGATGAAATTTTGGAAAAAGATTATTACTTTTATTTCTCTTTTGAGAATTCCTTCTCGGAAGACTACGTCACGGAAAAGGTATTGACGGCGTTGCAAAATTTCGTCGTACCGGTGGTCTATGGTGGTGCAAATTACTCCAGGTAAATGTTCTTATATCAGCGTATAATAACGTCTTACCGCACTCCGCTTACTGTACAGAATCTCCATGCAATTACGAGAAGGTTCCGGGCCATAATTCACCACGTGAACCCAGTTCAGATTTGGGGATCACCATACACAGGTTTTTAACCACTGGGCTCACAAGTTTCCTCAAGATAAGTTATAATTGAAAATTCTACCAAGTATGCTATTGAAACTGAGTTAACTTTAGTTATTGGGTATTAATCAGCAATTTTTCTAATCAAAAAAGTTGATTGGGTGTGATTTAAGTAGGTAGATAGTTAATACAGTGGGTGAACTTTTATCATTATCTCATATACCGAGTTTACTGACGGACAAATATTCATTATCTAAACGAATACAAAATAATCACTATTTTTAACGATTTTTAAATGAATGTGTAAATGTTAGATTTATCTAAGTTCAATCTTAGATAACATCTAAGATTGAATTTAACATTTCTTCTTTTGACTTTCGAAATGGAACAATTATAAGATTTTTTTATTGTACGTGAGGAAGTTTTGCGAAAAAGAAAAAAAAAATGTTCTACGGATTCCAATTTTTTTGATTACATTTTTTTAAAATACTCTTCAATTGCATCTGTACAAAGTTTCATGCGGTTGACTTCAGTTTCATGGAAAAACATTTTTTCTCAGGCACCTCTTTCACAGCCTCTTCGAACATTGCCAGCGGGTCTTCCAGCAACGAAAACTGCTTCCCTTTTAGTTGGGATTTCATTTTGGTAAATAAAAAAAGTACAAAATGCCAAGCGACCCTGCTTCAAATTTTGTTAACATATAACAGCACCATTTGACACGAACTTGTTTACGAGCCTCGGTGAGGTTGTGCGGCACCCAGCGCTATACTATCCTCCTGACTCATAGATGCCCATGTAATCTACTCCGCCTAAAGGCAATATTTCATACACACTCGCCGATCTAATCTGTAATCTCTGCTAAATCTCATCGTATATAATTCGCATGTTTTCACAAATTAAATTTTTCACTGCCACCACGTTTTTTAACGTAACAGACGTTAAACGGCTACCGCTTTTTTCTTCGTCAGCCAAACTTAGTCGACTACGCTTGAATTCATTGTACCAACGATGCACAGTTGCCTTAGAAGCGTACTTGTCTGCAAACATCAATTGAAGTACCTATATTAAAACAATCTTCAAGTTTTAAAGACCATTTAAAATTATTCAAAATCATAGCGCGGTAATGTTCCCGTCGAATATCCATTTTTAATGTGACACGATATTTTGAATCAGCTCGTAAAAAGATATGGAGGGAAATTTGAATTTGGAATGTTTTGTTTTTATATTATAGATAGTCATTGTTTTATCGCTTTTTTGTCGCAAACTTTTTGTCGCAAAACTTTGAGTAGCCTGGTACAATTTGTAAAAGACAATTTTGCAATTGTAGAACGCGCTAAGAATTCTATGAAAGAAAATTTGTTTCAGTCTGCTAGATGTGCAGATAGTATTTTTAGCATAACAACGACATTTTTATTGGATTTATTGGAATTTTGAGATTTTGAGAATTTGATTTATCTACACATAATAAAATCATAATAAAGCCGTGTCTGTACATGAAATATTTAAAAAAAAAGAGACTGTAGTGCCCAAAACGACAAATTTTGGAATTTTTGTCTGTCTGTCCGTCCGTCTGTCTCTCTGTATGTCTGTCTGAACGCGCATCACGCAGAATCTACGGGACGGATTTGAATGGAACTTGGTATAGCTATGTGAGGTTGAGCTTATGTGCTGGGTTAACATTTAGGGTAGTTTTATATCCAGATCGATTATAGAGTTCCCACGGGAATCACGGGTTCACGCGAACGAAGACCGCTAGTGTGTAATAAAATAGTGTAATAGATGCTATTATTTATTTATTTATGTTATTTTTTGTTATGTTATGAAACAAACAGTCGCTTCAATTATTTTTTAATTACATTTAGCGTTTCAATTTTTCAGGTTCCTACCACCGGGCTCCTATTTAGATGGAAGAGAATTGGGCGCGAAGAAGCTAGCTGAAACCATAGACAAGATAATCCAGAACCCGAAACTTTACCACGACTTCCACAGATGGAGAAACTATTACCGATTCGTATCCACATATAAGAACAACAGCTTTTGCAAGATCTGTGCGATGTTGAACAATAAGACGGCAATGGAAGAGATCACTATCAAAGAGAATATCAGGGATTGGTGGAATGGAAAAGTTGCTACGTGTTGAATATTACATGTTGGTACATTCTGTAATAAATTCGGCCGCAGTGTGTGCTGCATGGCACCTGGGGGCCTAATTTTGAATTTTCCCTCTGTATTTCCATCTAAAAATATGACTAAGAGCTCTATCAACTCTTGATAGTCATCTCTGACTATTCTTTTTGTCAATTCAGCGCGATAGAATTTAAGCAAAACTAGAGGTCATATCGCCCATCCGTACAGTGTAGATTCGCATAGAAGAGACGATGCGATTTTGTACAGGCTATTGCCACAAACGTAATCGACATCATTTTGTGTTTTCTGTTGTATTTGGCGTCCTTCTATGGTCCTTCTAGGGTCGCGTGGAACTGCGGCGCCTCATTTAGCACCACACGTCCCGTTCCGCGCGAAAGAGTGGCAACGGCACTCATGCTTTTACTGCCGCGCTCGTGTGTTAAGTCTCAACGAATTACTAACAGTATAACAGTTGATCCTTTGACCGCGCACCGTGGCAGCACCCGTGTTGCTAGAACCAAAAATTCTTCGACATTGCGTTGTTGTAGCAATGTAACCCATTTATTATTATCGCATTACAAAGTAGAGTTTTGTAATTCCACAAATTGGTTATAGAAAGATTTTATTGGCATAATTTTAATATTCAATGTCTCTAGTTATTTCAGAGACCGTAGTCTAAGATAAGCGTGAAAATTTACTCAAACTTCGAATTAATTCATCGGAAATCACCCTCCGAAGTTATATTACGTAATCCCTTTCAGTTATGACGCCTACCCTTATATTATCAAATAACTTTAACTTCCAAAGTAATTCTCATCTCCCGTGATTAATTCTGACGCTAACTCGGTTTACCATATAGACACGGAGTTCATGAAATGTTATTTGAAATAAATGAAAAGTGATTTTCATTGTTTTGTTACTCGTATTGTAACTTTCTAGACACGTTTTCTGATCGAGCATATTATATAGAGGAGGATACTCCTCTCAGTACTATTATTTATTCTGTGGTTTGTTCACGCTGAAATTTCACAGCCGCTGGGTGCACTCGACTGGCCACATCACTTTATCCTATATCCCCAATGTACATACGTGTCGGTAGTGAGTGAGATATGCCAGAACCCACTCCATCCTATCATATTCCCTCTCCATTTTCCCAACCATTTCTGTAAATCCATTCTCAAATCTCCAAAGGTCCAGCGCGTCCGGGTCGTGCTAACGTTTGTCATTCTGGATTGATGTTGGTATGTACCGCGGGTGTCCACGGGCGACAGTATCCACTGACCACCAGGTGGACTGGACTGATGCTTGTCAGCCACCATCTTTTAATAAAAAAAAACCTTACGTACAGAAGGTACAACTCTTAGAAAAACATTGTTCTACCTATAAATACTAAGCTACATAAGCAATAATCATGTAGATAGCCATAGATACGCTTTCGATAAGCTAGATACGAGTACCTAAGTATCCATGTAGTTCATAATGAGACCGTTTGAAGTCGGCCAACCGTTGAATGCCAACTATTAAACTCGTGTTTTTATTTCTGCGAGCCCTTATCAATGACTCGCATTTAAACTTCTTAAAAATAAAATGAAATTACCTACAAACAAAATAATTTAATTAAAATATAAAACACTTAAATTGAAAAAGAGTTAAGACAGTTAAAAAACTCGAATTTGAAAAATTTGGAGCATGTAATTATGGAACATAAGATTTCTGAAACAAAAAAATATTCACCAATCCGCATCTTTGTGGATATATGGAACTCGAGAAATGAAGTTGAGTTTTGTTTGATTGTTATTGTGTTTTTGTATTATACGTTGTGTGATAATCAAATAAAAGCATAGGACTGCGTTTTGTGTGATCGTG
Source organism: Sesia bembeciformis (assembly GCA_943735995.1). Lineage (NCBI taxonomy): Eukaryota > Metazoa > Arthropoda > Insecta > Lepidoptera > Sesiidae > Sesia > Sesia bembeciformis. Next base: position 14,520,577 of record OX031040.1, read on the forward strand.
AGCTTCCAAGCAGTCCTCTTCTGTACCGGGTCCTCAGTAAAGCTACTTACTACTGCGACTCCTGGCTTACTTCAACGGAACTGGACATTTTTATGTTCGTATACGGCAATGGTGCAATTAGCACATTCTGCGAGTATCAAGTTATACTTTATCTATACATATAATAAAATTGTAACAGGCCGATGTCTGTACATTATAGATATTGAAAAAAAAAACTAATATGGATGGTCTTTATTAAAGCAACAGAAGCCAAAACAACAGTTTTTAGAAATTTTGTCTGTCTGTATGTCTGTATGTTTGTACACGCATCACGCAAAAACTACTGCATGGAATTGAATGCAGTTTTCACCGATATATTGCTAGAGGTCTAACTTAAAATATAGGCTCCATTTTACCGCAGGAAAATTTCTTATTCCGATTGTTTTTTTAATAAACCGAAGCGAAGTGAGGGCGGGTCGCTAGTAATGAATATAATGATCTATTTCAAAGTCTAAAACGTATGATCAATGTCCAGTTGGACTTTTGGCGGGAACTCGAGAAGTGAAACTGAGTTTTATTCTGATCTGGATTGTATCTGATCTTGGATCTATGGTAATGTATTTTAGGTAACTCGAAACCTCCTAATATTTATAGTCGTATTTTTTATTCGGGTCAGGTATATAACATGTAGAACTGTCAATAAAGAGTCATATCCCTACAAATTTCACTCTGAAAATGATTATATCGTAAATTGTCTGCTACCTACTTATCGGGAGGCTACGGGCGCAATACATCCAGGGCAGCTAGGATCTTTGTACACTCACTATCGCTAGGGTCGCGACCCGACCAACATTGTATTTGATGAAACGATTTGTGCGGGGTTTGCAACAATCTCAACCAAACGAACGAGCGCGAACATTACTCTAAGAATGCCACCTTCACCATAAAAAATGGAAGGATGGACTTCTATTTCTACATTGTCACAGGAGAATATAAATCTAACCCACCTTTTTTGCTATTATAGATTTGCTGCTTATTCAGTATTTTCTGTTGGTCATTTAATTATTTCTAATTGGTGGCATTATCCGCCGTCGAACCATAATATTCTTTTTTTATGAAATCTGTGCGGGATACGTATGCACTAAACACGTAGAGTGCTAGTGTGTGTACTTCGCACCAACTGGATCGCCTGGGGGGTGTGGACTGTATAATAGGATTTTTCGTGAATGAAACAATGCTTGTTCTTCAATAGAGCCGGGGTAGCGCAGAGGTAATTGTTCTTCTTCTTGTTCTTGTTGTTGTCGGAGTGGATGCCGCTGCGGAAGTAAAGTTGACCGGAAAATGGTCCGCTTTTATTCATAAGTTAACTTCTTCAACTTCCAACTAGTTGCGGGTTTCCCCCACCACTTGTCAAGGACGGGCTTCCCCCACTACTTGTCCATGTATGCACCCCTCCCGCTACCCGCGGGGAATCATTTATTTTCCTTATCGCTAATACGTATTTACATTTTTGATAAGATCCTAGTATGTCCTCACCTACACTATCCACCAACGATTTATCCTGATGAGTAAGCAAAGACATACCAGGGATCACTCCATTATTATCAAATATATACATAAAAACTTATCAACTAGTTGCGAAACTAAATACATGTTTGCGTAAGTACCCTAGCCTTTTCGTCGTCAACAAAATCAGATGTATAGAGATAAAAATTAAAATTGTATATAAGTAACTATAGTAGTTATTATCTATTTCAGATCCTAGGAAAGTTTTAAAGTATGTTATCGGACTACTTTTGTAATAGAATAGAAAGCAAATTAAATAGAAGGCAAAAAATGGAAATAGTGTAGATAAGTGTGGGTATTTGTATAATATTTTCTGCCGTCACATTTTTTAAAACATCTATAAAAAATAGGGTGATACGTGTATGAAATTTGGTATACGTTTCTGCATTTGGTCTATAAAATTATACATTTGGGATTATTTTATAGCTAACGAGATGCTGGCTTAAATGTTACGGCTTATATTAAATTATTTGATGTTATTAAATTTTCTTGCCGATTTTTAATTGGGTGACTTTTAATTGTATTTTTATTGATAGATTATTTACCGGCGTCTGCTATAATAATTATACCCCATTTGTAAATCAGTTTTTGTTGGATTTTTATAGGTATGTTAAGATTATTTAGTGCAGAATATTTTATGGTCTATGTAACTTAGCTATAGGGATTTATTTTGAAAAATCTAAACGCCACTGACACATGAAATTTGACCACTGGCTGATTGTAAAATGTCAGTCAACGTCAACAAAAAGATATACAATTTTAGCCAGTTAGGTGAAAGTTGAAGTTGGTATACGATTTCTCTTATAAATCTAGTCTCTTTTTAATGAAAAAGCCTTTTAATAAAGTGTTTGTATTGTTATTAAGCAATAATGACGAGTATTTCGTCGTACAACAATGATAAAGTGGTCACCGCCGAGGTCGAATACCCAGTCAACGACCCAGCGTCAGGGGCGTTCTTTCAAGCTGATTTCAAGAAGTAATATTTTATTTACTTACTCTATTTTCTATGAGAAAATGTAGTCAAGCATAAGGCTTATTTAGCAATAGATATCTGATTCATACAATACGCAGATAAATGTGAATGTGCTCTACTGTTAACTTGAAGTCGTTAACTGAGAACCCTGCCTAACTAAGAAAGAATGGTTCATCAGAATGAACCATTCTTTCTTAGTTAGGCAGGGTTCTCAGTCAACTCAAAGACCGACCCTCTTAATCCCATATTGGAATACAATAAACTATTAATCTATTCTACATCCTAACTAATATTAGAAATGTGTAAGTTTGTTCTTGTTTGTTAGCTAGTAACTCTGCAACAAATCTATAGATTACTACCAAATTTGCCATACATATAATTTGTAAGTTGTTTTAATACATAGGAAAGTTTTTAATGCTAATTCCATACAAAAGACATCATACATAATAGCTGTTAAATATATCAAAAATATAGGTATTTCATATTTTTGTATGTTCAGACCATGTTCCGGATCTATTGTATTATAATGTTGAACATTTAAAAGGGGAGTTTCAATTTGATATTTCTAAAACATAAGGCAGTGTTCTTTCAAAAAAAAAAACATAATCTAATGCCCAAAGCTCCCGACCTGTTAAAGGGCTGCCCAATATAATGTTAAAAAAATGTACTCAAACATAAAAAAAATGTTTGACTTTGTCCCTTTCAGACAAAGCCCCTTTTTACATCTGTTAAACAAATGTATTCTTTATTCCAGAAATGAAGACTTGAAGCTGATGCTGGATGGATCGAAGGACTCTTTGAAACTCGAGGCTATGAAGAGGATTATTGGAATGATCGCTAAAGGAAGAGATGCATCTGATCTGTAATTCTCCTTTTACTTGTTTATCTCATTTATTGAAGAGTGGGTTTGACAGTTCCACTCCCCCCTCTTTCTTCCCATTGCTTTTTGCTTCGATAACCATTATGGTGGGTGCACTGCACTAATTTAAATAGATAGATAAAACCACAAACAAAACAAAATAACAGATATTGTATACATAAAATGCACAAAAGGTGGTCACGAATAAACACACAATTAACAATTAACTAACACAATGTGCAGTCATAATTTAATGTATTTTATTTGACATTTAAAATAAAACCTTACAGTGCCACCTAATTGTTTCATTGATGCAATGTCATCCATTCGATACTCTCTATTCGACTGTCTAACAAAGGTGCATTTTTTTTCTACATTTATTTAGCAAATTTAGCATATTTTTGAAGGCAGCCTGATAAAATATGTAATAAATAAGTAACATGACATTATTTATTTTAAAAAAATATAAAGAGAATTTTAATTCATGTTTTTTTTTTATGTATGAAGGCGGCAGACAAGCATACTGTCCACCTGATGGTAAGTGGATGCTATCGCCCATAGACATCCACAATACATGCCAACATTAATCCAAATTGACAATCGTTGGCACACCCCTGGATGTGCTGCCTACCTTTGGAGATATAGGAATGGATTTGGAGAAAGGGTTGGGAAAATGGGGAAGGATGGGATGGGAATGGGCTCTGGCACATCTCACTTACTACCGAAACACGTATGTGCATTAGGGAAATATGATAAAATGGGAAATGCAGTACATTTCAAGGTAGTCTTCTGTGAGAGAGGGGTAACATGGCCAGTCCAACGCGCCCAGCAGCTGTTGGATTGCAGTGTGCACTCTCCCCCTCAAGTATTGCTTGTATTGGCTGCTCTAGAAGAAAAACTATGTACTCTTTTTGTTTCCATGGTTGTACTTTTTTTCTTAACAGATTCCCAGCTGTAGTTAAGAATGTTGTGTCTAAGAACATTGAAGTGAAGAAGTTGGTGTATGTGTACCTTGTGAGGTATGCCGAGGAACAACAGGACTTAGCTCTGCTCTCCATTAGCACCTTCCAGAGGGCATTAAAGGTATTTAATTTCAAATATCTGCATATACAAATATATGGATGTCACGTAAGATATTTTTTTTCAGATATGGTTACGGATATGAACTTTTTTAAGAAATGTATCACTAACTGAAAGCAAATGAAAATAAAACCAAATGCAATTGCAACTTTACTATCAAGGAATTAATTAACAATCACATTTACTGCTATCATCAAAACAAAATTATTTGTAACTTGCTGTGCCGGACATACAACGCATATACATTTGCACATATACATTTTTTGCACATATTATATAGCCTATGTCCATCTGGAATAATGTACCTTTTAAATGGTGAAAGAATTTTTCAAATAGGTGCAGTGGTTCCGGAGATTGCCCTCCACATACACACAAACTCACAAAATTCGCACTCTCTTTATTATATTAGTATAGATAACAACATCCGAAACTTTTATTTCAAATTTGGTTTCAAATAATTTTGTATTTTGAATATCCGATAGTTTCTCTAGGCGAAAGCAAATCTAACATTGCATGCAAAGTACAAAATAATATAGTGAAAAACCTTTGCTGGGGCACCATATACCCAGAACACAGAGTTCCACTGATATATAAGGTCCTATAAATACTTATATTGTGAACTATTTTAATGTCTATCCAGACTAAAAATGTATTTCATGATTTTTTAATACACTAAAACAAATAAAATTGGTGATTAATTTACATGCATCGGGAGGAGCCCAAAGCCCGTCACCACACACGATCTTTTGTTCTTCTCATCCAGTCAAAACCGGCGACTTTTTTTAAATCGTCAGCTAAACAGTTATCTTTAACCTAATGTTCATGTGGCAAGAAGTCGAACCTTGGATCTACGACTCAGCAAATAGACTTACAACAGAACTAAATGGTCATCAAAATGCATTTTGTCTTTCGAATTTATCATCTTCTTCTATCACAGGATCCAAACCAACTGATTCGCGCGAGTGCTCTCCGCGTATTATCTTCTATTCGGGTGACAATGATTGTACCAATAGTGATGCTCGCTATAAGGGATTCTGCAAGTGACATGAGTCCTTACGTCAGGAAAACTGCGGCTCATGCCATACCTAAGTTATACAGGTGGGTTGGAGTCCTTTCTTCTTTGCTCTCCATTCGCGAGAGCAGTCTTTTTTTTTATGGAAAGGAGGTAGCTGAGCGTCTGCCCTGATTTCATTAGGATTTATTTCAATAAAACACATATGAATATTTTATACTTGACATATTTATTTCTTGTTTTATTTAATAAACTTTATTGCACTTCATCATATAAAAGGCGAGCTTAACGCCTTAAGGCATTCTCTACCAGCTCACCTTTGGGTTAAAGAGATACATTAGGAAGTGCATTGAGAGAGAGATTATAAATATATAACTTAAAGAACAATAAGTAGTTTGGATCCAGATCAAAAAGAAGAACAGGTAGCAATAATTGACCTATCAAATGAATCAAATCAATGACCATTGGCCTTCAACTGTTCTCTTTTGTATTAGTGGTCCTGGATCAACACTTGCTTGATTGCTCAATTTTTTTATTACTTTATCACCAGCCTTGACCCGGATCAGAAAGAAGAGCTGGTGGCTATAATAGACAAGTTGCTCTCTGATAAGGCGCCTTTAGTTGTTGGATCTGCTGCGATGGCTTTCTCTGAGGTCTGTGGGGATAGACTCAGTCTTATACATCGGAGTTACAGGTGAGTTGCAACTATGGAATTATCCTCTTTCTAAAAACTGTGTCATCATTTCCAAATATCTCTATAATGTGACTTGTAATTTTTCTTCAGGTAATATTTTTTAAGCAGTTTTTTTAAATACCCGCTCAGTCACACTGCTGCCGTGTCACACCTATCTCATGCTTTGATTAAATCAAAAGGAGGAAGATACGTTACTCACTTACCGCGCGTGGTCCTACAAAATCGAGTCCAATGAACCTGCTTCGTTTAGTCACCGATAGAACAGCGACTTGCTTGCACGTGATACGCTCACACGGTGAACACAGTTTTGTAGTGGAAAATATATTTAAAAATGCCTTAATCCTGTACAATTATTATTTGATCCGTAAAAAGCGGTAGATAAATAGTTAGTCAGTTCTCGGCGTTCGATAGAAATCTAACATTATTTTGATTGAACGACAACAAGTCCTACCCAGAAACGATTCAGCTTGATCAGGTACAAACTTAATGGATTAGGTTATTTTTTTTTAAACAAGAGATAATTTATATGGTTTTTATTTACTACTTATCCCAATATTTCTAGCGCACCGATTATTATTTAGTAATTTCATTTAATCAAACATTACTGCTCATTATTCATTTTGGATCATTTCGGCCCAATCGGATTTTCAGCATACAATTTATTGAACTACTAATTTCAAGATATGTTACCTCCTCGTTTCCATATTTTTCCTGCTCAATCTGTTGTTAAATACACACTTTGTTGACCGAAACTCCATTAAATCATAGCCTTTTTCTCTCACATCTGACTTTCAAGGTCAACTGACTAATACCTTAAGAGATTTTATTTTATTGCGAATAGATGCCTAGGACCTTACATTATTTAATTAAATAATTATCTAAAGGAGACAAATACCGTATTGGGAATATTTCATTTGACAGGAAGTTGTGCTCGTTGTTAGCGGATGTGGACGAATGGGGTCAGTTATCGTTGCTCAATGTCCTCACAGTTTACGCCAAGACTTGCTTCCCGGACCCCAATCTCGAGGTAAGAGTTTATTTCAAGTGTTATTCAACGAACCAAAGTAACCAACATTGTATAGAATACAGAATCAAATAATTTATTAGCAATGCTCATTTATTTGCAATGTTCATTTATTTGTTTGTCGAAATAAGTAGTAACAGATGGTAATCAAATACAACAGCTCGTAACATTTGTCAGAATTGGCGTGCAAAGATAAATATAAAATTATTATAGAACGTTACATTTGAAATGGTTAACAGTTAAAGTATTTCCATTTCTTTATTTTCTCGATGACAGTTCTAATTTGATAGTTGTAGTGTTGTGTGACCAAATAAGTAATGATATCGATCGCATATATTTATTATATTTTGAACAAAGACAAATACAACAAAAACATTCAAATATATTTTTTCAAGGTGGGAACACTCAATGGCCCACCGCCATTTTGTGTTTGTTTTAATCTGTCACTCGCAACAAGACGGTCGTGCTAGTCACTACATTTCTGTTCGCTGAGTTTTTTCACATTATCCATACGTTACGTTGTGTATTTTGTGTTCCTCCGTGTTGATTGCTGCCCAGCTGTCAAATATCAAAATGCTGAAAGGATCTGTTCTGAAAAGGCAGGCGAGAGAACTGGTGATCAAGGTTCGTAATTACTTTGAAGCAGAGTATCAAAATGGTGGCCCGCTATTACCACTGTCGCAAGTGCGAGAGCGTGTTGCGGCCGCATTAGGAATTAGTGGACCTACTGTTTCAAAAATTACTACCGAAGCTTACGGTACAAGCGGCATGCAGGAAAATAAGCTTCGTATGCCGAAGAAAAAACGCCAACCACGTCGTGTGACATCGGTTGACAACTTCGACGCTGACGCTATTCGCCGTCATATATATGACTATTACTTGCGCAAAGAAATTCCAACACTTAAAAAACTTGTTGTTTCTTTACGTGAATGTGGTTTGTTCCATGGCCAAAAATCGTCATTAAGCTTGGTTTTGAAAGAAATTGGATTTTGTTATAAAAAATCGGACAAACGTAAAATATTGATGGAGCGTCACGACGTTGCTATGGCTCGCTGCGAATTTTTGAGCGAAGCCAAAAAGATATCAGATTGGTCAAATGTTATTTTCACTGACGAGACTTGGCTAAATGCAAACCACACAGTATCTAAGAACTGGACTGACGACACCGTCGCTTCCACTAGTTCAGTGCCAATGGGAAAAGGTGAACGCCTCATCATATGCCATGCAGGGTCTACGAAAGGATTCATGTCAGATGCTTTACTGGCCTTTAAATCCAAGAAAACAGTGGACTACCACGAAGAAATGAACGCGGAGATTTACGAAGGATGGTTTAAAGAAATGGTGCAATCTCTGGAAGAACCGTCGATAATTATTATGGACAACGCTACATATCACTCCAGACAAATTGATAAAATGCCGACGCAGGCCAATAAAAAACAAGAGATAATTGACTGGCTCCAACGTCATGGCGAAAATGTGGATAATACTTTATTAAAAGTACAATTAGTGAATATTTTAAAATCGAATAAAAGCCACCCTAAAAGATATGTTATCGACGAAATAGCTGCCGAATGTGGTCATTGGGTTCTTCGACTTCCGCCGTATCATTGCCAGTACAATGCTATAGAACTAATATGGGCACAAATCAAAGGACACGCCGCTCGAAACAATACCCATCCCCCTTTTACGGCAAACAAGATGTTAGATTTATTAAAAAATGCATGTGCGGAAGTAACTGCCGAAAACTGGGAAAAAATTGTGAGAAGAACCCAAAACATTATAGCGTCGGATTGGGAAATTCATGTGGCATTCGATAATATAGAAGTACAGGAACTTATAATAAATGTTGGGGAGAGCTCATCGAGTGACAGTGACGATTCATCAGATTTTGATTAAAATAAATAAATAAAGATTACCTGTCATTATAATTATTTCGTTTCATTGTCGAGTACCTACCTATACCTACTTATTTTACAACAGCTTCGAAAATTTTAAAGAAGTTGGCATTATCAATCAAGAATTAACACGTGTAACATCTTGTAATGAAATATAATATTAGTTAATAAATTTGTACAAAAGTATCCGGCAGTAGTTTAGTTTCTTACATTTTGTAAAAAAATATCGGATCTGTTATCGTGTTACGTTTATCGATAACTAATCCCTAAAATTGCTTTCTGGCTGACGTGACCTTGTTAATGAAATATGACGTCTTGGTGCCTAATTTTTGTTCGGAGTTTTAGGCGTTGACGCTAGAACAAAGTTATATCGACCACTGTGTGTCAGCTGTCATCGAGAAAATAAAGCAATGGAACTTGTATAGTCATTAACAGTTAGTTCGTTAGTCATTTCAACATATCAATTAATTTCAAATCAATTCCATTAAAAGAAATAAAATTTCACTTTTCTAATCAATTGATGATAATTAACTGCATATTAAAATGACACAAAGTTTATATAATTTTTTTTTTGTATAGACAGACAGGCAGACAAGAATACAGTCCGGCTGGTGGTAGGTGGATACTCATACATGCCAATTTCAGTCTAGAATGACAAACGTTGGCATGCCCCCGGTCGCGGTATCTATCCTTTCGAGATTTATTGTCTTTCTCACCACCTCGTGATACTTTATCGGAATCAGAAAGAGAGTGTCACCTAGATTTAATTGACAGATAATTGGCAAATAATTTATCTATCAGATTGTTAACAGTTTATTAGTAGGTGGTGAGAAAGTCCTTTAGAATTTAGGAAAGGATTTGGAAAATGGTTAGGGATAGAATAAAATGGGATGAGAGTTGACTGTGGCATAACTCACTCAGTACCTAAATATGTACATAACATTGGAAGAATAGGATAAAGTGGGAAATGCAGTACATTTTACGGTAGGCTACTCTAGGATAGGGGTAACTTGGCCTAGTGTGCACAGCGGCTATAAGAAATCTTTCTATAAAAAAACCACTTGATATTTGTGTTACATTATAGTCGTACTCAAGCGACAGCGAGTCAGAGAAGCCGTTTTACGACGGCGACAGCGACACTAGTTCCCCGGAGCGACACTCGCCGAGTGTCGACCCTGATTTGCGACTACTCCTGCGCGCGGCCAAACCCTTACTCCAGAGTCGCAACTCTGGCGTTGTGATGGCCGTAGCTCAGCTGTTCTATCATTGTGGACCTGGTGAGTATTCGTTAGCCTAGGCGTATCTATACTTTACTCACATTCGTGTGTTCGTGAGTTCAAATCCTCGGCCTGTACTGCTTAGTTTCTACTTTTAAAAAATGTCACTAGCTAGGTGGCGAGGGAAAACTTCGTGAGGAAACCCGCATTCTCCAGAAATAGAAAAAAAATATTTGGAATAGTGTATCCACCAATCCGCACTGATCCACCAATCGTGCTTTATGGCCCGAAACCTCCTAGTGATTTACTAGGGGAGGCCTGTGGCCTGCAGTGGGACAGTAAAGGCTGATACAAGTATTAAACATGTTACAAATTATTATGAGCCCAGACTGTATCTTGGGAGCCAGTACCTCACCAAACTATATTTCCAATTTTAATACAAATCATTTTTTCTGCTTATATACTTTTCTCTCCTTTCCTTTCCTCTCGTCTTGTCTCGTTTCGTTTCGTTTCGTTTTCTTAACAAAGAGCAGCTGCGTAGTGCTGTCTCGAAGATACTTTATACCGCGAACCCAATAGTTGAAGAATAAACTGCCACCTTAATAAAATACAACATGCGGTACTTTTAAGAGAGCTGTAAAGGGTCCTATACTGCCGACGGTGTGCAAACGCAATAACCTGGTATTGCAGGTGTCCATGCGCGGTGGTGACCACTTGCCATCACGTTGGCCATCCGCCCGTCTGCTATCTATAGTAGAAAAAAATAATATTCTGTTAAATTGCACTTGATCTATTCTTGACTTTCATTCGTGAGGTCTTGAGTTCAAATCCACAGCCCATACTAATGAGTTTCTAGTTAAGTATGGGTTTTAAAAAATACTACTAGCTTGCATGTGCCCTCGTGGTGAATTATGGCCCGAAACCCTCTAGTAATTTCCTAGGGAAGGCTGTATTGTAACATTAAAAAAGGCTGAGAAAATAAAGAAGAGAAATTCTGTTAAATGTATATCGTGCGTTAAACCAAAAAGGTTCGTGCGATTTTTCTTATATACTGATTATACAGATGGATATTTGTCTAGTTATTTATTGATAGCACTTGTTTATATACTGTCATTTACTTTCGTATGAATTCCTCTGTCATTTGATGCACACAAATTTTGCGTCGATTGTTTAATTCCTATTGTGAAATAATTTAATTCAATATAATTCCCACCTCGGGTTTCTACAACCGCACCTCCCGTCACAGAAATGCGGTCCATCCGCATTTCCTCGACATGGAGGTGTCGCGCACTGTTCGGTCCAAAAATTACTTTATACCACGAACCCGTAGGCTGTGGAACGAACTGCCTCAAGAGGTCTTTCCATTAAACTACGATATGGGGTTCTTCAAGAGAGCTGTGAATAGGATTTTGCAAGGTCAGCGGCGCGCCCGCATGCCCCTGGTGTTGCAGGTGTCCATGGGCGGCGGTAACACTTACCATCACGTGGGACCGCTTGCTCGTCCGCCCACTAGTATTTAAAAAAAAAAAAAAAATTGCCACGAACAAAACGTTAATTCGAAGTTGTTTACTCTATGGGTACAAACTTGGCACTAAAGCGGCCGAAGCGGCGCGCAAAATATGTACCGCATTCGGATATGACGCTGTGAGTGATCGGACAGCACAGAAGTGATTTAAGAAATTTTCCTCGGGAGAATTCAACTTGATCGATGAAGCACGCTCTGGAAGACCGAAGTCAATCTGTATAAGAAACACCCGCACGAACTTTTTTGGTTACCTGATATATACGAATATCAACAGAAACATTTACAGCTAGCATGAACTAATGGACTCCTACTATTCGTCGTCTTCTTAGGATTGGGTTTAAGGAAGGGCATTATACGTGGTCATTTTTGGTTTGAGTTTGGATCTGTTTTTGACTCCAGCTCAAGAGCTGCCGCCAGTTGCAAAGGCAATGGTTCGTTTGCTTCGGGCCCCATTGGAAGTGCAAAGTGTTGTGCTCAACTCCATTGCAGCATTGACTGTCACCAAACGAGTAAGTAATATCATGATTTTCAATCTCATCAAGCTATTTATCTTTTTCTTTTGTATTAGTGACCTTCAGGTATCTAAAGATTTTACCACTGCCATCATTCTTCACATGCTACGATATGGGATTATTCAAGAATTTTGCAAGGTCGGCGGCGCAACTGCATCATACCCCTGGTGTTGCACGTGTCCATGGGCCGTGGTAACACTTATCATCGCGAGGAACCGCTTGCTCGTCTGCTCACTTCCACTTAAAAAAACTATGTACATGGTATAGTTTCGATCTTCCCGCCTAAAACGTTCTCCCGCATAAGAAGATTTTTTCGCGCGACCCCTTCAAGATCATCTTAAGTGGGTTCTACTGTATTAAAAAAAAATGAACTCATTTTTTCATTTTCTCAGGCTCTATTCGAACCGTTCCTGAAGTCGTTCTTTGTCCGCAACTCGGACCCAACTCACATAAAACTGCTCAAACTCGAGATCCTCACCAACTTGGCTACTGAAGCCAGCGCTCCGGTTGTTTTGAGGTGAGTGTTTTGAGAGTGGTGATAGCCTAGGGGTATCTATACTCGACCCACCGCTGAGCACCACTGAGCTTCTACTTAAGTACGGATTTTAAAAATTGTCACTATCTCGCCGGTGAGGGCACATCCTGAGGAAACCCGCATGCTCCAGAAATTAAAGATAAATCTGGAGTATGTGTATCCAGCAATCTACACTGGGCTCGCGTGGTGGATTACGGCCCGAAACTTGTCAAATGGGAGGCAATGAAAAACTTGTCATATCGAGCAAAGAATTAGAGAATAAGAGAACGTTCACTCCAGTCCCAACGAAGAAGAATAGGGATTAATAAAAGGGAGTATATGCAACCAGCCCTTTCAGTATCCATTGACATGGGCCTCTCATGTACATTGTAGCTACATGAACTATCGCGTAACTCATGTAAATATACGTGTGTGCGTGAAAAAAAAAATTGGTATAAAGTGAGAATTGTGTACGCAATAAGGACTGTGCCTGTGTGTATGTGAATATTCGGTGTCGCGACTGGTTGCCATGGCGACATATTTATTCATGGCTGCATTTCGTATCATTATTTTAGTATATATATATATATATATATTTAATTATATATATATATATATATATAATTAAATATATATTATAAATATATATAATTAAATATATATATATATATATATATATATATATATATATATATATATATATAAAGTTTTTATAATTACGTTTGTTGATTTATTAAATTATACAAAATCGAATTTATATTCAACAACTCCAAAAATCTCACATTGCTTGTGTAGAGTACGTAAGATAAAATAATTTAAAAGAATCTGTGTCAACCTTACAGGGAGTTCCAAACGTACGTGACATCGAGCGACAAGGCGTTTGTAGGTGCGACTATTCAGGCGATAGGGCGACTGGCTGTCGCTATACACTCCGAGACTGAGACTTGTCTCAATGGACTCCTACATCTGCTGTCCAGTAAAGATGGTGAGCGATAACTTTTTTTTATTTTTATTCACTAGCTTTAGTACCCGTGATTTCGTGCACGTAGATGTACAGCTTTATTCCCGTGGGAACTTTATAATCGATAAAAAAATACTCTAAATGTTGACCCGCCACATAAGTTATAACTATGCTGAGTTTCATTGTAATCGTCCAGTTTTCGCGTGATGCACGTTCAGACAGACGGACATAAATTCTAAAAAATGTTGTTTTGAGTTGTATATATCTGTGTTATGGCCATTCATCCTTCATGTACAAGACAATGTGCACGAAGAGGTCCATGTACAGCAGTAGATACCGAACGGGCTGGTTGCCTGGTTACTGGGCTGCATATGTAACTGCACCTGTAATTGGCAATAAAGTATTTGAAGTTTTTTATTTATTTATTTTTTCTTATTTTTAAGGAACTTTTATGCCTTGGCACATGCCAGTTCCATCGTACCCTAAATTTACATTGAAATGCATCTTGAGGAAAGCGGCATTCCCCCCTCCCTAAAACTGGTTATTGTTTTTCAGAGTGGGTAGTTTGTGAAGCGGTAGTGGTTGTGAAGAGGGTAGTTGGTGGGGGAGCGACTTCCCCCCGCGCGGCCGTCGCTCGCGCCGCCAAGTTACTGCGATCTGATAGGTATGCAAATAAAGACATAATAATATTCCATGTTCCACTTGGGTTTTGATTAATGGTAAACATTAATAGTTGCAAACATACTTCAAAGAATAGAAAATATTAACTGTGACATGTACATATATATATATATATGAGACGTGTTTATTTTCAAGAAACAAATCAACTTTTTTTGAGTTTGATATAAACTCAGATAACTCAGTTTCAAATAAAATGAGCTTATTAGCCCATCGAACATCTCTTTTAAAGAAATAGTACATTACTGTCCAGGCCCGAAATAAATCAATTGACGGCCGAGTGATATTGAAAGGACGAGGCGAAGCCGAGTCCTTTTTAAATAAACGAGGCCGTTAATTGCTATTTCGGCCGAGACTGGTATAGTACTTTTCTCTAATTTGCGAGGAAACAATAAACAAATTAATTCAAGAAACAGAAGTTTCATTCCTGCCAATTCGACTGCGCGCGGCCTTTGTTGTTTTTTTTAATTTATGAAAAGAAATGCACATTCAGCCTTTATAATAATAAATATCGTGTACCTAAAAAAACCTAATTTATGTTAGTGTGCACTAAAAATAACCTCGCTACTGTCCAGCGATCTCTATTATTGTCGTGTTGGAAATTGCTGGCGTGCATACAGAAAAGAGCCGATTGACGTATTCTTTTTTTAAAATAATGAAGCCATTTCCGAGCAAGTAGGAGAAAAGTATCTTTTGCGTAGTTCCAAAAATCTGCAATAAACTGCCCAAAGTGATACTTGACATTAATAGTAGGCGCCAGAAAAGAAGTGGCACAGGCGCGCGGCGCTCTGGTCGGCCGACATAATCTTGCCAGCTTATTTCAATTCACCTTATCAAATGTATTTTTATTGACAATAATTATTTATTTTGCAGAATGGCCGACCTGTCGTTATTTAGTTCCCTTAAATGCCGCGGGGCTTCTTTGCTGGCGCGCACTCTATTTCCAAATTTAAGTTAAAAAATTCCTTATAGACAAAGGCCGATTGATATTTAGACTAATTAAAAATCCGAAAAATTCTAACTGTCCACTCTAATTGGTAAAAGTCGAGTAAAAAAATTAGATCGCGGTGATGCTATGTCCAGTTGAAATATTAATTTAAATGTTGACATAATAATTAATGTTAATGTTGACATATCTAGTGAAATTTTATGTATGTTGTTATTTACTTGTGAAGCAAGTCTATTCATATCTTTTTTTTTTCTGACATTGTTTTAATATTGTAATAATTGTTAATTGCACTTGGTTGTATTTATAATTGCATTAATAACTTAAATTTGATAATTAATAATTTCACATTAATAATTTCTTTATATTTACATTACTATTTATATTTGTGTGCCTAATGGTCATACATAGAGGATACATACATAGCAAATCGTTTCTGTCAACATAACTAATTGATTTTCTTCAAAAAATAATTTGAATTTGAATAAATTGAAATATTATGTTCGCGTAATTAAGGGCCTTTCTACCACCTCCTGATAATGTAGCTGTTAACAATCAGATATCTAAATGAAGTCCAGCTGATACTGACTTTCTGATAAAGTATCAGGAGGCGGTTAAGAAAGGCCCTTAGTATTGGAATTTTTCTTTATTTTTTACTGTTATTGCACCTACTGGACTAAAGCATAGTCCAAAGGTTGACTGGGAGATAATGCTTCAAAGCATTAAGTCCGCCTATTGTCACTCTGTGCAATAAAAAATAAATAAATAAAATTAATAAGGAATTTGAATAGGCTAGAGCAGCGATAGCCTAAGGTTACCGACACTAGACTCACATTCGTGTGATTTCGAGCAGAAACCCTCGCCCCGTACCACTGAGTTTATAATTAAGTACGGATTTATACAAATTGTCACTAGCGGCGAGGGAGAGCACCGTGAGGAAAATGCTCCAAAAATTAAAAAAACTGGAGTATGTGATTCACCAATACGCAGTGGGATTGCTGGACCTCGCGTAGTGGGTTACGGCCCGGAATTCCCCCACTAGTGATTTACTAGGGGGAGGGGCTGTGTGGCAGTGGAACATTATAGGCTTATACAAACAAACAGGCTTGCGCCGGCTGCTCGCGCTGCGGCCATCTGGTTAGTGGCAGAACACGGAGCACAACACCGTCGCGCCACCGCCATATTGGCTCACATGGCTACCAACTTCGCGGACCAGGTCAGCGTTTTTTTTTAATAGCGTTCTTCTTATCTTTTATGCCTATAGCGTAGTGGTGTTGAGGAAAGGAAAATTATTTCCTAACACTCATTTTTGTATATGTTTATATAGAGTAGACCAATATAGATTGAACCAGAAAGTAGCACTGTTAAAAATAACATTTTAAAGTCTTCATTTATTAAAAGTAACGTGACATCACATTAAACCACTAAGTGAAAAATAAAGAAATTTTATAAATCTATCACTTTCTATTTTCTATAATCTGCCGGCTGATATAGATACAAGTCTATGCAACCGTAATTTATATGAACTCATATTAAAGAAATCTCTTATGACCAAAGGATAAATTGACATTTTTTTAGTTTCAATCATAATTTGTGATTGTTTATTTTGATTATGACAAATATTTCAAATATAATTATTGAAATATAAATATTAACTTTATATTATTTCCCGAAACTTTGAATTTCAGCGCCATCTATCGCCACAATTTCTTAACACAACTGTTTTAAAAACTTACTGCTAGATGTCACTGTGCCGACAAGCTACTTCGCGCTATCGTTTGGTTTTATACAAATCATCACCCATCAAACGTTTACCCGTCAACCTCAACTTTGCGCAGAGGCAATATCGTAACCAATGAGGTTCATCCGAGGTGCGATTATTGCTAGTTGAAAACTTTACCAATACCCCGCCTTGTGGACGTGAAATACCGTCCGCTAGGGCAATTTTTGGACGGCCTTTTCGGCCTAATAAAGAAACGAACAAAAAAACCACTCTAAATTCTGGTAAATTGCCTAGCTTGTAATAATAATTATTGTACATAGCCTAACCCTAGCAGCTAGCAGCTAAAATTATTCTGCTCATGAAACTGTTGTATATTATAATAAAATACATTAGTTGTATAATTTAAAAACGTCTGTTATTGGTCAATTGTTATAATTTTTAGCTTGTATCTTATAATTAATGTAAACGTTGCCTTTGACCTCTTAAAATAATGACTAAATAATATTTAAAAAAAAACGACCCTAGATGAAACGAGAACATTGGACCATTTTTTAATTCCAGCCGGGCTGGATGCCGTCTCTCGGCTTTTTAACTAAAGTTGAATTTGGGTAGCGATAGAAGATCTTTGATCGATAGAATCAGTAACAGAAATTCGTGAAAGAATCGGTCACTAACATAGCTCAAATAGTAAGCTGAAGTGGCTATATCTGTCGCTGGAATGACAATCGGTAGGATTGTAGTCATCTACTTGAATGGAGACAACTTAGACGTCCAATGTGGGACGCCTTCTGGTTAAGTGAACTATTAAAATGTAACGAGTCTCCAGTAGTTGATGGTTTAAAAGGGAGGAAGACCAAGATGTGTTTGGCGGAATTTAGAAGAGGTATATGCAGGATACACACAGGCTGTTATTAATAGCTACAAGTTAAAGTCCTGTCAATTTAATGGCAAGGCAATACCACGCTTAAATACATTCAGTGGAGAGATACAGGCTGACGGTAATAACTAAAAGTTAAAATCCTGCCATTTCTAAGGTATCCTTCACACCCTGCCATTTTTTCTGAATTTTCCCCAACCATTTCACTGTCAGGACGAGCTAGTAAAACTACAGCTGCTCTCGCTGGCTGTCAAGCTGTCAATTACACAGCCCGACACCGTGGCCGTGTGTCGCTACATACTGTCGCTCTCTCGCTACGATGCTAGCTACGATGTTAGAGATCGAGCGAGGATGTTGCGGAGGTAAGTGGATTATAATAAAGACTTTAAATTACTTGTAAATCAAGGAGCGGCAAAAAATACGTGATTAACAAAACTAACTATTTTTAAATAAGTGAAATAAATAATTTTAAATTATTAAGAATTGCCATCAAAGCCGGGAGTCCGTTTTTTTATCTGAGTCCGTTGTTTTGGACTATGTTTTTATTGCCATCAGAGAACCTGAACCTAACCGACTTTTAAATTTGTTTCTATCGATTTATAGATAAACGTGCAAATCGATTTTTAAAAACTGTCTTTATTACGTCGTCTTTAGTCTTTCTATACTTAGATACTTTTTCACTTTGGCAATATTTGTTATCATAATTCAGTGAGACGGGACATAGCTCATTGATGAACTACTTTGATGATGCATTTTTTTTAGGCTTGTATTTAAACGAGCTGCAAAAAAATACCAATGTGCAGCAAATCATGATCAACAAAACACTGTCTTTGAATAAATTAAATTTAAAATCATTTTAAATCACTAAGAATGTCATCACAAAATCAACGGAGTCCCTATTTCTTTACTGTCACCAGCGAACCTAAACCTTGCCCATCGTTAAATTCGCTGCCACTTTCGATATTTCCGTTGTTCAATGAATTATTTCCCTTTATTCCGCTATTCTTCTTGCTTTTCTTCCCTTTATATAATATTAATGTAAATCTGCCAATAAACACATAAATCAATCCCAGATTTTCCCTCTCCTGTCGTCAACAGTCAATATAACACAGTATTGTCCATATATAAAAGGTTTGATAAGTTACATAAGTTACTGCGATTTACAGATTTATCGATCCACAGCCCGGGAAGTTGCTCACTCTTTGTGAGGGGGAAATTTTCCGGCCGAACAAGCCCAAGCCGACTATACAGAGCAGTTTCATCGGTGAGTGTTCTACATTGCCTACACGATTGACAAAGTATCAAACCAATTAGTAAAATCGATACACGATCCATTTGCTACCTGCTTATATCTGGCATATATTGGCATGATTCGCAAATATCTTCATTTAGTATCACGTCGCCTACAAAACGAAATGTCCACGCATAAGGTGGCCTACGAAAGAAAATGTCCACGCATAAGGTGGCCTACGAAAGAAAATGTCCACGCATAAGGTGGCCTACGAAAGAAAATGTCCACGTCACAATGAACTGGCAATTCGTTCCGTAACTTTCGGGTTTGCGGTGTGATGTGTCTCCAGGACAGCACCGTGATGCACATCGCTCGTTTATTCCAACATGTTCAACTTACTGTTGAACATATTTTCAATTAATTAATGCTAGTCTAGGGGCAGATACCCATATAACGTCCCACTGCAGGACACAGGCCTACTCTAGTAAATCACTGGGGGTTTGGAGTCGTAATCCACCACGCGGGCCCAGTGCCGATCGGTGAATCGCGTACTCCAGATTTTTTATGACCTCACGAGCACATGAATGTGAGTCTAGTATTGGCTACCACCGTTCCTTGGGAGATCCTTTTTTATATATAAAACTAGCTGATCCGACAGACAGACAGACGTTTTTTTTTCCTAAAATCTTTTCCACGTACCATAACGAACAAAACAAAAAAAGAATTACGCATATCCATCGTTCGAATCGTGAGTTATGGTCTTGGGTTCATACAGAAATCCCATAGAAAAAAGCACTTAGTTTTTCCCGAATTTTTATTCTTTTTTTTTTTTATATACTAGTGGGCGGACGAACAAGCGGTCCCACGTGATGGTAAGTGTTACCGCCGCCCATGGACACCTGCAACACCAGGGGGTATGCGGGCGCGCCGCCGACCTTGCAAAATCCTATTCACAGCTCTTGAAGAACCTCAACATTTAAAAAAAAAAATAGCAGAATCGGTGCAGCCGTTCTCAAGTGATGCGCTTACCAACGAACAGCATTTAATTTTTATTTATATAGATTATTAATTTTTCAAACAAATTACCGTGTTCTATTCCCAGACCGTCATCAATACACAGTGGGTACACTATCCCAATACATCGGGGTGTCCGCGGGTGGGTATCGGCCACTACCCGTCGCGCCGCAAACTACTCAGGCCGCACATCTTAGAGATGTCGACAATACAAAAGTGGATAATACACCTGGTGATAATGGCGGTGACACGGTAAGACTCCCCTGCTAATGTACTCCTAGTTGACAACCTATATCAACGTTTGTCAATTTTGACAGACGTTGACACAAATCGGAGATGCCAAGTTAATTAATTAGGTCAATTATGCACTTTCCAATAATGAATAAAGAAATAACCACCAACACCATGAGTCTTTACCACGCAAGCGAAACATCTAAGAGATGTCGACAATGCACCTGTAAGTGACACGGTGAGACTTATTTAGTGATTCACTATTAATTGTCAACCTTTGTCAGTTTTGACAGATGTTGACACGAATCGCGGATGTTCATCGGCAGCAGTATCCGCTTACTAGTGGGTGTACTCTATGCTCGTATACCTTACACCATACATAAAAATACACCATGGGTCCATTATATACTACGCAATCCGTGAACTAAGAGATGTCGACAATGCATGACTCTATAATACACCTGAAGATAATTGCAGTGACATGGCATGGCACTTTCTAATTCACTGTTCATTGCCAACTTGTGTCAAACGCTTGTCAATTTTAACAGATGATACGAATCGCTGTCATCGCGAATGTCCAAAGAACAACAATATGCACTTACCACCAGACAGACACTTTTCGATAAATAAAATCATCACTACATATTATAAATTAAAGTCCCCCGCCGCGCTGTTTGTGTTTGTTCGGGCTAATCTCAGAAACTACTGTACCGATTTTTATACGGTTTTTACCAATAGAAAGAGGGATTATCTAGGAAGGTTATTATAGGCTATAATTTATTAACATTTTGCGAAAATAGGCTACCGGTATGATGATATTATCCACCACAAGTCATCCGGCTATAGACAATTAGTGCTACCCGTACGAAGCCGGGGCGGGTCGCTAGTTAACAATAAATACACCACGGGTCTTGCAAAATATGTCAAATCAAGCTATAGTCCGACTATCATAGGAAGAGCGCTGACAGTTCTCTATTTTATGTATTTTTATTCTTCAAAGAGTAATTTTATGTAAATACCATTTTTTTTCTTAAGTCCATAACTATAGATCGGATATTCGGGTACATATAGTTGAGGGTTGGATAAGTATGGAGTGCACCTTTGTATCGGGCGAATGCCGCAATCCCGGCATCGACAAACTTCATGTTCCGACTATAGAATACGATGCATATACCTAAAGTTGTAAAGTTAATCCCTAAGACCCCCAGAACCGCATTCCTACAAATTGCCATTAGAACTAAGAATTTGAGTCCAAACCCGAAGTTTATATCCTCAATAGTGCCTTAGATCCTATCCACTCTGTCCTGGTCACCATCGGACCTTCAAAACTGCCGAGGAGTTTCATAAATAAGCATTCTATTAGTTGTGAAATCGCGGGATTTCGGTTTTCAAATAAATTATTTTAAGAAGCCGCTTCACATACCTTGTAGGTAAATATGCACCCGAATGTCTCGATTTCTAGTTATAACATTTTTTAACATAAGTTCTAAATATTATTTTGTGTAATAATAATAATTGTAGCTCCATCGCTCGCGTGCACTTTACAGTGATTACCGTGAGAACTCTGTGACGGGTCGGGATAAAATGCACTCTAAATGTTTACCCAGGTCATAAGCTGCAACTATGCTAAGTTTCATTAAAATCTGTCTATTGGTTTTTGTATATTCAAACAGATAGATAGGCAGATAAAATTATAAAAAAGACTAACGATTTTTTTTTTCCAAAAAAAAATACAGAATGTTCCAGACACGGCTCTGTGACGTTTTTATTATATATATATATATATATATATATATATATATAGATTAGGCCTAAGTTCTAAATATTGTTTTATCTATACTAGTATAATAAAGAGTTAAATTGTGTGTTTGTTTGTAGGTATGTTGGGGGTAATCTCTGGAACTGCTGAACCGATTTCAAAAATTCTTTCACAAATAGGAAGCTACATTATCCGTGTCTAATATAGGCTATATTTTATTTCGAAAAATTTTAAAAATAATTCAAATTAAAAAAAATAATACTTATAAACCGAAGCGAAGCGAGGGCGCGTCGCTAGTTGTTAATAAATAAATTTTACAACAAACAATCAAATATTCCATATTGTTGTGCGTTTAGAAAAACAAAAGCTTCTACTCGGAACCGGACAGCAGCGGTTCAGAGTCCTCATCGGAGTCTACATCTGGAAACAGCAGCGGTGACGAGTCCTCGGACGAGTGAGTCAATAATAAGTCAATAAAAAGAAAGTTGTTTCATTTTGGCCGTTATATACATTAAAAACCACATGAATACAAAATGAACGCTTTTAACATAAGTTTCAATTTTTATTATGGCAACAAGGCCCTGAAGTACCGGGGAAATGAGATATCTGCCTTACAAGTATCTTAAAAATGTATAAAGAAGAGACGATATAACCACCGGAGCAAGCACAGTCTGCCGAGATACAGGACCCTGGATGGTGCATCCTGTTGAGAGACACGGT
The DNA here is from genome assembly GCA_943735995.1 of Sesia bembeciformis. NCBI lineage: Eukaryota > Metazoa > Arthropoda > Insecta > Lepidoptera > Sesiidae > Sesia > Sesia bembeciformis. The sequence goes on from OX031040.1 coordinate 14,543,567, forward strand.
TGAGTGGACTTTTCTGTAGTGTCTAATTTAGTCTGGGACCATATGAACACTCCAGAAGTGAAAATGAGAATGGGTATGACCCATAGGCTCGGATGTTATTAGAGCCCAAATTTTACTATTCAGTTTTTATTTACCAAGCACCATTTTTATATGGTAAATTATTTATGGTAACTATATGTTTATGGTCAATAAATGTCTCTCTCACAGAATACTACCGTGAAATGTACTGCATTTACCACTTTATCTTATTTCCCCAATGTACGTACGTGTTTCGGTAGTGAGTGAGATGTGCCAGAACCAATTCCCCTCCTATCCCTCCCCATTTTCCCAACCCTTTCTTCAAATCCAATCCTATATCTCCAAAGGTAGGCAGCGCACCCGGGGGCGTGCCAACGTTTGTCATTTTGAACTAATGTTGGCATGTATCGCAGATGTCTATGGGCGAAAGTATCCATTTACCATCAGGTGTACTGTACGCTCGTGTGCCGACTTGGTTCATAAAAAAAAATGTACGTAACTGTTTCGGTACTGAGTTATGCCAGAGGCCACTCCTATCCCATCCCATACTATCACTTCCCATTTCCCCAACTATTTGCAGCGCCTCCGGGGGCGAGCGAAAGTTTGTCATTCTGGACTCAAGTTGACATGTACCCCGGATGTCTATGAGCGACAGTATCCACTTACCATCAGCGGAACTGTATATATTTAAAAAAAAAAACAAGTAAAACAATAGGTATTCAGTGTTTCCAGATATTTTTTTTTATATTTAACCCTATATACATGTATTTCTAGATTCATATCTCGTTGTTTCTATAATTTACACGCTTTTTAAAATATAGAAACTGCAGTAAACTGATACATAATTATGATTGGTTTACAGAGAAGAGGCTAAAGATGAAGTGAAGAAACCAGAAAAGCCGAAAGAAACCAATAATCATAGGTAAGATTCCTTTTATACTAGCCACGATCTCTGATTTCGCACGGACGGGACATAATTTTAAAAATAATTAAAGCGGTCTTTCTACACCTTGTAAATTGCGTGATTACTAAGTTTAACCCAATAACTAAATTTAAAACTAAAAAACTAAGTTTGAATTCATTTCTATACAGTACCAGCCATTTTATTATCCACTGTTGGAGACTGGCCTCGTGCACGAGGGATGTATGGCCTTACAACGGCACGCTGAGCAAGCGAGTCCACTTCTTTAGAGGTGGTGTAGTTCCTCAGGGCTCATGGTAGCGGATATGTTATCTCTAATCTCCTTTTACGACACCCACGAAAAAATATGTGGTTGTTTGCTACCGGCAATTATCTATAATGAATTCTAATTTTATTCTTACTCTTAATTGTAATTCAAATATACTTACATTTAATGGGCATTTAAAAAACTGAAAAAAGGCGGTAGACGAGCAAACAGTCCGCCTGGTGGTTGTAAGTGGATACTGTCGTCCGTAGACATCCGCGATACATGCCAACATCTCTCCAGAATAACAAACGACGTTGGCGCGCCCGCGGATGTGCTGCCTACCTTTGCAGATTAAGGAGTGGATTGAAAGAAAGGGTTAGGAAATTTTGGAGGGATGGGAATGGGCTCTGGCATATCTCACTCATACCCCCCTACCCCATAATTACTAAGAATGTCAACTCTTTTAGACTCCTACATTTTCTTGTTTCTCTAAAAAATCTGCATAAAAAAAAATTTGACGGGCAGCAAATCGCTAGCAGCAAACAATGTGACAAACAACTCCGTCGCCCTGGTCATGAGTTCATGACATTCTTAGTAATTTATAATTATTTATGTCAGTTATCCAAAAAGAAGAAGCCTTCAATTATTTCTCATTTAAATACTGTGTGTATATTAATGTCAGGTCATCTAACTCTGGAACATCGGACAGTGAATCTGATAGCGATTCCTCTAGTTCAGAAGGCAGTGATTCCGGTAGCTCGCAGACCAGTTCTGATGATGAACCGAAGAAGAATACCGTTAAAAATGATAAGAAGGTATATAGTGTTCTCGAATATAACATATGTATATTCTGGCTGTTATTGGCGGCTTCGCTCGCGTCGGTCTAATTGCGATTCCAAATTAACACCCCGTATTTTAGCCTCTTGATGCAATTTTGAAAAACATTACGATACATGTTCAATTGTACCTAAAATATTTATACGAAGTTTCCAAGTAAATATAATTTTTTTCTTCATACAATCTTTGACATCTAATTTTCACCTCGACTTTACAAATCTCTTCTTAGTAAATGTTTACGTCATAATAAGAAATTACTGTCCGGATTTCATGTTTTTTGCTTCAGCAGTTTCGACTCGCCATTGTCAGTTATTCAGGGCATTTCTCTTTACAACAAATAATTTCTGATTGTATCAGTACTGCACCAACCCCTCAAAAGACCGCTAGGTGACCACGATGAACACGTGCAGCTTAATTTTGACATCGGTATGGAGTTCAGCAACCAAATAAATTACTGGAACTCTTCAAGTCCATTTATCGCACAGAAAAGAAGATAATAAAAGCAGGTAGTTTACCCCCTTCCTCCACTAGAATCGAAAAAGCTCACATCGTTCCTTCATCTTGATGCAAAAGCTATCATTTCCACAAAAAAAAAAACAAGGTACCACCACGTCGTGGTCAACTAGACGTCTTTTGACGGCTTTTTGGGGGGTTGATTGCAGTAGGTACCATTGGTCCTAAAAAATAGTGTGAAATATTTGAATATGTCAATCAGTCAGTACAATAAAACTAATATCTAACTAATGATTGGTGGTTAATTTATTCGTACGTGCATAACACTATCCACAGTCGCTCAGATCATTGCCCTTTGACCGCGTCTGGTAAGTAGGTATCAACTACGTGTAAGTGTTATGCAAACACGAGGAAATTAATCACCGATTATTTATTTTTCATGTAATAAAAAAGTCATGAAATATACGTTATTTTTTAGATTTTTTTTATGTACGATGGCGGCAGACGAGCTACAGTCCACCCGATGGTAAGTAAGTTGATACTGTCGCCCATAGACGTCTGCAATACATGCCAACATTAGTCCAAAATGACAAACGTTGACACGCCCCCGGAAGCGCTGCCTACCTTTGGACATATAGGTATGGATTTGGAGAAAGGATTGGGAAAATGGGGAGGGATAGGATGGGAATGGGCTCTGGCACATCTCACTCACTACCGAAACACGTACGTACATTAGGGAAATAAGATAAAAAGGGGAAATACATTTCAAGGTAGTCTTCAGTGAGAGAGGGGTAACGTGGCCAGTCGAGCGCGCCCAGCGGCTGTTGGATTGCAGCGTGCCCTCTCCCCTTCAAAGTTTAGTATACTGATTGACATAATAGAATATTTCAACACTATTTTTGTATATTTTGTATACAATGTAACCAATGGAACAGTATAGACTGATAATTAAATTATTTGTTACACAACGAACCAGCAACTGTCGAAGTCAGCAGAACAGAAGAGTAGCGAGAAATCGAACCTGGAACTTCTCTTAGAACTGGACGCAGTGGCCAGCACTCTGCCCACACTCACTCCCACTGCTGGGGGATTTCTCTCCCCTGAGTCCACTACACAAATACTTGCAGATGGTAAGAAACATTTTATTTTTCCTGCGCGTAGACATATAGCTTGATTGTATCAATGGGCTCTTACATCTGCTGTCCAGTAAAGATGGTGAGCCACATCTTTTTTTGTTTACTAGCTGGTGCCTGCGATTTTGTGCCCGTAGACATATAGCGTCATTCCCGTGGGAACTACAATAAATCTGGATAAAAAGTACCTCAAATGTCAATAAACCTGGTACACGAGCAATAATTGGAGCGAAATTTAAAATCCGTTTAGTGATTTTTGCGCGATGCACATTCAGATAGATGGTCAGACAGACAGTCGAATTATATAAAATATTGTTTTGGGCTCCGTAATCACTCGTACTTTACACTGCAATGTCCTTTTTCAAAAAATATTTCTTGTACAGACTGTATGTATAGACTAGCGGTGCCAGCGAGTTCGTTCGCGTGAACTTTACAGTGATTCCCGTAGGAATCCTGTAACGGATCGGGATAACGTGAACTCTAAGTGTTAACTCAAGTCATAAGCTATAACTATGCCGAGTTTTATTAAACAGTGGCTTTTGCGTGATTCGCGTTCACACAGACAGACAATAATTGTAACAGTTGTTGCTTTGGACTCTGTATCGTGGCTTTGTTACGATTTCACTTTATATAGATACCTAGATAAGTGACCCCCGGCACACAGTGGTTCGTCTCCATAAGGTTGACTGGGAGATAATGCTTCAAAGCATTAAGTCCGCCTATTGTCACTGTGTGCAATAAATAATAAATAACGCTACACTCTAAGCCTGTACTAGGATTCCCCGTGTTGTTCTAACTCCGGTGGTATTCGTTCTTTTGTATAAAACACTTATCTAAAATATTATCTCTAGAAGGTTTAATGCCTTTCTCATCACCTAATAAAAACTGATACTGACTTTCTGATACGCTCTGATAAAGTATAACTGACTTTCTGATACGTTCTAATAAAGTATCAGGGAGTGGCAAGAAAGGTCCCCTTATCATCTTTTATTGGATTTCTTATAAAATGAATTATTACTATTTTTTTTAAATAAATAATATTTTATTATCAAGATTAATTATATATACTTTTATATTCGAATTTTATCTACAGATAGCATAACCCCCGTGGGTCCATCTCTGACCCCTGCCGTGTCCACGGAACTGTTCTCGCGCGTGATATCCGGCGGTCTGTCTGCGGTGTGGCGCTGGAATCGAACCCCACACCTCTACTCGCACCGCATGTGCGCAGTGGAGTTAGTGTTCACTAACCATACGGGCCAAGAGGTCAATAACATACGGGTTAATAAGAAGGTGAGTTGATTTAGAATCAGTGGATTTTTTTACATTTTTTATCTTATTATACAGTAGCCAATTCTAAGCACTTTTAGTTTGACCTATCGTACAGACAGATCGACAGACACAAAAATTCTAAAAGCGAAAGTTTTGGGGGTATCATTCGTTTTAGCAACGATTTTTTTTATAAAATATTTCAAAAGCAGAGACGGCTTATTACGCTCTTATTTTTGAAACAAAAATCAAATTATAAAACTCTATAGGGTCTTCTCGTTTTTTAAATAAAAAATTAAATTAAATAAAATAATAAAGAGACAGTATATATCAATCCCAGGAAAATGCTAGTGATAGGAATTAGGTTTTTAAAACTACCGCCTGTTTTGTTTATCTTTTGTTTCGTGCTATAATGAATATGGTCAAGTAAGACATTTCAATGTTCACACGAGCGTGGCGTGCGCTCGCGCACATTACAGCCGTGTCGCGTCGCACTTTACAGCAGACGCGGCGGGCCGCAGCGCAACCAATAGAGTCGGTTAGCTGTTGACATTCAAATCTTCACGTCGCCGCACAGCGAATAACTCTCGAATTACGCTAACTGCGCCTGTTCCAACGCAAGAGGCGAGCCGCGTCGCAGCGCACAGATAGGGCTGCCGAGCGATCTGACGGTGCGCTGCGATGCGGTGCGATGCGGCCCGCCGCAGTATGCGCGAACCTTAATACTGTGTTTGTCGTCAGACGTTGTCCGGTTCGCGTTCAGTTCACGACTTCGCCCCAGTAATGTGTCTAGCACCAGGCGCGTCGGCCTCCAGCACGCTAGGTGTCGACTTCGCAGACTCCATACAGCCGATTGACTTCACCGTGCACAGCTCTCTGGGTGAGTTTTTTTTTTATATGAAAAAGGAACATAAAAAGGATCAAACCTTTTAGCCTTCGTTCACATGGATCCACAATCAGGCTCCACTGATGGATGATCCATGAATAATTTTTCTTTCTCTTGGAGCCGGATTTATAGATAATTCTTGTACCTCATCAATCCACAGATGAATCGAAGTTGTTAGTAATGAATTACATTTTTATTGTTTTACATAAAATGTGTAGTTATTGTATCATTACTTTCGCCGCCTCCACAAGTGTGTGCATTGAAGTGGCCTAGATATACATAATTACATTTGGACTCAGAATTTGGTGGATGGAAGTGCCATAAAAACATGTGATTATATTTGAATTCCTAATTTGATGGAAAGAGGAGGAATAATTATCCATGGATCCACCGGTGCAGCCTGATTGTGGATCCATGTGAATGGGGGCACCTTTTATATGCATAAAAATTGGAAATTAAAAGTAACATATTATTATCTTGAAATAAATAGCTCAATAAATGAATAAATTGGCAAGAACGCTTGAGCAGTTACTAAATAGTAATCGATCCGTTAGAAACATTGGGATAAGTAGTAAACAAATAGCATATGAATTGCCTTTAATAAATTGTTTCTGGGGTTTTACTCCGAACACAAGGTAAACGAAGTTTGGACAGATATTACGGTAGATTCCTACCACGAAAACGTTCACTACAATATAACGGCTCGAACGAAATTTATCTGACATTTGAAACTACTCCGATCGCAAGAGACCTTTGTCTCGTGCGATATATAATTATATATCTATATTGCGATATATTAGTGATTAAACGTCAAATTTCACGATAACAATATCCTCACCTTTTAAGTAATCGAAGACACCAGATATGTAGAGCTCCGACCGAAGGAAAGTCAGAGTAGGGTTATAGCACTGGATCGGGCAATAAAATCAGAGTAGGCCCTCGGGGTAAAAAAGATTTTCGCGTTGTTTAAAAGAAAATAGCCACGAAGACTTCTAAGCTAATCAAGCCGAATCGTTTCTGGGTAGGAAAGACTTTTCATTCAACCAAAATGGCGTTCGATTTTTTTTACCGAATACGTCGAAAACTGGCCAACTGCCCATTCAATCATTTTACCGTCCCAAGCACCAGTGTAACCGCCCGTGTGTTTAAAAACCCGCTTAAATAATAATTATTTCCCGTGTGTCAGGCGAGGTGTCCGTGTCAATAACACCCTCTGTGGGCGAGCTGATGCGGGCCGTCACCATGTCGGAGAGCAGGTGGCACACGGAGCAGAAGAGACTGCGCGGCATGAACGAGGTATAAGAGACAGCGCACTCTCTAGTGTTTTATTTTATTTTGGAAACAGTTATTTTACAACAGATCGTTTAGAAACGTTTAAAATATCCTAAACAGGTTTCCTCTATTAAAGACTAAATAAAGTTAACAAATGCAAATTAAAATTTACAGGAATGTTTTTTTTTATATACGAAGGCGGCAGACGAGCATGTAGTGCACCTGATGGTAAGTGGATACTGTCGCCCCATAGACATCCGCGATACATGCCAACATTAGTCCAAAATGACAAACTTTCGCACGCCCCCGGATGCGCTGCCTACCTTTGGACATATAGGAATGGATTTGGAGAAAGAATTGCGAAAATGGGGAGGGATAGGATGGGAATGGACCCTAGCACATCTCACTCAGAGCAGAGGGGTGACGTGGCCGTCGAGGCTGTTGGATTGCAGCATGCACTCTCCACCTCAATGTAGGCTAAAAATAGTAATAGCACTTTATTTGACTAATTGTTCATAGAAAGCTATATGGCTTTATCAACTGTTAGTTTTTGTATTAGTGTCAAATGTATATAATCAAAAAACTCAATATCCAATTTTTATTTGCTAACAGTGTGACAAGAAAGCAGCGAAGTTAGAAGATGAACAGACAATCTGCAAACGAGTGTTTGAAACTGCAAATGTTGCAGCAATTACTGCCACCGGTGAACTGCTCAGGTAAGATAAATTACAAGGCAATTTATCAGGTACTCGGACCCTACTTACCAGATGCCGAGTGAGCCCTTGGTATTTTTTATAAATACTGATATGAAGTGGCACAGAAATGATTTTATTCGATTTTCTGCGGTAAATATGTGTTCTCCAATCGCCATGGAAACCAAAAAAGAATGTATAAAAAACGCCAGGTACACAAATGTTCGCATGCATAAAATAAAATGCAGGAACCTCGGCTTAAAAATCAAGTTTTTTTTAAAAAGTTTGATTCTTTTTCTTGTGTATTTGTGTTAATATAATGATTTTTCATACCATTTTATTTTTCTAGATTCGCGGGTAGAATGATGTCGTCGCAAGATTTAGTGTTACTATCGGTAAAAATCGAAGAGGATTCGCTAAGAGTGACAGCGAACTGTCCCAATATGGCGATAGCTTCGTTACTGGCCAACGATGTTGCGCAGGCGGTTGCTAGACAATAATTAGACAAATCCACACGATATTTTTAATTTGGCGATGATATAATACTCAATTCTTTTAGAATATAATTATTGGATTAAGTTGGCGCTCGGCAAGCACGCTATTAGTAAAGTCAAATTGAACAGATTTTGAGGGGGAGAGTGCAATCCAACAGCCGCTGGCGCACTCGACTGGCCACGTCACCCCTCTCTCACAGAAGACTACCTTGAAATATACTACATTTCCCACTTTATCTTAATTGTCCTAATGTACGTACGTGTTTGGGTAGTGAGTGAGATGTGCCAGAGCCCATTCCCATCCTATCCCTCCCCAATTTCCCAACCCTTTCTCCAAATCCATTCCTATAACTCCAAAGGTAGGCAGCGCATTGGGGGCGCGCCAAGGATTGTCATTGTTGTATAATGTTGGCATGTATCGCGGATGCCTATGGGCGACAGTATCCACTTACCATCGGGTGGACTGTATGCTCGTCAGCCGCCTTCGCCTATAAAAAAAATCGTGTATTCTTGACCACATAACTTAATAATAATATGTATAATATATTATAAAAAAATAAATATATCATGGCTATTTAATTCATTATTTTATTTGATGTAGTCGTAACAAGATGTATCTTTACAAAAAATGATCATTAATTTTAAAAACAGTTAGCTGTGAACATTTCAAACAAGAACAATTATTAATTTACAATGGGACTTCCGAGATTAACAATTGAAAACAACTTGATTTTGGTTATTATAACAAACATGGATCTGTAGTGTAGTAAATTATATAATATTTATACGAGGATTTATACGAAATACAACAATCGTATCATTAATCAATTGATCGCACTTAAATTGAATATTTTTTTTTATTACGAAATGTACATTTACGAAAATTGTTTTACTAATTTTTATTTTTGTAATGTAAAATTTATTTTTCGATTAATAAAAACATGTTTTCAATCTGTTTGACCGTCTCGGACATTATTGAAATTTTAAAGTAAAAAGTACAATTCGAAAACGATTAACACTATACTTAAAAAGTCCATTTACTTAAAACTTAATATAAATTATACCGAAAAGTATAAAAATCGACTATTTTTAAGCTTAACATCGAATAGCAGCGTATTATACAACTATTTAAAAAAAAAATACGATGCAAGATGATAAAATGTCCAATCCAATGTTCAGAATAAATAATGCCGTGAACAATATCCCTAAAAATAATAAAAAGATTCATGTAAATTGTTATTTCATTCCTATTGGTATTTCGAGTGTCAATGCCGTAGAAAATATACTTGTAAATTGGATACTATAATACAAATTACAAAGATTCGTGTAAGATGATCACAGATCGGAGTAGGTAGATTGAATTAGGGCCAATGATCTCGAACGTATATGTCAATATGGACATACCTCCGGGATTCCGGAATTTTAATATTATTAAGACTCGGGAATTTCAAAATGATTACGCGGAGCTAGGTGTAAGGTGAGAAACGAATCGATATGAGCAAGATTTTTTTTTCTTAACACCACTCCAGGCGCAGGTGACCGGCATTCTAAGTAAAAAAAAACTAAAGTGTTACTAAATCACCTACTTTAATAATAATTAATTCAATCCCATAAATACCGGAACTTTCAGGAAAAAGGGCATGTCCATGTTGTGTATGACATCATGATTCCACGATGCAAGTACGAAAACTCAATCTAACTACTCCGATCTTTGAAGATGATATATATAAAAACTTTTTATTTAATTCCAATACATTATTCCTATCAATATTTTTATACGCAATCATATCTTTACAATGGCGTCATTGCTGTGGAAAACCCAACATTGGATACTGTAATACAACGGTTCACGTAAGAGCAGGTTCCCACTGTGTCGAACTGATACATTATCGGGGGGTTCAAGGTCTGATGCCTCGTTGGTTTAACTATTTAAATACCACTGTTCACATACAGTCGTGTTGTCGGACGTTTTATCACGATTAAACGGTCGTATCGGAAGCTGGTTTGATATTATCGAGAACAGCAGTTTTATCAAGCAACGTGCTGGTCTCCGACAGCACGATAAAGGTAAATGCGTCGGTCCGACATAAGAACCCTTTAAGATGAAAAAAACATTTGTTTATTTTACTCCAATACATTTCCTATTAATATTTTATATGCACTCAATCTTCACGATAGTGTTAATAACAATGTGGAAAATATCCCCAAAAATTGGATGTTGTCATGATTTTTTTTCCAATCCAATATTCCTGTCAATATTTTTATGGAATCATATTAATCTTCAGAACAGAGTGGCAATGTTGGGGAAAATATCCCCAAAAATTGGATACTGTAATACAGATGCAGTGAGAAAACCTTTCCCATCGGAAATATTCGTGCTCGCGATGATTTCCGAATGCGTCAATCGATCATTGTACATTCAAAGCTCCTCACTCGCGCGGGTTACATTCCGTAAATACGCCGCGAATAAGGAAACCCCGAATAGGAAATGGGAATAAGAGATGCGTTCCGAATTTACGAAATTACAAATCAGTAATGATGAAACAATGCTTTAGTTTGGTTAAGAAATTAAAGTTTCTTAATTTAAAACGTAGTTATCAGTTAATTAATAATTACTTTATAATTTTATTAATAATTATTAATTATTCAGTTTATTAATAGTTACTTAATTTATCAGTCTCAGCCACTGCTTGAAGAATGTAATTACCTTTTTCTTGTTTCGCAACCTTTAAAAGGTCTTTTATTTCAGATTAGTATTCGGCGGTGGCTTGACCAATTTTCCTTTTAAAAAGAAGTCTATGGATGAATAAATTTTTATAAAATTCACAGAGATCGTTAGCCATTACGTTCACTCAAGAATGACTTTGTCAAAGAACATAGCGGCGTCTTTATTCGCCGACACTCGAACGCGTCGTTAAGTGACTGTACACTACGTAGTACAGTCACTTAGCACCACTGTACTACGTTTTAATAACGTAGTACAGTCAGCAATACATTATTTTAAATTGGTGTCTACTGAAAGTTTATACATTAAAATTATTTTATTCTATTTCAAATACTTCACGAGTATGCTAAGGAAATGGCTGTATAGTTACCACTGCAACGTGCAACATCTACCGCTGCCAGCGTGCACCTACTCCTCATTGCATCTCTAATTTCAAGCTTTCCGCTAAGAATTCACACCGTTCTCGATGTATGCTGGTGCAGCGCGGTGCATTTGTTTGCTCAGGGGAGAGGCAATGAATGAGTTTGAGATAGTTTTGATCTGCGAATGATGAAATTCCTGTCCGCGAATGTAGAAATTGATCACAATTATTCCCTCCGCGAACGTGAATAAGGAGCTTAGACTGTATTAATGACTGGTGTTATTAGTATAACTGTTAATACTATCTAACACCAGTCATTTAATACAATACCTTATTGACGTGTTCCTAAATCATCGTGGGCACGAATATTTCCGATGGGTAAGGTTTTCTTACTACGTCTGTACAACGGATGATAAAAAAATGTAAGACAATTTTATTCCAATACAATATTCCTATCAATATTTTAACGTACTTTAATCACTGAACATCATAGTGTCAATGCTGTGTGAAATGTCCCCACCCGGACATCACTCCCAACCCATAAGTGGGATTATTCATCAAAATCCTGGGCCTTTTGGCATCATCGTGAGGATGCGGCGGTGGTTGATGCATCGGCGGCGGATTCTGTTGACCTTGAGGACTTTGATGACTCTGATGGCCTTCCAACAGCCTCTCTTTCTTTGACATACGCTTCTTTGACCCATTTGATGCATCGGGTACTACCCTCCGTTCATTCCACAATCGTTCAACAAGTAAAGACCTCGCTTGTACACCGTTCTGATCCTCCCCTTGTTTCCTCGATACCGGTTTATTTGCTACTTTTTGCTTCATGACCTCTAACCGTTCTTCGGTTTGGGTCATGTGCAAAACTGGCAAACCTCGAGAATTGCAAATATTGTGGAGAACACAACAAGCAACTATTAACATGGACACCATTGAAGGGTCAAATTGTTTATTGCAAGTAGCCTGTAAGCATTTCCAGCGGCTTTTCAGCTGCTTTATAGCGTCCGTGACGGCCAAGTGAGTTTGGTTGTGAATGTTGGAATAGTACTTTTCCGGGGAGACGGGGGATTTCTTTGTTATTTTCGGTATGGGCACCATTATATAAGATTTTTGCGAATAGTGCGGCCCGCCTGCAATAGAATTCGGTTCTTAACTATATAAAAATTAAAAGTGCTATTTATACAACGTGTCCCCGAAATACGTCAACTAATTTAAAATATATAAAACCGTTATAGCGAAAAAAAAATTGTTTTAGGGAATATATCAAAAGTTACGAACAATAAAGTTCTGTTGTTCTATCTATAAAGTTCGTAGGGCGCCGGCGACGATTGCGTAACTGCGCGTATAATAAAAAATATGCTAGAAATGGACAAATAAGTTATGAAAAAAAGTTGTTATTTAAAAAAACTGAAACAAGTTGCCTACTTTTTAGCTTTGCGGTTACTTCAGTGACACGTTGTGTAATTTAAAAAACGATCAAATATCCAATTCAATGTACAAAACCAAGTAAGTTTAAGTAGAAAGGTAACTTTATTTTTAACTTTACATATTTAGTAGATTGCAGTAATGAAATATTGGTAGACGTATTGTTGTCACTTACCAATCAGCCAGCAATGCTCCCCAGAGTTGTTCATGCTCTCCAAGTCCACTTTAACTGCATGCTTGTTGAGGATTGTGTCGTGTGCCAGTGAGCCCGGCCTCGGGTCCACACTTGTGATGTTCAAGTCACTATCGCAAATCTGAAAATAAAAATGGCGCATATCTAAATAAGGTATGTCATATCTGGAGTTAAGATATGATTAATGTAGGCTAAGTAAGGTATGGTATTTTTAGTTCCTCAGGGCATATGGTAGCGGCTTCGTTATTATACCTAAGTAGTCTTTACTTCACCCACCTAGAGAGATGTGGTGGTGCTATTCAAAAGCCACACAACACCACGCTGGCAAGCTGTGAACATAACCTTTGGAACTACGAGTATATCATACAACTTGTCGTGTGTATACTTTTAGAATAGCACTAACTCATCTGTTTCCTCCGATCTAAAAGCACACAACCTCTAAAAGAGTGAACTCGCAAACCCTATGTCCAGCGTGGTGCTTTGAGGTCATACATCCCTCATGCACATTGTCTAGTGCATGAGGGTTGTATGGCCCATGTACAGCAGTGGATGATATACTGACTGGTAATGGTTATGAGAAGTGCAGTGAGTGAGTTATCAAAATTCTCTTTTTGAATTAAAATGTTTTTTTGATGACAGCAAAGAACACATTCCAAATTTTTATAGATTAAGTGCAAAAAAATTTCATGCCACGCTACTTATCAATTAATTTCTAAGTTTTAACTATAAACCATAGTCAAGATAAGTTCAGTTACTTGAACTTATAATCTATACTAATATAATAAAGAGGTAAAATTGTGTTTGTAGATATGTTGGGGGTAATCTCTGGAAATACTGAAGCGATTTCAAAAATTCTTTCACAAATAGGAAACTACATTATCCGTGTCTAATATAGACTATATTTTATTTTGAATTTAAAAAAAAAATTCGAAGCGAAGTGAGGGCGGGTCGCTAGTACTAAATAAAGCATGGCAGAGTTGTAAACTGATTTTCTTAGTAGAACATTTTTTTTATTAGCCTATGTATGTGTCCCACTGTTAAGAAAGGCCTCCCCTCTTTTCTTTTATAATTATACTTTTAAAAAAAATCACATATACATACGTCAACTTTAGCTAAATACTTAGTCTGTCCATAAATACTATTACAATGAACAAAAAAAAAAGTTTGAATTTGGAATCTGTCATTCTTACATGAAAAATAAATGTTTCTTCTCAGTTTAGCGCCAATTATTATTAAATTGATTGAGTGGGGTGATAACGAAAACCGTATTGCTGTAATTGCATTATACAAAGACAGATATGGAGCCATTTTTAAAACTATCCATCCTCTTGGTATTAGCCGAATGTTTGTGTACCGGGCTATTAGCAGGTACATTGAAATGTCCTTGTGAACGTGAACGGAAACGTCCGGTACATTGTGACAGAAAAAGGTCAGGCCGTCCACGCACTATTCCTACTAAACAGACGATTAAAGTTGTGAAGGAGAGAATCCTAAGAAATCCCGCCCGGAAGTAAAACATTTTATACATGAATATAGCACCCAGAACCATGCCAGGTATTTTAAAAGATGATTTAAGACTTGCTGCATACTGGCCATTTCTTAGGGTTGACAAACCGAAACAACTTCTTCGGCGTAGGCATGAGCTCACAGACAAATTTTATTTACGGATGAGAAAAGTTTCACCATTTTAACAAGCAGAATGATTGAGTTTATGCTCATAACTCTAGAGAAGTTGCTCAATTGATGAATAGGGTGCAACGTGGCCATTATATCCCCTTCAGTGATAGTTTGCTGGGGTGTTAGCTATCAAGGAGTGACAAAAGGATTAAAACATTGGCTCAAGGGTATCAAGATATGATTCGTGAGGTCATGAAGCCTCTTAAACTGCTCCCTGTTCCATAACCAAGAATGGTTCTTTCACCAAGACTCAACACCAAGTCATATGGCTCGCTCAACACAGGCGTGGCTAGAAAGAATTATTCCTGTCTTCACTACCACTGACGACTGATCGTCATCTAGTCGCGATTTTTATCCGCTTGATTATGATTTATGGTTTGCTTTAGAGAATATGGCATGTACTAAACGTCACTATGATACTGAATCCTTAAAACATTCCATAAGGATGGCAGTTGCCAATTTTCCCATGGAAGGGGTGCATGTTTCTATCGAAAACTGGCCACAACATTTGAGAGATTGTATAAAAGCAAATGGTGACCATTTCAAATAGACGTTATATTTTTAAAATGGTTACCTATTTATTTCTAAAATAATGCAAATTATTTTAATAAAATGATAATATTAAAATAAAAATATCAATGTTGTCTTTGTAACAATATTTATGGCTAGACTAGGTATATTGTGATTTACTTATAGTGCCTAGCTTCACAGCTAAAATATCGATTCATGTAAATTTCCACCAGAATAAAAATAAGCAAAGTATGCTACTCGTATGCACTTGTAAAGTATGTACTTACAATCTGCACTTTCTTTGAGTGGTATGACTTGTTGAAATGAGACTTCTGATCGTCGTCGGGCCGCGCGATCGGCACGTGCGTGCAGTCTATGCAGCCCACCACATTTGGAATGCCATATTTCATGTAGAACCTAAATATTAATAGAATTTATAGACAAAGACTAAACAAACTGTTGAAGTCTATGAAGATATATCTCGCATTGCAAGCAACATCACAAAGATTATCTTAACATTTAGGGGCATCATTATGTTATTTAGCATCCATAGTATTTTATTATGGTATGTACAATAATGTAAGAATTTACATAATATACAGATCATTTTATCTCTAAAGCTAAGATAAATAAATGTTTCTTAGTCCAGTGCCACATGATTTACATAATATAGATCTAGATCGGCAAAAGATCTTCTTCTTCTTCGCTGCAGAATGACTGTAATGCCAATTCATGATCTGGGATGGATAATAGTAATAGTAATTTATATTCAGAGATTACTTTAAATTTCCAAAAAAACTACAAAATAAATGTCCTATTACAACTTACCTAGCTTTAATAATATCTCGTTCATCCCTCAAATGTGGGAAATGTATGTATTTCTTCACAATAGTGGAATTATTCAGGGCCTCTGTCACTTGTGATACAGCCGTGGAGACAAAGTATTGTGTAATGTTTGGATCTGTTTTACCCGCAATAGACTTTTGATACTTCCCTGTTGCATAGAATGAGAGAGCTGCCATCACCTACAAGTTTGGAAGAAAAAAATATTGAGAAAATGATAACACACACATTTTAGTATCAGCACAATAATGTCCCACTACAGGGCACAGAACCCATGAGCATACAGTCCACCTGATGGTCAGTGAATATTGTTGCCTATAGTCATCCACAATACATGGCAACATTAGTCCAGAATGATAAATGTTTGCATGCCCCCAGATGCAATGCCTACCTTTGTAGATATAGGAATGGATTTGGAATAAGAGTTGAGAGAATGGGGAGGGATAGAATGAGATGAGTATGGGCTCTGGCATATCTCACTAACTACTGATACATGTATGTACATTGGGGTAATAAGATAAAATGGGAAATGCAGTACATTTCAAGGTAGTCTTCTGTGAGAGGGGTAACGTGGCCCGTTGAGCGCGTTCATCAGCTGCGGGAACTCAGCGTGCACTCTCCCCTTCCATCTGATTTTTTAGATAAAGCAATTAAAAAATTATGTTATTTTTATTAGTCTTAATAGCTGGGAAACATTAACCCCTTTTCGAAAATAATGTCACATATAATAGGTAGTGATAATGAGTTTTAAAAAACTCACTTTGCTCTCAACAGAGAACTCTATAGACTTTGTTGAATCGGGCATCACAGGTTTTAATTCCTCGCAGAGACTCCGTGCTAAATCCTTAGACAGCCTATACGTTTCTATGAAAGCCGGATCCGGTAAGTCAAAAGGATCGGACTCCTGTGGTTTAGCAACTTTTTTCTCAGGAGATTTCGCCTTTTCTTCACTCCTTGGCTCCTGCTGTTTTGACGTTTGCGACGAATCCCATTTAAGAAGCTCAAATATTTCTGGTTCATCATCAACTACGGAGATATAGCCTTCCTCGGGAGGTTTTTCAGCCATTTTGACGTGTTTTTCAATTTATTTTTTATAATTGAAACAACAATCAAAACGCTTTGGGCTATTTATTGACAAACAGTGACGTTAACGAAAAATGTTACCAAGTTAGAAAATTATGGTCTTTAATTCTGAGCAAAATAAATATATTATTTAAAATGCATAGTATTTCTATCTAAAGCATATTAAGTTTCTTTAACTATATATATGGACCCGCGTTGTCTATAAAATTTTAGCGCCAAACGTGAACGCAATGGTAGATATTTACATTATATGTATAAAAGAAATAGGCATGTTTTCCAAATATGTCTCCTTGCCATAGCAAAATAAGCACATTTGGATTACATCGAGTGGCTAGCTAGCGCCGACCGCAGAAATAACAATGTAGAACAAACCTGTTCTTACCATGTTCTTTCATAAAGAACAAGACGCGTGTAATCCTAAGTTAAATAAAAATGAAACGATTACTATTGGTTCATTTGAAAAGGTTTCATGCATCAATGAATCGAGCCGAAATCTTGCATTGCATAGATCCTGGAGACCACGAAAAGGACGTAGGTTACAAAATTAATTATGACCAGTCCCGTCGAAGTAGAAGGTACCTAAATCAGGAGTCTCCCAGTAAAGTGATACATAGGTCACACTAAAAATTTCAGGAACTGGCCACTTACATAAATAATATTTAAAAAGTAATTACTATATTTGAAAATGGAACTCTGGCTGTAGAATAAAGTTTGTTTCATCTAACAGTCTTGTTTTTTTTTTGTGGCGTCATTTTAAAAATTACGTGTCTGCATTACCTACCTACGATGGATTCAATTCGTGAAAATTTTCGCGTGTAATATGATTTTCTACGATTTTAAGTGTAATTTGACAGCTCAACAGAGCCTCGCCCTGCTTTAAACTGCTTTTGGCGATGAAGCAAGCAAGACAACAATTTACGAGTATAGCTGGTTTGCAGAATTCAAACGCGGTCGTGTCAATCTCAGCGACGAATTTCGGGAAGATCGCCCACCGCTGTCAACAAGAAAAATATCGATGCTGTGCGCCACGTGATCGAAACAGACAGGCATGTGACCTACCATGACATTTGGGCATCCTTAGGCATAGGCATGAGTCAGATTATTCAGATAAAATCAATCTTCCACAAACATTTGGCTGTGCGAATGTTGTGCTCGCGGTGGATCCCACACAATTTGACTGAGGTTCAAAAAACGGAACGCGTCACTTGGTGCAATACCATGCTTACCAGTTTCAACGAAGGGGCGTCATATTTGGTGTGTGGAACATACATAGTAATAGGTGACGAAACATGCATTTACAGCTACGACCCCGAAACAAAGCAGCAACCGACTATTTGGGTCTTTTAAGATGAGCCGAACAACATCAAAGTGGCGCGTGTGTAAAGTGCCGCGAAGCCGATGATCGCTTCTTTTTTTAAGAAAATTGGGCACATGACTACTGTTGCTTTAGAGAATCGTCGTACCCTGAAAGCTGATTGATAAACGACCATTTGCTTGCCGGAAGTTATTGACGAACTCCGTAAAAACAACATCCTGCACTATGACAATGCCAGCTCTCACACGGCCAAACAGACAAACGACTTTTTGAAGGCGAAAAACGTAGAACTCATAAGCCATCCTCCATACAGTCCCGACTCGGCCCCTTATGACTTCTTCTTGTTTCCAAAAATGAAGGACCAATTACGCGGTCAACGATTTTTATCGCCAGAAGAGGCTGTCGAAGAGTATGAAAAACATGTCTCTGAGGTCACCACGGAGGAGTGGAATAAATGTTATGGTAATTTTATTCGTATGAAAAAGTGTCTTGACGCTCACGGAGAATATTTTGAAAAACAATACATTGATTTTTGGCCGTACATTGTATTTCTTTCTTATTCATTCCGGAAACTCAGTGTGACCCTCGTAGTAAGTTTACTGAGGATAGAAGAGTAGGTACTCCATGGAAGCACAGAAAAATGCAGTTCCACGCTTTTCTTTGATTATCTTATCACAAACATCACGCACGACAAACACTTTGAAGTTTAATAAACTATCACTATTATACCACAAAACGCCTAATGCACAATTTTTACAATTAATCAAACAAAAACTCTACTACATTTCTCGAGTACCCCCCCCCCCCACAAAAAAAAATTGAAGTACCTACCTACTTATGTTACAAATTTGACTTTTTAATGAACCCCTCCTCATCTGGTAACTACCACCCCCTTAGAAGATACCTACCAGATTTCTTCGATAAGATGTGTCATCAGTCTATTCCCATATCGATGAAAGTGGCTTAGGGTGGGTAGGTATTTCATTAGTTGTTGTCACGCACACTATGTATAACAAATCACGCTTATATACCTACTCTAGTAAATTATTCTTTTTGCCACGTCTTTGTTATTGTGTCTGTCTTTGTTTATGGTTGAAAAATGTCCCAAAATAAATAAAACAATATGACATGAAGACATCGTCACCAATGTTGGTGTACCTAATCAACACAAATCATGGTCACGAGCTGACCGTAGCTGACGCAGCCGAAACGCCGAACAAAATAAAAAGTTAAACATACGCCATTGAGACCCGATTAATAAATAAACAGAGAACTAGGATTATTATCATTCGAACAAATAAAAACTTCTTTGCACCTCATTATCAACTTAGTGAAAGGGCAGCTAGGTGGGGCCAATAGCAAATACACTGGGTATATTTAAAACACACCTGTTATTTCATTTAAAGCTAAGAATATGAACGTTAAAGTCAATATAAAAACGTTTTCCTAAACAAAAAACGTTTGTAATTGTACGAATGCTGGTTGACACCCTGCATTTACTATACGTAGAGGCATGGAGCACGGGCGGCGCCAATCGGTCGAGACACCAGACGTAAACCATGAAAATGTCCTACACATTCTAGTTATATGGATACATGCACCTACCACGTAGTGACGTAGGCACTATGAGCCATCCATTTTGGAGATATATGCACTACTATATGCCCGCCGCTTCGACTATTCTAAATTTCTGTGATTGAACCATTGGTTTAAACATAATACTTATAGTTAGACACACTATAGTTAAAAACGCACCCATAAGCTAACATAACGACACACATTTTGCGTTAATAACATCAATAATTGTCCTAATTAATAGCTACACCGTACGCAGACATGTATAATTTTACATAATATGACTCGTGAAAACGATTACCCAGTATGTAAACATTGTATAACAGTGTTTCCACGATTGCAAACGTGTTTTGCGGTCATAAATGAATTATATCGCTGACTATAAAGTTTATATTAAACGCTTAACAACGATTAGTTAGATATTTGCGGTTTTCGTCGTATTATAATTACCTTAATAAATAAATTGATAATAGTATAATGTCAAAGGAGTCTGTATAATGTCCGAGCACTATGGGCTAATACTAGGTATATTGTTAGTTGTTACAATGTAAAATCGACTTCCTGTGATTGTTTCCTTTGCGTCGCCTCACTCGGTACTGCATTAAAAATAATCTACTGCAGATTATACACTGTTTTGGGAACGCTAGATCGTACCTTATCGATAAACAATATGTAGTTATAATTTATAATTGTGATCTGTCGATCTATGTACATTGGTTGATCGATGTTATGATCGTTCCCTAGGCTAGATACGACCAAAGGATGGAACTAGTAATGGTACCTACAATCACGATTTTCTGACTTTTACGGTAACAATTGTATAATGCTATACGACTCTACAAACCTACACTTTGAGGCAAATTACAATTTCCGTAAAAATAAGTGGAGACTCGAGTATATTATCACGATTGAACCGAAATTCAAACTTCCAACTTCGCTCAGAAATCGTTCAGATTATTGATAAAGAGTTTTCCATACTACTCTACCAGTTTAATAATCTACCAGTAATGTCATTTCATTACTTTGGAAACCGGCGGGCGTTATTTATTATCATCGTGTCATGTGTTCAGTTAATTTATTTCGTTCAGAAAGTAAACCAAAAACCAGTAGAGACGCGCGCCGATGGCAGCATGACGTGTAAATTTATTAAATATTAGACAAGGTTAACTTTATTTTTAAAGTAAATACCATAAGATATGTGATTAATCTTGAAGGCTTTTCATTGTGTATATACCAATAGTGACTACAGCGATGTGGAACATTTTTAGTGTTAATAAATAATTTTCGTGTGTTCAATTAAATCGGTAAGTATAAATGCCAATCACTTTTGTGTGGACCTCAATACAGAACCGTTTTACGATTTTGTGGCGTCACTAAAGATTAAATTACACTGCACGCTATCGATGTGTTTCCACTAAAAAGTCAACTGTGAATAAAATATAGTATTCATTGTGACAAAATGATAACTACAAGCGTTGGAAGGAAATTTTTAATAGATAGTTTTATATATATATAGATATATATAGACAGATAAAAAGAAACAATGGCTGATGGTAGGCTATGGTATGGTATAGACTCTATACCATACCCTACCATCAGCCTGTGTCTCTCCATTGCTGGATATAGGTCTCTCCCGCGGACTGCCACCACACACGGTCTTCAGCTCTTCAGCTCAGCCACTACCGGCGACTTTCTTCAAGTCGTCAGTCCACCTGGCCGGAGGGCGTCCCACGCTACATTTATCTAATTGTTTTGAATTACGGTTGAAGCCGTGTATCCAATAGACTTAATAGCCTAACCTAATAGGTGTCGTACTTAATAGCTGTGACTACCTACCATATTATAGCAATGAGTAAGGGCCGTTAGAGCCTTCACACAATCCCATCCCATAATCAAGAACAGGAAACTTAACTAAATGAAGAAAATTCCTCAACTCTTTATATATCTACTCTATATTCTCCACATCTTTCCTAGGACTTTTTCAAATTCTGATTTATAAATCTGCAAAGATAGGCGGCGTATGTGTCCGGTTTTCGGTGTTCATTATTGATAGGTGATGGCATGTATGGCAGATGTCCATGAATGGGTGGTTGAATCCAATGGGCGATAATAGTAATCGCTATCAACAGGCAAAATGCTCATGCGCCAACTATTTCCTATAAAAAACTATTGTTGTTTTCATTATCTGCTGTGTTGAGTAATCATGATAGGTGAAGTTAATTAACTAATTAACTAACTTACACGCGATGATTTTTATGGTTATGTTATTGTGAATGTCCAAAGACAAAGTGAATGTCAAGAATAACCGATTAATGTTGTCCTTCACAATATGTTTAAATGACATATCAAAATTGTTCTGTTTTACGCAACTTTATTTTTGCTATAATTATTAGATACAAGAGCAGGCGTGTGTGAGTAAGACTGATAGATGACTGATAGATAATGAAACAGCCTAAAACAGCTATCGCTGTATAATAGAATCCAAGTACTTATAATTATATGAGACTTGATTAAAACATGTTATGCCTATTAAACTTAGATATCTACTAAAATTTACGTGTTTAAGAATATAATCCATGTAGGCTCTATTACAATATCAGCCTAAAACACTTCAATTATGAGCACAGGCCTCTCCTAACTGTCACTAGGAGTTTTCAGGATATAATCTGCTCAAACATAAAATTTTCCTCACGGTGTTTTCTTTCACCGCAGAGCTGATCCTATTGGAAAATTATTAAATTATTTTACTTAAATAGAAATTCAATGTCTTGGGCCGCGAGGACACAAATATAGAAACAGTCAAAGAAATTAGTCACAAAATAAAATTATACCAATAACATTCCCTAAATTCCGAATCAGTACTTCACTTCGCGGGCTCCTGTATCCACAGTTATTTTTGAAAACAGGGAAACACGCAGTTCGTAAACAATAGGTATACAGTACTGAATTTTACCTTAACACTTCAATTTTTCACTATAAAAAAAAAAGTTTTTTTTTTTTTTTATGTACGAAGGCGCCAGACGAGATACAGTATAGAAAATATAGAAACAGTCAAAGAAATTAGTCACAAAATAAAATTATACCAATAACATTCCCTAAATTCCGAATCAGTACTTCACTTCGCGGGCTCCTGTATCCACAGTTATTTTTTGAAAACAGGGAAACACGCAGTTCGTAAACAATAGGTATACAGTACTGAATTTTACCTTAACACTTCAATTTTTCACTATAAAAAAAAAAGATTTTTTTTTTTTTTTTTATGTACGAAGGCGCCAGACGAGATACAGTCCACCTGATGGTAAGTGGATACTGTCGCCCATAGACATCCGCGATACATGCCAACATTAGTCCAAAATGACAAATGTTGGCACGCCCCCGGATGCGCTGCCTACCTTTGGAGATATAGGAATGGATTTGGAGAAAGGGTTGTGAAAATGGGCAGGGATAGGATGGGATGGGAATGGGCTCTGGCACATCTCACTCACTACCGAAACACGTACGTACATTGGGAAAATACGATAAAGTGGGACATGCAGTACATTTCAAGGTAGTCTTCTGTGAGAGAGGGGTAACGTGGCCAGTCGAGCGCGCCCGGCGGCTGTTGGATTGCAGCGTGCACTATCCCCCTATTAATAGTTTTCATATTATAATAGTTTTCAGCTTTCTTTGGCTAATGTCAACAATCATGATTTTCGCACTTTTACGGTAACAGTTGTTTAATTAAACACTATGCGACTCTGTAAACCTACATTGACGCAAATAATTAGGTGCCCAGCTATTTTAATTACTTTATTATTTGTGTTTAGTTGCCTGAATAAAGAGATGTTATTTTAGGTTAAAGTATTGGCCAACCGATACTTTGCCAAAGGTTCGCGTGATTACAAACTTTTTGCGTTCGTAAACCCGTTACGACGGGGATTTAAAAGTCCTTATTCGCTGCTCTTGAGTGAATATGTTGATTCTACAGTGTTATATTTGCTGTTGGTGCTACGTAACCGCTTATTAAATAAATTGTTAATAAGGTGCAAAGGAGTTTGTATTTGTGCAAACGATTGGCCGATACTGTAAAGTAGTTAGAAATCAACAATGCTGGCCAATAGCAGTGACTGCTTAGGGGTATCCATTCAAGGGGGTCGCCAAGAGGGGGCAGGGGAGGGCAGTCCCCCCCACCCCTCTAGAGGTTCGAAAGAATTTATATATGTACCTACAATTCACATTTCTCCCATCCTCTCTCTCATTTTACCCCCCTCCCCTTCCTGGCCCATTGGCTGGCGTTGGCTGGCGACGCTCTTGTATCCATTATTGACAGCGCCGGCTTTACATATGGTGCAGGGTGTGCGGCGCACACGGGCGCAGGGTGTTAGGGGGCGCCGAGCGCCGCTCGCGACGCCTCCAAAGAGCCTACTAGAGCCTATTTTTTACTAATTTACAGCCCATGCAATTTTGTAACTCGCGTAATGTTAGTTCATGTACCAAGGGACTATTTGTATATGTGCTATAAAGGACCTTTAATAAAAGTTGTCCCTTTTATTAAAGGGCCTAGCGCCGCGCCGTTAGTATAAGTTTGAACATCCCTGCGTTATTCTCTCTATTATCCATCCTTCCCAATTATCTTCCCAAATCCACTGCAAAATCTCCTACAGTCGGCGGCCCATCAACGTTTGTCATTCTGAACTTATGTTGCCGTGTACCGTGGATGTCCATGGGTGACAGTGTCCACTTACCACCAGTCTGCTTGTCTGCCAACTATTTTCTATAAAAAATATAGTTTTTGATGATAGACAGACTACATTTAAGTTATTTGTACTACCGAGGTTGTATGTGGGTATAGTTTAATCATTTTGATAAATTTCAAAGAAATCATGGCTTTCATAATTAATATTTTTAGTAGAATTCTTCAGTATTCTTACAGCATTCTTTAAACATTTTCACTAACTCTTTCTTATCTCTCTTTCTGAAATATCTATTTCTTCATAAATTTCCCTCCGTATCTTCTTAATATGTGCATTAACAGCGCATTTCTCTTTTCCTGACGATTTTCCTTTTCCCGTGGCAATTCAATAGTAACTAAATGAATTCTTCCATTCCCGCCAATTAACAGCTAAACCACCATCTTGACACAATCCCAGGGGCCTGCTGTGACGTTGCCGCTGCAAATCCACTCGCACTACTCACACCTTTAGACATTTTATCTATTCGGATATAGACAGCATTTTATTGTATCAAATGATACATAAATATTATACATTTTATACCGCGAACACGTAGGCTGTGGAACGAACTGCCTCAAGAGGTCTTTCCATTAAGCTACGATATGGGGTTCTTCAAGAGAGCTGTGAATAGGATTTTGCAAGGTCGGCGGCGCGCCCGCATACCCCCTGGTGTTGCAGGTGTCCATGGGCGGCGGTAACACTTCCCATCACGTGGGACCGCTTGCTCGTCCGCCCACTAGTCTATAAAAAAAATAAAGCCATTTATTCGTTCAAGGTTCGATCCTATGCTCTCCTGTTAACGTGATTGAACTTAATAATATTTTAAAAATAATCTAGTTTTTAAATTAAACAACTATAAGAGATTGTTAAATACCATGAAATTATTATGTGCAGATTTGCAAAGCAGAAAACTAACTCAATATAGACTATTGTGTCACATAAGACTATTTATAAGTATTTACGATTTGGTAATATATTCGTACTTGTCATATAAATGTTAGTGGTAGGTATTTTTATAACGTTTCAAATACGAATTATGTTATCAGTTATTATTGTGTTAACGAAGTTATCTCACCAAAACTATAGTTGCTAGATAAAAATTGCACTAAGTGGGTTAAAAATTTAGATAGAAGTCTTTAATTTTGCAATTACGTTTTAGTTGAATATGTAATAAAATTTTAAACACTTTTTGTCTACTTTTCAGATGTTTGTGCCTTCTACATTAATTTGAACGAAGAGCACAAAAAATGGTTGAAACAAATGTGGATGACATGCCTAATGGAAATGTCACGACAAACAGTACTACGCGAAATGGTGTCGAAAAAGAAGACATGAATACAATCAACTCTCTTAAATCAGATGAAGAATTAGTTGCTCTTTACACTAAGGAAGATGGTCCATTTCCTGTAGAAAGAGTTAAATTCGAAGGTTTAGATGATAAGGATAGCATATGTTCGGACGAGTCCGAAGATGATAAGTTACCGCCAATACCTGATGGCGGCTGGGGATGGGTGGTAGTTATTTCTGCATTTTTAGTATCAGCGTGTGCTGATGGTCTCGCTTTCTCATTTGGACTCTTACATGAAGAATTTACAAATTACTTTGAAACGACACAATCAAAAACATCTCTAATCGGGAGCCTCTTCATCGCTACACCTTTATTAGCTGGACCAATCATGAGCGCTTTAGTCGACAGATATGGATGCCGAAATATGACTATGATCGCAGGAGTCCTCTCTACCATTGGTTTCTTACTAGCAGCCATAAGTAACTCCGTGGCAATGTTATGTTTAACTTTTGGATTTTTAAGCGGATTGGCTATGGGTATTTTGTATGTAACCGCTGTAGTGTCGGTCGCTTTCTGGTTTGATAAGAAGAGGAATCTCGCCGTCTCTTTAGCTTCCTGTGGAATTGGATTTGGTACTTTAATTTACTCACCAATGACTCACTACTTCCTAGAGGTTTTTGATTGGAGGAACACTATAGTTTTATTGGCTGGTACTTTATTGAATATGTGCGTGTGCGGTGCTTTGATGAGGAACCCAGAGTGGCTGAAAATTAAGCACAAAAGAGAACGCAGACTATCGAGATCCCGCTCTAAAATGTCCTCAAGTACAGGGTCAGTCTCGTCAAGGTCTATAGGTGGCGAATCAGTATTTCTAAGTGCAGAGGAACTGAAAGGTCTGTTGAAAAGTGGAAAGAGCCCCGATTACATTTTAGCAACGATAGCCACGACTATAGCTGAGGCTGAACAATTGGAGGCAACTACTCAAATGAATGCAGAGCAATCATTTAAAAGGATGTATTCGGCTATTCACTTGCCGACTTTTGTACAACGGAATGAAGAGGTAATTTCTAATTTTTTTTTAGTATTTATTGTATTATGATGTATAAACATAGTTACTTAATAATTTTGAATTACTTTTAGGTGCCAACAGAAGTTATAGAAAAACTAATGACGAACAAGCATATTTACAACATCATACTACATAATTATCCAAATATGTTAAAACGAAGGAGATCTGAAGCTCATCTCGCTGGCGAGAGTTCGCGGGAAAATGTTAAAGAGCCTGCCAAATTATCAGTGGAAATAAAAGTCAAACAACATAAGAAAACTGAATCGACACTCAAAAATAAATCGGATCCAAAATTACAAGATATAAAAGAAGAAACAGCGAATGCTGCGAAGAAAGCCAAGGATATACAAAAGTCTGATGGTAATGTAAATATCGATGGAGATCATAAACCTAAACACAAGCATCACGAACATAATAGGGATCCAAAACAAAATTTGCAGCAGATGAATTGGTTATCGAGACAAATATCAACAGATCACCAATATTTAAGAGACATGCCTCTGTACAGAAATACTATAATGTATCGAGGCGCCATGATGAATATACCCAAATACAGATTACGAGCAGCATCGCTGCCGGATATCTATAGAAACTCAGCCTGGTCGATTGGATCGGAGTCAGATGAGGAATTGGTGAGTAAGAAATCATTAATGTAAATATGCGTTTCAGCAAAACCAATTGGCTAAATAGATATTTGACTTTGTCATTTACACAAGATTATGCTAATGTACTCTGACTAAACCGCGGGTCTGATGTAACATCTGCTTCTAAGCCAACTGAGTAATGATGTCATTTTTCACTTTTGATCAAGTCCTCATGTACTGATTATATTATAATTTTGAATTTGGTTTTCATATTTCGTTTAGGGCTTCTTACATTACTTTCTAAACTTAATTTTAATAAAAATTGCGAATTGATTTCACGAATTTAACTTTTAAAGCTAATTTTAAAGTTCACCTCTCCTAATTAATACTCATCTATACATATAATAAAATTGTAACAGGCCGATGTCTGTACATTATAGATATTGAAAAGAAACTAATATGGGGGGGGGGTCTTTATTAGAGCAACAGAAGCCAAAACAACAGTTTTTAGAAATTTTGTCTGTCTGTCTGTCTGTATGTTTGTACACGCATCACGCAAAAACTACTGCATGGAATTGAATGCAGTTTTCACCGATGCATTGCTAGAGGTCTAACTTAATATATAATAATTTCCTAGACCCGCCCTCGTTTCACTTCGATTTATGTTTTTTGTTTTTCAATTTTTATTTCAAAATTTCAAAATATAATGTAGCCTATATTAGACACGGATAATGTAGATTCCTATTTGTGAAAGAATTTTTGAAATCGGTTCAGTAGTTCCAGAGACTACCTCCAACATACCTAGAAACACACAATTTTACCTCTTTATTATATTAAGTATAGAAAGAAGTATAGACATATTCGGAAAGTAAAAATAGGTAAAGAGAATTATACACTTTGTTTTATTGAAAATTTCAATTTTCCAGCTTGATTTTAAATGAATGAAAATTTTATCAAGTTTGTTGCATTTTTTTCGAATCTCATCAAAATACACTTGTACTTTTCGTTCTAAAGAGAACAGTAATCGGTGTAATTCGTAGGACGTATTAACCATAACATAGTATATAAGCCTATATCGGTAATAACGTAACTACACATATATATACATATATATATATATATGTAATAACAATGCCCCGAGCAACAGCTAATAAATAAATTGTTTGTAATCTTTGCAGACCTGCAACGAACGTTTGTGGCAAGTGGTCAAAAACACATTCGACTTCAGAATGTTCACAGAGTTCCACTTCCTAATGTTCAACATTTCATCCCTCATCTTGTCCGTGTGGTTCATCGTGCCGTACTTCTTCCTCAAGTCATACATGACCACGAAAAATGTGGATGGTGGAGAAATGATGATCAGTATCATTGGTGTTGCCAGCAGTATTGGGATTGTAAGTAAAAAAAATGTCTACATTTTCTTACTGTTATTTATTTACTAGTAGCTGACCCGTCAGACGTTGTCCTGTCCAAATTTCAATAAAACAATAATTTCAATAAGTTCATTCAAAAATCCCATAGAAAAAAATCACTTTCAATTTTTCCCGAATTTCCCAATTTTTCTTTCCCTATAACCTTATTCGGACTATTACGAACATTTTTAAAAAGCCAAATCTTTCCAGCCGTTCTCAAGTGATTAATTTTTATTTATATAGATTACTATTTATACACACATTAACAAAATCGTACACAAGTGTCTGTCTGCACATTTAATATTTTTTGAAAAAATTTATAGAGTGAAACTGAGCACCAGTGGTACACAGCTCAAAACAACAGTTTTTGGAACAGTTTTTGGACGCACATCACGCAAAAACTACTGAACGGATTTTGGTGAAACTTGGCATAAATATAGCCCATGTAACAGTTATGGTACTTTTCTTCCAGATCTGGTATCCAACGGGGAGTTCTAACGCGAATAAAATGTTCACGCGAAGTCGCGGCCACTTCTAATTACTTACTAAAGTGTAGCCAAGAAAAGAGCGGCAGATTTAAAAATATTTTGAATTTTAAAATGTCAATTTAATTCTGTCCTAACTATAATCAGATTATTGTTATTGTGTAAATTACATTTAAAAGGTTATTGTCTAATGTAAATCTGCGTTCTGCGTTGTGAGGGGGGGGGGGGGGGGGTGCACTGTATGTTTCCCCAGTGTAAATAAATATAAATATCAAATAACTCCGAATCATGAGTAGATTCCATGGTCTCAAGCTTCTGGAATGGTTTGGAAATGTCCTGTATATAGGTACTTACATATGAAGAAATAGATATAAAAAATATGTTTTTTTTTATGGACGAAGGCGGCAGACGAGCATGCAGTTCACCTGATGGTAAGTGGATACTATCGTCCATAGACATCCGCGATACATACCGACATCAGTCCAGAATGACAAACGTTGGCACGCCCCTGGATGCTCTGCCTACCTCTGCAGATTAAGGAATGGATTGGGAGAAAGGATTGGGAAAATGGGGAGGGATACGATGGGAAAGGGCTCTGGCATGCGGCATATCTCACTCACTACCGAAACACGTACGCATATTGGGGAAATTCGATAAAGTAGGAAATGCGGTACATTTCAAAGTAGTCTTCTGCGAGAGAGGGATGACGTCTCTAAGTCGAGCTTTAACAAAAGAGACAGAATTAATACCACATTTATTCTGATACCGTATTTTTGTTAAACAATACCTTCGCTTATCCACCCTTTAACTTCCTGCTGAATTGAGGATGAGCTTATCATCACCAGTGATAAATTTAAACGAATAATAACTACTGCGAGTATTGTAATAAATATTTAATAATTACAATTATATCCTAGCAGACATATTTTAATAATAAAATCAAACGAGCGAGTCAACTTTATACACGAACGACTTTTATTGATGCAAGTGATCTTGCTTGTAATTGTATGTGTATTTGTAGGCTTAATTAATTTTAGTATTTTCTAATAAGATCACTTTACATATATCTCAGTATATTTCTTGAGCTGCTACAACATAAATTCCTCCAAACAAACTCTTTCAACATGAATAATTATTCTTTTTATACTCTGATATCCAAATTGTTACCGCCCAACTCACGGTTGCCCCTTTTCGCTCCTGTCCTTCTATCCTCCATCTCGTCTCCCTCCCAATGGTGTTGCCGTTTGTAACAAACTTTTCATACTATGCTAAAGATTATTTGCTAAATAGCTTGATAGGGGGAAAGTGCATGCTGCATTTCCACAGCCGCTCGGCGCACCCGACTGGCCACGCTACCGCTCTCTCACAGAAGACTACTTTGAAATGTACCGCATCTCCTACTTTATCGTATTTCCCCAATATACGTGCGTGTTTCGGTAGTGAGTGAGATATTCCAGAGCCCATTCCCATTCCATCCTATCCCTCCCCATTTTCCTAATCCATTTTTGCAAATGTAGGCAACGCATCCGTCGGCGTGCCAACGTTTGTCATTCTGGACTGAAGTTGGCATGTATGTCCATGGGCTACAGTTTCCATTTAGCGTCAGGTGGACGGACTGTATGCTCGTTTGCCGCTATTTTTCTATAAAAAAAATAAAATTGATTTAAACGAGCAATCATTACAATCAGCAAAACAATATATTTTTGAACAAACAAATAGTTTTATATTACTTCATTACCAAGTAATTTAAAATTATTTTTGTGTTGACGGAGACAAGCTACGTGGGTTATCGTCACAACTTCCCAGAGAACCTCCCAGAGAACTTACGTACCTTTAAATTTGTTATCATCTGTTTAATACTTGTTTGCTACGCATTTGATTATTTCTCATTAAATTATATATTGTTTTGTTGATATACAAATCTCTGTTCGTCTACAGGTGGCTTTGGGCTGGGCTGGTGACCAACCCTGGATTAATGTGACCAAAACATACGCCATTTGTCTCATCATCTGCGGTTTATCCGTGGCCGCGTACCCATTTTTCATCACCAACTACTGGTTGCTGACTATCGTCTCTGCTGTTTTTGGCCTTTCTTTCGCCAGCTCCTACTCGTATACTCCGGCGATCTTGATGGAGTTGATGCCGATTGATCACTTCACTGTTGCGTACGGATTGATTCTTTTGAGTCAAGGGATTGGACATTTGATCGGACCGCCGATTGGAGGTGAGTGGTTTTCAATACTCAATACTTTATTGTATTCCATCATTTTTTACAAGTTGGTGAACATAAAAACTGTGAGATCATTATGGACCCTGTAGGGCACAGCAATCAGGATGAGAGAAGGACTTAAAATTACAATCAAACGAAGGTAACTACCTTTGTTAAGTTTTCTTTTGTAGCTATTATTAATATTTTGTGTATAATGTTTAGCATCAATATGGGCCATGGGAATATACCAGAGGACACATAATACGTTCTTATCAAAGAAACCTGGTTGGCATCTTCTAGGGGGGGGTGAAGCAGATGAGGAGGGGTTCATTAAAAAGTCAAATTTGAAACACTGATGTCGGCATGTATCGCGGATGTCACAGGGCGACGGTATACACTTACCACCAGATGGCCTGTCTGCTCGTTTGTCACCTTGTTTCTATAAAAAAAGGTCCAGTTTTTCAGTTTTCAGTGCTCATGTATGATGATAGGTTTTATTTTGTTTTAACGATTGCTTCGTCAACAGGTCAACATGAACTTGAAAGTATTTAACAAAAGATATTGTACACTATGGTAGAATGCAGATCCAGTTACCGGCAAATACATCTTAACTACTGGCAACTGGAAGTAGATTCAATAAGATTTCAGTGCACTCCGCTGACTTATTAATTTACTCTTTTCGGACTATATTGTACAGAGGCGAATTTAGTGCCATAAAGTATTCGCTACCAGTCGAGCGTTAGTTACGTAAATGTGAAAAATTGAACCAAATGCTCTTTTATTTTATCTTCTATATCACCTAACTCTTCTTTCACAGGATTACTATACGATTTAACGGGCGAATGGGACGTGACGTTCTACACGGGTGGTGTGTGGCTCATGATATCAGGGTTATGCGTGGGGGTGATCGCGTATACCAAAGACCTTCGTATGTGTGGCAATGCACCACTTTTGAAAGAGGCGGAAGAGGCTGAGAAAGCACAGGAACAGAATGGAGATGATCCTGTTAATGTTTAAGGACTTGTTGTGGAGAGTATTGTGAAGTGTGGCCAGTGATCTTATTATAATTTATTGTTGGAATTTGCATTGCAACTTTACTATTTTTGTATCTCATGTCTTAAATCTTAAGTCAAATCTTAAATAACAAAATTTTCCAAAAATATATTAAATGTAGGAACGGATTCAGAGTTAAGAGAAGTCACGCATGACAAGACCCTTCAGAAGCTTTAGACTTACACTGTATCCAAAATTTCCCCGAAGCCTGATACTACGAATTCTGCTCGTGATTCTGAGTTAAGTGACATATTAGAAGACATTTTTTTATTAATGTCAAATTTTAACTTTTATGTGTTGTGTCAAATTCTCATGACATTGACATCTTTCATGATTCTTTGGCAAGTTTAAAACTTAAAATGTTGATGTTCACTCTTTAGGGGGTTTATTAAATTAAATTATTTAATGTTCCGTTAATTTAACCTTATTTAATTGATCCAATTTCAATTCTGTTTATATTTTGCGTACCTACTTGCATGCCTTTTGTGTTGAAGTTGTATGCACCCGTTAAAGTATTGCACACATTATGTAGAATTTATAAGTTACAGGAATCCAGTTAGGGGTTTCTGTATGTTATACCTACCCAATTAACCTATAAGTAAAAAGGAATATGTATTTCTCTATGTACACAAATATATCACAAAAAGGTCTGCGGCCTCTAAGGGCTAGTCAGAATTTTACTTAAGACAATTTTCTTATTATTTAAAATAAATAGAGATTGTGTAATGCCGTAAATCTGTCACTTATTCTTTCCTGTGTCAAAGCACACTGAAGCAGGTGGAGCGCCCCACCCCGCTCCAGTGTGATAGTGTACAGTGCGAACCATTTCGACAATCGGATTGGACACAATTCCCCGCCCACTCACACAGATGCAAACCTCATGTCTTGTTGATTTTACTGTATTAAAATATAAATTCTTTCAAAGGTTTGTGACAAATGCAAAGGTTAAAGCGTCGCTGTGTGTTTACGTTGTGTTAGTCTCATCGGGTTTAGGAAGGTAGCAGCCCTAGGTGTAAACATTGCGTGACGCATGTTTAAAATTAGGATGATTCGAAGTGGGACTAAAAATGACCGACCATTAACCGTGTCACTATCACATGGCTCGATATAAAAACTCTGTGACGTCATTGTTACAGTCGTTTCATTACACTCATACATGACCGACAGAGATAACCTATTCAATTATTAACTTAAATATTTCTAAGCTCTTATCCAAGTTACCATACCATCAGCTTGACTCTCCACTGCTGGATATAGGCTCGTCTCCACACACGATCCTCGGCTCTTCTCATCCAACCACCATCGGCGGATTTCTTAAGTCGTCGATCCACCTGTGCTTCCCGGTATGCGGTATCACCCTTATCCAAGTTATTTTTATTATTTATACATTTAATTGGACGATGTCATAAAAGAGCGAGCTTAAACGTATTTTCTACCAGTCAATTTTATAAAGAATTTATAGAATTATTTTTAACATTATTGTGTTTTTTATTTTTATATTATTTATTTATTTATACTTTATTGCACTGTACAGAGGGGGGGGGGGGCTTTAAATATTAATTTAGACGAAAACAAATATCAATTTCAATAAAAGTAAACTATTTGAACGTATTTATAGACTACAAGTTCAGACTATAAATGATACAAATGTTTTCTTCTCAAATGAGCGGATTCTCAGCAGGTGTGTGCTGACTGCTGTGTAATTCTTAGAGAAATCGTTCTAATGAATGTACGCATTGGTTTTTATAACGGTAATGTACTCGTACCTTCTGTTATGGTTTAAATAAATAAACCTAACCCACCTTTAGTTTGCTGCTTTAGCTAGTTTCCTTTTAATTAGTGGTACCTACTTCTAATAAACACATTGAATTACCGAATACCCTTCATTTTACTGTTACTGTTTATCTACCAATCTATACATATAATAAAATTGTAACAGGCCGATGTCTGTACATTATAGATTATGGGGGGTCTTTATTAGAGCAACAGAAGTCAAAACAACAGTTTTTAGAAATTTTGTCTGTCTGTCTGTCTGTATGTTTGTACACGCATCACGCAAAAACTACTGCATGGAATGCAGTTTTCACCGATGTATTGCTAGAAGTCTAACATAAAATATAGGCTCCATTTTACCGCAGGAAAATGTCTTATCCCGATTGTTTTAAATTTAATAAACTGAAGCGAAGTGAGGGCGGGTCGCTAGTGTAGAATAAAATATTTGATTGTACCGCGCATGATCATTATGTTTTTAGTTAAATTGTTATATCAGAAACATGACCTCAGTTAGCGTTATCACTTTAGTTATAATAAAATTAGGTAGGTAGCCCCGAAATAGGTATTGTATTTATTTTCCGTACTAATAGATATTAATGTGACTGTTCAAATTTTTGATCTGATCATTTTAAAGGTCACTGCTTCTAATCCAAATATACCTATTAAATATTTTTAAATACTTAATACTAAATATTTTTACTATGGTATGGTCCTACTTAAATTCTCACAAACTTGGTTAGAAGGAAAACATTGCAAGAAATGCGATGTGCCTTAACAGGGGCCGATTAAAGACTCATGAGGCCTGGGCTATGGTTTGCGTCGTGGTCCTTTTAAGGAACTTTCAATCTTTCAAAACCGCATAAACTTGGGGGCATAGATTTATATAAAGTTCACTCCGCTCGACTGCCCTAGGGTTGGACGCTTGTCTCTTCGCTTTTCCCTGCTTATGTGGATTCGGAGTTGAGCTCAAGTTCTTCAATTGTTTGTTTCATGTTAAATTGTCGGGTTCTTTATGTCAGTCAATTCTTTTGCTCTACTGTGACGTTTTCCTCCTGATGATTCCCCGACACCGCGAGGCCCTAGAACCTTAACCCCCCCCCCCCCTCTTAATCCGACCTTAAGGTGAAAAGATAAATCGGGATTATATCGTGTAATCCATCCACCAATCTGCAGTGGGTCCGCGTAGTGAATTGTGAGTTAAAGCCGCCTCGCTATTGCAAGGGGAGCCCTTTGCCCAGCAGTGAGGCGTCGTATCGTCATTGTGACGATACGATGTGTCATGTTTTGTTATGCATGCTACTATGATATTAAAATATAGTCCATAACCGGTCATATAAACGGGACCCATGTGTGGGAAATAAGCTAAAATTAAAATGATCGTTTTCGCATTATTATATTGCCAAATGTTATATAGCGATTAAGGACCGTATCACACAAACAATCTTCGAGCGTAGGCGACATCGCTGCCACGTTTTATACTAGGACAAAATGCCGCGAAGATATCGCAGCGGAAACATGACGATGTCACCGCATTGCCGCTGCGAAATTGTAGTAGCATTTTGTCATAAGAGCAAGCCCGGTGACAGAAGTGTTGGAACCTGCAAAGGTTACTCTAGTTCTGTTGCTAGTAATGTTTGTATTAGGCATTTGAAAAAGAGAACATTTCA
The DNA here is from genome assembly GCA_943735995.1 of Sesia bembeciformis. Classification (NCBI taxonomy): domain Eukaryota; kingdom Metazoa; phylum Arthropoda; class Insecta; order Lepidoptera; family Sesiidae; genus Sesia; species Sesia bembeciformis. The sequence goes on from OX031040.1 coordinate 14,579,752, forward strand.
TAATAAAAATCTGTTATTAGTAATTAGGTGCGTACTCTTATAATAAATGCGATTTTTACGGACTGATTATACAGGTATTACACGGGGCTCCTAAAGTCCAGGGTCCGGTACAGTTTTACCCGTAGTACCTACCCACTTAGCCAGTGCCGGCTTTACCCACGGTGCAGGGTGTGCGGCGCACACGGGCGCAGGGTCTTAGGGGGCGCCGAGCGCCGCTCGCGACGCCTCCAAAGAGCCTACTAGAGGGCGCCAGGGTATTGATTGCACCCGGGCGCTACATGGGCTAGAGCCGGCGCTGCACTTAGCGCCGCGCTTGCCTAGGGGAAGATGTCACGGCGGCGATCGCCTACATTAGGAATTACTTGTGTGATACGGCCCTAACCGTCTTTTGAATGTCTGTACGGTCCCGAAAATTAATTGCTGACCCCTCCATGAATGAATCAGTGATTGAAATACAAACAGTATATTAAGTATAAAGCATTTCTACGTATTTATATTTTGTACTTAGAATAAATGTCTGTAATGCATTTAGAAATATAACAATAAAAACCATGCTCGTGAAATGTTTGTGTAAATAGGTAATTTTGTAATTGATGCATTTTTGACTCTTTGTACACTGAATTTGTAAATCATATGTATGTAGGTACTTATTTACAATTATATTCTATGTACTCGTATATTTATGTGGGGTACATTTTATATGACATACATATATTTCGACAATAAATCAGTACCCATTGATTTTTGTTTCTTTTCCTGATAGAATTTAATATAAAAACACCAATGAACATACATTCTCAAATCAAATACGTCACATTACAAAAGTACTGCTCTCCTGAGAAGAAAACGCATTACTAATATTTTTACTAATAGAAAAAAGGCGGCAGACGAGCACACAGTCCACATGATGGTAAGTGGATACTGCAGCCCATGGACATCTGAGATACATGCCAACATCAGTCCAGAATGACCAAGTTGGCACGCCCCGGGCTGCGCTGCCTACCTTTGTGGATTAAGGAATGGATTGGGAGAAAGGGTTGGGATAAGGGGGAGGGATTGGATGGGATGGCAATGGGCTCCGGCATATCTCACTCACTACAGAAACACATACGTACATTGGGGAAATACGATAAGGTAGGAAGTGCGGTACATTTGAATGTAGTCTTCTGTGTCCTAACATTATATTCGGAAATTAAAAATAAACGAAGGTAATAATTAAAGGTTATTCTTGTTGTGTTATCTTACGTTTTTTCCGATTTAATATTGTACTTAAATATAAGAATAAACACAAATTGCCCTGTGTGAACTTTGTGATTACTAAATCAAACATTGTTATCGAGTTATCATGATATTGTCCGCAACTTATCTGTCGTATAGTATGAGAAGATAGATTAACTTACATAGTGGGCCCATTAAAATGTAAAATAATTTCGCGTTCAATTCGTTTGAAAGAAGTGTTAGTTTTAAAAAATAATCCAAGGAAGTGAAAATCGCCCTTGTTACAGAAATGTCAAATTTAAACTCTACTTTGATGTCCTCAACAGTATTTTTAGCCGATTTTACCTGGATTATATTTATTATTTTGGAAACGTTAAGCTAGTGTGGCAAATTAAATTCGGCACTACGGTAGAAACTTATTTACATGGCAACACTTTATGAATAGTAAGTTGAATTTATGGTGTGCCATAAACATCTTGATACTTGTTGTTTCTTTTGTACCTATCTAGTCATTGATAGATTTGGTTTGGATATAGGCCTCTCGCAAAGCTCGCCACCACATACCATTTGCCGCTCCTCTCCGATCATTCCACTCGGTCCGACAAGATTATCAGACTTGTTGGATTACACGTACTTTATTGTTCACAGTCCAACTGATCTGATCGGGAGGAATTTACAATTTCTTTGTATTGGTTCCTCTTGATAGGATTGCGAAAAAAACGTAAGTACAATCATTTTTCAATGAATGAAAAAACTACGCGTAATCGGACAATCCTATCGGACAAGAGGAATGACTGTTTGTCGCTCTCCTCTTCCAGTTAGCACCGGCGTACCTGTTCAAATAGTTGGTCCACATGGATGGAGCGCGTCCCACGTGTACCTACCTAAATGTGGACTCGTCTATAGGTTGTCTTCGGCAAATATGGCCTACCTCATCGAGCCTGCAACATGCGAGTTCTATGAGCTATGTCGATGATTTGTATATAGTATAATAATATTATTAATAAGTAAAAAATAACATTACTTGATAAGGGGAATTGTGAATGAAAACTCATATAAAACTTTATACAATGATAACTTTATTGTGAAGGGAACAACAATTGGATTAGATCAGATTGTAACAACAACTGTAACACATTGAGCCCGTCTATACGACACGAAAACACAATCTAATTTTCTTAAGAATTTCGGATATATTTTCGAATGTAACCCGATCCATTCTCGAGGACTTTTAAAACAATAGTTTTTGATCAAGATTGAAAATTATTTGTTAGGTACATAATATTACTTATCTTTTTAATATATATTTTTTGGGTTTTAGCAAAAACTAAAAAAAAAATACAAAAAAGTTTTTTCACGTCAATGAATTCAAAATCATGGACGAAATCCACAGTTTCAGGCTTTGGGAATTGACTTTTTTTATAGGTTTCATCTTGTCTAGGTAAGTAATATTAATTTATGACATCTGTGTAAAATTAAATCTATATCGTTCAGTGATTTGATGATTTTATTTTATACAATAATAAAATTAACACCAAAATAATAACTTGCCTCGGATAATGATGGAAGATTCGAAGGTAGAAAACAATGTGAGCAATCTTTATAAACACCCATTTAAATTAAATTTATAGATAATTAAAATTTTTACACTACCGTAAAGTGGCAACCACAGAGTAATATTTTTTAATTTTATTTTAAATATCTATTATTATTGCATTATCAGTTATCACGTGAACCGTTATAAAATACACAAATAGAAATAATTCTGTGCTGGCATAGAAAAAAGAGAGGACTCGTAAAAATTAACAAGCGAGTTAATTAATTTTGTATTATTTCAACAATTGTATTGTAGTATTGTCTGTTGTATGTAGATTTATTTATGTAGATATATCTTTAACCTAGAGGTATATTTTCAACTCGTCTCCAATTCACAGCGTTATAAATTTGTTAACAGCTATTTTTTTTTTAAATCTAATCCGTCCCCCCCTCCCCCCATGACACCACAGAAGGTAAACATGTGAGCGATATATTTATGGATTAATAAATTGTTTCTCATAACTATTCAGTATACAAACAAACACCAAATTTCGCCTAAGTGATATTTCCTGTTACTGGTAACTAAATGTATTGTCTAGATTCATAAAATTCATTTACAGCACAAAATTCCCGCACTATATGCTTTGTATTAAAATCACAGAGTATCAACAACCCAGTTAGAATATTTACGAAATAAATAAATTTGTTACGTTTATTCAGGATCATTCCGTTCGATCATAGAGAGACATCCTGAAGAGACAACAGTTTAAAAAGTTTGTTTTTAAGGTATCGATTCCTTGGAATTAAATTTCAAATGCCTTCTAGACCATAGACAGTAATTCTGTGGCCTGAAACATCAAAATACAAACGCAGGTGCAGTTGGACAAGCCGCGTGAGACTATTATGTGATCCGGCTACAGTCTTGGGTAATACGATAAATTGTGTGATTTGTTTGAGTACTCCTGTATTGAACTGAACGACATGAACAAAAATTAAACTACAAAGGACGACGGACATAAGAAAGTTAAAACATTTACCATTAAATATAACAGTCATATTTTCACAAATCACAAGTCTCCTATAGGAAAACCAGATGAAAATCAGTTTACAAATGATCTGTTTTTGAAAACATCCAATTACTCTTAACTTTAATGACAAATTCATACGATAATTTAGAAGAAGGCCCTAATTATAAATTATTAATAGAAAAAATACACCCCTCTCTCACAAGCTAAAATCTGTAAGCACCCTACAAGAAAATAATAATCTCAAAATTACAAAGAGACACCAGTTTAGTCTCTATTTTTGGCAGGTGGTTAAGTTCCGAGACAAGTGTCTCGTTAAAATAGATAATTACAATTAACATTGCACGCTTATTATTTTTACACAATATAATAATGATTTAACGTTTGAGATTTTCGCGATTTTCACACATATTTATCTATTTAAACGGGTCTTAACGCGAATGTTAACCTTATTGATTTCACTAGACCAGTTATTATATTTAGTTTCGGTTGGGTTGCACCGACCGTGGTCGCGAGCTGACTCGCGCTCACGTGGTCACGAGTCAGGTCGCGACCACGGTTGGTGCAACCCAACCGAAACGTCGAGTAAAATAAATAAGATAAATATAAATATAATAATGATTTATAATAAAATCTATAATTTTTGCCATTTGTTTAAACCATGAAAGTTTTCAATCAGCACCTAGGTGGAATTGTAGTAGAGATGAAAAATATATAAAATTTTGAGCGGTGTACCGAGATAACATTTAACAATACCTAAATTATATTAGAATTTAAGTGAAGAGGTAGCTCAGAGGGGAATTCATTATGGATTTTTAATGTAATTACATATTATTAAAATTCCTTACTGGATATTCATAAGAGATTTTAAAATCGAAGCGTAGATATTCACGAACTTCATAAGTGTCTCATAATATGTTTTTATCGCAATTAAGTGTCATTATTTCACAAATCATTACTTTAAACTAATACTACTTAGTCTACTTTTTATTAATAAAAGAGAAACACTACAACACAACTTTTAGCATTACAAAGGTTGTACGTTGCGATTAACTCAGTAAATCGAGTTAACATTTGTACGAACTTCGGGTAAATGTTTAACTAATGAAAATGGTAAATGTATATGTTTGCAGAATTTATTTATTACAAGAAATTTCTTGTTTTATAAATTTGTCCTGCTAAAAGTAGTGTTGTGTTGCCTTTAAAGAAAAGATCATATAAATTACAAGGGAAGACAATTTAAATTATAGCACTACATACTTAAACATATAGGATATGTTAATATTTTTGAAATTTGTGCAAAGGACGAGATGAAATTAATTAAAATATATTTTTATTCTTCAAACAGCCATTTTTACAACAAGTTAACCACTAAGAATAAATATCCACAAGTTATAGATCATAAGTTCCTTATGAATGTTTGTCTAAATTAATAAGCCTTTGACACAATGGTCGAGTACCAACTGACAAATAATAGCTTAAGTTAGCTTTTCTTAACCACCTAAACGATCCGAGTTATGATCAATATGGTTTTATGAAGCTTCGATTTCTAAATGTAGATTTAATTTATCAAGACGTACAAACTTCACATTGAAGCTCTGCTTTCCAATAAAACCTGTTATTTATCTAAAGGCAGGTACATTCGACGATTGTGAAATAGGCCACCGCTACACAATAATTATGTATTATAACGCTAACATTATATGACATAGAAAAAGATGTAGAAAAGACCTACAGACATCTATTCTCACTAGAAATCACTTTAGGTTACATCAGACATAAATTTTTAGACATGACCCTTATATTTTCAAGAATTTTAAGTTCGAAATCGTAAATATGTAGCAACATTAAATTAGTACCTATTTTAATCGTAACAATTGGAAACCACCTTTTGTATTCATGAAATGTTAAGTTTCATGACTTAAGATAAATATGGATTCGAAGCAACCGAGAACTTTTAAAATTAGCTTAACCAACTGTAAATTCTTAAACTGTTTTAAAATACACTCTTCGGATATGTCCCTTAATATACATGATATTAGTTTATTAATTACCTTTATAAGAAGGGGACCTAACATGGAGCCCTGGGACACCCCTTAACCCTATTTTTAATAAATAAGATAGAAAAATTGGAAAAATATATGAGACTAATCGTTTAAAAGCAGTCGAAATGACGAGGTAACGTACAAGTATAATAACAACCATGATTAACAACAACTTTCATACTATTATAGAAGTCGCCCGTAATCAAACGCTTTTTAAAGATCATAGAAAATATCACGGATACTTTTGACACAGTCGCTTCATACACAATAGATTCTGGCAAATAAAACGTCACATTTCTGTGAATTTTATTCCTGGACTCGTCACCCCTCTCTCACAGAATACTACCTTGAAATGTACTACATTTCCCAGTTTATCATATTCCCCAAAGTATGTACGTGTTTCGGTAGTGAGAGGGATCCCTTCCCCCGTCCCCAATCCTTTCTCCAAATCCATTCTTTCACCAACAAAGGTAGGTAGCGCATCCGGGGGCGTGCCAAAGTTTGTCATTTTGGACTAATGTTGGCATGTATCCCGGATGTCTATGGGCGACAGTATCCACTTCCCACCAGGTGGACTGTATGCTCGTTTTTTCTCAGCATTAAATTACTTCACGAAATCTTGTAACTGAGCCATAAGTCACTTCATTTGAACTTGGATCAGGAAATATTTTAATATATTGTTAACAGGATTTGAGTAGCCATTTAAATATAAATCTTTAGGTCTAGTTTAGTTTCGAAAATAATTTTCCTTTACCAATTACGTATATTAATTACTAGTTTCATTTTAAGATGATTGAAAAATCACTAATATAGTAAAATTTTTTGTACTTTAAAGATTGACTTATATTAAGATTAGATTATTTAAATTTCACTTTCCAGTGATAGGTTTCAACGAATTTTTATATACAATAGGTAGGTAATTGACGAAAAAATACTTCCGTGTGTACAAAAATAGATGTCGTGGGAAATATTTACAGTACAATTTAGTAACTAAAGTCATCGATCATTTCATTTTACACACGAAATATTCTTGATAATTATCTTTTTATAATCAATAATAACATTCTTTCAATACTATTGAAATAAAACAGAATAAAGTCAAATGAAAACAAATAAAAATTAAATTGTCAGCGCAGCGTTAGTTTTCTTACATAATTAACGTAACATTTTTGTATTAAACGCAGTTTCTCTTAGTACGACAACAATGTCTAAGAATTACTAAGAAGTTTCTGAGGAGAAAATTATAATTTATAAAGAAACCTATGCAATAGGTAGGTACCTTTATAATTTATTAATAGAGATCGGATATTCGGGTGCATATTTACCTAAAGTTGGGTTAGGATAAGTATGGATTGCACTTTTGTATCGGGCGAATGCCGCAATCCCGGCATCGACAAATTTCATGTTCCGACTATAGAATACGTTGTAAAGTTAATCCCTAAGACCCTCAGAACTGCATTCCTACAAATTGCCATTAGAACTAAGAATTTGAGTCCAAACCCGAAGTTTATATCCTCAATAGTGCCTTAGATCCTATCCACTCTGTCCTGGTCGCCATCAGACCTTCAAAACTGCTGAGGAGTTTCATAAATAAGCATCCTATTAGTTGTGATATCGCGGGATTTCGGTTTTCAAATAAATTATTTTAAGAAGCCGCTTCCGTACTTTATACCTGTAGGTATATATGCACCCGAATATCCGATCTCTATTTATTACACACCAATTACAAACAACAATAATTGTAATTACAACAATTACTGTTGTAACAGTAATTACAATGTAACAGTAATTACAACAGACAAATCTAATAAAGCACTAAATAACATACGAGTATTGTATTTTATAGAATATCAATTCATAGTGCTTAATAAAAATATGTTTAAAAACATACTAAAAATATGTTTAAAAACATACTAAAAATATGTTTAAAAACATACTAAAAATATGTTTAAAAACATACTAAAAATATGTTTAAAAACATACTAAAAATATGTTTAAAAACATACTAAAAATATGTTTAAAAACATACTAAAAATATGTTTAAAAACATACTAAAAATATGTTTAAAAACATACTAAAAATATGTTTAAAAACATACTAAAAATATGTTTAAAAACATACTAAAAATATGTTTAAAAACATACTAAAAATATGTTTAAATACATACTAAAAATATGTTTAAAAACATACTAAAAATATGTTTAAGAACATACTAAAAATATGTTTAAAAACATACTAAAAATATGTTTAAAAACATACTAAAAATATGTTTAAAAACATACTAAAAATATGTTTAAAAACATACTAAAAATATGTTTAAAAACATACTAAAAATATGTTTAAAAACATACTAAAAAAATATATAGTTACACCTTTCAATTTGGTACAATTACATGCTCGGTTTTTGCACGAATGCTATTCTGCGTGGGACAAAATGTAACTGTAGGCTGCGTTTCAAACAAAATGTTCCATATTTAGCTTGTCAATGAATCGCGCACATGTTTGAACGCATCGCTAGTAAGGAACAAGAGTAAATTAAGAGTAGGTAACTGAACACTGATAATAGAATCAAATTAGTTGCACAATGACACGTGTTGAAACACGTATTCACACAGCGTTTGTTGATACGCAACTAAGCGTCCGCAGTAAACGCGACATAACAAATAAGCCCTACGCGCATTAGGCGGCCGGGCCGCGCGGCCAGATCGCAGCGGTCAGTTAGTTCTTACACGATATGTAAAGGCCTCCCGCGCATTACGGCGGCCAGGCCGCGCGGCCAGTTGCATGCGGGCGGCTCGTCTGGCGGCCAGATACGTCAGTGAGTGGCCGCGTGTAAGTCGCGATGTTTCTTGCTGGCCGCGCGGCCTGAATGTATCTGGCCGCCAGACTAGCCGCCCGCATGCAACTGATCGCTGCGACCAGGCCGCACGGCCCGGCCGCCTAATGCGCGGGGGGCTTTAGCGTGTACCGCCATTTATAAAAGAACACGTTTTTACCAATTGTTTTAAATAACTTAAGTACTTATATGCATTATACGACTGCAACACGACTAAAATAAGATTATATACTGAGTGATAAGTGCGCCAGTCAATCTTAAATGCATGACGACGAAAATAAAAGGGATAACTTTTATTTTTAATTATAGGAACACTGACTCGATACTGCCATAGCGCTCGGGGCGCTGCGTAGCGAGCGCGGCCGGCGACTGAATGTTCTTTCTTACGTCAAGGCCCGATTAGGTATGAAAACATAGCGGCGCGGTTCCAGTACATAGTTGCACTTATATCAAAACACAAGGACGGTTAATTGTCTCACTGTCAAAATGTACAAAATTCAAAATTTATGTTAAAACAATACATTAATGTTAAAACGTGCGCCTGGCAAATAATACAAGTTTAGACTTCAAAAGAATTGGTCATTTAACCATTTTTGTGTTTTGATATGTGGCCTGCTAAGTAGTGGAAGGATCGGCTGTTGCACTGTGTATGGTGTCGTGTCCTTTAGTCAACACGTGTTTGTGGTTGCATGTGCGCGTGCGGGCGGCGCGTCGCCTAGCGCTCGGGGCGCAGCGGCGCGAGCGCGGCCAGCGACGCGCGCCGCCGCCGCTAGGAGGCGGGCGAGGGCGCGCCGCCCGACAGCCCGCCCGCGGACCCGCGCGCCACACGCGGCTCCAGCTCCAGGGAGAGCGTGTACTGACGCTCCTCGGGGAACACCAGAGACTTCTCCAGCAGGAAGTCGCACACCTTTTTGACATTATTTTTATTTACTATATTATTCGTATATAAAGCTTATTCGCTACTTTTACATCTCAAATAAAAGCTAAGTGCTCGTCTAAAGCAAGTGAAACAGCAATTCAAATTGGCCTACGGTCTGTGCTAGGTCTTGCCATTTAATAAATGACAATGGTATGTTACAGTCTTTTAAATCTATTTAGCTTGGTTAGAATGACAGCTGTCAAACTGCCTCGAATAGTGCCGGGACAATACCTAATGATCAAATCGAGATAATGTGTTTATTTATCGACTCAGTATTGTGCACTACAAATCAAGAAGAATACGTGCGTGTACGCATGGCAAAAATCTTCTGTGATTTTTAGATTTTTATAGTTTAATTATTTTATAGAGCACTATTAGACACACTTTGACAGCTGTCATTCTAATCAAGCTAGATTTAATAGACTGTAGCGGCCTTCGTATGGAGTAATTTATTTATTTATTCAGGAACTAACAGTCACACAGTAAATTGAACATTATACAGTTGATAAGATCTAGATCTAGATCTAGATCTACTGTTCCGTAACAACAAAATGATGTGTTGAATAAAACTTACATTAAAAACATAACAAAATAATGTACATCCACTACATTTTTAAATTAAATTCTTTATTGTAGTTTGATGTGACACATTTGACAAAGCTACCTGAACCCTCACAGAATCCCTTATAAACTAGTCAAGTTAGCCCTTTCACATAGAAGACTATCGTAAAATGTATTAAGTACATTTTCCATATTATTATATTTCCCCAATGTGCGTACGCATTTCGGTAGTAAGATAGATATGCCCGAATCCATTCCCATCCAATAATATCCCTCCCCATTTTCCCAATCTCCAATCCATTCCTAAATCTCCAAAGGCATCAGGGGCGTGCAACTATCGGGCGCGCCGCCTGGTCACTACTCTGCGCTGTCCTGAGCAAAAAGCGCTAAGCACGTTTCAGATAGAACAACAAGAAAACACGTTTGTAACTTTTGATCTATTCACTAAAATTAAAATACACAATAAATCATTTGGTAAAAATTCCAATTGACCCCCCTTTAAATGTGTACGGACATCAAGCCCAGATAACAATTTTACCAGTGATAGACCAAGAAAGATATAATCTATAGTCGGAATTATAATTCCATTCCACATTTGACATTAGCTACTGTCATTTTGTAAAATAATGATACCACATATAATAGTGTAGTGATGAACACAAAAATCGATAAACAATCGCGATTTATGTTTATGTAATCATAATATTGGTGTGCCAATTAAAGACTAAATTATTGATTTTTATTTAAATAAATACATAATTATTCATAACAATTATTTATTAATTAGTAACCGCTGCTTTATTTTATAAAAAGTTAATATTTTTGTTTTTTTTTATATTAAAAACAAAACTTATAATAAAAGAGCCTAGATAGTTTTCTGTATTGGCAACCCGTGCGCGCTCGTGCAGCTATCGCCATTTTGTTTATCTTGTCATTCGGCTTCATTCTCCTAGTCTGACTGCACGAATATCTCGTTTCATTGCGAATCGATATTTTGTTATTTTGTTGGGTTTTTGTTAAAGTTTTGTTACGTTGTGTTTGTTGTTACGTTTATAGTTTTTTGTGAACTTTGAGTGAATCTATTTGTTTTGGTTTTCCATCAAAATGGATCCTCCGCCAATTACATCACAAAAAGACGTGGATGTTTTCTTGTCTCCAAGAAAAAAACGTCCACGAAAAGCTTTCATTGTTACTGAAAAAGTAATGATCCGCAACGCATATAAGTACGTGAAAAATGAAACTTCTGCGCAATTGGAGGCCTTTGAAGTTGTGGAAGAAAATGAATGTATGAACAAAGTTGCTCACATATTGGGAATAACCTCACGCTCTGTTTGTAACGTTTTGAAGGAAGTAAATAAAGGTGCGCCGCCAACTCCCCCTAAAAAAACTGGACCAAAGCGAAGTTTCAAAGATAAAATTGATGAATTTACATTCTCCGCAATACGACGAATAGTTCATCAGTTCTTTTACCGAAATGAACCTCCAACCATTGCAAAGGTTAGTCAATCAGTCAGACAGTATTATTTTATACCTACATCTTTTATATATAAGTAATGATTCCAAACTATTATAAAATTTACTATTTCACATTTTACAAGTGATGAACGATGATCCAGAAATGCCCAAGGTTTCCAAAGACACCCTCAGAAAAATTTTGAAGCATCTTAATTTTAAATTTGTTGCACGGTCACGCAAGAGCACACTTATTGATCGAAATGATATAATAACATGGCGCCAGCGTTACTTGCGATCTATATGTCAGTTTCGACGAGAAGGGAGACATATATATTATCAAGATGAAACTTGGGTTAACGCAGGTAAGGCTAACATTTTGAATTAATATACATTTACATTAAATTTAATAGTAATATTGAATGTTCATGTACTATATGTGATTTAAGGTCATACTGTAAAAAAAACTTGCGTGGACAAGCAAGTCACATCATCTCGGCAAGCGTTTTTGGAGGGACTGACCACTGGATTAAAAAACCCATCTGGAAAAGGCAAACGTCTCATAATTAGCCACATAGGTAGTGAAGTGAAGAAGGCTTCCTGGAAGAGGGGCTCATGATTTTTGAAGCAAAGAAAAATTGTGAAGATTACCATGATGAGATGAATGCAGTTTGTTTTGAGGAGTGGTTCGCTGGAGTCTTACCAAAATTAAGACCAAACTCAATTGTGGTGATGGATAATGCACCTTACCACTCCCGAAAATTGGAAACGGCACCAAAAATGAGCTGGAAAAAAGCTGCCATTCAAGACTGGCTTTTAAATAAAAATATTCATTACGAACCAGATATGGTTAAAGCTACGCTTTTAGAACTGATTCCACATAACGAGTCTTTTAATAAGTACGCTGTAGACGAAATGGCAGCACAACACGGGATCACGGTTTTAAGACTGCCCCCTTACCATTGCGAGCTGAACCCTATCGAATTGATATGGGCTCAGGTAAAGGGGCATGTAGCTCAAAATAATAAAACCTTCAAATTGACAGACGTGAGAAATTTATTTGAGGAAGGCATTCAAAAAATTACGGCCACCGAATGGTCTAAATGCGTATCCCATGTTGTCAAAGAAGAGGAAAAAATGAGTAGGCTAGATATGTTAATTGACAATATCACAGACACATTTATAATAAATGTTACAGAAAGTGACAGCGATAGCGATAGCGATGACGGCGACGATTTATAAAATAAAATATTACCATAATACATCTATTTGTTTTATTTCTCATGTTCCTTCATGATCACATTTATTTATTTATTTCACACACAATTATTAAAGAAAACTCTCAGATCCGTAATAAAATTAATCGTCATAACTAAATTATCCGTTCACAAATATTTAATTTCCTGATATACTTAGTTTACGAGAATAAAATTATAAACGAGAAGAATCGATCCGGAAATATTCCATTTCCGTATCGAATAATTTCGCAACGTTACTATTTAGTACTTGTCATAACGTTGCAACACTGAAATTGTCAAATCTGGAATCGAATTAAAATTCCGACTATAGGAAACAAATAGGGTATAAAATAGAAAACATACACTATTGACATTGTATAAATAAAAGCATCTAAATATGTTGGTATAGTGAAATCAACGAGACATGAACCTTGCGTTTGTGTGAGTGCACACCGACATTGTACAGTGCGAATCATTTAGATTTTAGACGATATGATTGTGTTCAAAGCGCATTAACTAGTCTAAGTTCATTTAGTATCACCATTTCACGGTAGATGTCGCTGTACCTAGCGGAAACACGCTATCGTTAGTTAACCTCAGAATGTAAGAGCAAGGAAATTTTTACTTTTTTATTAGAAACTGAAGCAGTCATCGTTGCTTGATTTACACCTAAATTTACTATAGAGGGCGCCCTAGTTGAAGTTCGGTCAAGAACAGATTGGAAAATTCGGCATCCACCCACGCAGATGCAAAGCTCATGTCTCGTTGATTTCACTGTATCTATTCTATAATAAGAGAGATAAATTCTCATAAACTGCGTGTAACTCTGTGTATGTTTCGTTTAATTTTGTCTTACCTTCGGTATGTGATCGATTTTGTACGGCGTCTGTTGGCAGTTCCTTATCTCGCGGATCACGTGCGCTATCTGTAAAAGTGCAAATAAGCATACGATATTGACGTTAATCTATACTAATATAATAAAGAGAGAGTGCGAATTTTGTGAGTTTGTGTGTTGTGGAGGGCAATCTCCGGAACCACTGCACTTATTTGAAAAATTCTTTCACCATTTGAAAGGTACATTGTTCCAGATGGACATAGGCTATATATTATGTATACATTGTAATATATAGCCTATGTGGAAAAAAATAGCCGGGCATGCAGCGCATGCCGGGTGCAGCTAGTGGGTCATAAAACAATCTTTACAGGTTTTTTTTTTTAATTTTTTTTAATGTAATATATTTTCATACTATATATTACTATGATACTTTAACATTACTGTATAAACTGGCTTCAGAACAAATGGAAATAAATAAAGGAGAACGCATATTACCATCCGCATTTTGGAGAAGTTGAGGAGACCATCCGGTGTATAATTGGGGGTGCCCTCATCGATGAAGGACAGGTCGGAGAGATACATCCCCAGGTAGGGGATACACGGCGGATCACACCTGTAAAAAATAAACAAAAGTAAGTTAAATGGAGAAGGAGTGCACGTTGCAATCCCATAGCCGCTGGGTGCTACAACTTACCACGTTACAACTCCCTCACAGAAGACTACCTTGAAATGTACTGCATTTTCCGATTTAATTCATTTCTCCAATATACGTACGTTTTTCGATAGTGAGTGAGATATGCCAAAGCCAATTCCTATCCCTCCCGGTTTTCCCAACCCTTTCTCCAAATCCATTCCTAGATCACCAAAGGTAGGCAGCGCATCCGGGGGCGGGCCAACGTTTGTCAATCTGGACTAAAGTCGACATGAAAAAAAAGTCGCATATCTACTAAATTTGTTACCTCCTCAGATAACAGTCATATAATAAAAAATATTGAACCGATTTTGATTCCGTAAGCTGTAATTTTAATGTGTATTATATTGCAAGGTGACATTCAGCCAACACAAGAAAATAATAATAAGTGGGTGCAGTGACGTCACCAACTTGACGTTCGCACGAGTTGCGGGCGCCACTGAGCGCTTGCGATAAATTGCGATTTCATCGGCCACTTGGCCTTGGAAGGCGGCGCTCCGCTGGTGGTGACTGTAGTATTAGTCTTCGGTGCTATTTGCCAGGTACTTCTTAATTTTATTTTATTTCTTATTTATTTCTTTTACGGTATTTTATTATAATACATATAAATATTTTACGTATTTTGCGTATAAAGCCGAGTCTACATTTGTATAATTTAACTGCATATCAAAACATATTCATACTTAAGTTCATGCAACACGTCACGGATACGATACAGTGAAATAATACAAATATGGACCGCTCAATATACAGTAAAGGTTACTCTCTTTAAGAGCCTTTTCTTTCTTACTTGTTTTCTGTAGAATGGATGAAAATGATAAACCTACTACCTAATAATTAAAATTAAATCATTGATCAAAAGTATTATAGTTAACCAATGGAAGGTAATGAAGCTCAACGCACCTGTGCAAAGCGTCTCTCAGAATTCTAAATCGACATTCCGATGATATTATCGTCTGCATTTTTTCTATAGTTTGTTTACTCTGAAAAGAAAATAAGTTCATTTCACCAATGTACATTATTATTATTAGTGAACATTTAGCTGTATGAGAGGCTATTTAGCTGTATGTTGTTTTGTCAGGGGGTGAGTGCACGCTGCAATCCAACAGCCGCTGGGCGCGCTCGACGGGCCACGTTACTCTCTCACAGAAGACTAACTTTAAATATACTACATTTCCCACTTCATCTTATTTCCCTAATGTACATACGTGTTTTGGTAGTGAGTGAGATGTGCCAGAGTCCATCCTACCCCTCTCCATTTTCCCAATCCTTTCCTACATCTCCAACGGTAGGCAGCGCATCCGGGGCCATGCCAACGTTTGTCATTTTGGACTAATGTTGGCATGTATCGCGGATGTCTATGGGGGACAGTATCCACTTACCATCAGATGGACTGTATGCTCGTCTGCCGATTTCGTCCATAAAAAAAATGAGAGAAACGCATATCTACGAGTAACTCATCGTATTACCGAACGCTGTGCAACACACCTGCATCGCCTTGATGTTATAGGTATTTAAGGGCGACGGTGACCAGTTACCATCAACTGGGCCGCCTGCTTGTCTGTCATCTCTTCAATGAAACAAACTCAAATTTCAAACAATCACACTATAACTTTAAATCACGCAATCAGTCCAATGAAACGCAAAATAAACACTTGTTTTAGTTTATTTACTGTATTTGTGACGATCAAAATAAAAGCTTCATTCATTCATGAATGATTAATTCGTTCGTTAGTTAATTCATTACGCTAGTTCTAGCAATCGTTCATTCGCTCATTCAGGTAATAATTTATTCATTCGTTTGTTCAAACATTCATGAACTCATTAGGGGGTCAATCTCGTCAAGGGAAGAATTTGTCGTCGTCAAGACCGACAGTAGAAGGTGGTTGGTGATTACAAATTCTCAACTCGGTTGAGGTGATAGCAACAGAGTGGTCTCTACTGAAAATTTGTATCTACTGCCCTCCTGTTAGATACATTATTGTCTGATGCCCGACTATTTAGTCGCAAGTGCATTTTGAACACTTCCGAGAATAATGCATTAATTGGGTAAAATTTTCATTAATTAAAAATCCAGCTAGGAACTTGGAGTTTTGGTTAAAACAAAAAGAATGACCATTGTTAATTAATTTTTAATTTCGGAATATAATGTTACTTAGGCTTTCGTTAAAAAAGCCTTATCTCTATACGAGGGCAGAATAATCGAGGTGTTTGAGATTAAATGCAATCAATTCAGTCTTTATTTATATATTCATTCGTTCTTACATTCACTCATACTCTCAATCATCAATTCATCAATTCATTCAAATATCTCCCACACTGTATTTGGACTCAATACTGACCGTTTTGGAGACCTTATCCCAGGTCTTCTTAAGCCGGTAGACGGAGGTGTTGGAGAGCGCGGCGCACACCTGCAGTACGCCGTTGAAGTTGTGCAAGCACCGCGCTATGTCCGCTACCGCAGCCCACTTCTCTATGGCCGCTACCCGACCTGGGGAATATGAGATAATGTCCGTCGCTCGCTACTGAGTATTTGATGGCACTTTTGAATCCCCCGTTTTCCTTTCCTGTTTGGATAGAAACGGGAAGGGAAAAGCGGGAGTTCTATATTAGTGTAATATAAAAGTAAAATTGATTGATAAATGGTATCAACTATCTTACGCAGACACGGTATGTCGCCCACTTCTCTATGGCAGCCAGTCCACCTGAGGAATATAAAATGATGTCCGTCGTTTGCTGTTGAGTATTCGATGGTACATTTGAATATACCCGCCTTTACCATCCCGTCTGTATCCTTCCTAACCTGTGGTTTGAGAAATAAAAGCCACACCCTCAAGTGGCAAACAATGTCAACACGTTGTAAATAAACACAGTGCAAATAACCTGCAACGCCGCTGCTACGCTTCCACATAAAAATACAAAATATGGGAAAGAATCGAAGTGCTAATCAATTCAAACAGGATTGAAAAGGAATGTGTCCAAGCAAATCCTCGCTTTAGGATTTCATGCCCACCCTTCCTTCCTTATCGATCGTGCATAGTAATGCATAGTGATAAGAATCTGATTGTTTCAAAGTAAATCAATAATTACGACTCATGTTTTCACAAACAGACCAACAGTTCATTGATTGTATTAAAGAAAACAGACTTATAGCTCTTACTATTAGACAGACTTTCTGCTAGTCTGATGTGGATGACATTGATGACAATTGAGACTATCGATCGCCATCGTCTCGTCGCCCGTTCAGTAAATTCGTGTAAAACAAAACATTGATCATTGAAGTGGAAGTGACGCAATTGAAGCTACACAATTCGTAGGTAATTCAAATTAAATTAAATTAATTCTTTGCAAATTAAATACACTTGCTAATGAATGGGCCACATCAAGATGCGATCTCCAAATTTTCCCTCCAGATTCCTTTGCAATAAAGTCACAATACGTGTAAGAATATAAATGGCTTATGTTTATACAACCAGCAAAAAAGTAGGTCCAACTAATATAGGTAAAACAAAGAATTTTAAATTACATACTAAGAATGTCGTTACTAAGTTGACGTAGTGACGCTACGCGGGACGCACGCGCATAGTTGTGAATAGGAGTTTCGGCAGCGCACCCGCATACTACCCGGTGTTGCAGGTGTCCATTGGCGGCGGTAACACTTACCATCAGGTGGAACCGCTTGCTCATCCGCCCACTTCTCTATAATAAAAAAAAATAACTCCTCTGACTTTATTGTCTCCAGAGAACTTAAACCTACCCCACCTTTAAATTTGCTCCCATCGATTTGATGCCACTTTCAGCATTTTCTGCTGCACAATTAATTATTTCGCGTTTAGAATTTAGAATGCCGTTTCTTCGCTCTTACATAAAACAGTTTTTTATCCAGTACATAAGAACGTCTGTGCAAAGTTATATCTCACCGGCCAGTGTGTACTTCTTGAGTATCTCCGATATGACGAGGTTGGAGATGTGGTTGAAGTGTGCAGTCATCATCAGTATATGCGGTGCTCGCTCCGCCTTATCGGCTTTTGTCCACGCTTGTCCCAGGAACTCTCTGGTAAAGGATTGAATTCATTCAAGATAATACCACGGTATCAGCCTTTTGAACGTCTCAATGTAGGGCACAGGCCTCCCCTAGTAAATAACATTATCCCATGGAGATCCAATTATTGGGTCTCCCTCGATACTGTAGCGCATCAGACATTCGCAGAAGCGAGAATTAGATAGCTTTCCCAGCTATCATAAGGTAGAGTGGCATCGATGATGCGCCGGTTCAGTGGGAGTAACAATAGCATCCCGAAGTGAACAAAGAAAAAAATAGTGTTATGTATGGTATTATATTATCTATGCATGTGTGTGTTTTATTGTATTTCGACAACGAATAGACAAAAATGTGATTTTTTTGTCGATTTTGCTGAACGCCAAACTCACAGAACACAACAATTTATGAAGTACAGCAGAAACCCCTAGTTTTCATGAAATCTGCTTCTCTGCTAAGCGAAACGAATTATTATCGTTTATACTTACTCGCTGTAAATGGAGCTGAATATTTGATAGTCCAAATACGTCATTTGCTCGGCGATTTCGAGGGCAGACAACGTTTCTATACTCTCTTTGGTTGGTACCTGTGAATATAATGTAGAAAGGTTACATATATTTTGAAGTGAACATTTTATATTATATATCAGTATTGTGAAAGATCAGAAAATATAAATGGTCAGTTGAAATATAGTTTTCGTTATGATTCGTATGTTAAATTATTTGAGAATAACATGGAGCTTCTTCATGAGCCCTAAGCAATAAAAAGTTTCGATATCAACCTATATATCCCTCAGTTGGGTACAGACCTCTACAAGCAATCACAAAGAAGATTACGGACTCTAATTTACCACACGTACCATATTGGATTTTTTTGGAGTGGATATTAACCTAAGCATATTCTTTTTTCTGAAATTGATCTCTCTGATATCTGTCCAATAAATACTTATCGGTGGTGGTGCAAACAAGGCCTTCAAATCCACAGCCCTGTCAGGCAGTTGTACCTACAGACGCAGTAGTTGCGCGGTCGCCTTGTGCTCCACCGGCGACAGTCCCGGCTAAAGTAGAGATCTCTGGGCTTTCTTTGAAATTTATCTACAAATCAACTTCCTACGAGGACTTACCGGTGGTGGTGCAAACAACGCCTTCAAATCCACAGCTCTGTCGGGCGCCTGCTCTAGCAGACGCAGTAGTTGCGCGGCCGCCTTGTGCTCCGCCGGCAATAGTCCGGGGCTGCCTTCGATCTCCTTCAGGAAGTCCATGGTGAGGTCACGAAGTCGCTCGTCAGACCAGAAATCTGATGAGTGCTTTGAGATCCAGTGCCTGTGGAATATTGACCTGATTTAGCTATGATACATAATTACAATTTCTTCTCAACGCAGTGGACAGGACCGGCGATCTCTTGATTAACCTCTAAGTAAATTTTGATCGTAAATGAAAATCCTTATTCAAGTGTGAAAACATAACGATTTTATAATTCTCTTTTCAATTTGAACAATAATAATAATAAATACATGTAACTAGGGATTGATGAGGCTCCCGTCCACGCGTCTTAGTTTCATCTGAAAATCAGCGCTGTATGCCGTTTCTTTTACGGTATACAGTTTGTACTGAGTAAACAAAAAATAAAATTGAACAAAGCGATACTGCGCGGTCCCATGTCTCTTTTTTATAGAAAGAAGATGGCAAACGAGCTACAGTCCACCTGGTGGTAAATGGATACTGTCGCCCATAGACATCTGCGATACATGCCAACATTAGTCCAAAATGACAAACTTTGGCACGCTCCCGGATGCGCTGCCTACCTTTGTTGATGAAAGAATGGATTTGGAGGGTTGGGGACGTGGGAAGGGATAGGATGGGAATGGGCTCTGGCATATCTCTCTCACTACCGAAACACGTACGTACATTAGAGAATATGATAAAGTGGGAAATGCAGTACATTTCAAGGTAGTCTTTTGTGAGAGAGGCCAGTTGAGTGCGCCCAGTGGCTGTTGGATTGCAGTGTGCACTCTCCCACTTCCTCCGTCTCTGTCGTTTATATATGTTTACACATCTTAGAAATTATTATGTATGCGATCATTTGTGTGTACGAAATAAAATTTCTATCTATCTATCTATCTGAAAGACTACTGCGTCTGCTAGAACGAATGAGAACGAACGAGGAATATTAAAACGATTTCTGTATAAAAACTGGATAGAAGGCTCAAGATTGAAAAAGAGATTAATTGAGAAAGATCAGATGACTGGATAACATAAACCAGGAAGCAAAAGCAACTGGCATATGCAACTGGAAGTAACAGATCTGAATAGAAGAGTTTACCCGACTAAGTCAGGGCCCACCCAAGGCTGTAGAGCTGTAAATGAATGAATGAATGAACACATGTCGAATAGGCAGTATGATTGTAATGATATCAATGAGCATGTTAAGATGCTTAAGTACCTTAAGACATTAAGAACCCTCATGGTGGCAGCGGTTGATATAACAGAATCCCGTCTCGCTGGTGGCGGGGAAGTCGGTGGTGGAGATCGTGGGTTCGATGAAGCTGAGGTCGCAACGGCAAATGCTACAGCTGCAGTCGATGTGCTGCTCCTAGACAAGGCGATCTTATTATTTCTATGAGCTGGAGATGATGCAGTGAATCAATCAGTATATAATTGCTGAACTAGACTCTTTAGACATATTTAGAAATGGACGCAGTGTAAAAGCACAATTATGGAATAAGAAACCCTTTGCAGAAATAGATGTTTATAAATTTTGAGTGTTTTAAATAATTCTCGAGAATATCGGAAATAACGGAATATCAACTCTGTAAACGTTTTAGCCATATTTAAGTTAGTTCAAGATTGTGTGTTCTGCTAAATTCTTATACTTTAGGTACTTACTTGTAAGAAAACCCTTTGAGGACCATTTTAGCTACGAGTACCTATATCAAATGTAGGATCTTATTTTATGTTTGAAATACGTATAGTATAGTACGGTCTTTGTACGATAAAGCCATCGATATTGGTGTATTCTCATACTGATGGTGACAGCTCAATGATCTACCCAAACTATTACTACACTATTTATATCTAAACTTTTTAAATTTGAAACATAGTTGAGAAATACGACTACGATCTGTTGCTTTTTAAACTTTGGTGTTTATTTTTAATGTTTGTCAGTGGATTTGATCTATAAGACATTCATTTGGATTGTATTAGAGAAACAGAGAAATTTAAAACTAAAGGAAGAGTAGAGTATAGTGAAGGAGTCGGAGATAGGAAACAGAAACTAAGCATGCAAGCAATAAATTACTATTTAGATAGGTACGCAAACACAGAGACAGCGAGTATAGATAAGTTAAATAAAAAAGGAAAGGAAAATAATAACTACTATTATGTTTCAATTTATTATTTTGATTGGATTTTTATTGGTGAGAATCATGCACAATATTGTTGTTTAATTTACCGTCTTTATATTGTTCACTACAATTATTATTACATCTAATAAGGGTATTTATAATAACATCAATATATTTGAAAAATCTAGTGTGCATACGTCCCATAATTTCACTTATTTTAATTTATTAACGATAGTCTTTTGACCCTTAAAGTGATTTTAATTAACTACTGATACGTATTTTTTTTTTGTAAAGTTTGATAAGTGTTAAAACATTTGGCTTAGTTACTTGGATTGACCAGTACATATAGGGCTGCCACCCCTTGGGGTTTGACCCGGAGTCTGCGAGTTTGGTGGACGCTTGTCTGGGCTATGGGTTAACATCGCGAATCCCCGGCCGGCTGTGACGTTGAACATTAAAACATCTCAGGAAAAATAGAAATATGATTTTTAAACTGGCTCTAGTGAACATTACTTAATACCCACTAAGATAGATTACTTTAAAGATTATTGTTGTGACAAATGCAAAGATACAATATGTCGCTGTGTATCAAAGACAGTGTAAGTTTATCTTGTGGTAATTTCATTCGTAATTTAGTATAATACTAACTTTAACTTGAAAATGTACTACTATTTCCTGTTTCGTTTTTGTCCCATTTTTTTTTAATCTCCGGATTTAGAAGGTGGCAGCCCTAAGTATAATACATATAGAGTAGTGTGAACATAGTTATTCGGTAACCTGGTGCGTGCGTGGTTCAGTTACTTGAAAATCTCTAGATAGCTTATTAAAACCACAAAATTGGGACGTGTACACGAATACTAATTAGTGCCAATTATAATTAACTACCGATTAATAAAAAGCTAGTCTTATTTCTAGATATAAATCAAGAAGTATGAATACGTATGTTGGTATTGGTTTAATTTTGGTAAAAACAGTAGATGTATAAAACTGAGTCTTTGCCATAAGAATAATAATAAATAATACAAGTGTATTATTTATTATTCTTACGGTCTTGGTGATAGACAGAGTTGGTGAGGTGCTTTCCGTGTTAATGTCAAATGCAAATATAGTCAACATTGGTATAGGGTAATGTATAAAATAATCCCAAATGCAGTATACAGATGCAGATATTGATGAGTGCTCACGTGTGTGAGGATCGAAACATAAACGTGTGGTAAGTGTTTCGGTTTGCTTACATGTGTCAAAAGTGTCACTCACATGACTATTTACTGATTATATAATGGATTAATACACAAAAATTTTATAAAAAAAAGGACAAGACAACTCTAGGGTAAAGCGAAAAATGTTTAAAATCCTCATCTACAGCAGCTCTACTAAAGTCTGCTCTACGTCTTTACCTTCACCAATCACTCACCACAACAGGTCTTTTCCAAAGCTGTTAAATGAAATCAGTTTTTAGAATATGACAAAAGCTAAAGACTACATTAATAAAATCTATAGAAAGAAAATTAAAACACCTAAGGGATTTCTCTAATCCCAACAATATTTTGAATCGGAAATTTCGTGCAAAAAGTTGATTGAATCTCATTAAATTTAAGGTTACAGATAAAAGTAGACACATGCAACAACATCGAGAGAAGCCATGAGCTTCCAATTCGTGAAAAAATGGAAGTTAATGTTATAAATGGATGTATGTATTGACTTTTCGAATTCACGAGTAAGTAGATGAAAATCAAATTGTAGAATTGCAATTGTTAGTACCTCCTGTGTGATTGCCTAAAGGACGTGATGACCACTCCGGCTTTAGGTTGGCCAGTTTCGCGGCGATAGTTCTAAAAAAATAATAAACTTGTTTTATCGACGTAAAATTATTTTTAAGAACATTTTACAAATAAATTAAATATCTAAAAGATGAAAGACATTATCCAAAAATTAATACCAGTATATGAATTAAAATACCAAAATTGTAGATCACAGTTAGTGGCCAAGACCCACCGCGCTACCGAACCCTGCACCATTTTCTCACTTTGAAGAGAATTCTAAGCTGTCAAACCAATCGTTGATATGTACCGTGGACAGTGACGTTAATGAAAAACAAGTAATTCTCCTGTAAAATAACCAATTAGCAGTTTCAACATTTTATTTAGCGGCTGTCGATTTGCAATTGCTGATAGATAATGACGGTGATAACAGAGATGTTGATGTTTTAGACAATGATAGATATCAATGGGACATACTTGAGTGACCTGCGACACTTGGGAGGTGACGGAAGATCTTGGCTCGGAACCGCCCCAGTACCGGCGACGCTCGCTGTTAATCGACGAGTTCGTGAAGCGCCTCTCACTACAAGACATACACTTAGAAAATTAGATTAATCAATCACAAACCACTTGAAGAATTAGATGAAGTTATTGTATAAAGTAAACAGTTCTGGGATGTGTGGGCGAGTGTGGGACCAAGTAGACCAACAAGTTAAAACAGCTCGCTTGTAATGGCTGGATAAGATCCGAAGATCGTGTACGATGGTGATCTACAGGAGAGGCCTATACGTGGGTGACTAGGTAAATTTTAAGATACAAAAAGAAATATTTGGCTCACAGCACACATTTTTATTACAACTTCACAAAATACTCTCCATTAGTCTTTATACAGTGATTCATTCGTCAAAACCGAGATTTAAAGCACTGGCGATACCCTTCTGTTAGCGAGGTCTTCAACAGCTGGCATAAAAGCATTCCCCGAGCGTCTTCAGGGCTGTCGAAAAGAATGCCACGTAGTCCATGTTTCACTATTGGAAAGAGAAAGAAGTCACACAGAGCTAAATCAGGGCTATAAGGAGGGTGGCTCAATTGTTGGATCTCTGAGGTCTTCAAAAACCCATGGGTTATGTTTTGCTTTGTGAAATGATGCATTGCCATGATGCAAGAAAAGTTCTCTCAAACCTAGGATGTGTTTGATTTAACTGTTTCACCTTCTATAAATACCTTAATGGTAATCTATAATTTTACCTCTAGATACCTCAGTTGTGTTAAATCACTAACCTGATAGACCTCCTATGCGCATACCGGCCCGTGCCCGAGTCGGAGGCCCTCCTGGGCTCGTCCCCTGGCTGCGCCGACTCCCGGGCGCCCTCCGAGCGGCGCCGCGCCTCTGACGCCGCTGCAGCTGCTGACGGTTGCAGGCGACGGGGACTCTCGGACATGGTGTGGACGCGCTGTCAAGTAATAAAGCAGTAAAAAATTACTCGTATTGAAGCAATAAGATTCCTTAGATCGACTAAAATGACAATTTTATATTAAATGCTTTCCAACTAAAATAACTGTATTTTTACCTCTGAAAACCGCTGCGATAACTTGAACTTATCATCGGTCTTGTATTTATTCTTCTCTTGTTCTTCTTCCTTATACTTGATGTCTTCATCGCTCTGGTCTACCAGTTCAATGCTCTCCACCTTAACGATGCCTGCAGCTGCATCATTGTCTTTTGTTGGTGACCTGCGCTCTGACTTGGCCATGTCTTCCTGACTGACCTTTGGACTCCCGACTAATGTCACTGAGCTAATCGCACCCGGCGATGATGGAGATGCTCCTATAAAGATTTTTAGTAATCTTATTGTCAGATTACAATTATATTACACTAAATATGCAAGATAAATCGGAAAATCTCTTAATTATCTCAACTAATCACATCTCAACGAAGCAATTGAAACTAAGGAAATTTTGCATGAAGGAACATCAGGTCAAGGAAAAGGACGTAGTTTACCTATATTTCATCTAGATCCATCACAAAGTTCTGGTAGAAATCATTATAAAGTTTACGCCTACTAAGACGCGGGAGCAGCTAGTTAAAAATAAAACGGCTAACTAAAAATAAAATGAAAAATTTAATTCTTAATTTTTTACTAAATATTCCAATAATAAAAAAAAATCCAATAAGAACGTAATCTAAATAAAAACTATAATCGATAAATTAATCGACTATAAGTTTATAATTTATAATCGATAAGTAAGCATCTGTTGTTGTAAGAGATAAATAACAACACTTGTTGATAATAATGTTTGAATTGCACTCGACACAATTGCGACAGATTTTTAGAAACATCTAAAACTTCATATAGATCTTCACATTTCTGGCTAAAATTTTACCTTTGAGCGTCTCGTTGCTGGAGGACGTGGCCATGATCTTGGGGATGGTGAGGTGGCTGTTGTCCTCCTCGACCTTCGGTAAGCATGCGGCAACCAACACCGTTCAGAACCACTTGTTAATCTTTTGTATCTATCTAGCCACGTGTTATATTTTTTGATGCGAATATTACATTTTCGTTCACAATTTTAATATTTTGATTGTCTATATTGGAACCAGGATCAGTAAGTTGTAAAGTAAAACTTCCACGTTAAAGAATGTAAGTGACCTTAACCCTCGGGAAATTTTGGGTAGATTTCGATTGAAACTAAAAAATTTAACCTGTGACCAGGGATCACAATGACTCATGTCATATACCTCTGTAATTAATTATTGCATAATTAGAATTATATAATCTGTGCTGTTGCAATAAAGTTTTTTTGTGATTTCTAGCTTTGATGATTTCACATGATTTAATTCCATGAAAGTGAATGTTCTATTTGATGAGCTTGAAATAGTTACTTTGACTGACTGAGATATTTTATTATCAGATCGTTTTCATTCATTATTCGTTAGGGAGAGAGTGCATGCTCCATTCCCACAGCCGCTGGGTGCACTCGACACAGAAGACTACCTTGAAATGTACTGAATTTCCTACTTTATCGTATTTCCCCAATGTACGTACGTGTTTCAATGTTAAAGCCCATTGCCATCCCATCCTCTCCCCCCCCCCCATTTTCCCAATCCATTCCTTAATCTGCAATGATAAGCAGCGCATCCGGGGGCGTGCCAACGTTTGTCAGTCTGGACTGATGTTGGCATCTATCGCGGATGTCTATGGACGACAGTATCCAGTTACCATCAGGTGGACTGTGTGCTTGTATGCCGCTTATTTTCTATTAAAAAAAAATCGTCTCCTTTGTTCCTGGTTCCAATACTAATATATAATCATAAAATTCTTTATAAATAGTTACCTTGCCAACTGATGATGTCCGTCGTGATGGCGCAGCCAAGTACGGCGATAGCTTGTCGTCCTCTTCACCTGATGCATAACAATTGGAGTTTATTAAAATTTAAAGAAAGGTAGTAAGTTCTAAAAAGACTTAAGAAGTATATTAGGATTGTCCATTCAAGCGCGACACGAGCGAACATGGTCGTTGATACAAAAGAAAACAATTGAAAGTTATAAGTCAAATAGCTTGATAGGTTAATTAAAACAAAGAAGAGAAACACCAAAGGTCACTTGAAAGGTTCGGGTTTATGAATAAAGGAAAACAAGACGAAAAGAAAGAAAAAGGAAATAGCAAAACAGAAAGGCAGATAGTGCGCCAAATAAGGCTTTCGATATTGACACTTGCAAATAAACCTTATTGTTGCCATGTTAGTCAAAAGATTACAGAATATATATGAAATAGTTGTAAAGAAAGACACTATTAAGTCAGTCTCAAAACCAAAACTCACTTTTTCTAGATGTCCTCCAGAACCGTGACTGCCAATCTCTATCGCTGTACTCTGATCCATATCCTAAAAAAGAAAGTTTCATAGAGTTCTAAACTGAAATGTTTATCATTCTGATGTCTAAGTATTCTGATGTAGCCTAAACAGTTATCACTCCGATTAATAAACATTCAATTACCATCCAGTGTAATAGAGATAATGGAATGGAGAAGACGGGGAAGGCTTATGCTGTTAACCCTCAGCTGAGTTGGTGCGTTCAACGGGCTGCCTAACCGCACTCTCACAGAACACAACCATAAAATGCTATAATATAATATGTTTCAACAGGGAGCTAGAGTTGCTGGAGCCCATTTTCAATAGGGAGAAGGAAACCCTTCATCCCAATATACATTCTGTTCACCATACCATCCAATCCTCTTTAAATTGCTATAAACGTCTGTTATTTCTGATTAATGTTGGCATAATTATGTCATCTGCCATTATTATGACATTATTGGCATACCAACTGCTTGTCTGCTACCATTCATGATTATCATCCTCAGCCCGGTGCAGTCCACTGTTGGATTGAGGCAATTTTTTGTACTCTTCATCTCTATATAATAAACCATTCCAAACAATATATATGTATATATATATATTTTCCCTCCACTATCTAGGGCTCAACAAAGCGTCTACCACAAGTCCTGACTACAAGTCTAACCCGCTTGGCTAGCGTGGAGTTTTAAGATCTTACATCCCTCATGCACAAACAATGGAAGCCCGTGTCCAGCAGTGGATACTGTAAGGGTTGGTTGTAATGCATTGCATCTAGGGCCCTGCCAATTTTTCTGTTATAATGACTAAATCATTTTATACCGTGAACCAATAGGCTGTGGAACGAACGACCTCAAGAGGTCTTTCCATTAAACTACGATATGGGGTTCTTCAAGAAAGCTGTGAATAGGATTTTGCAAGGTTGGCGGCGCACCCGCATACAACCTGGTGTTGCAGGTGTCCATGGGCGGCGGTAACACTTACCATCACGTGGGACCGCTAGACTTCACTACAAAAAAAAATGGGAGGTGAACGGCGTACTTGCGTGGACTCTTTCCGGAACGCACTTTCTTGACTCCCTACGAATCTCTTTTATCTCCCTTCTCCCCCTTTTGGGGCGTGGGCGACACAATGGAGATTCGTCGCCGAGTTCTAACATTGGCGCATGTCGCATTGACATTTTACATTGTCTGTGGCATTCTTGCATTGACATTATTATCTTAAACAATCACATTATAGTGTTGAGATAATAAAGGTCGGTATGCCGCATCTGCGTAGGAGAGCCGTAATTGTGTAAGTTTTGCTTTCGGTGCCGGAAGTGCACGAATTCTACCAACTGTACGATAATAAAGAACATTGCAAAAAATCACATCCGTTTATATACTGACCGGATACGGAGCTAGCGCCGCTAGTCTTCCTGGCGGCGTCCGGCGGCGGCGCCAGTTCCAGCTCCTGCTGCGATTGCTCGTAGAACACCTGCTTGAGCCCCTCCAGCACCGTCACGCCGTCCGTGAACACGCGGTACGTTAGTAGGAACGTGTTCAGGAAGTCCACGGAGAGGAAGCGCAGGTCTGGAGGAAACGTGGCAATGTACAACGAATATTATTTAATGTAAATACTGCATTAGGGAACACTTTGGCGGGGGAGAGTGCACGCTGCAATCCAACAGCCGCTGGGCGCACTCGACTGGCCACGTTACCCCTCTCTCACAGAATACTACCTTGAAATGTAGGTACTGCATTTTCTACTTTATCATATTCTCCAATGTATGTACGTGTTTTGGTAGTGAATGAGATATGCCAGAGCCCATTCTTATCCTATCACTTCCCACGTCCCCGACTCTTTCTCCAAATCTATTCTTTCATCAACAAAGGTAGGCAGCGCATCCGGGGACGTGCCAAAGTTTGTCATATTGGACTAATATTGGCATGAATCGCGGATGTCTATGGGCGACAGTATCCACTTACCATCAGGTGGACTGTATGCTCGTTTGCCACCATCTTTCTATAAAAAAAATTAATAATGTTTGGAGAAGAGATTACCATAATAAAACCTCTTAACCGTCAATATACAGGATGTAACCGATTCATTCCTGAATCCTGAAACCATGGATTTTCATGGATGGATGTTCTGATTTTATTGAGATAAAAAATTACGAATAGTGCGTAATCTGCGCTTTGAGAGTCCAAGGGCAGCAAAGATGGAACCACATCGTAAGAGAATCTTTCCAAGTTTCTATAGATTTCTTTCTTCTCTTTCCAGTACAAGGGAAATTAGATGTAGACCTGTGAGCCGCTGTACAAAAAACAGTCGCGACATCGTCTCTTTTTGAAACGTATCTGCCTTACCGTGTCTCATAATTTTTTTTATTGTTGTCAGCCCATTTTCAGATCCTAGTGTACACGATAATTAATATCTACTGCACTCGCATTAATTTATCTTATTTTAATCAACAGGTAGAGAATTCCTAAAGGTGTAAGTCCGCCTTTGTATAAAAGAGTGCAAAAGGAATAAATAAAATAGTTTTTTTCAGACGTATCACGTTGAGAATTAAACTCCAGCAGAATTAAATACTAATGATATTCTTGAATATCGTTTTTTAAATAAAAAATAATTGGTGACACATTATGTTGTTAGGTATCCATTGTACTTCTTTTGTACAGGAATGCACTGAGGGGTCTCGAGGGCAGTCGAGGGAAGCAAGAATTAAAACTTTACTTTATAATAATTGTTTTATTTTTCACTGGTTAACACACAATACATTTTGATTGATTACAGACCTGAGGCCGTCTCCCGCGCACTAGGATGAAACAGTTCAAGCATTTCTCCCTTACTGTGGTTTCGCCTCTGTCTTTTAATACGGACAGGTCCTTGAGCTGAGCCTATTGGGTTATTGGGTCATTGGATTGATTATAGAAAATGTTTGAACTCTAGTCGTAATTCTACGGCAGACAATGCTAGCATGATGTAGAAATGGTTTAGCGCCATCTGTAGTCTAATTAACTAAATATTCTTTAATATCTTTATTCAATGCTTTGTTTTGTTGTTACGAAACAAGTAGGTCTGAATGCAAATCTATTCAACTTTATTATGTTCAAATTACTATGTGGCTGTTTGTTCCTGAATAAATAAATAAACAATTAAATAATTTACCAGTGAGCCGCTGCAGCAGCCGCTGGGGCGTCGCGGACCTTATCTGCGGCACCTTGCACGAGTTGAGCGTGCGCGAGAAGCGTATGTCGACGTCGTCGGTGTAGAGCGCGCGGTCGGCGCGGCATGCGGGCAGGCTCGCGGACGCGCCGCCGCCGCCGGCGCCGAGCGCGCGCATCAGGGCCGCCAGCGCCGCGCTCTCCATGCACTGCGCCACCTCGCTCGTCCATGCCGCCTTCTCGGACAACGTTGCCGCAACTACGGTGGAAAGAAGGACGGTGGCACGCGTCAGTCGAAAGGGATGTTTCCCTTTCTTTAGAGGTATTTTTTATGGAAAAATACGTGGCATACGTGCACCTGACTGTAAGTGGATACTGTCGCCCATAGACATTCACGATACATACCAACATAAGTCCAGAATGACAAACATTGGCAGGCCTCCGGGTGCGCTACCTACCTTTGGATATATAAGAATAAGGGTACAGCTGTGAAATGAACGCCAAAGTGTAGGGTAATTCTCTGTGTTGGGAAACCTACATTTACATAGATTTTCAATGAAAATAAAGGTTTTGAAGTAATAAAAACAAATGAGCAAAGGAAATTTAAAATGGTTCTTCAAAAAGCTTGAAGTTTATCAAGGTGTTATATTTTTTTTATAAGTGGATATCTTCTGTACCTGTAGTTTTATTGATAACTTTAACGGTGACTTCTTCACAGGAAAGATTTTCAAGATCTTGGTTATATTATAAGTGTGTCTTACCTAAATGCGCACATATTTGTTCTCCTTTCACTTCGACCAGTATTTTGAAGTCTCTGCCTTGGAACTGGTCACCGCCTGGTGAAGAGCAGATCGAAGTGGAATCTGAAAATAACAACATTTTTAAGGTAACTTTTACGGTGGCGTTAGGGTTCCTGCGTCCCAGTAAACATTAGACAAACAATAAAAGGTCAAAGGTCATTGCTTGATTGGTTAAGTAGTAAAAAAAAGCAGAACAGAACGGTCTACTGATCTTATCTACCAAGTCGTTTGACATAAAACCCTGCGATAAAGGTCATCATTATCATACTTGAAAGGATCCTAATGAGTAGAGCATAATGCATCATAATTGGAAAGTCGCCCATCTGACAATAATTGCAGTCTGCTATCATCTGCCTTACATTAAGAAGTGGTCAAGGACCGCTGAATCCAAAGGAAATGGCTTTTTAAATGTCTAGTGATTTGCCTGCCACGTCATAAAGGCTTGCCATCATCTTCAAGGCCTCCAAGTATCTCCCAAAGGCCGCCCTCGTGATGTGACGGAGATAATTGTTAAACCAAATTGCCTAACGATTTTGACTTCCATGATGCTTTTTGCGTTCACCGAGGGGTCCTGATGAATTGAACATCATGCAAAGGCAGTCATCTGACGAGCGGTAAATGCAATCCTCTCCAGTCACTTTGACAGTGAGCAGAAAACGTTTGCTAAACAAAATTGCCTGACAATATTGTCATAAAGACATCATCATCATCATGATTGGAAGGGTCCTCTATGAGCAGAGCATGTTACAGTGGCAGTCGTCCAGCCGGTGATAAGTGCAGCCTGTCTCCAGCCGACCTTGTGGTGAAAAGGAGATGGTTCCTAAAAAAAAATTTCCTAACGATGAAAATAAACAGTCGTTCAGCCGTAACCTGCCGGAATTTAAGAAAACCTGCCTTCATTGTGAGGAGATGTTTGCTAAACAAAACTGCCCAACAAATTTATCTACCTCAAAGACTTACTGTTCGGGACGACCGGTGCGACAATAGTTTTAAGTCTTTATTTGTATAGAATTTATTATTTAAGTATTTGATAGTTAACATTGTTATTATTTGATTAGATGTTGTGCAGATCAAAATATCGTCGCTTTGGTCGACCAATCAGAGAGCCGGAATTAACAGAGAAATATAGCCGCTGTCATTGGACGACAGAATTTAAAACAAGCTCTCTGATTTGTCGACATACTAAGCGAAAATTATATAAATATAGGGACGATAGTCCGTAGAATTCATCTTTTTCATTCCGCTTCCGACCGCGCCAGCGATCGGACGTCTCCTCCGCCACCGACTCTCCGCTCTACGCGGGACTCCGAGTGGCCTCATCGCTTCAAATCAAAAGTTGCCTTTCTCAAGGCGGCGGCTGATTAAATCGTCAAGACTACTGCAGCACAACTGCAGTTTGCCCCTTCAGGGAAAATCCACTGTTTCGTGGTCCTCGGTGGAAACCTAACGGTGCCAACGATCCGAGCGGGGTGTTGACCCAAATACACCCGCCTAGCCCCTCCAGGGTGAGGCAGTCATTTGGACGGGAGCTAGACAACCGGCCTTGGGGGATCTCCTAGTCGGCCTAGTCTCTGGTTTGCCTTCCAGCAACACACCTAGTGTCGGTCGGGTGTGTCTACACCCTTCGCATTAGACCCCATAGGGCCCCGTAGGGCCCCGTCGCACATTAAGATCGGCGACGGGATACAAGCTTAGGCCTCACTAGGCACACACCTCCCTGCTTACGCCCAGCAGGGAGGGTTACACAATCCCCGGGTTACACAACTCGGGGTGTTAGGACACGATTCTCCCCCCACCCCTCTCTACGACCCCCCTCCACCACGACCCCCCTCCAATATGTCGTTGAGCAACGACGAGAAGATGCTCATTGCTCTATTGCGGGCCTCCCATCCGGAGGTCAAATCTCTTCTTAAGAGACTGGCCCCCGCCCCCGCCCCTTCTAAACCCGCGGCTCACCTAGAGAGCCCCGCGTCCCCCGACCCCGCCCCCGAGCGAGACGACATAGTCTCGCAAGAGCATATGGACATAGTCCATCCTTCCGACTCCGACTCTTCCAAGTCAGAGTCCTCTTCCGACAACGGCTTCACCGTCGTCCGCTCAAAGAGGAAGAGGTCTGCAAAGACCTACTCCCCCACCTCCCCTACCCCCCCTGCACCCTCGAAGTCGGCTAAGCTGAACTTACAAGCCCAGCCTGGCGCAGCTTCCCGCTCTCGCCAGAGCACCCCTCCGCCTGCGGTTCCCCGCACCGAAAAGCCCCCCCCCACCTGTCTTTGTACAAGACAAGGCCAAATGGGGCCAAATCCGCGCAGCAATGGAATCCCTCAGGATTTCATTTACTCGCGCTACCAACATCGGCGTGGCCATTAAGGTCACGGTCCCCTCCTCCAAGGACTTCAGGTCCTTAACGGCTTTCCTCCGGAAGGAGAATATATCTTTCCACACTTACGCCACGGAGGACGAAAAACGCCTCCGTGTCGTGGTCCGCGGCCTCCCTCCCTAGTTGGGAGAGGACGAGATCCTAGAGGATCTCATATCCCAGAACCTGCCGGTGTTGGAAGTCCACCGGCTCTACAAAGGGCGCGATAGGATCCCCTACAACCTAGTCCTGATTGTACTCACCCTCACCCCCGAGGGTAAACAAATTTTCGACACCCGTGCTATCTGCGGGCTCTCCGGTCTCTCCTTCGAGACCCCCAATAAGCGTGGTGGCATTGGCCAATGCCACAATTGCCAATATTATGGCCATTCTTCTCGCAACTGCTATGCGAAACCCCGGTGCGTAAAGTGCCTGGGTGACCACGGCACCAGCAGCTGCACCCGACCCAAGGGCGCCGAGGATCCGCCTGGCTGCGTCCTCTGCGGGCAGCTGGGGCATCCCGCGAACTATCGTGGTTGCCCTAAAGCGCCGCGGAGGCCATCCAGGTGGATCCCCGCCGGACCCCCTCCCCCCGCCAAGCGCTTTCCTACGCAGGCGCCCCTGGCCCCCCTTATGTCGGTGCAAATAAAAGCACCATTACTCGCGCCTTCTGCGCAACCCACCCCAGCCGCAGTGCTCACACCCGCGAGCTTCCCCTCGCTCCCACCCAAACCTGCGCCGCAATCCTGGCGCAGAACCACCTCAGCCGCCCCTGCGCAGCAATCTTGGAGGATCACTCCAGCCGCCCCTGCGTCGGCCCCCAAACCCGTCCCTAACGCCATCTCCTTCCAAAGCCAGGCTAGTCCTGGGCTAATGGAGGACCTGGCTCTAGTCCGCCGCTTCCTAGGGGCCATAAATCCCCAGGAAATTAAAAACCTAGCCCAAGCGCTCAGGTCCACTGACGGAGACGCTCTAGCCCGTCTAGACCTTGTCATCAAGTACGAGCACGTACTTAGCGCCCTCGGCCTCTTCAAGGCCTGCCCCTGAACTCCCTTAAAAGAACCCGACGACCCGATCACCGCTGCCAATGCGGTTCTCACTCTGCACCCAAACACAGTACACAGACACCGTCCCCTCCGGCCGAGACGTGGACGTCCCCCTCGTTACACCGTTAACACACACCGGCCCTCAGCCAACCTTATATTCACTAGGTATAGACACGTGCCTGGGCGCTTCTCGCCGACTCGCGACCCCGCGGTATCCCCCCATTGCAACGCCCTAAGCCGAGGTCCGTTCCTTCCGCCGGTTTATCGGCGGGGGAGCCCTTAGGCTGTTGCAACGCACACTTTTCTCCTGGCTGAGCGCCTTCTGCGCTCGCCCTACATCAACGCGACCGGTGATTCTTAAAAGGCCACTATGGCCACAAGAACTAGACATACACGATGTTGAGGCAATCAGGTTTTTTAGTCGGTAGGAGTCCGACACTACCTGGTACCACCTAGGCTGGCCCAGCCAGACTAGATGGTACCAGGTGTCCCATGCAGGATTTTTCCTGATTGTCTCTCCTAACAAAAAAAAAGAAAAAAAAGTAGAATTCATTCCGAGCTGTACAGTTGAACAATAAACAATAAACAAGAAAATAGAAGAAATATTTGTATTGGCATCCTGAAGAAAAACCAGTATATACAGCAAGCAACAACCGTACCGGCAACCACATCGTTACATACAGTCCACTAATAGGAAGCCGGTGCGGTACACTTACCATCATCATCATGATTGGAGGGGTCCTCAATGAGCAGAGCGTCATGCAGGGGCAGTCGTCCAGCGGGCGGTAAGTGCAGCCTGCCTCCCGCCGCCCTCGTGGTGAGGAGGAGATGGTTGCTGAATAAGAACGCTTGTCGAGATTGCGGGGTGGCGCGTCGACCTTTGCCGACTACTTGGGAGAGGGTACCTGTTAACATATAATTAATATGCAAAGGGTTGTTAAAAAGCAGGGGAAGCCCCTTTTTAGATGAATTTGTTATGTGTTGTGTGGCTGCTTGTAACGTTAGTGTGAGTGTATTGTATTATATTAATCGTACCCTTTATTTGAAAGGATTGCATCCCCACGTTAGTGTGAATAAAACTAGCGTCAAGCGCTCGAGCGCTGAAGCGCTATGTTAGTGCTATTGAATATTAATCTTAACAGTTTTAGACTCGAATTTTTAACCGTAAGGGTTTAAGATCATAAAACATTAAAAAAATGGTATATAACGCCGACTAGCCTTTAACGCTAGTCTTAAAAATTCATTAGTGCTCACTCAACGCTCGAGCGTTAAGCGCTCAACACTCGTTTTTATAACACTACAGCACGCATTTGGCCTCTGGCTGCTGCCATTGAGTTCTAACGTGAACTATGAGAATGCATGTATGAGAATGCTTCGCATCATATTAGCTGCAAATCTGGCCGTTAGAAGATCACTGCGGCCTGGTTGTATGTCTTACAGGGCGGAAGCTTAATGGGTTGAAATCAACGATTGCAGCTAACACTTAGTCAATAGTCAGATGGCCGGTTGTAAAAGCAAAAAGGTGTGTCATGTACGAAGGATTGTTTAATAAAACTTAATACCTTGTCGTATGAACACTTGGTTGACATCTAGCAGAATATCGCAACCCTCAATGATCATCCGCTCGACAGCTAAATTCTTCCTCAAGTTCTCTGTTTCGCTGACCTGTGGAAATGGTACGTTACAACCAAAAAAAAAGTAACGATAACGTTACGAAAGTACTTATATATGTTTTTAGTCAATTGGGTATATATTGGAATCAGATTTATACTTAGGTATATTGAATCGGATTTCGAACAATAGCTACGCGCGCTCAACTACATAATTAACAATCATGTGAGTTGTGAGTGTGAGTGTGACTGTGAGTAATTGTCTTGGTGCAAATAAGATGAAACATGAGTTTGGCATCCTTTCACAGCTTTAATCGTCTGTTTGGTACGAATACTGCGTGGGCGGCCACACCTTTTTCTGTCACAAACAGAGGATCTTTCAACGTCCCTATCAATAGCCCGGTACACAAACATTCGTCTAATACCAAGCGGATGGAACGTTTTAAAAATTGCATTTGGCTCCATGCCTACTTTGTGTAATGCAATTACAGCAATACGGGTTTCATTATCACCCCACTCCATTTTAATATTAGTACAATATTTATTCACGAGTATTTATGGCCAGAATAAGCATTTGTGTTATGTATAGAAACACAATATTCTATCTATAGTAAAAACGTGTCGTGCGGCTATTTATAGCCGGAAAGAGATGGGGTGACGCTATTGGAATTACGATATGAATAGCATCAAACCCCATAACACCGTCATCTGTTCCCGTGGGTATCGTAAAAGACGAATAAAGGATAACAGGGCCACTACCACAAGCTCTGAGGAGCTACACCACCTCTCAAAAAGTGGACTCGCCAACCCGCTTGGCCAGCGTGCCATTTTAAGGCCATACATCCCTCATGCCCAAGACAACGTCCATGAGGAAGCCCGTGTTAAGCAGTGGACACTGAAAGGGCTTTCTGGTGGATACTGGTCACAAAAAGTGCGTCACCTCATCATGCATCTGCCGCGAGAGCTCCTCGAGCTGCGCGCGCGCGTGCTGCAGGCTGCGCCGCTCCACGTGGTCGTGCGGCGTGTGCGCCAGCAGCTCGTGCAGCGTTATTATGTAGCGGGGGATCTGCATATAACACGACGTGGTATATAGAAAATTATCAACAATGAGAAAGTCCTCCAACGAGTAGATCGGAACCGTCAAGTGCAGAAAAGTTTCGTACCTGGGTCACGTGCTAAGGCATGAATGATACGAACTCTTGCAACTAATTATGGTGAGATTGCCGGAAAGAGGCTTCTTGAGAAGGAGGAGATCAATTTGGCACTTGGGCTAGATATGCATAGTTGTATCCTTATGTTCTCTATAATAAACTTACCTGATGCATAGGATATGTGAGGAAAGTCTCCAGCGAGCGTCCCTGGCAGGCGGATTTACTCTCTAACTTGGTCAGCATTTGTGCAAAAGGCTGGCTCTGTTTGCATTCGGTGAGCACTTGCAGCGAGTAGTGGTGGTTCCTCACGTACTCCTGGTAGATTGTCAGCATCGGAAGTAGCATATCGAATAGGTCTCCTGTCGGAAATAACATT
The DNA here is from genome assembly GCA_943735995.1 of Sesia bembeciformis. Classification (NCBI taxonomy): domain Eukaryota; kingdom Metazoa; phylum Arthropoda; class Insecta; order Lepidoptera; family Sesiidae; genus Sesia; species Sesia bembeciformis. Next base: position 14,617,591 of record OX031040.1, read on the forward strand.
GTTACGATTTATTAGTTGATCGTCAAATTCGTCAAATTTTACTGACGGATCTCATAGCTTTCATAGCTCAGTTGATTGAGCGTCTAGTCCGTCTACGAAGTCTATTGCATTCAAACTTATCTATTTTTCCGTGTGTACCAAACGCTTTTTGAAAGGGAGAAGAGATTTCTTACAAATATCGACTAAATCAATAGGTTGTCCCACAACGGTTTCGTCCCATTGGACGAAAAATAGATGCCGAAAATAAATATAACTTTTTTGTTCACTGGCGACCCTTTGCTTTGCTTCGGTTTGAGATTTTTTTTTCAAAATTTCAAAATAAAATATAGCCTATATTAGACACGGATAATGTAGCTTCCTATTTGAGGAAGAATTTTTGAAATCGGTTCAGTAGTTCCAGAGATTACCGATTCGCTTGAGGGTATATATTTATTTATTTAAAAAATCAGACAGCACATAGGTATCTACCTAATTTTACATTTTACTATATACTTAATCCAATAATAATGCCACATGAAGATTTCCACACTTAAACAGCTGATGTATCCACAGAACAGTTCAATTTGTTGTTCCGTGGATATATCCATAACAAATTATATTAATTGTTTGTTTACAGACATCATAATTTTTGTTATAGTATGGACGGTAGACGAGCCGGCGGGCTGCATGATGGTAAGTGGTCACCGCCGACCATGGACACCTGCAACACCAGGGGGCCTGCGAGTGCGCTGCCGACCTTGCAGAATCCGGTTCTGTTGTAGAATTTATAATTTCAAATTAGAACACGCAAACTAAAATTACGTGTACACGGCGACACCTGACATTCGACACAAGTCTTGACATTAGTGTCACACGGCACCCGCTACACTGACATTTACATGACACTCAGTTTTGACACTGAGTGTCGAGTGTAAAGTGTCGCGTGTAAACATAACATAACAATGTAATACTGATACTTGTTTATTGTTACCGAGCACAAGCGTAGGCCAAGACTCCATCCTGCTGGTGAGGCCCTTGAAGAAGATCTGGTGCAAGAACAGCACAGTCTCGCTGTTCAGGAAGATGGAATTGACGTCCTCGTGCGTGCACTGGGGCTTCTTAGAGCTCGCCACCATTTTAAATGGACGGAGGAAACAGGTCACCTTTAGAAATATATTTTTTACAGTAAGTGGACACTGTCGCCCGCAGTACATGCCAACATCAGTTCAAAATGACAAACGTTGGCACGTCCCCGGGTGTACCGCCTACCTTTGGAAATGTAAGAATGGATTTGGAAAATTGGGAGGATATGATACGAAGAAATGGGAATGTGCTCTGGTAAATCTCATTCACCATCGAAACACGTCGAAATCGAAACATCTCACCAATTGGAGAATAGGTTAAAGTGGGAAATGCAGTACATTTCAGGGTAGTATTATTCTTTGAGAGAAGGGGTAACGAGGTCAGTCGGATGCGCCCAGCGGTTGTTGAATTTCAGCGTGCAGCGTATGTCCTAATCATTTATTCTGTTTAGCCGTGATTATTGTGATTATTATGTTTAATAATGTCGTCCTATATCGCGGATGTCTATGGACGACAGTATCCACTTACCACTAGGTGGTCTGTATGCTCGTTTGCCACCTTCTACTATATGTTCATACGTGGTAAATATAATTAATTGAAGTATTAAATACTAGCGACCCGCCCTCGCTTCGCTTCGGTTCATAAGATTTTTATTTTTCAAATTTCTAAATAAAATATAGCCTACATTAGACACGGATAATGTAGCTTCCTATTTGTGAAAGAATTTTTGAAATCGGTTCAGTAGTTCCAGTGATTACCCCCAACATACAAACAAACATACAATTTTACCTCTTTATTATATTAGTATAGATTACCTGTGAATTCATGATATCCTAAAGAGATTTCGCATAATTTCTGATTTCGTTATTTCCCTCCGATATACTCGTATACCTACATATATATATATATGCCAAACAATTTAAAGTCTTAATTTTAACTGTTCTAAGAACTTAACAATTTTATAAAACTAGTTATTAATTAAATATCTGCACAAAGTTATCGTTGAAGCTAAATTTGAAAAAAAAAACTAACAAAAGAAAATTCGACTTCTCATGTACTTTCTCTACACGATCATAACTCAAAGAAGAATTTGTACCAAAATTTACGAGCACAGAATCCGAAGTTAGTGTGTTCTATGGCGCGTTACCTTCATAAAAGTATCATAAAGGGTTGGAACATCCCTTATTATTCAAATTAATTTTGCAGTGAGTACGGTCGCTCAAGTTAAATTTGTGCGTAAGTTATAGTTTGCAGAGATTCAAAATCAATATTGGCTTCATTCGCTCGAAACGAAGTGACTGGATAATTATTAAACTTGATGAAGCATAATTCGATTGCTTTATCCTCCTAAAACTATGATATTTAGTGACACAATTTGTTGCACCGGCAAAAGGAAACTTATTGTCCGGTTCTACTCGTACTTTCTCACGAGACTTCAAAGAAATCCCAAAATATCTCGCTCCCCACTGACATAAGAAAGGCTCTTAATAAAAACAGCCTCAAGAGGAAGCTTTGGGAACATTACCTCCGAAATCTAGGCAGCCAATGGTAAGTCTCCTTTTTTCTCCATATTTATATTATCCTTTTCTTAGGTACGGTCTATATATTTTATATCTATTATTAATATGTATATTTATATATTTCATCGTACTTATACGATCAATGTATCAATTATCAATGTATTATTATTATTATTTATACAGATGAATTAAGCTTTACTGTTTAATTTCTACTGCACCTGCTGTAATTATTCACATTTAACCAACGGTGGATAGGTAGAGAATGCCTTAAGGCATTCAAGTGATAAGTCCGCCTCTGTACAATATAATGCAATAGGAGTAAATAAAAAAAAACACTGCTTCCTCTTAAATACCATATGTTAGAGCATCGTTCTATTTAAACGGAATCTTGAAACAACGAAATTGTAAGTTAGAAAATCTTAATCAAAGTCAACAAGGCAAGGTCGGCGGCGCGCCCGCATACCCCCTGGTGTTGCAGGTGACCATGGGCGGCGGTAACTCTTACCATCACGTGAGACCGCTTGCAACTTGCCCACTTCTCTACAAAAAAAAATAACAAGTCTAAACTGACAAATAACGTCCCTTTTCTGCGACAACATCACGTTTATTTTTATTTATTTAGTTTAACCGACTTTATTTCATTGGAAATGTATGATGAATTTGCAAGAAACAAAAAATTTAGAAGAAACTTAAGAAGGGAACTGTATAATCTTAAAAACTTACTAATATCTCCAGTTGCTCCAAATACTCCTCTTCTGACTCTACCATTTTGAAGACGAGACTGAAAATATGAAATGACAATCAGCAAAGTTTTGTCGCTTTTTCAGTCCTCAATATTCGAATGACAGGTTTTTGGCGGGAACTCAAGATAGTCAAACAAAAACCCAAATGTTTATTGAGTGATAGTTTATTGTCAAATAATAACCTATCGTGATAATCTGATAGTGATAATCAAATAAAGGCATAGGGTTGCGTTTATCGTGTGCTTCCAAGGAGAATACGTTTAAAATTCTTTATTGGGAAGAAAACTTGACACTGGCAGAATGTGCTGATTGCACCATTGCTATATATAAAAAGAAAAAAGTTTTGCTTACAACAGTATCATTATGATAAAGCTATCGTTATGTTATTTATCGCTATTAAGATTGGTTGGCATGTTGGTATACCTTTGCAGTATAGCAACATATCAATGATACCTTTTGATAAGTGATAGTTGCTAATTAATTTCAATTTGGTGGCTCCAATGATGAGGAGATTCCTAATCATGTGGTTCATTTTTGTTTCGTGTAAATAGGTTACCTATTTCTCTTCCGCATGCTTTCGGCGTGTGGACTCTTGATGTACTGATCCACGATCTGCTTCCACCGGCGTCGGCACAACCAACCGCGGAAGAAGCTCTGCACAAAGAAGTTTGAGTTTTAATGTTGCGAAGACTCGTGAAAATGCAGTTTATGAGTTTTAGTTCGTAATAAGGTTTTTAAATTGTACGTGTTTTTTTTCAGAATTGCAACACTAAAAGAAATTCCTACGAATATTTGTTTATCCAGCAACCAGGGTGGATTATCAGGGTGGTTATATTAGGGACAAAATCGATTTGTATTATCAAAATTGAATTTATTCATATAAACAAGAATAGATACTCTTAATTAAACGGAAAACCACTCAAAAATTGGAGCTAGTTACAGACGCGAGGCAAACTATGCGAGAACTATTTCGAGAACGTTGGCTGGCGGAAAATGATTTTTACCATTAAGTCCGCCTTATGTTAAAACGCCTTATGTTTTATAGTGTAAATAAATAAATAAACGTTTGTGGTGATAATGCACAACGGTGGGAAGCCGTGGCATAGGCGTGCATCAGTAGATCCAGCAGTGGAGAAACATATTGTACTGATGGTACAGCATTAGTACCCGTGTAGGTGAAACTTTTATACCTCCCTTGGATCCTATATGTCATACCTAATATGCGAGTATGGCCCTAAATATCCTCGTTATAACTTCAGAACTAATCATTTGCCGAAGAACGGCCTCTCACTGAATTACCAAAGACATCTTAGGGCCTAATGTGTAAAGTTTAGATTAAAGTTTTCTTGGTGAAATTGTTGAGCAAGTAGCGGAACAAGTTTCATGGCACAAATTGGCAGGACTTGCGATGTGGTGTTATACGACTTATGAACTGAAAGTTTTCAGTAACAGTTGATTGCTCTTTGTTGAAGAAACTTTTCTGTTGTGGCAATCATGAGAGAGAGAGAGAGAGATGAATCAGAATCATCTCTCTAGCTTCCACAAAATGAATACTTTTTTAAGAAGATGAGTGCAGAAACAAAGTACACTAAATACTTTTATTAACAAGTAAATATCAACAGATCCTTAATTTATGGAGTGAACTTCAATATATTTGAAATGGTATAGAAATATGTCAGTCTGTCGTCAATCTGCTTCTCTCCACTGCTAGATACAGGCTTATCCTAAGAACTGCCACCACAAATGGTTTCTGCTGTAATCATTCAGCCACTACCGGCGACCTTCTACGATTTCAACCCGCCTGCCTAGAGTGGCGATTAGGGCATACCAAATCATAATTATTTCTACGATCACTTTTCTCGTGAAGAGACCTAGTGAATTTTACTAAATAACCTATTGAATAGACAGGGCTAGTAAATATTCAAGTTCAAGTTAAGTTGTACCTGAACTTTCTTGATCTTGCGCAGCTCGACCGGATCTATCTCGGGCGAATGCGTCGGCGATGAGCTGCTGGTGGACGCAGCTCTGGTTGCCGGCTCGTGTTCCTTCTTGTAAGTGCACAACTGAGAACATGAATTAGAATAGATCTACGATTAAAAGAAAGTGGTGAATTATTCAATCGCCGCAACGGCAACAATCTTATAAAAAATATACTTACATAAATACTTATTGAAAGATTGTGTATAAGTATAATTATACCGATGTTCTCTGAGCACGGTTCTCTTCACTAACTATTATAATATACGGTAGATCAAACTAAAAATTCTTAGAACTGGCTACTGTACAATATGGATAGAAAGAAAAACAAATTCGATTTTTAAAAATGGAACTCTTTATTTGTCAAACGCCATTAAATTTTCAAAGCTGTCATTTGTTTGTTATTACGGGCAGCAATTTGAAATTGTTTTGCGGAAAAATGACTTTAACAAGAGAACATTTCCGTTCAATGATTTTTTATGACTTTCGTTGTGATCTAAACTAGAAACAAAGTTATGTAAGACTTATGTTGTTAGCATTTAGTGATGAAGCCCCATCTAGTGCTACTGTTTATAACTGGTTCAGTGAATTTAAACATGGTCGTACTCAGTCAATTTTTGAATACTGTAAATATAGAGTTAATGGGTTATGGGGGGGTATGGTGAGGTGTTTTGACGGAAATCACTTCATAGTTGTTTTAAAGCAATGTATTTAATTATAACATATTATTCCCTAGCACACTATATTGTCCTTTGGATTCTATTTAATATGTAATGACGAATCTATTGAAATAATTGTACAAAGCGTATGTATGTGGCACCGTTAGCTAGGAGACCTCTTGACTATTGCGGCGGCGCGGCGCATGCGCAGAACTCCTGCGCACCGTGCCGGCCGGCGCACGCGCAGCGGCTTAACTATAAGCGCCGAGCGATTCTACCTTGTAAGGCGTATTATTTTATATGTTACTCCACCACAGGGTCATCCGCCATACAATCCCAAATTTGCGTTCTGTGATTTTTATTTATTCCCTAAAATTAACGATGAACCCAGAGGAATATGCTTTATGACTGCGGAAGAGGCATTAACGGCCTTCCAAACTGGCCAAGTTACCGCTCTCTCACAGAATACTCCCCGCGGGCGCCGCAGCATCGGGTTCTCAAGTTTACACACACTATAATAATGTATTACATGTACGAGCACAACCACTACTAAACGTAACCCGCCTTCGTGAGATGAAAGAAGTTTATCTAATAACTAATAAGTTAATAACCTAATATTTTGCAGATACTGCTTTGTTCTACGCACCCGTCCAAATGATCTTGGCATATATCGCGGATGTCTATTGGCGACAGTATTCACTTTCCACCAGTGTGATTGTCGACTCGTCTGTCACTTTCTTTCTATGTCTATACATATAATAAAAATGTAACTGATCGCTGTCTGTACATGAAAGATATATGAGAAAAATATTATTGGGGGCCTTTATCAACGCAATAGAACCGAAAACAAGAATTGTTAGAATTTTTGTCTGTTTGTCTGTTTATCTATTTGTCTGTGCGTTTGTGCGCGCTAATCTTAGAAACGGCTTAGCCGATTTGGGTGCGGTTTTCACTAATGTATTGTGGTAAGTTCCCCTAAAATTTAGTGTTTGTTTTACTTCAATCAGTTCATAAATAAAAAAGTTATATTAATTTAAAGAATCACGTCGAACATTTGTTCGATAAAAAATAAGCTATAAGAAATAATGTGTGTGATCGTTTTTGAAAATACCAAATAGGTACCCTTAAGGAGGTAAAGACGGTGTTTATAAACTAAAGTCCACGCGGACGAAGTCGCGGGCAACAGCTAGTTTATAAAATAAGTTACAGAAAGTACTATTTTTATTGGCAGTAAACACAAACAAGTTGGTACAAATAAAATTATCCTTTCACCCTCGTAACAAACTCACGGGGAACGTGAGAATCACGTGCCAAATGTCTTTATTATTCATGGCGTTCCCGAAACCATACACGTGCAAGGAACGAAGGATTATATTATATTTAGCGAAGCGTATGCGAAATAACGTTAATATGCTTTTTCTATAGACATTTGATACGTGACATGCTTTGCGTTTTCTGTTTCTTTTTAAACTGTTTTCTACTGTTTCCTTTTTAAATCAATTAATGCGAACAATGTTTCAGAAGTGGTTCGATCGTGCCAATTATACCACTTTCTAAGATAATAAATCTTTTATAACGCGAAACGTTACGCGGATTCGTTTCAATGTAATATTTAAAAGGTTATAATATGTAGCTTAATTATAATACTATCTGCCTACAAAAAATCCGATAGTGTTATGATTTTTTTTTAATAGAAATAAGGTGGCAAACGAGCATACAGTCCATCTGGTGGTAAGTGGATACTGTCGCCCATTGACATCCGCGATATATGCCAACATTAATCCAAAACGACAAACTTTGGCACGTCCCCGAATGCGCTGCCTACCTCTGTTGATGAAAGAATGAATTTGGAGAAAGGGTTGGGGACGTGGGAAAGGATAGGATGGGAATAGGCTCTGGCATATCTTACTCACTACCAAAACACGTACATACATTGGGGAATATGATAAAGTGGTAAAAATAATATGTTAACTTTGAAACTCAAATTATTTGATCGCTAATATTTGGAAATCTAAAATGGAAGTGTCTAGCCTTTTGCCACTAAATTATTCAAACACCAATAAACAAATATGATATGAGGGGGAAAAAATAGATTTTTTCTTCACCAAAGTATCAGCTATATCCTACTGATAGCATTCCACCTCACAAACAGGACGGACATTAATAACAGACGGACGAATTGTACCATCGTTGGCATCATCTTTGTTTTATATACAGGTGCGACTATGCTCCTCGCGCTGCCAGAAATATTTCCGTCAAAGACAGTGAGCGTTTACATACCGCCCCTGCCACACTTCACGTTCGGCTCTCGGCAATGGAGCACGTAGGAATTATTGCAGCGTCCGCGTTGCATTTACAGTTTAACAATTATTTTAAAAAAAATGTTATATAATTGCATGGCTGGGAATGTTGCCCATTGCTTCATCTCCCCCGAGCGTCGTGTACTTTGTGTTTCAATTGATGACTTTTGTGTTTAGGGTCCATATTATTGGTTCACTAGCTAAAAGTTCTAAAGATTTTAAAGTTTTCTCATTACTCCACCTCGCACATAACGATTAGTTAAACTTTGAGCGCTCGGCGTAAAGTGAGCGAGAGGGCAGTGTGTGAACACTCACTCGCGCTTCCGCTGCCGGTCCTTTGAGTTGCGCACAAAAAAACGGGATTTGAGGAAGCGACAGGCAACGGCTTGAGCAGGAGCAGTGGCAGCGCGAGTAACGTGTTTACATTCTCGCTCTGCCTATCAGCAATCAATCATGTCAATACAATCAAGCTATGTCAAGACAATCAGCATATCAAGATGGCGCTTACTTAGAAAAAAATATAATTTCGACGAACAGGGTTCAAATATAATATATTGCTCGTTATTACACTATTGTGTATCAATGTAACATTTATTAAAGATTCAATGTACCCTACAAAACCGTAAATAAGTATAAAAATGGCAAAACTGATAACAGCAGAGCATCTTTCTAAAGTGAATTCGATATCGAACTCACTTATTTAGTGAGATCTAGACCAACATTATTCATGTATTCATTATTCACGAATATCATTTTACTGAACTAGTATCCAATGTCGTCGTAAAGCTGCGTCCGCAGTGGACGCGGCACGGGAAGCGGAAGCAGAAAACCTATATCGCGATCCGTTGTTTTCATAATGTATCTGTAGTTGAAGTGATTCTCGCCGTGAAAGAATTTCTGTTTTAGGCAATGTCTCACTCAAAATTTGATTTAGACGAAGTTTAACTTTACAGAAATGCATTTTTTACTTAGGATAGATAAAACGTCAAAACTATAAAGAAACAACAAACATGCACTAACTCGCAGTGGAAATGGCAAAATGACTTGTATTACACCTTCGCCCCCGCTCAAAACACTCTCAAATGTCGCCGCGGAATCAGCTCCCCGGCCCCTACCCGCGGTCGTACAGCCAATATATGTATTTGAAAACTAAGCAGCGGATTCCTCTGTTCCACCTCGCGGCCACTCAGGACGCAGTCTAATAAAGCCGAAATTGGCACATTAAAAGAAAACAAATGCGATTAAAATAATAAGATGATTACCTCAGTCCTAAGTTTCTTAACCTCATTGGCCAGCTCGTCACATTGCTGCGCGTATTGCCACCTGGACGTCCTCTCACTCTCCACCACCTGGAGGAGATGCAGCTGCTTCTGCTCCAGCTCCTCTTTTTGCTGGAGCAATTTGTTGAAGCTGGCGACAAATAAGTGTTAAGTTTTTTTATCCCTTATGTCATGGATCCAGGCACACAGTTTGCTAAACAAATCCCGAACAAATATTTTACTTTTTGAAGAAATCGACAGTGGAACAAGGAACAAATTGCAACTTTTCAGAAGCGGCAGACAACATTGTTTATACAAAATTCTTTATCAGCTATTGTTTTGACCAGAACCAACAGAATAATAAATAATACCGTATTATTTATTACTAGCGACCTGTACGTTATTACGTATTATTTATTACGTGCAATGTAGATACTAATGTGGTGTCAGTGTGGAGTGATTCCTCATACATTGTTTTGTTATATTTCAAAAGAATACGACAGTATTTTCGATGAAAGCTCTCAGTCGGCTTGATTTTTTCCGACATCTTGAACTATTATCGTCGTATTTCAACAAATTAACACAAAACAATATTAAACTATACGTATAAACCTTCCTCTTGAATCACTCTATCTATTGATGAAAACCGCATTAAAATCCGTTGCGTAGTTTAAAAGATCTAAGCGTACATACAGAGGGACAGACAGCGGGAAGCGACTTTGTTTTATACTATGTAAAGAAGAGTATGACAGAACCTAAAAAAGTTTTAAAAGTACGTTAATTGAATTTACCACGCAACTTTTCAACACGGGACACTAACTGTTAAGTATTTAGCAAACTAAAATTCGTCATTTTCAGCTAGTCATCGGTAAAAGTAACACGAATGTATACTGATAATTTTACTAAATTTACTTGGTAAGACTCAAAAAACTCCTGTTCGGGAGAATTGTCTTTATATTGTATATGAAGCAGGAGCGTGTAAAGAGGCATCTGAATTTTCTACCGGAGCAATTTAAACAGCAACCGTATTCCGCTTTTACTGCTCTAGGATGTATTTATATCAAGATTGTACTATAAATTAATTGATAAATCAACAATATTTATCCGTTATCGCTGGCAATTAAAAATGTCCCGCGTGACAGGGGTTGGGTACACTCCAGGAATAATGCTTAATTAATGCCAGGTTTAGAAAAAGCAATTAAAATCGCAAACACATCTAGAGGGCAGAACATTTTTTTTATAGAAAGATGGTGGCAATCGAATATACAGTTCACCTGGTGGTAAATGGATACTGTCACCCAAGGACACCAGCGGTACATACCAACATCAGTCCGGAATGAGAAACTTTTGCACGCCCCCGGTTGCGCTACCTACCTTTGTTGATGTAAGAATGAATTTAGAGATAGAGTTTGGGATAGAGGAAGGGATAGGATAGGAGGGGATGGAATGGGCTCTGACATATCTCACTCACTACCGAAACACGTATGTACATTTAGGAATATGATAAAGTGGAAAATGCAGTACATTTCACGGTAGTCTTCTCTGATATAGCCAAATGTGGTGATGGGATATAGAAAAAATACCTGAGTAGGTAGTAGCGCAGAGTTGGAAAAATAATTATTGTAGTTCTTCCAGCAGCCAGGTTAAGCATAAGCGTTAACACAATGATAGAGGCAGGAACGCGCTTATACCTAAATTACAATGTAAAAATATGTGAGTTGCACAAGAAAGAGACTAATGACTTGAAAGAGAGCATGCTACTCCACTGCTACCCTAATGTTGTTCTACCTAAACACGGTATGAACCTTGTAATGGGTAGAATAGAAAAGCTCACAATGAATGTGTCCTTATCTGTACATGGATCTGTACAAATCATTTTTTTTTACAGCCTTGGTTTGCGTATTTTAGAAGACTACAGGAATTGCTAATTAAATATTGTCAATCGGCCATTGTCGTACTTCCGATCTTGTCCGAACGCTGAGAAATGCATATGGCATGTATGTATATAGTTACAGTGGTTACAACGTAATGTAATTAACCTGAGTGTGTTTGGATGTTTGTTTTTACTTTTCTTGTTCGTTCAGAATACAAAGATGGCTGGCCGGCATTATTTAGTTTAGTAGTAGTACTGTATAAGTCGCACAGATTTGCCACTACGGTAATTTAATGGAAAATATGAAGAATAGACAATAATGATTAAAACCATAGACAATCGGTAGAGAGGCAGATAGTCATGGAACCTGGAATATAAAAGTTGAGACTGGAAAAACGAGGACTTAATTCGTCGCGCTTCTCCAGTCTCAACATTCATTTGCCAAATTCTAGTGATGGTTATCTGCCTGTCTACTGGCTGTTTATTCCTTAAAAATACTTATAAAGAAAGACGATTTTAACTTGTTTTACCAAAATTCTATTGTGTGAGAAAATCGATGCCGTAAACAAAAGACCGTCACGAGGCTCGAGTGGGAAATGGATCTTTTTTCGGAGCGATAATGTTATAGCAGCTATCTATTAACAAACGGTTTTGTTATTACAAAGTCAACGATGCGTACGCCAAGGGTGGACGAAGTTTCTGTAAAATGGATAATATATCGACTTGCTGGTGGAACTAATCCATCAATAGCAATAATATCAAACAGGTGACATGAAATAATCTATGAAATTTATTTATATATTTTGTTGTACACACAACAAAAGGTATACAAATAATACATACAAAAGGCGTGTTTATCCCCTTAGGAGATTTCTACCAGCAAACCTGCGAGAGCGATAGATGAGCAATGAAATGGACGGACCTACCGCGTACCTAACTATACTATTACAATCACTATTTTTATAATATGATTATTAATAGAGCGGCGATCGTCAAGTTAACAGTCATTCCCAAAGGGGTCCATACAGAGCCCCAGGGGTCCGTATGGACCCCTACTTACGTGCAACCTAACTACCCACGTGCAAATATCTCGTCAGAGAGGACAGAATAAAGTATTTTTAGTAGGTTTTATTAAATCATAGAAGTTAATTCACTTGGGGGTTCATAGTTAAGTTTTTGTTATGGCGAGGGGTCCGTGACCGAAATAAGTTTGGGAATCACTAGCTAGTATATCTATACTCAACTCACATTCGTGTGATTATGAGTTTAAATCCCCGACCCGTACCACTCGAGTTTCTACTTAATTACGGATTTTTGAAATTAGCTTTTAATAACAAATAACATTAAGCAGAAATAACAGGTAAACAAAAGCTTTTAATTTTACACGTTTAGACCCAATCTAGAATATAATCCCTTTAACATCCCTTATATCTATTATTTTTTCAACTTTGTATAAATAATAATTTATTTACCTTCGTAATTTAGTTAAATAAAAGGTTAAAAACTAAAAAATATAGCAAAAACAATTGACAATGGTATACGAAGACTAAGAACTCGAGGCGCCGCGCCGTTCTAGCTGGCAATAGCTTTTTAAATTTTCTGTTCAGTTTTATTTGCAGTATAACTTTTAAAAAACATTATTTATATTGAAAATATCGGTAATATTTTGAGTATTTATTGTAAGGTTAACAGTTAAACAATAAAATAAATGTTTGAATATGCATTTTAATTGACATTTCAATGATTATTTTTAAGAATCTGAGCGCTGATGAATCTTTAAAGGCATATTTACAGTGATTTACACAAGGAGAGTTTCTAGAACGCAATGAAAGCGAGACAATCGGTCGAAAGCTAGGATAAACAACAGTTATCATCGTGTGATCACTGTCCTCACTGTTATCATAGAGTTATCATTACGCGATCAATTGCAAGCAAGAATCATATGAAGTTTGGTCGTATATGGGAATCGTATAGAAACAATAATCTCGCTCGAACAGTGTAAATGTGTAAATGTAAACACAACTGTTTACATGTAATGTCGAAACTCTCCTTGTGTAAATGTGCCTTAAACTCGAGCATTAATGCTCGTGGCGTTATAATCCAAGCTTTTAACATTTAATGGTCTTAAAAAAATGAAATTAAGAACTCGAGTCTAAAAACGGTTAAGGTTAAGATTTTTAAAGTTCACTTAGTACTCGAGCGCTCAGTTTTACATTGCGCTTTACACATTACATTTATAGTTTTACAGTTTTAGTTGCGCTCAGTTGTAGTTAGGAACATCACAGTTAGCTAGGGAACAGTTAACCACCAAACAAGTTTATGTTATTATACATAATCATAAGTTGATAGTACCTTATTTCGGAGACACGGTACCAACATACGAGTAATTCATCACTCAAGATGGCCGCCAAAGATTGCGAGCTCATAATGTTAATGGGAACACGACACGTACAATTCGGCTTGTTTTGTGAATTATTAATGCGAATCCACTAACCGACTGCACTTCCCATGGTTTATTCGCATAAGGACAGATTTACAAAAAGACAGATTCTCATAAAGACGGATTTTCAGAACGACAGAGTACAAAAGCAATCAAACAAAAATTCGGATTAAATTTAGGTTAATGTTATTTTTAATTCACATATCAATTAAATATCGATAATTCGACATTATATATAATACTAATAATGTGTTTAATGACAGCACTATCCCAATCTTCAACTTCAAAATATCCCAATTGATGGGAAAGTGACAGAGAGAATTTAAGTTTATTTTAAATTAACATGTGAAAGTCAGTAATAATTGATCATCTCAAACCCATTCTAAGACCATAGAAAACTATCCGAAGACAATCTTAATAGCTCCCCAAAGCTATCCCCAAAACCCTTCTCAATATAATCCCAATCCCAAACTCACCTCGAAACTCTCAGTGTCGTTATGAGAATCTGTCCTTATGCGAACAAACCGGTTTCAACTTTGCGGTTATGCGGACCGTACTTTCAAGACTATGCCGCGATCTTTTTTGACTCCTTACAAATTCTAATGCTGTTCTTCTTTTTTATTCTACTTTCCCCATACCGACATATATTATTTTTTTACAAAGAAAGTGGCAGACGTACATACAGTCCATCTGGTGGAGTGTAGTTCGTCTGCCATACGGTCCACCAAGTGGACTGTATCCGACAGTATACAAATGGAGCATGAGCATTAGCATCTCCACATGAGGGATGTATAACTTTAAAACGCTACACTGGCTAACGTTGGCAAGTCCACTCTTTTAGAGATGATGTAGTTCCTCAGTCACCTTTTACTACACCCACGGAACTGATGGGGTGGCGCTATACGAGAGTCGACCGACGCCACAGTGCACATTTCACGTACAGATACTTAATTAGAAACAAAGTGGCTAGTTAATTTTAGCGAGCAAATGCTTTCACAGAATGCGGGGTCCAAATTTGTACAATATCCATAAACCATGATATACTTACAATGAATACATCGTATGTTTGTTTAAAACTTTAAGTTTCAACCATTTAGTGTTACTGAAATATTTTGTTTTCCTTTGATATTACTTTATCTCATAGTCTAGTATATATTTAACGTTAGTTGCTAAGCCGATTAAGCTGTAATCTGTATTTTTAACAACTATTTTGATCAAAATTTATTAGCGCAAAGCAGCTACATTAAAAAGTCGCAGCTAATTAATAAGTAATTATTGCCACCATTCACCACACTACTACATCGACACAGCATCCAGTGCGAAAATGTCACCGTGGCCTTAACCCGGTCGCCATGGTAACGGACATCTCGTGTTATACACTCCGCTAACCGTGGGCGTATCACCTGAACATGAACACGGGACATCCCATCGAAATATGTTATAAGGGTTGTTAAAGAGGTAACTTAGGCTTTAAGGATTGAGTAATCAATCTCTACATAATAACAAGGATTCAAGTATAAAATTTACCTTTTTAGATACTGGCCACTTTGGTTTCAAGTTCTAACTCTATGGTGCAAGGTTCTAAATTCAAACTTCGATTCAGTATCAAACTCAAAGCAGTCGAATCCGATTATCTACAAAAAAAATAATCTGGTCCCGATTACTTTCAGTCTGATACCGACTTAATATTTTAATTAATTAAAATTATTTTACGTGTTTAATCTTTTCGTATTAAAATATTTTATTTTTTTAAGATAGAAACCAACCTAGCTTACGAGTACATAACTCATAAAAGTCATAAAAAAAAGAAACAAGTAAATGAATGCATTAAATATGTATACATATATAGTTTATTTCAATATATGTATATCAGTATATATATTTATATGTATATGTAGTTTTTGTATTTTAAGGTGTATTACGGTAATTTATTTAAAAAATACTGTCTTTTATATTCCCATTCATGTTCAATATAGACAAAAATGTGTAATTTTTAAAAACTAGTTCTACTTGGAAATTTTGATAGTTCAAAATGATGTCGTTGAACATCCCGAGACCAACGTCGGAACCCCATCCATCTCAAATTACCAGGGAAAGTACACGATCGGTAAATAAGAAATTAGAAAAATGGTTACGGCATAATTAAATTGAACTCCAGAAAGATACACGTGTCGTAGATCTCCTTTTACTGTTAATTGACACATAATTGAGGGACTTTTGTAACGGGTTGCCACTTGAGACGAACCGTGGTCACGTGGACTGTGTACGTTAACTGTAAATGCACAGTGTAATGGCTGGACCCGGGCGAAGCACTTACTATCCAAAAAAGAAACTCACAGTTTTATTCTCATTCTTCCCAATCTTTTTTCAAAATCCGCTCCCAAATTTCTAAAGGTAGATGGCGCATCAGAAGCGCACAACACAGTCTTAATTAGATCGGATATTACATATCGATATAATCAAAGGCATTACCGGAGTAAAACGTATAATGGGACAAGAAGTTTCCTTATCTCGTTTATTGTACTGTTTTCTGTATACTGTTTACTCGATAAGATGAAATGGGATTCAATGGAATTTGATAAGAAGTGGGAGTGTTATAGGATGAGGTCCTAATCCAATGGGACAGTATAAAGTACTCCTCATTCGATACAATGAAAAGTCACTAATTACCGCAAATTGAGAAATGTTATTTGAGGTGATTTTTTTGAGGGGGAGAGTGCACGCTGCAACCCAACAGCCGCTGGGCGCGCTCGACTGGCCACGTTACCCCTCTCTCACAAAAAACTACCTTGAAATATACTATACTGCATTTCCCACTTTATCTTATTTCCCTAATGTATGTACGTGTTTCGGTAGTGAATGAGATGTGCCAGAGCCCATTCCCATCTTATTCCTCCCCATTTTCCCGACCCTTTCTCCAAATCCATTCCTATCTCCAAAGGTAGGCAGCGCATCTGGGGGCGTGCCAACGTTTGTCATTTTGGACTAATGTTAGCATGTATCACGGATGTCTATGGGCTACAGTATCTATCCATTTACCATCAGGTGGACATAGGCTATATTTTATTTTGAAATTTTGAAAAAAAATAAAAACTTATAATCCGAAGCGAAGCGAGGGCGGGTCGCTAGTATAATATAAATATTAAGCTAAGGGTAGCTAATATGTTATGATATTGCACCTGAGTATCATACGAGCTAGTAAACATTGTGGAGTGTTCCAGATGGAGCACATCGCAGGTCAGGGTCACGCCACCTTAATCCCGGCTACCGTGTACCCATTTCCGTTTATATTGTGCCTCCTTGTTTGTAAGTAGATATTTGCGATTGCTATTAAAATAACTTAAATACAAAAACCGGAAACAACATTTTTTGAAATTTTTATATGTTTGTCTGCCTGCAAAAACCACCGGACGGATTTTAATGAAACTTGACATAGCTATATTTCTTATATAAATTAACATTTGGGGTTTATCCAGATCCATTATAGTTTCTACCGGAATCGTAAGTCCAAGCGAACGAAGTTGCGGGCACCAGCTAGTATTAAACATTGTACCTATAATTTATGGGGTCACGCGTTCCTTTTAGGAAGTCCATTATGCAATGCAATAAAAAATGTGGCATTTGGGACACTTATGACAACTCCAAAATCGGCGTTTTTCTGTTTAACCCAGTTTCGCACTGTTTTCATTATATTTTCATTTGGTTTAAATAAGTCTTAAAGCTACTAAAGGTATACGTGATCAGTTGATTTAAAAACGTTAAGTTTTTAAAAATGTGATTTTTTGTTTGGTAATTAATTTAATATCACCACACCGTGCAAAAGGTCTTGGGTTCGATTCCTGGCCGGAGATGATAATGTTAATCGCCAGATATATAAACTGCTGTATGAAAGTATTTATTGTCTATGACTAAGTTGCTTAGAGACTAAAAGGTTGTTTTTTCGCTTTTATGAAAATAACACGTTTTTCTACTAATAATAGACTAAGATAGAGGTCGTTTTTTAATAGGTTTACTTTTCTCGAAAAAGTTTGTAATGCCTATATCGAATGCAAATAACGCATGGCGCGGTGGAAAGTAAAGTAGAAGATGGAAATGTGCGTAAGCGATGAAAGTCGGAAAATTTTGAAGGTACAAATCACTCGCGGCGTGGCTGAAGATTTGAAGATAAGTACTAAATACTGTTCTTATACCATAAGCAAAGCGGCGGAGACCACATATGAAAAGAAAAAAAAGAAAACTGCCGTCAATATTATAATCTAGAGTTGATAAACATTGTGGAGTGTCCCAGATAGAAGCATAGCGCGGGTCAGGGACACACCGTCTTAATCCCGGGTACCGCGTCCCTACCTTGTGTCCTTGTTTATGAATAAATAGATATATCTAAACATCCACTTTATTCAGGTACGACAACGAACAGTAAAAGGGAACAAACGGTTACAGATGGCCGTGGAACATACCGTCCACCCGATGGTAGCGGTATCTGCCCATAGACATCCGTACATCAGTACAGAATGATAGTTGTCTATCTTTGGAGATATATAAAACAAAAAAAAACAATGAAATTACGCTGATTTGAGAATTCAAATGTGTATTGCGACTCCAGAAATGATTTCTAACTCAGCATCAATAGATACCGATACATAAAACATACCTAAACTTTATGGTGTTTTTTATTTTTTTATTTTATTACGAAAGCGGCAGACGAGCATACAGTCCACCTGATGGTAAGTGTATACTGTAGCCTATAGACATCCGTGATACATGCCAACATTAGTCCAAAATGACAAACGTTGGCATGCCCCCGGATGCGCTGCCTACCTTTGGAGACATAGGAATGGATTTGGAAAAGGGCTTGGGAAAATGGGAATGGGCTCTGGCACATTTCATTCACTATCGGAACACGTAAGTACGTACATTAGGGAAATAAGATAAAGTGGGAAATGCAGTACATTTCAAGGTAAATCTTCTGTGAGAGAGGCGTAACGTGGCCAGTCGAGTACGCCCAGCGGCTGTTGGATTGCAGCGTGCACTCTCCCCCTCATAAAATTATGTATTCACTGATAAAGCTTATGTCTTCTGAATTATTCAATTAGGTAAAATATTTAATTAATCTTTCGAAGGTCAAACGATAAATTTATCGTTTGATCTTAGTATATTGACACGTTGAAAAACGGTTTTTTATATTTAACTAGCAAAACCCAGCAGACGTTGTCCTGCCTGTGTATATTTATTTACCTCTGTATATATTATAAAATCACAAATTATTCTGTATTGCTGTCGATATGATTTTTGTGACCGGTTGAACGGTATAGAAGTTGATGTGCTGCAGCGCCATCTAGGGGCGAGTTACAACAAAGTGGATAGTATAGAAACGTTCTCCATGAAAAAATACATGTATGTGCCAACTTTCATGGTGATCGGTCAACGGTGTCAAAGTCTATTAATCTCAGATATACCGACATCCATTTTTATAATAGATGAATGAATGAATGAATTCAATAGAATTCATTTTCGTTCAGCAAATATACAATTTTTAAATTGTGAACTGTACACTTTATAAGTGCGTCACAAAAACAGTCTTGTCAATGAAACTTTGAAAATATACGGAAATAAATTTCTGTGTACTTATTGCCCCAAATAAAATCCCAAAATAAAGCAAGGACAAAAGCCTTGAACACAAAACAGAACAGGACGGAAGTGAGAGCCGGGCGCGTAGGTTGTTATTTTTCCAGAAATATTTATATTATCAAATTAGCATTAAAGTGAAAGCTATGTCAAAGGCTCTTTGTCTACGAAAGCTCTGTCAAAGGTTCTTTGTCTACGAAAGCTCTGTCAAAGGCTCTTTGTCTAAGAAAGCTCTGTAAAGTTTACTAGAGGTATTGATTCAGAATGAGATGGTAGCTAGGTAGGTATTATAAGTGCAGCCACTGAAATGGGCGGGACATGCGGAAAGGATGTCAGAGTCGGGGACAGTAATGATGAATGAACGGATCCCAAATGTAAATTAATTTATTTATATAACATAAATCAATCCTGAGAAAAATCCTGTCCTTTAGGCATACAATTATAAATAGCAATATAAATACATAATCTATATACATATAATAAATATACAACTATATACAACATTATAGATATTGAAAAAAAAACACTAATATGGGGGGGTCTTTATTAGAGCAACAGAAGCCAAAACAACAGTTTTTATAAATTTTGTCTGTCTGTCTGTCTGTATGTTTGTACACGCATCACGCAAAAATGGAATGGAATGCATGGAATTGAATGCAGTTTTCACCGATGTATTGCTAGAGGTCTAACTTAAAATATAGGCTCCATTTTACCGCAGGAAAATATCTTATTCCGATAGTTTTAAATTTAATAAACCGAAGCGAAGCGAGGGCGGGTCGCTAGTCAAAAATAATAGTAATTATTATATTGATTATTAAATAGTTAAATTATTAATATAATTAATATTGAAATTAACATGTTTAAATACAGCGGCGGAGGGCCACCGGGCGAAATTTTAAACAAATAAAACAGAAAAAGTCAAAGGTCAATTAGGTTAAACCTATCAGACAATTATAAATTAAAATTGTGAATTATAGATTACAATAACAATCATTAAAAGTAAAGAAGGCAATTGAGCAGTCCGACGATAAGATGCACTTACTGTATAATATATGGCGCAGTTCTCAAGATGGGAAAGAAAACTGCCTGGAAAGAACAGGCAAAGGACCGGACAAAGTGGAAGAGTCTAACGCCTACAACGGTTGTAGCACTGAAGGAAATATATCCCAATAAAATTCAATTGGTCCAAAATGTAAATAAACGCGATGGCCTGACGTAACTGACACGAGCTTAAATAAATAGTGATGTGATTATATGTTTACATATCTACGATTTAGTTAATCGAGACTGCAAGTTTAAAGTCAAACTTGCATATATTTAAATCTAAATGTTCATTGATTGATTTTCATTTATTTGAGTTTGTTTTCAGCAAATTGTAAATAGTTTGCGTATGCGCATACAGCTATTGATATAAAATAACACCTTATTAGGTTAAGTATTATATTTTAAAAACAGATCGGTTTACCTTTGGTTTCATGTTTTTTTTATTTTTATTTTTTTTTATATACTAGTGGGCGGACGAGCAGGCGGTCCCACGTGATGGTAAGTGTTACCGCCGCCCATGGATACCTGCAACACCGGGGGGTATGCGGGCGCGCCGCCGACCTTGCAAAATCCTATTCACAGCTTTCTTGAAGAACCCCATATCGTAGCTTAATGGAAAGACCTCTTGAGCTACTTATTGTTTCAATGCTCTTTTGTTATTATTATTTCGTTTACGTTCAAATAAGTTGCTGAAGTGGGGACTGGCTGATTCTTTCTGGAAGAACTCCTACCACCTGAGCTAAGCTATCAATAAAGTGTACTATGCCACAGCTGAATTAGGAAACATGCCAGAGACGCTTTGTTCCCCAGCACTCATTGCGCGCCGGGGAATCCATCCGGGCTTGTATTAGGTCAGGGACGCGTTACCCACACATTTCTATGGTGAATATCAATCCCGGATTTAACCCTCCATAGCTTTTCAATAAGCTTAAAATCTTTTGTAAGTGTTTCTACATGAATAAATACTTTTGAAGGTCAGGAAGAATATTTTTTAATTAACTACTAAATAATAATAATATAATAATAATTTATTTCTCATAATCCATGAATAGTACATCCACCATATGACATGTACATAGATTCTAAATATGAATAAAGCATTCATAAAATCAATCTATATCTCTCCACTGCTGGATATAGACCTGTAACTAGTGTTTCCAGGTGTCCCGCTTTTCAGCCCTCTCAGGACGCGTCCCGTCAGCACCTTGAGCGGGACGCCCACAATCCCGCTTATTTATCTAAGTAGCCAATTTGTCGCGGTAGGTACTTTAAAAAAAAAAAAGGAATCGGTCAGCGCGTTTAATGAAATCCTACGAGATATTAAAAAATTACTTCATCACATTAGGGAGAAGACGAGTGTCCAACAGTTCTTTGGGCGTACTTCAATGATTAACAGACCGAAGCGTATTTCGTCTTTTTTTCAGAATGTGTTGAAAATTATACACTACACCGTATTGCAGCTGGAGAATGATAGTAGTAAGTCTTAAGGTTTGATTGATCTCATTAAAGTCATGTGATTTTGAATTAAAGGATTGTAACCATTTTTATGCATTTTTTCTACGTCCCGCTTTTTTCCACTTAAGTCACGATATTTGGAAAAACGGGTCTGGCAACACTACCTATAACTCTCCCTTTCATCCAGCCACTATTGATAAACTTTTCCCACGTAGGTACGCCTCCTATAAACTACATCTTTTGTTGTTGGTATTACAATACGTTAAGTTAAGATAAATATAATTCAGAGTATAATAAGTAAATACATACCTACGTTATTTTATTTTTTAATCATCAATGGAATTTATAAAATACCACGCTACCAAAAATGTTTAATGTAAATAGTAGATAAACATTAGAATAATACATGGCACGTGTAAATTGTTTTTATGTGCGTAAACATGAGAACGCTCAGTTGGGTTCCCGACCCGCCGCGCACACTGAAACAATGTACGTGTATGTGTACTTACGTGTCCGAAAACAACCACTACCAAGAGTAACCGTCCTTCGTGAGATGAAAGAACTAATCAACAATTTGAAGTAGGAATACCGATATAATTGTGTACATTGAATCCTATTTCACATTATATCACAGGCATCGATATGAGAAATCAATGGTCACACAATTGGCTAGGAGATAATGTTTTAAAGTGACACTTTTTGTAATAATAATAAGTAAATAAAATATATTGCGACATATTGACGACACATTGAAGGTATTTATTTATCCTCAATTTTTTATTCGTGATTTCAAACTTCGGCTCGTACCACTGAAAATAGAATCAGGAACGATTTTTAAACTATCATTAGCTCGGCACTGAATGAAATATATCTCAAGGAAACCCGGCATACTCAAGAATTGACAATCTAGGGCATCCATCAATCTGCATAGGGCGCGCGTGTGCCCTGTGTGAGATTTCACTCCGATATCGACTTTACGTACAATGTTTCAATCAAATCTCATAGAAAAAGTAAGTCTTATTATATACAGTACATATAAAAAATCTAATGTATTCCATTAAAATTCCATTTAAATGTACAAGCCACGTCACTTTTACCGGGATGGCAATGTGTCATCACGACCAAGTGGGAACCGGCTCTAAAAGCGCCGTGAACGACAGTTTATCGTACCCGACTATATGTGAACAATTCCATTTAAATGTACAAGCCACGTCACTTTTACCGGGATGGCAATGTGTCATCACGACCAAGTGGGAACCGGCTCTAAAAGCGCCGTGAACGACAGTTTATCGTACCCGACTATATGTGAACAATTCCATTTAAATATACAAGCTACGACACTTTTACTGGAACGACAATTTATCGTCACGACCAAGTGGGAACGGGCTCTAAGGCGGAAATATACATAATTAATACTCACCAAATATTGTCTACATTTAAAAAGCTAACAAAATATGTTTACATAATCCACAAATTAAACGGGGTATTGATTGTTTTATTTTTATTTTCTTTATTGGTAGGTATATTATTGGTAATGACAGTCGATCAGTCGATGATGTGGCCATTTTCAGTAAACAGTCTATGATAGCGTATTAATAAGTATAGGGTGGCCACGCTCACCGTAGTACACTGAATTTTTGTAATCATTACTTTATTGCAAAAGAATTAGATAAATCTATATTATTATAATATTATAAAGAGAGAGCCTATGTAAGAGATGAAATCAAAAACGACTGCACCGATTTCGATATTTTTTTCACTTTGACGATGCTAAATAAATATTAGGGTACACGCTGCAATCTCGCAGCCTCTGAGCGTACTCGCCTGGCCACGTTATCCTTCTCACACAGAAGACTGCCTTGAAATGTACTTCTATCCTAACTTTATCCTATTTCCCCAATGTACATAGGTGTTTCGGTAGTGCGTGAGATATGCCAGAGTCCATTTCCATCCCATCCTATCCGTCCCTATTTTCCCAACCCTTTCTCCAAATACATTCCTAAATCTCCAAAGGTAGGCAGCGCGTCTGTGGGCGTACCGACGTATATCATTCTGGACTGATGTTGGTATGCATCGCCGATGTCTATGAGCGATTGTACCTACTTATCACCAGGTAGACTGTAAACTCGTCTGCCGCCTTCGTTCCTAAAAAACATCGGATGAACATAGGCTCTGTTTGAGTTACCTGGGGAATCGTTTTGCCATCCAGGACGAATCGTCAGTAAATAGATAAAATGCTTTACTGCACACCAAAACAAAATTAGACATACCTTTGCTAAAGTTCGATACCGTATGAACACTTTAAGCGACCACCTACAACTCCTATCGAGCTATTAGTAGCCTAGTTGTATATCGCCGCTAATAGCGACACCGTGTACCCGACGCCTTAACATCGGATTATTCCACATTGTGCACCTGAATGATATCAACTGGGTGAATAAAGTCCACTGATCAGTGTCCCACGATCACCTGAGCGCATTGAGTCTACTCGACTTTATTTGCTTACTTATTCACTTTTTATTTATGTATATAAGGTTTATATGTATATTTTTTTATTCTTAAAAAAATTGTGTAATATTGTATATTTTAATATGTTAATTAGAACACTAAAACTATTGTATCTAACTAAAAATTTACATTTATTTCATTATTTTTTATTACATTAAAATAAATAATTGTTGACTAATTTACTCATAGGTATATACATAAAACGTCACGTAGTTATTTTATTATCTATTAGGTGCTTAACTATGAAAAGCCCGATTTTATTACCGACTACTTTGAGTTGCGATATATCTTCTATTCTAATTCGAATTTCAAAATAAAACGAAATGCATTTAATAGCTACGATATTTCAAAATCAGTATTTGATTTGTTTTTCTGTATCTAAATTTTGTTAATGTGATTGTCTTGAAAATAAAATGGATAAATTAAAAATTCGCACTATTATTTATATAAGCTAACCTAACCTAATACTTTAGCGTACTTACTAACAAAATTGTATGCGTTCAAAGGTCAAAGACCTGATCTAGTGTGGATAGTGTTATGAACAAACGAGTAAATTAATCACCAATTATTTACATACTTTTAAGATAATCAAAAAATCATGATATATATATATTAGGTGCGCAACTAAGTTCCCGCTGTTTTTCAAGAAATTGCTCTACTAGTAAGTGCTGGACGATTATGACATAACGAAAACGTCATGAACCAAGCTTAGACATATGGTAAACAAACCGCTTTGACACATTAGTGGTTTTGTTTTTGCGTCGTATACTTTTGGTTGTGCGAAAATGTCTGATTTTGTGCCAAATAATCGTCGTTTGCGGGAAGTGTTGCTTTTCTTCTTTCATTCGAAGAAAACGGCGGCTGAAGCGCATCGAGAACTCCAAAAAGTTTACGGAGATGCTGCTCTAAGTGAAACAATGTGCCGTGATTGGTCTCGTCGCTTCAAAGACGGTGATTTCGATGTTGACGACCGTTCGCGTGAAGGAAGGCCAAAAACCTTCGAAGACGCTGAATTGGAGGCATTGCTCGATGAGGATCCGCGCCAAACGCAGAATGAGCTTGCTTCAGCATTGGGAGTTACCCGCCAAGCCATTTCCAAGCGATTGCATGCGTTGGGAATGATTCAAAAACAAGGAACTTGGGTTCCTTATGATTTGAAGCTAAGAGACGTTGAGCGTCGTTTTTTCGCCTGTGAACAACTGCTCCAGCGGCAAAAAAGGAGGGGTTTTCTTCATCGCATCGTTACAGGTGATGAATAATGGATTCATTACAGCAATCCAAAGAGAAAAAAATCATGGGGACTGCCCGGTCATGCTTCTATTTACGTCGTCGGCTCGGCCGAATATTCACGCTTCGAAGGTTTTGCTGTGTACTTGGTGGGACCAGGACGGTGTTATTTATTATGAGCTGTTGAAACAGGGCGAAACCATCACTGGGGACGGTATCGAACTCAATTGATGCGATTGAGCCGAGCACTGCGCGAAAAGCGGCCACAATACGAGCAGAGACACGAAAAAGTGATTTTACAGCATGACAATGCTCGGCCTCACGTTGCCAAACCCGTTAAAACCTACTTAGAAACGCTCAAATGGGAAGTCCTACCCCACCCGCCATATTCCCCAGATATTGCGCCGTCCGATTATTACTTGTTCCGTTCGATGGCACATGGTCTGGCTAATCAGCAGTTCCGCTCATATGAAGACATCTCAAAATGGCTTGATTCGTGGATAGCCTCGAAAGACGAACACTTCTACCGTGACGGTATTCGAGCTCTGCCAGAAAGATGGGAAAAAGTTATCGCTAGCGATGGGAAATATTTTGAATGATTCGTTTGTAACCATTTTTTCATAATAAAGTGGCATTTTCATCAAAAAAACTTAGTTGCGCACCTAATAATATATATATATGTTTTAGTGGGTTTCAGTTTTAGTGGGATGTAACAGTTTTAGTGCACTATTTGTCAAATTATAATATTTTACACTATTTTAGTAGAAACTTATATTTTAATCACCTACAAATTCAACACCCACAAGACGAATTGAAGTGCAGCCAAATAAAATGTCAATTTATTGTATGGATCGTTTAATGATCATGGTCACAGTACAATATTTGTCTGTGACGGTGTCACAAATGGTGGTATCGCGTGCCCGGCCTATTATGACTGTAGAGCTTTCAATATTTCATACATAACTGCCTACCTATTGCTGCAGAAAATATAGAAATCGTTGCCATTTTACTTAGCACTTCATGAAAAGTTGCATTAAATGCAGCCACATAGCTTAATAACCTGCTAAGAAAGAACTTCGACTCTCCATAGCAATTCATCGAGTGAAATTTGTGTGCCGATCATTTTTGACTGATTCTGCCATGTGTTACGAATATCTTGGGTAACAGCATCCACTTAAAAGATAAATAAATGCCTTCTGAATTGTCTACTCGTCGGCTTCCTTTTTTCTATAAAAAAGATGTCCTGACACTTGTAGAATATAGGCCAAACCAAGCGGAACGGGAGTCATCATTGTAAAGAGTTCTTAATCTAAGGATCTGACATTTTCGAATACTTGAACAAAAACGATGGGTACTGCCTTCATGCAGGTGAGATGGGGCCAGCGTGACGACGCAGGTCGCATCTCAGACTACAGGTCGACCCATTCCCCACGGTACAGTGACCGGCCTGCACTTGAGAGGCAGGGCAGGCCATGGAGCTAAATTTTTTGCAAGCTAAATTGTCACAGCTCCTCTGAATTTCTGGTTAAGGTGGTTCGCTCGGAAAAAACATTTTCCAAGCATTCCTGGCGTCACGCAGGCACGCATGTTAAATTAAATTTAACATAATTTATTTTATGTTAAAGGGCCAAACGGTTAAATTTCTGAATTATTTTAATTTTGAATTTCACAGAAAAGTTTCGAAAAATACAGTTTCACATTATTTAAATTTAGATCTTAACCGATGATATGGAATTTTTGTATAACTTTTACCTAGATCTGAAAGAACCGAATTTGCTTCGCCTCCTATGGTACCGTCGACGTCTAGATATCATAGGTTGTAGACTTCGTAGGCTACTGAAAGTTCTACAGAATTCGCTGCACTGGTGCTGATATGGTCGCGAGATGTCGTCCCCAGTTGTGTGCGACACGGTGTTGGACATAGCACTAATATGTACTACCTAATAAAACTTCCTTAATTATACAATTTTTTACAAAATATTTTTTTCCGTATATGTATGAGCTTCTGGAAGCAAAGTGTCTACTGTTGCATCAATGTTGCATCGGTTGCAGTATGCCAATTCAGGCTCGTTATAAAGCAGAACCCAATTTCATTAATTACATCTATTGGCTATTGAGGTTGCGCCTCTGGTGAAAACCTGGCTGCACCGAGAGAGACTTGCATATTGACAATTACATGTCACTATCGGAAAATTTCACACTTGATCTGGAATGTAGTAAACAAGTGAAGAAAGGGAAGGATAAATGTTGAAAACATTTCTAATGTTGTTTTCCTGCTTTTATAACTGTTTGGAATGCCTCCTGTGTGAAGCTAGGCCAGGTCCCTAGATCTAAAACTAGACTAACCTCGCCTCCCGGATAGCGTCGACCCAATGCACGCAGTCCACCTCGGAGGCGGCGCGTAGCTCATAGTGTCGTTGGCTCTCGCGGCGAAAAGATATCGTAAAACAGAACTGGATGGAAACGAATACCAATTAGAATAATGACACATAAGATATATTAATTAAGAGACTAAAATAAGAGCTCGGAAGAGACTGGGGGAATCATTAAAAAAAAAAGATTATAAAAAGGTAGCTAAATAAAAGAGAAAGAGAAGAGATGTTGTCAGCGTTATTAACTTCTTATTGAGGCACAGGCCTCCCCTGGGAAATTACAAGAAGGTTTCAGGCCGTAATCCACCACGCAGGTGCAGTGCAGTTTGGTTGATTCACATGCTGCAGACGTTTGTCTAATTCTGGACCATGCTATGTTTTCCATCACCGCCGAGCTAGTATAGTCTTTTAAAATCCGTATGTAAATAGAGTGGGACTCGAGAATAGATTTAGGCTATCACCGATTACAAAACATTCCTTACTTTAAGTCATCAGACGGTTTATTATCTAATTTTGCTAGATACACTTTTGCAAATATTTCGCTTATATTTTTAGGATTCCAGAGCCGATGGCAGTAATGACTTAGAATGCTCTGAAATATCACAAATATTTAGTGATGTGAATAACCTTACCGACGCATTTCTCTCGAGAGGTGACTTGCTGAGTCGTTCACAGTATGAACCCTCAAGCAGCAGCACACCAGTCGGACGAGTGTTGTTCTCAGACTCGTAGTAGAACAGCAGGTTCTGTCAGAAAGACCATTCTGTTACAAAATTCCGTGCTTCACATCTTGAAGACATGAAAGAGATACCGAGATTCATAAATTTTGTTACACTGCCTTTGCCATAACTTTACGAAACCGGATGTTTCGTATAGTATCGCTGTTATTTCCAAAGCGCAACACGGTAATTGCTGAGATTGGTATGTACTCGTATGATTCGATAACTAAATTTCCAAATTCATAAAAATAAATTTTGCGGGCATATTTTAAGAGGAAACTTATACGAGTTTCCAGGGTTGGTCCTGGAAGGATACCCGATAACAGAGCTGTAGGGTGGCAGAGGAGATGGATGGACGACATTAAGGAATGGTCTAACATCAAGTACCACGATTTGAAGATTGTGGCGAAGGACGGATGGATATTACGCCAGCTGATGACCAAACTTTATTTTGAAAATGGCACCCCATGGTGACGATGATGTGTGATGACAAAATATTTACAATAATTAAATTTAAATTGGGATAGGGTTTATCCCACAATGTCAGATGGACGTAAAAGCTGTCAGATGGACCATATCTTTTTCTTGAACTTACATCCATATAAGAAAATCATGGGGTCTACTCCGAAAACACGAAAAATGAAGTTTCGGCAGATATTTCGGTAGATTCCTACCACTAAAACGTTCACTGCGATACTTCGGCCCGAACCAAGTATCGCTCGGTTGAACCAACGTTGAACCAAGTTTATTTGAAATTTGAAACTAATACTCCGATGTACTACACTTATTTTAACAAGAGATACTTGGTTATCACTTATCAAACGTCAAATTTCATAATAACAATATCGCACCCTTTAAATAATCGGAGATACCCGATATCAAACTTCGGAAGCGTAATATCAGAGTAGACCCCCCGAATCGTAAAGGGAGTTTCATACGATATCAGACTGGATATCGTCCGAAATATCTTTTGCGATTTTGATCTTTCAAACGATGATTTCGATGAACAACGATTTTCTTTCTTCACATTCGGTCACTTTAAACAGCTTAACATATATTGTTGTTTTTTCTGATACCAAGTAACAGCAAGCCAAGCTAACATAGATTGGTACCTGGTAAAGGATGAACCAGCGCAGCTGCCATTTTGTGTTGTCCGAACTCCTCTTATGTAAATAGCCAGCCTGAAACAAATAATATGCTGAAAGATACAGAAAGGACTTTTTGGCCGGAACTAACTCGAGGAGTAAAGTTAAGGTAATGTTTTATCATTATAAAAATTGTGTATAGTGCGTTTTGTGGTTTAATAGTGATAGTTTATTGAACTTCAAAGTGTTTTCCGTGCGTGGTCTTTGTGATAGATAATCAAATAAAAGCATAGGACTGCGGCTTTTCGCGCGCTTCCAAGGAGGCCTCTTCTGTCCTCAGTAAACCTACTATCGCTTTACTGAGCGACTCCTGACTTGCACCGACGACGGGACTGGACGTTGACATGATGCTTTTAGACTTTGAAATTAGTTATTATGAAGAAAACTTGACACTGGCACAATGTGCTAATTGCACCATTGCCACATATGAAAAGAAAAAAAAAGACAGAAAACTGATTATCATTTTATTTTTATTTATGTTGTTTTTATATTCCTTTGTCCCTTCTTGGTTGCATCGTCGTTATCACAACTTTTTTTATCTTTAATGTTAGCTGGAAGACAATATTTTTAGTGGCATTAGTCCGCCCACTGTTTTATGTGCAGATAATAATTATTAAAAAAAAGACTTCAACGAATATTTTTTATTTTTATTATCTATTTATCTTGATATAACTTATGTGGATATTTTATTTAAATAATGTAATTATGAGTGTATGTATAGATATATATTAGTAATATATAAGTTAATTCTTTATTTGCCACACTGTAAATTAGACAAACACAGCAATTCATACAGAGTTAATTATCTCAGTGCGCAAAAGGTCGCAAGTTCAGCATATGCTGTGAGTGCTCGCCTGCACAGCGCTGATCTTCAGCTTGCCCGTCGCATTATTACAATGGTTCCAAAATGCTATACTATACTTATTCTTGTGTATGTATGTAGGTTGGTATATATATGTATATATAATCCATTATACTTGTGTATTTTATATTTATTTTCCACATCATCCAGCGTGAGTTTTTCACGTAAACCAAAGGTTGTCTAGTAGAGAAAGTCTTAAGATTTGCCTGAGTTCAGTTCCCATCCCATACCTTCCCATCGAGTAAGGAATATAATGAGATAAAGAAGATAACCTATCCCTATCCTATCCAATTCATCCGAGTGGAGAGTGAAAGAGGATAACGGTAATTCACTGACCTCTACTTCCGCCAAATCTCTAAAGGCCGAGACACACAATCACAAGGGGGTATTATAAAGTAGCTACATATTATCACAACTAATTTGTATTATCTATTTTATGTATGTACTTAAACAGAAGCTCAGACGCAGGAGTTTGAACTTACGGCTTCACGGATGAGAGCCAAAAATTTATAGTCCTGATATCACCGCCCGTAATAAAAACCTAACAAATGTCATAGCAAAGCCTTGAAAAAGATTTAACAATATAAATAAAGCTACTATAAAACAAGTCCCTAACTGATTACAGCAACCAGTCAGCAATTTCACGATCGTAAAACTTCAGTAACGGTAAACGTCCCCGCTTTATGAGTATTTACTGTACCATTAAACTTTTAGGGTCGGGATCCCATCTCCACCTGATACATGTTGGCGTATACGACTAATGTCGACATGTGATCAGACAATGTAGGATACTTTGTGGGTTGCGTCTAATTTTATATTAAGAAAAGGCCTTTACGCTTATTTAGTATAAATTAGTATACTTTTTTTAATTTTTGGAGGGTTAGGACCCTATGAGAAACAACTAATCGAAAAAAATCAGAACGTAAGGACATGCTCATGGTAGATATCTGTAACATGTTAAAAAATAATTGCCCTATTGCCAGAATTTAGGTAGAAAACGTTTGTATGGACAAAACGGTCATCCCGCTTCCGCCGGTCGTCCCCTCATTATGGTCTTAAAATCCATTGTATAAATAGGAAGACGTTCAACAAAGATCGTCTGTATGCGTAAATAATAAGAAATTTCAATGCAGTTTATTTCACGGCGTAAAGTGACTGGCAACAGGAGCTTGTAATACGTCCCCAGTACCTTAATAACGTCACTTCTCTCAAAATATGTGATTTTCTTTCTTTCTTACTTATTATCTATCCTATCTCTATCCACTTACCTGTGAGTGGTCGTACTGGGCTCGATCTGAGAGTGCTATCAGTTGGCCATCGTTGACGCGGACGGCGCGATTCATCTTCGGACTCAGCATGATTGAGACCGGGTCTAGAACAATATTATAATACCTAATTATAATGAGAGCTGTGGACAGGATTCTGCAAGTTCGGCAGTGTTCATAGGCGGCGGTGACCGTCTGCCATTATTCTACAAAAAAATTAAACTAATTAATTTTAGGTATCAAAACTGATCGCACGATAACGCAGTGTTGCTCGCATACATTTTGCAGAGTCCTGAAAATTTACCCAAAAACAATAAGTTATAGATAGACTATACTCCCACTCGCTCCTACTTAAAAATTTTCAAATATAACGTAGCTCAAGGTTTTCTTTTTTTTATGTGTACGAAGGCGGCAGACGAGCATACAGTCCACCTGATGGTAAGTGGATACTGTCGCCCATAGACATCCGCGATACATGCCAATATTAGTCCAAAATGAGAAACGTTGGCATGCCCCGGATGCGCTGCCTACCTTTGGAGATATAGGAATGGATTTGGAGAAATGGGATGGGAGGAGATGGGATTGGAATGGGCTCTGGCACATCTCACTCACTACCGAAACACGTACGTACATTGGGGAAATACGATAAAATGGGAAATGCAGTACATTTTAAGGTAGTATTCTGTGGTAGGTGAAAGTAAACGTCCGTGGCGTCTGCAAACTTAGATTATTAAAGTTACTTTACTACTTCAAACTCATATTTCCGAGACATGAAAGAGGAAAGTGCAATATTCTCCCATCTGTGTTGAACCCATGTGATGGCCTCAAAATCCCCTAGTGATGAGAAGGCTTGTAGGGCGTAGGTTTATACCAACAGATGTACTGACAAATGGATTTTATAAAGCTTTATGATGTGTACCAGCCTACTGAGAAAGTATTGCGATGGAGAGTTTTTATCTATGGAGTACTGGCTATATTTTATCTATAACACAAAAACAAACCATTCCGAATTCAAATTCTCCACATTTATTTACGAGCTGAATCAATATATCGTGTCTCATTAAAAAATAAATATTCGACGGAAACATTTCCGCGCTACGATTTGCTTGCAAGATACACCAACAGCATTTGCACAAAAAAATACAAATGTATAAATTCAAAACACCGCGTGCAATACTTTAATAGGTGTATACAAGTTCACGCGAACGAAGTGGCACCGCTTTAGTTTAGTTAAATAATAAAAATAAAAAAATGTAGTTATTGAATTGCCATTTTATAATTATCTGTCAAAGATTCATTTGTAAGTTACCTAACAGAATTAATTAATATATTTCACAGTAGGACGGTTGCATCCAACACATTTTTTTAATAATAATAATTTAATTTATTTGCTTTAGTGCGGATACATATTGGATACTTAGGCTAAGTAAATAAACAACAATCTGCCATATGACTGGCGTGCAAATGTTTAAAGATTACATTTGTCGATTCAATAAAATATAAACACAATTCAAAATTATGTCAAAAATAAAAAAATAAAAAATAAAACAAATTAGTAACTGTTGAATGTCAATAAAATATTATTTCGAGAATATTTATATTTCATTGGCATTCAAATAGTCTCCAATCTATATAAATAAAAATTAAATGCTGTTCGTTGGTAAGCGCATCACTTGAGAACGGCTGCACCCATTTGGCTATATTTTTTTTAAAATGATCGTAATATTCCGAATAAGGTTTTCAGGGAAAGAAAAATTGGAAAAGTTGCCCGAAAATTTGGAAAATTCGGGAAAAATTGAAAATGCTCTTTTCTATGGGATTTTTGTATGAACTTATTGTATTATTGAAATTTGGACAGGACAACGTCTGTAGGGTCAGCTAGTATTATAATAAAATTTGATAATTAAAAGTTTAAATGGTCCCTTTTTTAAATTTATATTAATTCCTTTAAAGACGTCAGGCAACTTAAAATATGTATGAATACATACAGTATGCATTGTTGCAGTATGCAATATGCAGTTGCAGTAGGTATGGTACAGTATGCAATTTTATCCTTTACGGAGGAAAATATAATTTATTTTTGTTTTTATTATTATTTCTACTCCTTACATTTGTATATATTTCATGGTTCCTTTTGGAAAGGTTAGGATATTTAGCAACGAAAACACGCATTTCGTAGATGTAAAGAAACGGCAATGATAGAATGAGAAATTCCATAAACTTTTTGATATGTGGCCAATAAAAATTTTAGTTGGAATATTAACCGTGTGACAGATCTAGTTGATGAGAAGGTGAATTTAATAGGACGGAGCGAATGGGAAAATGGTGTAGGAAAGTAAAAGATACAGAAGAACAGTACAGTAAAAATGATCATGTGGTGGACATGATGACAGAAACATTTATCATTAGCTTTAATGATAGCGACTCTGATACTGACTCAAATGATGATTGCAATGGTGATAGCAGCTCAAGTGATGACAACGATGATGATGAAGTGGCCACCACTAGCACGAGCACAGCGGCCTCATCTGGCCTCCATGTGAACCACGACGATCTAATGGAAGGTGTGTCACCTTTACCTTAAGTCTATTTATAATTAAAACTGTTAAATCACATAAAAAATTACTATAAACATTTACTATTTTATATTATACTAGCAAAACCCCGCACACGTTGTCCTGCCATAGAAGTTTATGTGTTGCAGCGCCATCTAGTGGCGAGTTATAACAAAGTTGGTAGCTCGAAAATATTCTCCGTGCTCAAATACGGATACCATTGGTATCCGTATACCAATGTATACCCATGTATACCAATTTTCATGGCGATCGGTTGAACATTATAGAAGTTGATGTGCTGCAGCGCCATCTAGTGGCGAGTTACAACAAATTCGATAGCATAGAAACCTTCTCCATGAATAAATACATATATGTGCTATCTTTCATGGTGATCAGTCAAACGGTGTCGAAGTCTATTAACATCAGATATACCAACATCCATTTTTATATATATAGATAGATTATACTATTTATATTATTATTTTTTGGTTTCAAACAAACCTTTACTCTAAAGTATTGAAATATGATATACTAGCGACCCGCCTTCGCTTCGCTTTATAAGTTTTCCTTTATTCAAAATTTCAAAA
The DNA here is from genome assembly GCA_943735995.1 of Sesia bembeciformis. NCBI lineage: Eukaryota > Metazoa > Arthropoda > Insecta > Lepidoptera > Sesiidae > Sesia > Sesia bembeciformis. The sequence continues at coordinate 14,652,788 of OX031040.1, forward strand.
TAAAATATTGTCTATATTAGACACGGATAATGTAGCATCCTATTTGTGAAAGATTTTTTGAAATCGGTTCAGTAGTTCCAGAGATTACCCCCAACATACAAACAAACACAATTTTACCTCTTTATTATATTAGTATTAGAGAAGTATAGATAAAACTGTAATGCGTGCGCAACTGTACCGATGCGTGGACTCTTTTTACCTGACGATAAAAAATATGGGCTCTTCTTAAAATAATGAGGAGTTTCGGACCGTAAACATCACCAAACGGGCCCAATTACTCTTTGCATCGTTTCTCAACGTGGGGGTCGCGACTCCCGGGTGGTTCGCGCTCATACATAACGCAGTTAGTCAGGAAACATTCAGCACTTATGTTCGATAAAACCTTTTATTAAATAATTATTATTATTGATTTAAATATAAAAATGGATATTGGTATATCTGATGTTAATAGACTTCGACACCGTTTGACCGATCACCATGAAAGTTGGCACATTGTATGTATTTTTTCATGGAGAAGTTTTTTATGCTATCGACCTTGTTGTAACTCGCCACTAGATGGCGCTGCAGCACATCAACTTCTACACCGTTCAACCGATCGCCATGAAAATTGGTATACGTAGGTATTTGAACACGGAGAATATTTTCGAGGTATGGACTTTGTTATAACTGCAGCATATCAACTTCTATGGCAGGACAACGTCTACGGGGTTTTGCTAGTGATTTATAAACAAATCTTAAAAAGGTTGCGAACGATACTCTATGATTTTAAAATTATTGGAATTGTCTTTATTTCGCAGGCGCACGAATTTTCTGATTATATTTTCCTTTATGTCAAGGGTCTCCGAACTGCGGCCCGCGGGCCAGGACCGGCAAATTTACACAACTGATTAAAACTGTGTGAGTGGAAGACTTATGAAATTCCAGCAAAGATGAGTATAATATTTTTCTTTAAAAATATCGCTGCAATGCTAATCAATCATTTTTATTTGACGGACTGGAGTTTGGAGATTTGTGCTTTATGTCAAAGATAAGGTTGAAACAAGACTTTACGAACTTTAGGAAAAGCCACCGTGCATCATTGTATACTTTTGTTTCTTAGTCCCTTTTCGCAATTACATGAATCGTATTTGTAATTGCCTTTGAGACAGTGTAGGAGTATGTGGCTCTCAATTACGAATATTTATATAAAGCAGTTATAACATAAATTACAAAATAATTATGGCACCACCTGATTTTAAAATAGGGAAAATTATTCATTCACAAGCTCGCCAAGTTATTTAATTGAAGAAAACCTTTTCTTCTCCGTAAAAAAAACATATATTTTTAAAAAGTCATGTTTCAAAAAGGTTTTTAATGGACCTGATGTCATCACATAACATATTCCAAATTAGTCTATATCTCTCTCACGAACACATAAAAAATGGAGATTCATGATTTACGATTAAGTACTCTCATTAGATTTCATTGTCACACTTAGTTCATGAAATCACAGTTGTGATTGCTCTATATCACATATATATATCACACATATACATATATCTATATAAATCAACACAAATTCATGTTTAGTTTGAATTTAGAATATCGATTCAAATGTTCTATGAACTTGTGATAAACTTCACTTATTCATCATCACCATTATCTGAACTATTATATTTCTGTTATTATAAAGTATTTATATAATAATAATAATTTAAATAGGGTTATTAAGGTTTTCCATTTATTTAGTGTACGTTCGTGAATAAACGAAGAGATTGATGTCTTGTCTCAATAGTTCATTAGTCATTAACATTAACTGGTGGCGTTTTCATGTTCTCGAGTATTGTAACGTTAGTCCATAATCTATTCTCGCTCTACAAATAGTAATTAATAATATGTTATCGTACTAAGTTGTTAGTACATACCTGAGACTGTATTCATATTTAAAACAGCACTGGCTGTACATTGTTTTAATAATACCCCTACAAATAATTGTTAAAAAACACTTATAATAAACGACATCACCTCGTTGTTGAAACGCAATTGAATTATTTGTTTCTTATTTAAACATACTTAATTTTTTTGCATCTTAGTACCTACTAGGAGATTAGTTATCATGCTATAAAACTTGTAGTAGATAATTATGGACCTTCCCAATAGAAATAATTAAATGGATATAATTATATCGTCTTTTAGATACCGTAGCCAGCCCTTGTGTCGTCCATTCCTGGACTCGGGCTTTCTGCACATCGCCTTGTGCACGATGGATTTATGGCCTTAAACCGCCATTCTGGCCACGCGGGTTGGCGAGACCACTCTTTCAGTGTTCTTCGGCGCTTGTGGTAGCGGCTTTGTTATCCCGTAGTCGCCTTTTGTTCGTGTTCGTGCTGTGGCTTCGTATTGGATTCACTTGAATGTCATTTTATGACCAGAGCATTTCTGGAGGTCTACATCCAATGTTTGGAGAGACACTTGATCACACAGTTGCTATTCTAATTCCACTAACGTTACCCACAAGGCCTCCCTCACATTCGTGGGTGTTTGTAAAAGGCGACTACTAATCACTAGATTAATTAAAAAAGTCTGCCTTCTACCACAGGTTAGACAATAGACAGTGGATCCTACATAATTAAGTATTTTTCTTCTACCAGTCTACGCTTGCAGACCATTAGCAAAGAAGATTGTTATATAAAATTTCAGTTGTACAACGCGGCTGTGTATTTTGCGCACCAAAATACAAATATATTCGAACCACAGGACATATTTTGTTATGATGAGCGTAAGTGCAATCCGCTCTTACTGGGTATAAGAAAGTTTAAGAAAAATCCAAGCTGAAACAGTCATAAATAGTCTTAGTCATAAATATACCACAAATTACCATTATGCTATTAAAATACCTCCTTAAAATGACATGGTCGTATATTCTAAGTGTATATTTATTATATTATTAATTATACATACCGTTTATATTACTAGATTCATATTTATTTCCATAATATCTTCACTCTTTTCTGGCACAATTTACAGTCCATAGCAATAAACTTCATTTCAAAGAATAACTATATTTATTTCAACAATGGAAACAACACTGGAAATTCGTAGGTATAGAAATCATTCACGAAGTAGGTGAGATCAACAGACAAACAACAAGATTATTAACAACAGCATAGAAACAAGAACAACCGTCAAAAGTCAACCTCAAAGATTTATTTACACTAATCATAAGCATAAAAATTATGCGCCTGTTGAATTTGTAACGCAACAATTTGTACTTAATAAATATTGCTTGCACTTTATTTACAGGCGTTTTAGGTTATTATCATATTGTTTTTAAAGATAATTTCAGTTATGTTACTGCGTCAGTCTGTCATGATGAGCAATATATTAAGATTTCTTTAAAGTCCAACAAGGATTGTAAAGTGCTTTCCCGTCGACAGCGACAGTGCTACTGCCGGGCTAGCACCTGTAGCTGGATCGACCATTGCGCGCGTGCGTGCCCTTGATGACGTACAAAATCTGTTGTAGACCTTTGAAAGGACGCAATGGTACAAACAACTAATAGAAATACTTCGATCAAAGTATCAATTATAAACTTATTTATGAATTTCAGATAAATCAATAACTATAATAGTTTTCTCTATTATTCTGCCTTTCTTTCATTAGCTTAAAGGTATCTATATAATTTACAAATTGACGAGGAGTATTTAGTTAGAACATTGGTGCTCCTAAATAAATATAAGAAAACATCCCGGCAATATAGCAAAGTTATCTCAACCCTTGGTTTCTGATATTGCCTGTACATACAATTCAGGCGTCGCTTAGATAATTGTTCTAAGGGTCTAAATAAAGGGTCTAGTATTTTCTATAGCTGTGGATGCTGAGTGGAATACAGTTTCCGCAGCAATAACACTCCTATATTCGTCCTAACATCTTTGAATTAACCATGTCATATAGGTACCTACTTACTCCATCAGAGCAATATACCTAACACCTATTATACTATGAATAGCGAGTAGGTAATTTCGTTTTCTAAATGGCATGCACTTAGTACCTATCTCTATATATATATATATTTAGAAAGAATTATGTACCTTTATAATTAATTGCAAAAATAATTTCTAATATTAGAAATAAATTCTATTATATTATAAATTAATTATAAAAATAATAAGTGACCTTCGAGCTATCATGGTCAGTAGGTATTTTCTTTCCTATTCCAATATTTTTGCAACAAATTCCTCTCTTTATTATAGAACGTAATTACCGCTATCTCTACTTACAACTGAAGGTCATGGTCAGTAAACAATTATTGAGGATTTCCAGCAATGGTTATTTTGATTGGAAAGATTATATGTGAATTCGGTGGTTTGAAATTTGTACTCTTGTGTCAGCCTATAACGTCCCACTGCAGGGCACAGGCCTCCCCTAATAAATCACTGAGGGGTTTCGGGCCGTGATACACCAGGCGGCCCTGAGAAAATTGGTGGATATACATACTCCAGATTGTTAGGAAATTGTCTATATGAATGCTTCTTAGATTCTATGTCAACGTGATGCTCTCGCTTCTCGCACTTACGTGATTATGGTAAGAGTAAGCGAGAAAGACATACTAAGAAGGCTGACAAATTAATTTACGACAATATATCCCGTTACCCCTCTCTCACAGAAGACCACCTTGAAATGTACTGCATTTCCCACTTTATCGTATTTCTCGAATGTACGTACGTGTTTCGGTAGTGAGTGAGATATGTCAGAGCCCATTCCCATCCTATCCCTCCCCATTTTCCCAACCCTTTCTCCAAATCCATTCCTATATCTCCAAAGGTAGGCAGCTCATCCGGGGGCGTGCCAACATTTGTCATTTTGGACTAATGTTGGCATGTATCACGGATGTCTATGGGATACAGTATCCACTTACCATCAGGTGGATTGTACCATAAAGAAAAGAAATAATAAATATATCTGAACGAGAGGATGAATGAATTGTTTCTGCAATGATTTATGGTTAGGGGCAAAGGAAACGATGTATCGTAAGGCTGTGACCGGTCGGTGAAGTTTGGAAGCTTCAGCATACGAAATGCAGTTGTGAGTTTAATTTCACTCTGTCTTCTTTGTTCTGGGCTCGATTTATTCAGTGTCATTACATAGACAACAAGTACCCTCGGTTTTTTCTGCAGGGCAAGTGTCACGACAATGTTCACGGTCACATTTATAGCATCTGGGCCTTGACCGGCACTGAGCTTTGGTGTGTCCGAAACGATTAAAACATCGGGAAGGAAATTATGGGTCACAAAAATTCATTTAGGCAATACTTGACCATCAAAAGTTAATACGCCGTGGGTGGTTACCATTGGGATGGTTTCCACATTAGATACCCACCAAGCGTCTAACTTTAAGAACATTGCCACACCCTTGGGGAACTGATATATTTTGTAAAATGTCTTCAATGGAGTCCTCCGCTGGTACACTCCCTGAATATTTCCATACGCACTACACTGAATATATGTATAAAGACTTTCAGCTGTTTAGAGGTCAAGTCTTTGTCATTAATAAAGGACAATGCTCAAAACCCAGGCTTGGCGCAAAGGGAATGTATCTCAATTTTTCAGTAAAAATGTGAAATGAAATGCCACATGGGTGGCATTATCAAAATCGATGTCTAAATGTAAAAAATTGCTATTTGTTTAGTGGTAGGGATTATTTTTAAATAATTTTTTTACTGTGTGATTCTACGTAAAATCACATGACTTTCCTCGATTGTTGGTAGTATTCATAGTACGCATCACTACAGCGCTCCATAAGACGTCTAAGTAAGAGCGAGACGTTTAATATGCGATGGTAGCTACATTTTTATTCAAAAAAGCTCGAATTTCCTATTTCAAAGACTAAGCTACAGTCTACACAAGTTTTCCAATTTAATTAAACCACTTCTGCTGATATGCGCGGATGGACATATTATAGACGTGACAGGCCCGTACGCAGCAACTACCTCTGACGCTGTTATTATGGAACAGATTCTACAAAACCATGATGGTCCGACGGAAGAAGCCGTCATTAATTATTTCCTAGAACAGGACGATGTATTTATAGTCGACAGAGGATTCCGCGATGCCGATTATACTCTTGAAACTCACGGCTATGTGGTCCATATGCCACCATCTAGAAGGCACGGTCAAACTCAGTTAACCTGCGAAGAGGCCAATAAATCAAGATTGGTATAATTATGTAGATGGGTCGTTGAAACAATCAACGGAAGATTTAAGAGAGATTTTAAAATATTCCGGTACAGTTTTTAATCGCACATTGCCGAGTACAATGACGGACTACAAGATAGCCGCAGCAATTATAAACTGTTTCCAAGAGCCATATGAAGACAGCAGATACACAGAACAGTTTATTGAAACGATAAACACAAAGATGCATACGCCAAATTTTTTAGCGGATTACGTGCTTCAGCATAACTTAAACCGACTAAGAACGGCATTTGTGCGGTTGGAAGCAAACGACCCAGAATTGACAGACTTCCCAAGATTTACGGAAGAAGAACTAATTTTGTTCGCAGTGGGTACATACCACATCAAAATAGCTCGCTCGTATTGTAGCGAGCACATCAAGAGGACGGGCGTGTATGAAATTGAAGTTTTTAGAGACCCAGTGCCTGTTGATTTAAATGGTGAAAACTGCGATTTGATTAGATGTCGCATACAATCGAGACACGTAAGGAGCAAGACGTATTATACGTATATTTTATATAAAAGAGAAACTGGCAGGAATGGCATATCGGAGCATTATTGCTCTTGCATTCATGGAAAGAAATAGCCATAAAATAGACAACGTAGTTGCAGAAATAGACACGCAGAGAAACGCCACCGTCTGGAAGGCGAAAGACCAAATTGGACTCCGCCTTCCTACCTTCCGTTCGCCAGGATATTAGCCCACAGCCACCAAGATCTCCCAAGAGAGGAAAAGTCGCTGACTGTTGCCCAGGGTGCACCGTTTCAGATCTGTTGTTGAGCCATCGTTCCCTGCGGACGTATCCACAGGGACAAATAGACCAGCGACAGCCCGGGCACGATAATATAATTAATACTATAATTATATAGTATTAATTATAGTATCTTATAATAATAATAATTAATAATCATACATAATTAATAAATAATCACGAAACGAAACAAACAACACCACGTCAGCAACAGAGTCTGCACGGGTATTCGGATCCCCCGACGAGAAACACAAATTACTATCATATATATTGCTCCACTGATCTCACTCTGAGTATCTATTTAATAATTAAAAAACAAAAAACAAATTTTTAAAATCGCTGCCAAAACGAATGTTTCCCGTGCTTTTTCTACTTCTCGCCTGACATGAGACGAAATTGATAGAAATACGCTTTAGACTTTGAGGTTGTTTATTACGAAAAGGAATTCACAATGGTAGAATGTGGTAAATGTACCATTGCTATTTACGAAGAAAAATAAAAATGAATGTCAAATTCTACGTCAAAAAATAAAATTTTGTCCAAGCATCAGTCACATCTTTTGAGCATCATTCCTACCTACTTAAATAAACAATATTAAGTTATTCGTTCCCTTAGAAAAAAGTTAAATTTACATTTCCTGTCCCGTCACAAAATATATTGCTAAATTATATTTTATGGGAATATATTTAGTTATCTATACCCGGTGTTTTATAAGTGATATGATTGTAAGTTGAAATTATCTTTCGTTTAACAGTCTTATTATGGCATCTGGGTCTAAAAACGATAATCTGAGTAGATTGTTAAACCTAAGGCTTGATGATAGAGGCCAAGGTGATGAGATGCCGCCACAGAACATGTTGCCTTCGAACCAACATGCTAGGCAAATGGGCAATGTCCCTGAGGAGGATAACGCTCAAGCGCCCGAGTCTGTGGCCTCGTCGTCAGCTATAGAGAACTTACAACCTACCAACAATACGGGCGGAAGATTACACAACTGGCAAGCGACGAAAACTACGGTCAAAGAACGTCTTTCTTTCCTTTTCAACAACGAAGTACTATGCGATGTCCACTTCATCGTCGGCAAGGAAGCTAACCAGCAATACATACCAGCTCATAAATTCGTGCTTTCAGTAGGCAGCGCAGTGTTCGACGCGATGTTTAACGGTGTTCTAGCAACAAAATCAGATGAGGTAGAACTGCCAGATGTTGAACCTGCAGCTTTCTTATATTTACTAAAGTTCCTCTACTCAGATGAAGTTAGAATTGGTCCCGAGAGTGTGATGACCACTTTATATACGGCCAAGAAGTATGCAGTGGCTGCTTTAGAGGAGCATTGTGTGGATTTCTTGAAGAGTAACTTGGGCACGGATAACGCATTTCTGTTGTTGACTCAGGCTCGTTTGTTTGATGAACCGCAGCTAGCTGCACTGTGTTTAGAGATGATAGACAAGAACACAGCAGATGCACTGAATGCAGAGGGATTTACAGACATTGATCAGGATACTTTGAATGCAGTATTGGAGAGGTGGGTAGTCCAAAATTTATATAGTTCATAATTAAAAATTTTATTTTATATATGTATTACCTTACATTATTGTTTTTGTGCTTTCTATTTATGAACTCGCTACACATGCAATCCTTTTTTTATCATTGTGTAAAAGGTGAGCAGCATAACTGCTGCTATGCCGGTATCTTGTTTCAGCTGGTATTACAAGTTTTACCATATCTCTTCTCTTGGAAGCCATTTGACTTTTTTCTATATAATATGGTGGTTGACTGGAAGAGACTACCATATAACATTAAGTCTGCCTTCTGTACATATCATTGTACAATAAAGTTTAAATAAATAAATAAAATAATTTCCAGAGACACACTTCGCATCAGAGAAGCTAAAATCTTTTCAGCAGTTCTACGCTGGTCTGAAGCGGAGTGCATTCGTCGTCAGCTTCCAGTCACACCCACCAACCAAAGGACAGTTCTTGGACGAGCCTTTAATGCCATTAGATTCCCATTAATGTCTGTAGAAGAATTTGCTATGGGCCCTGCACAGAGTGGTTTATTGGACGACAGAGAAATTGTGCAGTTATTTTTATATTTTACTGTAAATCCTAAACCAAATGTGGGGTTTCTAGATACACCAAGATGCTGTATGACAGGCAAAGAGCTAACAGTGATCAGGTTTCCTCAGACGGAGTCGAGATGGGGCTACAGTGGGACTACGGATAGAATAAGATTTATCGTGGATCAAAGGATCTTTGTTGTAGGTTTTGGATTGTATGGCTCTTATTTTGGGCCAACAGAATATGAGGTTCATTTACAGGTTAGTGACTTTTTCTAATTTTATTTATAATTGTAGGGAAAATACTTGCAGTACTGAACATACACGAAGAAATCACAAGTAAGAAAAACAAACATCCAAAAACCACTTTCTGACAGACATCTCTAAAATACGGAAATTGTTTAGCATGTAAATTGATTTGATGCATCATGAGCACCTCTCAAAATACCCACTTAGCAAAATGTTCAGTTTGCAAAATGACCACTTCTCAAAAAGACCATTTAGTATAATGTCCAGTTCTCAGAATAACTACATCTCAAAAAGACCACTGGTTGTACCATTAGCACCAGTTCATTACTTTTAGATTATATTAATAAAAAGCTGGTTTTGTTAAAATCAGCTAAAATCTTTATTATGTTTGGAACAATTAAAAAAGTAACTAAACATTTAAAACAGTTTCCTCTTAGTAAATAAGTCTTATTCTCAAATATATTTTTTTCACTTTCTTTAAAATCTAAACTATAAATTACTTTTTTTTTAAATTGTAATACTGACATCTCTCTATTTTCTACTCAACATTATTTTCTTTACTTCCTGATCAAAGTATACATAAGAATTTCATCTATTCTTTATTAAGAGAAAGAACGTGTCTCTCTTGATCTTATGGTCAAAATGATTTGATTCCTTCCAAAGCTTATGAATGAATGAGAAGAAACTGCACATTTAGGAATTCTTGCATTCAAGCGAAAATGCCAACTCTTGAGAGGGTTGGTTGTTCTATGTCTCTGGTGTGCACATTACAAGATTTCCGGGTCGAGTTTGGGAAACCTGTTTAACACCTGGTTAAGTTTTCTTAATGTTGGCATTTCTTTAAAATCATTATTAAATGACATTGTCCTTCTTTGTAGTTCACACATATCAAAATCATCCAGATTAGACTTAGGACACACATTTTTCTATTTGACGGCGATTAAAAAAAATCTGTGATTTCATTCGGTGATACACTTTCGCGATAATTGCTTTCCCTGTAAAAGTAAATATCCCCTGTAATCTCGATATAATTTAAATCAAATAAAATGTAAGTCCGATAAACATTATCTTAGGTAAATAATATAATAAAAATAATTACCTGACTGGAAGATGCTTTTTTGTTGACATGCTGATGGTACTTTTGCGATCGAACAACTTATACTACCACAGTTGGCAACCGAATAACCAATGAACATAGCACATTTGTATATGTACTGCCTCCATATTTTTATTTTGCATGTTTGCGTAAACGCGGTAGAGGGGCGCGTCATTTTAATTTCACACGTTTAATTTAGTTTTGCTACTACATTGGGGGAATAGGATAAAATGAGAAATTCAGTACGTTTCTCGGTAGTCTTTTATGAGAGAGGGTAATGTGCACCGTCTCGTAACTCTTTCCGTGTAACTCTCTTAAAAGGCGACTAAGGGATAACAAAGTGGCTACCACAAGCCCTGAGGAACTACAATACCTGCACCTGGAGTGGACTCGCCAACCTGCTTGGCTAGCGTGGCATTTTAACGCCATACATCCTCATGCACTGAGGAGGCCCATGTCCAGCAGTGGATACTGAAAGGGCTGGTCGCATTGCAAATTATTCATTCCACTTACAGATAATCCACCTTGCGACGAAGAAAGTGTGTGGTTCCAATACAACAACATTTTGTTGTGACGGCTCTGATGATACATTCCGAGCCATGTTCAAGGAACCAGTTGAGATATTACCCAACACGTCATACATAGCCAGTGCTAAATTAAAGGTAAAGTAATTATTTCTGTTAGCACATGCATTTATTCTAGTCCGACTTCCTTAGAATTTACTCTATATCACACTGGTATTGTTTGATGTCGAAAATCAGTGCATTCTACCCATTATGACGTACAGTGACGAGGCGTGCCCTCTAATAATGGACCTGCTTGATTCATAAGATAAAATTCACTCGGCGAGTGATAGAAAGGTTTATGTTCTAAGAGTCTTTACTGTACAGAATTCGGAATGAAGAAACTATTAAGAACTAAAGTTACCGATATGGGTTAAAGAATAAACAAGTTAAACTGGCAGTAAAGTGATAAGCGTCCTTTTAGAAAACACAAAATAAAAATACCACAGCGTTATTTTTCCTCATCTCCTTTATCACTCTGTTTTCTATTTTATTTTTTTGTATACAACCATTTATAACTATTATTGTTAACAATGAATCCAAGTTTTTTTTTATATATATATATATACTTGTGGGCGGACGAGCAAGCGGTCCCACGTGATGGTAAGTTAGACTATGAGAGTTAAATGTACTAATTACACTTTCTCTTTCTCATATTTAGGATAACTTTGAATAATTGAATTAAAACCAGGACACTAATGTAGATATTTATAACGTTATATGACAATTTTTTTTTTATAGCAAGCCGTGCCACGTTATGGTAAATCTTACTGCCACCCATGGACACCTGCAACACCAGGGGGTATGCGGGCGCGCCGCCGACCTTGCAAAATCCTATTCACAGCCTTCTTGAAGAACCCCATATTGTAGCTTAATGGAAAGACCTCTTGAGGCAGATCGTTCCATTGAGGTGTACCTACCATATTGATATTTTCCAACATCTAGGATTATGATGCACAATTGTAATCTTCTACAAGGCTACAAGATAAATGTCCTAATATATAAATGTTTAAGAATTTAAATACTAATTAGAGATTAACAATTCGAGACTGCGCCTAGGAGACATCTGAACTCCAAACGAAGTCACTGTCGATGTCGTCACCCCCGACTATTCCCTTCTGACAATATTCTTTTTCTAATTTAAAACGTTGCATCCGGCTGTCAGTTGCAAGTAGCGCCATCTGTTACCGTTTCTAAACAAAATAGTATACTCTTTTCTGCTATATCCGTATATTATATACTTCAGGACATGAATTTTTAGATAAATTATTATATAAGGTAAAATTGACATAATTTATCTACCATAACAACAAACCCTACAAATCTGATGCTCCTAAAATGGAGTCGGGTAGCCTCATTCATTTTTATCATATCTATGATAAAACGAAACAATTTATTACACGCGTCACTATCTCCAAAAAATTAACAGTACATATTATTATATATTAGGTAGTCTGATAAGTTTTATAGTGATTTTTTTTTATCTATCTATATAACAATTAAATGCTGTTCGTTGGTAAGCTCATCACTTGAGAACGGCGGGCTCGATTTGTCTATTTTTTTTTTTAATGTTCGTAATGGTCCGAATAAGGTTTTTAGGGAACGAAACATTGGAAAAATTGCCCAGAAAATTGGAAAATTCGGGAAAAACTGAACGTGCTTTGAACTTATTGAAATTTGGACAGGACAACGTCTGTCGGGTCAGTTTATTTATGTTTATTACATAAATATTTATTGAACGGAATATTGTCCCGTTCAATTCGACTATCTTTCGCCATTTTCCCATCGCTATAAAAAAAGGGGTTTCTGAGCGAATAACTGATTTGGTTTATACAGGCTTCTCTAGAATGTAATTTTACTCTATTTCGAGAATTTTGTAAAGAGCGGAATAAATGATAATCCGAAGGTGATACGTCTGTACTGTTGAAGGATGAATTAAAACTTCCCAGCCAGGGTCCATCAATTTTTGTTTAGTCATCAAACATGTATACGGTCGAGCATTTTCGAGCATACGGTCGAGCATTGGAAAACTACACCTTTTCTATTCATTATTTCTGGGCATTTTTCTTAGTGCTTGTTTCAATTATACTAATTACTGACAGTATACATCAGAATTAATCGTTTGACCATGTGGCAAAAGCTCGTAATACACAATGCCTTTCCAGTCCCGCCATACACATAACATGTGATTGTTTAGATTGAGGTCTGCCTCTGGGACTATTTGTGATAGCTCACCTCACTTAGACCAAGGTCGTTTTCGAACATTGTTATCGTAGGTGATCCACTTCTCATCCCCTGTTACCATCTCTTCAGAAATGCATCGATTTTATTTAGTTTTAGCAACATCTCGCATATGGAAATTCTATTCAGCAATCATTTAAATCATTAGTCATTTAAATCATGCAGCACCCAAACATCTAGCTGTTTTCAAAATTTAGTTCATGCTGGTGATCGAAAACTGTTGAGTGGTGAATGCTAAGCTCTTCTGCAATTTGATGACTGCTCATGTGTCGATCGGCATCAATTTTTTCAATGATAACATCAACACGAAATCATTAATAATATTAATTAATGGCGTCATTAATAAGACGATCACATCTTTTTGTAAACGTACAAAAAGTGTAGCGCCTCGGCGTATTAATTATGTTTTCTTACTCCAAACCAAATGTTTAAAAGTTATGTGTGTCGTTTTATAACAAATAGACGTCTGTCTCATCCATTCATTTATTCAATTCCAGGGTACGGATTCGTATTACGGCACCAAAGGCATGCGCCGTGTGACAGTCGATTGTAACAACGGAGAGAGGGTCGTTTTCCAGTTCTCGTACGCGGCCGGCAACAACAACGGCACATCGGTAGAAGACGGACAGATACCAGCCATCATATTCTATATATAACTCAGTAAGTAGCTTGTCTTCACAAAGGAAATGTTCTCTAACACGCATACTCGTTAAACTTTGTATCTTTTTAAGTTTTGGGGCTAAAGAATCATAGAATCTTTGATCGAAGGTTGTTTTTAGTAATTAATAAGAAAGAAGTCCGATAAAACAGTAATTATATTTAAAAATTATTGTTACAATACTCAGTGTAACAACACTCTTTTGAATATTGTCTCACTTGACAAAATGATAATTTATTTTTAAAATAAGCAAACATATGTGTGCGCTAAAATAAATTTCAAAAAATTGTCTATGAGTATAATTCTATATATTTTGAAGTTTTAAAAACATCTATTTTTTTAATTTCACACGTTGCATATAACTATGGTCCGATTATCATAGCAAGAGCTCTGACACTCTGACAGTTGCGCTGACATTTTGTGTAAATACCGCTTCTTTCTTAATTCATAACACAACGCAATAAAATAGAAAAAAAAAAGATCCGAAAGGTCTATCGAGTTGTAAAATGATTTTTACGACATGTTAAAGATTTATGTCGGCTGCCAGAGCTCTTCCTATAATAAGCGGACCATAGCCGCCTTTATGTTAGGTGTTACGTCACCCGATAGTTATAACCAAACGTTTCTCATTTTAATATCCGCTGAATTCTAATAAACAAATTTTCAGAAATATTTTCTCTTATATTCTTCACACACCAATGATAGGATTTGTAACTCATTTGATTTAAGCCTTGTATAAAAAAAAACTAATCAATTTGAAATACAAAACCTCTTTGCATAGTTTTCACGTTTTTTTACTATCGGAATTACGTCACAGCTAAAGCATCATGGCGGCTAGCGTTCGCATCGATATAAAAAAAATCAAATCAGGACAGCATTTATAATTTGATTTTTTAATTACTATTTATGCATTTAAATAGTTTAAGATACATTTCTAAAACACTCTTATAAAATAGTGGACTTAAAATTGGTACGTTTTTAGCGTATTCAACAAATGGCGAAGAAAAGAAACCTATATTAAAAATATTTTTTCGAATTCTTTAGACAATTACTTAGATGCGTATTTGAGGATATTACCGTCTCTGTCATTCACGTGTAATGAGTTCCTTTTCTAACTCGTGACGTTTAATTCCTGTAACTTAGTGACTTTTCAAGATATTTTGATTTCTATTTCATAAATCGATTTCTTGAATTATCTAAGATATATTCTATATTTGCTGTTAGAAAAAATAAATAAATCCGTAACTATTATTATGTCACATTTAACACGTGTTATGGTACATTTCTCCCAAAGTGAATTCAAGTCGGAATTGACAACATTGATAGTGCTATCTCGACCGTTAAATATGTTGTATCAATAATATAATTAAAAATAACTACAGTTTAAAAAAATGTAGTTTAAAGTGTGAATCATTCTAGCGCGGCCTCAAAATGGGCATTTTCGTCACAAAAAGTCTATAAATACACTTTAGTCTCCAAAAACTAGACTTACAATTTACATCATTTTAATGTTATGACTTGTACACTTGGCTAGATTTTTTTATATGGGACCGAATCTGAATTCTGCAAGGGCACCGTGAATCGAAGCAATTTGGGTACCATTGATTCGTGTAGTTAGTAGGTGTTATTAAATGACAAATCTCTCGTATTATACACCTTTACACATAGACAAAAGCACTCGACTTTTAGGCTCAACACATTTCTTGTGGTGCGACGTTGTCATTCCAAGAGGCCTGCTGATATGAATCACATTAGTCCCAATTGTTTAAATTACCGTGTAAATAGACTATTCTTGATTTTATAATTAGTCCCACGTTTTATAGCACCTTATGCGTTCTACACAGAGATTAATTTAGAACAACGCGATATAGGACATAAAACATTCTTTGAAGCAAGCGTGTCGCCAAGGGGGGGCATCCTCTCTTATCTTGCCCCCCCCCCCCTCCTCCTATCCATTGGCTGGCGACGCCCTTGCTTTGAATGTTTATTTTATTGACTTTAATGATTCGTCTTTCCTGCAGATGTATATTATTAAATTATAAAAAATGTTAAAAATTGCCCGACTATCCAAAGTATTGCACAAAAGTCATCACAATTTTCTCAAAAAAATATATAACATCACGTGAAGTTGTTTAATTTTATAATTTTCAGTTTTCTGAAAACCCATTAGAAAAACAATGTGGCTAAAATACTTTTTCTCTGAGGCATAGTTCACAAAAACTTCATAAAATTGGTTGGGAAGCGTTACTTTCAATTTTATCATGTAAATAATGATGACCGTGTGTCTATTTGTTTCCACGTTTATAACTTGAGATCCGGATACGATCATATAGAGCAGTGTTCCTCAAAGTAGGCTTCAAAGATCTTAGTTATGCCCTCTGGAGGACGTGACTAAGACCATTATCTGAGCAGGCCTTAGATGTCACTTATGTACTGCTGTTGTTCGCTACTAAAACACTTGTAATCGAGTAAAAAGTTTAATAGATTTAATTATTCCTTTATAATCCCCCCCCCCCCCCCCCTCCAAAGGACTGTAAAGGGATGGGGTAAACTCGCCCTATCACACTTCCTACTCTCCATCCTACCCATCCCTTTTTTCAAATCGTCTAAATCTCCAAAAGTAGGCGGCACATCCGCGGATGTGCCAACGTTTCTCATTCTGGACTGCTGTTGGCATATATCGCGGATATCTATGGGCGACAGTATCCACTTACCACCAGGTGGACTGTCCGCTCATCTGTCGCCTTTTTATGAAAAATGACAAAAATAATTGTATTCCAATTAACACGTTTTGTTGAACTACACGTGAACCATGCCCGTGTTACTCGTGTTATGTACAACTCGAGAAATCAGTAGCTACTCGATCTTCGATAATATTCATATCGATAATATTCATAACAGGAAACCTATTTGCCATTTATGGACTGATTTTTTTCTCTGATTACACTATTAAAGAATTAAGCAATGGAGAAACAAAAACGACTGGAGATTATGGAGTGGGCTCCAAATATGTCCATATTTGTCACTAAATTGATTCCTTTATTAATTTAGTCCAAAGCCACAGATTTTTTTTTTCTGAAAAGATGACTGTAGGTTGAAAATCTGTGCGTAGTAAGAAATGTTTTTTTAATATACAAATTTTAATGTTTATTGTTACATCAAAATAGTCGTGGGTATTCACGACTCCTCAGAGTGTTTCGGCTCACTAACGACTAATTTTAACGATTCCTTGACTCTTGATTCAACTACTTATATTTTATAAGAGCCCGAGAGCACTTCATTCGCTTTGCATCATGTTCGTTCATGTAACTCAGCAATCCAAAAATGAAACGATCAATTTAACTCCTCGGAGTCGATAACAGTTAGCCGGAATCATTAAGAGTTCCGGCTCCGCTCGCGGTTTCGGATCTTTTGATTCATTAAATCCGGAGTTACCCATCGCTACATCAAAAGTGATGGTCTACATCAAATTTCTGTATAACTATAAAACTGTAATACAATATTCACTGTTTATACTATAGCTTATCATATTGCAGCTTAAAATTATCATATAAATATTCTTGTCATCAAGTGCTCGTCCACGGCTGGACGTATTTCTCTCCACAATTTCTCCACCTAAAACGATCTGTGGTCTCTGGTCCAGGTTAAACCTGCGATGTTTTTTTTAACTCTTCTTATTCTATAAATAGTCTATTTAACTACAGTTTTATAGTTATAAAAGGTGGATTTACATCGAAATTAGTTGTAAATCATAACTTTTGAAGTTTATTTGTAATCAATAACGATTATTTGTATTTATGATAAACACACAGACAAACAATTTTTAAGATTTTCAATTTTATTAATATATAGTTGTCAATGTTAAGATATTTTAGTGTTAAGACATCGTGTTCGTGGGATTCTTAAATAACGATCTGACTGTATACTTGAAATGTTCCTCGCTATGGTGATTGATGTTTAGATTTTTATGAAACATATCAAAGCGGACGGCAAAACTGTGCTTGAATATTTGGCATTACTTTATTTATAAATTAAACGCGAATGCAAATAATAATTATGTTAAACTCATTCATAGTATTCATAAAATAATTCCCACTTTGTAGGACCGTCCTACAAAAATTGTCCCACAAATTGTTTTTTTTTTTTCTTTTGTCATAATATAGTTCTCTATTAAATTCCACCGGTGTCACTCGAGAAAATGATAGTGCTAAAACACAGCGCTGAATTGATACAAAAACGATGTTCATTCAGCATCATGCTGACACACAATTCGTTTCGCTGCAACGAATGTATCATTGTTGCAATGATTATTTGTCCAAAATGCAGACCGCATTCTATTGGCAAATGCTATTTGCATTCGCGTGTTATCGCTCACATTCATTCGATCCGATATAATTCGATTATGCGATAGAACTGAATTGATTTTTGTAATTCTTGTTGCGTAGCGACGCTATTTCGAATTACATGTAAGAGCTCTTAGCTAATTAAAATTCATAGGAAAACATTTTGAAAATTGTATGAAAGTGTATGTGATTAATATGTAGGGGTCGTGGGTGAATCATCGTATAATCGCTTGATTATTAGCGACCTCGACTATTGCTATTATAGTGTAATATATTATTAGACTATCAAAATTTCAAGTATGTTCAGTAAACGCTTTAAAAGTATAAAATTTAATGAAAATTCCTCCGCTCAAACTATCAATATTGACCAATAAAAAATAGCATCAAACTATCCATTGCTGACACCTATCTCGAAAGATTGTCACGTGACCGTTACAAACCACTGCAGTGAACCATTTCACGTCTGTAGAGAACTTTAAATGAAATGACTTAGAAATTATTACTTTAATAAAAAAAAAATTGAACATCGTATTAAAGCGGTATTGCAAACGGTATCAATTACTAATTGGACAGTTTAATCGAGTTTTGCTCTTAAAGTATTTGTAGGAAACCCTATTTTTTTAAACCACTAGAGGGCGACACTGTGCAATGTAGATATATAAATCATTATTCTACCAGCGATTACCTCACCATTTTAACCCCATCCTTTTCCCACCTATGCGCTTGTAATATTTCTCTTCTCAGTCATACTTCATCTTCCAGTAGTGCCCTCTGAAAATTCCCGTTAGCCCTTATTGCGTTTTAATATAAGAATTGTACTCCATCACAGCGTTTAAATCTTTATTCTTTGATGAATTAGTTATATATCTTCTCATAAACCATACTATCAGCCTATGTCTCTCCACTGCCGGATATAGTCCTCTCCCAGGGCATATATTTCTGCATAAATATAATATGTATACCGTACTACCGCTATAGGGTTAAAGTATAGATAAATCTGTGATTGTGGAGTATTTGGAATTGGAGGATTTCTTACAATTAGATTTTTCTCAAACATTTTATGCTTGCATTCGTGTACTTAGTCACGAGTCATTGTCTCAATTAAAAACAAACTATTTATTATAATAACATAGTCAAAGATACTGGGACCACAGTCTTTTAGCTAATGTTTTGAGCCTGAGACATAGTTCCCAATTAGATAACAATAAAATAATATATTTTAAATCAAAATCACATTGAATGTTTTTCAATTATTATTTTCATCAATTTGAGTTAGTATATAAGTCTGTGTTATTTTAAATTATAAATATAATCAATAATAACCTTTCGGCGATGTTGGCCACTTTCTTAGTGGCCCATAAGAAATTGGAGTCTTAGAGAGTCTGGAGTCTGGTCTTAGAGTGGAGTTACAGAAAGTGGTCCCACTTTTTGTGAACGTTACATTCTGAATAGGTCACTCACGTATTAGTACAGTTAGAGGTCACTCACGTATTAGTACAGTTAGAGGTCACTCACGTATTAGTACAGTTAGACCCATTTTCAACGTTTCGCAATTGATCTCTAGTCTATTATTGTTGTCGTTTTTCATCCGCTGTAACATGAGAGATGTATTCTGTTTTTATTTTGTCTGTGGAAATAAAATAGTTGTAAGTTGTAATCTTTTTGCAAAAAGCTGTTACTTTAGTGATGTTTTAAAAATGAAAAAAAATATGAATGCCCGTAACATACATATATTTTAGGAGAGTTGTCGTTTAAAGCTCAAAAATAATTGTAATACGACTGTAAGGAGACGTGGCATATTATTACTGAGAAGGTGACCTAGTCAGAATGTGACGTTCACAGAGAGTGGCCTTCTAAAAAAGTGACCAACATCGTCCAAAGGAATACTTGTTTTATCAAATAAGAAACCACTGCCGAGATGCCGACAAGGTGCCAAAAGCATCCGATTTGATAATGACATCACAATAACTTAAGAGAATTGTTGTTTTTATTGTTTTAAGATGGTGGCAACACTGACCATAAAAACACTAACATATTTTTCGCTATTGTATCTTCAATTGTTTTTTTTTTCTAGTCAATTGAATAGATCGTTTGAAAAAATATCCTTACAGGTACTTTATCAAAAATTAAATACTTATCAGTATCGATCTGTAATAAAATAAATAAATATAATTAAAAAAGATATCAAAATTTTTGAAATGGTCCACGTGTCCTATTTTTTTTTTCAAAACTGCCGCTGCTGAAACCCATATAAATCGATAGAGGGCGCCCGAACAAAACATGTCACGACGCCGAGATATTTGAATAAAAAATAATCTTTAACACGCTACCCTAGAAGATTTTTTTTTGTATTATGACAAAGCAAGTAATCTACCCGTTAGCCTAGACATAGATCCCAGATCCCGCTTTAGGTATTCTAGCAGTCTCTATCTGCAAATATCCAAGTATTGAGCTCTTTTAGTACCCAGTGCTGCACACGGACCCCTCGTGCACAAGACAATGTGGCACGCGAGCCAAGCGGGCGAGTCTACTATTTTAGAGGTGATGTAGAACAGTGCTTGCGTTAGCCGCTTTATCCCTTAGTCTTCTAGTTCAGGGGTGTCCAACTTACAAAGCCTCAAGGGCCAAAATTAAAACCTTGAACGTAATTGCGGGCCATATAATAATACTTTAATTTAAAGTATTATTATATACTTTTAATTTTAAAGCATCAATAAGAACCTATTTAAGGTAAAGTTATTAATAAAACCAAAAGTAAATTATAAACCAGTATATTTGTTAAAAGTTTGTGTACCTATATTAAATTATAAAATCTTTATCAAAAGGAAGGCATTTCAAAGTAATTTTCTGATTATCACATCACATTGAATGTGATCACATCTGATCACATTCGGGGGCCGCACAAAACGGCATCGGGGGCCGCATGCGGCCCTCGGGCCGCCTGTTGGACAACCCTGTTCTAGTTGAAGAGTTGGGATGGTGCTATCCTACAGCCGGCCGACACGATACAAGAAATATCTGAAGTAAGTTTTGCAGTTTGTCGCTGTTTCATGAGTTTACGCAGGGTTTTAAAATAGGACCCCTCGTTGGTGGATTGAGGGCTCTCCATCTGAACAGGAATGATGTTTTTTTTTTCTTTTTATAGAAAGTTGGCAAACGAGCATACAGTCGACCTGGTGGTAAGTGGATACTGTCGCCTATAGACATCCGCGATACATGCCAACATTAGTCCAAAATGACAAACCTTGGCACGCCCCTGGACAGGCTGCCTACCTTTGTTGATGATAAAATTGATTTGGAGAGAGGGTTGGGGACGTGGGAAGGGATAGGATGGGAATAGGCTCTGGCATATCTCACTCACTACCGAAACACGTACATACATTGGGGAATATGATAAAGTGGGAAATGCAGTACATTTCAAGGTAGTAACTCTGTGAGAGAGATAACGAGGATAAGATACTTGGAGAACCTAATTCACGAGCAGTATTTAGTTTGTACAGATGCGTGAGCCCTCACCAGGGCTGATGTATTTGGTGCCTACATTAATGTAGAACGTAAGGTTGGGGTACGATGGAACTGACATGAGCCAAGGCATAAAAGAAGGGAAAAAAAATAGGGCACGTGAATCAGAAGATCCGATAACTTGACAACGTCTGTAAATAATTATTTATATTCTAATTAATAATCACTCAAAAGATGTTCTAAAAATATAAGAAGCCGTGTTAAGGCTCGTTTACACAATGAGAGTTTCTCGAACGGCTCGGCTACAACTGTTAACACGATGATAAATAACAGCGATCTGATGACAGTTGTTTATACTAGCCTCTGATAGATGCTCGAGAGATCGCGTTAGAGGAACTCTCCTTGTGTGAATGAGCCATTATAATAATTACGAGTGGAATACCGGCAGCTTATACCAATAATTATGACTCATTGATGGTGGAATAGTATAATAAAGATTTGTATTAATTTGCTTTACAGATAGAATTAATATTGTATAATTGGTTATTATTTTATATTGTAAATAGAGTCTTATGCACGTTTAAATAAATAAGGTTGTTTACAGTATCCTGTGATATACGTGGCACTTCGTTAATGTGAAAGAGATGGTCGATCCTGACGAATATGTTGCCTGGTAACTAACTGTTGTACCATTTTTGTTAGAATTTAAATAAAAATGTGTTTTCTTTATATGTGTATAAGATCCGTTTTACAATATGCTTGGTATTTGTGTGGAAAATGCAAAAATGTAGAAATTGAATTGATTATGTTTGAGTTGCACTTAATAAAGTTGTGAATGAAATGTTTTTTATGCATCTTGAAGGGATCGGCGTGTTGCACACACTATATGTTCTCAATTCGTCCCATTTTCAATTAGCTAATTCAACTATGGCTAATTCATTGGTATTTCCCAATAAATTACTGCACGTTTTTAATGTTACAAAGAAGTATAGTACCCGACGATATATATGTAACTCGTCGTATATATATGACACTCGGTTATTATTATTATTTTTTTAAAGACTAAGGCGGCAGACTAGCGTACAGTCCACCCGATAAGTGGATACTGTCGCGCATAGACATCCGCGATACATGCCAACATTAGTTCTTTCCTGGCTGAGCGTCTTCTGCGCTCGCCCTGAATTAAACACGACCGGTGACTCTTGAAAGGCCACTAGGGCCACAAGAATTTAGATATTCCAGAAAAAAAAGCCAACTTAGTCCAAAATGACAAACGTTGGCACGTCCCCGGATGCGCTGCCTATCTTTGCAGATATAGGAATGGATTTGGAGAAAGGGTTGGGAAATTGAAGAGAAGGGTTGGGAACTCTGTTACCTCTGTTTACCTCGTTAATCGCTTTCAACGCAATGTTCAAATGCGTCCACTTGTGATTACTTATGATTCACATGTCAACAACTTACTTAGGTACCGACGAGTCATATATATTGTCCAGTACTGTGCCAGTTAACATCTTCTTATATGGGATTATTCTCACACGGTGAATATCAAATATTGATTCATTCTACGTGGTGAATATCGCCACGTGTGAATTCTCTTGTGGTGGTGACGAAATTTACGATGGAGTCATGAAAAGTTAATGAAATTATAATAATAATTATGAATCTAATATACCTACATCCTATGAGTATTTCTTTACCTATGATTGAAAAATAATTAATAGGCGTAGTAGTTGGAACTCAATTCGTGATTGGCTTTATTCAACGTATGTTTTAATTTTCACGAACCCATCACTTTTTAATCCACAAAAAATAAAAATAAATTTAAAAATAGCTTAAAATTAAATATAAATTTAAAAAAGCCTTTAAAAATAATTTGCTTTACAAATTTTTTATAAAAAAAAAATCGGGGGTTATTTGAGAATTGGACAAATTGAGAACAAACCTTAGAAACGACATAAGTTAAAATTAGATTTTTAAAACAAATATTTTGTATAGTGGAAGCGATGTTGGTTTAGATGTCGTCATTAAACAAACATCAATATTTAACAGTGTTTTATTTGAGAATTATTACAATAATACATAGGATTCATTCATTTAGTAATTAATTGTTTATAAAAAAAAATTACACACATTCGCTTTTCGAAAGAGCCTACGGATATCAACTCGTGAGTGTCGAGCCGGACCCGTACTCTGGCAAATTTTCTTTCTTGCAATTAAGTAATTTTTTTATGTAAAGAGCCGGTGGTCAATTACACTGGTGCTTACATTGTATCATACAATGTATTATAAGTATAATCTCTAAAAAGTCTGGAGCTTGTATGAGTATCTACCGATCCCTGTGCCAAATCCCCCCCACCCCTCCCCCCTCTCAGATGTTAGATGATCTATCTGAACGACTATATAGACAAACAAATATCACTCACTGCAGAGGGTAGTCCAGTAGTTGCTTTTACGGCTGGCGCAGGCCATATGAAGAGCAGCGCAGCGCGGTTATCATTAACAATCAACTTTGTCAATATTGGAATAAGTTCAAAAATTCACCATCTTATCGCCTACGTCCGCTTAAGCGCTCGAAGACCGGTTTGTTAATGATAACCGCTCTTCATCTGGTCGCTTGTAAAACATACCTATCGTATAAATGGATTATATAAAATTACATGAGCTGCGCCCCCCCCCCCCCTCCCCCCCCCCCAACCACTTATAAATCAAGTTCACACGATGCGGCTCCGTATACAGTGGCCGATCTTTTTTTAAGAGTTTGCCTGGATTCTGGGCCTTTTATCCAAATTTAATTCTATTCTAACTCGATTCAATAACAATTGCATTCATTATTTATTACAGGTATTGCATAGTAATTGATTTTTGTATAACGCCTGATTCCATATGTGGTTATTATCTGAGAAAAGGGACCTTTTGTCGGTGCTAAATTCCCGGATACTAAGCCCAGTGAAATCGTTAAAAAATAACAATGTGTTTATTGCTTTAGGTCCACACGTCGGTCATTCCACTTGGTCCGACAAGATTATCCAACTACACGAATTACTTGTAGTTTCATCACTAATTAAACATTATTACGTTATTTTTCGCAGTCTACATCAAGAGGAACCAATACAGAATGATTGCAAATTCCTCCTGATCAGATCGATTGGTCCAAGTGGAAAATAAACGTATCTGATTATTATAGTCGGACAATGCAGTCGTAGCTAGTGGAATAACCGATACCGACAAGAAGGTTCCATTCTTTGGATAACTGTACATTCCTCTATCCTCATTTTTACTAATTACAGTATTACGAGCATCCCATCTCACTCTGCCAGTCAACATGCTTCTTGGCCAGGTGTTTAGAGACTGGTTTCGTCTTGGAGATCGCCATGAGTATATCGGCCAAGTCTAATTTGTCTTTACGATTGTTTTTAGTACCTGTGGTAGAAATTTCATATAAAGCAGACATTCTCAGTGTTCAATACCGACCCCCTGTGGTCGATAGATTCAATAAAAAGACCCCCTTGCCACTGCTATCCGTTTGTTAGTTCAAAATATATATGATTGCAATAGGTAAGTACCTAATTAAGATTTTTATTTTATTTTTTACATCGCAAAAAGAGTCTCACGTGGCACAAACATGTCTGTGCATCGTCTCGTCGAACTTGCTCACATGTTGCATATCATTTTGAGTAAGTAACGTTGTTTTAGGGATCAAAATTTTTAATAGTTTTTGGGAAAGAGGTCTGCGACCGAAAAAGTTTGAGAATCACTGATATGAAGTGAATGGTAACCAGACCTTTTTTTTTTATAGACTAGTGGGCGGACGAGCAAGCGGTCCCACGTGATGGTAACTGTTTTATCGTCCACTGCTGTACACGGGCCTCCTCGTGCACATTGTTCCGTGCATGAGGTGGTGTAGTACCTTAGGGGTTGTGGTCGCGGCTTTGTTGTCCCTTAGTCGCTACCACACGACACCCACGGGCACATGAGGTGGTGCTTAAAGTCGCACGACACCATATGGTCGCAGAAAAACATATAAAGTAGGTCCCTACTACTAATTAAACCCCGGTCAGCCATCTTTGTATTTTCGACCGTGGCCGAACGCTAGGAACACGGAACATGAGTGGTTACAACCGTATGGAAGTCTGAAAGTAGTTTATCACTTACATTTCCCAACCATATTGGGTAACAACTTCCTCACAGTGGACATCAGAGCCTCCTTACACACTAGCTTGATGTCACTGCCCGAGTACCCACTAGTCTTCGCGGCCAACTCCTCGAAGTCCACCTTCGGGTACAGCTCTATGTTCTTACTGTTTAGAAACTTCTCGAACAGTTCCACTCGTGTCTTTGAGTCTGGTAACGGTATGTAGATTCTCTTCTCCAGTCTTCGGAGCATGGCTGGATCGATTTCCCTGGCAATAAAATGAGAAATAATTAAAAGAGCAGCAAATCGATGTAGCAAATTTAAAGATTGGTTAGGTTAAAATTTAGGTTGTTTTGTCACAATAAAGAAATGGGTCAACTTGGTGAGTAGATACATTCATATTACACTTTCCGGCCGAAAGTAATACACATCGACTATGTTCGGCTAGCTTCGGTTTTGTAAAGCGTCGTCTCTGTCGTGTGCCGTTACGACAGAGACAACGCTCTACAAAACCGAAGCTATCATAGTCGATGTGTATTACTTTCGGCCGGGAAGTGTAATTTAACTTTATTTACTTCAGTTTTTAAATAAGTTAAATAAACAAATCTAATCATTATGTCAATGTAATTTGTCGCCAGGTTTGAAATGATTGTATTTCTAATTAAACAAATTGTTACGAAAATCTCGCGACAAGCTTTTAAATCACATTAACATAATGATTTGTTTATTTAACTTACTTTGACTTCCATGTTTATTTTCTTAATTTTATTACATTTGAATAAAAGTTTGTTTTTAAAAGGATTTTTTTTAATTTAATTTATGCAACGACGCCCATCTCCCCGCACCAGACGGCCAAGCTCGTGTCCACTGTTCGCCGTTGAGGAGTTCCACGGTGTGATAGCCTTCCTAGCTGTAGCAAGGTCATCAGATTATTGTATTGTCTTCGGTTTTATACACACGTGTATTTCAAGGCAGTAGTAAAAGTGGAAGTGGGTTAAAATCGCCTTGGGTATAACTAACAAACATGTGAAATTGAATGAAAGCCTCCAGTCGAGGACTCTTCTACCATATTTGTTGTCGGCGATGGCATTTAGCATGTTAATTCTCGAGCTGTGTCGGTGACATTTGTTGTTTGACGCAACGTCCCGTTTCTGATGTTGATCCCGCAAAGAGACTCAGAGCACAGCTCTCTTCATAACTCGCTGAGCGACTGAACTTACGGGTCAGGACTACCGTCATAGACATACTATATGTATATGCAGTACATTATACCAAGGCATATTGGAATTGGCTAAAAGAAACACAATTCCATCCCGCGTGCTGATGCCGTCCAGCTCTGTGAGGAGTTGCGCCTTCAGCCTTCTTGACGCCTCGTGTTCCCCTGATGCTGACCGATCCGATGCTAACGTTTCCACCTCGTCGATGAAGATGATTGAGGGGGAGTAGTAGGAAGCCATGTCGAAGAGGACCTGAAATGTTATATGCAATAACACTTAAGTTTTTCTCGTTTCGTATATTCAATTTTATATTGAGTACTAGCTTTTGCCCGGGATTTCGCCACCATGATCCACGGGAACTCTAGTTTTGTAGCTTATATCCTTTTTGTAGTCCGCAGGAAGGTTGACGCAAAATTTCAGCTTGATTAGTACATATCACGGATGTCTTTATGCGACAGTATCCACTTACTACCAAGAAGACTGTCTGCTTATCTGCCATCTTTTTTCTATAAAAAGAAACTTATAAATACCTAGCTAATTATATGACCACACCAGAGCTGTTGTATTTTTAAATAAAGTACCTAGTGAAAGTCTTCCATTCACAGCGTAGTCACGTGGTAAAGCCGAGGCTAATGGACCTCACATTTCAATAATAGTGTATCGTCAACGCCAATAGCTGGCCGCCTGACCGAATCTCCCGTTTGAAAGCCTTTGGAATTCTTGATTAGGTGGGTATGTTACTTAACTTGGTGAATGAATGTTGGAAATGTTAAACTGAGTTAGTATTTCATATACAGGTTCGTTACGTTATTTTTTTTAATTACCAAATCATTATAATGTAACAATGTGCTCAATTCAAAATTAGCTTTACTTTGTCTATCTCTTTTTATTTCCGAAATATCCCAATAGACAGGAAAGTGTAAGAAGAGCTAAATTTAAGTTATCTGCTTTCAGAATTAGGCACAATATTTAGGTACATATTTAATATCAATATATTTAACAATGTGTCTTGCATCTGTTGGCGATGGTTGACATTTCGGCTCGTAGTATGGAAATTGAGTGACATCTGTGGGCGAATTCTGGTACTACGAGCGAGCAAGCAGCGACGCTAGCGACAGCGACTGATTCAAGAACCAAGCATCTGACGCCTTGCAGGCAGGAGAGGGCACTGGTGGAATGTAGAAAAAGGGTGAACACGCAGCTCTGGAGGCCTCTTTTCTTTTGCGTTTCACCATCGAAGTGAAAACACTGTTTTGTATTTCCTTGCGTAATAAATAGGTATAAGAAATTCGGCAGTTGTTCTTCGTAGTAGCAATTGTAGCTAACACATGCATGACAGATGATTAGACATTTTATCTAATGACTCATTGAACATACGAGGGTAATAATCGTCATTAGGAGAATCTGCCTATACCAGAATCTGTCCTTGTAACAACGCATAAAAACGCACTATCTAGCGATAACCTGAATCCTTAAAAGAAACCATATATTTACTCGATTAATAAACAATAATCATTTCGAAACCCCCAAAAAACAATCTTCAAAACTTATGGTCACAAGTTTGCTACTTATTGGGTGAGTTGACATTGGACCTTTTAATATCATTATTTCGTTCCTAATTAAAAATTGATTCCAGGATTCACAGTGCAAGTCAAAATTTAATCTTCACTCTTTTGAGTGGTCCTTCAAGGCGGATAATCAAATATTACTGGGCTTTCGGGTGCCATTTCTTTAGAAAACTCCAATTTACAGTCATAAATGCAATAAAAAAATGTAAATGCGAAAAACGCTTATGAAAAACGCACACCTTAATAATCTTCTCCGACTCTCCTCTCCATTTATTAACAATAGTGCTGCAGGATATGTTGAAGAAGGTGCAGCAGCTCTCGCTAGCGACGACTCGTGCCAACAATGTCTTGCCAGTGCCCGGTGGCCCGTGTAAGAGAATTCCACGCCATGGTTCTAGAAGACCGGTGAATACTTCTGGATACCTGATAATGGAATTAGGGAATATAAAAATAAATTAAGTGACCAGTTGTGGAGAAACGTAGGCTGATGGTATGGTATGTATTTAGGTCTTGCTAGACGTTTGCGTTTTGCTAAAAACTAAATATAGAAACGGGACAAAAACTAAACATGACGCCAGGAACCACGCTAAAGGATAGGTACAGATAACATGATACAAGTGAAAATTATCCTGCGAGTTACTTGCTCTAAGCTGGATAGACATTTGTACTGTAACTAGGGCACTTACGAGGCCCTGGAAGCTGAACAAACAATGATATGTTCAATTTGAGAGTAAAGTATTTCAAAATATGTAGTAGCTTTTGTTCTGCCTAGGATGAAACAATGCATCTAATGCTTTACGAATGTGGTCTTCTGATGTGCAGACGATATGTGATATTACGTATAAAGGCACTCATCTACTTACTAAAACCGGAAGAGGTCCAACTACTCGCTGCTATCCTACGATATATTTTTTTTACGAACGAAGGCGGCAGACGAGCATACAGTCCACCTGATGGTAAGTGGATACTATAGCATATAGACATAAAATGACAAACGTTGACACGCCCCCGGATACGCTGCCTAGCTTTGGAGATATAGGAATGGATTTGGAGAAAGGGTTGGGGAAATGTGGTGGGATAGAAAGGGAATGGGCTCTGGCACATCTCACTCACTACCGAAACACGTACGTACATTGGGGAAATAAGATAAAGTGGGAAATGCAGTACATTTCAAGATAGTCTTCTGTAGCCTATATCTGTAGGTTATAGGTATTTTCAGCGAACTATATGAAAGGTAGCGATCACAGTACGTCACCAATGGTCGCAGTGATACTAGACTTTGACTCGCAGTAAACGCATAAAAAGTGTTTCTATTTCGTTGTTTCTTCTTTGCTGTCGCTATTAAACGTCGGGACAAATAGACATTGTTTTATTTCTCTCAATTTACATCACAATTTGTTAAATGTGAAAATAAGTGCAGAAACCTTAGAGATCCATTCGCGTAAAGCGAATGTCTTAAATCATTTAGATACGGATGACACAACATCCCTTGCTAAAAATGGGAGTAGAGCTCACGCTAGTGCTGACCTGCTCAGGTTAACACGCAGTAATAGGAAAAAAGGTGTGTGGAGAAAAACCGCGACAATTTTTTTTTATACGAACTGATCGAAACACGAATCTCGCAATTCCGATATCACGAACGCCCGAATACTTAACATACAACTCAAAAACGGTAAAATTGTTATTATCTACCGCGTTTTAAACTAAGCAAGGCAGAGTTATGGGATGTATTTGGTAACTGTTCCAGCGGTGGAGAGGCTGATGGTATTTGTAAATTGTAAGCAGTGTAGCTATCGTACGTACATCGGGGCCCCTATTATTTAGGGGCCCTTGACCTACTCTGAAATTCATCCTAGATTTAATTATCAGCTAGATTTTTTAATTATAAATTTAATAAATATTGCGCTGTATCTAATAAATGTATACGAGTTGAGAATTTATTCCCTTTTTTCCAACCTCAACCTTTTCTTAACTTGTTGATCTGTATTCTAAAACAATATAAGAAGTTATAAACAGAAGAGGTGCTCACTTCACTGGATAGACCACCGATTCCATCAGAAGACTCTTAGCAGAATCGAGGCCCTTGATCTCACTCCACGACACTTCTGTCGGCCGAATGATGTCCCGATACAGAAGCTCAACCAGTGGCCTCTTATCTGAAGGTGTATTCGACAGAAAACCAGCTAACGGCTTCCTTTCGATTGTTGGAACTGCTTTGTCACCACTTTCTCGATGATCTCCCTAAAAAATTTAAATAGGTACTTAAATTATTAAACTATTTTAAACATACATGTACTCACATCCATCGTTTTTCAAAAAGCAGTTATCCTAAACATGCAGGATCGTTCACCACCGCGCTCAGACATCCACGACACTCAAACACACATCGTTTTAACATCCCACACTACACACTCACTCACTATCACCCGCTTTGGTTTGACCGCAAGCCTGCGTTGACAAGGTTCATCCTAATAAATGGGAGAAAACCAAAATATAAACAAAATACATTAAACAATTAAATTTTATTTCAGACTACGAATGATTCATAAATGCCACTAACGTCGCTGCGACCTGGCCACGATTAATGTCCAAGAAAGAGGCTGTAATGTTAAGTCTACATTTCTAACCTGAAATATCTTGGTAACAGTAAACGTGGAAGGCAGATCAGCAGCTGGGTTGTCCTCCACGGTCTCCGCTACCGGTACCCTGACTTTCGCCTGCCTGGTCTGCGGCCGCTTCGGTAGCATCCGCTCCTCCACCTTCTTACAGAACTGAGGCTGCTTGTTAAACCGCATCAGATAATAACTGCAGTAGTCCTGAAAGTCAGGATTTAAATACATTGCAAACTTATGCATACTAAGACTAACTCAGGTACGAAACTTAGGAAAAGAGCATTGGCAATAAACACATTAAAGATTGTATTAATGGACTATCAAATTAAGGATCCATTACCGATCTAATGTTACTAATATTTACTAATATTTACTAATTAATATTAGATTTTACTAATTTTACATTACAGTAACTTGACGGAGTTTTTAACCCACTGAAGTAAGTCGGCGGCGCGCCCGCATGCCTCCTGGTGTTGCAGGTGTCCATGGGCGGCGGTAACACTTACCATCACGTGGGACCGCTTGCTCGTCCGCCCACTAGTCTATAAAAAAAGAAAAAAATTCGCCACAAAAATAATTCTCTTAAGTTCGCATATGAACAAGGTAAATTTGTTTAGTACTTTCAAAATACATATAAACGAATATATCAAAAATATGACAGTGTAAACTTTCAAAAATATTTTTTTTAAATTACCTATGTATTTACATTTAAACGATATGTCGTTGGATATTGAACAGTTTTTTTCCAAGACTTATGGAAAATAGCAAAATATATTTTCCGACTGGCGCTGCTATCAGTCTTTCGTTGAATTAACTCATTTTCATCAACAAAGGTAATAATTATAACTAATGTTAGGTACCTAGCATTTAAATTCCCGATCATCAAGTCATTAAAGCTTCAAACGCTGAATTCATGGTGTGGAAGGATTCGTCTCATTGCACTCGGCTAGCGGTCGCGCCTTCCAATTTCCGTTATGGAAACAGGCAATAAGCAGAACCAAAAAAAAACTTGAAGACATAAAAATGTGGGTGAGGAAATTGAGGACTTAGTTGAACTTGTCGTGTTTTTGGACGTTGTGTGTTCAATATCAAGAAAGTATCGTATAATTGGATTAAAGTAGGTATAGGAGGATATACAGATGTTTTTAGATTTTCAATAGCTCCTATGTTTGTATGTAGATATTTCTACAAAGGGGAATATTGTTGACTTGTTGAGAAATGTGTTTTAATGGGGTAAGGATATCGATATAGGGATAGACTAAATGACACATCATACTTCCATTGAAGCAGATGAGGGGTTCTTTAAAAAGTCAAATTTGAAACTTCGTACTTCAATGTTCAATTTTCAAAACATATGAATTAAGGAATTCGAGAGCTACTGAACGTAGAACACTTAAATGATTTATTCTAATCGTATAATGCTTTCGAGGACATTTTAGCCAGCAAACAATCCACTTGGTGGTAAGTGGACATTGTCACTCTGTGACATTCGAAATACATTCAGGAGGGGGAGAGTGCACGCTACAATCCAACAGCCGCTGGGCGCGCTCGACTGGCCACGTTACCCCTCTCTCACAGAAGACTACCTTGAAATGTACTGCATTTTCCACTTTATCGTATTTCCCCAATGTACGTACGTGTTTCGGTAGTGAGCGAGATGTGCCAGAGCCCATTCCCATCCTATCCTATCCCTGCCCATTTTCCCAACCCTTTCTTCAAATCCATTCCTATATCTCCAAAGGTAGGCAGCGCATCCGGGGGCGTGCCAACATTTATCATTTTGGACTAATGTGCCAACTATAAAAAAAATGTTCTGCCCTCTAGATGTGTTTGCGATTTTAATTGCTTTTTCTAAACCTGGCATTAATTAAGCATTATTCCTGGAGTGTACCCAGCGCCGGCTCTAGCCCATGTAGCGCCCGGGTGCAATCAATACCCTGGCGCCCTCTAGTAGACTCTTTGGAGGCGTCGCGAGCGGCGCTCGGCGCCCCCTAACACCCTGCGCCCCTGTGCGCCGCACACCCTGCACCATAAGTAAATACCATAAGTGCCCGCGCGCCCATTTCAAATGAACTTACACTCTATTGACTTAGAGATCATTTTGCTACCGGGCGGCAACGTGTCAAACGTACATACATACACTGTCTTTGGATTAGAGATTTTGCCGCGCGCGTGTTGTATTAAATAAAATTGTTATTTGTGTAGTGTAGTAATGCCGTATGACAAGCGCCGAAAGCGTAATAAAAGTAAAAAAAATATTATTGTTAATGACTATTTTTTTTTTGCTTGCGCATACATATTTGTCGTAAGTAACAAGTATATAAAACTGTGCATTGGCGTTAAGTTCAATGAAATATCCAAAAATTCAGCGCTCGACAGGCGCCCCCGGGCGCTCCGCGCCCGGGTGCACCGCACCCCTTGCACCCCCTGGTAAAGACGGCCCTGAGTGTACCCAACCCCTTCACGCGGGACATTTTTAATTGCCAGCGATAACGGATAAATATTGTTGATTTATCAATTAATTTAGAGTACAATCTTGATATAAATACATCCTAGAGCAGTAAAAGCGGAATACGGTTGCTGTTTAAATTGCTCCGGTAGAAAATTCAGATGCCTCTTGTATCGCGGATGTCTACGGGCGACAGTATCCACTTATCATCAGGTGGACTGTATGCTCGTCTGCCGCCTTCGTACATAAAAAAAAACAAAAACATGACATCAATAATTTACGATGAAAAACGTTGGCATGCCCTCAAATATGAAACGTAGGAGTGGATTAAGAAAATTGATTAGAGAAGGATGGGAGAAAGCGATACATGAAAGTGCGTGAAACATATACGATTGTCAGCGCTGTCAGGTGGTACCTACAGTGCCACGAACTATATTCGACCATCCAAACCGATAGTTTACATAACAAAATGAACAGAAGTAGGTAGAATATTTTCAATATTCAATTTTGAATATCATTCAAGGCTTCAACATGCCTTATCTGTCCACTTACTTGTAATATAATATCCAAATCAATGTTGTCACAGAGCTCGTACTCTGCCGTGATAGCCGCCTCATTCACAAATGTCTCTGCCGTTTGAAACAAACCCTCCTGCTTCAGGAAACCGAGCACCAAATACCGGAGGATACGCTTCCGAGTGCGGAAGATTGCTTCCTTCTGTAATGAAAATTTCTCATCAGTTTCAAATCTTGTTTAGACCTTACCTATATGTTCGATAATTTTTACTTGTAATGGATGTGGAGGAGATACAGTCTTGAGTCAATGTTAACCTGTCAACTCTTACTGCAGAAGTACAGGCCTCTTAAGACTTTAAAACAAGGAGGTTTAAAGACCTTAAAACTTTGTTAGGTTAATTTATTTATCGGCCCCGAATACATTATTGTTGCCTTCGGTGCCGAGACCCTAGGTCCGTGGGGGCCTAGCACGCTTTAGTTTTTCAAAAATCTTCCAAAGCGTCTCATTGACGGCACTGGCGACCCTAGGGCTGGCCATTATGTCCCGCAACGCATCAGCCTTGCCATCCAGCGAGGTAATGCCGCCAGCATGCTGAGTACCACAGGGACCAAATTTGTACAACATGCTCAATATATAATCCTATATTCTGAGCATTAACTTGTATTATAGGTTATAGGCTTCTATTGTTCTATTATAGGTAGGTACCAATTTATTTTAAGACAGTTCAAGTTATTTTGGAATATTATAGTTACTGGTAGATAATTTAATATAATGATACACCTTAATATATTTAATATAATATAATTTAATATATTTAATATAAGGACCGACGACGTGGTGGCTGAACGAGAAGAATTGAAGATCGTGTGTAGCGGCGAACCGCTGGAAAAGTCTATCCAGCAGTTATGAGACATAAACTAATGATACGGTATGGCATATAAATGAAACGAAAAATAGAACAATCGAAACAAATAAGGAAACAATATAATCCCCAATGTACGTACACTTCCCGGCCGAAAGTAATACACATCGACCATTAGAAAGAGACTATCGGCTAGGTTCGGTTTTGTAGAGCCGATCATAGTCGATGTGTATTAATTTCGGGCGGGATGTGTACGTTGTGAAACATGTACACTGTACGTGTTTCGATAGTGAGTGAGATATGCCAGAGCCCATTCTCATCTCATCCTATCCTATCCCTTCCCATTTCCCCAGGCTTTTTTTCCAAATCCATTCTTACATCAACAAAAATAGCACCTGGGGGAGTGCCAAAATTTGTCATTATGGACTAATGTTGGCTTTTACCGCGAGTGTCCATGGGCGACAGTATCCACCCAGATGGACTATATGCTCGGTTGCTACCTTTTTTCTATCAAATAAAAATAAACGAAAAACACAAAGAAATAAAGAACAGAGAGGCACTCCTGCATCTTTCAGATAATTGACTATAAGGTGCAGGAATACCTCACAGTTATACTTACCGTCTCAATTTTCCTCATTTGGCTCATGGGTCGATTGACAAGAGTAGACGACATGTTTATTCGTACCTATGTATATGAATTCAGTGTGTATCACATAAAGTCGTAGACGCAGTGGTTTTCTTTGATCATAAAAGGACCCGACAACTATTTTGACGGTGTCAGTGATACTTGAAATTGTTACCAAGGGTTGTTATTGGTTGCCCGGCAACAGTTACGAATGAGTTCCATAGCTTCAATGCCGGTTTTTGAAATAACACAGATCAAGGATTTCTGCTACAGCAAATAACCTTTTCCTGCTGTTGGGCACATGCCTCCCTTTGCAGACACAAGAAGGTTTCAAGCTAATGGCGGAAAGATGGATATTATGCTCGGAGTATGTTTACCGGACAATTTACATAATTAACCAAAATACATATTAGGTAGGTAAACATAAATGTTCAAGTACATTTTCAGATCGTAAAAGTTATATAAAAGTAAGTTATTTTAGTATTAGGATGAGGAAATTAAAATACGTTGAAAAACAAGTACACTAAGTACAGTTTTGGCAAACTTTATAAATACATGTGTAACTTATGGCACTTATCCTGATGACCTATAGACCATTTTTTAAACATAAGACTATACAAATTACCATCCTATTGCAATTTTATCAATAATAAATAATAAAATAACAGAAAAACTTATTGTACAACAAATGTCTCAATTTTTTAATAAATACAATATAATCTGACTCAGCATGGGTTTAGGTGCGGGCGCAGTACAGCGACTGCCCTCGCACGCTTCATTAAAATGACGTCAACTCTAGTCTTGATGAGAGAAACCAATTTACAGGCTACAGGACCAAACGAGAGGCCACAAAGTTTAGCCATTCCGAAAAAAAACGATGGTGCTTTTTCGTCTGATTTCAGCGTATTATGAACATATTTTACATTAGAAATAAAGACGAAAGAAAATAAGAAACAGGAGTTGGTGAATGGTAGCCTGTCACTGAAATGGAACCCTCGACAGACGAACCTTCATACAGACATTCGCATTTAGTCCGAACTCCCTTTGACTCGCCTCGAGCACAAAAACTAACATCGAGGCGAGGCCCGAAACGAATGCCGAGTAGAGGCGAGCGTCCATTTTACACGTTCGTGCTCAAGCGATTTCGATTTCGTCTGGTTTCGGTAAATTAGCCATAAAGTACTCGAGACAGGTCTAACGATGAAAATGATTGCTACTTTCAATTCCTTTTCATTTGATAAAATTAGTATTATTTTTCACTGTGATTTCACCTGTGAAAAGTAGAAGATAATGATTTTCATCTACGATAAGCGCATGCTATCATGCGCAAAAAAAACATGGTTATGTCAAAAACACGATATTAATTATAAAAAATCGTTTTTTGCATCTATTTGAGATTATTTGTATGTATTATGTAGTGTTCAATTTATACAAATAAAATAAGCAAATAGCATTTAATCAGTAGGTAGTGTCTACCGCGTGCACCTTTTTTTCGACCAATAGTGCGTCATGGAATATCAAAGGGATCGGATTTAGGGTAATTTAAATAATATTCTTAGTATTTTTCAATGAATTTTTCCTCATACTTCAGCAGGCTAGGGACTGACAATGTAAAATTATTTTACTTAATTAAACTAAAAAAATCGGATTAAAAACACTAAAGTAAAGGGTGTTTTTTTTAGAGGTATAGAACTTTGAAATGGAATAAAACAAGGATGAATTTTTAAAATTGACATGAAATTGACTTTATTCAAAGATAATCTTTTGGCATTATAATTTAAATATGATTTCTGGCATATGACCGCCACGGCTGGCTCGGACGTAATCCAATCTGGAGGTCCAATTTTCAATAACTTTTTCCAACGTTTGTGGCCGTATATCGGCTATAACGCGGCAAATGTTGTCCTCCAAGTGGTCGATCGTTTCGGGCTTATCGGCGTAGACTAGCGACTTCACATATCCCCACAGAAAATAGTCTAGCGGCGTTAAATCGCACGATCTTGGAGGCCAATTCACGGGTCCGGAACGTGAAATTATGCGGTTACCAAACGTTTCCTTCAATAAATCAATTGTGGCACGAGCTGTGTGACATGTTGCGCCGTCTTGTTGAAACCACAGCTCCTGCACATCATGGTTGTTCAATTGAGGAACGAAAAAGTCAGTAATCATGGCTCTATAGCGGTCACCATTGACTGTAACGTTCTGGCCAGCATCGTTTTTAAAGAAGTACGGACCAATGATTCCACCAGCCCATAAAGCACACCAAACAGTCAGTTTTTCTGGATGTAACGGTGTCTCAACATACACTTGAGGATTATCTTCACTCCAAATACGGCAGTTTTGTTTATTGACGTAGCCATTCAACCAAAAGTGAGCTTCATCGCTAAACAAAATTCTCTTATGAAAATCGGGATCAACGGCAATCTTGTTTTGGGCCCATTCACCGAATCTACGCCTTGATTTTGTAAGCACGAAAACCAAGATCTTTCCGCAAAATCTTCCATAAAGTGGATGGACACATATCCAATTCCTGTGCACGATGGCGGATAGACTGATTCTGGTCTTCCTCTACGCTACGCTCTACAGCAGCAATGGCTTCTTCTGTAGGCACTGTACGACGTCTCTGTAGATGCGTATTATCATTTAGAGTAAACGTGGTGCGAAAACGGTCCATAGTTAGTCGAATTAATTGCTCTGATGGACGATTTATGTTGACCGTAAAATGGACGTAGTGCGCGATACGTATTTCGAACAGAACCATTATTTTCAAAATAAATTTGCACAATTTGGAAGCGTTGTTCAGGCGTCAGTCTATTCATGTTGAAATGCCAAACCAAACTAAACACAAATCACTTGACAGCTGACAAAATGGCCGCCAGTTAAAACAGTGTTGCCAACTTAAAGTTCTATACCTCTAAAAAAAACACCCTTTACTTGCAAATTAGTTGAATGAACTGGGAGTTGACGAGTGAAATTACCTACTTCATTCTATCCAAACCTAAACAAATCTATTGAGTGATTTCATGACCTGCTACAAATAATTACAAGGAAATAACGTCTTTGTGATCTATAACGATTCTGTTTATTATAGTCGAAAAATGTAATCCAATTTTAAGTTGCGAGACAAGTCCCCGTTTCGCTTGACGTCGCCTCGGTAGAATATGTTCTGCTCTTTCTGGCACGCGTCATTCGATTGATTCGATGCTGCTATCGGCTCTACACGTCGATGTCTATAGTCGGAATTTTAATTCGATTCCAGATTTGACAATTTCAGTGTTGCAACGTTATGACAAGTACTAAATAGTAACGTTGCGAAATTATTCGATACGGAAATGGAATATTTCCGGATCGATTCTTCTCGTTTATAATTTTATTTTCGTAAACTAAGTATATCAGGAAATTAAATATTTGTGAACGGATAATTTAGTTATGACGATTAATTTTATTACGGATATGAGAGTTTTCTTTAATAATTGTGTGTGAAATAAATAAATAAATGTGATCATGAAGGAACATGAGAAATAAAACAAATAGATGTATTATGGTAATATTTTATTTTATAAATCGTCGCCGTCATCGCTATCGCTATCGCTGTCACTTTCTGTAACATTTATTATAAATGTGTCTGTGATATTGTCAATTAACATATCTAGCCTACTCATTTTTTCCTCTTCTTTGACAACATGGGATACGCATTTAGACCATTCGGTGGCCGTAATTTTTTGAATGCCTTCCTCAAATAAATTTCTCACGTCTGTCAATTTGAAGGTTTTATTATTTTGAGCTACATGCCCCTTTACCTGAGCCCATATCAATTCGATAGGGTTCAGCTCGCAATGGTAAGGGGGCAGTCTTAAAACCGTGATCCCATGTTGTGCTGCCATTTCGTCTACAGCGTACTTATTAAAAGACTCGTTATGTGGAATCAGTTCTAAAAGCGTAGCTTTAACCATATCTGGTTCGTAATGAATATTTTTATTTAAAAGCCAGTCTTGAATGGCAGCTTTTTTCCAGCTCATTTTTGGTGCCGTTTCCAATTTTCGGGAGTGGTAAGGTGCATTATCCATCACCACAATTGAGTTTGGTCTTAATTTTGGTAAGACTCCAGCGAACCACTCCTCAAAACAAACTGCATTCATCTCATCATGGTAATCTTCACAATTTTTCTTTGCTTCAAAAATCATGAGCCCCTCTTCCAGGAAGCCTTATTCACTACCTATATGGCTAATTATGAGACGTTTGCCTTTTCCAGATGGGTTTTTTAATCCAGTGGTCAGTCCCTCCAAAAACGCTTGCCGAGATGATGTGACTTGCTTGTCCACCCAAGTTTTTTTTACAGTATGACCTTAAATCACATATAGTACATGAACATTCAATATTACTATTAAATTTAATGTAAATGTATATTAATTCAAAATGTTAGCCTTACCTGCGTTAACCCAAGTTTCATCTTGATAATATATATGTCTCCCTTCTCGTCGAAACTGACATATAGATCGCAAGTAACGCTGGCGCCATGTTATTATATCATTTCGATCAATAAGTGTGCTCTTGCGTGACCGTGCAACAAATTTAAAATTAAGATGCTTCAAAATTTTTCTGAGGGTGTCTTTGGAAACCTTGGGCATTTCTGGATCATCGTTCATCACTTGTAAAATGTGAAATAGTAAATTTTATAATAGTTTGGAATCATTACTTATATATAAAAGATGTAGGTATAAAATAATACTGTCTGACTGATTGACTAACCTTTGCAATGGTTGGAGGTTCATTTCGGTAAAAGAACTGATGAACTATTCGTCGTATTGCGGAGAATGTAAATTCATCAATTTTATCTTTGAAACTTCGCTTTGGTCCAGTTTTTTTAGGGGGAGTTGGCGGCGCACCTTTATTTACTTCCTTCAAAACGTTACAAACAGAGCGTGAGGTTATTCCCAATATGTGAGCAACTTTGTTCATACATTCATTTTCTTCCACAACTTCAAAGGCCTCCAATTGCGCAGAAGTTTCATTTTTCACGTACTTATATGCGTTGCGGATCATTACTTTTTCAGTAACAGTGAAAGCTTTTCGTGGACGTTTTTTTCTTGGAGACAAGAAAACATCCACGTCTTTTTGTGATGTACTTGGCGGAGGATCCATTTTGATGGAAAACCAAAACAAATAGATTCACTCAAAGTTCACAAAAAACTATAAACGTAACAACAAACACAACGTAACAAAACTTTAACAAAAACCCAACAAAATAACAAAATATCGATTCGCAATGAAACGAGATATTCGTGCAGCCAGACTAGGAGTCAGGAGAATGAAGCCGAATGACAAGATAAACAAAATGGCGATAGCTGCACGAGCGCGCACGGGTTGCCAATACAGAAAACTATCTAGGCTCTTTTATTATAAGTTTTGTTTTTAATATAAAAACTTTTTATAAAATAAAGCAGCGGTTACTAATTAATAAATAATTGTTATGAATAATTATGTATTTATTTTGTTGAAGGTTGTAATGCTGCACTCATGTTTTTCTAATTGTCTTTGGTCCATTCTATATTTGAGAGTGGTGTCACATATTTTGTTTTATTATTTTTCTCCTAGTATAAATAAATGTAGTCCTTATTTATATTGAATGTTTTATTAGCTAATGCTGCAGTTTCCTCTATCAGTGGTAGCAGAGCGTGGTTGCTGCAAATGGAAGAGCTAAAATAAAAC
This sequence comes from Sesia bembeciformis, assembly GCA_943735995.1. Classification (NCBI taxonomy): domain Eukaryota; kingdom Metazoa; phylum Arthropoda; class Insecta; order Lepidoptera; family Sesiidae; genus Sesia; species Sesia bembeciformis. The sequence continues at coordinate 14,694,113 of OX031040.1, forward strand.
ATAAAAGGATTAAGTAAGAAAACAAAATGATCTCAAGTTTTCGAAGCATAGAACCGTTGACAAAATCGAACTATGATACCTGGTGCCTACAAGCTCAGGCGATTCTCATCAAAAGCGATTTATGGGAGATCGCTAGCGGTGAAAGAAAGTTAGCGGCGACTGCGAGTGCTGAAGAAAAACGTGTTTTCGTGAAGGAAGACTTAAAGGCAAGGTCAGAGCTTCTTCTACTCATATCCCCAAAAGAACTTAAACAGATTAAGGGCTGCAACACGTCGAAAGATGTGTGGGATAAATTGAAGTCAATTCACCAAAGTACAGGGCCAGCAAGAAAGGCTACACTTTTGAAGCAACTGGTTTTGAAAAAAATGTCCCCTCTGGAAGATGTCAGAGATCACCTCAATAATATCATGGATGTCGTAGGTAAACTTGAGGATATGGATGTCAAAATTCATCCGGAACTGTTAAGTATAATGATGTTGTACAGTCTACCTACAAACTTTGACAGCTTTAGAACAGCTATTGAGTCGAGAGATGTCCTGCCAAATCCCGATAATCTGAAAGTTAAAATAATAGAAGAAAATGAAGCACGGAGGCACAACGAACCTCAAACTTCAGAGGCATTTTGTGTAAAACAAAAGAAAAAAGGATTATTGTGCAAAAATTGTAATAAGAAAGGGCACTCAACAGAGGCTTGTTGGTCAAAGAAAAGACAAAATAGCCATGTAAACAAAAGCCAAGAAAAGATTTCTAATATTTGTCTGACATTGGATAACACGAAAACCAAAGATGGTTTGTGGTGTCTAGATAGTGGCTGCACGTCACACATGACTGGTAAAATAGAAATGCTCTCTGACTTAATCCCTGCGACAGACATATTAAGATTGGCTTCAGAGAAGCACACTACCGAAGTTAAAGGTAAAGGAAATGTTGTAGTCAACACCGATAATGGTAAATGTAATATAAATGACACACTTTACGTACCTGATTTATCGAATAGTTTGTTGTCAGTAAGCAAAATAACAGATAACGGCTACAAAGTTCTATTTGAAAAGGAACAAGCCAGTATCATGGAAAATGGAATTGTTATTCTAAAAGCTACAAGGAAAAATGGATTATATTACCTTGAATTTGAAGACCCGGAGGAAACAGCAAATTTCACGTCTGGAGCTGAAAGCGACATGATGAAATGGCATAAAAAGTTAGGTCATGTAAATGAAAAGGATCTGAAATTAATGGTTAGAAATAAAATGATGCGAGGACTTTATTTTAAGGAAAAAAGGTTAGATACGTGTGAAACCTGCATAAAGGGAAAAATGACAAGTCTACCATTCCAAAGCCATGATGAAATAGTCTCCACTGAGCCATTACAAATAATTCACAGCGATGTATGCGGTCCCTTTGAGAATGAATCTCTGGCGGGATCGAAATATTTTGTCACATTCATAGATGATTATACAAGATACTGCTGTATTTACTTCATAAAAAAGAAGATTGAAGTAATAGAAAAGTTCAAGGAATATAAAAACAACGTTGAACTTTTCCACAAGAAAAGAATTCAAAATCTCCAATCTGACAACGGAGGAGAATACAGGTCAAAAGACTTTGATAATCTACTTAAAGAAAATGGGATAAGTAGAAGACTAACTGCACCCTACACCCCACAGCAGAACGGTATCAGTGAAAGAAAAAATCGATCACTTTTGGATAAAGCAAGATGTTTGATGCTAGATTCCAATATCCCTCCAAATTTATGGGCAGAGGCATTGCACACTGCAAACTATCTCATAAATAGAAGCCCAGCAAGAGCTCTTAAAGGAAATTTACCCTATGAGAAGTGGACGACAAGAATACCATCAGCAAATCACTTACATGTATTCGGAAATAGAGCGTTTGTATTAAATAAAAATCGAAGAGGGAAATTAACTGCCAAAGCTATTATAGGTGTATTCATGGGGTATGCGAAAAACGCAAAAGGCTTCAGAATATACATACCGGAAAAGAATGACGTTATTATCAGCAGAGATGTTAGAGTAATTGAAAAGATGCACTATAACAACATTCCTGCTGTGGAATACAGAGACTTCCAACCGGAACAGGTGGAACATGAAACAGAAGAAAGAGAAATAGAAAAAATAGATAATACCTTACCTTTTCAGGAACCAACTTCTACTTCTGACTTGTTTTACCAGCCTGATCAAAATCCAATTACATCGCCCAACTCAAGTGGAAGACCACAAAGAGATGTGAGGCGACCAGCATGGACTAAAGACTATGAGCCAAGTAGTTCGGTAAATATGTTTGTGTCTGAAAATTATAATGATTGTTCTTTACTTACCTTTAAAGAAACTGTGTCAGGCATGGATAAAGAAAATTGGGAGAAGGCTATAAAATCTGAAAAGGAATCCCTAGAGAAAAATAAAACCTGGGTACTAGTTGACAAGGTAAAAGCTAAAGGACACAAAGTTTTGTCTAACAAATGGGTATTTAAAGTGAAAGATGTCGGAACGTACAAAGCAAGATTAGTTGTACGTGGCTGCGAGCAGAAAGGCAACCTGGATTTTGAAGAAATATATAGCCCAGTCGTAAGTCAAATTGCTCTTAAAACCTTATTAGCGATTGCCGCATCTAAAAATTATCACTTCGTGACTTTCGACGTCAAGACCGCTTTCTTGTACGGTGAACTGACAGATGAAATTTATATGAAAGCACCCGATGGCTACGATGTTCCCGGAAAAGTATGCCGACTGCAAAAGTCGTTATACGGCTTAAAACAAGCTCCATTTACATGGAATAAAATTTTTACCCGAGCCATGTTAGATTTAGGTTTCAAGACAATTAAGACCGACAGATGCGTTTTCATAAATGAAGATAAGTCTATCACAATTGGATTATTTGTCGATGACGGATTAGTCATAGGAAAAGACAAGAAGAGGATCGAAGATATCTTGTCAAAACTTGAAACTAAATTTGAGATGAAAAGAAATGAAAACCCGAGCACGTATGTAGGTATGGAAATAAATAACTCTAGAGAAGGTATTAAATTAACCCAAAAGAACTACATAAATGAGGTGCTAGAAAAGTATAACATGAAAGGCGCTAAACCTTGTGAGACACCTGGAAGTAACGATGCAAAGTCGACACAGGAAACTCCCCAAGAGAAGGACTACCCCTATAGGGAGGCAGTGGGAAGTTTACTGTATCTGTCCACAAGAACTAGACCAGACATCGCACAAGCTGTAAATCAAGTCAGCAGAAAGATCGAAAATCCCACTAAAGAAGATGTCACGAAAGTGAAGAAAATAATGAAATATTTAAATGGGACTAAAGATAAGGGCATATTGTTCAAACGAAACAGCTCGATAGAGCATATTGATGCTTACAGTGATTCGGACTATGCTGGAGATCCACTAACAAGACGGAGCACATCTGGTTCTGTTCTTATGATGGCTAATGGACCAATATCATGGGCATCCAAAAGACAGCCTATAGTGGCTCTATCCTCAACTGAAGCCGAGTATATAGCGGCAGCAGAATGCTGTAAAGAAGCATTGTCTTTAAAATCCCTGTTAAAGGAAATAACTGATTCAGAAGTAAAAATAAATTTATATGTTGATAACCAAAGTTCAATTCAACTTATAAAATCTGGCTCCTTTAACAAGCGATCGAAGCATATTGATGTGCGATACCACTTTATTCACGAAAACTTCGTGACAGGACTGCTCAATGTCAGCTACTGTCCGACAGAGATTCAGTTAGCTGATATAATGACAAAGCCACTGTCTAAAGTGAAGTTTGCAAAACATTGTGCATCGTTGATGTGTGGATAGCGACATGTTTCAGACACATGAGTACACATCAGGAAAAGGTGTTGAAGGTTGTAATGCTGCACTCATGTTTTTCTAATTGTCTTTGGTCCATTCTATATTTGAGAGTGGTGTCACATATTTTGTTTTATTATTTTTCTCCTAGTATAAATAAATGTAGTCCTTATTTATATTGAATGTTTTATTAGCTAATGCTGCAGTTTCCTCTATCATATTTAAATAAAAATCAATAATTTAGTCTTTAATTGGCACACCAATATTATGATTACATAAACATAAATCGCGATTGTTTATCGATTTTTGTGTTCATCACTACACTATTATATGTGGTATCATTATTTTACAAAATGACAGTAGCTAATGTCAAATGTGGAATCGAATTATAATTCCGACTATAGCGATGAAATTCGAACGATCTACGATTTCATTGCAATTAATTATTTTTAGCAGAGCATGTTATAACTATAGTAGCAGGTGTGATGTATGAAAAATCATTTTATATAATTTTTCACTTGTTACTCATGAAATGTGCCATACTATCTCTTTCCCTTTCTATAAAAATACTCTATCTACGTTCACTGAGCACTGACCAGTGTGACCGTTTTTAATATATTCAGTACCAAATTGGTATAATTTGGGCTCCGTAAAACTAATTTAGTTTTTTTTTTGGTATCCTTTCATATTCTGGTATTTTTTGGTACATTTTTAAACTTTCAACATTTTTAAACACATTATTGATATATTTTTGGGTTGGGCGGGCAACACTAATTTCCATTCGTTCGTATTTCGTTCACATAATTTTGTCTTTGTCTGATGTTTACCGCAACTGTATCATTTTGTCTCTTTCGAACGGTTAATGCTAACAAAATCGCGAATCGTGCTTTAGCTACATATCTACGTTACATGCTCTACGTCGCGGGGAATTACTGAAACATAAAAAATGATTCCTAGCAATAAGTATAAAAGGGACCACGGATTTTTTTGTTCTTTATTTATGTCTCTCTGTGTTATTGTGCGTGTGTAGTGAAGATAATGAAGCGCAAATACGATCAGAAATATAGATCTGTGGGAACAAAATCCTGAATTTTCGTCATGGTTGACAAAAGATAAAAATAGTGAGAACGCCTTGTGTAAAACTTGTGGAGCAACATTTTTGAGCAGAATCGCAACAACTAAAAGTCATGCAGATTCTGAAAAACATCGGCAGAAACTTATACATTATAGTGGACAATCCAAGGTAAGAAAGCTATGCCCCCATTAACATATTTATAAGATTATTGTGTCCCTTATTTTTTTTTGGCACATAAATTAATTGTCCTACTTGTACAGGATATCCGATGGATCTTGGCCAGTGTACATGAACAGTTGTACACACATGTATAATCGATTTCAGAAAGCTGAATTTTGAAATTTTCATAAATGAAAGTGTAGGTATACATACATGCCGAACTGGTTCTGTGGGATGGAAGGATAGTTTTGCAGGGTTCAAACATATGTAATATTTTTATCAAGAATATTAATTTTCAACTGAATGAGACACTAGTTTCCCAAGATAAGAAATAGGTAGTTATTTTACTTATTTTTTACGATAGGAATATTAATCAAATACTGTTTATTTTCAGATCGATAAATTATTTCAAAGGAAAAGACCCATGTCTGAAGAAGTAAGAAAAGCAGAGCTTATATTTTGTGCAGCGTTGGCAGAACATAACATACCATTTCGGGCCATGGATCATCTCAGCGATTTATTCAGCAAAATGTTTTATGATTCGGAAATTGCAAAGGGTTTTTCCTGCAAACGCACTAAATCTGCTCAGTTAGTTTACGACGTAATGGCGCCATCATTTGAAAAGCAGTTATTAACCGATGTAAAAAATACGTCAAGTTTATCAGGTAATGCTGCTACTTGTTCATTAATTATAGATGAAAGCACAGACGTTACAACAGAAAAATTACTTGCCATTGCAATAAAGTTTTATAGCGTTCAGGATAATACAGTAAAAACCAAATTTTTATGTTCTGTGAATCTATCAAGTGAAACTGCTGAAAATATTTTTAACTCACTGTGTAAAAGTTTGCGAGAATTAAATTTAAACATTGAAAATATTTTAGGATTTGCAGCTGATACAAGAAATGTAATGTTTGGCAGAAATAATAGTGTGGTTGCAAAGATTAAGTCGGTCAATTCTAATTGTATTTTTGTAAAATGTGCATGTGCTACAAATGTGCATCAGCATTAGCTGTAAGTTATGCCTGTAAAAAGTTGCCTAAAGCATTGGATCAAATTGTGAAAGAAGTCTATAATTATTTTGGCCATAGTAGCAAACGCAAAAGAGAATTTGCAGAATTTCAGACCTTTGTAGAATCAGAGCATCACAATATTTTACGTCACTACGACATACGTTGGCTCTCCCTACACGACTGTGTAAATCGCATAGTAGAACAGTGGAATGCACTTCAGCTGTATTTTCAGCAAGAACATCTCGTAGAACATAACCCTAGCCATTCGGCGATTTTTTTACATGAAAGTTTCGAAAATAAACAAATAAAGCTCTACTTTTTGTTTTTAGATTATATTTTGCATATAGTCAACAAGTTTAACATAATTTTTCAAGGTAATGCATGTGTTGTTCATACTTTTTATCGGGATTTGACTGACATGTTTAAAACAATATTAAGTTGCTACATGAAAAGCAGCTACATTCGTGCCACTGCTATTGAGGACATAGATCCTAATAGTAATATAAATTTTGTAGAATTACATGAGATATACTTAGGTATAAAAGTATCTAATGAAATAGCGCTGTTAAGAAATCAACCAAGTAACAGTAGTATCGTAATTAGAGACTTTAAAAAGGTGTCAAAGCTTTTTGATAGAGTTATGTACTCAACTTATATGTCGATTTCCCATTAATGAAAAAATATTTTCCGAGATACGTTTCATAGACCCACAAGTAGCGGCTTATGAAAATTTTACATCTCTTATCAGCGTTATGAACAGGTTTCCGAACATTACTACAAATGATACAGTAAGACAATTAATTGACGAGGAATATCGTCAAATTAATTATGATTCAGAGGTACAAAACCTGATGTGTGGTTCTAGTAGTAGTGCTAGTGCTGTAAATGTTGAACAGTTTTGGAGCAAATTAAGTTGTATTGTTAACAGTAAAAATGTTCCTAAGTACAAAAATTTGACTAATTTTGTAAAATGTCTAATGTGCATACCCATTTCAAACGCTGAATGCGAAAGAATTTTTTCAAAAGTTAATCATATAAAAACTAAATACAGAAACAGGTTTCTAGCTAAACATATTGCGTGCCTGTTGCATGTTAAGCAAGGTCTAAGTGAAGGGAGTGTAGGTTGTGTCTCATTTGACCCATCGAAAGATATGGTAAAAAATAATCCGTCGAATACTGACTATTTGTAATAAAACTTATTGTAAATATTTATTATTATTTTAATATGTCTGTATAATGAAGGTGTAATTGGTAAAATTAAAAAAAGTAACTGATAATAAGTGTTTTAATTCAATTTTTCCTCTTCTACTTTTTATTTTTATTTTAGTATATTTTTAGTATAATTCAGCATGTGTTTTGGTATTATTTAGTACTGGCACCTTGTAGTTTTAGTAGATCACCATTTTTTAAAACGGTCACACTGGCACTGACGTACAGTAGAAGACAGTAGGTACGATACAGTATAACGTATACCGTGAAATACTCTCACGTGTATGTGAATTTTTAGATGAATTAACAAAATCCAGTTTTCTGGATTTTATGAAATTTCTTAGTCTGTAGAAGCACATCATTAGTTTCTTAAAATGTAAGTTTGTTCATTGATTATTCGTTCAGCTAACCTTGGCCAATTAATGAATCGATAATTTAATTATTTCTATTAGTTTTTGCGACAATGGTGCAGAAGGGGCCACGTCCTTTGGTGTTGTGTGGTCCGTCTGGATCAGGAAAAAGCACTTTGCTAAAGCGTTTGCTAAAGGAATTCCCCGATAAATTCGGATTCAGCGTGTCACATACCACGAGGGACCCTCGCCCGGTTGAAAGAAACGGAGAACACTATCATTTCACTTCTAAAGATGAAATGGTCGCAGCCATAGAAAGAGGCGAGTTTATAGAAACTGCAATATTCAGTGGAAATATGTACGGAACCAGGTGAGTACATCAAATAGCTTAAGATAACTTTCAGATTTACCAAACAAAACATATTATTACCATGTGCTTTTTGTAATAACATTGGCAATTTGTCAAAAGTTCATTGTTCTTTATCACAGTCAATGTTTACTTACAGAAATATGCTAAAAACAGATTTCCACTTTTAAACAGCTTTTAGTCAGGTTATTTGTGCTGTTTAGTCAGGAAATTATTGAGACCAATTTCGGATTATCAACATTTTTTTCGTGTTTACCACTGGTCACTTTCTAATTGGGCAACCATTAGTCGCACTTCCAGAATATGCCTACACAGAGATAAGTACCTATGCATTTGTTGTCCTGGTACCAACAGATTCAATAGTTGTTACAACACTTTTGAGCTCATTGGATATCTGAATATCTCCATATGCTTCAACAACGGTATAAATGGATCACTCATACTGAGCCTCCAAAGATACATCACCTTGTATTGATCAAGGAAGATAATCCATCTCGTCTCCAATGGAAATGCGGTCAGATTAATAAAATATACTCCCGGACACCTGAATGGAGCCACCCTGCATTTTTATGTATGTATAAAGGCCTAGAACATAAAAATAATGTTAGTTCAATGAAAAAGTTTTTATACAGTTGTGAAGCTACCATACTCACCATCATTATAGTGTGCTATTGGTCCAAATTTCAATTCACGAGCTATTGCTCCAAATTTCAATTCACGAATTTTAATCACAGAAGAAATGCGGAATCAGTACATTGTTTTGAAAAAAATAAGGAAGTAGAAAGTGACTTGGGAGCAGTTTTATTGATTTAGCAGTGTTCTTTTTCAATAAAAGTTTCATTAAATTGATTTTACGATTTTGAATTTATGGATACTGCACCTGAAGTAGCCATGCAAGCTATGGCACTTCTTCAGTTTGAGCTTAGTGAGTGACATGTGAGTGCACAACTTCATTTAAGGCATTCTGCTATTCAAAGAGAGTACCGTCGATACCTAGAGACTGGCGACTTCATTTGCAGTCCAGAAGGACCACAATTCCGAGTGATGACGGAAAGACAAGATCAATTTAACTTCATGATCAGCTTACGAAATCATCACTTGACCTCAATACAAATCCACTAACAGAGTCAAGACTTTCATGGAGTAGCTGTTAGCGCTCAGACTTGCTAGAACTAGGAAACTTGAAGAACACATAAGCCAGTCGATGGTCACAAACTGACATTAGCTCACTAAATAGTGTGCCTTCAGTTTATGTGTGAACATTTGCATTGGAGTCAACATCAATGCAGCCAGGTACTCTTCACTGATGAATCCAAGATTATGCTGTATGGTAATGATGGAAGGAGGAAATTATACTGAAGACAGGAAGAGTGTTTTGTTCTGTGCTGTATTAAAGAGAAAGTCAGTTAGGCAGGGGGTCATGAACAGTCCGGAGGAATTTCCACAGAAGGGAAAAGTGACGGGATCATGGCTGCCACCAGTAAATGGCCTCATGTAATGCTATATGCTGCATTTGTTGACCAAGATTTCATTTTTATGCATGATAATGCAAGAGTGTACACTGCAGGAATCGTCAGGGAATACCTTCATAACATATCACAGTCATGGAATGCCCAGCAAGAAGCCTAGATATGAATCCCATAGATTGTTTATAGGATGAGCTAAAGAGCCGTGTTCGAGCTCACCACCCAGCTCCTCCTTGCATGAACTGAAAACGGCCATCAAGAAAGAATGGGCCACAACATGTCATAGTGACGTTGATTGATTCCATGCCAAACTGTATGACAGCTGTCGTAAACTCTCTTGGTGGTAATACAAGTTACTGAATAAACAATTATTTTAGAAAAAACACCGTTTTCTTCAAAAATCCAATACAAATCATTCCCATGAAAAAGGCAGACACAACTTGTTACCAATAAAACTCAATTTATTCAGTACTCTGAATTCAAATTTGGAACAATGGCATACCTAAATGATGGTTAGTATACCAGCTTTAAAACTATATAAAAACTTTCCGATAGATCAAATATTTTTTTTAAGCTTCAGTCCATATAAACTGTTAATGCAGTTAAAGATTCAGTTGTTCGGGTTGTAGAGTAGAGGTTAGGATGCAGAAAGCATCCTTTGGCCTACCTCAAAATTATGTTGGTTACCTTTGAATTATTCAGTTTAGGAACCAAGGCGGGCGTTAGGCGGGGGGATTCTCAGGCATTGGTATATTTTTAATAAGGGTGTAAGGGTATGCCACAAACTAAGAGAGCTGCAGGGGTCGTGTCGCAGTAAAGCAAGGTGGTGACAGACGGACAATATTTCATTGGCTTTTATCAAATATTTCGGCAATTTTAATCCATGTGTATGTTATTGACTGTGTGTGTGTACTCATAACAATTTGGACTCCCGGGAGCGATGGTGTGCGGCTTTGACTCAAGGGCGTGTCAAGGTAAGTGGTATCCTCTTATTTTGAACATGCCAATGCCTGAAAAAGTATGAATAAAGACCAGGATTAGCGGTATTAGGGCTCGTGCTCGTGTGAGATCAAAGGCCCTCTGACGAACAGTCTAATTTTATTATTACCACTTAATTTCGTAAGTTTCACTTGCCCATGAGACCTACGCTACGACACAAATTAATAAATTTAACTGTATAAAAAGCAGTCAATAAATCTACTAATTTATGAACTCCTTTTACCTCAACTTACGCGTGACTCGTGAGGCACATGAGTTGGGTTGACTGACAAAGCGCGACACTTTGGAGCCATTTCACGAAAATTACTTGGGCAGCTTCGTCATTTTTGAATCCTCTACTTTATGTTCGCCTAGTTCTCTGTCATTACCGAAACATCTTACTTCAGCACATGGTTGTGGTTGACTGACGACATCAGCAGCGCGACGTTTTGGCGCCATTTTACGGTCGTCGCGTTGTCACTTTTGAATCTTCTACTGATTTATGTTCGCCTAGTACCAATTTGCCGGAATAAACGAAAAATCGGTAGGTAAACTAATGTTGAAATTATTTGAAATGTGGAAAAAAAATCAAACTTATTTTTAACTTATCTGTATCATAATTTCATAATGGAAAAAAGTGACAAAATATCTATTTGACCGGGAATCCAGACCCTTATAATCTAAAGACTAACCGTATTTAATTTCGTATAAAAATCATATTTTAACATATTATTCGATACCATTTTGAATTGTAATATGTATGTATTTATTTATTCCGATATTGTTAGTTGATCACACTTAAAACTTATTAGGGGTGTCGGTCGCCACGTGATGCGATCTTGGTCAAAAAAAGCTAACAAAACAGTTTATTAACATTATATGAGTATTAATGGTGTAATTACTAATTTCATATCTATGCCCCAAACAATGAACGCGTCCGCTATGATCATTCATTCACACAGCGGATCCAAAGACTAAATTAACGGGTAAATTAGCAAGTTTCCGACTACAATAAAAAGTCACACTCACCAGGTTCTATCTAATTGCAATATTTTAAATACTAGAAAGAACCATAATATGCTCTGTGGCACATATTTTTAAACAAAAAATATTCAATTTTCAGCAAGCGCGCAGTGGAAGCCGTTAGGAGCATGGGAAAGATTTGTGTCTTGGATATTGACATTGAGGGTGTGAAGCAAATAAAACGGACAGATTTGGAACCTTTGCTAGTATTTTTGATGCCTCCCTCAACCGATGAACTAGAAAGGCGACTGCGTGCACGCAACACTGAACATGAAGAGGCATTACAGAAAAGGCTCGCAGTATCTCGTCGAGAAATCGAATACGGTAAATATTTTGTTAGGAATATTGTTTTTTCATCGCTGGCAAAATTGTATCCTATGAATTATCTATTTATTTATTTAATCTACAGCCTTATTTATGACTATAGATATATACTATTATGTATATTACCGCTTCTGGGATTTTGTCCTCTGCGTCAATGTATACTGACATCTGTACTAGAATAATCTGTTTTACAGCTGTCAGCGCCTTCCCTTAGATCTATCTATCTATAAGCCGACCGTTTAACTCGCGTATCGCCTGCGCGGTAAGAAGGGAGCGGGGGCGGGTAACGCTACACACGGAGTCAATAATCCAAAGATTTATCTCGAGATAGAGATTGTTGGTAAAGAATAAAATAATAAGTATCTTTTTTTTAAGTATTTATTTTTAAGTTTTACAAATATTTTATAATAGCTTCATAGGTACAAAATCATAAAACAATAATTAACTCCGTTTAAGAAATATTTAACCACAGATAAAAATTTTATAGGACTATTCGTCACTAATATCCATATCGCTTGAATCATCATCACTGTCTGTGTAGCTTGAGGAGTCAGAATCTTGCAAATTAATAATAAATCGGTCCATCTCTTCATCAACGATGCGATCGTGCAGACAATATTCATCTTCAATAGTTTGTACATGTTTATCGCAGTTAACCCATTTTTCTACAGAGAATTCGGCAAATAACTGTTCCAGTGTATTTTTCTTTTTGTCTAAATTAGAATCAATTTCAATTTTTGCGAGCTGTCCTTTGATATCCCCCCAAACCAATTCGATTGGGTTCAAGTCTGGGTGATATGGAGGCAGTCGTAAGACTTCATGACCTGCCGCCTTTAAAATTTCATCTATTTTGTAAGTATTTTCTGTCGCGTGTTGTTTAATTAAATTCAATAAATCACATTTTCTTAAAGACGTATCAAATTCAACATTGTGTCTTTGCAGCCAGGTCTGCATGGTGGCTTTTGTGGATGTCATTGTAGGCTTTTTGTCCTCTTGTACCGAGTGGTATGCGGCATTATCCATAATAATAACTGAGCTTGGCGGTAAATTTGGCAATAGCTTTTCTCTAGTCCATTTGCTGAAGTTTACAAAATTCATATCGCTATGATAATCTCCGGTTTTGCTTTTGGATTTAAAAATTAAAAGAGCTCCATCGATAAATCCGGCTTGTCCACCAGCATGTACAATAATTAAACGTGGCCCTTTGCCAATATGCGACAGCACCCCTCGTTCTTCATTGGATTGCCAACACGCCGGTACATTTAATGACGAATTGACATATGTTTCATCGAGGTAAACAATGTTTCTTTGATCTCTTCTGTGCTTCTTTATCGCATTAAGATAACGCCACCGCCACGATACGATGTTTGGTTGTTCAATCAGTAATTTTCTTTTTGATTGACATTTCTTAAATCGAAAGCCAAGTTTATGAATCAATGTTCTCAAATATTCTCGGCCACAATTTAAAATTCCTTCTCTGAGTTTCGCATTCAAAATTTTTAATGTAGGAACCTTCTTAAAAACCGTATAAAATTGAGTTATTTTTCTTCTAACAACGCCCTCTGTAAAACTGTCAACTTCAATTTTTTTCTTTCGGATTTGTTTAATTTTTTTTGGTGATTTAAAATTTACATTATTTTGTTCATCTTTCAGTTCATTTCCTTCTTTTATTATTTTACATATGGTAGTCACCGAAAGTCCTGTAGCTTTAGCAACAAGTTTGTTTAGGTTTACGTCTTCAAGATACTCTGTAGAATTATGATCTTGTTTTCTGGCTTTAAAAAAGGAATATACATTGTATGCTATTTGTTTAGCTTGCTTGTTAATTTTGTTCGCAAAACTGGAAGAGCGATTCATCTTGAGATTTATCTTGGCAGTCGTATACCTTGTGCGTTAATGTCCGGCCGTCCGTAACAAAAATACCAACCGCGCGCTGCGAGCACAGCCAGCGCACTGCCGCACTTGACGTAAGCTTTCTGCTCCGCGCACCCCTTTCACCCATCCGCCGCTAACATTTCCCCCCGCTCCCTTCTTACCGCGCAGGCGATACGCGAGTTAAACGGTCGGTTTATAAGAAAACAGTTTAATCGGATGGTAATTATTGTGTATAGTTTGTAAATTGTGTGTTAGCAATGAAACTTTTTAAACTTTCGCGATTTGTACACATTTTATATTCTAAATCGGGTCTGAAACGCGTATAATAAAGGAAAGGGCCAAGGAACACATCGCAGCTATAAGAAGCCACCAAACTAGTAAATCAGCAATAGCCGAGAGCACATTCTCAACGCTGTAATTAATCCTCTCCACCGATCCACCGAACGTAACTATTATCCCAGGATTGTACGTGAAGTGATGGAAATTAAGAAATATAAAAATTTCAATCGGGAAGATAGATATAAATCCAGTGATTAACAAATTTAAACCTTGCAATGTAAGTGTAGTGTGTCGCAGCCTTTCCGAATGTGAAGAACATATGTGGGTAGTTGATGAAATTGCTTGCAGCTCCATCCCGAACTACCCGCTCCTTTAGTCAACTCGTGACCACGGCTGGTGTACATCCGTGCCGAAAGGTCCAGTAAAAATAAATGGTAAACAAATACCTTTAGTATACGCGTTTCAGACCCGATATAGAATATAAAATATGTTGTGTGTGCTTTATGTAAATGTGTAAATGTTATGGATCTCACAGTGTTTCTTGTTGTTTGAGTAAGAAAGATCATACAGGCTATTGTTGCCATCAAGTGTGACAGTAGTGACAACCCACTATCATCTCGACCACAACCTTTGTCAAAAGTGTATAACTAAAAGAAAAGACATTTCGATATCAGTCTATAACGTCCAAAGCCAGGCTTCCCCTAATAAATAAGCAATAGGGGATTTTATTTTTAGTTACCTACATTATTTTTTGGTTTTCGTAAGGGGTGCCATATACATACTTACTATGGGCGTGCTCAATGAATGCCCCCCCCCCCCCCCCCCTATTTTTAATATTTACTAATGTAATGGTTTCAGGAAGAGAGCCCGGGAACTTCCATATAGTCATTATGAATGATAACTTGGAGAAGGCATACTCTGAATTGCGAGACTTCATCGCGCAGAATATTGAAGAAAAGGAAGGTAAGATTCACACAAATGAGTTCAATGAGTCTTGATGTCAGTGATGTGATGGGTGATTTAAATCATGATAAAAATCAAGTGACTTTTTATATTAAAAATTCAATGAATTAAAAATAAAATAATTCTTTATTTTACGTTAATCAACATATGTATATCCAAATATGATCTAAATCTCGTCTTTCTTTCGTTCTGCAGACGTTGTCACATCCAAAACTAGTTTTAATTTGTACTGTGTTTGTAAATTGTAAACAAAAAAAATAACAAAATACACAGATTTTACTCGGTGACAAGTGACAAGTGACATTGACGCGACACGGCACAGTGTTACCAGCCGCCCAGTTTAATTTACCCCTTTTAAAGCAGCAGAAATGTATGTATAAAAAATCCGATTGAAATAAAAATAATCCTGATTTTTATCAACCCTGTCATTATTATTTGATTTCACAATAATTATTAATAATACATAAGCAGATTGGCTTTAACAAATTGCCCAAAGCGAAAGTAATAATACGTAATCATTATGATCGTGTGTGATGTTTTTCCTCAATTTTTGTCATTCACTAATTATATCTAACCATCCCTTGCAAGCAGAACTCATCAAATCTTCATAGAAAATTCAAAAGGACTGAACATATTGGTTTTGGCCTAATAATATTTCCATAACATGGGTTCAATTGATTTTATATGTTTGTTAGTTTGTTCGAACAATCTTATACATACAAACGAAATCTTAGGCTGTTAGATACTTTCGTCAGAGTTTTTGTCTATCGCAATTAATTAAACTGATAAAGACTCTTTGCATTTAATTTATTCTTCAACTTTAAACTGTCTCTTATCCCAATGTGAACCCCGTTTCTTGAAGGCTCATTTGTGTGATGATTTAAGTAACTAGAAATGAATGGAAAAAATGAAAAAGCATCAATTACTAGTCAATATTGATAGGTGAAGCTGTCCAAATACTTCCAGTTTAGTGTATTAGATTCCCCCAAGCTTTCACAGTATGGTTGAACATTCCTCCGTCTTCTGGGTAATGTACATCTTTTGCCTTCTTATGTTTTTTTTTATTCTGCATTGTCTTTTTATAGCGCATATCTATCGCTTTCTCACATTCCATCTTCCTGTGAGCTTGTACTCGTAAATACTCCTGTGGTATTCGTTGAATCCATTCATTGGACTGTAGCGCTTGGGTTCTATAACTAAAAATCGCCATTGCTATCTGTTCCGGGCAGCAAAAGACGTAAAACTGTATTAGTTAGGCCATTCTAAACTAATCATGTGATTTTTGCTGTGTATTGAATAGTAACAACTAACCATTAATTTGACAGAAGCAAAAGCTGAAGACGAGGAACAGTGAACGGCATGGTGCATGATTTTACCAGAAGTAAACCATTTGTAGTAGAATTTGTGTTGGATGTGTGTGTAACTTTAAGTAGGCGTACCTAGTGCTAATTGAAGGCCCCAACTATATAACACACATAGTGTGTTTTAAAGTGTAAGCTGCAATCTACCTCCGTTACCAACTAATTTAATGTAATTTAAAATCGACATAGATCTTACAACTATTCAATGCAATGGTACAACTTATAAGATATAGGATGTAGGGGGGGAGTGGATGCTGCATTCCCACAGCCGTTGGTCGCACTCGGCTGCCCACGTTACCCCTCTCTCACAGAAGACTACCTTTAAATGTACTGCATTTCCCCAATGTACGTACTTGTTTCGGTAGTGAGTGAGATGTGCCAGATCCCTTTCCCATCCTTACCCTCCCCATTTTCCCATTCCATTTCTTAATCTGCAAAGGTAGGCAGTGCATCCGGTAGCATGCCAACGTTTGTCATTCTGGACTGATTTTGGCATGTATCACGTATGTCTATGGACGACAGTATCCACTTACCATCGGGTGGACTGTATGCTCGTCTGCCGCCTTTTATCTATAAATTAGAAAAATATATAAAATCACAGTTATTATCTTTATAATCTAGTTATTCATTTTATCAAAGTAATTAACGAATTTGAAGCAGTTTTCGCTGCAGCCTAGAACTGGTTCATGGCACTTCTTCTCTGTCTCCCAGTGGACGATTGCCGTCTTAATTAGACATCTTTGTTTTAGCCTAATTAATTAAATTATTATAAATTATTAATACTATAATTACGCTGTGACAAAAAGAAAAAAGTCCAGTAGGAACGATTATAGTGAAATCAGTCGAATCAAAACCAGGGTTGGATTACTACTTTCACGCGTGAACAAGCGCGAAACAATTATATAAATGTAACTAATTGTCGTGTTGTGTGTAGATGCAAAAACCACTTACTGTTTCTAACGCTAGTATATATATATATATCGTTTTATATTATATATATATAATGTATAATAACTAGAGATCGGATATTCGGGTGCATATTTATCTACAAGGTATAAAGTACGGAAGCGGCTTCTTAAAATAATATATTTGAAAACCGAAATCCGGGAATTTCACAACTAATAGGATGCATATTTATGAAACTCCTCAGCAGTTTTGAAGGCCTGATGGTGACCAGGACAGAGTCGATAGGATCTAAGGCACTATTGAGGATATAAACTTCGGATTTGGACTCAAATTCTTAGTTCTAATGGCAATTTGTAGGAATGTAGTTCTGAGGGCATTAGGGATTAACTTTACAAGTTTAGTTATATGCATCGTATTCTATAGTCGGAACATAAAATTTGTCGATTCCGGGATTGCGACATTCGCCCGATACAAAAGTGCACTCCACACTTATCCAACACCTCGACTTTAGGTAAATATGCACCCGAATATCTTAATTTCTTAATTCATTAATATTTTTTATGTTGTAAAAATGACGACTAATCTTTTTATGTGGTTTATCTTAGAGTCGACATGATAACATCGACAATATTTATTGAACTCTGCAATTATCCATATGTTTCTTTTCACTTTTTATGGAATCAATTACAGAATGAGTTGCAAATCAAAATGTTGTCCAATCCATCGATCTATGTAAGTTCCAAGCCTTACTTCAAAATTTGTATACGGTGATCACTTTCGTTAAATTGTATTTTACACAAAAAATAGAATCTCATTGTCCAATATGGTGTAAAGTACAATCATGTATTGTACGACAGATTTTTTCACTATAACTATATTTTGATTAACTATATTCACCGTGGAACTTATTATTTACACTTAGTTGCCAAGAAAATGGTTACTTGTGTATTATGGTGAACAGTTCGTATGAACTTTTTACTGGCTTTAATGTAACTAATAATTTAATTCATTTAATTAATGAATTTGTATAATATTGTAAATTGTTTTCCAGCTCTACGTGGTTTCTAAAGAAGAATACTGCAACAATCTATAAATGTAACTATTACGTATTATTATGTATTATAAACCAATATATGTATATTTATAATACTGTAATTTATCTATATATATAAAAATGGATGTTGGTATATCTGATGTTAATAGACTTCGACACCGTTTGACCGATCACCATGAAAGTATGTACGTATTTTTTCATGGAGAAGGTTTTTATGCTATCGACTTTGTAGTAACTCGCCACTAGATGGCGCTGCAGCACAACAACTTCTATACCGTTCAACCGATAGCCATGAAAAATTGGTATAAATAGGTATTTGAGCACAGAGAATATTTTCGATCTATCGACTTTGTTATAACTTGCCACTAGATGGCGCTGCAGCACATCAACTTCTATGGCAGGACAACGTCTGCGGGGTTTTGCTAGTCTATTATAATATAATTTTAAATATAAAGGCTTTTATATGTGCTTTAAATAATTTATTTTTCTCGAACCTGTCTCCATTCTGGTGTTTCAGTTTCAAAACCATTCCATGAGTAATAATCAAAAGCAGTTATTTAATCTATGATTATGTATATGCATCAAAATATGCAGTTCTATATTTAGTATAATATTATTTATAATTATAAATTTTATGAGATAGATGTATATGTGTTATACAAATTAAAACGTTAAACAACAAATGTATTTTTTTATCCCTAAATAACCTCCGTAACCAAGTAGGGATAGTATTGTTTTGGTCTTAGGTACAGATACATTGCGAAAACATTGGCCATCGCCTAATTCGGAAACACCCGAACGCGTCATCCGCGTCAATGCAATAAAGTATCTCGTATGCAATTAGAGGTACAGTAATTCATAGACGTGCATGACGCATTCGGGTGTTGTCGCATTAGCCGATGGCCAATGTTTTCGTAATGTATCTGTACATATATTTATTATTAGCCCTTCGACTACGTGAACCGATGTCTTGAAGTTCGCCGGTGGTGGCTGGATAGGCCAAATATTATGTATAGTGACGAGCCGCGAGAGAAGCCTATATCCAGCAGTGGAAACACAGGCTGATGGTATGGTATTGTCACCGTATATATCAGTAGGTCAACAAGCGTCGCAGTTTCCATAAAATGTTTAGGCCGAAATATGAAAACTAAAGGGTTGCCACGTTTCAACTTAGATATCTAATTTATTTTTGCACATTTTTTTCGTTTCTTAAGAATGACCACCGTGGGTCGCGACTGTAGCGACACACGCGCGGCTCACTAACGACGCCCCACTTGCGACAGCATCTAGCAGGGTCGACCGCTCGTCTGTCGTGGGGGACTTAGTAGATGCTATGCGCAAGAGATATGCGCGGTGCCAGGACAAACCCTATCGGATTTTTATGACACCAAAATATGTATAATAAAAATATATTCTGTATACGCTGAATGTGTACGCTGTGTATGCTACGCGACTCACGGAAGACAACCTTAAAATTTGCTGAACATGTAGATAATCAATATAAAAGGCAATCAGGACCAGCGGTAGCAATCAGCTACAACCCCAGGAAGTTAATGGAGAATTTTACGAGTGCCAGAGACGACCTGCTGTTGTAACGCAGTATTTTTTAAGCTATTGTGGTGGTAAACAACGATTTTGAGTTCGATATCTAAAATGCAAGACGAATTTTTAAAATTAGAGATTGGTTTTGAATGCGCAACCACTACAAAGCAATATGCCTAAAACGCATAATGACTATGAAGCAGTATTCCTAAAATATACAATGTATTCTAGGGCAAAGTCACTGGGGACCGTCTTTGTATAACTCCCCAAATGAGCGTCTAAAGTCAACCTATATCTAGCAGGGACCGCCTAGGTATAAATCCCTAAACTAGCGTCTAAGATCAGCCTATATCCGCCTGAGTGTAAATCCCCAAATGAACGTCCCGAATACCACTCTTAATCCAGATCCTTCTAATAACCTAAAAGAGAATGTATATAATTTTACAACTAATTCCCAGAAAAGACGTCTACTAATAAAGACGAATATTTCTGTTAAACCACTTTCATTTTTGACAGACACTGGCACAGCTATACCTGTCCAATTAAAAAAATCCAATTGAATTTATGCCTGAAATCATCGATCACAAAATGAAATGTATCTAGTGATTATTTTTTTAATTACTTATATTTTTTTCTTGTATTAAAAAGGTTAATAAAAATATTTCTACAAAAATTTAAATCCTTGTACCTATTTGTACCCCCTGGCGCAAATTGTTGTGGTGCTGGCGACGCCCTTGGATGTGATGGTGACTGGTGCTCTTTTAAAGCCGGTCCACGCCACACGGTCATGTCACCCTTACACAAGATTTACCTAATTAAATTTTACCAAAATTCAAACTAGTGATTTCTTTATTAGATAGATTTGTTTGAAATCTCTCTATAGCAGTTATAAATCGAGAACGTAAACGATGAACACCCGTACCGAGGAAGCTGGAATCCGAATATAGTAGTAGCAATAAACTTACTTCCCAGCTCCCAGCTGCCGCCGACTTCGCGCACCCTCGCCATTTCCGAGGGCATCCTAGTAAACATCCGCAACGCGAAGTAATCTCACATGTATACCAACTTGCCTAACTACATTTGCGCGGCGATTGGATAAAACGTATAATACCTATTATAATATTATCAAGTAATGAATTATTATTGATTTGCAGGTAATTGAATAAATGAATTATTTAACTTTGATAATTAATTAACCTGTATAAAATTGCCGAGTTGCGGCCATTTGGATTGCTAAATATGAGTACCTAATACCAAGGGCGGACTGTGAATTTGGGGGACCCTGGGCTAACACTACTTGGGAGCCTACCTAATTAATCAAACTAATTGCCATTTTGTCAAAAAACTGTTTTCTATAATGATGTATAGGTCCATTATGTATATATTGTCCATTGTCTTCAATCGGGGCTGGGGGCCCTTTATATCCACGGGCCCTGGGCTGCAGCCCATAAAGCCCATATATAGATCCGCCCCTGCCTAATACCTAACGATATACTTTTATAATGTTCAAAATATCTGATTATACATTGAGCATTTTGTACAAAATTTGACCCCTGTACCCAACATGCTGGCGGCATTACTTCGCTGGATAGCAAGGCTTGTTCTTGCGAGATAATGACCGGCACTGCGATTACCAATACGGACCATTATCTCGTTCTTATTTTTAAAATTAATTTACAAACAATATGAGTGTACCATACCATCAGCCTGTCTCTCTACTGCTGGATCTAGCCCTCCAGCAGCTCGCTACCACACGTCTTCTGCTCACGTCATCCAGTTACTACTGGCGAATTTCTTCAAGTCAGTCCTCACGTTCGAGAATTTGTCTACCGCCTCGGTTATCGGTCCTGCGTCATATATAGCCTGCCCTAATTCTAAGAACTATGTCGGCAACCTTAATTCTTCGTCGAATTTCATTGTTGCGAATTTTGTCCAGCAAAAAGACAGCGTTCTCGGATCAATCCATAGCTACTTTTATGAGAATAGTTATCGCATCGCAGCGCTGTTGTTCCTCTGTGGCCGCACCGATAACTTGACTGTATGCGCAAGTCGCAGTACGCCCTTCGTATTATCTGTTCCTTTGTAATAGTTTTCAAATTTATGTCTATCTTTCGCACTGAAATAAATGCTACTAAACTTTTTATACTGGCTCTATCCGAACCTTTCTTGAACCCGAAAAACATCGATACCTACCTTTCGTATATGTTCATTGGCACGAGTAAGAATCTTTTTTGGAATATTTTATTTTAAAACTAAATTGTTCATTCTAGATACAGATCCAAAAATTTGTATCTAATTTATATAAAAAAATAAACGTGAATAGAATTCATCGTTTCAGGAACTACAGCTACAGGAAAGCTTCGCTTACTACACTCTTTATATAAGTTCTAACTTACAGGGTATATAATGTAATTTTACCTTTAATTTTATTCGTCGTCAATACTGCAATAGAGTGCGCCTTGCAATCCCGCAACCATTACGCGAACCCGACTGGCCAAGATGCCCCTCTCACAGAAAACTGCCGTAAAATGTGCTACATTTCCCTACTGTAGATAATTACATTTAAATGTATACATTTCCCTTATGCTCCCAATGTAACAACGTATTTCGGTAATGAGTGAGATATGCCAGAACTGATTCCCAACTTATTCTATCCTCTCCCTCCTGTTTTACCAAACCTTACTCTGAATCCATTCTCTGTACGCAATGCATTCGGTGGATAAAAAGGGAAGATATCATCAATATCGAACAGTTCCTCCTTGACGTCTTCAAATATAGCTTAGATGTTTAAATAATATTTTTCAGTATATTTTCGTATTGCGTGTTCGCATGATCCCGTTGAATCGACGCGTAGTCGCCTCATATGGTCAGCGCTCGGGACCTTCCGTGGCTTCATTTTATTGATTTCTAGCTGCAGCTGGCCCGGAGAGAAGCAGCTATCAGAGTTGCCAAGTAGTCTCGAATGTGCCGCTCTACCGCTGCGACATGGGCTTCCTCAGTGGTCGGGTTCGGCGTAAACTGACTCGCCAGACAGTCGGCGCAAATTTCCGCGCGGTCTGCGGCACGGTACTTCGACGCCCCATCTGATGCTAGTACCAGAGCTGGGTAGTTGGCGAGCTGACGGGACAGCCGGTGTATGCCGCTCCAGTCGTCGCTCGCCTCTGTGATGCATCGCTCCCAGCTGTCGGTCGCATGTCTTTCTAACTCGGCCTTCACCTCCCCAGGCCTTCACCTCCCCAGACATTCACATTAAATAAACATAGTTATTCCATATTTGTGTTCAGTGTAACTACTCAGAGACATGAAAATTAGTAATCATTTTACCATTAATATCTATTATTTATGGAGAACATTTTAATTAAAATTGATATAAATCAATTTTAATTATGAAATTTATGAGAATAAAAGAGACGTTTTACAAGG
Organism: Sesia bembeciformis; assembly: GCA_943735995.1. Classification (NCBI taxonomy): domain Eukaryota; kingdom Metazoa; phylum Arthropoda; class Insecta; order Lepidoptera; family Sesiidae; genus Sesia; species Sesia bembeciformis. The sequence goes on from OX031040.1 coordinate 14,717,298, forward strand.
TATAAGGTCATGCAATTTACACTAATATTATTAATTCGCAAGTAGGTTTGTTCGTTTATTGCCTAACTATCTGTGCCCGCGACTTCGTGCGCGTGGAATTTTATAAAGCTTTGTATACAGCATCTTTTCTTCCCGTCAGCCGATTTCCATGAAACAAAGCGCCAAGCTAAGCTTAATTAACCTGTGGAAACCCCATGAAAATCCGTTCAGTAGTTTTGGAGATTAGCGTGCTCGAACAGACAGACAGACAAAAAATTTCAAAATCGTCTCTTTTTATTCTGATACTCTTCCTTCGTCGCCCCCAATCAGTTTTTGGTAAATATATCCAATGTACAGACACGGTGGTTCTACAGTCTTATTATATGTATGTATAGATAAATCTATTAGAAATCAAGGAATCGCTAACCAATTTATTTAGTATATTTAAGCAATTTTTGAACAATAAGAAACTTAGTTAAGACAGTCGAAAAGATTGATCTAGAGTAACATAAGGTGTTTGTGTTTAAAGATGAATGTTCTCAGTCTCCAATTCATTGATTTACAGAAGTTTCTTAGCACTGTTTTGTATAGTTCATATTTTCAACAAAGAAAATACAACTGCACAAAGGTTTTCGCCAGTCGGACCCACAGGTCGTTGGCAAATTGGTCCCTAACCATAAAGACTCTTCCACACGACATGCACTGTAATAAATTAATAAGTACGTGAAAGTGCGATCAAGCGTGCCGATTGAATGCTGGCGCGTGCCGACTGTCGGGTCCTTGTGTTGTTCTCCACTGTGTACGACTTAAAGAGGGATTGTAAAAATCATTATCTTGTGGATTTGAGATGAGAACGCTTTGCTACTGGAATTTTTAAGGGCTTTTCCACGTAACTATTAGAGCCAAGACGCCACTCATTGTTATCGTTTCACTCAAATGTCAGTTAGTCGACTACCTCAAGTTTCTATTTTGTACTTTCTACGGTAACAGTCTATACTAGAGAAACAATTACTACTGTGCAGGTACTGCACACGATGATATACAAAGCAATTCGTAAATGCGAAAGATCTTGTGCCACCTAAATATTAAGAGTTATAGGCACACAATATTAAGAGTTATCTTGTGCTGCACAGAATCGTAAAACGCTCGTCATGACCAATTATCTCAGTGTATCATATTAATATATCTCTGTAACTGCATTGTTATTGCAATTTATTGGTATGTATTTATTACTATAGTTTATTCTAAATAAACAAATAAAATCTGAAACTTCGACAAGGAAATTGAGATATATAATTATAAAAAAGATCAGACAGCGACACGAGCTTAAAACAGCCTTAATATTTGTTTTCGTACTCCACAAGTACCTATATAAATAGATAAAATATATTGTGTAGTCAAATCCAGATCCAGGTAGTTACATTTTATCCTGATCCGAAACAGTCTCTCAACACGTTTGCCGACGCTATAATCCACGAGAGTTAGGCCGTTATTGACGTTTCTGGGTCTTAGATATCGATATGAAGTGTATTATTTCCTCATATCAATGATTTACTAGTGTTTTGTAGCAACTCAAGCAGTCTATACGAGTATATAGGTTAATTTCGAAAGGTCTTGAAAAGTTATATCTATCTCCTGAAATTTTCATTTAAATACAGATTAAAATCGCGATTTTCAAAAGTAGTAAACAGACATTTCTCTTTCTTTTTTAATAATTTATTTTCACTGACGTAGCCATTGGGCCACACATATAGCAAACAATAAAACAGAATAGTTTTTATTCCGTCATTGTCCAGTCCCGTCGAAGTAGGAGTCGCTCAGTAAAGTGATATAATCAAACAAAAACTCAATTTTACTTCTCGGGCTCCCGCCAACAAGTTCCTTAGAGATCTACTTAAAAATCAGGTACGGGTTATAACTAGTCGTATTTTTTATTCGAGTCAGGGATGTGACATGTAGAACTGTCAATAAAGTGTCATCTCCGTACAAATCTCATTATTTAAGCTAAAATTCCCCACAGTTGCATCCCCCGTAATAAGGTAAGTGGAAAACGGTTCTAGAGCGCAGTGCCGCATTTGGGGGTGCGGGGCGGGCAGTCTGCGGCCGACATGTGGACGCGGCAGTCATGACGCGCGTTTCGACTGCCGCCGTCGCTGGCGTCTTCGCGGTGCTCGCCGCGTTCGTCGGTGAGTTAAACATTCCCTTTTAAAATCAAATTAAGAAACGGAATAATTAAAAAATAAGCAGGAAAGTTTAAATTGGATTTTGCAATTGCAAGTATTTTTTTTTATGTTAGTTTTTAAGTATTTTTCGGAAAGTTTTAATTTATGGGTAGAGTTTCCGTTTGTAGAAAGATTGAAAAATATGTTAATGTTCTTTTTAACATTAACTTATCCGTAATATGACTAATTAACATGTGATTTCTAAAAGTTTTTTGTGTCATTCCTGAGCTCCCTATAAGTACGAAACAATAGGTAGGTACGTAAATTTATCCTTTTGCATGACATTCGTTCAATGAAGTTTAAACTAATAAACCATACATTTTAAATAAATTGTATCAAAGTTAAAAACAGTTTTGAAAATTTAGCAGTATTCAAACGTAGGCTGCCTGCAACTTTATCGAAGCTATTTTATACATCTATTTTTTTTTAAGTTTCACGTCTATAAAAATAAGAAAGGGTATATTGTAATCTTCAAAGCTGTTATCGCATACATCGCCAAAGTTAGTCTAATATTTTGCAGTAATGAATCTAAAAGCTCTGAAACTTTGTCCGCAGCGAGAATTACATTGAATAAAAGTACCTATTCACATTAAAAATGCGCCGCTCTACAGTTTTTTTTTAAGTCAAGAGTCAACTTTTTGTGAGCGACCTCGTTTGAAGTTCGCTTGACTCAAAGGGCCAAGTGACATCTGCATAAATAAAACATTTTGATAGTGAATGGTCTGGAAAACGCACGTTTTAATAAAATTTTCGACCGAGGATTTTGCACTAACGTCACAAATTATGATAATGTGCTTTCTAATGGGCAATGATAGCCACGACTATAGCACCCTTAACGGAAAGGTAATATCCCTCCTCAAGAACAGGGATATGGATATGGGATATCAATAAAACAATGAGTGTCCATTATAAGAACTTTAAATGATACCAATAACATCACACACCGATATAAAGTCACCAACAAGGAACATGACAATATCGGTAGGTAAGTAGGTCACTGAATTTCTAACAAGCTGCAGATGTTTTTCTCATAGTGCGCTCGTTGCAAATGATTTTTTTTATCTTGGGCGGCAGTTGAAATTTAGTGGAACAATTGTAGGGAAATAAATGAATGATAAAGAGAAAATTATAATACTAATAATTTATTATTATTTTCACTTATTATTATTGGCTTATTATAAATTATTTATTATTATGATTCTCCGCGAGATGCATCACCCGAGGTCTTCGGTACGGGGATTGTACATCCCACGGAAATGCGACGGTTGAGGCCTCTTAAACGCCAAGACTTATTGTAACCGTGAGATATGCAATTTCCGAAGTTACTTTCTATCGACTTCGGGTGATGAAATTCGTAGCGAAGTCGTAGCGAGTGACAAATACCCCCTTATCCTATTAGTGGACATCACCGTCCCGCATGACGACGGCCTCGTGAAAGCCGAAACCGAGAAAAGAAGAAAGTATTTCGACCTAACGCACTAGATCACCGACACGTGGGGCGTGACGTCGACTGAAATCATTCCAGTCTTGTCCATAAACGGGTTAATCCCCAGCAGCCTCGAGACCAACCTGAGGCGGTTGGGCTTTCGTGGCGGCTTGCTTTTAGCGAAGATGCAGAAGGCGGTGCTGCTTTCCCTAGGGTCCTGAACCCCGGTCGACTGTGCTTCCGCCGGGGGTTATACCGTTTCTCCCTTATTTTGGCTTACCCAGGTAGAGACGAGGCCATTTCATAAATAATTTATTTTGCAGGAACATAAGTAGCACAACATGGCGTTCACAGATAATTCCCATTATATTCTGCCTCATCAGGCGTGAAAAGAATAATTTAGTATATAATTTAATACTAATCAACTAATCATACAATATTGATCGGAATAATAAATTACTAAAAAATGCCGAATTCTCAAAAGATTAGAAGATTAATTATTATTCGTTCAAAACTCGACAACAGTGCAATAACATTTCTCAATGAGGTTGGATAAGATAGGTATACATACCTATGTAAGGTTATGTAAGATTTCTCTTAAATATTTTTAGGTTAGAAAGTACCCTTTACAGTGTCAGGTAGTTTATTGCAGATACGGACTGCCATACAAAAAACGTTCTTTCTCATTATTTGTATTCGTTGGTTAGGAACATAATTTATTTTTAATCCCACTTACTGTTATACCTATATGTCACAGTTGCTTTTGAACAGATTTCTTTTCGACAAATATGCAAATTTCCAGGATGTAAATATAGGTTAGGGTGCTTAGGGAAGAACATTACATTACACCATCTCTATTTAAATTACTAGGAAATTGTTTGCTTTGCCCCACTAAATTTGTTTGCTTTGCCCCACTAAACTTGTTTACTTTGCCCCACTAAACTTGTTTACTTTTCCCCACTAAACTTGTTTACTTTACCCCACTAAACTTGTTTGCTTTGCCCCACTAAACTTGTTTACTTTACCCCACTAAACTTGTTTGCTTTGCCCCACTAAACTTGTTTACTTTACCCCACTAAACTTGTTTGCTTTGCCCCACTAAACTTGTTTACTTTGCCCCACTAAACTTGTTAATTTGCCCCACTAAACTTGTTTACTTTGCCCCACTAAACTTGTTTACTTTGCCCCACTAAACTTGTTTACTTTGCCCCACTAAACTTGTTTACTTTGCCCCACTAAACTTGTTTACTTTGCCTCACCCGAGATAAATTTCTGGCTACGCCCTTGTTCAGTACCATGGACACGCATTCCAAAAAAGTTACGGGACGGGACATCCATTTCCATATTGAAATAAAATTCAGTGAAGTGCATGTCCGATATGCATTGTTTGGGGTTTAACATAGATATTAATATTGTTTAATACCGTTTTAGCATAGTTTTATAAAATCAAAAATTCTGATATCTATATCTACTAATATAATAAAGAGGTAAAACTGTGTTTGTAGATATGTTGGGGGTAATCTACTACTGAACCAATGTCAAAAATTCACAAATAGGAAGCTACGTTATCTGTGTCTAATATAGGCCATATTTTATTTTGAAATTTTTGAAAAAAAACTTATAAACCGAAGCGAAGCGAGTTCGGATTGCTAGTTACGTAATATAATGGCCCAGGTCACGTGTCTACTAACACAAATGAATTTAAACAGTAAAACGACCTATTAAAACATCAAACTACATATATGTATGTTCGCGATAAATTCAACAGCCCTTGGCAACAGGCATGACACTCGAGAAGAAAAATCTCTTGATTTTTCTGCCCATTATGATTTTCCTATCTGTCAATTGCGCCATAAAATTATCCAGGATATCTACGTAGTTGCTAAAAGAATCTACAAAGAAAATAACTAGAGAACTGCGAGCAAACCAAGTTCAGGCTTTTTGTCAACAAACCAATTTCGCAAAAAGGCTGCTACGAATACAAATTCTGAAAGTGCAGGGTCATTATAAGACATCGAACAATAGAGCTGTGGCGGTTCCGGGAAACTGGAAACTGACATGAAATTAATATGAGCTATATGTTATAGCTTAGGGGTGGAGGTATATGTTACAGCTTATGTATCCTTGAAATGCTATGTTACATATATGTTACAGCTTGAATGCTTATGCTTAGTCTATCCTTGAAATAGATCGTGTAAAATAGTTTGAACTTGACTCATACCAATACCTAATGATGCCCGTTCTGCTGACATGTCGTTCGTTTGTCTGCTTCAATCATGAGCCGCTCAATTTTGATGTTTTCGTCCGTCACCGCCGTCGCTGGACGCCTTACTCTAACATCGTCACTGAGGTGGGTACAACCACGTTTAAATTCACTGAACCAGTTATAAACAGTGGCACTGAATGGGGCTTCATCAGTAAATGCTAACTTAAGTCTTTCACAACTTTGTTTCTGGTTTAGACCGCAACGAAAGTCATAAAAAGTCATTGAACGAAAATGTTCTCTAGTTAAATTATTTTTTCCGCAAACACTTAATTTTGAAATAAGAAAACCTGAAATATAAAACAAATGACAACTATGAAAATTTAATGGCGTTTAACAAGCAAAGAGTTCCATTTTCAAAATTCGAATTTGTTTTTTTTATCGTACTTATTGTACAGTAGTCAGTTTGGACTATCGTATATCGTACTAATATTATAAATGCGAAAGATTGGATGTTTATTTCTCAATCATGTCGAAACGGCTGAACCGATATCGTTGAAACTTCACAAATAGCTACATTGTAATCCGGATTAATACATAGGCTAATATGCATGTAGGCCACGGGAACAAAGTGGCGGGCAAAAGCTAGTATTTTATAAGTAAATATAATCGCACATTTGTGATGTTCTATTAAAGGTTATAAAAAATTATAACCAAGTGTGAATGCTGTTTTATTTATAATTGAAAATGCGATATTAGGTCTGAAGGATACTGTATACTATACAGTATACATTATTATACATAGAGAAATTAAAAATTGAGAAATGAACTAATTCTTTATTCGAGGTTTATGTTGGCGGTCAGATAGAAACGGAGAATGAGTGAGAAACAGTACTAAAAGGCGTGTTGTCACAATATCTATGTCTGCAGTAACCACTTACCACCAAATGAATAGTTAATGTGTGTAGATTGTCCTATAAACAGTTAGTTTATCTAATTTACACGCGTCCTTTCAATTTAATTATCTCCCGCTGTGCCAACCCACTGTTCTACCGTAATATAATTTACAGCTGTTGATTGGATTACCTGTATTTACAACTTAATCTTTTGGAAAAAATATATTTTGCGTCACCGACCTTAACCTGTAGTATAGGACAATGCTACTCTTAAAGTAAGCTATCTCACGAAGACGATTTGTATTCTTCACGGAATTGTGACATCCACATTTAGATACGGCATAATATTTTGGGGCAGAAAAGAAAACTATATATATGTATTATTACTAAGATAGATATCTATTTTTATATGTGTGTTTGTATTTTATTTATTTCAATAAAGTTTATTGCATTTTATCGTACAAATGGCGAGCTTAGTGCCCTAAGGTCACCAGCTAATCTTTGGGTTCATCAGTATATGTAGTTTATGTAAGTATTAGTATGTATATATGTATGAGAATAGTCATTTATTTAAATTTCACATTACGTTTGTATTTTAATATTTACTTACATTATTTATTTCTATCTTTTGTATTTGTTACATTTATATAATCCCCTACCGCAGCGCCGGCTCTAGCTCATGTAGCGCCCGGGTGCAGGGCGCCCTCTAGTAGGCGTTTTGAACTCTTTGGAGGTGTCGCGAGCGGCGCTTGGCGCCCCCTAAGACCCTGCGCCCGTGTGCACCGCACCCCCTGCACCATAGGTAAAGCCGGCACTGAATTCAGCGCTCGACAGGCGCCCCCGGGCGCGGGGCGCCCGGGGTGCACCGCACCCCTTGCACCCCCTGGTAAAGACGGCCCTGCCCTACCGCTCTGTGCCCTGCATGAGCATGGGCCAACGGTAGACTGGGGGATAATGCTATAAGACATGTTCGCCTTTTGTCATAATTTACAAAAAAGACTAAAGGGCCCAAATACGATTTAATAGAATATTAATCAAGTTAGGTCGTTCTGATATAGCTATAATGCTGATAGGATGATCCGTAGGAGAGGCGGTGCCCAGCAGGGCGCTCGCCCAGAGTGATGCGAGAGCGGCAGTACCGCCAGCCGGAAGCAGCGGCGGTCAGACGGCAAAACTCAGGCGGTCAGTGGAGCGCCATCGTCCAGGACCAGAAGCTGCGGCGGCCGGCGTGAACGGCGGCGCTAACAGAACGACGGAGTTCCAATCTTGTGGCGGCGTATAGGGTTTAGGATCAATGGAGGCCAAGATGATATGTCCCAGGGCAACTCGACCCTGGGACAGGTTTGTGACTTTTATTTTGACCCTTCACTGATAGACTGGAAACAACTCAACCGAGCGGCCCCTTATTTAGGGCTAGTTTACATGTTCGCCGAAACCAAACTAAATCGCCCGAGCACGAACGTGTAAACGGACGCTCGCCTCGGCTCGGCATTCGTCTCGGGCGCTCGCCTAGATGTCCGTTTTTGTTCTCTAGTCACGAACGTCTGTTTACATGGTCGTCACCGTTCAGTCGCTGTCGAGATTGCGAGATATACCAGAGTGAGATATGCCAGAGCTCATTCCCATCCCGTATAGTTTATATATATTTCATTACCTACTATAACTTGTGAAAACTGTTAGCTTCACTAGTTATCTATATTTTACGGAAGTACTCTGTATGATCCTATTTCCTTCTTATATAAAAAGGACAATGCGAAAAAGGGGAAAAAAAATAAGCTAAAAGGAGAAAGGATAAAACTACAATTTTTCTAAGTTACGACTGCGTTACTTACACTAAGATAAGTTTAGACACTGTGTTTCCTTTTAGCCATGTAAGAGGGTCATAATAACAAAACATTATTTCTGCGCAACCGCAAATTGAATTACTTAGATATTTATTTTTCTTCATATTCGTTTACTTAGTACGTACTTACATACTTTTATTTCTTTCCATAAAAAAAAACTTTCTAGGTGGTACACATGTATTACATTGTAGATAGACATTAATTTGTTGAAATTTGTACATTGTAGATAGACATTAATTTGTTGAAATTTGTACATTGTAGATAGACATTAATTTGTTGAAATTTGTACATTGTAGATAGACATTAATTTGTTGAAATTTGTACATTGTAGATAGACATTAATTTGTTGAAATTTGTACATTGTAGATAGACATTAATTTGTTGAAATTTGTACATTGTAGATAGACATTAATTTGTTGAAATTTGTACATTGTAGATAGACATTAATTTGTTGAAATTTGTACATTGTAGATAGACATTAATTTGTTGAAATTTGTACATTGTAGATAGACATTAATTTGTTGAAATTTGTACATTGTAGATAGACATTAATTTGTTGAAATTTGTACATTGTAGATAGACATTAATTTGTTGAAATTTGTACATTGTAGATAGACATTAATTTGTTGAAATTTGTACATTGTAGATAGACATTAATTTGTTGAAATTTGTACATTGTAGATAGACATTAATTTGTTGAAATTTGTACATTGTAGATAGACAGTAATTTGTTGAAATTTGTACATTGTAGATAGACAGTAATTTGTTGAAATTTGTACATTGTAGATAGACATTAATTTGTTGAAATTTGTACATTGTAGATAGACAGTAATTTGTTGAAATTTGTACATTGTAGATAGACATTAATTTGTTGAAATTTGTACATTGTAGATAGACATTAATTTGTTGAAATTTGTACATTGTAGATAGACAGTAATTTGTTGAAATTTGTACATTGTAGATAGACAGTCTAGTGTCTCTACCACACTAGGTTAGCATAGGTACATCATAACTAGTTTTACAGCATTTAATAACAGCTACGACAGAAATTATAAGCATTTAAGATTTTTGAGTTTATCTCTGTTAATACATGTATCTCTCTGTGTTTAACCGAAAAGTTAGCTGGTGGGGAATGTTCGCCAAAAATCTCTTATTTCATAAAACTATAATCAAGCACACATTCAAAAAGACACAAATATAGTCATATAACTAGACATACACTCATGACGTTTCCAGTTGCGGCATGTTCTGTGTATTCTTGTAATTAAATAATTCAGATATTAACAATTACCTACACCTACCTATTTTAAAAGTATACGACACGCCCAAAATATTATATGTTTTTGTAATATTTATATTTATTTTTTCTCATATACATAAGTGAATGTAAGTCTTATGGGAAACAGTTATCTTAAACATCGTATAAAGCATATGGCTATATGTTGGGTTGGAGAATTTCTATCATATTGGCACAAGGCATTTAGAAGACGGCGGTAAACACTCGCTATCAGATGGGCGATTGTCTGTTATAAAAGCAGCTCATTTTCTTAAGTCTTTAGCATGACTGCATGACTTTTAGCATGCCGTTTGAATTTGCTGGCTCGCATAAGACCGATGACGGCGCCTACCTGAAGGTAGATTTAGGTTTCGGTACATTTTAGAAAATAACACAATAATTCTATACATATTAGGTCCTTACCTATGAAATTGCCGTTTTATATGGATTTTTTTTGTATGGAATGACATTTAAAAAAGAATGGCATAGCTTTCAGTTGAAAATTGAATTTGGAATTCCAAGCCAAACGCAAGATACCTAAGTTCAAAGTGGCCACTACGATCAAACAGCAATTTCGTTGCTAAGGCCCTAATACTCGTACATATAATAAAATCGAACAGAGCCGTGTCTGTACATACATGAAATATTTTTTGAAAAAAGTGTACACAGAGCCCACAAAAACGATTTTTGGAATTTTTGTCCGTCTGTACAACGCGCATCACGCAAAACCTACTGAACAGATTTTAATGAAACTCTGTGCCGTTAGAGCTTATGTGCCGAGTTAACATTAACAGTACTTTTTATCCAGATCGATTGTATAGTTTCCGCGGGAATCACGAGTCCACGCGAACGATGTCACAGGCACCGATAGTTATAAAATAGGTATATGTGTATCCAGGATGTTTATTTTACAAAATGCTCAAAATATCGGATTATATATTGAACATGTACAAATTTGGTCCCTGTTCCAAGGTACCCCCAGCATGCCGGCGGCATTAGCTCCCTGGATGGCAAGGCTGATGCGTTGTGCGAATGGCTGGGTCTAGGGTCGCCAGTGCTATCGATCAGACACTTCGAAAAATCTTTGTAAGAAAGTGTTTGGACAAAACTTGTTGAACTTTATGAGCCCAATCTAACGACATACAGCTTTTATTTATACTTAGACGTCGATTTTTCTGTTCCTTTTTTATATTACAACGATTTTTAAAGATCGCTATTATTTCAGGTAAATAATTTTATGACATCACATAGATGTTAAAATAATGGATTCCAACATCGGTGACGTCATGAATGTACAGTAATATTTTATGCCGTAGAACCGTAGACAAGACCTAATTACAGTTAAAGAGCTAATGAGTCGAGGTAGTTCAATGGAATAATCAATGGAATTGCGTTGCCTGATCGAAGGACGCTTGAATGTACCATGATACTCGTAATTATACCTCCAATACTTGGTTGAGATCGTCCGCTAACACTGACTTTTATGTTTTATTGCGTCCCGCTGCATGTTCTACTGCCTGTATAACGAGGAATGCTCCGAAGAACTGTGCGATATGACTCCCACCTCGGGTTTCTCCAAGCACATTCCCTCGATACGGAGGTGTCGCGCACTATACGGTCTAAAAATCGTTATTTGCCGCGAACGAACAGCCTCGTGAGGTCTTTCCCTTATGCTACGACATGGGGTTCTTCAAGAAAGCTGTGAATAGGATTCTGTAAGGCCGGCAGCGCACCCGCATACCCCTTTGTGTTGCAGGTGTCCATGGACGGCTGTAACCACTTACCATCATGTGGACCGGAATACACGTTAAGGGCTAAAATCCCCTGTACCTCTCATAAGAGTTCACCGCAACTATTGAGAAATAATACCTATTGAACATATTCACGAAAAATGCCAGTTGGAAGTGTCACTCGGAAAATGCCAGTCGGAAGTGCCAATCGGAAAATACCAGTCGGAAGAGAGTATTTGCTATTTTACGTACGTTGTTCAAAAATATGTTTAGACAAATGTTGTAGAGCTTCCATGAGACTTATTCAACGATATATCTTTTGTATATGTCGATTATTAGCCTATTACGTCACACTAGGGGTTTTTGGACTACAATCCACAACGCTGGCCCAGTGTGGATGCAGATTGGTAGATACACGCACTCCAGATTTATTTTTTCTTTGTCGAGCATCCGGGAATTCTCGCGGTGTTTTCCTTCATCGCCGAGCTTGCGACATCGCACACGGTCACACGAATGTGAGTCGAGTATACCCCTGGGCTATCACCGCTTCAACGTTTCAGTTACTAAATTGTATTCTGTCGTCGTTCATGAAAAATAAGGGGAGATCAACAGAATTTACAGACTTAACTTCTTTACTATTACTTTATCAGCTACTTAATGCTGATTCCTCCACATCCGTTGCAGCCGATCAATCTCAAGGAGCGTTCATTTATCTTGCTCTAAAACGTTCTTTTTACCGCCTCAGCTTCCACGTATTTTCGAGGTGCTAAGCGAAAATTAATAGTTAGCAAATTATTTTGATTGATGTCCCCTCACGTTTACTTTCATAATCCCGCGAGAGCCGTAATTATTTTAGTGACGAATTAGAGTTCTTCATGCTGGCTTAATAAGTCCTCGAGGTGCGTCCAGACTAATATTTCTTTGCCTAAGTTGAGGTAATTTGCTAAGTTATTAAAATATACTCGTAAATAATTACTCAAATATAAAAGACCATTCCGAAGGTAGATTTTACTTTTGGTCGTATGTTTTACAAAAAATAATGTTTGGATTAAACTTACAGTGATCCATGAGGTCTATCCAATATTATTTCTTTTGTATGTACAGACGTTGAGATTTCTTTGATTTGATTAAATAAAGATTAGTTTTATAAAAATACTAGCCGTGTGCCCATCGGCAACATCATAGGAACTTTTACACCCTTGAGGGATGAATTTTCAAAAATCATATCTTAGTGCTCACCTACGTTATATAAGGAACTCCTGTGCATTGTCTGTCAGTCCACTCACACAGTCAGTGTTAGATTTTTATTTGTTACTAGCGACCCGCCCTCACTTCGCTTCGGTTTATTAAATTTAAAACAATCGAAATAAGATATTTTCCTGCGGTAAAATGGAGCCTATATTTTAAGTTAGACCTCTAGCAATACATCGGTGAAAACTGCATTCAATTCCATGCAGTAGTTTTTGCGTGATGCGTGTACAAACATACAGACAGACAAAATTTCTACAAACTGTTGTTTTGGCTTCTGTTGCTCTAATAAAGACCCCCCATATTAGTTTTTTTTCAATATCTGTAATGTACAGACATCGGCCTGTTACAATTTTATTATATGTAGGTATAGATATAGTACTATTACCATTATATTACCGTTTGTTGAAACATTATTAAGCATGTATTTAGAGATTATTTACATTGTTATAAATAAAATGAAAATAAATAAAATATAATACATATTTTATTTAAATTAACAAACAAGGGCTGTCTGTATGTAGTGGGTACTTATTCAGTTTGACGCTAAAATAACAAGTCTTAGATTTTTGTTACGGAGATTACCTTTCTTAGAAAAACTTCAAAATAAAAGGATTCAAGATTCGTAGGAGGATACTTTAATAAGAACTCACCTAAAAAGAGGGTTAAGAATCAGGTCTTTTTCAGCACTAGTCAGACATATGCCAGACAATCAAAACCATGAATTCCTGCCGTGATTCTGATTTAATTGACATTGTTTGGGGTTTTGTTTGGGTTCTTGATTAAGACTTTTTAATAGTTTTGTTATCACATTTTATTTCGTCACGTCTTACATCGTTTACAGCCATGACACGAGAGAGACCGGAAAGGGAAGGGCATAGACTAAAAATATTTTTAACAGACAAACAAATCATAGACTACAACAGACATGACAAATTTGCATATCTTATTCAATAAAAAGTATTTTATTTTTAATTTAATTAATTATAATTAATTATAAATGTTCAATCTTGGACGTGTGGTGCCGGTCGGCTTTAGAATAGCATCAAGCTATCTCTTCCCATATGTGTCGTATAAGGTGACTATCTGATAACAAATCCGCTATCACAAGCCCTGAGGAAATGCAACGCCTCTAAAAGAATGGGCTCGCTAACCCACCACCCGTGTTCCATGTCCTAGCAGTGGACCCTAAAAGAGCTGGTTACGATTATAAAATTTTCCATAGATATTGGTGAAATACAAAAAGCGAATTCTTTAATAAAGTGCATAACATGAAACATTAATTAACTTAGAATCACGAGCAGAGATCACGGTTTCAATTTTAGGGTATCTGTCGCACACTGTTTGTGTAGAGTGCAAAAATCTTAACAACTATATCTATCGAAACTGTCACAAACAATTCCAGTTAAAAGCGGGTCCGATTGTACGAATGCTTACTTGTATTCCAGTAGAATGAAGTCTGTTAAAAAGAAGTCCGGAGTTCGATGTCCGGAACAAACAAAGCGTTCAGAATTGGGGTTAACCAGCCTTACAGTGTCATGCGCTCCTTAAAGACCAAGGCTGCGGCCGCAATGGGCGCGAGTTGAATCCGCTGCGTATTTTTATAAAAATAATAATAATTTTTATTCTCAGACAACACAGATCCATATTACAAAAAATAAATATGTTACTAATTATAAATAAGATATAAATAAAAAAGCGTGTGCGGTCAGGAGACCTCCGTCAGGAACGAAGATCCTCACGCATTTTTTTATACTCCGAATGTAATTCACGCATCCGTATACTTTCATTTTCAGGCATGTTATAACCATAATATTAGTAAACTCTAAAAACAATCGATGTATTGCAAATATCGATGTATTTTTCAATATATCATTCTAACATCGATTTCACTATGCGATATATTACATCGAAAGACAACGATTCAGCGAATCAGCGATGGCGATGTAGTCGAATCGGATATTTTCGTTTCGGATCGAGCGAGACCCGAGAGAGAGATCTAGCGATCGGCCCGCTACCGAAATTTACCGAATACCGACGAACTGACACGATCGCGAGAATCGCGACCATACCGTGTCCGAGCGAGAGAAAGGCGTATGGAGGGGGTAAAAATCTTACTTGACGTTACATTTTCTCTCGAATCACCTACCGCAAGCCGCGTAAAGGAACTTCGTTCCAAAAATATTGTATATTCACTGTGTGTGCACATACATATAATATGAATACACGTATATACACACATACAAATATATACACATGTACATACATGTATTTATATGTGCACGCATACACACATGAAGATATTCATTATTGAAATAGTGTGTACACCACTATATATACGAGGTTAGTCAATTATTTACATATGTAGGTATGTCGGGGAGCGGATTTCGCGGCGACACTTTTGCGAGAGTTTTGAGCGGGAACGAACAGTTAAAGTTAATTTGTGCATTCAGTCAGTTCTATAGTTTTAACGTTTTTCAAGTACGTTCACCGGTCACTCTCGACAAACTCTTTTCGATGCAGTTGAAAGAGAAGCTAATCGCAAATGCTGACTCCGAATTGACGATGATTTCAGTTAGCTGATGTGGAATCCATCGCACCATCACCTTACGACAACAGAGATTGTGAAGATGAGTCTCGTAGGTCGAATAACGACAGCCAAATGTCTCTGCCAAATAACGCTCCTCGATTGGCCTTGGTGCAGTGAGTAATTCGTCGTCGTTGAAAGTGGATGGTCGCCCACACCGCTCGTGATCTTCGAGTCTCGTATCTCCCGAAGCAAAGCGAACGAACCAGCGATTTACGTTATTAGATATTTTATTTCTTCAGGGAACTGTTGAATTTCGACGATGTGTTTTGTTTTTTAATCAACAGAATAAATATTACGTATATTTGTTTAACTTGTATCTTCATTATATTCTTATATAATTTGAAAGTAGAGTCAAGTTATATCTAACTAGCGATCCGCCCTCGCTTCGCTTCGGTTTATATATATATATTTTTTTTTTCAAAGATTCAAAAAAAATTGTAGCCTATACTAGACACGGAGAATGTAGCTTCCTATTTGGGAAAGAATTTTTGAAATCGGTTCTGTAGTTCCAGAGATTACCCCCAACATACCCATAAACAAACACACAATTTTACCTCTTTATTTATTAGTATAGATTTAGTGTTTATTACAATCGAGCGTCCATGTGTGTCGCTAATTATACTCGCAGATAACACGCTATACTGCTATGTATATACTGCATAAGAGGATAATCTTGTAAACTTCTATATTAGCGTCTTATCTCTGACGTGTTTACACATTTTAAACCGCGGTTGCCATGTCTGTACATCTGTTACGTACCACACAACTAATACTTCAAACATAACGCACGTCCTTCGCAAACTGACTTTTACAAATCACAAAAAGTTATGAAACTTATCTGTGCCCAAACTGTGCCAACAATGAGTTACCGCTTTTTGTTAAAAAAGATAAATACATAAGGTCTGTTTATGACAGTACTGTAGACCGTGTGTGGTGTGCGTCTCTTACTACCCCCATATTTATAAAGACCCCATACGTTTCATTGTTGCTAACTTTTTTTTAATGGAAAAAAGGCCGCAGCTACCTGATGGTAAGTGGATACTGTTGTCCATAGACATCCGCCATACATGCCAACATTTGTCCAGAATGACAAACGTTGGCACTCCCTCGAATGTGCTGCCCACATGTGCTGGCTAGTCTTTGACCCGACCTCGTCCCAGCTGGATGTGTACGGGTTCGAGAGGGAAACCGCGTGGTAGTGGCTCCCCTGTCCACGGCTGTAATTCCGCTTATTCGAATCTATGACCCAACCTCGTCGCCGCTAGTTGTGTACCGGTATGCATGGAAACCGCGTGGTCTTGAGCCCTGTCCATGACTGTAGTTACGCTTGTTCAAGTCTATGATTCGACCTCGTCGCAGCTGGTTCCGTATCAGTTCGCGGAGAAACCGCGTGGCGCCAGACTTTGTCTGCAACTGTCATAACGCTTAGTAAAGGTTATGACTGAACCTTGTTTCCGCTGGATCTATGCCGGTGCGCAAGGAGAATCCGCGTGATCGTAGGCCCTGTCTGCGATCTGAATCCCGTTTATTGAAGGAGCGCAAGAAGTCGTGAGTTCGAAGCGTGTGCCTGCCTGCCCAGGTGTGCCCTGGACAAGAAGAGAAGGAGAGCCACCAGGCCCCACAAAGACCGTGGAAGGTACCTCCAACCGGAGGCTTACAGATGAGGTCTTGATATTTAGCTCGGTCTCACGCCTTTTTATTCCTCTTTAATCCTATGGAGATACTAATAATATAAGATCGTGGTGTCCTCCGGATGTTATGAGTCATCCGCAGTTACATCTCATATATTAGCCTTTTTAACAAAAGTCTTTTTCAAAAAAATATACAAATATGTCACAGAGCGAGTAAAAACCTAACCCACTTTTGGAAGATGACAACTTGTAAGTCGACATCTATCCACTGCTCCATACTCTTTGAAATTCTCCTTATTACGAGTATTCCATAAAACTTTTACAATAAGTCCACGCGAGAAAAGCAACGGTCACAAGTTAGTTTACAATATTAGTTAGGATATTTGTTTACCAGTATGATGATAACGGCTTCCAAATATGCCGGCCGTCCTACATCCGCCTGCTTCCCGGGTGGAAGGTCGCGCCGCGCGACTCCGTGTCGCCTACTGGGTCGGGCGGTTGCCACGAGACCTGTCAATTTTAAACTGTGTTATGAAATTGTGTTTTTGTTAAAATCTCAATACACGTTCATTTTATAATTTATTAACTAACGTATACAGGTAGTGTCTAAACCTTTCCCGGAAGCCTTAAGGCTTCTGGGAAAGGTTTAGACACTAAATAATGGTTTAAACATGGTTTAAACCATGAATTCCGATTTTAATTCTGAGTTTGTAGAAGTTGCTAGTTGTTGATGTAGAAGTTGCTTGTCGAGAGCAAATAATAAGCAGCTTTGTTGGAGCTATTTAATTGCACTACATAATTATAAACTAATTTATCCTAAAGGCGCAGGGAGCACACGCGAGTAGAGCTATTTTTCGTACTGATTGGTATCGTTGCTGCAGGCTAATTTATGTCTGCGTTATATGCGTGCAGGCTAATTGTTATTTTTATAATGAAATACATAATATTATATGTTAATTGCCCGTAAATGTCGTAAACGGCGTCTAAGGGACAACACAGCTGCTAGTATTATACAAGCTCCGGGAAACTGCATCACCTGTAAAAGAGTGGACTCGCCAACCAACGTGGTGTTTTATGGCCATACATCCCTCATACCATCAACACAATGTACAGGAGGAAGCCCGTGTGCACCAGTAGACGAAAAAAGGG
The DNA here is from genome assembly GCA_943735995.1 of Sesia bembeciformis. Taxonomy (NCBI): domain Eukaryota; kingdom Metazoa; phylum Arthropoda; class Insecta; order Lepidoptera; family Sesiidae; genus Sesia; species Sesia bembeciformis. The sequence goes on from OX031040.1 coordinate 14,735,492, forward strand.
CTGATGACGGTAACAGTGTAATAGTTTAATACCTACATATTGGAAATTTTATACAAATTTGAATTTGAAACAAATTCTCATTTTGTCATTTTCGAAATAAATGATAATAACATATTTTTTCTACAATCAATTTTATGGACTCCATTTCTAGGTCATAATAACTAAGCTAGTCTAGCGTGAGTGGAAAAATAAATAATATAATAACAATGTCTTGTCTTTACGGAAAAAGGTAGTTATTTAATTATTTCTAGATCAGTTCTATTGTACAACTGCGATGGTAGCCTTGATATATCCCTAAGCCAGTGCTTCCGCAACCGATGAGCCGTGGCAAATCGGTGTGCCGGGAGCCGATGCTAGATGTGCCGTAGTGAGATATAACTAAGGTAAGGACAAGCTTGACAGATTTCCAGCGGTTTTACACACTTTTCCACGTATACAGTGATTTTTTACTTTTTTAATACATTCATGTTACATACATACATACATACATACATATATAAATAGTAAATACATAACCGTACTTTTTTAAATTCATATGACCATGTGTAATATCCCTCAATCTGCACTGGGTTCGCGTGGTGGATAATGGCGCGACACCCCCTTATGATTATTGAAGACAGTGCAGTGGGATGTTATAGGCAATTTAATCTATTAGTATCTGCTTAATTGTTTTCTTATTTCTAAGGAGAAACACTTACATTTGTAAATATCTGCGATTATAATTGCGAAAAAATCCGCGACCGCGAAAAAAGCAGCAAATAAAACTGCGACTGAATTAAATTGATTACACGTATGAATTTTCATGTGCAGGTTTTTGCAGTGCCACCAAAAATCGCAAAATCGACCCCTCCGATATGAAACAAGACCCCACGAATCCCTACTACTTTTTTGTAGTTGCTCGTACACACGGTATCCTTATAATCATGAAAATCCCCATCAGTGGAGATTTGTTAGTGAGAATTTGTAAAATAATCACTACGTTTGCTGCGAACATAAGCCCATGCTACGACGTAGGTCCTTACTACGACGTAGACCAACGCTACGCCGGCCATAGGATACTGTTACGCACTTCAAGTGAGATAATAATATGCTACGTCGTCGTAGGCCGTAGCCTAGACACGCCTTCACAGTAGGATCGAACATGTACCAACTAGTACTAAGGCTTTACTAAAACCCTGGATTAAATTAAATAAACTTCTAAAATGTTAGAAGTTAGACATTTTAGAAGTTCATCTATATAAATAAAAATTAAATTCTGTTCGTTGGTAAGCGCATCACTTGAGAACGGCTGCACCGATTTGGCTTTTTTTTTTAATCTTCGTGTTAGTCCAAATAAGGTTTTTAGGGAAAGAAAAACTGGTAGTTGCCCGGAAAATTCGGGAAAAAAAGGAAAGTGCCTTTTTCTATGGGATTTTTGTATGAACTTATTGAAATTATTGTATTATTGAAATTTGGACAGGACAACGTCTGTCGGGTCAGCTAGTTATTTAATAAAATTATATATTTCTGCGTTAATTCCTCCAATGTATTTAGTTAGAATACTTTTGACTTACCATTTATTACTGTTCTTTTCAATTATGTCAGGTGACTCAAATACTAAGTGGCAAATTTTGTATAGAATCACAAACACAATTAAATCCAAATGAGTGGAGCTGCGGGCAGCAGCTTCTGTATAGACATTAACGGTTATTTCTGTAGCTATTATTAATGACACAATGTGTCCATATAAACGCATTACTGAAGACACAATAAACGATAATAAATTAGATTTTTCCTCTAACCTAGTTATGTTTTCCTTTGGTTTTTCTCCCTGTTTTCTTCTTCGACGCTGCGAAAGTACCGTTACACTATTGATAACTAATATGTAATTACGTTTGTTATTAAAAAGAAACTACAATTAAGTACCCCATTTAAGTATGAATTTTGAAATGGGAAATAATGAAAAGAGCAGCAGAAATAACCGGCTAAAAACAACAAAAAAGTAATCGCACTACACAAATTGCGCCTATAAAATAGTTATACTATACAAATCGCGCCTATAAAGTACTTGTGCCACACAAATCGCGCCTATAAAGTAGTTGTACTACACAAATCGCGCCAATAAAATAGTTGTACTACACAAATCGCGCCTATAAAGTAGTTGTACTACACAAATCGCGCCTATAAAGTAGTCGTACTACACAAATCGCGCCTATAAGGTAGTTGTACTACGCAAATCGCACCTATAAACAAAATAAACAAATTCTTTTACTACTATCTCTTTCATAAACATTTGCCGCCATTAGGTCTTGTGCTTGTGACGTCACTAACAGTATTGCCATACTATATTTTTCAATCTACACACGTGAAATATGAAGATAAATTGTTGTATATTGTTCGCGAACAAGTTTTGAAGCTGGTATTTAATTATTTGGGACATGAAAATATTTGCGACGCTCGCCGATAATTAATGTTCACATGATTTTATCATGTCATGTCACACGTAGGTATTAACTTAGAGAATCAAATGTAAAAAAAAACAAAGAATTTAATTACACTAACACCAAATCGATGACAACTTAGGTGGGTGTGATAAGAATAATAAATACCGTATAGAAAAGTAACTCAGTTTCGCATTGTAGCATACAAGCCGTTAGACGTTAATTAGGACTGCGCCGCGCCTCATGACGCCTCTCCCTCGATTTGATACATTGCCACTTGAGGTGGGTGGTCTGTGATTGCCACCTAGCTTTTTTATAAAAGTATTAATCTAAAAACGATTTCATATTTTTATACTTGATTAATTAAGTAATAACTGTACAATTTAATTCACCTAAAAAGTATACGGGTATAATAAATTGTTAAATAAGTAACAGCCCTCACGGCGTCCGTGGGCGACAGAGGGACGTCACGGGCTGGGGGGCGAATTAGGAGTTTATTTCACGGCTTTTGAAGCACGCACATAGGATATTCCCTTCTATGCTCGTATTATTTATTATCCGTATGGTTAAGTTTAGTCCCGAAGCGGGACTCCTATTTAGCGGGACTAGCGGCGGTCGACTTTGTGCAGTTTTTCTATACTTTTTTTTTCTAAAACGAACCGTTTTTATCTCAGAGCGCACAGACAGTAGGCGTTTAATGGCAATGACGATGATAATTAAAATCTATTCGTATTTAATTAAATCTGTATCGTGCGTAACGATGGCCAGTAATAGTTGGATGTCTAGTATGGGACGCAATTTGTAGACTCGCTGGCTACTTCCCATTTCCAGGGGACCGTGGAGGTAGCTGGTGCTGCCGCAGAAGTGGCTGAAAAACGCAAGATCCATAAATATAGGGACATCGGCACCAATTACACTTTTATTCCCCTTGGTGTCGAAACCCTAAGTCCGTGAGGCCCCTATGCGCCACGTCTTTTAAAAGACAGCGAAGCATCTGGTCGACACCACCGGTGGTCCCAGGGTCTAGTAATTACCTCGCCCAACGCATAAACTTAGCAATCCAAACGGGGTAATGCCGCCACCATGTTGCGTCCAAGGTCCCAATCTGTATAATATATTCAATACAATATATAAATATTATTATAGTTTAATTAGTAGGTATGTATATATAGGTTTATTTCATCAGAATCTAAGTATTATATTCGGGGTTCGTAAAATCCGATATAATAAATACCAAAATATTCGATATCTGATATATATCCGATATATAACTGATATATATGTGTATCATATCATGCCCATGTTGCGTCCCTGCTTAGGTACGGAATAATATTCTGGGGGAATTACACGGGTAGGGACGCAATACTTATGTCACAGAAGAGGTGTGTGCGAGCGATCTGTAAATTAAAGCAGACCGACTCTTGTAAACCACATTTTGTAAGTTTGAAAATTTTGACTCGGACATGCATTTACATTTACGAAATTTCAATATTTGTTAAGAGTAACCCTAATTTATTTAAAACTTTTTCTAGTGTACGTTGTAAAAATATGATTGTTTGCCCAAGTCATTATACAGCTTACTTTACAAGAAGTGTCTATTGTATGGCTCCACAAATATACAATCATCTGCCTACAAATTTGTTAGAAATTGACTCCTTAAATGTATTTAAAATAAGACTTAAACAATTTCTACTCTTAAAACCATATTATTACATTAGAGAATACATGGAAGACAGATTTTAGTTTAATGATTATTGGTATTTTGACTATTATAATTTTATATCGTAAATTTTGACATTCTATGAATGAATTTGTTATTGACTTAATTTTACTAATGGGATTATTAAATTGAATACTTATTGCTTTTCGTAATGATAAATTAATTGCTTTTCGTAATTCTTTCGTTGCTAATCTTAGAAATTTTAATTGTTACAATGAAATCTATGTTGAATTGTTTTATTTGTGCATGCATTGTATTAAAGTTTATGAACAAATTTTTTGCAAACTGTAAAGTGAGACATGGCCTGAACCTACTTTACTTAATCTTAAGACCTATTGTAACCCATGTTTGCGAAATAAACGATATGATTATGATTATGATTATATATCATGTATATAAAAAGGGAATGTTTTTGGAAATATTCTGTTCTTGTCATGATCTTTTGTCTAAAATGACTGCGTTATTAGAGTTGATATTCGTTGCTCTAAAGTCGCCTCCTGTATATACTAAGAAAACTAGACGGGTCTGCGGCAGACAAGACGTATCTTACTGTATACACGATAAGATATTTATTGGAATCAGAAACAACAGCGACATTCTGTCTTATCTAGCGCCGACGTAGAGTACAAAGGTCCATTTAAAGTAATGGGCGACCATTGTTCGTGTCTAGAAACGTGTGCTCTAAAGCTTCTTGTCGTTTCTACACACGAAGGAACGTTTTGTTTTCTCTCATCAATAGATATCACGAGTTTCAGAGATCTATATTCAGAAATTACGCCATTCGATTTTCTATCAATTCACTACATTTTGATTAAGAAAAAGCAAATGAATCCAAAACACTAATCGTCAATATGTCGTTGAATAAGGCTCGTGAATCTCTACAGATGTCTAATTTTTTTTTTTTATAACACGAGAAATATTAAAATCTCCCCTCGAACTGCCGCCTGCAATGGATCGTTTTGTGTTTCGTATAAACCAAACCAACGGTGTATAACTGTCCAATACTATTGGTTTGAGATTTGTTAGATAAATCCGAATTTTGGGTTTATAAAAGTAACTCTACCGGATAGAACCTATATAAATATAGGTATTAAAAATAACATTGTAACATTCATCTGAAGTGTTATTTACGAAAAATACTCATGCGAGTTTATACTTTAAACATACGTAAATATCTGTGTAGTAATACCTACACATATTTAAGTATGGAATTTTACGACCAACCAACTATTCCCGTGATTCAATATCAGTCTGTATCGTCTGTATCGTATGGAATGGACTCACATTGACCTTGCGAATGTGAGTCTATAATCAATATCCCTATTCTACCTTCGCTATTATTATAAACTGCTTCTTTGTAGGGAGACTAACGCCTCGGTTCTAGAAGCCAAAATACTGTATCAAAATACTGGGCGGTAAAGTTGATGCAAGACTGTCATGGTTTGATTACGGTTGAGGAGGAACAAAAACAATTTTAGTTACGTTGTGTACAAGAGCACAGAAAGATCTATCCTGACTAAAAAAGAAGCTTTGAAAAGAAAATATACTCAATAATATATATTTTTAAACGTGAAATAGTAATAAATGTACGATATTATTCAATTGGTGTTTTATTTTCTAAAACTATAATACATGAATTTTTAAGTCAACCCATAGTACGAGTACCTCAGAACAAATTCTCAAGTTGTAAGTTTGACATCAAGTCGGCACGGGTATGCGTATCTGATTTCGCAAAAAATAATCCACCCTGGTCCTGGGTCATCCTAATGTAGGTATAATTTATAATTAAAAATTTGTTAGTTGTCATTAATCAGACGAACGAATGTTTGCTCCTTCAGAGCACCGCGAACCCGAAAGTTGTGGAATGAACTGCCAGTTTAGGTTTTCCCGCTATGCTATGACGTGGGTTTCTTCAAGAAAGCTGTGGGTAGGATTCTGTAAGGCCAGAAGCGCATCCGCATACCCCCCGGTGTTACTTGTGTCCATGGGCGGCGGTAACCACCATGTATGGCCACCACTTTCCAACATGTGGGCCTCATGCCCGTCTGCCACACCGTAAAATCAGATACGCAACTTTACGAGTACTTGGTTTCTGCTAATGAGATTCCATGCCGATTTCTGTTATACTGTGTTCTTTAGCAACGTCACCGCACCAAAATGGGATGGTTTACGCGACATTTGAATTGCAAATGTCTGAGATTAAGTTGATTGCCTTTGTGGTTTAGAAACACACATTGATTTCTTGAACAAATTAAACATGTATTGGGCGGTTCGCTACAAATCACATGTACGTACATACCTACGTAAGTATTTCTGTAGATAGAAAACAGTAACCAGCCCTATTATCGTCCACTGTTGGATACCGGCCTCTCCATGCACATATTATGCATAAGGGATATATGGATTTAAATCGCCACGCTGCGCTGGTCAAGCGACATGGCGAGTCCACTCTGTTAGAGGCGGTGCAGTTCCTCGGTCGTCTTTTACGACACGGGAAGAGATGAGGTGATACTATTTTAAAGGTGGACGACACCACATGCCCAAAACAAGATAAGAGTGAGGTAACTTGGCCAGTCGGATCCACCCAGCAGCTAGCCTCAATATACTAGGAAATTTCTAGCATATGGAGGACGATTGATTCCATGATACAAGAGATTTTCTTGCGACTCTGTCGCTCCACTTGCTACAAAATCAGTCTACAGGTGCAGCTGTCTTATCTAATTTGTCTTCTCTAATCGAATATCAAGGCGGCTGTCAGTTTAGAGGTGACATTAATTGACGCCAAAACTGTATTTGATTTTAAAGCTGCCAGACTCTAGAATAATAGTCAATTCGGCTTAGTACTTATTAAAGTTATTATACTAGTGGTTCAAATTAGTTTCAGCCGAGCACCGAATTGAATATCATAGAAGAGAAGACACATTCAGCATAGAGTTGGATACGCCAAGGTTCATGCCATCATTGTTTCGTTTCCCTTGTTCAGTAGGTTAGGATATTGGATAAAGTAATATGGGATTAAACAACGATATTTACCTAATCTCTATCTTTCAAAATCCCGATTGGTAAATCCTCAAAGGTGGACAGCTCATCTATGCATGTGCCATCGTTCTTAATTTTTAATTGATATTAACATTATTACAGATGTTTATTATCAACGGAATCCGCTATTTTAAAGCTATACATCATTCATGTATGTACGAGACTATATACATGAGGAATCCGTGTACAGCACTGGATGCCAAAAGAGCTGGTGACGGTTACGATCTCCGCGGTTTATTCTTGTGGAATGTCCTTGAAAACTCAAGCATCACGCATGCTTACTACGGGTAGTAACCGAAACCTGTAATAAAACCACTCTAGTATTGGTAAACCTATTTACAGTTGTACAAACGGTACAACTAATACACATGTAACCCTTCGAAGCGTTCAAGGTTATAGTCCAAATGTGTAGGAAATTAAATTACATATTTATTCGGCTTACTTAAAATATTATCGAGTAATGGAGGAAGTATGACCTCCGAAATTAATAATAACTTCCGAATTCAAGGTGAACCTTGGGGGTTGTTACGTAAATACTGAAATTCGTGTACAGAAAGAAAATTTTCAAATCGCTAAGTTAGAGGTTTTCCCGCTTCAGTTACGGAGCTCTAGCACGTCTGTATTTGCCTGGATTTTAGGCGTCCTGGGATGTCCAGAGGGTTTAAAAAAAGACTATAAAAAAAGGGTTTAAAGCTTTGTCATACATAATAATTTTGATTACATATTTCTTTTTGTATTGGTACCCCACTAGCCAGGTGGACCGAGGACTTGAAGAAGGTCGTCAGCTTTGGTTGGATGAGAAGAGACGAGGATCGTGTGTGTGGTGGCGAGCTTTGTGAGAGGCCTATATCCAGCAAACATAGGCTTATGATATGGTAATGATAGTACGTACATATTAATTGCTCATTGCGAAAGGATTCTCAGGATTTTTGGTAACCCTTGGTAAGCTTGAGTTACGTTTTATAATATTAACAGTGTTAACAGATGCTAACATAGATATAGAAGGCTTACCATCACACACGATCTTCCGTTTTTCTCGACTACATACAAGCTACTTCAAGTGATCAGTCCACTTGACCAGAGGACGTATTGTTGGCTTCGGTAGTCGTTATTTTTTATTTTTATTTTTTTATTTATTTATTTACTTCGACCAACTCAGGATTATAACATTTTTTATCATATTTTATTGTTAGTAAGAACTTAATTTAAAAAATTTCTTAGCCTATAGTTAGTAGCACACAGAATACAAACAAAATATAAATTAAAATTATTAAAATTTATTTGTCAGCACATGTACCATACAACAACGGTTCATGTACTGACAGTCGAACTGTCAGTACATCTGTTATGATCTGCTTCAGCTTCCCCATTCTACAATCTATTAAATAAATATTTTGATAAATTTCTGCTTTTGAATCTCATCCCTCATAGAAACACGATCGTAGCTCTCTCCATAACTCGCTGAGACCTTTGAATTTATGGAGCTTCTAACCTAACCCTCTCTCTAAGTTTGTACCTATCATGCATATCTTTAAACATCTTCAGATATTATACTGTCTTCTGTAGTTCTTACATATAATCATATATTTTTGTGTTCATTTTCTTGAAATCATGTAAATCGTCACAACAATCATCTTTACACTGCTTTAAGATAGGGTTCTTCAGAAGAGCTGTGTATTATTTTTTGTAAGTATCGCATTTGCATGATATTGCAAGGTATTTGCAAGTTAGACGTTACGTTTTTAATATACCTTCTATTGCAGATATGAATATCTGCAATTTGCAGATGTTCATGTGCAATGGCAACCACTTAACATCCGGTGTTAAGTATTATGTTATATTAAGAAAGGTGCGACACATTACACTAAATATAACAATAACAGCACTAGATACTTCAATGCCAGAAGAAAATCCTCAATAGAATCCAACAAGTTTCTTAAAACTTGCCGGATTGTGCTTCGTTTGATAAAATTATATTGAGTACCTACTTAGGTCTTTAATATCTTAACTTGTAAGTTTAACTTGTTTCAAACTCTAATTTAACGAACAGATACTTATCTGTCACTACGCGATATCTTCGTGCGGTAGGTACCTATTAGAGCTTTATAATTTAGTTCTGAAATCAAGATGGGATGAGAGCGTTTCTTCGATATAGTCTATATGTCACTGACTTTAATAGCCATAGACAATAAAGAATTCTATTATAGAAATACCCAAATATTTATGTGTTAAAAATAAGTAAATATAGTAAACTAAATTCATAAAACACTTCTAACGCTTTACCTATTAAAAGGATTTTTCTATTTATTCGTACCTTGTATTCTTTTTTGAAAACTAAACACAAATTTGTAATAAGCTGTGTTATTAGACATTCCCTGGTAACTTTGGCAAATAAACTAATTGAAACACTTGCCATTAAAATAACTCAGGTCATGGATTTATTTACTGCAATGAACATTTCAGAATCACATCTATCTACCTACTATCTATCTAAATTTATCTACCTGTGATTTTTTTGTATTTTCTCTCTACCCAAAGGATGTCTGGCAGAGATCGCTAATAGCGATAAGACCGCCGTTTGTGCAATTCATTTGTTTCAATGTCTGTTACTGTCTTGTTTTGTTTTGGTGTGCAATAAGGAGTTTTATTCTAATTCTATTATTAAATGATGGTTGTGAAATGGTCCAAGATTGTCTGTATTTTCCTCTTTGCGTCTGTATTCTTTAACACTCTTACTGGCCATTAATTAAAGCCCGAAAGTCCCTATTAAGGAATCACTAAGGAAGGGCTGTATCCTGCAGTGGAACGCTATAGGCTAATATAGAAGTTCTGAAGAATAGAGAGGCAAAGTGGACAATAACAGAAGGAAGGTACCGTTCTTCTGTTTATTGTCTACTTTATTGTCTATTTTGCTTCAGTAAACGTCAGTTTTAACTGTCTTAACCATTTTAACATTGTTAAAAATTTTTAAAACAGTTAAAACTGACGTTCCTAGTGTGAAAAACTGATAGTTTAAAAATAGAATAGAAAAAAATAAAATATAAAATGTAGATACCTAAATAGTTGAGCCTGGCTGTCTGCAGCCGTTAGCGATAATTACTTCGATTGTTTACGTTTTTATTTTTTAAATAGGAACAAAACAAGACAAAGGAAATAAATGTCATGACCACAGAATAGGAATTTAGTAAGTACTACGTACCAATGTAATATGTAGTTTTTTTTTTAATTTGTGGAAGAGTTTAATAATGCAAGTAAGTCGCGTTACAAGTAACGTGACACAATAACTGTTGTGTCATTTATATTGAATAAAACAAGGAAATAGTGACACATTTAATAAAATTTCTTTATTTAGAACTCGCGAGGTTTCCGTAATAAATTCAGGCTGGATTTAGTAAGTCCATTGGATTTTCATGGTGGATTTACATTTATAAATTACATTTCTTTTTATAAAGAACTGTTTTTGAATCGATATTTGTGACATTATTTTAAAGCTTATGCATATTTTTGCCGGTGACGATGGATGAGAAGCTCTTCTCATCCATCGTCACCTTTTTAGACATTTTTTAAGATTTTTTTTTTGTACTATATCTATTATTAGGTAATGCAGGCCATCTATTGTTAAATTCGTAAAATTGAAACATTAAGTACATGTTATGTCCTGCTATGAAGACTAAACCCGTCCAGCAATGGGTCACCATAGTCCTAGAATGACCAAAACAACGACAACGATAGTTGCATTAACATACTCGTATTAACAAAGATTTGCGATATCCTTTTATATGTCGTACATTCTTTTACTGCGTACACGACTTATATGTATTAAATATTTTTTTAAAAGCCATTGCGTTATACCTACTTACCTTACCTACTTACCTTAGATACTTACACACAACTGATACAGAGACAAAAACAACAATTTTTGGACTTTTTGTCTATCTATCTGAACGCACATTACGCGATAATTACAGGAGGGATTTTAATGAAACTAGGCACAGTTACAGCTCATGTGCTGGATTAACATTTAGGGTAGGTACTTTTTATCCAGATCCATTATAGCGTTCCCACCGGAATCACAAGCTCACGCGAACGAAGTCGCCGTCGCCGCTAGTATAGCTAGTACCCTTGTGGTATCGTACGACAAAGAATAATGTATGCGACAGTTATAGGATGAGACGACATCGATCAATCTGTTGTCACTACTGTACCACGCTCCAGTGCTACTCGTAGTATTATGCATTATAACCTTGGTATATTACACTGTGTTATTAATATACATATATTTGCACAGCTGGCAGACACGTATCCAGAATTTGGGATTTAGGGAGGTCTAAATTCTAACAAGACACGAACGAAGTGGCCCAGAAAGGCAGAGACTAGAAATGACAGAATTCAAAATTATCGGGAATCGCAGTCTAGTTTTGGACCAACCTACCAATTAAGCATTGCCACTGGTAGGACGGTTACTCTCGATTAGGGGTGGGTGATCCACCTACCAAGCAGTGGGTAACACGCCTTATCGCAACGTTCTACTGTGAAATATAATAATTAGTTTTGTTAAATAACTGCCAAATGAATCTTTGATAGATAATTAATTACAAAATGACACTTCAATAATTTAAAAAAATATATGTTTATAACTCAAACACCCTTCTGCTACGTGAATTTGAAGATGCTACTTGAATAAGTTTGCTGGTAGAGGGTTTACGAAAAGATTGTGTATAATAAGTAGACTAGATAGAAGCCATTAAATTACCTTTCTAGCAATTGAAAGGTATTATTTTATCACTTTGAATAATTTACTTCTGCTGTTATTTTTATGAACAACCTTCCAACAAACATTCATCCATGTTCCCCATAGCGTTCATAGGGTATTCATAGGCGTTCCCCATAGCGTAAGTTCATAGGGTTTTAGAGAAGGGTATACGGACCCTCTGATGGCTTATACTCCCCACAATTGGTATCAGTCAAGTATGCATACTGAACAGAACCTCAATTATCCTGTTGTGTTAAATAAATATACCTTTATTTGCCTTTGTATTTGTACAGGTTGGTCAAATTAAGCTAACAGTCCGCCTAATTGAGCTAAGAGTCCGCGTAATTGAGCTAAGAGTCCACGTAATTGAGCTAAGAGTCTGTCTAATTGAGCTAACAGTCCGCTTAATTGAGCTATTTAAAACAGCAAATATTAACAAATTGTTCTTAAACTATTTACATTATGAGTATATTAAAAATAGGAGCGTATTATACATATTAGGTAAGCATGATAAAAGAAGCATTTTCATGATAAATGTATGCAATGCGATGCAACCAGCCCTTTCAGCACCCACTGCTGAACGTTCTCCTCGTGAAAATGCACGGGCTTAAAACCCACGCTGGCCAGGCGTGTTGGCGAGTACACACTTACAGATGTTGTAGTTCCTGAGCGCTTGTGGAACATAAATATATATCCTACATTAATTATATGATCTTATATTAATATGTACATTGTCTTATAGGCTCTGTCTGTTTCCCCTTAGTTTTATAACAAAATTGGGTTTCGTATACCGCAGTTTTTGAAGCTAACATTTTGCGGGTCACGTCCAATTACGTCATCGAGACCTATTATATAAGTGTTGTATATAAAATACATTATTTATACAAGAACGGAGAGCATGCGAGTCGTTCACGTGCCAAACTACATTAAAATATGATTTAACACGCGAAATGTCGCCTCGCTGTCTTTTAATAACAGATTGTGAAATCTACATATATTATTATTATTATGCTGTAGTAATATTGGAAAACCACACCCGAGTCATCGTTAGTACCAGATTGTGAGAGCTGTTCGTCTGTTACCTTATTTCTGTTAAAAAAATATAAAACAATATCGTAATAAATTACTGAATGTTTCCCTGAAGTATTTAATTGCACTGGAAACACCTTCCTATGAGCTGACAACGTTAAGGTTGAGAGTGCCTAGATCTAACGACCTCAAAATTTAGGACATCAATGACTAGGCAAATACCCTGCCCCTTTACGACCCAGTTTCGTAGTACCTAGGTTTTAATAGAATCGGGTTTTTAGAACGACACTTGAATATTATTTTTTTTTATGTACGAAGGCGGCATACGAGCATACAGTCCACCTGATGGTAAGTGGATACTGTCGCCCATAGACATCCGCGATACATGCCAACATTAGTCCAAAATGAGAAACGTTGGCATGCCCCCGGATGCGCTGCCTACCTTTGGAGATATAGGAATGGATTTGGAGAAAGGGTTGAGAAAATGGGGAGGGATAGGATGGGATTGGAATGGGCACTGGCACATCTCACTCACTACCGAAACACGTACATACATTGGGGAAATACAATAAAATGGGAAATGCAGTACATTTCAAGGTAGTCTTCTGTGTGTAAGACTTTATTACTAAGGCTTGTGTACCTACGTTCCGCATTCGATCAAGCTTCTGATAAGTCAAAAAAAAGATATCTCGAGATGATGGTACATAGCTGCTCGCGACACTAGATAAAGTATTTACAACGCTCAAGTTTTAAGGACTTTGTAGAAAATTACAAAATACTTAAAAGTAAGGCCCCGACAGGAAAGATTCCTGTAATGTGTCGAGAAACTAATATTATAAAAGACTAGCGACCCGCCCTCGCTTCGCTACGGTATATAAGTTTTTTTTTTTAATTTCAAAATAAAATGTTGCCTATATTAGACACGGATAATGTAGCTTCCTATTTGTGAAAGAATTTTTGAAATCGGTTCAGTAGTTCCAGAGATTACCCCCAACATACCTACAAACACACAATTTTACCTCTTTATTATATTAGTATAGAAAAAAAGTGTGTTCACTTTGAAATTGAGTTTATTACTGAAATAAGCACTGACATAAATTATCTAAAGCACTTATCTCAAGACCGCGGGCTGTTTGAGAGCAAAAGCCCACTTAGGAGAGCAATTTTATAAATTTTGGATGTAATAGTTTTTAAATAGTCGGGCATGGGGCCCTCGTGAAGCGGGGCCCGGGACTATAGCTGGCTCTTAATCTGGCACTGCATATACCAATCCCTTCCTCGGTTCGAAGCATAATACAGTTGATGTTTGTTTGCATATACCACGTGCCATAGGTACTCATAGGTTCAGTTACAAAACGTTCGAAATTCAATCTGACAATCTCAATTCCGTTCTAACTAAATAATAGGTACAAAAAGAAAAGCAGAATAATTTAGATTGTCAAAAAACCGATCGCTCAGCCATTTTGTTGTATTTCGTCTTGAAACAATATGACGTAAATGTCCTGTTTGACATGGGATCGCGCTTGACGAGGAACTACCAATTTGTAGGTATATACTCGTATTTTAACTGTATATAAAAGGAACGTCGAGGGTCATCTTTAGCTATGTAGATGCGTACCTATTACATAGATACAATAACAATAACATAAAATATGGTGTAGTTTTCATCACGTCGTAAGAGCAAGTTTATTTTCCCCGCTTATTGGATCGTTAATATAAACTTTTATCACAGCCCAGCTATCACAATAAATATCGCAAAACTTTCATGTCCCATCCAATAATAACAGGTTAAAACAAATTATTTGGTTTCATATTTAATTCCGTCGTATTATTTTCCTGTGGTTATCGTTCGTATATCTATTATAGTATCTATGTGCCAACATTGATCGTTCGAACAAACACAAACTTTGCAGTTCATTATTAACTTACCCAACGGGCAGATAGGTGTCGTTAACCGCACAAGCAACTTTGTAGAACAAATCTGTTTATAGAATTAAATGAATATTAATAAATATGAACATTCTAGTCACCATATGATACGTAACAAAGTTTGTAATCGTGGAAACGCATCTGTCGGCTAGCAAATGCTCTAAAGATGACATCTGTAGAGCAGGAAAAATCTGTGACGCATCTAGCAAATGTGATGGATTCACAAAATCCAGAATGAGTTGGGAAATCGCTCACGTACACTGGAAACCGGCTTCTACGACTGACGGATATCCTGAAGTACCTATAAGGATGTCATTTTGAAAGAGTTGGTAGGATAGAAGATCTCGATGGATTGAAGTGGTTGGATATTCGGAAGGATATTAAGTTAGAATCACTATAAGCTATTAGTATGTGATGCTTGGCATCCTAAATGGAGCGAATCTGCAACTGACCTATTTTTTTTATATTCTGAAAAAATGATCGAACAATACGTGTGGGATTAAAACATAATAAAACATCTACAACGAACAGAACTAATTTATAAGTCGTAAAAGACAATTTGAAGCCACAACGCACAATTATCCGCCCACGATCGCTTGTAAATAATATTTTTTGTATTTTATACCACCAATATTAGATTTGTTAGCATTGACCTTCTGCTTTGTGCAAGTTAAAATTGGGTCGGTCCGCAGACAGGTGGACAATAATAGCTATCTATTATGGAACAAACAAACCTTTATCTTCTTATTTATTGGACTTGTGTTTTAGACATATTATTTGCGTGAATTTGCTGCTCAATTGTTCATTGAGCATCGAATTTACCCAAAACATTACACCAAATTCTTTTTTACATAAAAATTACATACCTAGCTGGTACGGCTTTATTACTGTAGGAACCCGCAAGACGAAGCCAATTAGATCGACATCGACGATATTTTAGTTGGTCATGACGTTTTACGTCGTCTTATTCTTTATGGCTCCAGTACACGTTGGGCGAGTGCGCTCGGCGAGTGCTCTCGGTAAATTTTAATGACGCTGTTCACACGTTGGCGTGTTTCACTCTGCGTTGGCCGTCAGATGAAGATGGACGTTGAGGCAATATGAATATGGCAATATGGCAGTTAATATGAACTGAACACTCGGCCAACGTGTGATCGATGTTCGAGACTTGCGCCAAATTCCCTTTGATTTGTGCACGGAAAACCGAAACTCGTCGGGTCGTTGACGAGCGGTGGCCGCAAACGGCAAACACACCCAAAAAACGTGTACTGGAGCCATTACGTCTGCCATTATAATTTTTTCTCTTGTTTTTAGTTTTACCATCCGTATATTCAAGTGTTTAGTTTTTAATGCTCTTTCTTTATATATCTTTATCTATTTTTGTAAATCTTGCCTTCCACATAAAATATAAAGTGTTGTACCTGAGTGTGGACTTTTACTGAGAGGCCTGAGTGTTCACACGCAATCAATAACCACAGCACTTTATTACCATCCGCTGTCAACCTCTCCAGTGGGTCAATAGCAGTAATTATGTTGCAAGGCCAATGGACCCTCTATCATTACCAGGTGGGAAGATGGAACAAAACTGTTCCCATGTTAACGAATGTTATAGAGCCCAAAAAAATTGGAATCATTGTCTGTGTGTCTGAACACGTATCACAAAATGGTTTGTCATCTATGCGGTCTCCAACGTCCATCCAAGACCTATGAAGGAAGCATTTCGGATTACTTTTTGATTTTGAAAAAAACACTCAAATATTTTGCTTTTAAAAGCTGAAAGCAGTACAAAACCCTTTTGCCATAAGAGGACTTGGGTTACAAATGATCATGAAAGAAGTAACAGCGCCTACTCATCACGTTGATAATAACGGAGTGATAAGTCTTATTCAAATTGTCTGATTGTTCACAGCATGCGTAGAAGAAGACTGCATCGACTGGGAAGGAAAGTCGGTGCCACATGGGCTGCTCTACGTACCAGGACCCGGAGTATGTTCCATCTGCGTGTGCTACCACTCTGAGCCCATGTGGTGCAAAGCGATATACTGCGACCCGCCCTATGTAAGTATTCTCAGATAGAGGATATTTCTAACAAAAGAGACAGCAAGATGGGAACAGGTGTGACTAAAAATCGGTGGTCGGTACGGATATCGATCTCTTAAATTATGGAATTAATTAAAACTCCTTATTATATTAGGCAGACTTTTATTAATAAGTTTAAGGTTTTCATTAATTCGATAGGAATATCGTTCTACTTACTATACCGTCAGCCTGTGTCTCTCCACTGCTGGCTATAGGCCTCTCCCAAGGACCGCTAACAAACAGTCGTCAGCTCTTCTTATCCACCGACTACCGGCGACTTTATTCAAGTCTTCAGTCCACGTGGCCGGAGGGCGTTTAACGCTACGTTTCCCGGTACGCGGTGGTCTCCTTGTGTGGTGGCGGTCCTTGGGAAAAGCCAATAACTAGCAGTGGAGAGTTACCGTAACTCAATAATTCATTGAAGGGGAGTGCTCGCTGCAATCCAACAGCCGCTGGGCGCGCTCGACTGGCCAGACTACCCCTCTCACAGAAGACTACCTTGAAATGTACTACATTTCCCACTTTATCTTATTTCCCTAATGTACGTAAAAGTTTCTGTAGTGAGTGAGATGTGTCAGAGCCCATCCCCATCCTATCCCTCGTCATTTTCCCAACCCTTTCTCCAAATCCATTCCTATATCTCCAAAAGCAGGCAGCGCATCCGGGGGCGTGCCTACGTTTGTCATTTTGGACTGATGATGGCATGTATAGCGGATGTCTATGGGCGACAGTATCCACTTACCATCAGGTGGACTGTATGCGTATGCTCGTCTGCCGCCTTCGTACATAAAAAAGTGGAAAGTCACCGGCTGATGGTATGGTATGGGCATACATAGAACGTAGTATAATAAGGAGCAATATGCTTTAATCCTGTTTGAGATGACAAAATTACTAAAATGGTAAAATTATTCTAAACTGAGCCATTGCCGGTTCATTCTGTGAGTTTTTCAAAAGTATCAATATATAAATTCTCCTGTCCACAGTTCTGCAAAAACTTCCGCGTGGGTGAGCGATGCTGCGAGTTCGAGTGTCTCGACCCACCGGGCGAGGACATCAGGTACAGAGAAAGGCAGCGTCTCCGCGCCTTGATCCTCGCTGGCAACTCCTCCGCACCCCACGTCGCTCCGTCAGTGGAACTGAAGGCAGGGATCTCTTTACTAGCCGTAGCAGTTGCCAGATTTGTATGAGAATCTAAGTTGGAGTAGGTTTAGTGAATTTTTGGATGGAAATGAGTGTAAATAACGGATAAGGAGGGTTGAGCATCTTTGCCAATTTATGAAGTTGTAAGTGACAGTTCAAAGATCAGTCAGCGAGAACAGAATATACCTTTGTATCTTAATAACAAAAATATTTTTCAAACTTTCCTATTTTAATGCGTGAAATTGCCACAAGTTCTTAATCTTCTCTACTCTGCATTTATGAAGTCTACTTTGTAGAATACTTGCCGGTCACTCACATACATATGAAAAAGATTTTTGCACAAACCTTTACTTCCACCAGCCTTCCAGACCTGGTAGATCACCCAGAAATGCGCAAAAATCTATCCTTCCGCAATGTTTGAGATGTGCACTATTTGACGTAAGTATCAAAAAACTGAAATGCTTCTTTAGTTCAAAGTTCTTTGGTTCTGTCAAGGGTATGCATAGATACCCTTATGCCCTATACAAAATGCTCAAATACAAATGCTGTCCCATAGTATAAATATGTGATGTGAAGGACTGGGGAACACTTGTCTTTCGTATATGTACCTACTATTCTTTCAAGTTACCTTCCCTGCGCCAAGTAAAGTAGCGTGACTTGTGTAGTTTCGCCTAATTGTGACTCCGTAGGGCTCTAGACAGTGCCTTCCAATTAGGCCCAAAAGGTTGCTCAAAGCTAAGAAACAATATTTAAATGAAACAAGTTCCGCAGCTGAAACGCGGAAGATGTCCCCTGCGCTGTACTTTGGTTATTTTGTCAAGTTCTTTTAAAATAATTACTATCAGGACCGGATCAAGCATGTCTAGCGCGCTGGGCGTAAAACTGCAGCGCCCCTACTTTTTCACAGGTTGAATATTTTTTAATGATCTACATTTTAGCGTTGCGATGCGGCGACCCTCGATAAGCGCCCTGGGCGATCGCACAGCTTGCCCAACCCTTTATCCGGCCCTGATTATTTTATACCAATGTAAATGAATTTTCGGACCAATTTTGAGTAAACAAGTAGCGAGTGTTTTCTTTCTTTGTTTTCAATGTTAAATGTGACGTGTCCGCTAGTTACAATAATAACTCAAATTGCTCTTACATAATTTTGGATGTCCACTTGCATTCATAATTCGACTTAGCTAAATTGACACTTCTAAAAATTCCTTCACGTAGTTAGAATCGGAGTGATAGCTTTAAAATTACCTTCATCATATCGTCGGCTGTTTAGAGTAAAATATTTATTATTTGTAGTGTTATTTAGAGCAAACAATTGCATTTACATTCATTGTGATCTCTACCCGTGAGTAAACATTACAGTGATTTCACGGTAAAAATATTGTATATTTTTTTTCCGGAATGGCTAAATTCTTGTGGCCCTAATGGCCTTTCAAGAGTCACCGTACGTTATAGTCATTAAAGAGTCAACATGTATAGTTTAGGGCGAGCGCAGAAGGCACTCAGCCAGGAGCAAAGAATGTATGCAGCAACGAACCAAAGGGCTCCCGACGCTCCCGTGCCGGTAGACCGGCGGAAGGAACGGACCTCCGCTTGGGGAGTTGCTTTGAGAGGGTACCACGGGATCGTGAGTCGGTGAGAAGCGCCCAGACAAGTGCCGATACCTGGTAAAAGTGTTAAGTGAAGTGTGTTGGTGACGTCCTCGTCTCCGCCGGCAGGGACGGTGAATATGTGTAGCCTGTGAGTGTAGTGTAAGAACCGCATTGGCAGCAGTAGGTAATTGGGTCGTCTAAGACGTGCCAAGGATGACGACGATGACGGCAACGGGGAGGGTCATTCCTATCAGGGACATAGGTAGCAAAACTATTGCATTGTATTTATAGGTACAGATTATGTCCGGATTATTCCTAAAACCAGAAACTATGAACGATGACAATGACGTCGATGAATTCATTGAGTTTTCGTTGACGTGAAAATTTCAATTTCTTTTTTTAAATTTTACCCAATTTTAGCGAAATATAAAGCCCAAAAACTAGTTATTTTTAGAAAAAATGTAGTATATACCTATTATATATATGATGTACATATTATAATTATAATAAATACATCGTGTGTATGTATAATAAAAGTCCACAAAGGGCTGTGCTGACCAGAAAAATAATAAAATGCTGCGGGGGCGCCACATTCGCTTTTTTCATAGCTATTTAGTGTTGTCAGTAGAAGATATTAGTTCTATTAGTTTTACGCATCATGGCGACGTTTTTTATTTTCTTGGTCAGGCTATAATACTAATAAATAATAAATTATTTTCTCCTGAAGAAACCGTAATAGCCGATATGGTTAGTTTTTTGCGTGACATCAACCCAACTTTTAATTCTTGTTCCTTACTATGAATATGCAGTTTCATAGCAAAAATAAATTCTACGTATTGAAAACCACTTTCAATCTTATACCGTGACCACTACGTTCATTATGGGTTTGAGCATAAGATTAGCTATTTGTCATGGTTATACAGAACACATAGAGGTCCTACAAAAATAGTGTAAAATATATCAATATGTCAATCTAAATATGTCAATCAGTAGGTACATTAGAGATTTTATATATAACTAAAAATTATAATGTTAATTTTTATTTAGATATAATATTTTCAGTGTCGGTACCTACCGATTGACATATGTATACAAATATTTTTCACTGTTTTTGTAGGACTTATATTTTTTGTAACAGACGCCACTGTGTCGTTCGCAGAACTGGAATTTCCTTATTCATATATTTTCGTGGTGTTGTTGAATGCGAATGCAATTGTTTCAAATACAACGGATTTGATATTTCTTCATAATATTCACACATTTTAACTCATGCCTCATAGATTCTAATTCTAGTCACCCGCTCGGTAGATAGGTGAAATTATACATAGATTAAAGCATGGCAAAAAATAGGAGTGTCTTACTTAAGGGAACACTTCACTATTTTAGTATAGTAATGTACACATATGCACCTAACTTATTAGCTCAATTTAAGGTCTAAATAATAATAAAGGTCGGAGAACTCTTGTAGTCCTCTGAAGTTGCGTTCAGGACTGCACGCAACCCTCTACGAGGAATGGGGTCAATATCGAGTGTTCGAAGAATGCTGAACAAACTCCTTTGCAGCTCATTATTTACATATTCAATGGGCGGTGAGGTAATCGACACCGCAAATACAACTTTGTAGAGCAAACTGGTTCTTTCAGTTAGAGCAACAAACAACGTTAAAGTCAGTAGCTATTATAACTCGTTCGTGAATGTAAAAAAGTTTGTGACCATGCGCAGCTCTCGGTTGAGCAGATGACATCATTAGTGGAGCTCGTACTGAAGGAGGAAGAGTTTATGATGCACCCATTATGTGATTAATTGGCGAATGTAGAACTAACATGTTCTTTCAGTTAGAGTAATTTGAAAATTTAAGTCAGTATGGTAACAAAGATCCAAAAAAAAACGTTTTGTAATCGTGAGTACGCTGGTTTGGTAAGGATTTACCTAGGAGTGCTACCCATAAGGTCTATTTGATACATAGATACTAAGACTGCGTCCGGAGTGTACGCGGTGCGCGAAGCGGGAAACACGGCGTCGCGATCCGCTGTTTTCATAACGTGTACGCAATTAAAGCTATTCTCACTGTGTAAGTCTCTGTCTTGTATAGGTAATATCTTAACCAAAAATTGATTTAGAAGTTTTACTTAAAAGAAGAGCATTTTTTACTTGGAATATTATAACCAGGCCCGGCGATAAGGGGAATACCGGGCCTTGGGCCTTAGGGGACCCCATTTAATACGACACATGAAATACCTCTATAATCAGTCCGTAAAAATCGAATTTGTTATAAAACTACGTACATGTGATTAAAATATTTATTTCTTCTCTACCCAAAGGTTGCCTTGGGTAGAATCGCTTTTAGCGTTAAAACACCCTTTTGTGCATTTTGTGTCTACAAAGGCTGTTATTATTGTTTTATTTTTAGTGTGTAATAAATTGTTTATCTATCTAATAACTCATAGTAACGGCTTCCAACATTTCTCTTGTCGGGCCTGATTATGATATACTCGAAAAATGACAAAATTACAAACATGGCACTACCTAAGAGTACATCGCAGCGGAAATCACATGCTGGCTTGAACTGTCCGTTCCCGCTCAAAACGCTCGCAAGCGGCGGCATCCGTTTCTAGGCTTGCATTAATTGGCTGTATATTGACATTCGTTGCTGTAACAGAATGAACGGTATGTAATACAACGTTGTTTGCGGTTGACGCTACCTATCCGTTTGTTGTGTGAGTTAATAATGAGATACGAAGGACGTTGTTTGTTTGTCCGCTCGATTAAGCAATAGTATAGGTGTCGAAATAACGCGGTATTATGTGTAATATAACTCGGAGACCGTAAACTATATACAAACGGTCTTCCTGACACCTATTTCCCGATAAATCTACTCATATACATTAACTTTTTTCCTATTTTCCCAACGTTTATACCTACTCGTGATTGTAACTCAATTTCAAATTGCATATATTTATTTGTTTTTAATATCAACTCTGCTATAAAATACACTCTTTTGACCAGTTTCTTAAAAGATTTATGACCGAATAAATGGGCGTTTCCTAGCAGACATCACTACACTACTTAGATTTAGTTCGTTATATGTTTGATTGGAACCTATTTTAACTACTTAAAGTCTCTAAAATCACAACTCGAACTAAGTCTAAGTATTTACGAGAATCCAAGAACGTTTTATACGGCTTTATGTATTTTAAGGATTTTGTTTCCATTGACCTAAAAATCCAGACGTCGACGTCGAAAATTCGTCG
Source organism: Sesia bembeciformis (assembly GCA_943735995.1). Classification (NCBI taxonomy): domain Eukaryota; kingdom Metazoa; phylum Arthropoda; class Insecta; order Lepidoptera; family Sesiidae; genus Sesia; species Sesia bembeciformis. The sequence continues at coordinate 14,758,444 of OX031040.1, forward strand.
AAAAGGTAAATAATACACAGGTATAACTAATCTTTGTTTTCCCTAAGACTGAAGCCATGAATTCCGTTATTGATTTTAGGATAATTGTTATCGTGAAAATTATGGGCACAATTTTTGTAAAATAAATATTAGGCATCCCTTTTTCTATTTTTTTTTTAAATTAATTCTGAAATTGTATGCCAATTAACAGAAACAATGTCATGAGCAAAATCCATGATTTCATTCGTCGGACATATATTATACAGGATGTGTGAACATACATGGATTCTGAATTAATTGACATGTAATGAGATACTTAACATATAACGAAATAATTAATATACAATGAGTTACTTAATTGACATAAAACGATAATTATTTGACATATGATGAGTCGATAAATCGACATGTGATGAGTTAATTAACATATAACGAAATAATTAATATATAATGAGTTACTTAATTGACATAAAACGACTTAATTATTTGACATATAATGAGTCGATAAATCGACATGTGATGAGTTAATTAACATATAACGAAATAATTAATATATAATGAGTTACTTAATTGACATAAAACGACTTCATTATTTGACATATAATGTGTCGATAAATCGACATATAATGAGATGATAAATCGACATATAATTAATTAATTAATTGACTTATAATGTTAGGTATTGTTTTCTTTTTGTAAAATATAAATTTATGGACTTGTGTGTTTAGCAAAGTGTGAAATATTTAGTATAAACTCAAATAATATTGATTATTTTTGTGCAAAACCAGATTCGGTCAAATTTTGGTGAAAGTGAACCCAGAATAATGAATGCAATCCATGGTTTCGGGCTTTGGGGGAATTTCTGTAATCGTGCCCTGTATACAGAATGATTTATTTAAGAAAATTGTCTGCACTTTAGAAATTAAAAGTGAAAAACACAATAATACGGTATGTGATACTTTGCGGGTTGTACATATTTTGCATAAATATGATTAGGATGAACAGCTTTAATATTTGTTGTAATGTAGATTTAAGAATACACTGTTTTTATCATTTTTCAAAATATTCAACATTGGATGAACCAAGCTGTTTACCAATAACACTATACATATATATACCTATCCACTGTACTATATCGCCAACGTCATCAATATAAAGAAAATAATTAAAAATATAAATAGCATTTATTCACCTATTTACTTCTAAACATACAAAAATGAGTACTGATCATTAATTTCTCATCATTATAGGTACAAAGGCAAAGTATGTTGGATAGAGATCGTGAAGTCTGCAACTTGCTGGCTAAACATTTTTTCCTAACGGTTAAGCTGAAGTGCTGGCCTAGTATCAGTAGTCCAGTTATAATAATAAGGTCCGGTTAACTGTTAGTTCGTGTTTTTTTTTTTATAGAAGAAGGCGGCGGGCGAGCACAGTCCACCTGATGGTAAGTGGATACTGTCGTTAATAGACATGCGCGATACATGCCAACATCGGTCCAGAATGACAAACGTCGGCACGCCCCCGAATGCGCTGCCCAACTTTGCAGATTGCAGATTAAGGAATGGATTGGGAGAAAGGGTTGGGAAAATGGGGAGGGATAGGTTGGAATAGGCTCTGGCATATCTCACTCACTACTGAAACAAGTACATACATTGGGGAAATAAGATAAAGTAGGAAATGTAGTACATATAAAGGTTGTCTTCTGTGAGAGGGAGGTAACGTGGCCAGTCGAGTGCACCTAGCGGCTGTGGGAATGCAGCGTGCACTCTCCCTCTACAACCGATTATAACCCGACTACTGACACTAGGCCGAGTTAGGTACTATACAGCCAATTGCGAAGTGATGACAAGAGCGAACTCAATTTAATATTTTGCGGCTACATATGTTCAGTTAAAAAGTAGCGCTGGTGTCTTGGAAAAAATCGCTTAAATATCGCTCCCAATTCGCTGTATTGTGTAGCTTCAGCCTAAAACGTTAATAGCGAAATCAATTTTTCTAAAAACAGTGTGTTACAATCATTGTTTTTTCCATTTAGCATTATTGAACCACTTATTTAGATAACTTGATTAATTTGAAAGCTTGGTTGAGCCCGTCGTCACCCAGGTCTAGTGTCACCTAAATGTTTTGCTACTTGTGGAAAATATGTTTGTCTTTGGACCAATTAATACTCTAATTTTGAATGTGAAATTTCTGTATTATCCACTTACAGGATTCTTTATTGTGATTTTGCTTAACGTTTCATAGGTTTATCCTAAGTTTTAAATAAATGTCACATATTTTTAAATAAAAATGTAAATATATGCAAATAAATTACCTTTTACTTAGCTTAAATAAAGATAAATTAAATTATGTGTTTTAAGTCATTGTTCCCATGAGTTGCTTGGAGCAATAATAGCCTAGGAATATCGATACCAGATCGATATCGTTCGTGATGCGAGTTCAAATCCTCTGCCCGTACCACTGTTACGGATTTTTTAAATTATCACTACTGGGCGGTGAAGGCTAACATCGTGAGGAAACCAAGAATTGAAAAAAAATCTAGAGTATGTGTGTATCACTATTCCGCACTGGGCCACCGGGGGATTATGGCCCCAAAACCCATAAGTTTTTTGTGACGTTTAGACTTGGACGAAATGGGACTCAATTTTTTTTGGTTGGACGAAATATATAAAATGTAGATAAATAAAAAATTTTTCATTTTAATTTTTAAATGGAAAATGAGTTCTAGTAAGTCTCACTCACTCCCAAAATAGTTTCGATATGTTTGCTTATAATATAATATGGGGGTGTATTGATTAAGGTGAATATTGCTTATATCATAAATACGAGTACTTTCACATTATAAAACGAGAAATAATTACCAGACCATCAGAAAATACCCGATGCTGAATACCTGAATCAGGATGCTAGATTCTCTCGTTAAAATAAAGAAAAAGATCAGGATTCCGTTGTGTTGATTCAGTAATGACATTTTTGGTGATTACAAATTATTTACTTTAGTTATTAAAAAATGGGTTGTTTTCTAGATGATGATTTTACTGCCCGTCTATGTTTTTGCTTTATGGAAAAAAGGTGGCAAACTAGCATACAGTCCACCTGATGGTAAGTGGATACAGTGGTCAATGGACATTGACAATACATGCAAACATCAAGCAAATGTTAGCATGCCCCTGGATGCGCTGCCTACCTTTAGAGGTATAGGAATGGATTTGGAGAATGGCTTGGGAAAATGGGGATGGAAATGTGCTCTGGCATATCTCACTCACTATGAAAACACGTATGTACATTGGGGTAATAGGATAAAGTGAGAAATGCAGTATTTCTGTGACTACTGGTTGCTGCCTGTTTAAGTCATAAATTTCAACTAGCTGACCAGTCAAGCGTGTGTGCTCCACAGAACCGAATAAAGAACAATTGAAAGTCAAAGGTCGTATAGGGGTAGATATAAAGACGAGCTCTGTTATAGTGTCAGAAATAAACTATATTATCCTTATCAATAGTAAACTTTAATATAAATCTTTAAATATAAAAACTAAACAACACACTGTATAAAACTGTGTACAATAAATTATTATGAATCAATCAATATTACTAATAATATTACAGTAATTTAATAATAATATATAAGTACTTGTTAAATATATCGGCTTCTCTGGAATTAGGATGTCTTGCTACCAAATGACTTTATAATAATTTATTCCATATCCTATCACTCCTAAGTCATTTCACTACATGTTGGTTTCCTATAAGAGATTGCTTTCGACAAGCGATTGAAATGTGGTGGACGTGTTTGCACGATTTGAACTATAGTGGTTTATATCACACTCATGTAAAAGTCAGTAATTATTATTTTTGTAGGAAAATGATGTAGCCAGATTCTGAAGCCAAATAAACTGCACACTGTGGATGAAATGTGGTTTGTGTACAATTTTTTATACAATAATAATTAATTTATGATTTATATCTAATTATAAATATTTTGCTAATTTTAAACCAGCTGACATATTTGACAAGTAGTACACTATAAATTATGATGGAATGATTTTACTATCTATAGAATTGGTCAAACAAGTATTCAAACATATACAACCTCCTTTGCAGCTAATTATCAATAAATCCAACAGGCAGCTAGGTGATACGAACCGCAGATACAAGATTGTAGAATGAACATGTTAAATAAGTTAAATCAGCAATATTCAACCTTTTTATTCCTAGAGCCACTAATAGATTTTTATTAGGCAAATGTGGGCTGCAACACAGTGTACAATGTACACCATATATAGCATTACCAGTATCTTATAAATGTGTAGTGATATCCTAAAGGTATCTACACAACTCACATTTGTGTGATTGTGAGATTCGCAAGTTAAAATCCTCAGCCTGTACCAGTCGGTTTTTTACTACTTAAATATGGATTTAAAAACTTGTCACTAGCACGGCAAGGGAAACATGGTGAGAAAATTATGGTCCAAAACCCATGTGATATACTAGGGGAGGCCCGTGCCTTTTAATATAAACAAAACTCATCAAAACTGCTTTACAAATAACCAATGTTCATAATCAACTCTCAATTTGGAAATTCTATAATACAATCTAAATTAAACCTATATTAGAAGCTTAATTTACCATCTAAGTCCTTTTTCATGTAAGTCCTTTTTAGCCTCAAGTATTTCTTCTTGCAGCTCTTTAGAGGCTTCTTCGCAGTTGCTAAACGTCAACACTCTGTACAGAACCACCGTAACGGCGTAGAAGCCGAACAAGATGATAAAGAGTATTGGCGAAACTAAGATCAAGTTGATATTTTGTTCTATCACTGGATGTTTCACGTAACCTCCAACTAAAGAGTACCATACCGCAAACGCTGCTGATAGCACCGAAATCCACTCAAGTAGCTTCGACATTTTACTGAAAAACAATAAATATTTGTTTATATGAAAAGAAAAAGGGTAGATAACCCAAAACTATTTTTTTTTTGAAATATGTACCTTATAAGGTTTTAGTTATGACAAATATAATGTTAAATAAGATTCCTTTCGTTATAAAAATGCGCAGTCACATAAATATGCAGCAAATTTATTATTTTGTGTATTTTATAAGTTTTCATGAGAAACATTGAGATATGCAAATAAGTAATAATTTTTTTTTTCTTCAAATATGGCAATGGTGCAATTAGCACATTCTGCCAGTGTAAAGATTTTTTTTTTAAATAAACAATTTCATATTCTGAAACGTATACAATAAACATATCGCTCGATTACAATAAAGCGATACTATGTAAGTTCACTGAGGACAGAAGAGACAGACTCCAAGGACAGACTCCTTGGAAGCACACGAAAAACGCAGTCCCATGCTTATATTTGATTATCACAAACACCATGCACATAAAACACTTTGAAGTTTAATAAACTATCACTATTAAACCACAAAACGCGTAATACACAATTGTTACAATAATCAAACACTAATCCAACTTCACTTTTCGAGTTTCCGCCAAAAAGAGCATGATCACCAATGGTTTTATTTAGGAACGCGTTGTAAGTGCGCCGTGGTGCCATTACATAGTTACATTCTACTATAATACTACATTATACTTTTGAATAATAACTATATTGAATAAAAAGAAAAAACTCATTATATTATCTTCGCCTGTTTTGGAACGCAGTATTAGTGTCAAGAATCATCGAAGTTAGTGATGCTTCACATCTGTTTTTTAAAACCAAGCTTTTGGAAGAGTCGAGTCCTGACTCGAGTCAAGATGACTCGAACCTATTCTTGTTAGTAATCGTTTACATAAATGTAAATAAGCAAACTACATTAAATTACCTAAATTTTAATGCTCAAGCACAGACAATTTATCTTTGAACTATTATTGTTTCTTTTGTTTAAAAATTTCACCGGTGGCTACAAAATTACGAATTTATTAAAAGATACTTAATATAATGTGTTGCAGTATTTGCAATATTTGGCATACCTACTTTATCAGATTGCATTGAATACAAAATACAGATTCATATTTTATCGATAACGAATAACGAAGATAATGACTGGTCTCAACCCACTACATTTATTATATTTATTTATTTAATTCGGATTACCAATTGTAACACTAAATAAGTATACATACAGAAAGTAGTCTCTACATTTTAATTGTTCCCATACAGGTTATCACTACATGCGATTAAAATTACATTCATTACAGGCCAAAACAAAATTTACATATTATATTTCAAAAGAATGAGTTAATTAAAAAATAAAAATTATAATTTAAAAAAGTATAGATAGAGCCAATGATTTCTATTGTTAGTTTTATTGAGTTTTTAAAAATAACTTCTTTAAACTTTTCATGAGTTAACTTTAAAAATATCCTTTACTTATTGGATTGTTATTGTTGTTTTGATAGGATTGTTTTGAATCGAGTACGACGACGAGTCTACTTCTGCTACTTCACTCGTCCATCACTATTCAAAGTCCCTAACGTAATATTTTCACTTTACCAAATCGGTCGCTCTCACAAACAAAAACAGTAAAATTACCAGCTGTGTTCGTTTTTATGGTACTTTATTTAGTTTTTGTACATAATGAACGAAATAGATGATAAGTTTTATTACGTGTATAGCTCATCACTGGATCATAAAGTAGAGATAAAAATGTAAGTTCCAAGTTTTTTTGTTTGCACAATCAAAAGCGTTTTCAGCTACCTATTTCGAAACTTCTTGCATCAATCAGTAAAACCGTTGTAACTATGAGTACCTTTTCATTGAAGAACATTTTTATTAGACTTCGTTATAACGTCCTATAGAGGTCTATAACTCCTGTTATCTAGGGGAGGGTTGTACCCAGCAGTAGGTTGCTGGGTACAGGCCTCCCCTAGGTAACAGGGAGTTTCGGACCATACTCTACCATCCGTGTCAAGTGGGGATTGGTTTATAAATCTCATACATCACGTTTAATTAATTCCTTGTACTAACACTAATACAAACTACCCACCTATAAAAATACAGTAGGTAATTGTTATAATTTGTCAGTTTCAATGGTGATGCTATAGATTCATTTTTTGGGCAAGGCCACTAGTAGTGCATTATGCCAATTGCAACTACAGAATTGTATTATATTTTAGTATGTGTCTTTTTTTATGGTGAAGGTGGCAGACAAGCATGTGGCCCACGTGATGGTAAGTGGCTACCGCCGCCCATGGACACCTGCAGCACCAGGGGGTGTATTGCCTACCTTGTAAAATCCTATTCACAGCTTTGGTACCTGTATGATTATGGTATGGTAGCTTTGGTAATTAATGTATGACATGGTCATAGCATACCGGGAAAACATCAGGTTGATATAAACCATTACTTTTTTTAAAAAATCAGATTTTTTCATTTAAGTCAGACTTTTTTCATTTAAATCAGACTTTTTAATTTTAATAATAATTTAAACGCCTTTAATTTGGTATTAAATACTATACACTGTGCAGCTTAAAAAAAACATTTATTTTGGTGTATAATTATTTACTAATACTCAACAGAAAATCAACTTACTAATATATAATAATTTTTTTCTTAATATTAACAAGAAAGCTTAACCATTTGGGTTTCACTGCAGTAGATGTTATTTTTTCCCATTTAATCCTATTCCAATTTATGTACATATTTCAGTAGTGAGTATGATGCCAGAGTCCAGTCCCATCCCATCATATCCCTCCCCATTTCCAAACACTTCCTCCAAATCTATTATCCAAATCTCAGTGCATCCGGGGGGGTGTGCCTACATTACATTTGTCATTCTGCACTGATGTCTGCATATATTGTGGATGTCCAAGGGTGACTGTATCTACTCACCACCACGTGGACTGTATGCTCGTCTACCATCTTTTTATATAAAAAAAACCTATAAATAATTTTGTTAGATTTTGGGTCATTATTTAAGAAAATTTTTATGAATATGTTATGAACAATATGTTATGAAAATTGTAAGAAAATTATATGAAGAACATTTTTATTAGACTTCGTTATAACGTCCTATAGAGGTCTATAACTATTGTTGGTTCTAATTTCCCAGATATTGACACTAATGAAAACTATAAAAATATAACTAATCTTAAAAAAGCATATCTTAAGTATCTTAAGTAAACTAATCTTAAGTAAGCATATTTTCATTTAAATAGAATCTTGAAATAATTAAGCTTTAAGTTAAAAAAATCTTAATCAAAGACAATAAGTCCATAACAACAATAAAGTCCCTTTGCTCTGATAACATCATAAAAGCAAAGGACACTAGTTTGTAATAGCCAGTTTTTTTTCAGTGGCACACTAGAAGGCAAGCGTGCAAAGCCTGAATATGACAAGTTGCTCTCTGACCCAATGCTTAAATTCTCTGGGCTCTATCAAGATGGGTGCTCTGACTTGTATGTGACCTGCCAGCTGCTCAGTGAAGGAGTGCCTCTCGCTCTGCCTGTGACAACTTCATATAAATCATTCACTAATAGATGGAAGTAAGTACTTACCCTCATTTCTAAAAAAATATTTTCAATATAATCATCATGTGGTACTACTAAATAATTACATCTAGTCCATCATCTTCATGTTTCTGACTGTTACTGAACCCCGAGAGACTGTATAACATAGAGTGGTTACATCACAATGTAATGAACTCCTGAAAGTGTGTTTTTACTCAATCATACTGAAATGATCTGAATGATATTGATACTTGTGGAAATGCACTTGGCTTACATTACACGACAATGTAATAGCCAAGGATGTTTCTAAAAGCATTGTAATCTGATAAAACATAAGGAAACTGATGCATTAGGATCACCACCACATGTGTGTGGCATCCAATCAGGTCTGTTTTTAGCTTAAAGCTTTAATATAGCCTTTATTCACTGATTTTAAGAAACATGTTCCACACAATTCTATCAGATATCTGTGTGACTCACCTGATCAGTTTGCCTCTCCTTGGATTTTCCACAATCCCTTGTTGTGAGTACTTTTTGTCCATATGGTCCAACCATTACCTTTAGATCATCCGCCCGTCCCCTCTATTGCCTTCATCTCTTCCTTGTACCTCTGGGGTACCACTCAATTGTCTATGAAACATTTGTTTTTAAAAAATACATAAGCAATGCCATACTCAATGGCCCACACTAGGAATCCCTGTGTCGTGGGTCCAGAGACACAAAGTCAATCACACACTCAGACCCTAACAAACATTTGCTGTTAAAAAAATGGTTTCCAGCTTAAAATATTTTAATTTCAGCTGGAATGAATGGGTGACACTGCCTGTGTTCTTCAGTGACCTCCCTCGCAATGCAATCTTGGCTATGACTATCTATGACTGTGCTGGCCCAGGCAAGGTGATGGTGGTTGGTGGTACCACCATATCACTGTTCGGGAAACATGGCATGTTGAGACAGGTGAGTTGTATAATATCTTATAGTCCACGCTACAGTTATACGCCTTGCCTTAGAAGGTGCATAGTTGAAGGTCCATGCATTTCGATGGTGCATAGTGGTATGGCTTGATTGAAAAGCTTGGACATAGGCACCTCAAAAAAAGTTGTTGAATTATGTGACACTAATGATTTCAATGAGTTTAGCTTGATTTTACTTTCAATACTTATCATTCTATTTTTTTCATAAGTTATGGATATTCATATAATTATGGAGTTCTTTGAGATTCCCTTTTAATGAAAATGAGTGTTTATCATGCTGTAATTCCCGACTCACAGGAATTACAGCTGTACAAAAAATAAAGTAAGTTTTTTTGTTACTAATAAATATAAGTTACTAATCCCCACTCTGCTCGTTTGGTGGATTATGGGTCGAAACCTAATGATTCACTAAGAGAGATCTTGTGACCCATATTGATCAACCAATCGAACCAACCTTGGTTTATTTAGTGATGGTGAAGTCAAAGATTGGAGATTAAATAATAAACATTAAATTATACATACATACACATTTAACATACAACATTCATACAGGAAATTGTATGAAGATTTTGGGTATACTAAACCCAGTGCCGGCTCTAGCCCATGTAGCGCCCGGGTTCAATCAATACCCTGGCGCCCTCTAGTAGGCTCTTTGGAGGCGTCGCGAGCGGCGCTCGGCGCCCCCTAATACCCTGCGCCCATGTGCGCCACACACCCTGCACCATGGGTAAAGCCCGCACTGACTAAACCAATAATTAATACTAAAAATAAGGTCACTTCTGAGAGATAAGTATTGTCACATTTATTTTGTTTACATAGTAAAGTAACAGCTGATTATTTGGCTGGATCGTGATATCTTACTAGTGTAAATGTTTATCAAGTGCAATGATTTATGTCAGCGAATGCCCTCTTAGAGTAGTAAGTTATCATAACATGTCAAAGGAAAGAGCCACTCAGTCTATTTGCAACTACATTAACTATGCAAGCAGATAAATTCATCTTGGACTTTCACTTCATATACCTTTGTCAAATTAATTTGTTTATTTACGGGTCTTTGTGGTGGGAACTCAAGTTTTAGTTTATAAAAATTGTGTATTGCGGGTTTTGTTAATGGTCTAATAGTGATAGTTTATTAAACTTCAGAATGGTTTTTGTGCTTATTTATGATAATCAAATAAAAATATAAGACTGCGTTTTCCTGTTCCTCCAAGGAGTCCACTTCTTCTGTCCTCAGTAAACCAACTATCACTTTACTGAGCGACTCCTAACTTACTTCGACGAGACTGGACATTGACAGAATACGTTTTAGACTTTAAAATTGTTTATTGCGAAGGAAACTTGACACTGGCAGAATGTGCTAATTGTACCCTTCGCACATATAAAAAAACGGCCCTGGGTTTCTTTAATGTGATAAAAGTAACTGCACAATTGAAAATAAAATAGAAAATATAAAAAAAAATAAATCGTGTTTTTAACGATGGGGAATTCCTCAAGCACTATACGTTTGTGTAAAAAGTGTTATTTGTCACTAGTTAATAAATTAAAAAGTATACGTTTTGGCGGCAAAAAGGGCATGTTTGACCTGCGTGTTTGGCCCGGCGTCGAAGGCAGCGAGAAGACACCAGGGAAGGCACCAGATCGAGGCAAAGAACAGATGCAAAGACTTGCTAAATTGGCGAAGAAACATCGCAATGGGCAAATGCCAAAGGTGATTTTTATTTATTCTGCCTTTTAAACTATTGTTTAAAAGAACCCGGTGATATAATCTATACAAAGTGTCAGTGATATAACGTAAAATCTGAAACATGGTCGTTCATTATCGAGAGTAAAATTGATTCTATCAGATTTAAATATAGGTTTTTTTAAAACTTATTGTTCATCTCTAGTATATGTTTTATTCTACCCGCGGCGCGGGTGACCCGCTTAGACACCTGGTCACTAGCCTGTACTGAGTAATAAGCGCTATGAACGTTAAATGTTTTTAAAATTTTCATTTATTAACTAAATACATACCTTTATTTTACGCTAGAACGGTTTTATATACATATTTTTAATTAATTGGGCTGTTTCAGGTTTTGTGTCATTTCAGTGATATGTTGTATATTAATATAGTATATAGTGTTGTTATCTGTTTCTCACAAACTATTAAAAACATTTAGTAGGGGTCGAGTGCATGCATACATCCCACAACCGCTGAGCGCACTCGACTGACCACGTTACCCCTGTCTCACAAGACTACCTTGAAATATACTTCATTTCGTTCTTTATTTTATTTCCCCAGTGTATGTTCGTGTTTCGATAGCGACTGAGATATGCCAGAGCCCCTTCACATCCCATCCTATCCTATCTGTCTTTCTTTCCCTTTCTCTGAATCCATTCCTCAATCTGCAAAGGTAGGCAGAGCGCATCCAGAGGCATGCCAACGTTTGTCATTCTGGACTGATTTTGGAATGTATCGCGGATGTATATGGACTACAGTATCCACTTACCATCTGGTGGACTGAATGCTCGCCTAACAACTTCATTTTATAAAAAAAAAAACCTACAAACTTTTCATTAACTAAGTTTGCATGCTCTCTCCAAGCTAAATATGTAGTAATAGGTAAAAATAGATATAGTATTATTTTTCTCTTATAGAAAAAGATGACAGACGAGCGAGCGGGCCTCATGATGGTAAGCGCCGCCCATAGACACATGCAACACCATGGGGCTGCAATACTGACTGCACAGAATACTTTTCACAGCTCTAACATGTAAAAAAAACAATGTAATAATAATCGTCTATAATGTTAAAAGGGCTAATGGCAGCCGACCGTCAGAAGAGAGATTTCGCTATTTACCCTAAGTTTTATAAAAAAAAATGTATACAATAGTTGTACATATTGTCATCGAGTTTACAAAAGTTGTTGTTCACAAGTAACAACAACAACAATTGTCATTGAATTTTTTCCGAATTTATATACGCTCTCTAATTTTAGACTGAATTGATTTGCCTCACCGAAATATATATATCCAAACTATTTTTGTGCCTAATTTCATTTCAACTCTGTAAGAAACAATATTTGAAAGTCCTGATCTCCGCAATAAGCAGATTTCTCAAGATCTCTCTAAAAGAATTAAAAATTTAACATACAGCACAGTTAGAATCACACACGTGACAGGGGTTGCAAGGAGCGTACGTACCGATAAGCCACTTATCATCAGGTGAGCCTCATCCTACTTATTTCGTAAAAATATACTTCACAGGTTGACTGGCTGGATAGACTCACCTTCAGGGAAATAGAAATGATCAACGAGAAAGAGAAGAGAGTTTCCGACTATATGTATCTCATGGTAGAGTTCCCCACCGTTCACATTGATGGAATAAATGTAAGTATTGATGGGATAAAATATTCTTTAATCGTATTATTTACTCTTCCCGGTTGATGACAGATTAAGATAAAGTTAAGATGGAGAATATATTACTCAATGTACAAACTTTTGTATTAATTTATTTTTATTTTAATATCAAGAATCATTCACTGCATTACATTGCAGCACGCAGTGGTGTACTACGAGCAAGATGGAGACGAGGTCTACCAGTTCAGGGCTCAGGCTGAGATTGTCACAGTGCCCGACTATGAAATATTGCAGGTATGTGCTATATCTGTGATTAAACTAACGCAGAGCTACCCAATTCCGATCCTCCAACCTTAATCTGACCACTTAGTTTTTTAACTAAGATATATTTAAATGGGGATATTTAATGTTATTTCTAGGATGGTGATTCATTCTGAAAAAAAAATCGATCTTAGAATCAATTCAAATCGAAGGCCAGTGAATAAATTCACGTTTAAATCTTTGATTAATCGATTCGTTTGCAATTTTTTGCATATGTTCTTGAAAAGGCGTAAAAAATCCGTGAAAACTGGACAGTGGACACGTTAAAATACAACAATATACATATCAAACATATCCTTTTATTGGAAAACTTACAAAAATAGTTACAATTTTGAATGTAACTTAAAAATAATATAATACTTAAAACTAGTGTTCCAAAATATCATATCTGCGATTTGTCATTATGAAAAAATAGATTAAATTTTTTTTTCGGTTCTAGGATCGATTCACTGTTCGAGGTCGATCATAAAATCGACTTTTTTGATATAATCGATTCTCCAATTAATCGATCTCAGATCGCCCATCTCTATATATTTGTATGGATTTAATTTTATTTAAGATTTACAAATGAAGGATGCAATGCAACCAGCTCTTTCAGTATCCACTGCTGGACATGGGCCTTCTAATGCATATTGATTGCATGAGGGATGTAGGACCTTAAAACGCCACGAACGCCTTAAATGAAGGATACATATAGATAATTTCTTAATGCCATAAAACTGTGCGAGTTTATCACGACATTCACTTAGAGAGTCTAATTACTCTCTAAGCGAATGTCGTGATAAACGTAAAATGTTGTAAAATGGATACATGTTTGTCCTTTATGTGGATGTCTATGGATTCACCCGTGTGTTGAAATTGTCTTTATTTCTCTCAATTTTTAGTCTGACTCAAACTAGATTTAAAAAAAATTACATTTGGAATTACAAAAATAAACATAATAATACATAGACAAGCACATTTAGAATAATTAAATAATGGAAAAAAACTAAAATATGTGCAGTGTGCGAAACAAATTACGCGTGTGTGTGTTTCTGTGTGTATACACATTTTTTTTAATTCCTTGTAGGAGAACCTAGTGGAGGGCAAGCAGCACCGGCTGGCGCGGTCGCTGCGCTCGTTCGCGGGCGGGCGCGACGCGAAGCCGACGGCGGCGGAGCGCGATCAGCTCGCCGCCGCGCTCGCCGCGCCGCCCGCCGCCGCGCTCTCCGCCGACGAACAGGACCTACTCTGGAAGTTCAGGTGGAATCCACACTGCCCATATACACATTTCTGCACTATTCACACTTCCACATTTTACATCTACACATGCACACTTTCACGTCTACGCTAACACACTTCCACATTTACACTTCGACACTGTCTACACATCCACATCTATATTTCGACATTCACACTATTTAGTTTTCTACATGCACACTATTTGCACTTCCACATTATTTACTCTTTCACATCTACCTCCACACCATCCACATTTCCAATTTTAAACAACCCACACTTCTACATTCACACTTTCACATGCGAGCAGCACCGTCTCGCGCGATCGCTGCCGCGGCCGGGCGCGATACACACTATACAGACAGACTTACACTACCATTCGGCCACGCCCATTCGACTGTAGAATAGCAGCGAGCACCCTAGGAGTAATCAGCATGTTTTCTTTCACTCCTGGACCTATACCTCTACATGATTTCTCCACCTGGAACAATCTGTTATTTCTCTGGTCCAGGTTAAACTTGTGATGTTTCTTATATCGTCGGACTATCTAGTCGACGGCATTCTTATTAGTACGGCTGCAATCGTCTAGGCAGTGTTTGCTGATGCGCCCAATCTTGTTTTTGTCACTTGTCTGTTCAACCGGTTCTTGAGCTGGATCACCGAATCTCCGTCTAACATTTTCTGGCAATTGGTTCCACCATTTAACTATATGGCTCAATATAAAATGTTTATAGGGATTGGAGGTGGAGAAGCTACGGTTCAACTTCATTTCATGTCCTCTTAGATTGTGATTTGTATACCATAATTATTATTATTAAAAAAAAATTTGTCTGTCGTTTTCAGATTCTACTTGTCAACGCACCGCAGGGCTTTAACCAAGTTCCTGGAGTGTGTCAATTGGAATAGACCAGGTAAAACTTATACTTATCTTACAATTGTTTATGCAATTTATCAAATATTAATCAAAATATTTTATATATAAATACGTTGAAACAAATTGAAAGATAAATCAAAACATGATATACTGACCCAGCTAATCATAAAACATGTATTGTAATTAACCCGTACTCTGACATGTATTGAATCTGTACTCTGTCCATTGCAGGAGAAGTGAGACAAGCCCTGTCCATGATGAAGCAATGGGCGCCAATGGATGTTGAGGACGCTTTGGAATTACTTACGCCTAAGTTCACGCATCCAGCTGTTAGAAAGTAAGGGATAACCATAGACATATGCACTATCAATAGACAACACAGTATTCATATCAATAGACGTAGACATATGGTACGTCACGAGTAAATTTTGGTAATAAGAAACCGTTCCCCGATGAAACAAAACATCTCCCTTGACTTTGTTCAGCACTTTTGACGAATTATTAGAATTGAATAAAGTGCATTGATTATTTAGACAAATAGAGGTTATGTTTTCGTTACCCCCCCATTTATCTTAAAAATTTGCCCCATCCCCATTCTCAGGTACGCAATATCAAGACTAAAACAAGCCCCCGATGAAGATTTGCTGTTGTATCTACTGCAACTTGTACAGGCACTGAAGTATGAAGATTTTGGGGAAATACAAGATGGTATGTTTCATTTGAATCTTGTTTATTTATTGTTTTCGTACAGGTGATACAAGACGGTTTTGGCCTTTCTCACTACCTCATAAACTAACTGTTAACAATCTGATTATCTGGCACAGGCCTCCCCTAGTAAATTACTGGAGGGTTTCGGGCCATAGTCAAACTCTAGATTTAAAAAAAAATCTCCCATTTAAACCTAGCTGATATTGACTTTCTGATACCTTCTGATAAAGTACCAGGAGGTGATGAGAAATGCCTTAACTGTTTCAGAGTATTATCTCCCAGTGAACCTTTGGGGGATACAGAGATGACTCGGTAGTGCGCACTGCATCTAAATGAAATCATATAATAAGAAACTTTCTGTTTTTCTGTATGTAACATATTGATAGGTAAGTATCCAGTATCCAGATGTTTTTGACATGTTTAATAATATGTTACAAATGTTTTCAAACAGAATACTTGAGGATGTGCGGTAAAGACGCGGCGGTGTATTCCGACCCGGAAGGGAAATTGATGCAAAGCGGACATCGGGGAAGTCAGGCCAGCCTGCTATCTACTTCCGGTAAATTTTAGTTCTTTTTATACTGAATTTTGTTTTAAAATCAGCATAATTTTTCCCTTTCTGTTGTAACTATCCTTCCGTGGAAACACTAATAAATTTTCCGGGATAAAAAATATTCCTATGTCCTTCTGCATTCCAAGATAAAGATAATAGATATCCTATGCTCTTCTATGGATTTCAGGCTACATCTCTGCCAAATTTCATTGAAATGGGTTTAATTGTTTAGATGTGAAGATGTAACAAACACTTTAGCATTAAGAGCTTAATACAATAATATTATATAATACTAGCGGTGCCAGTGACTTCGTTTGCACAAGTCCACCACTTGTTATTCCCGTGGGTACCAAGTTTCCAAGTATTCAAAGTACTATGCCAAGTTACATTGAATTCTGTCGGGTGGTTCTTGTTTAACAACCCAAACAACAATTTTAATATAAAGCAAGAATGATAGGCTGAGATAATGTGGAGGGATAGAATAGGATGTAATGGGAATGGGGTCTGGCATATCGAAACACGTACGTAGATTGGGAAAACAGGATAAAGTTGGAAATGCAGTAGATTTCGAGGTAGTTTTCTATAAGAGGAGAACCGAGGCCAGTCGAGTGCGCCCAGCGGGTGTGGGAATGCAGCGTACACTTTCCCCTTCCAAAACTTCATTATCTGTGTTTTTGATTATCTATACAAAGTTTCAAGTTAATAGGGCTTTCAATTATTTTTTTCCATACTAACTTTGACACCCGATTTCACTCTTACGGGTTGAATTTTAAGAAATCCCTTCTTAGTAAGTCTTTACATTATAAAAGGAAGCTACTGTTTAAATTTCACCTTTCTAGCTTCAGCAGTTTCAGCTTGGTGTCAGCAGACAGGATATTTCACTTTATATATATGTATATTTACAGTAATAACCGCAAGTGAAATGACAGCATCTACGACCAGTCGTCGTTCTATAGACGCTCCCGTGGAACAGTCCTCAGCAATTGCTGAGGAGGCGGGTCCAAGCGCTGCGACCAGTAACAGCGCTGTCGACAGTAATAACGAGTGAGTTTATTGTCTTGTGGTATTTCTAGGGATGTTATGGAGCTCCGGAACCAAAACTATCGGATATCCGATATGAAAAAAATATTCGAAATCTAATCCGAAATTTTCTTTCGCTGCCTTTACGAACGGAGTTTAAACCAACACAAATTTTGATAACTTCACGCGAGCACGTTTTTGTAAATAGATTTTCAAGGTCACGTCTCTGAGTTCACTTCGCACAGTAACTGACCGGTCGATCGACGCAGGGCGCGCAGTAGGGGTGCATGGCAGGGATACTCCATGCGACATTGCCCCTTTGTGCATAGTGCATCGCATAGGCTCGTAGTTTACCGATTTATCAATGAATTTGCTTGCATTGCGAAAGCGAGTAGTGGCTCGCGAGCAACCATTTATTAATTATTTAGTAGGGTAATTTATAGCGTAGGGTAGGGTATGTATGTAGGGTAGCGTTTCGTGTACTGAACTTGCCATTGTTTTTCCTCTGGTGAATATTAAAGCACGCTGTATATAATATAATTACAATAAGAAATCCTAAACTTTCTCTAGTGATATTTTATGCTCATAATTTTTTACGGAATTCCTGTCCAAAAAAAATGACAAATCAATTTTTGGGCAAATTTTCTCAAATTTGGCGATAAAATTATGAAAAAAATAATAATAGGGTATATGTACTTTAAAGTCTTTTAAATAATGGTAAAATCGAAATTTCGACATAAGACGACATACGGCTTTGTTAAACTGGGGGTTTGAATTATGTCCGTGTATAGACTTCCTAAAACGGGAATACATTTTCAGTGAACCAACAGACTCAACAGAAGAACGTCTAAGCCTCTCAGCGTTTCTAATATCCCGTGCTTGCAATAATAGCGTTTTGGCGAACTATATGTACTGGTACCTGCTTATTGAATGCGAGGACCAAGAGGGCGGAGTGCAGGATACTGCTATAAGGACGATGTACCTCACTGTCATGAGGAACTTCTCGCAGCACCTCGCTAAAGGTGAGTGACAACCCTGTTACTACTACTATAGGGTTGTACTAGGTTGATCAATATATTTTTGGAAAAGTTTAGGAAACTTTAGGAAACGTATAACCAAATTGTATTTATTTTTCAACGTAATCACCTTCTAATCTAACCTTGATACACTTGGAGGGATAAAGTGCACCAATGCACTGGTCAGTAGTGCAGAGGGGAATAGAATTTCCCCACGACACTACCGGTACTGGTCAGTAGCGCAGAAGCGAAAAAGATCCCCACGACACTACTGATAGTGCGGCTTGGTAGTGTCGTGGGTCGGGAGGGGAAATTTTTAACTCGGATTCCAGACCTCTGAGATTGTGCAAATTATTGTAATTGAATTTCAAAATTATTTAACGATATTAATTGAAATTAATTATTACAGGAAAAAAAACTATTAACAAAAATCGATAAATTACAAAATAATTCTTTCTTTCTTTTTGTGACATTTGTGGAAAAAAAAGCGCTTATAATGAATGCCACCCGTTTATTTTCATTTTCAACAGGCAACACAGACCACCAACGCACACGTTCATTCCTAGCTAGACAACAGCTATTCATAGACAAACTCGTTAAACTTGTCAAAACAGTCACCAGAGAAAGCGGAAACCGCAATAAAAAGGCTGAAAGATTGCAGCAGTTGCTATCAGACCCTGACGCCTTTAAATTCAACTTCACCAACTTCGAACCTATGCCTTTCCCAATAGACCCGAACGTGACCATCAAAGGCATTGTCGCGAAAAAGGCCAGCCTCTTCAAGTCAGCGCTAATGCCTTCAAAACTGACTTTTTTGACGACAGAGGGCGTTGAATACGAGGCCATTTTTAAACATGGCGACGATTTGCGACAAGACCAATTGATTCTCCAAATGATAACTCTAATGGACAAGTTGTTGAGACGTGAAAATTTAGATTTGAAGTTGACTCCGTATAAAGTGTTAGCAACTTCATCGAAGCATGGGTTTTTGCAGTTTATTGAATCGGTGACTGTTGCTGAAGCATTGGCAACTGAAGGCAGTATTCAGAACTTTTTCAGGAAATACAATCCGTGTGAGAATGCTCCGTATGGCATAAAGCCGGAAACAATGGATACTTATATCAGAAGTTGTGCAGGATATTGTGTTATAACATATTTGCTTGGTAAGATGTTTTTTTTTTTAATAATCATTAGGATTCCATGTCGTGCGTCCAGAGACACAGATGATCATATTTGTCTTTAAACGAATGAATGTCCAACCATGAGACGATCGATCCTGGGGCCTTTTTCATAACAGATAGGAGCACTACCGATTGGTTTAGTCTTTTTTTACGGATAGCAAATAAACAAACAGCACATTGATGATAAGATGATAAAGTGTCACCAAATTTATTTTCATGAGCTCAAACCTCACTTTTTATAATTTCACTTTTTTTTCAATATGCGCCTTCAAAACCTTCCATATGAATATTGTGTTGTCACATATTTACTCGGTTAGTACCTACTCTTTTTGTGGGTGGCATATGAATAGACAAGACAGTACACTTGATGGTAAGATGGTGTATTGTCACCAAATTTATATTCACCAAATCGAACCCCATTTTTTATTATTTCACTTTATTCTCTTTTTTTATAGGAAGATGACAGACGAGCATACAGTCCACCTGGTGGTAAGTGGGATACTGTAGCCTATAGACATCCACAATACATGTCAACTTCAGTCCACAATGATAAAAGATCCTTGTGTAAACGAAATAAATTTCCCATTTATGTATCTTACGCAAGTAAATCCAAAATGTACCCTTCAAATTGCAGGCGTAGGCGATCGACATTTAGACAATCTTCTCCTCACAAAATCAGGTGCATTATTCCACATAGACTTCGGTTACATACTGGGGAGAGACCCAAAACCTCTCCCACCCCCCATGAAACTAAGCAAGGAAATGGTAGAGGCTATGGGGGGGATACACTCTGAACATTACCATGCGTTTAGGAAACAGTGTTATACAGCCTTCTTACATTTGCGCAGGTTAGTAGTACAAATCTATATAAATAAAAATGTAAACGTTCATTTGTTCAAAATCTTAAATCTCCGAAAGTTCTTTACCGATTGCTTTGAAATTTTGACACAATTTTGCATGGGAATACGCACGTGTTTTTATATACCTATCACAGGGTAAAAACATGCTTTTTATCCAAAAACACGGTAAACGCCATCTGTTGGGCGGCCACCGCAACGCGTGGCACAGCTAGTTATTAATAATAATTTTATTTATTAACTGGCGTACAACTGTGTATATTACAAAATTACATTAAAACCAGTTTACGTTAAAAAGACGTCAATAAAACTACATTTTAATTTAAATAAATATGTCAAAACGAGACAAAAAAAATATGAATTGTTATTATATTATTATTTCCATATCATTGTTATTACAATTATTTAAATAATCTTCAATGTAAATAACTAATATATTAAATTTATAAATTCTCACTTAAAAACTTCAATAGTAACTGTAACTTATCTACCACACCTAGAAATAACTATCACACCTAGAAATATGTATCACACCTAGAAATAACTACCACACCTAGAAATAACTACCACACCTAGAAATATGTATCACACCTAGAAATAACTACCACACCTAGAAATATGTATCACACCTAGAAATAACTATCACACCTAGAAATATGTATCACACCTAGAAATAACTATCACACCTAGAAATAACTACCACACCTAGAAATATGTATCACACCTAGAAATATGTATCACACCTAGAAATATGTATCACACCTAGAAATATGTATCACACCCAGAAATATGTATCACACCTAGAAATATGTATCACACCTAGAAATAACTATCACTATAATGGGTTACTACATTGCATATTTCACATAATAATAAATAACGCCAAACTCAACGGCCTACACTAAGATTCCTTGTGTCGTGGCTCCGGAGACACACACACGAGACAAACCACACACGCAGGCTCGAACAAACGGGACCTTTTGCACAGTAAGCGGGGTCACTACCAACTGCGACAATCGTTCGTCACTATATATAAATTTAACAATAGATAAGAATTTTCGAATTTTATGTTAACAATCGTGTATAACAAAGATTACCAAATTATAATTGCCCCTAGAAATATGTGTTATCTGTAGAAATACGTATCAATCGTAGAAACATGTATCACCTGTAGAAATATTTATCAACCGAGAAATACATATCACTCGTATCACCTCTATAACACTAGAAATATCTACCTACAATATGCAACTCACATAGAAATATCCGTCGTCCTTAGAAATGTGTGTGTAATATATATAGGATTAACAAACAGATTTTAATTTATTAAAAAATATTTAAAACTAAAATGTCTCATATATCTCAGACACGCGAACCTGATGCTGAACCTGTTCTCCCTGATGGTGGACGCCTCTGTTCCGGATATAGCCTTAGAACCGGATAAGGCGGTCAAAAAGGTGCAGGACAAACTCCGGTATGTTCCACATTTGTACTAGTTTTTACCCACGACGGAATGGAGATGATTAAATTGGGTTAAGAGAATGTATGTATTTCTGTTCGTTACCACTTTTCTCTGAAACAGCTGGACAGATTTTGAAGCGGTTTTTGTGTAAACGTTTAATTGTACCTTGAAACGTGTTTGAGGATGGATGTTGTGGTTATAACTCACCAGGGGACGCTGTTCCCTGCAACCAATGTACTTATTCGAATGCGTCTTTCTGAAGTGAATAATATACACAACTCCTTGAAATTTGGAGCTACAATGGTGGTGTTTGGACCCATTTTTTGGTTCAATGAACAGTTCTAATACCACTGATTTTTGCTTGGAAACCCACAAATAAATATAATAAAACATTTTTCAGATTGGACTTAGGCGACGAAGAAGCAGTCCATTACCTACAGAACCTTCTAGACATGTCAGTGACAGCTGTCATGGCGGTTCTCGTCGATCATTTCCATAAATTCGCCCAGTACTGGCGCAAGTGAATTATGACGTCATCTTATACTAATAAGCGTAACTACGCGTCTTTTTACGCTTATTAATTTCCTTTATGGCGCTCCTTTTTAAGTTCCTAACCTCTTGTAAACATACCATTTTATATTGACGTTTGATTTAAAATTTAGGTCGGAATTTCTACTTTCAAATCAAAAAAGATTGAAATTGTAATCTAACAGCACGTGGACTTTATAAATCCGATAGTTTTTAATATAATATATTTTTTTTAATCGATATTTGGCGTTCACAAATAGAAGAGTAAATACTTTAATTGAAATAAAAGGATATACATTTCGCTGTTGAAAATTTGCCTCTATAGAAAATAAGTGCTAAATTATTTAGCAGTCTTGTTGTATATAAAATGTCATTGCTTTTTGCGCCTCAACACCAAATGTGTCCAACAATTGGTTACAATTATAAATAAACCCTATTGTTGTGAAATTAAGGTCCAAGTATAATTGAGTAATTATGATAGTAATGTTTTTATAATTTTATATTGATATAATATAATTATTTTTATAATTATATTATTATTTTAATTCAATTCTTTCGTCATCTTATTGTCGGTCAATAAACAAGCGTATCAAATATTTTATGCCAGGCACCGTTTTTTTTTTTTTTTTTATTAAATCAATGTTTATTACTTTTAATTTAATTACTGTTTTGACAAGAAACTTTGTTTTTATGTATAATTTCATCTCAATATGACGGAGTTCCATAAAATAACATATAAATCTTTCGTTTTTAAAATTCAGCGTGCATCAAATAAAAATGTCTTCAAGTGACTTAATATTAGTAATAGACGTAAGACAAAAATGACCTGTAATTTTGTACTGTGATATAGTATTATGTACTCGATAATGAAATAAAGTATTTTGTGAAATAATGGTTTATTTTTTCTTATATAAACAAAACAAATGCTACATAATTATAAACGTTAAACTAAGTAACGAAGAAGTACCCCCCCCCCCCCCCCACTTCTTGTGCGTGCGCTGTAAACGTGACGCCACAATGTCAATTAATCATTATTAATAATTTAGATCGGATTCCAAAATGTGCGAAAGTCCTCTTTACGGAAAATAAATCATGTTCCATCTCTTGCGTGTGAAGATAATGACGGTTATGGATGCACTATAGATTGTCCATGAGCGTATTAGACGTTTCCATCGTACGTTTTAGAACGCAGCCTTATGCAATATAATTAATTAATTATATCACAATTAATTCCCTGTTACCAGTAATTAATTTGTCGTCACCAGCATTCGGAGGTTATCGTGACGTAATATTTACGTAACGTACGTTACGTAATAATACGTAACCCCGTAGGGTTAACAAAAATATGACGAAAGTGCGAAAGGAAAATCGAAAATGCTTAATTTTTTAGGGCTTATTTTATGTATTCTCGGTCACAGAAACTATGGGCTTTTCATGATTCCGAGTTGACATATTTTTTTTGTCACGTTCTTGTGCTTTGCAAATTGTAAATGGCAAATGAGAAATTTAACAAGAAATTTCATAAAAAATATTGGTTTTAAAAAATTTGTTAAATTTTCATGTCAATCAACTCAGAATCACAAACGGGAGCGTTGGAGAATGAATTTGACTCACCTGTATACGAGTAGCCGGTAGGTATTCGATAAAAATACAACGGGCCATATTGTATGCAAAAGCAATATATTGCTGAAGCCAGTACATAACAGTAATCTTGTGCAGATCTAAAGGTGGAAATGGAACTTTGTCACTTAAACATCGCGAGGTCGTAGTATCTCAAATTAATTTTACAAAAGATTAATTAATTATATATTCTAAAAGTTGCCACACAAATATGCTGTCTTAAAATTCATCTATTTTCAGACATGATCTCGCAAAACTTATGTATCCCTTTCAGAGATATCTCCTGTAACTGGTAAGTTTAGTTCCATCTTAAATCATTACAGATGTTATATAAAAAAATTGCATTTTTTTTAAACATTCTATACCTTATACAGGCTTATACCTTATACAGGCTTATACCTTATACAGGCTTATACCTTATACAGGCTGTGTTCAAACCTTTCTATAGACTGAAACTATTGTTTCAATGATATGAAAATTTCAAATGTTTTAGGCATAAAATACAATTTTTATCGAGTTTTCTGCAAATTTTTCATACAATTTGTTACATACATAGTATAAAAATTAGATACTTTTAGAATAATATACAATTATATGCCAATTCAGATAATACAGTCATGAGCCGAATCCGTGGCATTCTGGGTTTGGGAAAGATTTGGACATATTTTGTATACAAATAAGAGAAATAATTAACAGAAAAGATAGAATGGTCAGCAAATTTAAGGTTTAGGTTATCTGGTGACGATAAAGAAATAGGAGTGAAGCGGGACTCCATCGACTTTGCATTGACAGTAATTTAAAAATATTTACTTCAGTTATTAAAATAACAATCTTAAAAAACTTTTAAGTTAAACGGTTTTATATTTTATGTGCACTGAAAACTACGTGTAGCCCTTTCATTTGATACCCATATTGAGGGGGTTAAGGAAAAATATGTAATCCGCCATTTTGTATCGGCGGCCATCTTAGATTTATAATGTTATTGATTGATTGTCATCTAAATTAAATGTGTGTACCAAATTTCAGATCAATCTGACAACGGGAAGGTGCTTAAATTTCAATTTCTAATTTTGACCCAAATAAATATATTCCGTACGGGTCGAGCTAAATAAAACCGTTTAAAAATAAGTTGTTTCGTTGATTTGCTGCTCCTTTAAATAAATAATAAAACAGTCATAAGAAATGACTAGAAAAAAATATTTATTTATACACTAACATTAAAGAATATAAATTATTCAATGCACATTATATAGTTTATGTTAAATCATACAGATAAAATATTTGAAAAAAATAATCATATTTGCGATATTTTTCCAGAGAAGTACTAGAAATTAGTGTTGTATCCTTGCAAGTCGATAACTGATGGCTCAAGTGTTGGCAACCATTAAATCGCTGCCACTTGCAATACAATCACTGGCTATGTAAATCTTACTTCCTGTATCTGTTTGTACAACATCACACGCTGCTATTTCAGCATAATTCACTCCGCCCACTACAAAAACTAACACACTTCTTGGCTTTAATGGAAACACATCACCTAAATTAGGGTCATTTTTGAGCAATTTAGACATGCTTTTTGCATCTTTGCAGCCAAATTCCAAATCCCCATTATGTAGTTTTAAGTTTGACAGCTTTTCATTCAATGTTCCCATTCCCACCTTGATTTTTTCCAAAATTTTTCCACCTACCTTCAAATCACTTAAAATTGTCAGTTTTGTTAAAACGTCAGTAAGAGATTCAGAAGTTAAAATTGATTGACAAAGAACAGCTATCAATGGCATATACCCTCCGTTAAATACATAGCTAGGCGATAATTTACCGACTTTATCAGGTTGTGAAGGTAGTTGCTTTAATTTGTTTGCCATATTTTGAAAGGTGCTTTGCCATTTAGGTAACCTATCACTCAAATTACCTAAATTAGATATGTTTAAAGACAATTTTAGATTTGATGGCTGTACCAACAAGCCTGCATTGATTAAATTGTTGAATACATATAGATATTTGTACCCGAAAGCTATTAAGTATTTGTTAACAAGAGAATTGTACTCATCATAAGATAATCCTTGAGTTAAACTCAGCAGACACATCAATCGCAAACTGTTATAGATATGGATGTCTGTACCAAAATGTTGATCAACAAAAGTGAAGTTTGCTTTCTTATTTCTATTGTTCAGCATTTCTGTTTCTGTCAGTTTGAGATTTTCAAACTTGTTGCTCATTTCAGAAATAATTGTTTCACATGCTAACACATGGTTGACCAAATTTTGTTTAAAAAGTGTCACTTGCTGTAATTTTGTAGCCACAAAATGCTTCATTTCTTGTATACCTAAAGCTTTAATATCCTCATTTTTCAGAAGCTTAGCTTTTGAACTTAATACACTTAGCACTTCAGAAAAATGTCTATGCTTAATTTCTCCATATAAATTATCTATAGAACTATCCAAAGTCATGGCTGTATTCTTAGAACTACCCTCTTCTTCATCAGAGACATTCAATTTCCCCTTTTTAATTTTTGTCTCCTTGACATTAAGATCCAAATGTCCGCAGTTTATGTTGAAAATCTCACTTAATAATCCACTGTATGTTGCTGGTGTTAATAGACTTGAAGCATAATCCTGATCTCTATCTATGATTATTAAAGCCCCCATTTCACAAGAAGTGTTTACATTTAAGGAATCTCTATCATAGGTTTCATTATATGTTTCTAGTATGTCTAAGACACTGGCTGATAAGTTTCCTAAAGAAAACATAATTTTTGGCTTCCCAGTGACATGAAATAAACTCCATAATGACATAGATATGCTCGAGAGAAGTGAATGATTCTGTTCAACAAATAGCTGTTTAAAAAGAAATGGTACTTCTAGACTCAGGAGCTGCTCATCTAATGCCATTAACTCCCATGAAAATGAGTAGAGTTTTACAATTCCATGGAGTCCCCGACTTTCGAGCAGAGAATCATAGGAGCATATAAATTTGGGTACAATAATGATGTGGAAACAGTTCTGTTCAGCTAAAGATGTATTTTGGCTGAGTGTTGAGGAGATCTGGTCTAAAACACACTTGTACTTCTGTATGCAAGCAGGAATAAGGTAAACTCTGTTGATGTTGGATGTTGACTTCAGCTGAGGATCCATTTTGTATATTTTGTCTATTCCTTTTTGCCTGAAAATGTAGAGGATTTTTAAATGGCAGACATACAGACTACTTTCCTCCTTAGAAAAAAGGTTCAAGTGCATTTGATGTTATAAGCATTGTTGGTTCTCGTTGTTTATTTTTCCTGAATATAATATTACTTAGGTATGCTTTTGTTAAAAATGTTATTAATGCCTAGAAGGCAATGGCAAAGTCAGGGTTTTATCCACATAGGGGCAATGCAATTTTCTTACTAGGCTAGGAAACTGAGGATAAGAAAACTTAAACCCTTAAAGCGAAACTGCATCTTCACTTTTTATCACTTATCTGCACTTATTAAGCAACAGTTAAAACTACTATGGGTGTTTAATTCTTTTGATTATACCTGAGCCAGCTCACTCCGCATATCCTCTCCAAGGGCTTAATAAGTGAAGAGTCAATAATTAAATCCTTTTTGTCCCCACATAAAGCAAGAATACTTTCTAATTTACATTGAGATATGAGACCCATTGATGCCAACTTTAATGTTAGGGGTTGGTCCATGATTTCTGGCAGAAGGAGAAATTTTCTGCTTTATTACTTGTTCCTGTTAATAATTACTTGTCTAGCTAATTTATATAGCAAGTTGTATTTTACTGTATCAAATATCAAGTAAATTATAATTTTATAAAATGTGGCTGTGACGAAAGGAAATTCGACGAAACTGAATTGATTATCAACAAACAAAAGGAATGAAGTCAAATTGACAGATTCAACATGACAGTTATTTTTTTAATCCGTTATAATAAGCTACAAAAATGAACCCATACAGCCTAAGGTGTAGTAACTTTTACAGCTCATTTTCTAATGTACTATTCAACTAACAAAAAATATAATTACTAAAAGTTAAATGTATTTATATATCAAGGTATACATTTTCAACATGCATTCTGTTTTATTTATTTTTTCATTAAATTATTTTTTTAGTTTCGTCCTTGATATCTATTTCCGGATTTTCCGGTCATGCGTCGATGTCGCACATGTAACTTCGTCCCCCTCCACCACCACCACCCGCGAATTTGTCTTTCGCTTTCGTCGTATAGCGAAAAATTGGAAATGGCTTCAAGAATAATCAGGAAAATCGTAAGTTTGTAGATATTGTGCTACATATTGTGATATTCCGGTAAAATCACTGCATGCTCCATTGTTTGTTTTGCCTCCGAAGGCTGTTCCCTTAATTATTCTTACCTTCCAAAAATAGACTCGGTATAGTTATGTCGAAGAATTACATAAAACTCCTTTTGAAGCCTTTTCGTGAGAGTAAAGTGTTTGAGGGTTTGTTGAAATGGATGGAGACGGGGTCAGGAGAAGCTAAGAAAGTGGTAGTGAGTGCCAAAAATGAGGTCAATATTTTTTTAAATTCTTTTTTTGTGGTGATAAAATTTGAGGTTATAGGACGGTTTTTTCTGGTTATTTCCAGGTCCCGGCTGGCAAATCTGGCGTAGCCCAGTACAGCACGGGTGTCCGGAGGGTGACGCTCATCCCTGGCCACGGAATAGGTCCAGAAATTACCGTCGCCGTGCAGAAAATCTTTGAAGCTGCTAAAGTTCCGATCGAATGGGACGAAGTCGACGTCACAGCTGTTAGGGTAAGTCCTGAATTTATTTTTTTATCTGTTAGTCATCGACGTTGAATAGAAATTTATTGAACAATAATTGTAATGCTTTTTGCGAAGGTTGTCAGTTTATGCTTCCTTGACGATCTTATTATAACTAACCTTAATATAGCTAATTAAATTACAATAACATGAATTAAATGTAAATAATTAGTCCCATGTTTTGTAATAAGTATAAACATATTATTTGTAAATAGACAGTACAGTTAAACTGGAGGAATAATAAAAACATTCTTTATCTGAATACTCTACTGAAAACAAAATAATAATCATCATTATATAGATTTTGTTTCGAATTTTAATGTAAATTGTATATTTAATTAACACTGAACTGGTATATTTTTTGATATCTTGTTTGTTGCACAATGTTTTTTTTTTTGCTCAAGGGCAGCAGATGACCATATAGTCCACCTTTGGAGATATAGGAATGGATTTGGAGAAAGTGTTGGGAAAATGGGGAGGGATGGGATGGGAATGGAATCTGGCACATCTCTCTCACTACCGAAACATGTACATATATACATTAGGGAAATAAGATAAGGTGGGAAATGCAGTACATTTCAAGGTAGTCTTCTGTGAGAAAGGGGTAACGTGGGCAACCAAGCGCACCCAGCGGCTGTTGGATTGCAGCTATGCACAATCACAATCAACACAGCACAATCAAAAATGTTGTCTGAATTGTGTATCATATTAGTGAATACTTTTAAAATTTAGTCATAATTTTTTATTATATTATATATAGATTAATGTAAAACATGTCTCTGTTCAATCCAAAGGTTGTCTCATAGAATTAACCTCCAGGTATTAACCTCACCTTTTGTATCAAGAAGTGCAATTAGATTTATTAAATAATTAATAATAATAAATACTCTTTATCGCATACAATTGGTTATTACATGTGCACAAATAATAAATGACAGAATACAATAGGTGACCTTATCGCTAAGGCAATCACTTACAGACTAATATATGTAATTAATAAATTATTTTATATTTTATTGTACACACAAATCAATATAACCGTAAATGATTAAATGAGACAAGATTTACAAAAGGTAAGCTTATCTCCTGATCTCTTCCAGCAGACCTGTGAAATAGATACATTGGTCGGTAAGAGAACAGTTGTGCATAGTACATAGGTAATTAAATAAAAATAATAATCATACATATATGTAGCAATATGCACCTACAAAAATAAAATACATTATTCTAATCACAGATTTTTTAACATCATCATCTGCTTCTAGGGCCCCGATGGCAAGTTTGGTATTCCCCAAAAGGCCATTGATTCAGTGAACGCCAACAAGATCGGCCTGAAGGGGCCCTTGATGACCCCAGTGGGCAAGGGCTACAGGTCACTTAACTTGGCTCTGCGCAAGGAATTCGACCTATATGCTAATGTCAGGCCTTGCAAGAGTTTGGATGGGTAAGTAATTCTTTCAAATTCACTGCACTTAAAAATATAGGCCTCATAGTTGTAGAGGACTCATAGTTGTGGTTTATTCAGCTATTTTCAACTTTATTTGTATTTGAAATTATTCAACAAAAAGCCACTATTTTTAGTATTGCCTTAGTAGTTTTTTTAAATCTAAATTTTGTTTTAAAATCTAAATCATTTTTTTTTATTTTGGAGGGGGAGGGCGCACGCTGAATCTCACAGTCGCTGAGCGCACTTGACGTGCGCAAGTAATGTTATCTTGGAAACTTTATAATAAATTATAGTGCTATAAAGCGAAAGTAAGCAAAGCTCTTACCCCCCCCCCTCCCCCCCATGCTTACGTAAGCATTGGTATAATTTTTACAAAGTCTGTTCAAGTTTCTTATTTAATCAGAATCTACTAAATTTTGCCAAAAAAATATGAAAGTTAATAAATAAATATTGCTGACGTAATCGCCATTCTACCCACCCGTCCCCCCGGCCCCCATGTCATCAAAAATAAGCAAAGCAAATCTGAGCAATTGCACCTCATTGTCCATATGGGCTTATTGATTTTGTAAAAACTTTAAATATTATTGTTTTAAAATTCAGTACAAAAAGAAACATGCTCTAACATCTGATTTTTGAGATAATGAAATAAAAAAGATACTGCTTTGTTTAAGTTTCAATAGTCTCAGTATCTGGGGAGGCACTGCATCTCTACAACCGCTTTGGCGAAGACTCACTTATCTTGTTTGTCTATAGAACCGAGAATAAGGTCTATTTTCTCAGATAATATCACAAATATTCTAATTATGTTTATTAAGGTTGTAATAAAACTGTCATTGGTAGATTATTTGCCAGCTTAGTTTCAAATGACCTACTTTCTGCACATACAAGTTTCGCTTCATACATTAACCTGACTAGAACATTCTGCATATTTGTCTCCGCTATCAACAACTATTTTATTTTGCATGTGACACTTGGATTACCGCTATCTTTACTATCTCTCAGATTAAAACGCTAATTATTCTGACCAGATAAATTATCGTTATTAATTTAAAATAATTGAAGCTGCAAAGTAAAAGTAAGAATAATTGAAAATAAAAAAAAAAACGACCAAAGCTGTTGGAAAATATTG
Source organism: Sesia bembeciformis (assembly GCA_943735995.1). Classification (NCBI taxonomy): domain Eukaryota; kingdom Metazoa; phylum Arthropoda; class Insecta; order Lepidoptera; family Sesiidae; genus Sesia; species Sesia bembeciformis. Next base: position 14,789,887 of record OX031040.1, read on the forward strand.
ATGAATTTTGTTCAAATCAAATTCCTATTATCATTTGTACTGGTTCATACATAAAATCCTCTCATACAAACTTGTAGGAAACAGAAAACTGCGTCAAAATACGTCCAGTTATTATCAAGTTCTAAATGAACAGACAAACCAATAAATATCCAATTTTATTGGCGACTGTTTACCCAATGTTCTATGTTTAGATAGGCATTGATAGCAGGGATTGTGCCCATGATTGATACTGATTGAAACGGTTCAATGTTCAAGCATTGATAAGATTTGTCTCAATGTCAAAGATAACAAATTCTGGGTTCCGTATTGCATGAAGTAACACCTATTGATTAAACATCCCATTTCATCGTTCACACCAGTTAATTACATTAAAAATCGTTTTAAAACATAAGTTTTAACCATTTGACTCGCACGGGCTTCTACTTCTACCAAAATAGTTAGACAATTAAATCGAAATTTCGAACAAGGATAAAGATAAAATTATTTTATACCGCGAACCCGTAGGCTGTGGAACGAACTGCCTCAAGGGGTCTTTCCATTAAGCTACGATATGGGGTTCTTCAAGAGAGCTCTGAATAGGATTTTTCAAGGTCGGCGGCGCGCCCGCATACCCCCTGGTGTTGTAGGTGTCCATGGGCGGCGGTAACACTTACCATCACGTGGGACCGCTTGCTCGTCCGCCCACTAGTATATATATAAAAAAAAAGAATTACGTTTCGGTTATTTACAAAGTCATAAATCAAAGAATAATGAATTAAATATGAATGCTGATTGATTAATGCTTTTTCGCGTAATCGCAAATTAAGGGTGCATCACATTTGTTTATTTTATCGATGGATTTAACGCTCGATAACAATTGCGACAAACAGCAATCCATATATTCCTTGTCGATCCACAAAAGACAGGCGAACGCCACGTTTGCTCGACAAAATAAATATTTTTTATCGCTCCTCGGAAGGTTTATGTTTATTCCATTGTAATCACGTGGGTGAGCAAAGTTGCAGCGGATTAATATCTTGCGGGATTGACTACTGAGGGTACTCTTTTAAGGGTATAAAATTACCCCTTTTAAGTTACCCCCCTCTTAATTAATTACTTTTAATTTTACCTCTTTAACTAGGTAATAAATGTTAAAAAAAATTGTATGTAAAAGGTGGGGTCCGAGGCTGTAGCCCTCCCTAGCCCTTAGATTAGTCCGCTATTGGACCAAAGGCGACTAAAATAAAACTGACCACAGTCACTCGTTTGTTCGCATAGAGTTACATTTACACACAATGCGAATTAAATCGCCCATGTAATATTTATGTCTACATACAAATCCACGGGGAGAAAGGCTCGCGCGCTTATCCACAATATCCACAGTGCTTTCTTTGTCTAAGCGCGTGAGTCCGACCCGCACTTGACACTTTTTTATCTCAACAAAAATGACTAATGAGGGCGCCAGCCGCCCGACGCGACGTGAGATGTCGTCCACATGTGATTTGATAAGATTTTACAAATAAGAATGATTACAATTGGACAATGGCGGAGGCCTGTCGTTCATATCTACTTATTTATAGTTTTCTGAAATAGCTTTAGACATAATTAGGAATGAATAAAATATGCTTACAGCTAAATATTTGTTTGTATACTTTAATTTTGATATTTTAAATTAAGCCGAAAATGTATCGTGTCAGGAAAAAATTGGCACATTGTGTTGTCTTTGCCATATTCTTGAAAGGTTAGTTTTTTCCGGAAATTGGTTACTTTCAATATTGTGGGTCTTGGAATTGTAGCTTTGTCGTGAAGTTCTTTCAGCAAGGCTCAGCACCAGGCCATAAGGCTCCTGGCTCGCTCAACACAGGCGTGGCTAGAAAGGAATATTCCCGACTTCATTGGAGCTGACGACTGGCCATCTAGTCCCGATCTTAATCCGCTCGATTGTGATTTATGGTCTGTTTTAGAGATGATTTATGCTCTAAATGCCATGACAATATTGAATCCCTAAAACATTTGATAAGGATGGCAGACGCCAATTTTCCCATGGAAAGTGAAAAGGGTGCGTATTTCAATCGAAAACTGGTCACGTTTGAAAGATTGTATAAACGCAAATGGTGACCGTTTCAAATAAACGTTATGTTTTTAAAATGCTTCTTTTTTTATTTCTAACACAAATTCTTCTAACAAATTAATAATGTCAAAATAAAAATATCTATGTTTTATTTGTCAAAATATTTATGGCTCAACTAAGTAGTTATAAACTTATCAAAAAAAAATCACCACAATTGTACATTTAAAGTCACAATAATATGTTGTGTAAAAACCAACAAGTCCCTACAACTTTTTTATAAATATTTTCGTTGTAAAATCTACGAAATACAGTGAAATCTCCTTTTACGTTCGGCTTTTTGTTAAAATACTTTAAAGCAATGATTAAATTTAATCGGCGTTTATGTTTAAGTAAAGCTATCTGTAGTTTTCGTTACTACACATTCATAAACCATAATTATCTTAATTATTTTTATCGTTATTGTGGAACAAGTATTGCAGACGGAATTATCATTACCAAAACATTGGCGGTATGCCAGCACATTCACAGTTTTTATTGCGTCGTTCCGTTTGGAGATATCGAAAAACATTTAGGTTGTGGCCCGGAACATTTATTACATGAATGAATGACTTGTACATGACTTAAAAAATAACTAATAATAATAATAATTTTTATTTCAGAGATCCATAATCCCACAGAAAATATACATTAAATGATTAATCTATACATATAATAAAATTGTAACAGGCCGATGTCTGTACATTATAGATATTGAAAAAAAACTAATATTAGAGCAACAGAAGCCAAAACAACAGTTTTTAGAAATTTTGTCTGTCTGTCTGTCTGTATGTTTGTACACGCATCACGCAAAAACTACTGCATGGAATTGAATGCAGTTTTCACCGATGTACGAGTATTGCTAGAGGTCTAACTTAAAATATAGGCTCCATTTTACCGCAGGAAAATATCTTATTCCGATGGTGTTTTAAATTTAATAAACCGAAGCGAAGTGATAAATAAAATCGAATTACTTACATACATATAATTAATTAAATTAAATCTATTTTATACCCGTATATAGGATGTATCCTGTAAGCGGATTCAAAACAAAAGATATTTAATATTTCCGGTGACTATCCCCAACCGTTGTTGTAAGATGGAGCCAGGTGAAACAGCCCGTAATTAATTGATCTATTATCCCATTATTAAAAATCAGTCCGTAAGCTAAAAATCAAAGTACACCCCTGGACACCTGAATCGAACCACCGTGCATTTTCATGTGTAAAGGCCTGAAACAAAAATATATTCACCATTATGTTGGTGTGCTATTGATGCAAATTCACGAAAATGTAACCACAGAAGAAAAGCAGAGTCAATTCATTGTTTTGAAATAATTAGGGCCCCCGCTGATTGTGATTTTTTGTCACGGTGACTTTTTGTTACTGTCATCTACTGTCACCCACGAGGCGCCCACTTAACTGTCACTGGGCAACAAAACGCCCTCATTCTTGGAATGGATTTCAAAGACGTTGCTGTTATTTGTGCTCTTGAAATACGCAGAAGAAAAATGAAACGAAAAAAAACGCTACTGGATGCATCCTATATACACTGAAAGATTGTTTAAAGGAACATCTTACACATTATATCCTGAATTACGTCAGTATCCTTCAAAGTTCTTTAATTATTTTCGTATGTCAATAAACAGTTTCGATGACTTGCTGTATTTGGTGGGTCCTTTAATTACATTTCAAGATACAACATTTCGCAGAGCTATTCCAGTAGAAGAAAGGCTAGCGGTAACGCTGAGGTAAGTAACATAAACTACATTAATTACTTAAACAAAATATATTTATTATTCCGAGGCATAAAAATTTGCAATATCAGAATCACCTGCAGAGTAATTTGATACAAACGATTGCACAGTTTCGTTGGACCGTGGGGAAGAAATGTCATGAGCCCTCTCAGAGGGATTAAAACACTGCTGTGAAAGTCTACGAGGAGGTTGTGGTTGGGGAGGAGATATTATCTGCTGTGAAAGTATACGAGGTGGTTGTGGTTGAGGAATAATATATGATGCAGCAGTAGGATTATAATTACTCCTGCTATAAGAAGATGAAGTATAATATTTTAAAGTGTTCAAAATCGCAATTTGGGCATCAATTTTTTGATCTGGTGGAATTGATTTTAATATTGGAACCAAAGATAAAGCGAAATAAGTGTCTGGATCTGTTTGTGTTGCAAATATTTTTTTCTTTTAAAATTTCTAACAACGATTCTAATAACTTTTATTTTTATTCTTCTTTTCCTGTATTGGTCGTGTTACTCTTAATGTTGCTGTAGAAGAACTACTTTCGTTCTCACCAAATGCCTCATTATCGTCAAGTGATGTCGCATTGCCGGAGGTTTCTCTCACTTGATCCATTGAAGGTACCAAGAACAGTAACTTATCAAAGTAGACGTATCGTTTTCGTTTTGGTGCAGCTTGGCCTGATTTCACATCTCTTTGAAAACGAAGCTCCCTCGAAAAACATGCTCTTAAATTTTTCCAGCGACTTGTACTATTTTTACTGCAAAAAAATAACAAAAATCTTTTATTTACAGGTATTTAGCTACGGGTACAAGTTTCAACGCATTATCTTTCGAATACTTAATTGGAGCCACAACACTTCGAAATATAGTAAATTTAACTTGCCAGTCTATATGGGAAGCTTTGCAACCTCTTTATATGGCAGAAAAAATGAAGAAGATTAATTGAAGAAAAGAAGAAAATTGCTAATCAATATTATGAGCGTACTAACTTTCCTAATATTATCGGCGCCGTCGATGGCAAACATGTTAGAATAACGAATCCAAAACATAGTGGATCTGATTATTTTAATTATAAAATGTTTTTCTCTGTTGTTTTGATGGCGTGAGTAGACGCAGATTATAAATCTATATCGACGTTGGATCGCATGGAAGCGCAAGCGATTCGACAATTTTTAAAAATTCAAATATTAGCAGAAGGCATCGAGAGAATTTATTAAATATTCCGATTGGACGAACTCTACCTAATGATGAAAATGGGAAAATAATGCCTTTTTGTATCGTGAGCGATGAAGCCTTTGGCCTTTCGAAAAATGTGTTACGACCGTTTTCTAAAAGAGGACTTACAATTGTTAAAAGAATCTTTAATTATCGACATACAAGAGCACGACGAATGGTGGAATGCACTTTTGGAATACTGTGTAATAAATGGAGAATTCTTCACAGACCTATCGATGTTAACATAGAATTTTGTGATAAGATTATAATGGCTTGCTGTATATTATATAACTATGTACGTGTTAGAGATGGTATTCAATTCACAGATACTGCCTATGAATGTACGCTTAACAATGTACCTACACATCAGACGCATCGAAACATGTCCTGTGTAAATATAAGAAATTATTTTGTTTCTTACTTTATTTCACCACAAGGATCTATACCGTGGCAATATGATAAAATATAACTTAATATGTAACTCATGATACGTACCTTATCTTAAAAAAAAGTTGTTAATAAGTAAACAATATCCAATAAATACTGACACAATTACCTACCTGCATTTTCTTTTTGCTCTTGTGTTAAAGTTCTTGTCGGAAGTAATTGTATTAAAATTTCGTCCCACAATCTTCTTTTCAAATTAATGTCCGAGTATGCCTTTAATTTTTTTATAAATAAGGCTGGCCTCTTCTCTACCTCCTCTATTAACAATTCGTTGTCAATGTCTTCCTCTTGCAGAGAAGCCGCCATAGTGAGTAAAAATTAAAAAAAATCACACAGCACACGTCTATTCCGCACACGTTCGCCGGCCGAGTGACAAAAAGTAGCCCAGTGAGCGCACTCCCATAGCAATGTACAGGCCGAGTGACAGTCACGTCACCCAGTTGTCGCCGGCCGTCGGAACTATTTGTCACCGTATTGTCACGTCACCACAGTGAGCGCACTCACATATATCTCCATAGCACTCGACTTGGTGACATAAAGTCACCGTGACATAAAATCACAATCAGCGGGGGCCCTTAGGAAGCAGAAAGTTTGTACCGGAGCAGTTTATTTTTATTTAATGGTGTTTTTTTTTCAATAAAAGTTTCGTTAAATTGTTTTTCCTGTCATTTGAACCGATTTTGACCTTAAAATTATGGATACTGCGCCTGAAGTAGCCGCAAGCTACTTCTTCTTCGCCATGGGCTTAGTCAGCGAAATGTGAGTGCACAACTTAATTTAAGTCGTTTTCCGCTGTACAAAGAGTATACCATCGATATGTAGAGATTGGCGGCTTCGCGCGCCGTCCATGGGGACCACGATTCCGAGTGATGACGAAAAGACAAGATCGGTTTATCTTCACGACCAGCTTACGAAATCGTCACCTGACCTTATTGTCACCGTGCAGATCCAAGAACAGCTTCGAGATTTTTATGGAGTGGCTGTTAGCGCTCGGACTGTTAGAAGGAGACTCGAAGAACGTGATATATACAACAACATAAGCCTGCCCAATGTTTTCTTCAAAAATCCAATACCAGTCTTCCCCACGAGAAAGGTGGACACACGACTTGTCACACTTAATATTCCATTTTTTCAGTACTCTCAATTGAAATTTGTAACAATGGCATACTGGGAGGATGGTTAGTATGCCAGCTTCAAAACTGCATAAAAACTTCAGGCCATCAAAACTGAAAATGCAGGGTGGCTTTATTCAGGTGTCCGGGGTGTACCCGGAATCGTATCTTTCATATATTTTTAGTAAAAAACATCTCTTTAACAGTTACGTTTGCTTATAACAATTAAGGTAGATCACAAAAAATACATTGTTACTAATTTTATATTTGTTGGTGGTTTGGGATGACCATACATACAACTTCTCCCAATGTCTTTTCTTCAAAATCTTACAAATTCCCATTTTATTTCCAGCATCAAAACGCTATACGACAACGTGGACGTGGTCACGATCCGTGAGAACACCGAGGGCGAGTACTCTGGCATTGAGCACGAGATCGTGGACGGCGTGGTGCAGTCCATCAAGCTGATTACGGAGGAGGCCAGCAAGCGAGTCGCTGAATTTGCCTTCCAGTTTGCTAGGGACAACAAGAGGAAGAAGGTCACCGCTGTACACAAGGCCAATATTATGTGAGGCCTGATTATTTTTTACTTGATTATAGACCAGTATATATACTTTATACCTCAGTATATATAAAATACATCTATTTCGGACAATCAAAAGATCAACTTCAGTCGAAGGGCCGGTAGACCACGGTTTGGACAGCATTCGCGAAAATACTTCACCTATTCTCATCGTGTATACTGCCCTATACTTGATATACTCTATCATATACTATCTATCATATCTCTATCATATAATATATATACTCTATACAATATATATTACAATATATATTGCCCTATATTTGAAGACTAAATTATTCAATCAGTGTGATCTGCCTGTTATGAGGTATGGTGCCGAATTTTTATCTCCCTGGTTTTTATCCCTTAGTCTTCTTTCATGACACTCACGGGAAGAGATGGTCTATGAAAAAATGTACGCAATTTTCGCCTCTAGCGCCACTTATAAATAATAATATGCATGATTTTGTCCAATGAGTGCTCAATTAAAATAATCGTCTCCTTTGTTCATAGCCATATCGATTACACGAGCTGTGTATCACATGACGGCGTATATTGGCGCTAACAAACTGGCGTCAATTAGTTACGTGTGAAACAAGACAAGTATGGATAGTTTAATGTAATGTTGACCCATTTAGCGGTTTTCGTGACACTCATAACTGACGTAAAGAGACGTAGTATTATAAAGGGAAGCCTAACTATGTGTTAAACAAATCACTTTGCAGCTCGTTTTTAACTTATTCAGTAGGTCGTCACGTGACACCAGTTGCTAAAATGATGATCATCTGATCCATACATATTCACGAGAAAACATGGAAGAAATATGGAAGGTTATTAAATAATTGAAGGCAATATTTTATGTTATCCAGTCGAAGAATCCTTTCAAAGTTGTTCAAAAACCTTTAAATTTACCAGTAAAAACTTTGATATTTAAAATTCAAACGCAGTGAATATAATGAGTGAAAAAGAGAGTCAAATCGGGTCAGCAGTTCCAAAATGATGACAGGATAAACTTAAAAAAAATTCATCTCTATAGATACAAACTATATCTCTAACACTTTTTGTAAAACACTGAAAATAGCAAAATCACCCTTTCGACTGGCGGTGCCATCGGTATGTTTTTTTAAATAAACTCTTAACATAAAACGGTAACTGGACAGGCTTATGTCGGACGGTCTCTTCTTGCGGTGCTGCCGCGAGCTCATCAACCCCGACATCAAGTTCGAGGAGCGCTACCTTAACACCGCATATCTTTATTGTCCCTGGATAATCTAAACTTAACGCACTTAAATTTGCTGCCAATTCTGTATTTTCTGCTGCTCTTAAATAATTTATCTTTTCAAATAACTATCTGTTTTCTTATGTGTGTGTATATATGTACAATTTTAAAATCAGTATAAATTTCGCCCAATATTAATCACCGTTTAGAATTAATGGTTATTTCACGACTATAATTATTTTAAATGTAAAACCACCCACAAAAATGTGCCCTTGAGCCATATGAGGAGAATTTATAGCGTATCCTAGGATACACGGCCTCTTGGCCTTTTTTGGATAGCCCTGGTTTATTCACCCTGTATAGCTATTGACGTGTGTTTGCCTATAAAATTGTGGTGTAAATTGGTCCGTAAGTTGTTGTTGAAATAAATGCACAATAAATAAATCAAATACGGAAGCTTCAACTCAAACTGTTACGTAACTGGACAGGCGTATGTCGGACGGTCTGTTCCTGCGGTGCTGCCGCGACCTCGCCACCAAGTACCCGGACATCAAGTTCGAGGAGCGCTACCTCGACACCGTCTGCCTCAACATGGTGCAGGACCCCGGCAAGTTTGACGTACTTGTAAGTACTTATATTCCATTCCATACCATGTTTTATAGAGAGGCCTATATCCACTGCTGGATACAGGTCTCTGTCGCAGTTAGCCACTACCGAGTGGCTAGATGAGAAGAACGAAAAACCGTATGTCCAAAGACTTGCAAACTTCTTCAAGTCTTTGGACCCTCCGGTTGTTTAAATCCGGTAACTCTCCAGTTACCCATGCTTTATCCCACGCATATTTAATGATTATATATTGTCGCTGAATTTATTTTAACTGTATTTAACATAACTGGCTAAAACCTCAAAAGAAATCTGTAGGTACCTACTTAATGTAATTTATTTTAGTTCGTATATATACATACACGTTGTTATTTCATTGTTTTTTGTTGTTTCGTTAGTATTTATTAGCAAAACTTATTAAACATACCTTTTGGTTCATATATGGTTACTAACTAACTTTTGCTCACATTGTCACTGTCCCATGCACTTAGTTTTGTAGCCGATGTTCTTTTCTTGGTTAGCACGATTCATCCATGCGTTGATGCGGGAGAGTATTTCAAACAAAGAAACAGACATTCATTTTTATAAATTAATTAGGTTTTTTAAACATATTTTGAACATTTTGTTCTTTGTTGGCGATATATTCTTCATAAGACATGATTTTTTTTTAAAACAAATGGTTTACATCAATGAAGATTGGAAGCTTTTAATTTACTGCATTTCCCATCCTTCCAAATCTTTATTCCTGAATCTGAAGTCGGGAAGCAATGTAGATTTGCTAGTGTTTTCCATTCTTGACAGATGTTGGCATGTATCGCGGATGTCCATGTGCGACATTATCCATTTATCACCAGATGGACTGTCGAGCGTAATGTTTTATTTTAGTTTTTGATGTTGCACTGTAATTTTAGTATTTTATGCTATGTAAAAAAGTATTTATTCTGGGAGGTCACCAAAAACATAAGCCGTATTTAGGATACAGCAACGCCCTTTCATATTTGACATTAAAACTATAACGACGCCTGTTATGATTATAATTCCTCCTTGCATACACATATTGCTATTAAATTTTATCAAGCGACGCATCGCCCTAGTGTACCCTAAATGCTAACGCCCTACGCTACGCGTAACCCTATGTTAACCCTACACTTACAGACAGACAGACAAAAGTTCTATAAATTGGGTTCCGTATTGTTCGTTGAGTACAACTACAATGATTTTTTTCTAAAATATTTCATGTACATATATGGCTCTGTACATATACATACATGATTTTATTATATGTATAGATGTCGTTTTGCAATTGTGTCGGTTTACAATAAAGAGTTTATCTATCTATTATATTGTTTCCAGGTAATGCCCAACTTGTATGGTGACATCATGTCGGACATGTGCTCTGGACTGGTCGGTGGTCTCGGACTCACACCATCTGGCAACATTGGCAAGAACGGAGCACTGTTTGAATCTGTAAGCATGACTATCGATTACACCACGCTAGAATTCTGATTTAGTCCATATTCAACCCCTAAAATTTCGACCCCTGGGAAATAGGTATATTTCCAAACACCCATTTCTTGTTTGTCCAGAGCGAAATTGGACAAAATCAATTTATATAAAGATTAACTGAATAAGAATAATTCTGATTTTTACTTACATCTTTCATTTAAAGTTTAAACAACTTTTATTTAAATTTTAAATGTTAATCAATTGAACAATTACATTTTATTCAATTCTTCCTCTGAGACATGCATTGACCTGTATTATTAATGTTAATATATGGCATACAACAATTATAATCATAATTCTGACTTAGGGGAATTTCAAACCATAGTATTGTGACGTCCATTTTAAGTTAAAATTTAAAAACGTATCAAAATCACTTTTGACCATCCGAATAAAGTTGATTTTCTTTCTGTATTTCGAAGATAGAACAGGATGAACCGTTTTTACATTGTCAAAGAATGATTTTCACTTTATCAAAGTACAATTAAATGTATCAATAGAGTAATTACGCCTAGTATAATTAAAAAATTAAACGGGTGAATCACGGTGTCATACATAGTTTGTATGGGAAAAAATATTTGGTGGTTGTATTAAACTTATGAAACTTGGTAAAAATATTCTTCAATACAAGTTTAGGATACAGCAACACACGTTTTACCTTTTTTTACTCCTGTAAGGTCGCTAAAATACAATACGTCAAATTTTGTATAGAATTACCCAAATCATTAATATTTCGATATGATACCAAGCATGTGAATTCACATGTTTTTTTATTCCGTTATGCCTCGGAAAGGACAATATTTTTTTACTGTGCCAAATATATACAATAGCAATTAAATCTATGCGAGCGAAGCCGCGGGCAACCACTGGTGATATAAATTTCTTTTATACTTCTATAATTTATTTTAGCAGACATGAGATGACCATTAAAACAAGTTTAAAAAGAATAATAACTTTTATAGTCATTTTAATATGTTATACTTATAAGTGTTTTTTTTTAATATACACGTATTACTGTGCAGTGAGGAAAAACATTATTTTATGTAAGTTTATTTCACGAAAGTATAAGATGTTAGTGTGATACTAACCGGCGGGGATAACAAACATACACTCATATAATCATATACATTTGGGTTATTGACAGTAACCGCATGTTGTGTCGCTGTTATATGTTTTTACTAATAATACACTATAAGAAAATAATAACTTAATATCTATTATTTAAACGCGTTGCTGTGGCTGCCCAACAGATGGCGCTTACCCTGTTTTTACCGGTTTTTGGATAAAAAAGCATGTTTTTACCCTGTGATAGGTAAATAAAAACACGCGCGCGTTCGAATGCAACGTTGTGTCAACATTTCAAAGCAATCGGTGAAGAACTTTCTGAGATTTAAGATTTTGAACAAACGAACGATTACATTTTCATTTATATAGATACATAGGTATTCATTATTTTCGATTCTCTTTTTTATCTCCTTATAAATAAATGCGTTTTTATGCAACAAATGAGTGATTAAAATAACAATACTGTCTGCAATTAAAACAAGTCATTACAACTATCTCTTATTTTTCATTTCAAACAACTAGAATAACAATATCTACATCAATGTAATGACTTAATGAGTTTGTTATAAGACTAAAACAAACTATAGATAATACCTCCTCGTTTTATGTCGGGGATTAGAAAAATATAGACAGAAACAATATTTTGAACAGTAGATTGAGACAGTTCTTAGTAAAAAAAAATACCATTTTGTTTATGAAAATATAGTACATACAATTTTTGATTGTAACCCCACAACTATAAGGTTGATTCTCAAGTGATTAATGAATGATAATCGCGTGAGATTATATTTCATGGCGCACTTTCTATGTGTTATACGCTTGAATGACTTATGTATATTGTGTATTTTGTGTCATTAAATTTTAACCTTGTTCTTGATTGAATCATTGAAACGTTACTCTCTTGTTCACTGTCTGCTATTTACGGCATGAAAATAAAACATCGTTTTCTCTTCACCATGTAAAAAAATAATTCAATGATGTTTTTCAGAAGATATGATCAGATTTGTTTAGCGGTGACTTTCCGACTGCCATGAATACAGGGTGTAAACC